>JASUUF010000400.1:7881202-9139736 GCA_030449835.1 Clausena lansium | reverse complement strand
GAATTTTCTTCTCCACTAAGGAATGGGGAGAACCACTCGAACATAGTCCATAAGAGCGAACCTGCAAGTGAAGGATCTGTTGAGGAGAGTCGGATTGCATGGAAAGGAAATATCAATTTGGTGGCATACAAAGTGGTAAGGCACCAAATGAACCAAAGTTAGATCTCTGTGATATCCGTTTGGGATCAATAGCAAACCTGAGGAAAATATGTCTAGGATGGAAATTGGGAAACCTGTAGGTCGATATTAAGATATATTATAAGTATCGAAGAGAAACTCTGGCAAAAGTCCCTAATCCGATGGTGGACCAAAGAGGTTCATAGAAAAAGTCTTTTTAGTAAATTGGGCCATGGATAGAAAAAGGCGAAGCCATAGCACAGATAAGGTAGAAACAGAGGTAAACGCCAAGCGTTGTAAACCTAAGTAGGTCGAGCGAGAAGATCGTGATGAGGTCTGATGTTTGTCTCGTAGCGTTTGTTCTCAAGTTCGTGATATTAGGAAAGCGAATTGTCTAATCGAACTGCAGTTATGTTCCCGATTAAACGAAATTCAAACTTTCAACACCGTGATTCGAATGCTCAGACACCTGTTTGTAACTTCGATCACCACTGTACTTCTTCGGCATGTGGAGGAATTCAGCGACCATTAAGTTCTCTTCAAGGAGAACAACTCCCAAGACGATCAACAGCATCCGTCTCTCGTAGGATTCGGTCGACCGAATGTATTGGTATTTTGAGTAGGCGAGGCCGTTGTGCTATTTTCTTTAACATTACTTCGGACACTTTTGGTCCCCCGAGGAGAAACGACTCTTTTCAGCATCGATGAGAGAGGAGCTAGATGTGGACCATGGCATGTGCTGCATTAAAATCATCACCAGAGGTAATTGATGATGCCCAGAAATTGCCGCAGTTGTTTTACGGTGAGATTGGTGATAAAAAAAGATGTACGATTCTTAGAGCGATATGTGGCCCAGGATGATACTTCTAAAGTCTTTTAAGCACCGTACCAAGAAATTCAATTGATGTGCAGCCTAAAGTGCTCTTCTCTTTGCAAACCAATATAAGGCCATGCCGATCCAAATCGGATAAGAAACGTGGAAAGTAATTCAATGTGTCTCGGTGATCGGTAGAAAAACAAAAGGATGTCATCGACGTAGATAAGAGGCAATGGTGAGGATGTGCTCGTAGATTCGTGTCATTGCCTTTTGAAAAAGTGAAGCGTGCTACTTTAAGACCGAGAATGCATTATCGTCCATCGGGTAATAAGCATTAGGGATACGGAAAGCTGTTTTGTACGCGTCCGCCGGATGGATGCCAAGTTGCCAAAACCTAGCCTTTAGATCAAACTTAGAAAGATCTTAGCATCTCCGATGCGCACGAACAAAGATTGGATCTTTGGAAGAGGAAACTTGTCATTAGATAGAAAACAATTAAGGGCTAGTAGTCTATGACAAGTCATTTTTTTCCACGAACTATTTCGACCGCTTCTCAACATAAAAGGCTTGGCAAGCCCAATTTGAAGTCATGGGCTCAATTAACCCTTACGACAAAAAGCTGGCTGCATTCATCTCGCTAACTTGAGGTCAAAGGGAGTCATCCCTAGATGAGTGGCCTTGGTAGGATTGACATCTTCATTGCTTAAAGGGAAGCTTAATAAAGAATTGAGTATTCTTCCATAAAGAGGAAAAGGATGAGTAAAGCGACTATGATTTTCGGTGATGAGAAAAACTTAAACTTCTCTTAGAAAGTTTGATACTTGCAGGTTGTGTGTGCGAAAGAGCATACAATTTAAGCGGTGTCTCGTGTATGGAAGAAACATGTGTTCGAACCTAATCCTTGTAGCCATGATTTGTAATTTGGACATTTGGTGAAAAATATCAAAACCTATGAGAAGGTCTTTATCGTGAAGGCCAATGGGTTTTTTCGTAATCAAAGAGGTATGAAAAATATCGCCATTGACGGCTTTAAAATGCTCAATATGTTTTTCCAACAAGAAGATGGAAGAATGTTAGGATTAAGCATATTCTTTTGGGGCTCCATGTCAATAAATCTGATAAAAGGTTTAGGTTTAGCAGCAAACCTGTAAGAAAGGATTTGAATGCGGATCGATGGAATAGGTGTTTACACCTGAGATGCCATGACCGTTTAGCAGCTAAACTGATGACGAGAAACCGTATCTTCAATTAGAAGTGCGTGAATTAAATCATTGTTGATGGCAAAGGCAGTTGGTCATCATATTCATTCGCGCACCTAGTAAATGTAGATTCAACATCTTCGAATCAAACAACATTGACGTTTGTTGAAGGTGTTGAATAAGACACACAACTTTATCTTGATTGTGAGGACAATTCTTTGCAAAAATAACCTTGCTTTTGCAAATGAAGGCACAGAGAATCTTTAGTTTTTGTGCATTCGGGACTCGATCCTTCTTTCCGAAAAAGCGGTAGACTTCTTCGTCAACCTGGTTCGGACCGTCTATACCGAAACTTTCTGAAGTGAGCTTTTGTAATGAACAAAGACAATCTTTTCTGACTTGCATTTGATTTGAGATAAGGCTTTTGCAAGTCGTTCTTCAAAGATTGTTTTTTGTCAATGAGATCTCTCAAAACTCTTTTTGCTCACATAGTCGTTCAAGAGCATTAACGAATTATCGATAGATCTTGCGAGGCGATATGCTCCGCAACATTTAGTCGATTTACAGAGTGATAAGCCTTTGAAGCTCGACAGTTGTAATTCTCAGGGATGTGAGTGGATGAAGACATGATTTAATATAAGATCATTAAATCCATTCAAGCTTATAGAAGAGAGTGGACATACGCTTGTAATGAAAATCAAGATCTTTCTGGCTGGAGGAACAACATTTTATTTGCATGTATTCTCGACGAGCAAGCTTTGTCACCGCGTAGGGTTCGCTAATAAACTCGATCATAAATTATACCCAATGCGAATGGACACATCCAGAATCCGAATAAATTGGAGTTGGCGATAAGGACCCACGTTATCAAACCAATCTCGGAGAGAGCCGAACCGAGAACCGAACTCTTGTAGCACTTTAAGGGTCAGGCTCCCGGTTGAAGCGGTTGAACATTGACCCAGCAGAAATTCTTGGAATCGTTCTCGGGCATTTTGTGCGTGGAATATCATCAAATGTAAACCAACGAGAACTCGCCGGTTTTGATGAGTCGTGTGAAGATCCTGTAGAGGTAGAATGGTCACTTATGGAGCAGGAACCTTCATCATCATCTCGTTCATCAACATAAGGAGGACTAGGAGGAGGAGTACTTAATGGAAGGCTCGACCGCAAGGTAGTCCGGAAATGTCTGTAAATTCGACTCGAACAAGAAAAGGTTGTAGGTTCGGTCTCTGTAAGTGCTGAACACGAGAGAATGAGGAAGACTACGAGGAAGTTGGGACCAGGTAGGCGTGGGAAGACGAGTCATCATATTGAGAAGCGAGGAGTGCTTAGAGAGGATCGCGGCGAGCAGATGGTGATGGAGTATCCATCATAAACGGAAGCCGAGAAGAATACCGGTAAAGAGGTGCTCGTTTGGGATCCGTAGGATGTGGTGCAGGACGAATCAAATTATGTATCCGAAACATGGGATGGAGTATGTTCGGAGTAGGAACTGGACTAGGGATGTGAGTCTTTTGTGGTTTTGGGTGTAGTTCTTTTTAAGTCCTGGAGGATGACCGAGGCTTGAGTTGAGTTAGAGGTATGAGATAGACCAAACATGGGACTCTGGTCAAGAGTCTTGTATAAGGATGGTGTATAAAGGTTGGTATGTCTTGAAAGTAGATGGTTTAAAAGGTAGAGGAGCGACTTAGCCAACTGTGGTTGCTGGAAATACTTTTCTGCATCTATACAAGCAAGTTCCGCCTTAAGACTGCGGATTTTAGTTTCTTTTTTATTAAACTCGTGACCCCAGATATTATGTGATATCATAATATCACATACATCTTGTCAAGCTGAATGACTCGTTGTTCATGTCTACATACATCTTGTCTAGTGAGAGACAATAAGTAACTTGCTTGGATGTATGTTGCATTTGGGTAAAGCAACCGCATCTACTTTGGTGTGAATGTGTTCCAGCAACAGCATTCGGGTTCCGGTATTCGAGTTTGCTGGTTGAGAATGCATCGAACGCTTAGGTTCTTTTAGGTTGACCAATAGAGTAACAGACCATGAACATAAGGTTTTGTAACAACCTTAGATGTTGGATCCGTGTGTTTGTCGGGCGGAAGGAAAGCGACTGTTGTAAGTATTGGATGAAGATGAAAACATCATACAAGACTTAATCAAGGGTGGTTGAGATGAGGAAGGTAAGAGGTTCTCTTGTCCGAGGATGTTTAGGCCATTGGTATAGATAGATAAAGGTGACATAGACTCGTGGATGATCGGGAGGAAAGGGTTTGAGGGGTTTTGCAAGTAGTAGGAGTTCTACTAACCTTTTTCTTTCTGCGACGCTTGTGAGCATCGTCCTCATCATCGTAATAATCATCGAGGCAAGGACAGCCTAGATCACACATATGGGCTTTGAGGAATATCCCATAAGAAATGACCACCGAGTTTGCTAGGATATATCTGGATATCCTGTTGAAGCAAAACTAGCTGGACGGGGATCTTTTCTTGTACGATTGGGACTACTTGTGATCATTGATGTATAGGAGAAAGAAACTCTGGGTGCTTGTCCGAGGATGGTGACTGGAAAGTCATTCTAACCGAGCCGTCTGATCTTTTTTCGAACATAGCATCAGAAGTTTGAAGTGGTTGAGAATTCTGATGGAACTTCTCATAGTTGGATAGCCATTCGAGAGGCATGAGTTTTAGGAGTTCATGCTTTTGAAGTTGTCTAGGAATCTGAACTATGGAAGGGGTTGTCTCAGTATCTGCTACGATCATCAAAGCATCATGTGCTGTTGGAAGATCAAGAGCATGGTTCTGCAATCGGTAGACAAGTTGGTGATGCAGAGTTGCTATCTTAGAAGTGGCAGTCTGTTCTGCTCCTTGAATCTGTACTTGAACCTTCAAGGCTGTAGGAAGGTTTTCATCATTGGGTGACAGATTGAAATTGGGATAGAAAGTGAGTAGAACACTTCCTACGTGCAGAGTTATGAGGGATTGTACAAATATGACAGATGTTGATTGTCTTTGAATACGGTGTCTAACGGTGCAAGTCGCGGCAAGAATCGGGAGACCTTTTCGGCCATGAAGTGTGAGGATTAATCGAACACCACCAAAATGAAGGTGAGTGTATTTTTCTCATTTTCACCGAGCAATTAAGTCAGGTGGAATCTCTAGAGTGACATACTGCTCTGCTTGGGAGGCTGATAAAGCCCACTGGTCTAGTCAAGAGGACTGGACATATTCTTTTGGAGCAGGTCTGTTAGTATGGATGAGAGTTCTAATTCCTCGGGTTAAGGAATTTTCTCGTTTGTACATATGGTAAGGGCTAAGTAAAGGCATGGAAGACTCAGAAATCTGTGCAGATTCGGGAATATAACTATATTCAACAAGGTTTTCTATTTTGGAAGCTAGGTGTTTAATGCAAGATTTGGGTAAAGATAAAGTAGAAGACAAGAAATAAGAGATAGATCTGTAGGTTGAGATGAAGATGAAGCCATGATTTGAAAGTTGTTTTCTCTTTTGTATCCAGAAGACAAGAAACTAATCACAAATTATACTACCTCGGGCAGGAAAGGGAACGAGGCTCTGATACCACTCGAGGTATCACAAAATAGCTTGAACAAGCAACGGATCTTTAATTCTCTGGAGCACTTACTAGATCATATCACCACGTCTCATTAATAGTCCCATATTTGGATTGCTAATAGGTTTGGAATTACTTGTCCAATCATATAATTTAAATCCAACTTCATGAGATAACTTCTCTCATATAGGGGTAGGCAAAATCTTGTGTGATTTGAGTTGAAACTCAAATGAGTTAATTTTTTACCAATATATACTTTTTAGGGTTAAGTTAGTTGAAAGATTACCGACCCACACAATTAATAAAATTTTCTAGTATTTCATTATTAGTAACTTATTCAAATATAGTATAATAAATTATTATACAACATAAGATTAAAATTAAAAATTTAGTGTTTAATGTTTAATGAGGCTCGAACTTTTGGATTTGTTTTAGAACTTTATGTTAGTGTTATGGAATATGAAGCATAATAAATGTTATTATATTGCTATTTTATTTTTAGTTATTTCAATTAATTAATTAAATTCTTAATTTTTTTTAGATGTTAAGATACTAAAAAAAAAAAAAAGAACTAAAAAAATCGGTCTTTGGGATAAGATCAACCTAACTCAACTTGCACTTATGTAGTTTGGTTTGGGTTGAGTTGTGGTTTTCCCAACCCATACTTTATGTCGTTCCACCCTTAACCTCGTGGTTACCAATAAGATTACTTGAGATTGCACTAAAAATTTGTTTATTTCATAAACTATATTTTTATTACTTATTTATGGGAAAATATTATCAAATGAAGTAAAAAAAATTAAAATTAGTTTATAGATTATTTAAAATTAAATATATTTGTAATAAGAGTTATATGTCTTAATTATGTAATTGCAAAGGTTAATTTCGGACTACCCCTTATGAATTGACTATTTTCATATCACCCCACTTAATTTTGAAAATTTAATTTATTACTTTTTTTTTGTTAAGAAGATAAAAAATTTTCATCAATCCACCCCTATTTTTCTCTTTTGTCTTGAAAAAAAAATGGGGATAACTTCATGTTTCAAAAGTAAGGGGATGATTTGAAGATAGTCAATTCACGAGGGAAGTAATTCACAATTTATCCTTTGTTAAACATAACTAATCATATTAAACTAATTAGTAATTCTAATAGAATGCATTTCTACTAGCTAGCAATTGTGTTAGCATATACATTTCTATAATAATGATTTTGATGATAACAAATATGCTTTGAATTAATTCTTTTAAAGAGTTTTTATAATTGAATTCAAATTCTTAAACAGAAAATGTTTTGAACAAATAATAACTTTCTGGCAATAAACGGCTTCTTGTTAACAAGTAAACGGCTGCCCATTAACTTCCAGAGAGTTATAAAAAATGAGCAAAATAAACGGCTTCCTGTTAACTTCTAACAGCTTCCTGTTAACTAGTTAACAAGTTCCTGTTAACTTCCAGAGAGCAATATGTTTTTGCTCAACGAAAACGGCGATCCGACAATTGTTAACGGCGAGTCGACATTTTGAAATTCTACATAACGGCTAATTTTCAAAGTCATAAGGCACTTCTAATTTTCGAAGTCATGTGGCGACAAGGGTTGACGGCGATCCAATAATGCCCAGAAAGTCAACAACGGCTAGTTTTCAGCTCCAACTATAAAAAGGCTCAATCAAATTCAAACATTAACGATTCCAAAAGTTATCATTGAGCTTACTATTAAGTATACAATTGTTCTTGAGCTTTAAACTTGTCTTTGCTTCATTGGATCACACTTTGAGCTCTCATTTGAAAACATATACATTGTGTAAGGGAAATTGCTTGTAATCCCTATTGTAAAATCAAAGTTGAGTGATTGTAAGTGTTGGGATACACTTGGGTTAAGAGATTGCGGATAATCTCTTATTGTAAAGGTCCATTGACACCTTGGAAGTCAAGTGTAAGTGTTTTTGAAGCCTTGGAGACGCGCTTTGATGAGAACCCTTCTAGATCAAGCTAGAAAAATCCACAACTAGATTGACAAAAACCCAAGAAAGCCAATATGATCAGAATTCATATAAAAGATCCAAACCCTTGAGAAGCTAAGTCTCAAGAACCCGGATTGCTAGATAAGACGCCACAAAGGTTAGCAAATCCTTTGATAAGTCAAAAGTTCTTTCAAGAACAAGTTGAGAAAATCCTCTCAATGATATTAAACTCAATAATGTCAAAAGTCTCTTCAAAATAACATAAAGGAGTGTTTATATAAGGTGGCTAATCCTAATCTAACTTAAAAATAAGAGAAAACCCAAAAATTAAAAACCTGGACCCCAGGACCCGCAGGGCCTTGGCCTGCAAAACCTCTTATTTTAAACGGGCCATAACTTGGTCATATGATGTCGGATTTTAACCCACAATATACCGTTTCGAAGCTCTCGATGTAAGGAATGCATCTACAGATTTAGAATTACTCTTCTGGCCCTTATTATATTTCAAAAACCATCCTCTCCGATGCTCGCCACCTCGTTAGCCCGAATCAAGTGTACCAAGGCTGGTTCCTCCTCATTCAAGCCCATCTTGAATATTGGACTCTTGCAAATTAAACTTGAATTAATGTCATCCAAAGTAGCTTGAATAAATCCTTGCATGGCTTCCTTGATCTTCTCAGCTCGTGCTCTCGTAATTGGCCCTTCTGGAACAAGCAACGGATCTTTAATGCTCTGAGCACTCTAGATCACATCAGCTCGTGCTCTCGTAATTGGCCCTTCTGGAACAAGTAACGGATCTTTAATGCTCTGAGCACTCTGGATCACATCATTCCCCCTCTCCTCGAAAGGAGAATGTGTGTTGATTGCCGAGCCATCAATAATATTACAGATCGAAGGCCCATTGCTTATTTTAGTGAGAAGTTAACTGGAGCAACCTTGAGGTACCCTACCTATGATAAGGAGCTCAACGCGCTTGTGAGGGCCTTGGAAACTTGGCAACATTACTTATGGCCCAAGGAGTTTGTGATACACACAGATCATGAATCCTTAAAGCATCTAAAGAGTCAACGTAAGTTGAATCGAAGGCATGCCACTTGGATGGAGTACATTGAGACATTTCCCTATGTCATTCGGTATAAACAAGGTAAAGAGAACATAGTTGCCGATGCATTATCTCGAAGGTATGTGCTTCTTAATTCTTTGAGTGCCAAAATGCTTGGATTTGAGTATGTTAAGGAATTATATGCCAATGATTCTGATTTTATTGATGTGTTTGCTATATGTGACAAAGGATCATTCAGTAAATTTTATAAGCATGATGGTTATTTGTTTAAGAAAAACAAGCTTTGTGTGCCTAATAGTTCTATGCGTGAGTTGCTAGTGAGAGAGGCACATAAAGTGGTGGCTTGATGGGTCATTTTGGGGTTAAGAAAACTTTAGAGACATTACATGAGCATTTTTATTGGCCTAAGATGAAAAAGGATGTCATTCGCATATGTAATCGATGCATTACATGTAGAAAGGCCAAGTCAAAGGTTTTACCACATGGTTTGTATACGCCTTTACCGGTTCTGTAGAGCCTTGGGTAGATATTTCTATGGATTTTGTTTTAGGGCTACCTAGGACTCGAAAGGGGAGAGATTCTATTTTCGTGATCGTAGATAGATTTAGCAAGATGGCACATTTCATTCCATGTCATAAGTCAGATGATGCCACCAATATAGCTGATTTATTCTTCAGGGAGGTAGTGCGACTCCATGGTGTTCCAAGGAGTATTGTTTCGGATAGAGATGCTAAGTTCCTTAGTCACTTTTGGAAGGTATTATGGGGTAAGTTAGGTACTAAACTTTTGTTTTCTACTACTTTTCACCCTCGGTCGATGGTCAACCCAAGTGGTCAATAGAACTTTATCTCAGCTTTTACGCACTATCATTAATAAGAATTTGAAATCTTGGGAAGACTTTTTGCCATTTATAGAGTTTGCATATAATAGGAGCATTCATTCTTCTACATCCTATTCTCCGTTTGAGATTGTTTATGGTTTTAATCCGTTGACTCCAATGGATTTGATTCCTTTGCCCGTTGATGCGAGAGCTGGCTTGGATGGTCAAAAGAAAGCGGAGTTGATAAAGTCCATTCATGAGAAAGCGCGACTTCACGTTGAAAAAGAAGAATGAGCAAAGACGCTACTCGAAGCTAATAAGGGTAGGAAACGTGTGATTTTTGAACCCGGCGATTGGGTTTGGGTTCACATGCGTAAGGAGAGGTTTCCAACCCAAAGAAATCTAAGTTGCACCTCGAGGAGATGGTCCATTTCAGATTCTTGAGCGTATTAATGACAATGCTTATAAAGTGGATCTTCCGGTAGAGTATAACGTGTCTGCTACCTTTAATGTTTCTGATCTTTCTCCCTTTGATGCAGGTTCAGATTCGAGGACGAATCCTTTCGAGGAGAGGGGGAATGATGTGATCCAGAGTGCTCAGAGCATTAAAGATCCGTTGCTTGTTCCAGAAGGTCCAATTAAAGATCCGTTGCTTGTTCCAGAAGGGCCAATTAAAGATCCGTTGCTTGTTCTAGAAGGGCCAATTACGAGAGCACGAGCTAAGAAGATCAAGGAAGCCATACAAGGATTTATTCAAGCTACTTAGGATGACTTCAATTCAAGTTTAATTTGCAAGAGTCCAATATTCAAGATGGGCTTGAACGAGGAGGAACCAGCCTTGATACACTTAATTCAGGCTAACGAGGTGGCGAGCATCGGAGAGAATGATTTTTGAGGTATAATAAGGGCCATAAGAGTAATTCTAAATTTGTAGATGCATTCCTTACGTCGAGAGCTTCGGAACGGTATATTGTGGGTTAAAATCCGACATCATATGACCAAGTTATGGCCCGTTTAGAATAAGTGGCTTTGCTGGCCAAGGCCACACGGGTCCAGGTTTTTAATTTTAGGGTTTTCTCTTATTTTTAAGTTAGATTAGGGTTAGCCACCTTATATAAACACTCCTTTATGTTATTTTAAGGGGACTTTTGACATTATTGAGTTTAATATCATTGAGAGGATTTTCTCAACTTGTTCTTGAAAGAACTTTCGACTTATCAAAGGATTTGCTAACCTTTGTGGCGTCTTATCTAGCAATCCGGGTTCTTGAGACTTAGCTTCTCAAGGGTTTGGATCTTTTATATGAATTCTGTTCATATTGGTTTTCTTGGGTTTTTGTCAATCTAGTTGTGGGTTTTTCTAGATCTAGCAATCCGGGTTCTAGTTGTGGCTTTCTTGATCTAGAAGGGTTCTCATTAGTTGGTATCAGAGCTTAGGCACCAAGGTCAGATTCATCTATTTTTATTGTTTTTTTCTCATTCTTGTTTGAGATTTTTCATTCTTATTCTAGCAAAAAAAAAAAAAAAAAGCTGTGAAGTGCACGCACATGAACGATATCGCATGAACAGGTGCGCCATGAACGATGATCGCATGAATAGTATTTTTAGGGTTTTCTTATATCAATTTTGCATCCTTGTGGTTTCTTTCCTTAAATCCATAAATTTTACCTTTTTCCCTAAATTCATTCAAATTTCAATTATTTAGGAATTACAAAAAAAAAAAAAAATACATTAATAATAATCATATTGGGTGATATCCTTTGTGTTCTTGGTTTTGTTATTCTTGTTTCCTATATTCTTGTTCGTTTATTTCCTTTTTCCTTTTTCTTGTTTCTTGAACTGTGATTGTTAGAAGGATTATACTTTGGTACTTTCCTTTGATTGAGTTATTAGTTCCTAAAGAACTTGACTGAGAAAATATAAGAGTGGTAAAGGCAAGAGTGTGTGAGCACAGCTTTCGGGTAAAAGCCTATTTGAGTGCAAACACGCATCGGAGTGACATCGCGAGTGTAAACACGTGAGGCTTGTGAGGTTCATTGTTGTTTTTCTATTTTGCTAACATCTCTTTGCAGATTCAAATAACTAATATGGATGATAAAAGTGAGGCGCAACCTTCTACAAAAGACTTTACTTTCACTTTGAAGGCAATGCACCGGGCATTTGAGAAGATGAATGCGAGGTTTGATGAGATGGGAAGCCATTGAGGCAACATGGAGCTGCCATTGAGGGTATTCGAAGGAGCAAACTAACTAGTAGAGAGCGTAATGGTACGGGACATGATGAAGCAAGACATAATGGGAAAAATTATAGGCATAGATATGAGCCTATAGATGAGGATGAGGCGGAGAATGAAATTTGGGAAGATGATGGTGATGATCGAGCATCCGGAATAGAAAGGGATAGAGTAAGATATAGAAGAGGTAGACAGGAGCGGGGGTATAGGAGAGATGAGGAGGATAGAGATTTAGGCAAAATCAAAGTGACTATTCCTTCGTTTCAAGGAAGGAGTAATCCAGAGGCTTACTTGGAGTGGGAAAAGAAGTTGAGTTGATCTTTGATTGTCACAATTATTCAGACGAGAAAAAGGTAAAGCTAGCAGTTATTGAATTCACTGACTATGCTATTATTTGGTGGGATCAATTGGTGAATAATAGGAGGAGGAATCGAGAAAGGCCTATAGCTACATGGGGAGAGTTGAGGACGCTTATGAGGAAGCGGTTCATTCCTAATCATTACTATAGGGATCTTTATCTTAAGCTACAAAGCCTTACCCAAGGATCGATGAGTGTAGAGGATTACCATAAAGAGATGGAGATCGCTATGGTAATGTAGAGGAAGCTACAACGTAGAGGAAGATAGGGAAGCTACAATGGCACGATTTTTGACCGGATTGACTAAAGATATTGCCAATGTAGTGGAGCTACAGCATTATGTGGAGTTTGAGGATATGGTCCACATGGCTATGAAGGTGGAGAGGCAATTAAAGAGGAAGGGTATAGTAAGGTATACTTCGGCTTCTTCAAATCCATGGAAACCGAAGTGGAGTAATAATGAGAGACGACATGAAGGTATCAAGACTGAACCACCTAAGGCAAAAGAAGATTTCAGTATAAAAAATAAATCTAAGGCTGAATCTCAACCACAGAAGCATCGGGACATCAAGTGCTTCAAGTGTTTGGGGTCTGGACACATTGCTTCTCAATGCCCAAATAAGAGAGTTATGGTGATGCAAGATAGTGGAGAATTAGTGAGTGAGAGTGAGAGTGATGGTGGGGAGATGCCAGCGTTGATTGATGCTGGTGATGATGATGAAGTAGAATACCCTGCGAAATGAGTGTTGATGTTGCTAGGCGTGCTTTGAGTACGCAAATGAGTGTTGATGACATGGAGCATACTACATTGGCAAACCCGTACTGATTACGCATGTGAACCCAAACCCAATCGCCGGGTTCAAAAATCACACGTTTCCTACCCTTAGTAGCTTGAGTAGCTAACTGCTCATTCTTCTTTTCAACGTGAAGCCGCGCTTTCTCATGAATGGACTTTATCAACTCCGCTTTCTTTTGACCATCCAAGCCAGCTCTCGCATCAACGGGCAAAGGAATCAAATCCATTGGAGTCAACGGATTAAAACCATAAACAATCTCAAACGGAGAATAGGATGTAGAAGAATGAATGCTCCTATTATATGCAAACTCTATAAATGGCAAAAAGTCTTCCCAAGATTTCAAATTCTTATTAATGATAGTGCGTAAAAGCTGAGATAAAGTTCTATTGACCACTTTAGTTTGACCATCAGTCTGAGGGTGACAAGTAGTAGAAAACAAAAGTTTAGTACCTAACTTACCCCATAATACCTTCCAAAAGTGACTAAGGAACTTAGCATCTCTATCCGAAACAATACTCCTTGGAACACCATGGAGTCGCACTACCTCCCTGAAGAATAAATCAGCTATATTGGTGGCATCATCTGACTTATGACATGGAATGAAATGTGCCATCTTGCTAAATCTATCTACGATCACGAAAATAGAATCTCTCCCCTTTCGAGTCCTAGGTAGCCCTAAAACAAAATCCATAGAAATATCTACCCAAGGCTCTCTAGGAACTGGTAAAGGCGTATACAAACCATGTGGTAAAACCTTTGACTTGGCCTTTCTACATGTAATGCATCGATTACATATGCGAATGACATCCTTTTTCATCTTAGGCCAATAAAAATGCTCATGTAATGTCTCTAAAGTTTTCTTAACCCCAAAATGACCCATCAAGCCACCACTATGTGCCTCTCTCACTAGCAACTCACGCATAGAACTATTAGGCACACAAAGCTTGTTTTCCCTAAACAAATAACCATCATGCTTATAAAATTTACTGAATGATCCTTTGTCACATATAGCAAACACATCAATAAAATCAAAATCATTGGCATATAATTCCTTAACATACTCAAATCCAAGCATTTTGGCACTCAAAGAATTAAGAAGCACATACCTTCGAGATAATGCATTGGCAACTATGTTCTTTTTACCTTGTTTATACCGAATGACATAGGGAAATGTCTCAATGTACTCCATCCAAGTGGCATGCCTTCGATTCAACTTACGTTGACTCTTTAGATGCTTTAAGGATTCATGATCTGTGTGTATCACAAACTCCTTAGGCCATAAGTAATGTTGCCAAGTTTCCAAGGCCCTCACAAGCGCGTAGAGCTCCTTATCATAGGTAGGGTACCTCAAGGCTGCTCCAGTTAACTTCTCACTAAAATAAGCAATGGGCCTTCGATCCTGCATCAAAACAGCTCCAATACCTATTCCTGAGGCATCACATTCAATCTCAAAAGTACGATTAAAATTAGGTAATGCTAGAATAGGTGCAGAACATAACCTTTCTTTAAAATCAATGAATGCTTTATCTTGTTCAACACTCCAAGTAAATGCAACATTCTTTTTAACAACATCAGTAAGAGGTGCAGCAATAGTGCTAAAATCCTTAACAAATCGCCGATAAAAACTAGCTAAACCATGAAAGCTCCTTACCTCACTGATGCTCTTAGGTGTTGGCCATTCCTTAATAGCCTTAACCTTTTCTTGATCCATCTCTATACCATTTGCACCAACAACAAAACCAAGAAAAACAACTTTCTCTATGCAAAAAGAACATTTCTTAAAATTAGCATACAACTTTTCTTTCCTCAAAACATCTAACACACATCGCAAATGTGCAATATGCTCTTCTAAAGTCTTGCTATACACTAGAATATCATCAAAATAAACAACAACAAACTGACCTATAAATGCACGCAACACATGATTCATTAATCTCATAAAAGTACTAGGTGCATTAGTAAGACCAAAAGGCATAACTAACCATTCATACAATCCATATTTGGTCTTAAAGGCAGTTTTCCATTCATCACCTTCTCTCATGCGAATTTGGTGATAGCCACTTTTTAAATCAATTTTAGAAAATAAACAAGCTCCATGCAATTCATCCAGCATATCATCTAACCTAGGAATGGGATGTCGATATTTTACCGTAATATTATTGATGGCTCGGCAATCAACACACATTCTCCAATTCCCATCCTTCTTTGGTACTAGTAGTGATGTGCGCACGTGGGCTCATGCTCTCTCTCACGTACCCCTTGCTCATCAGCTCTATAACTTGCCTTTGAAGCTCTTTGGTCTCTTCGGGATTACTTCTATAGGCTAGCCTATTGGGTATGACAACTCCTGGTACGAAATCTATTTGATACTCAGTGCCTCTAATAGGTGGTAAGCCAATAGGCATTTCCTCCGGAAACACATCTTCAAACTCCTGTAACAAAGAAGTAACAACACTAGAAAGAGAAGGATTAATGTCATCAAAGGTTAGATATGATTCTTTGAACACAAGCAAAACCATGAAATGGCTTGTTTTATAGGCTTTCCTAATCTCACCCACTCTTGCAAAGAAGTTCTTTCTCACTCTTCCCTCTTTCTCACTCTTTTCTTTTCTCTCACTTTTAGCCTCACTCTCTTTCTTTTTCTTCTCATAACTCTCGACCTCACTCTTTTTATTTTGTCTTTCTTTTTCCCTCATCTTTATTTGGTCCTTGTAGACCTCTTTTGGTGTTAAAGGAACAAGCGTCACGGTTCTCCCATTTTTGACAAAGCTATATCTATTCCTAAACCCATCATGTGTCACCTTCCTATCATACTGCCATGGCCTTCCCAATAATAAATGCCCGAAAGATGCATAGGAACTACGTCACAAAGCACCTCATCACTAACTTTCTAATAGTAAATGTTACCAATACTTGCTTATTAACTTTGACCTCTCCACAATCATTTAACCACCTGCGATACGCAAGGCCTGGGATGCGTTAGCAAGGGTAACCCTAACTTCTCTACAAGGGTAGTACTAGCTACATTGGTGCAACTCCCACCATCTATTATCATACTACACACCTTATTATTCACAATGCATCTAGTATGGAAGATGTTCTCTCTCTGCTGCTCCATGTCATCAACACTCATTTGTGTACTTAAAGCACGCCTAGCAATTAGGGATTCACCTTTCGCAAGGTATTCTACTTCATCATCATCATCTTCCAAAAATTCATTCTCTCATCATACTCATCTATAGGCTCATATCTCGTGCCTATTATTTTTCCCATCATGTCTTGCTTCAACATGTCTAGCCTTGTTTTGCTTTCAACTAGTTTGTATCTTCTGAATACTCTCAATGGCAGCTTTATGTTGCCTCAATTGGCTTCCCATCTCATTGAACCTCGCATTCATCTTCTCAAATGCCTGGTGCATTGCCTTCAAGGTGAAAGTAAAGTCTACCGTAGAAGGTTGCGCCTCACTTTTATCATCCATATTAGTTATTTGAATCTGCAAAGAGATGTTAGCAAAATAGAAAAACAATAATGAACCTCACAAGCCTCACGTGTTTACACTCGCGATGTCACTCCATTCGTGTTTACACTCAAATAGGCTTTTACCCGAAGCTGTGCTCACACACTCTTGCCTTTTACCACTCTTATATTTTCTCAGTCAAGTTCTTTAGGAACTAATAACTCAATCAAGGGAAAGTACCAAAGTATAATCCTTCTAACAATCACAGTTCAAGAAACAAGAAAAAGGAAAAAGGAAACAAACGAACAAGAATATAGGAAACAAGAATAACAAAACCAAGAACACAATGGAGATCACCCAATATGATTATTATTAATGTGATTTTTTTTTTTTGTAATCCCTAAATAATTGAAATTTGAATGAATTTAGGGGAAAAGGTAAAATTTATGAATTTAAGGAAAGAAACCACAAGGATGCAAAATTGATATAAGAAAACCCTAAAAATACTATTCATGCGATACTGTTCATGCGGCACTGTTCATGTGATACTCTTCATGTGCACTGTTCATGATTTTTTTTTTTTTTTTTTTAGAACAAGAATGAAAAATCTCAAATAAGAATGAGAAAAAAAACAATAAAGATAGATGAATCTGACCTTTGTGCCTAAGCTCTGATACCAACTGATGAGAACCCTTCTAGATCAAGCTAGAAAAATCCACAACTAGATTGACAAGAACCCAAGAAAGCCAATATGATCAGAATTCGGATAAAAGATCCAAACCCTTGAGAAGCTAAGTCTCAAGAACCCGGATTGCTAGATAAGACGCCACAAAGGTTAGCAAATCCTTTGATAAGTCAAAAGTTCTTTCAAGAACAAGTTGAGAAAATCCTCTCAATGATATTAAACTCAATAATGTCAAAAGTCTCTTCAAAATAACATAAAGGAGTGTTTATATAAGGTGGCTAATCCTAATCTAACTTAAAAATAAGAGAAAACCCTAAAATTAAAAACCTGGACCTGCAGGACCCGCAGGGCCTTGGCCTGCAAAGCCTCTTATTTTAAACGGGCCATAACTTGGTCATATGATGTCGGATTTTAACCCACAATATACCGTTTCGAAGCTCTCGACGTAAGGAATGCATCTACAGATTTAGAATTACTCTTCTGGCCCTTATTATATTTCAAAAACCATCCTTTCCGATGCTCGCCACCTCGTTAGCCCGAATCAAGTGTACCAAGGCTGGTTCCTCCTCATTCAAGTGCATCTTGAATATTGGACTCTTGCAAATTAAACTTGAATAAATCCTTGCATGGCTTCCTTGATCTTCTTAGCTCGTGCTCTCGTAATTGGCCCTTCTGGAACAAGCAACGGATCTTTAATGCTCTGAGCACTCTGGTATTAGAGCAAGGTGCTCTTTGATGAGAACCCTTCTAGATCAAGCTAGAAAAACCCACAACTAGATTGACAAAAACCCAAGAAAGCCAATATGATCAAAATTCAGATAAAAGATCCAAACCCTTAAGAAGCTAAGTCTCAAGAACCCGGATTGCTAGATAAGATGCCACAAAGGTTAGCAAATCCTTTGATAAGTCAAAAGTTCTTTCAAGAACAAGTTGAGAAAATCCTCAAAATAACATAAAAGAGTGTTTATATAAGGTGTCTAACCCTACTCTAACTTAAAAATAAGAAAAAACCCTAAAATTAAAAACTGGACCCACAGGGCCTTGGCCTGCAAAGCCACTTATTTTAAACGGGCCATAACTTAGTCATATGATGTCGGATTTTGACCCACAATATACCGTTTCGAAGCTCTCGACGTAAGGAATGCATCTACAGATTTAGAATTGCTCTTCTGGCTGGTTGTGTCGTTAGGGTACAGCAAATTTAAAACCTTACTAATAATATAAATAGCTAATATAGGGAAAGTAAGGATCGATCCCACGAAGACTAGTTAGTTTTATTTATTATCAATTTTAAAATAAAGACTTAAAATAAAATAAAATAATAATAATTATTATTATAAATAAAGGGGGGTTTAATGAATTTTTAACTAAATTGCAAGAAATAAAGAAACTAAAATATTAAATTAATAATTTAAAATGAACTCTAATTAAATGAGGAAGAAGTAATAATAATGAAATCTTTGGTCAAAGGATCATTCGTCACCACCAAACATGCATAGAATATTTATTCTATCATCAATTTCCATTGAAACTATCAACCGTAGATAACAATAAGCTCTGTTAATCCCTATCTTTCCTTACTGAGTCGTTAGGCAAAACAAGCTCTTCACCCAATCTCTAACCATTAAATAATTTAGAACAAGCTCTCTAAATTTAAGATAACGGAAGCATTAAGCAGAGAAAGATTTTAGGTTGATCTAGGCAATAAACACACAAGCTCGGATTATTTAACCTAGGTTATGTTCTCCAATTGAAATCACTGATTCCAATCTGCTACTAATGATTAAAATATCAAGACAATTACGGATCAAGAATTTAAATCTAGTAATAGAATTTATTCAAACCCTATCTAATTGGCCACTTAAACAAGTCAAGAATAAAATCATAAACCTTAATAACAGAAGAACATAAACAATCTCAATTAAAGAAATTGAATGATAGAAATTAATTATTAATTAAATAGCATGTTTGGGGTTTTGAATTCACCCTTAACCAAATAGAAAATTTAGCCTAACATAATTAAATTGGGAAAAAAAGAATTGATAAAACCAGTCATAGGGAACAATTCAAGCTGCTGGCTCTGCTCCAAATTAATTCCTTCGGCTTCTCTTTATTTTCTTCTTCTTGCGGCTGCTGCTCTCGGGTTTGTGTCCTGAATTGTGCGGCTGCTGCTTGAATTGTATGTGGCTGCAGAAAATCCCGCCTTCAATTGCCGCTTGTCTTATGCTTTTATAGTGCATGGCGAATTCTTATTGGATTTGGATTGCTTGGCCGAATCAAATCTCTAAGCAATGAATTTGCTTTCCATTTAGCCTTGCACGTGAAGCCCACTTATTCTACAAGTCCAAAAGCCCAAATTCACGTGCATGCATGCATATTGGCTGCTTGAATTTCCATTGCTTAATTTCTTTTATTTCCATGCACATGCAATTTGTTTTCTACAATGTAAGCCATGCATGATAATTTAATTAAATCAAATATTCCTTGACTTGATTCAATTAAATCTCTTTATTTCTTTCCCCTTTCTGATTATTCCGAGTAGATTTCATCCCGAATATTCTGATTTAATTCCTCTTTAATCCCATAATATACCTAAAATAACAAAATATAAAAATTAAGATTAAGAATTAATATAATAAAATATAATTTAATAAAATAACTAAATTAAAAATTAACTAAAATAATTATAATATTTAATACCAAAACAAGAAAAAAATGGAGAAATTAATAATAAAATATATAGAAAATATGTGCTTATCAAATTCCCCCACACTTAACCTTTGCTCGTCCTCGAGTAAACCTAAGACGAAAACAAAAAGAAAACTTAAACTAGTCCACTTTCGTAGGAAATCACGATTGCATTTAGCGTAAGCAACAAGCCTTTAAACCCCTAGGCGGCCTTAGTGGACGAGTTATAGTCTCGTGAGGGCTTCAGCGATGATACCCACAAACATCATTTTTTTTTATAAATGAAATAACATAAAAAAAAACTTTAGATAAAATATAAAACTTGCCTCAAAGATTGCATAAATTATATAGCTCAAAGAAAATTTCAAATATTGTCAAGGTTCTAACTTTAATTCAATAGTCAATTCCCATCTCTCTCTTTTTTTATTCTTGTAGTGTGTGTGAATCAATTCAATCAAAATCCATTCCCAAAATTTTCAATATCAATAGCCTTTGCCTTGAACAAAGAAAAGAGTAGGTCAAACTAATCTTATCATCTTAATCTCTAATATTTTTTTCTCACAGGCATTTATGTGCATTTTTTTCTTTTCTTTTATTTCTCTTTTTTTTTTCTCTCTCTCTTTTTTTTTTATATAGTCAGGAGCTTTCACTCTACCCCTTAAGGTAGCCTTCTTCTCATGGTAGATTATCCTCTACATACTGGTGGTACATAAGCCCAAATTACTCAAGGATAGCTTCACTCTTAAGGGTTATAGGTAGCTATTTCTGACTTTGGTGCTTGTGTATACTATATTGTGGAGATAAGAATCAAGACAAACAGTCATTTACATAATCTAAAATTCTCAACTCAGGCTGCATCAATCTCAATTTCAAGTCAAAACTATGAAAGAATCAATATTAGTGCTCATGGTGTTTAAAGAATCTCAATCAGGAGGAAATTAACACAAGAATCAAGTATAAACGAAGATAATATTCAACCCTTTCTAAGAACCATATTCATTGTCAATCAAGTTCTTATCATTGGCTTATAATTAAAGCTTAGAAAAGAAAATAAAAAATATTTTTGAATTTTTTTTTTGTTTTTTTTTATAAAAACTTTTATAAAAACTTTTAAAAAGTAAGCAAAACACATGTAAAAAAAACTAAGTTCGAAATCCTCCCCCCCACACTTAATTCTTACATTGTCCTCAATGTAAGCCTAAGCTAATAAAATAAAGAATTAAACATGGGGAAATAAGATGAGATACATAAATTTAAACAAACATATAATGGATAAAGTAAATGAGAATGAGAGGTAGAAAGATCAAATATGTTATGGCGTGCTTCGCGAAATCTATTCTCCAACAATTGGGTTGCCTCCCAATAAGCGCTTGGTTTATTGTCCTCAGCCTGACATGGTTCTTATGTCTCATTCATCAATGTACGCGGGTTCGTGGAGTGGAACCTCCTCTACATGAAACGTCTGAAAGTTCTCATAGTAAGGCTTCAACCTATGACCATTCACCTTAAACTCTTTGTTAGTCTTTAAGCTCCTTATCTCAACTGCACCATGAGGAAATATATTAGTAATAACAAAAGGTCCAACCCAACGAGAACGTAACTTACCTGGAAACAACTTAAGGCGAGAATGGAATAGCAGAACTTTCTGTCCAATTTCAAAATTCTTTCTGAAAATCTGCTTATCATGAAAAGCCTTAGTCTTTTCCTTATAGATTCTCGAACTCTCGTAGGCATCATTCCGAATTTCCTCTAATTCTTGCAATTGGAGCTTTCTATGTTGACTGGCGGCATCCAACTCCATGTTACATTGTTTCACAGCCCACCATGCTTTATGTTCAAGCTCCACCGGAAGATGACAAGGCTTACCATATACCAATCTGTAAGGTGACATACCAATAGGCGTCTTGTATGCGGTTCTGTAAGCCCACAGTGCATCATCAAGCCGTAGATTTCAATCCTTTCTAGTTGGATTAACAGTCTTTTCAAGGATTGATTTCACTTCTCTATTAGACACCTCAGCTTGTCCACTTGTTTGTGGATGGTAAGATGTAGAGACCTTGTGAGTGATGTTGTATTTTCGAAATAGTGCTTCTACTGACCTATTACAAAAATGAGTGACTCTGTCGCTGATTATTGCCTTCGGCGTTCCAAACCTTGCAAATATGTTACACTTTATAAAATCTACAACAACCTTAGAATCGTTAGTTCGGGTAGCTTTTGCTTCTACCAATTTGGAAACATAATCAACAGCAAGAACAATATAGAAATTTCCAAAAGATGAAGGAAAAGGTCCCATGAAATCAATGCCCCATACATCAAAAATCTCAACTACAAGAATAGGAGACTGTGGCATTTGATTTCTACGTCCCAAGTTACTTGGTCTCTGACAACGATCACAAGATTTGCAAAAGAGATATGCATCTTTAAATAATAACGGCCAATAAAAACCACTCTCAAGTACCTTAAGGGCTGTTCTCTTTGGCCCAAAATGTCCTCCACAAGCTAAGGTGTGACAAAATGTGAGAATAGAAGTAAATTCAGTTTCGGGTACACACCTTCTAATCACTTGGTCAGAGCAATGCTTCCACAGGTATGGCTCATCCCACACATAGTACTTTGCATCACTTTTGACTTTGGCCTTTTGTGCACGAGTCAATTCCTCGGGTACTGTCCTAGTAACAAAGTAATTTACAATATCTGCATACCAAGGGGTAGTCGTACCTATCTGTAGCAGCTGCTCATCTGGAAAGTTCTCATGTAATGGAAGTGCATCTTTACCATGGATAAGACGACTCAAATGATCTGCCACTAAATTCTCAGAACCTCTCTTATCTAGGATCTCTAAGTCAAACTCTTGCAAGAGAAGTATCCATCGAATAAGGCCCGGCTTGGCATCCTTTTTTGTGAGCAAGTATCTGAGAGCTGCATGGTCAGAGTAAACGATTACCTTAGATCCAATTAAATAAGAGCGAAATTTCTCCAAAGCAAAGATAACCGCTAAAAGTTCTTTCTCGGTGGTAGAGTAGTTAAGCTGTGCATCATTCAGCGCACGGGAAGCATAGTAAATGACATGAGGAAGTTTGCCCACACGTTGGCCCAATACGGCTCCCACGGCATAGTCACTAGCATCGCACATGATCTCAAGGTAGATCCCAATTTGGTGGTTGAATCACAGGAGCTGATGTTAAAAGTTCTTTCAACTTCTCAAAGGCTGTCTGGCACTTTTCATTAAAGTCAAAAGTCACATCCTTCTGAAGCAAGTTACAAAGTGGTAACGCTATCTTGGAGAAATCCTTGATAAACCTACGATAGAAACCTGCATGACCAAGAAAGGAACGTACTTCCCTCACACTAGTGGGAGGTGGTAAGGAGCGAATAAGACCTATTTTAGATTTATCAACTTCAATCCCCTTTTCAGAAATAACATGTCCCAACACAATACCTTGATTGACCATAAAATGACATTTTTCCCAATTAAGCACAAGGTTAGTGTCAATGCATCGTTTAAGCACAAGTGTCAGGTTATCTAGACATCTATCAAATGAATTACCATAAACTGTAAAATCATCCATAAATACCTCAATGATTTTCTCCATATAATCAGAAAAGATACTTATCATACACCTTTGGAATGTGGCAGGAGCGTTGCAGAGTCCAAATGGCATGCGCCGGTAAGCAAATGTGCCAAAGGGGCAAGTAAAGGTCGTTTTCTCTTGATCTTCTGGAGCGATAACGATCTGATTATAACCTGAGTAACCATCAAGAAAACAGTAATGAGAGTGACCACTTAAACGTTCAAGCATTTGATCAATGAATGACAAAGGGAAGTGATCCTTGCGAGTGGCTGCATTGAGTTTACGGTAGTCAATGCAAACCCTCAATCCCGTTTGAACTCTAGTAGGTACAAGTTCATTTTCTTCATTCTTGACCACAGTGATGCCTAACTTTTTAGGAACTACCTGTACAGGACTCACCCACTTGCTATCAGAAATGGGATAGATAATCTCGACATCAAGGAGCTTCAGTATCTCTTTCTTTACGACTTCCATCATTGGTGGATTGAGGCGACGTTGTGCATCTCTCATTGGTTTAGATCCTTCCTCTAGTAAAATGCGATGCATACACATGGAAGGACTAATACCCTTAATATCGGTAATGGTCCAACCAATCGCTGTCTTGTGATCTTGAAGCACCCTAATTAGCTTTTCTTGTTGAATTGGAGTGAGAGTTTTAGCAATGATGACTGAAAGTGTTTCATTCTCACCCAAGTAAATATATTTAAGGTGTTCTGGGAGTTGCTTGAGTTCTAAAGTAGGAGCCTGCATAACAGAAGGTAAAAGTTTCTCTTTTGATAAAGGTAATTCAATGTAAGAAACATTATACCCATTAGAGCATACTGGGACTGCTCCATCTAAGATTGCCACGGCCTCCTCTACTTCATCATCTAACTTTATCAAACTTAGCTGTTCCTTAGAATCCTCTTTCCTAATGTTTTGGCATATGGCGACTTCAAAACTGTCGTTACTAGATAATTCAAAGAATTCCTGCACCAAAGTGTTAATATCATCTATAGCAAAAACAGAATGTAAATCACTGGGATACCTCATTGCCTCAAAGATATTGAAGCGAATCATTTTACCATCGAATTCCATCGTGAGGGTCTCATCATGCACATCGATCTTGGTTCTAACTGTCTTAAGGAATGGTCGCCCCAATAGAATAGGTGTGGGATTGGGTGATGATTCATCCTCCATTTCAAGGATATAGAAATCCGCCGGAAAGACCAATTCATTGACCTGCACAAGAACATCTTCTAAAAACCCCTTCGGGTAAGCATTAGATCTATCAGCCAATTGAATAATTATACCATTCTCTTCTAGTGGACCTAGATTTAAGGAGTTATAAATTGAGTATAGCATAACATTAATGGACGCCCCTAAATCCAGCATACATCTTTCAAACCTGGTATTGCCGATAGTGCATGGAATGAAAGTGCCTGGACCCTTGCACTTAGGAGGGAGTTTTCTTTAAAGTACAGCAGAGACATTTTCTCCAACACTCACCTTTGCATTACCGCTCAACTTTCGTTTGTTGGTGCATAATTCTTTCAAAAGTTTTGCATAACGTGGCACCTGCTTGATAGCATCAAGTAGAGGAATATTTACCTCTACTTTACGAAACGTCTCAAGGATCTCCTTTTCTTCCTCCTCTTTTTTGGATTGTTTAAACCTACTAGGAAACGGTGGAGGAATGGTAAGGGTTTTAACTGGAGGTGAAGGGGTACTTACCTGGCTAGATGGTTTGACTGGCCGAGTAGAGTGGGAATCATCTTCTTTGCTAAAGAAGAGCCTCAGGGGAAGGATTGACTATAAATTGCGATGATGTTGTAGATACCCTTGATGGCTTGGCTAATGATTGTTCGAGCTACTTTCCGCTCCTGAGAGACATAGCACTAGCATTCTCCTTAGGATTAATCTCAGGTTGAGAAGGCAACTTACCTGAAGTTCTAGCCTCTATCCTACTCATAGATGTGGCCAGTTGTCCAATTTGATTCTCCAAGTGCTGGAGTTGTGTTTGGGTAGTTTGTTGGAACTGCATAGAGTTAGTGGCAAGAGCTTTGACAAGATCTTCTAAAGCCGTCTTGATGTGATCCAAAGTGCTCAGAGCATTAAAGATCCGTTGCTTGTTCCAGAAGGGACAATTACGAGAGCACGAGCTAAGAAGATTAAGGAAGCAATGCAAGGATTTATTCAAGCTACTTTGGATGACATCAATTCAAGTTCAATTTGCAAGAGTCCAATATTCAAGATGGGCTTGAACGAGGAGGAACCAGCCATGGTACACTTGATTCTAGCTAACGAGGTGGCAGCATCAGAGAGAATGATTTTTGAAGTATAATAAAGGCCAGAAGAGCAATTCTAAATTTGTAGATTCATTCTTTACGTCGAGAGCTTCGAAACGGTATATTATGGGTCAAAATCCGACATCATATGACCAAGTTATGGCCCGTTTAAAATAAGTGACTTTGCAGGCCAAGGCCCTGCGGGTCCAAGTTTTTAATTTTAGGGTTTTCTCTTATTTTTAAGTTAGATTAGGGTTAACCACCTTATATAAACATTCCTTTATGTTATTTTGAAGAGACTTTTCACATTATTGAGTTTAATATCATTGAGAGTGTTTTCTCAACTTGTTCTTGAAACGTCTGAAAAAACTTATCAAAGGATTTGCTAACCTTTGTGGTGTCTTATCTAGCAATCTGGGTTCTTGAGACTTAGCTTCTCAAGGGTTTGGATCTTTTATCCGAATTCTGATCATATTGACTTTCTGGGGTTCTTGTCAATCTAGTTGTGGGTTTTTCTAGCTTGATCTAGAAGGGTTCTCATCAGTTGGTATCAGAGCTTAGGCACCAAGGACAGATTCATCTATCTTTATTGTTTTTTTTTTCTCATTCTTATTTGAGATTTTTCATTCTTGTTCTAGCCAAAAAAAAAAAAAAAACGTGAACAGTGCGCATGAACAGTATCGCATGAATAGTATTTTTAGGGTTTTCTTATATCAATTTTCCATCCTTGTGGTTTCTTTCCTTAAATCCATAAATTTTACCTTTTCTCCTAAATTCAATCAAATTTCAATTATTTAGGGATTACAAAAAAAAAATTTGATTGAAAAAAAAAAGGAAAAAAATCACATTAATAATAATCATATTGGGTGATCTCCTTTGTGTTCTTGGTTTTGTTATTCTTTTTTCCTATATTCTTGTTCGTTTGTTTCCTTTTTCCTTTTTCTTGTTTCTTAAACTGTGATTGTTAGAAGGATTATACTTTGGTACTTTCCCTTGATTGAGTTATTAGTTCCTAAAGAACTTGACTGAGAAAATATAAGAGTGGTAAAAGGCAAGAGTGTGTGAGCACAGCTTCGAATAAAAGCCTATTTGAGTGTAAACACGAGTGGAGTGACATCGCGAGTGTAAACACGTGAGGCTTGTGAGGTTCACTGTGGTTTTTCTATTTTGCTAACATCTCTTTGCAGATTCAAATAACTAATATGGATAATAAAAGTGAGGGGCAACCTTCTACGGTAGACTTTACTTTCACTTTGAAGGCAATGCACCAGGCATTTGAGAAGATGAATGCAAGGTTTGATGAGATGGGAAGCCAGTTGAGGCAACATGGAGCTGCCATTGAGGGTATTCAGAAGGAGCAAACTAGTAGAGAGCGTAACAGGGCTGGACATGATGAAGCAAGACATAATGGGAAAAATAATAGGCATAGATATGAGCCTATAGATGAGGATGAGGCAGAGAATGAAATTTAGGAAGATGATGGTGATGATCGAGCATTCGGAATAGAAAGGGATAGAGTAAGATATAGAAGAGGTAGACAAGAGAGGGGATATAGGAGAGATGAGGAGGATAGAGATTTAGGCAATATCAAAGTGACTATTCCTTCGTTTCAAGGAAGGAGTAATCCAGAGGCTTACTTGGAGTGGGAAAAGAAGGTTGAGTTGATCTTTGATTGTCACAATTATTCAGACGAGAAAAAGGTAAAGCTAGCAGTTATTGAATTCACTGACTATGCTATTATTTGGTGGGATCAATTGGTGAATAATAGGAGGAGGAATCGAGAAAGGCCTATAGCTACATAGGGAGAGTTGAGGACACTTATGAGGAAGCGGTTCATTCCTAATCATTACTATAGGGATCTTTATCTTAAGCTACAAAGCCTTACCCAAGGATCGATGAGTGTAGAGGATTACCATAAAGAGATGGAGATCGCTATGATTAGGGCTAATGTAGAGGAAGATAGGGAAGCTACAATGGCACGATTTTTGACCGGATTGAATAAAGATATTGCCAATGTAGTGGAGCTACAGCATTATGTGGAGTTGGAGGATATGGTCCACATGGCTATGAAGGTGGAGAGGCAATTAAAGAGGAAGGGTACAGTAAGGTATACTTCGGCTTCTTCAAATCCATAGAAACCGAAGTGGAGTAATAATGAGAGACGACATGAAGGTATCAAGACTGAACCACCTAAGGCAAAAGAAGATTTCGATATCAAAAATAAATCTAAGGCTGAATCTCAACCACGGAAGAATCGGGACATCAAGTGCTTCAAGTGTTTGGGTTACGGACACATTGCTTCTCGATGCCCAAATAAGAGAGTTATGGTGATGCAAGATAGTGGAGAATTAGTGAGTGAGAGAAAGAGTGATGGTGGGGAGATGCAGGCGTTGATTGATGCTAGTGATGATGATGAAGTAGAATACCTGCGAAAGGTGAATCCCTAGTTGCTAGGCGTGCTTTGAGTACACAAATGAGTGTTGATGACATGGAGCAGCAGAGAGAGAACATCTTCCATACTAGATGCATTGTGAATAATAAGGTGTGTAGTATGATAATAGATGGTGGGAGTTGCACCAATGTAGCTAGTACTACCCTTGTAGAGAAGTTAGGGTTACCCTTGCTAACGCATCCCAGGCCTTACAGATTGCAGTGGTTAAATGATTGTGGAGAGGTCAAAGTTAATAAGCAAGTATTGGTAACATTTACTATTGAAAAGTATAGTGATGAGGTGCTTTGTGACGTAGTTCCTATGCATGCTGGGCATTTATTATTGGAAAGGCCATGGCAGTATGATAGGAAGGTGACACATGATGGGTTTAGGAATAGATATAGCTTTGTCAAAAATGGGAGAATCGTGACGCTTGTTCCTCTAACACCAAAAGAGGTCTACGAGGACCAAATAAAGATGAGGGAAAGAGAAAGACAAAATAAAAAGAGTGAGGTCGAGAGTTATGAGAAGAAAAAGAAAGAGACCGAGGCTAAAAGTGAGAGAAAAGAAAAGAGTGAGAAAGAGGGAAGAGTGAGAAAGAACTTCTTTGCAGGAGTGGGTGAGATTAGGAAAGCATATAAAACAAGCCATTTCATGGTTTTGCTCGTGTTCAAAGAATCATATCTAACCTTTGATGACATTAATCCTTCTCTTTCTAGTGTTGTTACTTCTTTGTTACAGGAGTTTGAAGATGAGTTTCCGGAGGAAATGCCTATTGGCTTACCACCTATTAGAGGCATTAAGCATTAAATAGATTTCGTACCAGGAGCTATCATACCCAATAGGCCAGTCTATAGAAGTAATCCCGAGGAGACCAAAGAGCTTTAAAGGCAAGTTATAGAGCTGATGAGCAAGGGGTACGTGAGAGAGAGCATGAGCCCATGTGCAGTACCAGTACTACTAGTACCAAAGAAGGATGGGAATTGGAGAATGTGTGTTGATTGCCGAACCATCAATAATATTACGGTAAAATATCGCCAACCCATTCCTAGGTTAGATGATATGCTGGATGAATTGCATGGAGCTTGTTTATTTTCTAAAATTGATTTAAAAAGTGGCTATCACCAAATTCGCATGAGAGAAGGTGATGAATGGAAAACTGCCTTTAAGACCAAATATGGATTGTATGAATGGTTAGTTATGCCTTTTGGTCTTACTAATGCACCTAGTACTTTTATGAGATTAATGAATCATGTGTTGCGTGCATTTATAGGTCAGTTTATAGTTGTTTATTTTGATGATATTCTAGTGTACAGCAAGACTTTAGAAGAGCATATTGCACATTTGCGATGTGTGTTAGATGTTTTGAGGAAAGAAAAGTTGTATGCTAATTTTAAGAAATGTTCTTTTTGCATAGAGAAAGTTGTTTTTCTTGGTTTTGTTGTTGGTGCAAATGGTATAGAGATGGATCAAGAAAAGGTTAAGGCTATTAGGGAGTGGCCAACGCCTAAGAGCATCAGTGAGGTAAGGAGCTTTCATGGTTTAGCTAGTTTTTATCGGCGATTTGTTAAAGATTTTAACACTATTGCTGCACCTCTTACTGATGTTGTTAAAAAGAATGTTGCATTTACTTGGAGTGTTGAACAAGATAAAGCATTCATTGATCTTAAAGAAAGGTTATGTTACACACCTATTCTAGCATTACCTAATTTTAATCGTACATTTGAGATTGAATGTGATGCCTCAGGAATAGGTATTGGAGCTGTTTTGATGCAGGATCGAAGGCCAATTGCTTATTTTCTTGAGAAAAAGATTGAGCAATATGCTACTCAAGCTAATAACGGTAGGAAATGTGTGATTATTGAACCCGGTGATTTAGTTTGGGTTCACATGCGAAAGGAGAGGTATCCTGTCCAGAGGAAATCTAAGTTGCACCCTCGAGGAGATGGTCAATTTCAGATTCTTGCGCGTATTAATGACAACGCTTATAAAGTGGATCTTCCTGGTGAGTATAACATGTCTGCTACCTTTAATGTTTCTAATCTTTCTCCCTTTGATGTAGGTTCAGATTCGAGGACGAATCCTTTCGAGGAGAGGGGGAATGATGTGATCCAAAGTGCTCAGAGCATTAAAGATCCGTTGCTTGTTCCAGAAGGGACAATTAAGAGAGCACGAGCTAAGAAGATCAAGGAAGCAATGCAAGGATTTATTCAAGCTACTTTGGATGACTTCAATTCAAGTTCAATTTGCAAGAGTCCAATATTCAAGATGGGCTTGAACGAGGAGGAACCAGCCTTGGTACACTTGATTCTAGCTAACGAGGTGGCAGCATCAGAGAGAATGATTTTTGAAGTATAATAAGGGCCAGAAGTGCAATTCTAAATTTGTAGATTCATTCTTTACGTCGAGAGCTTCGAAACAGTATATTATGGGTCAAAATCCGACATCATATGACCAAGTTATGGCCCGTTTAAAATAAGTGACTTTGCAGGCCAAGGCCCTGCGGGTCCAAGTTTTTAATTTTAGGGTTTTCTCTTATTTTTAAGTTAGATTAGGGTTAACCACCTTATATAAACACTCCTTTATGTTATTTTGAAGAGACTTTTCACATTATTGAGTTTAATATCATTGAGAGGATTTTCTCAACTTGTTCTTGAAAGAACTTTCGACTTATCAAAGGATTTGCTAACCTTTGTGGTGTCTTATCTAGCAATCTGGGTTCTTGAGACTTAGCTTCTCAAGGGTTTGGATCTTTATCCGAATTCTGATCACATTGACTTTCTGGGGTTCTTGTCAATCTAGTTGTGGGTTTTTCTAGCTTGATCTAGAAGGATTCTCATCACGTACCTTGATTCTGAGGGGGTGGGAGTGGCCGAACTTGGTAAGGTTGTTGCATCCGTTGTTGGGGGTAGCCTGGTGGTCGAGATGGTGTCACGTTAGGAACACCTAGTTGTTGGTTCCCATACCTAAGATTAGGGTGATCCTTCCATCCTTCATTATAAAAGTTAGAGTAAGGATCGTATCTTTGTCTTGGTTGGCTCAGAAAACCGCCAACTGCACTGACTTGCTCATGTGAAGCATCTTGGAGAGTAGGGCACATATCAGTCAATTGCCCAACCATGGAACATATGCCACATGGTCTCACCTATTGTCCTAGGGCCAATTGTTGCACCAAAGAAGTAAGATTTGAAACTTGTTGTTCTAGAGAAGAAGTACTTACCTCATTGACTCGCTTAGGTGGCGGCAATGGATAATTCCTGGTGTTAAATTGTTGTGAATTAGCAGCCATGTTGGCTATGAGATTTCGAGCTGCATCCGGTGTCTTATCCACGAGTGCTCCTCCACTAGTGGCATCAATCATGCTTCTTTCCATAAGCACTAGACCCTCTGATGTGATCCAGAGTGCTCAGAGCATTAAAGATCCGTTGCTTGTTCCAGAAGGGCCAATTACGAGAGCACGAGCTAAGAAGATCAAGGAAGCCATGCAAGGATTTATTCAAGCTACTTTGGATGACTTCAATTCAAGTTCAATTTGCAAGAGTCCAATATTCAAGATGGGCTTGAAAGAGGAGGAACCAGCCTTGGTACACTTGATTCGGGCTAACGAGGTGGCGAGCATCGGAGAGAATGATTTTTGAAGTATAATAAGGGCCAGAAGAGTAATTCTAAATTTGTAGATGCATTCCTTACGTCGAGAGCTTCGTAACGATATATTGTGGGTTAAAATCCGATATCATATGACCAAGTTATGGCCCGTTTAAGATAAGTGGCTTTGCAGGCCAAGGCCACAGGGTCCAGGTTTTTAATTTTAGGGTTTTCTCTTATTTTTAAGTTAGATTAGGATTAGCCACCTTATATAAACACTCCTTTATGTTATTTTGAAAAAGACTTTTGACATTATTGAGTTTAATATCATTGAGAGGATTTTCTCAACTTGTTCTTAAAAGAACTTTTGACTTATCAAAGGATTTGCTAACCTTTGTGGCGTCTTATTTAGCAATCTGGGTTCTTGAGACTTAGCTTCTCAGGGGTTTGGATCTTTTATCCGAATTCTGATCATATTGGCTTTCTTGGGTTTTTGTCAATCTAGTTGTGGGTTTTTCTAGCTTGATCTAGAAGGGTTCTCATCATTTGGTATCAGAGCTTAGGCACCAAGGTCAGATTCATCTTTCTTTATTATTATTATTTTTTTTTCTCATTCTTGTTTGGGATTTTTCATTCTTGTTCACAAAAAAAAAAAAAAAAAAAAAACCTTGAAAAAGATCAGTCGCATGAACAATGCTCGCATGAACAAGTGCCGCATAAAACAAAGATATCGCATGAACAGTATTTTTGTGGTTTTCTTATATAAATTTTGCATCCTTGTGGTTTCTTTCCTTAAATTCATCAATTTTACATTTTCACCTAAATTCATTCAAGTTTCCATTTTTTAAGGATTACAAAAAAAAAAAAAAAAAAAAAAAAAAAAAAAAAAAAAAAAAAAAAAAATCAAATTAATAATAATCATATTGGGTGATCTCCTTTGTTTTCTTGGTCTTGTTATTCTTGTTTCCTATATTCTTGTTCGTTTTTCCTTTTTCTTGTTTCTTGGACTGTGTTTGTTAGAGGGATTATACTTTGGTACCTTCCCTTGATTGAGTTATTAGTTCCTAAAGAACTTGATTGAGAAAATATAAGAGCGGTAAAAGGCAAGAGTGTGTGAGCACAGCTTCGGGTAAAAGCCTATTTGAGTGTAAACACGTGAGGCTTGTGAGGCTCATTGTTGTTTTTCTATTTTGCTAACATCTCTTTGCAGATTCAAATAACTCATATGGATGATAAAAGTGAGGCGCAACCTTCTACGGTAGACTTTACTTTCACTTTGAAGGCAATGCACCAGGCATTTGAAAAGATGAATGCGAGGTTTGATGAGATGGGAAGCCGATTGAGGCAACATGAAGTCGCCATTGAGAGTATTCGAAGGTGCAAACTAGTAGAAAGCAAAACAAGGCTAGACATATTGAAGCAAGACATGATGGGGAAAATAATAGGCATGGATATGAGCCTATAGATAAGTATGAGGCAGAGAATGAATTTTGGAAAAGTGATGGTGATGATCGAGCATCCGAAGTAGAATACTCTGCGAAAGGTGAATCCCTAGTTGCTAGGCGTGCTTTGAGTACACAAATGAGTGTTGATGACATGGAGCAATGAGAGAGAGAACATCTTCCGTACTAGATGCATTGTGAATAATAAGGTGTGTAGTATGATAATAGATGGTGGGAGTTGCACCAATGTAGCTAGTACTACCCTTGTAGAGAAGTTAGGGTTACCCTTGCTAACGCATCCCGGGCCTTACAGATTGCGGTGGTTAAATGATTGTGGAGAGGTCAAAGTTAATAAGCAAGTATTAGTAACATTTACTATTGGAAAGTATAGTGATGAGGTGCTTTGTGACGTAGTTCCTATGCATCTTTGGGCATTTATTATTGGGAAGGCCATGGCGATATGATAGGAAGGTGACACATGATGGGTTTAGGAATAGATATAGCTTTGTCAAAAATGGGAGAACCGTGACGCTTGTTCCTTTAACACCAAAAGAGGTCTACGAGGACCAAATAAAGATGAGGGAAAAAGACAGACAAAATAAAAAGAGTGAGGTCGAGAGTTATGATAAGAAAAAGAAAGAGAGTGAAACTACAAGTGAGAGAAAAGAAAAGAGTGAGAAAGAGGGAAGAGCGAGAAAGAACTTCTTTGCAGGAGTGGGCGAGATTAGCAAAGCATATAAAGCAAGCCATTTCATGGTTTTGCTCGTGTTCAAAGAATCATATCTAACCTTTGATGACATTAATCCTTCTCTTTCTAGTGTTGTTACTTCTTTGTTACAGGAGTTTGAAGATGTGTTTCCTAGGAGGAAATGCCTATTGGCTTACCACCCATTAGAGGCATTGAGCATCAAATAGATTTCGTACCAGGAGCTGTCAGACCCAATAGGCCAGCCTATAGAAGTAATCCCGATGAGACCAAAAGAGCTTCAAAGGCAAGTTATAGAGCCGATGAGCAAGGGGTACGTAAGAGAGAGCATGAGCCCATGTGCGATGCAGTCTGCTACTAGTACCAAAGAAGGATGGAAATTGGAGAATGTGTGTTGATTGCCGAGCCATCAATAATATTACGGTAAAATATCGCCATCCCATTCCTAGGTTAGATGATATCTTTGGATGAATTGCATGGAGCTTGTTTATTTTCTAAAATTGATTTAAAAAGTGGCTATCACCAAATTCGTATGAGAGAAGGTGATGAATGGAAAACTGCCTTTAAGATCAAATATGGATTGTATGAATGGTTAGTTATGCCTTTTGGTCTTACTAATGCACCTAGTACTTTTATGAGATTAATGAATCATGTGTTGCGTGCATTTATTGGTCGGTTGTTGTTGTTTATTTTGATGATATTCTAGTGTACAAAGAAGACTTTAGAAGAGCATATTGGACATTTGCGATGTGTGTTAGATGTTTTGAGGAAAGAAAAGTTGTATGCTAATTTTAAGAATTGTTCTTTTTGCATAGAGAAAGTTGTTTTTCTTGGTTTTGTTGTTGGTGCAAATGGTATAGAGGTGGATCAAGAAAAGGTTAAGGCTATTAGGGAGTGGCCAACGCCTAAGAGCATCGAATGAGGTAAGGAGCTTTCATGGTTTAGCTAGTTTTTATCGGCGATTTGTTAAGGATTTTAGCACTATTGCCGCACCTCTTATCGATGTTGTTAAAAAGAATGTTGCATTTACTTGGAGTGTTGAACAAGATAAAGCATTCATTGATCTTAAAGAAAAGTTATGTTCTGCACCTATTCTAGCATTACCTAATTTTAATTGTACTTTTGAGATTGAATGTGATGCCTCAGGAATAGGTATTGGAGCTGTTTTGATGCAGGATCGAAGGCCCATCGCTTATTTTAGTGAGAAGTTGACTGGAGCAGCCTTGAGGTATCCTACCTATGATAAGGAGCTTTATGCGCTTGTAAGGGCCTTGGAAACTTGGCAACATTACTTATGGCCTAAGGAGTTTGTGATACACACAGATCATGAATCCTTAAAGCATCTAAAGAGTCAACGTAAGTTGAATCGAAGGCATGCTACTTGGATGGAGTACATCGAGACATTTCCCTTTGTCATTCGGTATAAACAAGGTAAAGAGAACATAGTTGCCGATGCATTATCTCGTAGGTATGTGCTTCTTAATTCTTTGAGTGCCAAAATGCTTGGATTTGAGTATGTTAAGGAATTATATGCCAATGATTCTGATTTTATTGATGTGTTTGCTATATGTGACAAAGGATCATTCGGTAAATTTTATAAGCATGATGGTTATTTGTTTAGGGAAAACAAACTTTGTGTGCCTAATTGTTCTATGCGTGAGTTGCTAGTGAGAGAGGCACATAGTGGTGGCTTGATGGGTCATTTTGGGGTTAAGAAAACTTTAGAGACATTACATGAGCATTTTTATTGGCCTAAGATGAAAAAGGATGTCATTCGCATATGTAATCGATGCATTACATGTAAACAGGCCAAGTCAAAGGTTTTACCACATGGTTTGTATACGCCTTTACCGAGTTCTGAGAGCCTTGGGTAGATATTTCTATGGATTTTGTTTTAGGGCTACCCAGGACTCGAAAGGGGAGAGATTCCATTTTCGTGATCGTAGATAGATTTAGCAAGATGGCACATTTCATTCCATGTCATAAGTCAGATGATGCCACCAATATAGCTGATTTATTCTTCAGGGAGGTAGTGCGACTCCATGGTGTTCCTAGGAGTATTGTTTCGGATAGAGATGCTAAGTTCCTTAGTCACTTTTGGAAGGTAAACTTTTGGAAGGTATTATGGGGTAAGTTAGGTACTAAACTTTTGTTTTCTACTACTTGTCACCCTCAGACTGATGGTCAAACTGAAGTGGTCAATAGAACTTTATCTCAGCTTTTGCGCACTATCATTAATAAGAATTTGAAATCTTGGGAAGACTGTTTGCCATTTATAGAGTTTGCATATAATAGGAGTATTCATTCTTCTACTTCCTATTCTCCTTTTGAGATTGTTTATGGTTTTAATCCGTTGACTCCAATGGATTTGATTCCTTTGCCCGTTGATGCGAGAGCTAGCTTGGATGGTCAAAAGAAAGCGGAGTTGATAAAGTCCATTCATGCGAAAGCGCGGCTTCACGTTGAAAAGAAGAATGAGCAGTACGCTACTCAAGCTAATAAGGGTAGGAAACGTGTGATTTTTGAACCCGGCGATTGGGTTTTGGGTTCACATGCGTAAGGAGAGGTTTCCACCCGGAGGAAATCTAAGTTGCACCCTCGAGGAGATGGTCCATTTCGATTCTTGAGCGTATTAATGATAATGCTTATAAAGTGGATCTTCCCGGTGAGTATAACGTGTCTGCTACCTTTAATGTTTCGATCTTTCTCCCTTTGATGCGGGTTCGATTCGAGGACGAATCCTTTTGAGGAGAGGGGGAATGATGTGATCCAGAGTGCTCGAGCATTAAAGATCCGTTGCTTGTTCCGAGAAGGGCCAATTACGAGAGCACGAGCTAAGAAGATCAAGGAAGCCATGCAAGGATTTATTCAAGCTACTTTGGATGACTTCAATTCAAGTTCAATTTGCAAGAGTCCAATATTCAAGATGGGCTTGAAAGAGGAGGAACCAGCCTTGGTACACTTGATTCGGGCTAACGAGGTGGCGAGCATCGGAGAGAATGATTTTTGAAGTATAATAAGGGCCAGAAGAGTAATTCTAAATTTGTAGATGCATTCCTTACGTCGAGAGCTTCGTAACGATATATTGTGGGTTAAAATCCGATATCATATGACCAAGTTATGGCCCGTTTAAGATAAGTGTCTTTGCGAGCCAAGGCCCCGCGGGTCCCGCGGGGTCCAGGTTTTTAATTTTAGGGTTTTCTCTTATTTTTAAGTTAGATTAGGATTAGCCACCTTATATAAACACTCCTTTATGTTATTTTGAAAAAGACTTTTGACATTATTGAGTTTAATATCATTGAGAGGATTTTCTCAACTTGTTCTTAAAAGAACTTTTGACTTATCAAAGGATTTGCTAACCTTTGTGGCGTCTTATCTAGCAATCTGGGTTCTTGAGACTTAGCTTCTCAGGGGTTTGGATCTTTTATCCGAATTCTGATCATATTGGCTTTCTTGGGTTTTTGTCAATCTAGTTGTGGGTTTTTCTAGCTTGATCTAGAAGGGTTCTCATCACCCTCATAAAAATATTGAATAAGAAGCTGATCACTTATCTGATGGTGGGGGCAACTAGCACATAGCTTCTTGAATCGCTCCCAATAGTCATAGAGTGACTCTCCATTGTATTGCCAAATTCCACAAATTTCTTTTCGAATGCTACCGGCTTTTGACGCTGGGAAGTATTTCTCCAAAAATAGCCGACACATCTCATTCTATGCGGTGACAGTACCGGAAGGAAGATAGTAAAGCCATTCCTTGGCTGAATCCGCCAAAGAGAACGGAAAGGCCATTAGCTTAACTTGCTCTTCAGAAACTCCGTTTGGTTTCATTGTGGAGCAAACCACATGGAACTCCTTCAAGTGCTTATTTGGATCCTCTCCTGCAAGACCATGAAAAGTAGGCAGAAGATGAATCATCCCAGATTTGAGTTCAAAGTTTACCTGAAGATTTGGATTTTCAATGCATAATGGTTGGTGGTCCAAGTTAGGAGCCGCCAACTCTTTAAGTGTTCGGTTGTTGTTATGAGCCATTGGTTCAGGTTCTGGACTATTTGGCTCTGTCTTCGGGAGTGGGGTGCAGATGGCGAAATCGAGTTTTGAATATGATGAGGCTGCTCTAAGCTGTTCAAGTTTTAGTCGAATGTCTTCTATACTCATGAAAATCTAAATAAGAAACATAAAATAAACTAATTAAATTAAAATAAATAAATAAATAAAAATTGCGTAAAAATTAAGTAAGATTAATGTAATAAAATATAGTGATAATAAGAAACTAGAAACTAGTCCCCGGCAACGGCGCCAAAAATTTGGTAGTGTCGTTAGGGTACACCAAATTTAAAACCTTACTAATAATATAAATAGCTAATATAGGGAAAGTAAGGATCGATCCCACGAAGACTAGTTAATTTTATTTATTATCAATTTTAAAATAAAGACTTAAAATAAAATAAAATAATAATAATAATTATTATTTATTATTATAAATAAAGGGGGGTTTAATGAATTTTTAACTAAATTGCAAGAAATAAAGAAACTAAAATATTAAATTAATAATTTAAAATGAACTCTAATTAAATGAGGAAGAAGTAATAATAATGAAATCTTTGGTCAAAGGATCATTCGTCACCACCAAACATGCATAGAATATTTATTCTATCATCAATTTCCATTGAAACTATCAATCGTAGATAACAATAAGCTCTGTTAATCCCTATCTTTCCTTACTGAGTCGTTAGGCAAAACAAGCTCTTTACCCAATCTCTAACCATTAAATAATTTAGAACAAGCTCTCTAAATTTAAGATAACGGAAGCATTAAGCAGAGAAAGATTTTAGGTTGATCTAGGCAATAAACACACAAGCTTGGATTATTTAACTTAGGTTATGTTCTCCAATTGAAATCACTGATTCCAATCTGTTACTAATGATTAAAATATCAAGACAATTACGGATTAAGAATTTAAATCTAGCAATAGAATTTATTCAAACCCTATCTAATTGGCCACTTAAACAAGTCAAGAATAAAATTATAAACCTTAATAACAGAAGAACATAAACAATCTCAATTAAAGAAATTGAATAATAGAAATTAATTATTAATTAAATAGCATGTTTGGGGTTTTGAATTCATCCTTAACCAAATAGAAAATTTAGCCTAACATAATTAAATTGGGAAAAAAAGAATTGATAAAACCAGTCATAGGGAACAATTCAAGCTGCTGGCTCTGCTCCAAATTAATTCCTTCGGCTTCTCTTTATTTTCTTCTTCTTGCAATGCCGCTTCTCTCGGGTTTGTGTCCTGAATTGTGCGGCTGCTGCTTGAATTGTATGTGGCTGCAGAAAATCCCCCCTTCAATTGCTGCTTGTCTTATGCTTTTATAGTGCATGGCGAATTCTTATTGGATTTGGATTGCTTGGCCGAATCAAATCTCTAAGCAATGAATTTGTTTTCCTTGCACGTGAAGCTCGCTTATTCTGCAAGTCCAAAAGCCCAAATTCACGTGCATGCATGCATATTGGCTGCTTGAATTTCCATTGCTTAATTTCTTTTATTTCCATGCACATGCAATTTGTTTTCTACAATGTAAGCCATGCATGATAATTTAATTAAATCAAATATTCCTTGACTTGATTCAATTAAATCTCTTTATTTCTTTCCCCTTTCTGATTATTCCGAGTAGATTTCATCCCGAATATTCCGATTTAATTCCTCTTTAATCCCATAATATACTTAAAATAACAAAATATAAAAATTAAGATTAAGAATTAATATAATAAAATATAATTTAATAAAATAACTAAATTAAAAATTAACTAAAATAATTATAATATTTAATACCAAAACAAGAAAAAAATGGAGAAATTAATAATAAAATATATAGAAAATATGTGCTTATCACTAGCCCTTATTATATTTCAAAAACCATCCTCTCCGATGCTCGCCACCTCGTTAACTTGAATCAAGTGTACCAAGGCTGGTTCCTCCTCATTCAAGCCCATCTTGAATATTGGACTCTTGCAAATTAAACTTGAATTGAAGTCATCCAAAGTAGCTTGAATAAATCCTTGCATTGCTTCGTTGATCTTCTTAGCTCGTGCTCTCGTAATTGGCCCTTTTGGAACAAGCAACGGATCTTTAATGCTCTGAGCACTCTGGATCACATCATTCCCCCCCTCCTCAAAAGGATTCGTCCTCGAATCTGAACCTGCATCAAAGGGAGAAAGATCAGAAACATTAAATGTAGCGGACACGTTATACTCACTTGGAAGATCCACTTTATAAGCCTTGTCATTAATACGCTCAAGAATCTGAAATGGACCATCTCTTCGAGGGTGCAACTTAGATTTCCTCTGGGCTGGAAACCTCTCCTTACGCATGTGAACCCAAAACCAATCGCCGGGTTAAAAAATCACACGTTTCCTAGTCTTATTAGCTTGAGTAGCGTACTGCTCATTCTTCTTCTCACTGTGAAGTCGCACTTTCTCATAAAGGGACTTTACCAACTCCGCTTTCTTTTGACCATCCAAGCTAGCTCGAGCATCAACAATAAAGCAAAGAAAAACAGCTTTCTCCATGCAAAAAGAACATTTCTTATAACTAGCATACAACTTTTCTTGGCTCAAAATATCTAGCACACATCGTAAATGCTCATCTAAAGTCTGTTTGTACACTAGAATATCATCAAAATAAACAACAACAAATTGACCTATAAATGCACGCAACACATGATTTATTAATCTCATAAAACTACTAGGTGCATTAGTAAGGCCAAAAAGCATAACTAACCATTCATACAATCCATATTTGGTCTTAAAGGTAGTTTTCCATTCATCACCTTCTCTCATGCGAATTTGGTGATAGCCACTTTTTAAATCAATTTTAGAAAATAAACAAGCTCCATGCAATTCATCTAGCATATCATCTAACCTAGGAATGGGATGGCGATACTTTACCGTAATATTATTGATGGCTCGGCAATCAACACACATTCTCCAATTCCCATCCTCCTTTGGTACTAGTAGCACTGGTACTGCACATGAGCTCATGCTCTCTCTCACGTACCCCTTGCTCATTAGCTCTATAACTTGCCTTTGAAGCTCTTTGGTCTCCTCGGGATTACTTCTATAGGCTGGCCTATTGGGTATGACAGCTCTTGGTACGAAATCCATTTGATGCTCAATGCCTCTAATGGGTGGTAAGCCAATAGGCATTTCCTCCGAAAACACATCTTCAAACTCTTGTAATAAAGAAGTAACAACACTAGAAAGAGAAGGATTAATGTCATCAAAGGTTAGATATGATTCTTTGAACACGAGCAAAACCATGAAATGGCTTGCTTTATATGCTTTTGTAATCTCACCCACTCCTGCAAAGAAGTTCTTTTTGACTCTTTCCTCTTTCTCACTCTTTTCTTTTCTCTCACTTTTAGCCTCACTCTCTTTCTTATTCTTTTCATAACTCTCGACCTCACTCTTTTTATTTTGTTTTTCTTTTTCCCTCGTCTTTATTTGGTCCTCGTAGACCTCTTTTGGTGTTAAAGGAACAAGCATCACGGTTCTCCCATTTTTGACAAAGCTATATCTATTCCTAAACCCATCATGTGTCACCTTCCTATCATACTGCCATGGCCTTCCCAATAATAAATGCCCAAAGATGCATAGGAACTACGTCACAAAGCACTTCATCACTATACTTTCCAATAGTAAATGTTACCAATACTTGCTTATTAACTTTGACCTCTCCACAATCATTTAACCACTGCAATCTGTAAGGCCTAGGATGCGTTAGCAAGGGTAGCCCTAACTTCTCTACAAGGGTAGTACTAGCTATATTGGTGTAACTCCCACCATCTATTATCATTCTACACACCTTATTATTCACAATGCATCTAGTATGGAAGATGTTCTCTCTCTGCTGTTCCATGTCATCAACACTCATTTGTGTACTCAAAGCACGCCTAGCAACTAGGGATTCACCTTTCGCATGGTATTCTACTGCATCATCATCACTAGCATCAATCAACTCTGGCATCTCCCCACCATCACTCTCACTCTCACTCACTAATTCTCCATTATCTTGCATCACCATAACTCTCTTATTTGGGCACTGAGAAGCAATGTGTCCAGAACCCAAACACTTGAAGCACTTGATGTCCCGATTCTTCTGTGGTTAAGATTCAGCCTTAGATTTATTTTTGATACTGAAATCTTCTTTTTCCTTTTTCTCCTCTGAATAATTGTGACAATCAAAGATCAACTCAATCTTCTTTTCCCACTCCAAGTAAGCCTCTGGATTACTCCTTCCTTGAAACGAAGGAATAGTCACTTTGATTTTGCCTAAATCTCTATCCTCCTCATCTCTCCCATACCCCCTCCTCTCTTGTCTACCTCTTCTATATCTTACTATATCCCTTTCTATTCCGGATGCTCGATCATCACCATCATCTTCCCAAATTTCATTCTCTGCCTCATCCTCATCTATAGGCTCATATCTATGCCTATTATTTTTTCCATTATGTCTTGCTTCATCATGTCCAAACTTCGTTACGCTCTCTACTAGTTTGCTCCTTCTCGAATACCCTCAATGGCAGCTCCATGTTGCCTCAACCGCTTCCCATCTCATCGAACCTCGCATTCATCTTCTCAAATGCCTGGTGCATTGCCTTCAAGGTGAAAGTAAAGTCTACCGTAGAAGGTTGCGCCTCACTTTTATCATCCATATTAGTTATTTGAATCTGCAAAGAGATGTTAGCAAAATAGAAAAACAACAATGAACCTCACAAGCCTCACGTGTTTACACTCGCGATGTCACTCCACTCGTGTTTACACTCAAATAGGCTTTTACCCGAAGCTGTGCTCACACACTCTTGCCTTTTACCACTCTTATATTTTCTCAGTCAAGTTCTTTAGGAACTAATAACTCAATCAAGGGAAAGTACCAAAGTATAATCCTTCTAACAATCACAGTTCAAGAAACAAGAAAAAGAAAAAAGGAAACAAACGAACAAGAATATAGGAAACAAGAATAACAAAACCAAGAAAACAAAGGAGATCACCAAATATGATTATTATTAATGTGATTTTTTTTCTTTTTTTTTTTTCAATCAATTTTTTTTTGCTCTTTTTTTTTTTTGTAATCCCTAAATAATTGAAATTTGAATGAATTTAGGGGAAAAGGTAAAATTTATGGATTTAAGGAAAGAAACCACAAGGATGCAAAATTGATATAAGAAAACCCTAAAAATACTATTCATGCGATACTGTTCATGCGGCACTGTTCATGATATACTGTTTATGATCACTGTTCACGGTTTTTTTTTTTGCTAAAACAAGAATGAAAAATCTCAAACAAGAATGAGAAAAAAAAAAACAATAAAGATAGATGAATCTGACCTTGGTGCCTAAGCTCTGATACCAACTGATGAGAACCCTTCTAGATCAAGCTAGAAAAACCCACAACTAGATTGACAAAAACCCAAGAAAGCCAATATGATCAAAATTCAGATAAAAGATCCAAACCCTTGAGAAGCTAAGTCTCAAGAACCCAGATTGCTAGATAAGACACCACAAAGGTTAGCAAATCCTTTGATAAGTCAAAAATTCTTTCAAGAACAAGTTGAGAAAATCCTCTCAATGATATTAAACTCAATAATGTCAAAAGTCTCCTCAAAATAACATAAAAGAGTGTTTATAAAAGGTGTCTAACCCTACTCTAACTTAAAAATAAAAAAAAACCCTAAAATTAAAAACCAGGACCCGCAGGGCCTTGGCCTGCAAAGCCATTTATTTTAAACAGGCCATAACTTAGTCATATGATGTCGGATTTTGACCCACAATATACCGTTTCGAAGCTCTCGACGTAAGGAATGCATCTACAGATTTAGAATTGCTCTTCTGGCCCTTATTATATTTCAAAAACCATCCTCTCCGATGCTCACCACCTCGTTAGCTCGAATCAAGTGTACCAAGGCTGGTTCCTCCTCATTCAAGCCCATCTTGAATATTGGACTCTTGCAAATTAAACTTGAATTGAAGTCATCCAAAGTAGCTTGAATAAATCGTTGCATTACTTCATTGATCTTCTTAGCTCGTGCTCTCGTAATTGGCCCTTCTGGAACAAGCAACGGATCTTTAATGCTCTGAGCACTCTGGATCACATCACTCTTGTATTGACTTAACTGTCTAGAGTTAAAGATCAAATGGCGACCCAAAATGATTCTTCACTTAGAGAAGGGCAATCCACTTCTAGGTCAACATTCTTTGATGGTAATGATTATCCTTATTGGAAAAATAGAATGAGAATTTACTTGGAAGCTCTAAATTATGAAATTTGGGAAATTTGTAAGAATGGTCGATTTGTGCCTGTTATGAAAAATGAGAAAGGGGAAGATATCCCTAAATCATTTAGTCAATGTAGTGAGGAAGAGAAGACAAAGTTGTCTCTAAACTCCAAATCTATGAATGCTTTGTTTTGTGCACTTGATAAGAAAGAATATCATAGAGTGTCTAACTGTGAAAGCGCATAGGAAATTTGGAACAAACCTGAGGTTGTCTATGAGGGGACAAATCAAGTTAAAGAGTCTAAAATTAGTAGATATACTAGACAATACGAATTGTTCCAAATAGAGCAAAATGAAAGTGTTTATTCTATGTATAATAGATTTACTGACATTGTGAACACATTGGGAGCCTTGGGAAAAACGTTTTCGAATAGCAAAAAGGTTAAGAAAATCATTAGATCACTGCCAATTGAATGGAGACCTAAGAGGACTGCTATAGAAGAGGCTAAGGATTTAAATAACTTACCCATTGATGATTTGATTGGTTCTCTTATTTCCTATGAGGAAGATTTGGCTGCAGAAAAAGGAAATGAGGAGAAGAAGAAGAAAAGCGTTGCTCTAAAAGTCTCAAAGCATGACTGTGATGATGAAAGCGAGCTTGATAAAGACGAGATGGCAATGTTGGCTAGAAGATTCAGAAAATTCTTCAAGAAAACGAATGAAAGAAGAAAATTCAGAAACTACAAAAACCAAAAGGAGAAGAAGGAACCAATCATATGTTATGAAAGTAAGAAGCCTGGACACATTCAATCGGAGTGTCCTCTCCTTAACAAATGCAAGAAGAAAGCTATGGTGGCAACATAGGATGGTAGCGAAGAAGAAACAAGGGATGATGAGGAATATCAAGAAATATCAAACCTAGCTCTCATGGCATTTGGAGATGAATCGTGTGATGAATTTGATGAGGTAAGTGATTCTCCTACTTATGATGAATTACAAGATGCCTTTAAAGAATTGCATGATGATTGGATAAGAATAGGCAAAAAGAATGCTTCCTTTAAAAAGAAAATGACAAAACTTTCAAATGTGAATGATTCTCTAAATGCAAAAATTGCTTCCTTGGAATTAGAGAATAAAGAGTTGCATAATGAACTTGTATGCTCTAAAGAAAGCATTGTTCTTAAGCATAATAATTCTATGGTTGATACTTTGAAAAATGAAAATGAATTGCTTAGGAAAAAGAATGATGAACTTAATATTGTTGTCTTAAAATTCACTAATGGGCAAAAGATGTTGGATAACTTGCTTAGCTCACAAAAATGTGTCTTTGATAAAAGAGGACTCGGCTATAATCCAAATTTGAAACAAAAATATTACAAGAACTACTTTGTGAAAAGTTCTTCCATTAATAATCAAGTTGTATGTCATTATTGTAATAAAGATGGACACATGAAAAGTAGATGTCCTGTCAAGAGAAATACTTATTATGGGATAAAATGTATTTGGGTTCCAAAAGGCACCATTGCTAACTTTCAAGGATCCAAAAAGATTTGGGTACCTAAAGCTTGAGATTTCCTTTACAGGGTATGAAGAAGAAGAAGAATAAATGGTACTTGGACAGTGGATGCTCAAGGCACATGACAGGGAATTACTCTTGGTTCTTAAGTTTTACAAAGGTTGAAAATGGTGGAGACGTTTCTTTTAGAGACAACTCAAAAGGAAAGATTCTCGGAATTGGTAATGTTGGTAAAGTTTCCTCTACTCTTTTTGAAAACGTGTGTTTGGTTGAGAATTTGAGGCATAACTTGATTAGTATTAGCCAACTATGTGATAAGGGTTATAGAGTTATTTTTGATAAAGCTAGATGTGTTATTGAAAATGCATGTGATAGTAAAGTCTTGTTTGTTGGAAATAGATGTGGTAATGTTTATACCATTGACATAGAATGTGCATCAATTAATGAAAAATGTTTTTTCGCATTGCATGATGATGGTTGGCTATGGCATAGAAGACTAGGATGTGTAAGCATGGATTTAATCTCAAAGATTTCCAAAAATGATTTAGTTAAAGGTCTTTCTAAAATTGTTTTCACAAGGATAGGATTTGTGAAGCATGTCAATTAAGAAAGCAAATCAAATCATCCTTTAAAAACAAAAATCATATATCTACATTAAAACCACTTCAACTACTCCATATAAACTTATTTGGACCTTCTAGATACGCTAGTTTGGAATGGCAAATATTTTGCATTTGTGATTGTTGATGATTTCTCTAGATTCACATGGGTATTGTTCTTAGCTAATAAGGATGATGCTTTTGATGCTTTTAGAGTGTTTTGTAAAAAGGTTCAAAACGAAAAGGGGTATGGTATTGCATGTATTAGAAATGATTATGGAGGTGAATTTGAAATCATGCATTTGAATGTTTTTGCAATGAGCATGGCATTGAACATCAATTCTCTTCACCTAGGACTCCACAACAAAATGGAGTTGTTGAGAGAAAGAATAGGTCTGTTCAAGAAATGGCTAGGACTTTGTTAAATGAAAATGCATTACCTAAATATTTTTTGCCCTAAGCCGTCAACACCACTTGTTATGTTTTAAATCGAGTGTTGATAAGACCTACTCTCAATAAGACTCCCTATGACCTTTGGAAAGATAGAAAACCCAACATTGGATATTTCAAAGTTTTTGGATGCAAATGTTTTATTTTGAACACAAAAGATAATCTTGGTAAATTTGATCTAAAATCTAATGTTGGCCTCTTTCTTGGGTATTCAAATTCAAGCAAAGCTTATAGAGTTTATAAAAAAAGAACTTTAGTTGTGGAGGAGTCTATGCATGTTACCTTTGATGAATCTAACCCCTCCTCTATGGAGAAAGTTGTTGCTGATGATGATGCAGATGGAGAATTGTAAGAAGAACAACCAAAGAATAAACAAAATGATGCACCACCAGGAAATCAAGAGCAACATGAGGAAACAAATGTCGAGCAAAATGAAGGTACTTCTCAAACACTCCCCAAGGAGTGAAGGTATGTTTCTTCTCACCCACAAGATTTGATCTTAGGTGATCCTTCTAGAGGAGTAACTACTAGATCGTCGTTTAGAAATACTTGTGAACATGCTGCATTCATTTCTCAAATTGAACCAAAATCCTTTTCGGATGCGGAAAATGATTAATCTTGGATTATGGCAATGCAAGAGGAGTTAAATCAATTTGAGAGAAACAATGTGTGGGAATTAGTTCCTAAACCGAAACATCAATCTGTCATAGGCACTAAATGGGTATTTAGAAATAAGATGGATGAATCCGAAGTGGTTGTAAGAAATAAAGCTAGATTAGTGGCTCAAGATTACAACCAAGAAGAAGGAATTGATTTTGATAAAACATTTGTACCTGTAGATAGATTGGAATCAATTAGAATGTTATTAGCATTTGTATGTCATAAGGATTTCATTTTATATCAAATGGATGTCAAAAGTGCATTTTTAAATGGTTACATTATGGAGGAAGTTTATGTGAAACAACCTCCTGGTTTTGAAAATGAAAAATTTTCAAATCATGTTTTCAAATTGTCTAAAGCTTTGTATGGATTAAAACAAGCACCTAGAGCATGGTATGATAGGCTTAAAAATTTCTTATTGAATAATAGTTTTTCAATGGGAAAAGTTGATACTACACTCTTTATTAAGCATAGAAACAAAGATATTCTTGTTGTTCAAATCTATGTTGATGATATTATCTTTGGCTCTACTAATAAGTTGCTATGTGAGGAATTTTCATTTTGTATGAGTAAAGAATTTGAGATGAGCATGATGGGAGAGCTGAAGTATTTTCTCGGACTACAAATAAAACAAAACGAGGATGGAATTTTCATAAATCAAGCCAAGTACGTAAAAGATTTGATTAAACAGTTTGGTTATGAAAATGGAACGGTAAAAAGCACTCTAATGAGTACCACCATCAAGCTGGACAAAGATGAGAAAGGTAAGGAAGTTGACATCAAAACATATCGAGGTATGATCGGATCCTTACTCTACTTGACCGCTAGTAGGCTTGATATTATGTTTAGTGTATTTATGTGTGCTAGATTTCAATCATGTCCTAAAGAGTCACACTTGCTTGCTGTTAAACGAATTTTTCGGTATTTGAGTGGCACCATTAATCTTGGCATTTGGTATCCTAGGGGAACTCATTTGTTAGGACACTCACTTGTTTCATGGTTTAGTAAAAAGCAAAATTCTGTTGCACTTTCAACTATGGAGGCAGAATATATTGCCGCAGGAGGTTGTTGTGCTCAGGCCAGTTGGATGAAACAAACACTCAAGGATTATGGGATTTATTTTGATAATATTCCTATCAAGTGTGATAATACTAGAGCAATAAATCTGTCAAAGAATCCCATTCAGCACTCTAGAACTAAGCACATTGAAATTAGACATCATTTTTTGCGTGATCATGTTCAAAAAGGTGATGCTGTATTAGAATTTGTGCCTACTGAAAAACAACTCACTGATATTTTTACAAAACCTCTCAATGAAGAGCAATTCACAAAAATTAGGCACGAACTTAGAATGATGAATGTTGCAGCATAATTTGTTATATTTTTTTGTGTCTCATCATTGATTGATAAGTTTGATATATTGGCTTACATATGTATTCATGTTTGGCTTTTGAATTATTTCGGGATCAAGAAATGACCTTGAAGTAATTCACATTTTGGCCAAAAATTAAGATAAAATGTGCAAAATTCTCTCATAGAATAAAGGAAAAACTTAGGTTGATAGTTGTGCATTCTGTCAACTAACGGCTTCCTGATAAAGAGTTACCAGGTCGCCAATAATTTTGGAAATATTGCCTAGTATTCTAGACTCTAACGGCTAGCTGACAAGTATTACCAGGTCACCGATAATTTTGGCAATTTTGATTAGTTTTCTGGACACTAACGACTTCCGGATAAGGCGTTACCAGGTCGCCGTTTTCTCATTTTTTGAGCGTTGTTTCTCTTTTTCTTCCTATTATCCTCATTTGGTCCAGACCCGATAACATCGTTCACGCTACCAGGATCTTTCTCTCTCTAAATTTCACATTTTTCTTCGTTTTTCTTGTAAAATAGTCTTCCATAGCCCTTTTTATCTTCCTATACTCTTATTTTTTATAATCTAATCTCATTTTCAAGCTCCAATCATAACGATCCCAATTTGAAACCCTAGGTTTGCCGCTGACAAGTTTTTCAAATCTGATGTAAATTCTCTCCATTTTCTACCAAATTGAATCCATAAACACCTTTATCTACCCTTATACTATCTTTCTACCGATCAGTTTCCCTCAAAATCGTCCAAATTTTATAATCCCAATTTTGATTCACCATGGCTAGCGGTCCATCAATAAGAAAGGGGAAACGGGTCAAGTAAACAGCACAGAAGACATCAAGTTCATCCAGGCCAATACGATTGGACTTCACTCAACTACATTTTCTGCATGCTCACATGACTCGACGATTCAACAAGAGTTTCGTGGACAAAACGGTAACTCCATCCTATTACACTGATATTGATGAATTTGAAGACATAATTATCTGAGGTAGTAGTATTACAAATCTTCTAAAGCAATAGGAAGTTGCATTGAGTGTTGAGGAGAAGATTTATCCCAACTTAGTTAGGGTGTTTTATTCAAATATAGAGGTTTCTGATACTAAGACACCTAAAGTTGCTACACAAGTAGGTGGTATCAACATTGAGTTTGATGATGCTGATTTGTGCGAGATTTTGGGGATTTCTGTTGAGGGCCTAGATATTTATACTACTAGGAAGGAACTACACTTTTTTGGTTTTCACCATGCTAATGTTGCTAGGAACATTTACAGACGTTGTGATCTTTCCGACGATATCTGTACTTTTTCCTTCCGGTCTCAGCTATTACCTTTTTAGGTCCGTATCCTCCATTGCATTCTCCAACATATGGTTACCCCTCGCTAGGGCCATAGTGATGAGGTGACTCGACTTGATATCGGGCTCCTTGATTCACTCATCCGGAAGAGGCCGATGAACCTTGCCTATATTATTATCCGTCACATGTTGACCATACTTGGGGTTACCAACCGATCCCTTCCATATGGTAGCATCATCACTATGATTTTGAGACATTTTGAGATCCCTCTTACTGAGTCGGTTCATAATACGACGAAGCACTTAGACAGGGAAATTATATCTGATATAGGCTTTCTCAAGAAGGAAGGAAAGTGGGTTAAGACTTCATCCTCTTGGAATGAGGACACTCTCGTCGCTCCTGAGGATGATTGATTCCTCAATGATGTGTATCCAGCTGATCAATTACCAGACTTTAGACTCGGAGCTCGTCCTCGTACCCCTAGAAGAGTTAGAGTACGCCGGGATCGAGATGAGGAGCAGGAAGAGCCTGATCATGAGGGGCATGACGATGAGGCACCTTCCCTCGTGCAACCTTCAGTTTTAGAGAATTTGCTGCAGCAGCTTCTGGGTCGAGTTGATACACTTTCTGAGCAGCAGCAGCAGCTTCAGTCTCAGTTCGAGACATTTGGTCTTCAATAGCGTCAGTTATTGGATGTCCAGCAGCGCATTCTCTCGGCACTTCACATTCCTCCATCTGAGCCATCATCGCAGCCACCTCTTTAGATTTTCCGCTCTTATATATTTCGCACATACATTGTCATCCATTACTGCATCATATACTTATTTCTATTATATTTTTTCTTGCTTTTGATGTGATATTTTGGATAGCATAACTATCTTTTTGGATGTTTATGATAATCTCTTCTATATATTTATGATGATGTTTTTTATATTGAGTTTAAATGATGATTGAGCTATTATTGAGATAATATTGACTTGGCCATGGTTGCTTTTGGTGATTGAGATGACTTCAAGTATTTGGGAGTGTTCTTTTGCAAGTTGTAAATTTTGGATTTTCTTGATTTTCTGGGGAGACTCTGCGAAAATTAAAAAAAAAAAACTTCTAAAACTTACTTTCCACTCTTTCTTTTCTTTTTGATGCTGAAGGGGGAGATATGTGTTGGAAAGTATGTTTTCAAAATTTTTTATGCTAAATGGCTTTTAAATCAATTTTCGTAAACATTAATTTATTTAGGGGGAGCATATACTCAGCGGGAGCTTATAGTTAAGGGGAGCTACAAATTTTTCAAAATCATTTTCTTTTAAAGTGTGTCATCATAAAAAGGGGGAGAATGTTAGCATATACATTTCTATAACAATGATTTTGATGATAACAAATATGTTTTGAATTAATTATTTGTAAAGAAGTTTTATAATTGAATTCAAATTCTTAAACAGAAAATGTTTTGAACAAAGAATAACTTTCTGGCAATAAACGGCTTCCTGTTAACAAGTAAACGGCTGCCCGTTAACTTTCAGAGAGCTATGAAAAATGAGCAAAATAAACAGCTTCCTGTTAACTTCCAGAGAGCAATATGTTTTTGCTCAATGAAAACGGCGATCCGACAATTGTTAACGGCGAGCCGACATTTTGAAATTCTACACAACGGCTGATGAGAACCCTTTTAGATCAAGCTAAAAAAACCCACAACTAGATTGACAAGAACCCAAGAAAGCCAATATGATCAGAATTCAGATAAAAGATCCAAACCCTTGAGAAGCTAAGTTTCAAGAACCAGAATTGCTAGATAAGACGCCACAAAGGTTAGCAACTCTTTTGATAAGTCAAAAGTTCTTTTAAGAACAAGTTGAGAAAATCCTCTCAATGATATTAAACTCAATAATGTCAAAAGTCTACTCAAAATAACATAAAGGAGTGTTTATATAAGGTGGCTAACCCTAATTTAACTTAAAAATAAGAGAAAACCCTAAAATTAAAAACCTGGACCCGCAGAACCCGCAAGGCCTTGGCCTGCAAAGTCACTTATTTTAAACGGGCCATAACTTGGTCATATGATGTCAAATTTTGACCCACAGTATACCGTTTCGAAGCTTTCGACGTAAGAAATGCATCTACAGATTTAGAATTGCTTTCTGGCCCTTATTATACTTCAAAAATCATCCTCTCCGATGCTCGCCACCTCATTAGCTCGAATCAAGTGTACCAAGGCTGGTTCCTCCTCATTCAAGCCCATCTTGAATATTGGACTCTTGCAAATTGAATTTGAATTGAAGTCATCCAAAGTAACTTGAATAAATCCTTGCATTGCTTCCTTGATCTTCTTAGCTCGTGCTCTCGTAATTGGCCCTTCTGGAACAAGCAACGGCTCTTTAATGCTCTGAGCACTCTAGATCACATCAACGGCTAATTTTCAAAGTCATAACGGTGACCTGACAAGGGTTAACGACGATCCAATAATGCCCAGAAAGTTAACAACGGCTAGTTTTCAGCTCCAACTATATCAAATTCAAACATTAACGATTCCAGAAGTTATCATTGAGCTTACTACTAAGTATACAATTGTTCTTGAGCTTTAAACTTGTCTTTGCTTCATTGGATCACACTTTGAGCTCTCATTTGAAAACATATACATTATGTGAGGGAAATTACTTGTAATCCCTATTGTAATCAGAGTTGAGTGATTGTAAGTGTTCGGATACACTTGGGTTAAGAGATTGGGGATAATCTCTTGTTGTAAAGGTCAAGTGTAAGCGTTTTTTAAGCCTTGGAGGCGCACTTAGTGAAATCCTCAAGCCCGGTGAGCTTGGAGGCGTGGACGTAGGCGAGGATTGCTGAACCACGTAAAAATCATTGTGTTTGATCTCTCTTCCCTTACTCTTTTATTTTTTAAGCATTGCTAAATTTATTGCTTTTGATTCCATTAAGGGTTTAGAATAAATTGTTGTGTGATTTGTTAAGCTTAAATTTTTAAAAATCCAATTCACCCCCCCTCTTGGGTTGCACACTTAGAATTTCAAATTGGTTATCCAATCAACTACCCTTCCCCTTAACCTCTCGAGGCGTGATTTTATCAATTCATTTCATTGCTCTTAGTTATAGAAAATTGTAAAGTAAACCCCCTACTTTTGAGAATTTTTTCCTTTTAAAAAAATTGTAAAATATGTAACTATACATTTTTTTACAGTTTAAGAAAGGAAATTTATTTTTGAAAATGTTATCAAATGCGCACTCTAAAAATTGCGACTATTACTCTAGTTACTTGACTTATCTCTGTCAAAAGCTTATGTTGTTGATGTTCGTTATTGGACTCTATTTCAAATAGATGTGAAGAATACATTTCTCAACAGAGATCTTGTTGAATAAGTTTAATAACTCAATGATTTTTTGTTGAAAAATTTTTTGTCATTTATTTTTTGTTTAGGGGTTAAATTTTCAATAGAGCAAAAAATTGAGAGTTAAGGGTATATAGGGATTGTATAAATTATAAGGGTGAGACTATTTGAACCCACCAAACTATTTAGTAAACTCATTTAGTAAATAAACTCATACTTAAATTTTGAAAGTTTTATTGAACAAGCCAACCTAAATACCTAATATTCCCTTATTAAATATTTAGATTTTTTAAATATTTAATTTATTTAAGCAAAGAAAAAAATTACTCATCAATTCAAAACAAAAAATTTGTATTGAAAAAAATTCGAATAAGTTTTATTAAATTCGTTTAGCTATAAATTCTATATTCATGCTAGAACATGTATAATCTTTTTTTTTTATTTTCTATCATAGTATTATTTTGATAAGTTAATTAAGCAAAATTATTTTTCTTGATGTGGATCAAGGCAAAACAAAATAAAAAGACATTCTTATATCACTAGACATAAATGAAAATATCAATAAAATTTTATCTAATTTTTAGTTTTATATATGTTTCATGTAGTTTCAAACTTTGTTTCTTACTTGTACTAAAAGATCATTTGGAGTTGCTGTTGAGGAAATTTAGAAGAATGCAAAATCACTTATTTTATAAATAAATTTGAAAAATGTGAAAAAAAAAGTTTTTCAAAATTTAATTTTGAGAATAAGTTTTATCCTTAATAAAAATTTCACAGATATTATCACATGTATTACATAAATCCAAAATTATCATTATTCAATTTAGAAATAAAAACAGTAAATCTATAAAGTAATCATTACTCTAATGAGTTTTTATTTAATGTTAGTACTTTTTATTTTTTTAATGACTCTTATAATATTTACTTGTTGTACATTTCTTTAAAATATTTTATTTACATAATTTATATATTATTTTACAGTCAATATTGATTTATAAGTTTTATGTTACATATGTAAGTTTATGTTTTGTTTACCAATAATACATCATTTTACCACTCTTATGTTAATTTACTTGTTTTACTTTCTATTTAAAGGTCTTATGTTTTATTTTACACTTAATGTTGATTTATAAGTTTTATGTTACATTTGCAAGTTTATGTTTTGTTTATCAATAATACATCATTTTACCACTCATATGTTAATTAACTTGTTTTACATTCTATTTATAGGTTTTATGTTTTATTTACCTAATTTATGTTTTATTTACACTTAATATTAATTTACAAGTTTTATGTTATATTGATAAGTTTTTTCTTTTATTTACCAATGATATATCAATTTACCACTCCTATGTTAATTTACTTATTTTACCTTTCATTTATAAGTCTTACATTCCATTTACATCATTTATGTTTTATTTTACATTTAATGTTGATTTATAAGTTTGGATAATTATCTGGTGGCCGATACTTATTAAGTGAAACTTCTATAAACCACTAAATTTTAAGATTGTATCTGTAAACCACCTACTTTTCAAAGAAATATCCCCCAATTACTTTTTCGTTAAAAAAATTAACTGCCGTTAGTGGTTTTCTATGTAAAGACTATTTTACCCTTATAATACAATAATTACAAAAATATTTATGATGGCACTTTTGTATTGTTTGATTTTTTTTATTTATAAACAAAAGCGATGTTATTTATATAATTAAATATTTATTTTTTAAAAATAGGAAATATTTATTTTTTAAAAATAGGATATAATTAATTAAATATTTATTTTTTAACTAAATGACAATATTACCCTTATAATGGCATGCTGACGTCATGTTTTCGTTAACTTTTTAATAGAAAGGTAGGTGGGAGATATTTCTTTGAAAAGTAGGTGGCTTACAGATACAATTTTAAAATTTGGTGGTTTACAAAAGTTTTACTTAATAAGTGGTGATCACCAGATAATTTCCCTATAAGTTTTATATTATATTTATAAGTTTTTCTTTTATTTACCAATAATACATTAATTTACCACTCTTATATTGATTTATTTATTTTACCTTCCATTTAAAAGTCTTATGTTCCATTTGTACAATTTATATTTTATTTTAGGGCAATTATCCACCGACCACTTATTTTTTTGGGCTTTTTCAAAAATATACAAATCTTTTTTTTTTTTTTGGCAGCGCTCTACCTGAAGTTAACATCTCTTTCGCTCGTCCACTTCCATCATAACACTGTTATAACTTTACTGAGATCATAGGGGTAAATTTGTCATTCATATGAACAGAACAAACGATATCGTTTAATGCAATTGAAAATTAAGAAAAAGAAGAAAAAATGACATCGTAATTAAAAAAATTCAACCAAAAAAATGAATGAGATCTATTTAATCACTCTATACAAAGATCAAATAAATCCCAAATACGAAACCCTAACAACATCTCCTAAAAGAAATAGAAAAATTAAACTTTAAATTACCTTACGAACCTTGGCCGACTACAACATCCAAAAGGAGTAAACTCTGCACCTAGTGCTTCAGCTTCGTAGTGGGGCCAAGAAGAGAAAGAAGAAGACATACACCAAGCCTAAGAAGATCAAGTAGAAAAAGAAGAAGGTGATGTTGGATGTGTTACAGTTTTACAAGGTTGATGATTCTGGGAAAGTGTAGAGGCTGAGGAATGAGTTAATTGAAAAAATGCCCAAGATTAATTGCCATGTCTGTCCATCTCGTTTTTCTTGATGAGATTATGTTCTTTCTTTTATTTCCTTACCTTTTATTTTATTTTTGGACATCCGTTAAGGTTTTGTTTTTGTATATTAGAGGTTAAATTTAAATCCTTTTATTAATTGATATCCCTGGTTTCTTCCCAAAAAAAAAGGTTATTTTGCTTGTATTGTTAAAGGCTCAAGGATTGAAATGGAAATTTCACGAGGTTTCTACGATGTTGTATTGAACTTGGGAAATTTTAAATGATATTCTTATTTTTTCTGCCATTTATTTAAGGCAAAATAATAATTTTACATTTAGGGGAAAAAAAGTAATTTAACTAATATTTTTTTAAATCTATTAACTGTGTTATGACGGAAGTGGACAAGTGAAAGAGATGTTGACTTCAGGTGGAGTGCTAAAAAAAAAAAAGATTTGTGTATTTTTTAAAAAGCTCGAAAAAAACAGATGGTCAGTGGATAATTGTCCTTTATTTTACACTTAATCTTGATTTATAAGTTTTATGTTACATCTATAAATTTTTGTTTTATTTACCAGTAATATACTAATTTACCAGTTCTCTGTTAATTTTCTTGTTTTACCTTCCATTTACAAGTCTTATGTTCCATTTATATAATTTATGTTTTGTTTTATATTTAACGTTAATTTATAAGTTTTATGTTAAATTTACATTCTTATGTTTCATTTACACAATTTATGTTTAATTACGATATTGATACCATGATTTTAATCACCGCACTATAGAATGACCCAAAAAAATAATAATCAAAATGTACAGTTGTAATAAGATATACATCTTTGTTCGATATTTTATATTCAAACAACTAACTTTTGAGTTGACTTTTTCGAATAAACAAATTTTGAACTCCTAAAAATTAATAAAAAAAAGTATTATTATATATATTTTATTGCCCAAATTTGTAATTTACTTTAGAGGTATTTTAATAATAAAAAATGATTAAAAAATGAGTTTAGTGAATAGTTTGATGGGTTCAAATAACACTATCTAAATTATAGGGATATTATATGGTATTGTGTTGAATTATATAGATGTAAATAACATTTATACTTCACATTGTAATATATATAAATTGCAACAATTAAAAAAATTATAACTACTATAACCCAAAATGATAAATGATCATATTTTATTAATTTTCTATTAATTTAACAGTGTTCAGACCGCAGGATATAGATTCTTGAGCACCTTGTTAGATCTATAAAAAAATATTAAGACAAATTAAATATTAATTACTAGTGAATCTCTTTGTAAATATTTAAAAAAGCAACATTCAAGGAAATAAGTTGACATGTCACTTGATCGCTACACATTTCATGACTTTCTCCTAATCTGAGTTCTACTGAGTTTTTAAAAATCTTTTGCTATGTGTATTTTAATAATAGTGTATGAATAAGATTTAATTTTTTTATTATTTTTATTAACTCTCAATCAACTGTTAAAATATTTGCTCAGACATGATCATATTAGGAGAGAATGCTCATCCCACAAATGCAACTACTGGGTAGGGAGAAAATTAATTGGTATTCATTTATTATTACAAATAAAAAGCCAGTCCAATGACAGGTCACGGAGTCCCACGAAACCGCCGGGTCACCATATCAGTGTCCAAGAAAACCAACAGAGTCAAAACAAGAGAGAGATAGAACTTAAGACTTGTTAAGCGGCGTGTGTCTTCAAGTGTCGTGCATGCATTGTATGCATCTGTTTACTTTGCATGCACTCTCTCTCATCTCTCTTTCTTTCTTGGTCTTATAACATAACAACAACAACTACCGCGCCGTTACTATTTCCTTTTTCTTCAACTCACTCAGTATAATAAGCCCACCACCTTTTACCCTGAGTTGACTCACTCCCTTCGCTTATTTCATTTATTCAAAGGATATGAATTGAGAGCCGGTGTTATCATTTCTATAATGGGTTTGTTTTCCTTTTTGAAGATCTGGGTTCGTTGATTAAAACGAGGTATTTTACATTTTTCCATGTGGGTATCTTGATCAACTTGAAAGGGGTTTTATTTTTTTTTTAAACTTAATTAATTTGTTTTTGTTTTTGGTTTCAGTTTTTAACAGTGTTAATTTGGCGTTAATAATGGGGCCGAGGATTTGCATGAATCCAAAATGTAGAACGGCTAATACCCATGAATGGAAAAAAGGCTGGCTTTTGCGATCTGGTGTATGTGCTGATCTCTGCTACAATTGCGGGTACTTGTTCTTTTTATCTAATTTTATTTTTGAGAATTTTTTCCTCAAATTGGGGGTTCGAAAGTTGAAATTTTTTCTTTCGAAAGTTGAAATTTTTTCTTCAGCAAAGCAATTTTTTTATATTGCAGCAACACTACTGGTTATTGATATATTATAGTCCGCTTAGTTTGTTATTTTTATTTTTGTTTACTTTTTAGATTTTATAGAATGACCATTGGTCCCTATAATTTTCCCAAATTTAACTCTGTAGTCCCAAGCCACGAATAATGTATTAGAATAGTCTTTTAGGTTTATGTTATTGAATTGATGTGATGCTTTACAAGTAGAAAAGAGTAGCGAGTTCAAATGCACCATGCTCTGTGTTTCTAGTTTCTGAGCTATGTGAGCTATCTGGCTTATTAGAAATTCTATGGGACCTTTTTTGGGTTTTTGTAGTGCATTAAGTTTATAATTCTACAAGTTAAGGCAACGTCTTTTGTTAGTTTATTTCACTAATTGACATTCTACTTGAATATTCAGATACATCTCTACCTTCAACAAAGAAATATTGCACCACTTTTTTTCTGTTTTTAATAATTATTTAAACTCTCTTTTTTTTTAACCATTTCAGTAGTTTTTTTTTTATTTTTTCATCATATTCTCTTGTATTGATTTTTTGTTGTTTCTTGCTCGGTTTGGGATTGCATGTACTTTAGATCTGCCTATGAGAATTTCGTCTTCTGTAATACTTTCCATTTAGAGGAACCCGGTTGGAGGGAATGCAATTTCTGCAACAAGGTAAGCTAACAGTCTAATTAGCTTTGTTGCATTTGTTGTTTCTCCATCTTGAACTTTTCAACTTTAATTGGATCTGTTTTACCGTGCTAGCGTCTCCACTGTGGATGTAGAGCCTCAAATTCCTTCCTTGAGCTCTTGGATTATGGGGGAGTTGGTTGTAGGAGCTGTGCAATGAGCCCTCGACTTCATTTGGTAAATTGAATTCTGATTGTCTACGTTACTGGATGTTATTGTGTAATATTCAATCACCATGTTGAGTTTGATCAAGTCATGGTTTGCATGAGTTAAAAAGTTGTAGCCCTTGAATGTAGCTAGTTAATATGACAACAGTTAGTCCCACCTTCTATCACGTAAAATATAATTTATGGGTATGCAAGTTGGGAACATATGATTTGTGTTGATTATTGCTGTGCTTCATCTGTATCTTTGTCAAAGCCATGAAGCTGGATGTCTTATTCAAGCATAGAGTTGCAAATATTATATCTGTAGCCTTGATGTTAGTCCAGATGTTTTGTATATTGAAACTCTTACCAAGTGATTACCAGAAAAAAGCCAATGGTGCTTTTCTCCACTTAATTTTGGTTCGTGTCTGTTATTTTGAAGAATTTGAATTAGCAGAAGTGATTTGGTTACCAAGCACTCGTTCTTTATACTGCCTCTTGTAATTTTCTCCTTGCAGATCCGGAGGGATGAAATTCCTAATGGATTTGGTGCGCTGACAATGAAGGATGCAGATGACATGCAAACTCCTAATTTTGAAAATAGGGTAGTTGGTGATGGCACTGCTGAAGGAAAATTAACACAGTTGTGCAGAATTATGGAGGCTAATGAACCCAGTTTTCTGGCTTCATCTCAGAGGGGAGATACAATTGTATCTTTTGGGCAAGAAAAAAGAGAAGAGGTCATGCTTCCATTTGCGGAAGTTGGTGCAGGATTTTCTAGTGCAACTCAACTATCTCCTAGATCGTCTAAATTTACCAGGCCAGACAGTAGTAGATCTATGTTAGACGTTAGAGACATGCATGAATCACTCTCTCAACCATCTTCAGGTATGAGTTTGGGAGTGCCAGCAGGGTGTTCAAATTTTGTACTATCCGTTTCTAATGGGGCTTCAGATGGAAGGGAACCATGCAAAGCACATCCTTCCTTTCAACAAGGTCAGTGGTCTCGCCCAATTTTGCCCAAACCCCCTAAAACTGGCCTTACCATAAGTTCTGAGACAAATAAAAGTAATGCTTCTCAACTTCGGATTGCAAGACCACCTGCTGAGGGCCGGGGTAAAAATCATTTACTTCCTCGATACTGGCCAAGGATTACTGACCAAGAGCTCCAACAACTTTCTGGAAAGTATCCGTTTATGTGTCATCTTTTTCATCGTAAAGTTCCTTTGTCATAATGGATATCTACTTCAGTGATGGCATTTGTATTTCTTTTATTTGTTGCTTTAACTGTAGTGTTTACCTTAACTTTATTTCTCAAAGCTTGAATTCCACTATTGTGCCGCTGTTTGAGAAGATTCTAAGTGCCAGTGATGCCGGTCGAATTGGTCGTTTGGTTCTCCCTAAAGCATGTGCCGAAGTAGGTTTCAAAGAATAATCCTTTCCATTGTTTTGTTTCTGCTTTCCCTTCTCCATTTCATTTTTCTTTTTTTTCTGCTTTTGTATGAACTGGAAACCAATGCAGGCATATTTTCCTCATATTTCTCAATCAGAAGGTGTTCCTTTGAGGGTTCAAGACGTGAAAGGCAAAGAGTGGGTGTTTCAGTTCAGATTTTGGCCCAATAACAACAGCAGGATGTATGTTTTAGAGGGTGTAACGCCTTGCATACAATCTATGCAATTACGAGCTGGTGATACTAGTATGATTCATTCCATTCTTATTAGGCATGATATAAAGTAATATCTATGCTGATTACTTTATTTTATGTGGTTATATGTTAACATCATGGAAAATGATGTTTCCATGAACTGATTTGTATTTAAGCTGATTGATAGAGGAAGTCATGCTGGTGGCAGTTTCTTGAGATTGTTGGAGCTATAAATATTGAAATTTGCCTAAGAGTACATTTTGGATAGAATCGTTTACTTATTTTTCTAACAGAATTGTTTCTTATTACTATAAACTTTTGTTGAAATAAATATACATGTGTGTGTGTGTGTATATATATATATATATATATTTTTTTTTCTCCATTGACTATTACCTCTCTTTTCTCATATGTTAATTTGGAATTACGTCCCCCTGCAATTAGTTCTGTACAGGTTGCTTAAATTAATTGTCTCTTACGGCCATATATCATTCGAGATGGATATATCCAAAATTGTCTGATGCTAGATATTAGTACTAATAGTTCATATCTAGAATTCTATAGGCAAATTATGTCTTTGCCTTCAAATATTTTTTCTTCTTTTAATCAATAAAATATTTAGATGCATAGTGTCTTCTTTCGAGATAATTTGCTAGCTTTCTAGTGTTTTCTTACTGGAAGTAATAATGCATCAAATATTCTATCTCTTACTTTATCCTTTTGATTGCAGTAACATTTAGTCGGATAGATCCTGGAGGCAAACTTGTAATGGGGTTTCGGAAAGCACCAATCCCTGGAGACATGCAGGTCAAGCTTCATAAGCGTACTTTACCTTTTATGTGCATCTTCTTAAAATATTAGAACATTCATGTTCTTTTAAGGAAATCTTGTATAAGTTAAACATGGTATATTAACAGGATGCTCAAACATCTGCCGTAACTAATGGCTGTCCTGGAGAAAGTTCTCTTTCTGGTGTTACTGAGAATTTGCCTACTGTAAGTGGTTATTCTGGTCGTTTCCAAACACTGAAAGGAAGCAAGGACCCTCACATAAATGCTCTGTCAGAACATTTGAGTTTAGCTGAAGTGGGTAACGGTTGGCATAAAAGTGACAACCATGGACAGAAGACAAATAAGGATTCACCACAGAAATCTGTACTGGGCATGGAGAAGAAGAGGACTCGAAATATTGGTTCCAAAAGTAAGAGGCTGTTGATGCACAGCGAAGAAGCTATGGAGCTCAGACTTACATGGGAAGAAGCACAAGACTTGCTTCGACCATCTCCAGGTGCCCAACCAAACATTGTCACTATTGAGGACCATGAATTTGAAGAGTATGATGTACGTATTACAGTCTTTGATTTTGTTTGTTTATTATTAATAACGTACAATATCATGTTGCAACAGATTCAAGTTGAATTTTAAATTTCACTCTTTCATGGCTGAATATTTAACCAATGTCTTTTCTGTAATTAGGAGCCCCCAGTTTTTGGAAAGAGGACTGTATTCGCTGCCAGGCCATCTGGGTAAGGACTCAATGATATGTTGCCAATATTTGTCAATTACGTATCTGGAATAGAAGAAAAATTTGATGGGTGGAAGTAAACTATTTTATATTTTCTCACTAGATCACATAAGGGTTTTGACTTAGGGACCATGCTTCATCCAAGTTTGTATTGAATGCCATCTAAATGTTTGAGCTATTGGTAGAATATATTGTCTGAAGAATATTTGTGTCTAGGTCCTTTATCCGAAATTTCTGAGTTTTCAAATGGCTTCGGCATGGTAGTGCTTTATACAATTGTAATCTGCAGTATAGTGGGTTCTAACTGCCTTGACTGCTCTAGCTGCCTTGACTGTGTCACCCTTTTTATGTATCTATTAAAAGTTAGGACAGTGAGGGTGAGAACTTGTGACTTCAGAGCTAATGTGGTCATCCTTAGTTTATCCTCATTTTCTGTTGCACATACCTTGTTCATTTCCCTTGAACCTTGCATATGAAGAGGAAGAGTGACATGGCTCCTAGAGGGGACAATATGTCGCCACTATGGTAAAAGCCTAAAAGGCTTTCCTTTTAGGTCCCTTTCTCCTTCCTGGTAAAGCACATCTTGCGGTCCATTTTATGCTAAATATATTCGTCTTGTGCTGAAATTTCAAGAACTTTGTGTAGGGAACGAGAACAATGGGCTCAGTGTGATGATTGCTGCAAATGGCGAAAATTGCCTATGGATGCTCTTCTCCCTCCAAAGTGGACATGTTCTGATAATGTTTGGGATTCAATCAGGTGCAACATGTTTCTAATTTCTTTTTCCTTCAAAACGCTTTATACTAAAATATTCATGTGTAGAAGGTTGGTCTGTTATTTATGCTCCTGTGGTTTATGATGTGCTCCTAGGTGTTCATGTTCTGCAGCAGAGGAGATGATGCAGAAGGATTTGGAGAATCTTCTCAGAGTGGGAAGAGGTATGAGTCAAGCATCTGTCTTTTTGATTCCAGCACAAGTTCTATAGGCAATGACTGGCTCAGAGGATAGCATTAAAAATTAGAGTGATAAAGAAGTATTTCTGATAGAAATGCTTTTGATAAATAGTTCTTTTTTGTCAAACTAGCTGCTTGTGAGTAAAACCTTTGCATATGAAAGATGGAATTCTATAGCCCATGACAGAATCAGCGAAAGGCATTAGAAATTAGAGTAATATTGCATTATTTCTGATAGAAATTCTGATGATAGATAATTCTTTTAGTCAAACTTGATGCATGTGAGTAAACATCTGGGTATAACAGTCCAATCAGTTTAATAGCATGCCTTAATATGTGCTGCATGCATGTGTTATGCCCGGGATTTATTCGTCAAGGTGGATATGGAAAGTTTGTGCTACATTTGGATGCTTATACGTGTGTATGAATTCGTGTGAGTTGTCTACATATAATGATTGTTTGTACTTATGAGTGGCCATACTGCTTGAATTTTACTTCCAGTACAAATTGCCCGGTAATCTTATGAAACGGCACTTGATTACTGTCTCATGGGAGACAGCACTTGATTACTGTGTCTCATGGGAAACCATTGTTTAACCTCGAAGACTTTCCACATTCCTCTATCTTTCTTTGTACATATTGTCCAGATTCCAAGAAGCGTAAAATAGTAGAAAGCCAAAGGCCAACTCAACAAAATGAGCCTTCTGGCTTAGATGCTCTAGCTACTGCTGCAGTTCTAGGAGATGATGCAGGGGACTCGGGTGAGCCTTCTTCAGTTGGAGCCACTACCACCAGACATCCTCGGCATCGCCCTGGCTGCACTTGCATTGTATGCATTCAGCCTCCAAGTGGCAAGGGAAAGCACAAACCCACTTGTACATGCAATGTGTGCATGACTGTAAAACGCCGTTTTAAAACCCTCATGCTGCGGAAGAAGAGACGTCAATCAGAACGTGAAGTTGTGGAAGTTGCCCAGAAGAACCACAGTGACCAGAAGGGTGACTCAGAAATGAGTGGTTTGGTGAAACAAGAATCAATGCCTACGAGTCGTACTGATAATGAAATAAGCCCGACAAAAAGTCAAGCTGAGACCAGCAGCACACAGATAGACCTAGACCTGAATTGTTATCCCAATCGTGAGGACATGCAACCTGAAGAGTCAAGAGTGAGTATTATGACCCTCAACCAAGCGGCCAGCATGCCATTAGAGAATTGTCATCCCAATGGGTTGGCAAGCCTGAGCATGTATGCTCCAGCAAGTTAATAATGGGGATAATGAGAGACTTTTGTCTGATGAAGGGTTCTTAGCATCTGTGGGTTGGGGGCGTGATCAGGAGCCAAATTTAGACTGATACGCCGCTCCTTTTCCATAAAGATTTTATTTGTTTTTTATTTTATCTTTTGAGTTCTCAAAAGCAATTTTTTTTTTTTTTTTCAGTGTTCATCTCACCCATAGCACCAAAGGTTAATTTTGTTTTCCATGGCGTCACACACCTCCCATCTGCATTCTGCAAAGTCAAAAATGTAATATTTATTTTTTTATTTTTATTTTTTTTTCAAAAGCTGTTCTTGCAAACAATTTCAAGATGTTGAACGCAAATTTTTTTGCCATACGTTATGTAGTCAGATATATAGTTTGCATTTCAAATGGTATATCATATTAAGTAAAACAATACCTAACACGTCAAGTATCTTTTTGACAGACAAATTGTATCATATTAAGTAAAGCAATACCTAACACGTCAAGTATCTTGACGTACAAATTATATATTTAATTATGCAAAGTATATATAATGGAAAATGATCTATTGATTACCTGGAAATTTACTTATGATTTTTTAGATGCATAGTGTCTAGTGGTAGAATTCTACCATTTGGTAGTCACCTACTAAATCATTATTCATTCCATAACCCACTAAATCAAAATTATTACTCAAGTACACACACACACATATATATATATATATATATATATATATATCATTTTCTGCAATTTTATTTGTGGGTCATGACTACACTGAAGACATGAGTGTGGCCTACAGAGGACTAAGTTGCATTGGTCCATGACTAAGCTCACTGGGAAACCCCACCCCACAAAGGGAAATAATCGAGCTTTAGCTGGAGAAGAAAACCCAATAAGCCTATAAAGCCCAGAGCATAGTCGAATAACCCTCCATATGAAAAGTCAGCATTTTCATTCTTGGGCCTGTTTCTTATTATTTTATGGAGCCCATTTTTATTTACATATTAAAAATTTGGTTGAAATTAAGGATGGGAAATTGCGGTCCTGAGCTGGACTTTTCTAAGACCAGATCTAGCTCATGTTTAAAAAGGTATAAAGGCCAGACCCCGGGCGGGCAATATTGAGGGCATGGACTTTCACATATTTTTTAAATTGTTGTAAATTTGAAATGAATTAATAATAAATAAGTTATTATAATCAATAATAAATTAAAGAAAATGAATATTTTAAAATAAAATAATAATTAAAGAAAATTAAATAAATAAAAACTCAAAGATTTAATTTTTTAGTATTGGGTTCTCTAATTCAAACATTCTCTTATTAATTAAGGCTTAGGAGAGAGTTTACTATTATAATTTTAGAGTTTTTGAATCATCATTAGTTTATGGATCAGGGACTCAAGTTTTCTTCTTTTATTTTCTATTATTTTTTAGATTTTAATTTATTATTTTAATTTTTTTAAAATAGAGGTTAGGACCTGACTCGAACCTTTTTTTCTTAGGTCCTTGTGTACTGCCTCATGTTGGGGGTCGGATCAAAGCCCGCGGGCCTAGCCTAGTCTGGCCTGGACCTTTTTACTAATCCTAGGCAAAATCAACTATATTATGAAAACAAATTAAAAAAAAAATACAAAATACAAATGGCACAAATTAGTTATGTAATAGGAAACAACTTTTAGGCGCTCTCGGTATTTTGTAAAAAAAATTATAAAATATTCCTTAAAACAAATTAAAACACGGAATTTGTGTATTTTGTACTAAATACACATTTACTATCTCTGCCGTAACTTTTTTCCTCCATTTTTGTTTTTTGTTTTTAATTTAAAGGAATTCATCTTTCTTTATTTGGCTCTCCCTTCTAAAAAAAAAGAAAAAAAAACATTATCTTTCTCTCTGACTCTCCAAGGAGAATTAACGTGGAAGAAGATCAATATTGTTAATTTCTTGGTTTTTGCAGACAATTTCTTCATCCATGTTCTGTCCAAGAAAATTTTCTAAAGAGTGTGGGTCTTGGGAGAAATTTGGAACAGGAAGTCTTAGTGAAGCTCTCCAATGTTTTACCTAATGACAGAGAGATAATCATGGTTGATCACTTAGTTAAGGAAAAAGGAACAAAAATCAATGTAAATTTCTGGGTTTAGATTCAAAATTTAAACAAAAATGCTTAGCAGGGAAATAAATTTCCTGGTCCAGATTTAAAATCTTTCTTTTCATTTTATGAGGAGAGCAATGAGATTCTTCCTTTGTCAAAAAATAGGTAGAGTGGAGAAGGCCTTTCAGGTAAATGCACTGAGGGAGCAGGTGCGTTTGGCACACTGTATTGCATTATTTTAATGCAGATGTATTGTATTATTTTGTATTGCATTAGTACTGTATTATAATAATATTGTATAACGTTTAATGCTACACTGTATTGCATTAATTTTTAGTTATACTATGTTTGATGCTGCACTGTACTTATTAATTTTTTTGGTGATTAATTTAAATTATATATTTAGAAAATAATATTTATTAGTACTTAGAAAAATACTAAATATGGAAGTCTTAAATTTTAAAAATTTAACATTTTTTGTTTTAGTATAAATGTTAAAAAAATTATAATTTTTCATAAAGATCAAAGCTTATGGCCTTAAATTTTCGGCAGCATAACATTTATTTTTTCATCATTTTTCAAATATACAACCTGTGAAATAAATATTGAAGTAAATAATTCAATCAAATAACTTTTAAATAATACCACAATATAAATAAAGTGTTAAAACATATAAGATTAGTTCAAAAATCATTGTAGGATGATAGAATAAAAGCTTATACATACTACAAGATAATCACAAAATAGTAAAGTGATACAGTAGTTGTAACAAAGTGGATTGTGTTAAATAATCTAAGTACACACATCCATATGCCAACATACTTGATGAGAACCCTTCTAGATCAAGCTAGAAAAATCTACAACTAGATTGACAAGAACCCAAGAAAACCAATATGATCAGAATTCGGATAAAAGATCCAAACCCTTGAGAAGCTAAGTCTCAAGAACTCGGATTACTAGATAAGACGTCACAAAGGTTAGCAAATCCGTTGATAAGTCGAAAGTTCTTTAAAAAACAAGTTGAGAAAATCCTCTCAATGATATTAAACTTAATTATGTCAAAAGTCTCTTCAAAATAACATAAAGGAGTGTTTATATAAGGTGGCTAACCCTAATTTAACTTAAAAATAAGAGAATCCCTTAAATTTAAAAACCTGGACCCGTATCTTGGCCTACAAAGCCACTAATTTTAAACGGGCCATAACTCGGTCATATGATGTCGGATTTTGACCCACAATATACCCACATGAATTTATGAACCAAATACGAACCAAATTATAGAACAGAATCGAACCGGACTGAACCAAATTAATCCAGTTCGGTTCAATAATTTGGTTCAGTTTGGTTCCGTTTCGTTTGGTTTTCTCCTATATTTTCAATTATTCATTCTTCAGTAAAGAAAAAAAATATAATACTAATCTTGAGTCTATAAATCTACAGACAATAAACCACATAATAAAATCTAACAATAGTAAATTAACATAATAAAATTCAATAATAATCTAAAAATACACAAATAATAAACAACATAAAATCTAATAAAAGTAAATTAGCATAACAAAGTCCAATATTAATATAGAAATCCACTACATATTACAAAACAAACTTTTCATTTTTTTAATTTAATTTTTATTTTTTTAGCCATTTGAACCGAACCAAATAAAAATCAAATGGTTTTGTTGAACCATTTGGTTCGGTTTTAAACCGAACCAAATGGTTTAGAATTTTTAAACCATTTGGTTTTATATCCCGAACCAAACCGAACCGAACTGCCTAATACAGTTCGGTTCGGTTCGGTTCGGCCTGAACCGAACCAAATGCCCACCCCTAGTAATTATAGCCAAAAAACACTATATATATTGTACCCAAATTCATTAATGAAGTTTTTGGAAGTTTTCATGCAATCGTGAGAGTGTAATTTTCTTGGGTTCTTAAACGAACTCTTTAAACTTATCAGATTTTTTGTGGTGTTCAATCCTTGACTTACCAATCAGCCATTCCATAACTGATTGTAGCGTCTTCACATACCAAGGTTCGTGTTTTCTTAAGCAGCGGGTCGCGGTTCTGATGTGATCCAGAGTGCTCAGAGCATTAAAGATCTGTTGCTTGTTCTAGAAGGGCCAATTACGAGAGCACGAGTTAAGAAGATCAAAGAAGTAATGCAAGGATTTATTCAAGCTACTTTGGAAGACTTCAATTCAAATTCAATTTGCAAGAGTCCAATATTCAAGATGGGCTTGAATGAGGAAGAACCAGCCTTGGTACACTTGATTCGAGCTAACGAGGTGGCGAGCATCAGAGAGGATGATTTTTGAAGTAAAATAAGGGCTAGAAGAGCAATTATAAATTTGTAGATGCATTCGTTATGTCGAAAGCTTCGAAACGGTATATTGTGGGTCAAAATCCGACATCATATGGCCAAGTTATGGTCGGTTTAAAATCAGTGGCTTTGCAAGCCAAGGCCCTGCAGGTCTAGGTTTTTAATTTTAGGGATTTCTCTTATTTTTAAGTTAAATTAGGGTGAGCCACCTTATATAAACATTCATTTATGTTATTTTGAAGAGACTTTTGACATTATTGAGTTTAATATCATTGAGAGGATTTTCTCAACTTGTTCTTGAAAGAACTGTTGACTTATCAAAGGATTTGTAACCTTTGTGGCGTCTTATCTAGCAATCCAGGTTCTTGAGACTTAGCTTCTAAAGGGTTTGGATCTTTTATCCAAATGCTGATTATATTGGCTTTCTTGGATTTTTGTCAATCTAGTTGTGAGTTTTTCTAGCTTGATCTAGAGGGGTTCTTATCAGGTTCCATACAATTCCGGATTAGAATCGATCTTGGAGACTATTTTTATTAGGGTCACGTTAGTTCTTGGCGTGGTTCGTATCATTTGGTATCAGAGCTAGTTTCTAATAAGGTTTTGCTTATCCTTTACTTTAGATTTTGTTTCTTATTAATCAGTGTCTTGTTTAATTTCAATTCATCAAAAAAAAATCGTGAACAGTTCCGTGTAAACAGTGTCTCGTGAACAGTGCTACACGAACAGTATTTTTTTTAAGGTTTCCTTTTTCATCAATTTGCATCCGTTTGGTTTATTTCCTTAAATCCCCAAATCTTACATATTCCTTTCCCTAAATTCATTCAAATTTCAGTTATTTATTGTTAAAAAAATCCCTAGTTTTCCCTATTCGGTTTTGAATCCCTAGTTTGTGTTATTCAAAAAAGAAAAAACAAAGAAGAAGAAAAATAAGAGCAAGCAAAAAAAAAAAAAAATTTGCTCGAAATTTTAGTATTTTGTGCTTCTAAAACCCAAATCTCCTTGGTATAATCTTTGTGAATTGCTGTTGGAATCTTTGATATTGTTTGGTTAGTTTTATAGGAATCAAGAAGGAATTAGCAAAAGTATAGCTTTAGATACTTTCCTAAAGATATCGATATATTAGCAGAGTACAGCCTTAAATACCTTTCTAGGGATATCGATATATTAGCAAAAGTACAGCCTTAGATACCTTCCTAAAGATATCGATATGTTGGCAAAAGTATAGCTTTAGATACTTTGCTAATGACATCTATATATTAACACAAGTATAGCCTTAAATACTTTCCTAACGACATACATATATTAACAAAAGTACAACCTTAGATAAATCTTAATTTCCAAGCTAATTATTTTACATAACAATAGCTAAATCATTCCTCTAGCTCATCTATTGTTTTGAAGCTTCAAGGCTACTTATGTTATTATTATCCTATACTTCATAATTAGATATGTCAAGTAATTCATGCTTCATTGGATTCATAGACATTTCTCTCCTATTTAGATTATGCAGTAAACAACATGCAGTAATAAATCGACATTGGGTTTTGATTGGATAAAATGAAGGACTTCAAAGAATGGCCCATTGCATTTTGAGCAATCCAAAGCACTTGCTCAACTATATTTCTTACTGAGGAATGTTTCATGTCAAAGAACTCTTCTTTATTCTGAGGAGCACACCCATCTCTCCATTTTGATAAGTGATATATTGTTATTTTAGGATAATATTTAGAATATCTTTATTTTAGGAGATTTTGTAGGTTTCTAGGAGGGGAATTAACATATATAAAGAGGAGAGAAATCATCGGACTTGGACGTCTTCTTCTTTTGGCCACTCTCCTTCTTCTCTTCTTTAACTTCTCATTTGAGATTTCATTATGGCCCCGTGTGGCTAAACTATTATAATTGGTCAAAGGAAATGGAAGCCTCAGAATTAATAAAACTATGAGATCTAATTTGTTTTTATTGTTTAATTTATGCTTTGAGTATTGAATGCTCTTCTACACTTATTTTCATATTTGTCTCGTTTAGTTACTAGGAGGCGTATTAGTTTATTATTTGTTGCAATCTACTGCTAGATTAGATATCAAATTTATAATTGTTTGATTACTCTAATTTGAGAAGTAATTAAGATTTAATGATTTGCTGCGTCAGAAATTATTAAATCTTAAGAAGAACGCTTGACTATATTTAATGCAACTGCTTGTGCTTGTGTTATTTAGCTTAATCGATTTCTCTAATTCTTAAGGCTACTACTAGATTAAACCTTTAGCGCTTGTCTTGGGTTATTTAGTAGTTAAGGTTGATTCGCCTATGTTCTAATTAATTGCGACTAAGGAGAAATAGGAAGAATAGTTCCAACGATAAATATTCAAAGATTGAGTTGATATATATTTACATCGATGGCTAGTTGTAAAATTTCGATGGTGCATGTTGACTTAGATAAAGGTTTATTCATTTGATTGATTTCGATATTTTTTTAATTTGAATTGTTCTTTAGTTTTTTTTTTTTTTTAAATCGATTTCGTTATATTCAAACCCCTCATCCTTGTTCACGAAGCATAAACTAGACTAGATACTCTCTGTGGGAACGATCCTTACTCACACAACTAAATATATTTTTTGGAATATAAATTTTATTTTTGGTTGCCTACAACAGCACACCAAATTTTAGTGTCGTTATCAGGGAGGATTTCTAGTTTATTTTTGTGCTTTTTTGTGACCTTATTTCATTCTTGAAATTTTCTATTGTAAAAAAGAAAAAAATTATTTTGATTATTTATGTTTTAAACATAAAATTTTTATTTAATTTTCATGACTCTGGATTTTTCCTTAATTGTTTAAGACTATAGCTCAATCTACTAATCAAGGTGATTTGCAATACGATTCAGAAATAGAGAAAACTTTGCACAAGTTAAGGAGAGAAGCTCGAAATTTTTTTGAAGAGAACGATTTAGCTCTTGATTTCTTATGTGCTAGTGATTCTAATTTAGAAGAGGAGGAAACCATGGCTGGGAATCGAACTTTGAAAGAACTTATTGCCCCTGATTTGAATCAACAACCCTTATGCATAACATTCGCTACTTTAGATGCTAATCCTACTTTTTAATTAAAATCTAGACTAATACATCTCTTGCCCATTTTTCATGGCCATGCAGGTGAAGATCCTCATAAGCATCTAAAAGAGCGTCATATGGTATGCACGAGTATGAAACCCAGGGTGACTGAAGAGCAAATTAAATTAGGTGCATTTCCGTTTTTTTTGAAGGATTTGGCAAAGGATTGGCCTTATTATCTACCCTCCGAGATTATTACCAAATGGAATGAGATGAAAAAGGTTATATTTAGAAAAAAAAAAATTTCTTAGCTTCAAGGGCAGCCAACATTCGAAAAGAAATTTGTGGTGTAAGGCAAGACAACGGAGAGTTCTTATATGAATATCGGGAAAGTTTCAAGAAATTATATGCAAGCTGCCTCCATTATCAAATTAGCGAGCACCTACTTATCTAGTATTTTATGAGGGCCTTCTACCTAATGATAGTAGCATGATTGATGCCGCAACTGGAGAAGCTTTGGTGGATAAAACTCCTGAGGCTGCGAGAGATTTGAATACCAATATGGCGAGCAATTCTCAACAATTTGGCACTAGGCTTGACTTTCCATCAAACCATGTTAATGAGGTAAATGTTTCCTCCCTTGAACAATAATTACGAGTCTAACCTCTATTATTTGTCAAATGGTTATAGGTAACATGCAAATATCGAAGGTTTGTGGGATTTGTTCGGTAGTAAGGCATCCAACCAATATGTGCCCAACTCTTCAAGAGGAACCCATTGAGTAAGTGAATGCAACAAATAGTTTTATTGGACAATCGTAAAGGAAGTATGATCCATATTCAAGCACTTATTTCCTAGGATGGAGGAATCACCCTAATCTTAGCTATGAGAATTCACAAGTCAATTAGCCTGTGACTTAAAGCCTTCCATATTTCCAGCAATTCAAGCAGTCATACCCCTGGAACAACCGAGCCAAACTTTTGATTATGGTATGTCTTTAGAAGATATTGTTAAGTCTCTTGTCACTAATATTTTGTAATTTCAACAGGAGATGAAACAATTTCAACAAGAGGTAAGGGCCAGAATTCAAAGTTTGGACAATCAAATGGGCCAAATGGCAACTGTAATTAGTCGGCTATAGGCATAAAATTTGAGGAAATTACCTTCTCAAACGATAGTAAATCCAAGAGAAAATGCAAGCGCAATCATTTTGAGAAAGGTCAAAGAAGTTGAGATTCTAGTAAAAGAACCCCTTACATCGTCAAATTAAGAACAAGAGAAATATGTTGTTGCAGATAAGAACACTCCTAATGATGATGATGCCACTAGGCATAAGTTTCTACCCCTTTCTGATAAACTAGTACCTCATTTTCTTTAAGATTTAGAAGAATCTAAAAAAGATGAGAAAAATAATATAGGAACATCTTTAAGATTTAGAAAAATAATGGGACATTTTAGAGTAATAAATACTTTAACCGTAATACAGGAACATTTCTATTGGCCACATATGAAACGAGATGTTGAGAGACTTTGTGGTAAATGTGTCACTTGTAGACAAGTAAAGTCGAAAGTACAACCCCATGGTTTATACACCCCGTTACCAATACCTAGTGCACCTTGGACTGATATTTCAATGGATTTTGTGTTAGGTTTACCTAGGTATAAATGAGGAAAAGACTCAATTTTTGTGGTTGTGGATAGATTTTCGAAGATGACACATTTTATTTCATGCCACAAGACAGATGATGCTTCTAATATTGCCGATAGAGATACTAAGTTCTTAAGTTACTTTTGGAAGATTTTGTGGGCCAAATTAGGGACTAAGTTATTATTTTCAACTACTTGTCACCCTCAAACTGATGGTCAAACAGAGGTTCATTAAAAAGACTATTAAAACTTGGGAGGATTGTTTGCCACATGTTGAGTTTGCTTATAATCGTTCTGTTCATTCTGCTACTAAATATTCAACATTTGAAATTGTTTATGGTTTTAATCCTTTAACTCCACTAGATTTATCTCCATTACCTATTTTTGAGCGTGTTAACTTAGATGGAAAGAGAAAGGCTGAAATTGTTAAGCAGATACATGAGACGGTAAAGCTCAACATCGAGTGAAGAACTAAGCAATATGCTAAACAAGCCAACAAAGGGCGACATAAACGAGTCTTTGAGCCCGGCGATTGGGTGTGGTTACACATGCACAAGGAACGATTTCCAGAACAATGGAAATCTAAGTTGTTACCTCGAGGGGATGGTCCTTTCCAAGTCTTGGAACGAATCAACGATAATGGTTATAAGCTGGATTTGCCTAGTGAGTATAATGTAAGTGCTACATTTAATGTTTATGATTTGAGTCTTTTTTATGCAGGTGATGATTTGAGGACAACTCCTCTTTAAGAGGAGGGGAATGATGAGATTGAGGATAAGTATGGCACAAGCAATTGGAATAAAGTATATTCAGATCCTATTCATGTTCCTGTTGGACCCGTCACAAGAGCTCGAGCAAAGAAATTCAAAGAAGTGCTTAATGGGCTGATTCAAGCAACCTGGGATCAATCAAATGCGTAGAGGCCCATTGAAGGAATCTCAGAAGATATTCAGACCAATAAATGCATGATTCAAGCTCATGCACAATATGGCGGGAAGATATGCTACCATCTTTTCCGAATATTTTCTTGTTTTAAAAAGAGGCAGCAAATCCGCTATTTCCATTTTAATTAGTAAGCTATGTAGGATTCTTTCCTTTTTATTTAGATTTGGATTCTGATTTAATTAGGATTCTTTCCTTATTTGTTTTAGATTCAGATTTTGATTTGATTCTAGATTAGGATTTGTTTCCAGTTTGGATTAGGGTAATTATGACCGAAAACACTATATATATTGTACCCAAAATTCAATAAAGGAGTTTTAGTAGTTTTCATGCAATTGTGAGAGTGTTATTCTCTTGGGTTCTTAAACGAACTCTTTGAACGTATCGGATTTTCCATAACTGATTGTGGCGTCTAAGGTTCGTGCTTCCTTAAGCAATGAGTCGTGGTTCCATACAATTTCGGGTTAGAATCGATCTTGGAGACTATTTTGATTAGGGTCGCATCAGTTCTTGGCGTGGTTCATATCACATTTGCTTTTTATCAGATTCATCAAGTGCTTCATCTACTAAAATACAATACTTACCATCTCCAAGTTCCTTACGTATCTTGTCTCGTAGTTTGTTTCCAATAATATTTAACAATTCATTTTGAATGTCAGACGATTTATACTTAGCCTATGATGGACCATTTTCTAAGACAACCTCTTTACTACACTTCGCTGAATGCTTTATCATCTCTATGAAATTTCCCTAATATTTTTCAATTAACTAATTCATCATGACCTTTAAAAGCACAAGCCTGCTTTGCTAACAATTTGACAGCAATAATTAAGGTCTTGAATTGTAGCTTGTTCTGTAAACCTTGTTGTGAAGATTGGGCATTCATTAATCTATCAATATGTTGAATTGGGTTCCTCAGGCAGCCCTAACTTTGCATATTCTTATTATGATGAGAAAGTGGACCCCCTTCATGCTTTAGAAAAGGATATTTTTTTTCCATTGCTGACTCTCTTTCAACTTGAAAACCCCTTTAATAATGAATTTTGGATTGTTCGATGGAATTTCATAAAAAAGAAAGCATGGAAAATAAAATGCACTGTCTTTTACCTCAGAGTACTCAAGCCATGGAAATTTTTTAAACCAATGATACTGAAATCTACGTTCTTGTATGCCATCATTAGTTAATGGATAATCTCATAGTTTACGCTGACACAGTCCCATTTTGATGTACTCCCTTTGAATATCACCACGTTTGATACCAACCACACTGAGAATTGTGCAACCTTTATCAAAATAGTCTTCAAGATCTATTCTAACCCAGAATTGTATAGAACCGGGACCCATTGCTTAAGGAAGCACGAATCTTGGTATGTGAAGATGCCACAATCAGTTATGGAAGGGCTGATTGATAAGTCAAGGATTGAATACCACGGAAAATCCAATAAGTTCAAATAGTTAGTTTAAGAACCCAAGAGAATTACACTCTCACAATCAGGGATGGCAATTTCTAGGTCCAGGTCCAGGTCCGGGTCCGGGTTTGAGCTTTCCGGTTCCAGACCCGGATGATAATTTTCTATACCGGACCTGAATTTAAACTCGGGTTTTCCCAATCCGAGTCCGAGCCAGGTTCAACCCGAAAAATTCATTCTGGGTTTTAAACCCGGAATTGCTTATAAATTTTTTGGTCTAAAGTTTAAAAAAACGAACTAAATCCAAATCAAATACAAATCACATCCAGCCATCCAAGTAAGGTTCTAACAAAAAAATCAAATACAAATTGCATCCATGTTCTCAAAAAAAAAAATAATACAAATATAGAGTCCAAAATTCAAAGTTTCAAACCAATAAAACATTCACAAAGACAAATTAATTCATAACATAAATCTACAATTCAAAGTTCAAAGTTCAAACCACTAAAGTCTAAATCATCTACTTCATTTGACTCTTGTTCACTCATCAAACTTTCATCAATCAAATGTTCTGCAGAAACTATTGCTTCCTCTGGAATTCCATCTAAAACACATGCATAAACACAAGGAACAAGACAGTTATAATTAACAACTAATCCAGAAAATTCTTCCATTTTACATGCTATTTTTAACTGTAACAACTTATATACATTTTGAATATACCATTTCAAATCTATTAACATAAACAATAAAAAATAATTCAAAATTAAAATAATTATAAATGATAAAATGGAAGCATAATAAAGCATAAATATCAAAATCAAACTATAACAAAGCATAAATCACAAAATCATGAAATGGAAGACATCAATAAAAAAAAAATTAAAATCCGAACACAAATACAAATATCTTAAAACCATAATAATCTTTTTCATTTCTGAAGAAACCAACTTAAAAAGGAAAGAAAATTACAAATTAATTTGTGTCTTAAAGGGAAGCTGAAACTCACTTCAATGATCGGATTCCCATGAAGCAACGATGGTGAGGCCGTGAAGGCAAGTTGGTTCAACAAGTATCGGATCTGGACATCTAGCTAATGGTCGCAACGGTGGTTGAAATGGCGACTGGTGATGATGATGAGATGAACAGCTGCGACAGAGAAGAAGAAATAGCGGCTGGTGATGCCGATGAGATGAACAGCCACAAAGGTGGTGATCGGTGACTGGTGAGTGGTGAGGTGATGTCGCAAATCTCGGTTGAGAAGATAAAGTGCTGAACTGCTGAGTTGAAGAGAGATAGAGAGGTGTATTTGTTGGAAATGTTTGGAGGCTGAGAGGATATGTCAACTAAGGTTTTTTTTTTTTTTTTATGTTTACATTTATATTAAATAATCCAGGTCCGGGTTCTGGATCTCTGGAACCATCCAAACCCAAACCTGGACCCGGACATATCCGAGTTCCCATTTTTGCTTCCGAATTCCGCATAAATATTAATCCGGTGCGGGTTGAACCCGGTTAAAAAAATCCAAGTTCGTCCGGGTCCGGGTTTAATTGCCGTCCCTACTCACAATTGCATGAAAACCTCAAAACTTCATTATTGAATTTGGGTACATAATTACCCTAATCCAAAATTGGAAACAAATCCTAATCCAGAATCAAATCTGAATATGAATCTAAAACAAATGAGGAAAGAATCTTAATTAAATCAGAATCCAAATCTAAATAAAAAGAAAAGAATCCTAATTAAATCAGAACTTAAATGAATAAATAAAATGGAAATAGAGGATTTACTGCCTCTTTTAAAAAAAAGAAAGTATTCAGAAAGGATAATAGAATATCTTCGATTAAATAAGAAAGTATCCAGAAAAGGTGGTAGCATATCTTCCCGCTATATTTGCACACCGACTTTCTAATTTATGGAATTAAATATTCAGAAAATTCAAGAGCTTGAATCACACATTTATTTGTCTAAATATCTTGTGAGATTCCTTCAATGGGCCTCCACGCATTTGATTGATCTCAAGTTGCTTGAATCAGCCCATTAAGTGCTTATTTGAATTTCTTCACACAAGCTCTTGTAACGGGTTCAACGGGAACTTGAACATGATCTAAATATACTTTATTCCACGTGCTTGTGCCATCCCTATCCTCAATCTCATCATTCTTTCCTTTTTATTTAGATTTGGATTCTAATTTAATTAAGATTCTTTCCTCATTTGTTTTAGATTCAGATTCAGATTTGATTATGTATTACGTCGAAAAACACTATATGTATTGTACCCAAATTCAATAATGAAGTTTTGAATCTTTCATGCAAATGTGAGAGTGTAATTCTCTTGAGTTCTTAAACGAACTCGTTGAACTTATCGGATTTTCCATGGTGTTCAATCCTTGAGTTATCAGGCCTTCCATAACTGATTGTGGCATCTTCACATACCAAGGTTCGTGCTTCCGTAAGCAATGGGTCGCGGTTCCATACAATTCCGGGTTAGAATCGATCTTGGAGACCAATTTGATTAGGGTTGCAACGTTGATTCACTGTATATTTCCCTATTTGATGACGTAATCTAGGATCACGTTCCAAATAAGTATTTCTAGTTTCTTCAACTTCAATCCTTTGACACTTACAAGTATATTGCTCACTGGAATCTAGTGCATTAAATTGAGAGGGAGATAAAGACTTGGTGGATGATTGATCGTCACCTACTTTCTTAAAAAAAGAAAGTAGAGTTTTTCTTGGCTTGTTTAACATTGAATCTGTAATAATAATACATTAGAGAATTATTAATTATTTTATTAAAAAATTTGATAAAACTATAAAAAACTAATTTGAACAAAGTCTGGATTAATCAACGATCAACTGTTTTGCTATTCTATTCACTCAATCTTTGTATGCCATCATTATTTTATAATTTTAAAAGGATGAATCAGCACTTCCACTTTGTATGCTATCATTATCATTTGTCATATTCTATTAATCTATTAGTTTATAATTTTAAGAAGATGAATCTGCAACTTCCACTTTCTATGCCATCATTATCACTTATCATATTCTATTCTATACATTACAATTTAAAATACAAAGTGACTCATACCAGGTGGTGCATCTAGAGACAGACACTAGGCATTCAAGTTTAAGATTTTGGGTACGGTGAGAGACTGAATAGGTGGGTCCAGACCATGCGGCAGCGGCTGGGGTTCACTCATGATTTTTCTGATTGGTAGTTGCGTGAGTTTTGTGATTTAGGGAAAATAGGAATTAACTATTATAATTAGTTTTATTTTTACTGTTTTATTAGTTTTAATAAAATTGAATTTATGATTAACTCAAAAACTTACCCGGCTGCAGCTTGGGTTAGTAAACTCATAGCTTCGCCTCTGGACATGAACGATCTCTTTTTCAATGTAGGAATTTAACATGGTTTAAATGCTTTTAAGCCAAATTGAAGAAGTTGTTAGCTAGAGTGATTGGTTTTACATGTCTTATACATTCGAGCTTGATTTATCATTTAATTTATGCTTGAGTATTGAATGCTCTTCTGCACTTACTTTCACAATTGTCTCGTTTAGTTACTAGGAGGCCTATTAGTTTATTCTTCGTTACAATCTACTACTAAGTTAGATATCAATTCCGTAATTGTTTGATTACTATAATTTCAGAAGCAATTAAGATTTAATGATTTGTTGCGTCAAAAATTATAAAATCTTAAGAAGAAATAACAAAACGGAAACGTAAAGGTTTATGATAGAGAAACAAAAGTTTTTGAATAATGCAATTTTATTAAAAAGTCTGAATGAATAAAACTAGGGGTTTGAACCTTTTTTATAACAAGCCTAAGAATTCGAATTTACCAAGGAAAGTAAATCCAAAATATTATTATATAATAAAATTCTCCTATCTGAAATAAGAAAGACACAAAAAACAGAATCCAAATCCGAGTTGTAATTAAAAAGATAAAAATCCAAGAAGAATTAGGAAAAATAGGAAAAAATATTAAAACCTTAAAATGACTAAGAAATAAACAGAAAATTTGGTCTAAGCATGGACCAGATGGATGTAATGGTTTTAGGTTTTGTTTGTCTCATCGTAAGCTTCGAAACGGTATATTAGATGCCTAAAACGGACGGCTACAACCAAAGTTATACCCTTCGGAAAGTACCTTGCTCGCGACATGCAACCATCCTACATCAGTCCCCCTCACTTGGAAAAGAACTCGTCCTCGAGTTTCGCTCGTACAACTCCTCATCATCAGGATGATACTCGAACACGTCAGCCACATTGAAAGTGTAAGAGATGTTCCAATTGTCCGACAGCTGGAGTACATAAGCATTATCATTAATCTTCCTAGCCGTGCTAAATGGACCATACTTGCGCTTCTCCAATTTAGTGCGATTTCCAATAAAACGATTGCGCCGCAAATATGCCATCACCAAGTCACTTTCCTGAAACACTTTCTTGCGTCGATGCTTATCCACGTCAGCCTTGTACTTAGCATTGGCAGCCTCCAAGTGAGCTCAAACCTCGACATGAATCTTCAGAGCTTCTATACCGCATTATCCACTGCCTTGCTTTCTCCAACCATAGTTACTATTGGCATGACATCCAAGTCGCAAACATGGCGACAGGAATTAGTATAGACAATCCAAAAGGGGTCTTACTAGTAGATCGATTCACCATGCTGTTGTAAGCAAATTTAACCTGAGGTAAAACAGTTTCCCAGCTCCGTTGCTTGTCACCACAAACACAGCGCAGTATGTTGGCCAATGTGCGATTAACCGCTTCTGTCTGCCCATCTGTCTGTGGACGGAAGGCACTACTAAACTGTTATTGGGCACCAAATTTATCCCAGATGATGAGGAATAATGTATTTTCAGATCCTATTCAAGTTTCTGTTGGACCCGTTACAAGAGTTCATGCAAAGAAATTCAAAGAAGCGGTTAATGGGCTGATTCAAGCAACTTGGGATCAATTAAATGCGTGGAGGCCCATTGAAGGAATCTCAGAAGATATTCAGATCAAGCTCTTGATTTTTCTGAATAATTAATTCTATAAAATTGGCAAGTTGGCTTGCACAATATGGTGGGAAGATATGCTACCATCTTTTCCAAATACTTTCCTATTTTTAAAAGAGGCAGCAAATCGAAGATATGCAACTATCCTTTCTGGATACTTTCCTATTCTTAAAAGAGGCAGCAAATCTGCTAATTTCTTTAGTCATTTAAGATATATAGGATTTTTTCCTTTTCGTTTAGATTAGGATTCTGATTTAATTAGGTTTCTTTCATTTTTTTTTAGATTTGGATTTTGATTTAATTAGGATTCTTTCCTTATTCATTTTAAATTCAGATTCTGATTTGATTCTGAATTTAAAATTTGTTTCCAGTTTTGAATTAGGGTAATTATGGCTGAAAACACTATATATATTGTACCCGAAATTCAATAAAGGAGTTTTAGAATTTTTCATACAATTGTGAGATTGTAATTCTCTTAGGATCTTAAACAAACTCTTTGAACTTATCAGATTTTTCGTGGCGTTCAATCCTTGACTTATCAATCAGTCCTTCCATAACTAATTATGGCGTCTTCACATACCAAGGTTTGTGCTTCCGTAAGCAACGGGTCGCTATTCCATACAATTCCGGGTTAGAATCGATCTTGGAGACTATTTTTATTAGGGTCACGTCAGTTCTTGGCGTGGTTCGTATCATTTGGTATCAAAGCTAGTTTCTAATCAGGTTTTTAATCCGTATCTTGTTTAATTCCAATTCATCAAAAAAAAAATGTGAACAGTGTCGTGCAAACAGTTCCGCTTGAACAGTTCGCATGAACAGTAATATTTTTTAGGGTTTCCTTTTTTTTTTTTATCAATTTTGCATCCTTGTGGTTTATTTCCTTAAATCCACAAATCTTACATATTCCTTTTCCTAAGTTCATTCAAATTTAAGTTATTTATTGTTAAAAAAAAACCTAGTATTCCGCATTCGGTTTTGAATCCCTAGTTTGTGTTATTCCAAGAAAAAAAAAGAGCAAGTCCAAAAAAAAAGAAAAAAAAAACTTATCATACATCTTTCTATTCTTGCCTTTAAACCTGAATCTCTTTGGGTTAATCTTTGTGAATTGCTGCTGGAATCTTGATATTGTTTGATTAGTTTTATAAGAACCAAGAGAGAATTACTACGAGTGGAAAAAGGCAAGAGAGTGTGAGCGTATTAGAGGGTAAAAGCCAATAAATTTGAGTGAAATTGAGTGATCATTCTCTTGAGTGAAACACATAAGGGAGTGAGGTAAGGTCCTATTTTTTTATATTATTTTTAACCTCATTTTTTGTAGTTTTTAGCCATGTCTTATGATCAAGAAGAAAATTCCAATGAGGAGGTTCAACAACCAACCGTTCAAAATTTACAAATTTAAGCATTAATGGGAGAGATGAGACGGATGATGAGGGTTGAATTAGAGAACATACATGAGCATCTGGATAGAGTAGAAAACACACGTGCGGAACAACCACAACATGTTCCCCAAGCACATAGGAGGGAGAGAGTTCCGGCTCGAGAAGAGATTGATGATTATTATAGGAATGAGTATAGTGAAGGTGAGGATTTTGTAGGTGATTATAGGAGAGTTAGGCATTGAGATGATAGTGTGAGTGGCATAAAGATGAAGATCCCATCTTTTCAAGGAAAATATGATCCAGAAGCATACCTTGAATGGGAGAAGAAGATGGAGTTTATATTTGACTGCCACAACTATTCCGAGGCAAAGAAGGTAAAATTGGCTGTGATTGAGTTTTTTGATTATGCTATTACTTAGTGGGATCAGCTTGTTATAAATAGAAGGCAGAATAGGGAGCGTCCTATTGAGACGTAGGATGAAATGAAGACACTAATGAGAAGGCGTTGATGAGAAGGCGCTTTGTACCTAGCCACTACTACTGAGACTTGTACCAAAAACTACAACGTCTTACCCAGGGTAGTCGAAGCGTGGAGGATTACTACAAAGAAATGGAGGTTGCCATGATTGAGTTGTAACATTCTATGGAGATTGAGGAGATGGTTCACAAGGCCATTAAGATTGAGCAGCAACTCAAGAGAAAAGGTAATACTCGTACAACTTCAAGCTCGAGTTCTACTCCATGGAAGCCAAGTTATGTGAAGCAAGATGAGAAGCCACAAACATCTACTGTACCTAAGCCAAGATTCGAGCCCTCTAAGCCCAATTCCCAAGGTAACACCGTGACTTTCACTATTTGAAATCGTGACATTAAGTGTTTCAAATGTCAAGGCAAGGGACACATAGCAAGTGAATGTGCGAATAAGAGAGTTATGGTGATGCGGGATGATGGTGAGATTGTCACTGATGATGAAGAGGAAGATAATGAGATGCCACCATTGAAGGATGTTGAAGATGAAGAGTATGTAGCCCCAAATGAGTTAACTTTAGTAGCTAGGAGAGTTTTGAGTTTGCAAGTGAAGTAGTGCAACGAGAAAACATTTTTCATACTAGGTGATATGTTCAAGACAAAGTATGTAGTATGATTATTGACGGGGGAAGTTGTACCAATGTTGCTAGTGCTATCATGGTGGAGAAGTTAGGGCCCCTAACACTTAAGCATCCATGGCCATACAAACTACAATGGTTGAATGATGGTGGTGAGATGAGAGTGGACAAGCAAGTACTAGTGTCTTTTAGGATCGGCAAGTATGAAGACAAAGTGCTATGTGACGTAGTACCAACGCAGGCTGGACACTTATTACTTAGGTGTCCTTAGCAATTTGACAGACGTGTGAAGCATGATGGCTATACCAACAAGTATTCATTTGAATTTAAGTAACGCAAAATTACTCTTGCTTCATTGACACCAAAGCAAGTTTATTAAGACCAAGTGAGTTTACAAAGAGAGAGTGAACAAAAGAAAAAGACAGAAAAAAAGAGTGAAAATCAGAGAGTGGCTGAGAAAAATAAGAGAGAAAAAGAAAAGAAAATTGAGGCCATTGAGAGAAAATTAGAGAGAAAACAAAAGAATTTTTATTCAAGTGTGAGATAAAAAGAGCATGGTTTTCTGATGTGATCCAGAGTACTCAAAGCATTAAAGATCCGTTGCTTGTTCCAAAAGGGCCAATTACGAGAGCACGAGCTAAGAAGATCAAGGAAGCAGTGCAAGGATTTATTCAAGCTACTTTGGATAAATTCAATTCAAATTCAATTTACAAGAGTCCAATGTTCAAGATGAGCTTGAATGAGGAGGAACCAGCCTTGGTACACTTAATTCGAGCTAACGAGGAGGCAAGCATCGGAGAGGATGATTTTTGAAGTATAATAAGGGCCAGAAGAGCAATTATAAATTTGTAGATGCATTCCTTACATCGAGAGCTTCGAAACGGTATATTGTGGGTCAAATCCGACATCATATGACCAAGTTATGGCCCGTTTAAAATAAGTGGCTTTGCAGGCCAAGGCCCTGTGGGTCCAGGTTTTTAATTTTAGGGTTTTCTCTTATTTTTAAGTTAAATTAGGGTTAGCCACCTTATATAAACACTTCTTTATGTTATTTTGAAGGACTTTTGACATTATGGAGTTTAATATCATTAAGATGATTTTCTCAACTTGTTCTTGAAAGAACTTTCGACTTATCAAAGGATTTGCTAACCTTTGTGGCGTCTTATCTAGCAATCCGGGTTCTTGAGACTTAGCTTTTCAAGGGTTTGGATCTTTTATCTGAATTCTGATCATATTGGCTTTCTTGAATTTTTGTCAATCTAGTTATGGGTTTTTCTAGCTTGATCTAGAGGGGTTCTCATCACTTAGCTTCTCAAGGGTTTGGATCTTTTATCTGAATTATGATCATATTGGCTTTCTTGGGTTTTTGTCAATCTAGTTGTGGGTTTTTCTAGCTTGATCTAGAGGGGTTCTCATCAGTTGGTATCAGAGTTTAGACACCAAGGTCAGGTTCATCTATCTTTATTGTTTTTTTTTTTCATTCTTGTTTGAGATTTTTCATTATTGTTCTAAAAAAAAAATCGTGAGCAATGCCGCATGAACAGTATCGCATGAATAGTATTTTTAGCATTTTCTTATCTCAATTTTGCATCTTTGTGGTTTCTTTCTTTAAATCCATAAATTTTGCCTCTTCCCTTAAATTCATTCAAATTTCAATTATTTAGGGATTACCAAAAAAAAAAAAAAAAGAAAGAGCAAAAAAAAATCACGATAATAATAATCATATTGGGTGATCTCTTTTGTTTTCTTGGTTTTGTTATTCTTGTTTCTTATATTCTTGTTCGTTTGTTTCCTTTTTCTTGTTTCTTGGACTGTGATTGTTAGAAGGATTATACTTTGGTACTTTCCCTCGATTGAGTTATTAGTTCCTAAAGAACTTGACTGAGAAAATATAAGAGTGGTAAAAGGCAAGAGTGTGTGAGCACAGCTTCGGGTAAAAGCCTATTTGAGTGTAAACACGAGTGGAGTGACATCGCGAGTGTAAACACGTGAGGCTTGTGAGGTTCATTGTTGTTTTTCTATTTTGCTAACATCTCTTTGTAGATTCAAATAACTAATATGAATGATAAAAGTGAGGCGCAACCTTCTACGGTGGACCTTAATTTCACTTTGAAGGCAATGCACCAAGCATTTGAGAAGATGAATATGAGGTTTGATGAGATGGGAAGCCAGTTGAGGCAACATGGAGCTGCCATTGAGAGTATTCAGAAGGAGCAAACTAGTAGAGAGCGTAACAGGGCTAGACATGATGAATTTTATAAGCATGATGGTTATTTGTTTAGGGAAAACAAGCTTTGTGTGCCTAATATTTCTATGCGTGTGTTGCTAGTGCGAGAGGCTCATAGTGGTGGCTTGATGGGTCATTTTGGGGTTAAGAAAACTTTAGAGACATTACATGAGCATTTTTACTAGCCTAAGATGAAAAAGGAGGTCATTCGCATATGTGATAGATGCATTACATGTAGAAAGGCCAAGTCAAAGGTTTTACCACATGGTTTGTATATGCCTTTACCAGTTCCTAGAGAGCCTTGGGTAGATATTTTTATGGATTTTATTTTAGGGCTACCAAGGGCTTGAAAGGGAAGAGATTCCATTTTTGTGATCGTAGATAGATTTAGCAAGATGGCACATTTCATTCCATGTCATAAGTGTTAGCCTAAACGGCTATAAAATATATTGATTTTGATGATAACAAACCACATGTTTTGGTTAAACAAAGAATAATACTTTATGGTTTTATGAAACAAGAAATAAAAGTATTAGAAATATTTTTGGGATAGATTTTTCGTTTCAGGATGAAAACAGTTTCCTGCTAACTCAGAAAACGGCTTCCTGTTAACTTCCAGAGAGCTACGAAAATAAACAGAATAAACAGCTTCCTGTTAACTAGTTAACAGGTTCCTGTTAACTTCGAGAGAGCAATATATGTTTGCTCAACGATAACGGCGATCCGACAATAGTTAATGGTGATCCGATAATTTGAATTTCTACACAACAGCTATTTTTCAAAGTCATAACGACGACCTGACAAGAAGTTAGCGGCGATCCGATAATGAGCAGAAAGTCAATAACGGATAGTTTTAAGCTCCATCTATAAAAAGGCTCATTTAAATTCAAATAAAAAAAATTTCACAAGCTGTCATTGAGCTAGCTATTGAGTATACAATTGTTCTTGAGCTTTAAACTTATTATTGTTTCATCTAATCACACATTGAACTTTCATTTGGAATCAAACACATTGTGTGAGAGAGATTATTTTGTAATCCATTTTGTAAAATAAAAGTTGAGTGATTGTAAGTGTTGGGATACACTTGGGTTAAGAGATTAGGGATAATCTCTTGTTGAGTTATTTGATTGACACCTTGGAAGTCAATTGTAAGATCTTGAAGCCTTGGGTTGTAAGGCTTGGATAGTGGAATCCTCAAGCCCTGTGAGCTTGGAGGCATGGACGTAGGCAGGGATTGCCGAACCATGTAAAAATCATTGTGTTTGCTCTCTCTATCCCTTATCTCTTTATTTATTCATTGCTTTAATTTACATTTATCAATTTGCTTAAGGAATTAGTTTAAATTGATTTGTGGTTGGTATTGTGGTGTTGTTGTTGAAGTTTTTTTTTAAATCCCCATTCACCCCCCTCTTGGGTTGCACACTTAGAATTTCATTTGGTATCAGAGCGAGGTACTCTTGTTTAGACTTAATCGCCTAGAGTAAAAGATTCATAGCAACCCTAATTAGCTCAACTTTTATGGAAGGACAATCCACCACTGATGAGATTATAGTCAAAGATATGCTACCATCTTTTCCGGATATTTTTCTGTTTTCAAAAGAGGCAGCAAATCGAAGATATTCTATTATCCTTTCTAGATACTTTCCTGTTATTAAAAAAGGTAGCAAATCAGCTATTTTCATTTTGTTTGTTCATTTAAGTTATGTCAGATTCTTTCTTTTTTGTTTATATTAGGATTCTAATTTAATTAGGATTCTTTCATTTTTGTTTATATTAGGATTCTTATTTAATTAGGATTTTTTTCTTATTTGTTTTAGATTGATATTCTGATTTGATTTTGGATTAGGATTTGTTTCCGATTTTAGACTAGGGCAATTATGGATGGAAATTCTTATATCAAGCTCTATATATATTGTACCTGAAATCAATAAAAGGAGAGTTCAGTTTTCATATAATTTTCTTGAGAATGTAATTCTCTTGGGTTCTTAAATGAACTTTTGAACTTATCGGATTTTCCGTGGCATTCAATCCTATTACTTATCAATCAGCCCTTCCATAGCTGATTGTGGCGTCTTCATATACTAAGGTTCTTGTTTTCATTAAGCCATGGGTCGCGGTCTTATACCAAGGTTCTGTCTTTCATGAAGCAACGGGTCGCGGTTCCATACAATTCCAGGTTGGAATCGATCTTGGAGACTTTTGACATAATTGAGTTTAATATCATTAAGAGGATTTTCTCAACTTGTTCTTGAAAGAACTTTCAACTTATCAAAGGATTTGCTAATCTTTGTGGAGTCTTATCTAGCAATCTGGGTTCTTGAGACTTAGCTTCTCAAGGGTTTGGATCTTTTATCCGAATTTTGATCATATTGGCTTTCTTGGGTTCTTGTCAATCTAGTTGTGGATTTTTCTAGCTTGATCTAGAAAGGTTCTGATCAACCACTAGACCCCCAGTTTTTTATGGCAATGACTATTCTTATTGGAAGAATAGAATGAAAATATTTTTACAATCCTTAGATTATTCAATATGGGAAGTTGTCATTGAGGGTCTGTTTTTGCCCACTATAAGAAATGAAGAAGGGGAAGAAATTCCAAAACCTTCTTGTAAATGGAGTGAGGCGGAAAAGAAAAAGGTTTCCTTAAACTCCAAAGCCATGAATGCATTATATTGTGCTTTAGACAAAAAGGAATATCATAGAGTGTCTAGTTGTGAGAATGCACAAGAAATTTGAAGAAAACTTGAAGTTGTTTATGAAGGAACAAGTAAAGTTAAGGAGAGTAAAATTAGTAGATTCACTAGGCAATATGAGTTGTTTAAAATGGAGTCATATGAAAGTGTCCATGATATGTACACTAGATTCAACGATATTGTAAATTCCCTTAATGCACTAGGAAAGACATTTACTAATAGTGAAAAAGTAAAGAAGATTATTAGATCTTTACCAAAAGAGTGGAGACCAAAGAGAACGGTCATAGGGGAAGCCAGAGATTTAAATACTTTATCTCTTGATGATTTAATTGGCTCAGTTATTTCTTATGAAGAAGATTTGGCAGCCGAAAAAGTTGATGAAAAGAAGAAGAGCATTGCTCTTAGAGCTTCAAGAGTTGAAAGTGATGATGATGGGAGTGACTTTGAAGATGAAGGCATTGAAATGATTGCTAAAAAGTTTAGAAGGATCTTCAAGAAGCAAATCAAGAAACGAAACTTCAAAGACAAGAAAGGGAAGAAAGAGGCAATTGTGTGTTATGAACGCAAGAAGCCGGGTCACATAAGATCGGAATGCCCTATACTCAACTACTCCAAATCAAGGAAGAAGGCAATGGTGGCAACATGGGATGATAGTGATGAAGAATCCACCGATGAAGACCAAGCTCGTGAGATGACAAACTTGGCACTTATGGCAATCGGAGATGAACCATTTGATGAGCTCAATGAGGTAAATGAACATCTTTCTTATGATGAATTGTTTGATGCTTTCCAAGAATTGTATGGCAATTTGATGAAAATTGGTAAGAAAAATGCATGCCTTAAAAAAAATGGTGGAGATTTCAAATGTGAATGATTCTCTAAATGCTAAGAGTACATCTTTAGAATTTGAGAATAAAAAGTTGCTTGATGAACTTTTATGTTCCAAAGAAAGCATTGTTCTTAAGCATGATAATTCTATTGTTGATACACTGAAGAATGAAAATGAAATGCTTCGGAAGAAGAGCGACGAACTTAGTGATGTTATCTTAAAATTCACTAATGGGGAAAAGATATTGGATAACTTGATTGGTTCACAAAAATATGTGTTTGACAAAGGAGGCATAGGCTATAAGCCAAATTTGAAACAAAAATTTTACAAGAATTATTTTGTGAAGAGTACTTCCACTAGTGATCAAATTGTATGTCATTATTGCAACCAAAATGGTCATATGAAGTATAGATGTCCTGTAAAAAGAAATGCATATTATGGAGTAAAATGTGTTTGGGTTCTAAAAGGAACTATTGCTAACATTCAAGGACCCAAGAATGTTTGGGTACCAAAGGGTATAACTTGAATATTTTGTAGGTATCACAATCAAGGAATGAGGGGGAGTTCCTTGATGAAAGCATATGAGGATAACGATTTAATCATGATGCGAGGCAAGAAGTTTTAATTGTTTTGGTAAAAATTCTTGTCTTATTGATTATAAGTTATGAGCATTTACTTTATTCTTAGTAATCATTTTATACTTATCTTATGATATCATGATATTAAGTGCATTAGTATGATGTGAATAGATAACCTTGCCATGGATTATGTTGAGTAGATCATGATGGTTGGATAGTTGCTTGAATTTGTGAAAGCATATTGATTATGTTTACATGATTGAATTATCATTATGTATAACATTGAGTGCATGTTAACTTATCATGATGGATTTGTTTGATTTTGATGAGTGTATGAGCTTTGATTTCATCTTTTTAATTATTTATCATCATGTTGTATGCACTAAAATGGCTTTGAGAATTGAGACATTTCGAGATCATGAGATGGCTTTAGAATTGATCAAGTTTTGGCAAAAAATCAAAGTCGGTTTTTAATTATTTATTTTAATGATTATTTACTCATTTGATATTCAATATGGCTATTTGTGTTTCTGCTTGCGTTTGCATCTGCGCCGGGATGAATAATCATCTTCATCTTCAGAGTAATCTTCAAGACAAGGACAAGTAGGATTACACATGTGAGCATCTGGAACATCCCATAAGAAATGGCCATCAATTTTGTCTAGATAGATAGGATACCCATCAGAAGCAAAAGAATGAATGGGAATATATTCTTGTGCTTTAGAAACAGCTGTGAGGTGCTTGATCTGTTGGGGGTTGAAAAGTAATTCGGACTGTGCCGTCAGATCTTTTCTTAAAAAAGAGCAACAGAGGTCTCGAGAGGCTGGGAGTTTTGGTGAAACTTTTCATAGTTCGATTTGTTTTGGAATCTGAACTATAGTAGGAACTGTCTTAGTATCAGCAAGAATCATCAAGGTATCTGAAGTAGTGTGGGAAGAAGGAAGATCTACGGAATCGTTTTGGAGTCGATACACCAATTGGTGGTGTAATGTAGCCATTTTTGTAGTAACTGTCTGTTCTGCACCTTGAAGCTGGATCTGGACTTTTAGGGTAGTAGGCAAGTTGGGATTATGCAGTGAGAGATTAAAATTGGGGTAGAATGTCAAAAGGACACTTCCTGCATGCAGAGTTGTCAAAACAGTGCCGATGACTGCATGTTGATATTCTTTAAACCGAGTGTCCAGTAAAGCAAGTCTGGTAGTAACCGGTAAGCCTTTTCAACCATGAAGGGTAAGAATAAGGCGAACACCACCGAGATGGAGATGTATAAAGCCTTCACGTTTCCACTTAGAAACCAAGTCAGTAGGAATCTCAAGGGTAATGTACTGTTCTGACTAGGTGGCTTGAAGAGCACATTGATCCAGTCGAGAGGATTGGACATATTCTTTGGGAGAGGGTCTTTTTGTCGAAATGAGTGTTTTGATGCTTTGGGTTAAAGAGTTTCGTCGTCTGTAAAGGTTATATGGACTAATAAGGGGTAAAGAGGATTCAGTTATCTGAGCAGAGTCTGGAACATAAGAGTATTCTACGAGATTTTCTATCTTAGAAGCTGTGTGTTTGGTGCATGATTTAGGAAGTGACAGAGTAGATGAGAGTGTAACAGGGGAGAGATCAGAAGATTGTGAAGAGGATACCATAGTATGAGAGTGTTTTCTCTAAGAATCAAAAGGAAAGATAAATACCAAAATATACCACCTCCGGCAAGAACGAATGAGTAGGTGAATATCATTGAAAGGATTTCTCAACTTGTTCTTGAAAGAACTTTCGACTTATCAAAGGCGTTGCTAACCTTTGTGGTGTCTAATCTAGCAATCTAGGTTCTTGAGACTTAGCTTTCTAAGGGTTTGGATCTTTTATCCAAATTTTAACCATATTGACTTTCTTGGGTTCTTATCAATCTAGTTGTGAATTTTTCTAGCTAGATCTAGAGGGGTTCTCATTAGATTCGGGTTTTAAAGTTCAGAATACAACAACGTATGATTAGGTCACTAGAAGTACAAAATACTAAAAATTTTAAGCAATTTTTTTTATAAACCCTAAATAGCTTAAATTTGAATGAATTTAGAGAGAGGAATAAGTTAAATTTGTGGATTTAGGGAAATAGACCACAAGAATGCAAAATTGACAAAAAGAAAACCCTAAAAAAATATTGTTTATGCATCATTGTTAACTACTTTTTTTGGCAACAAGAAACGAAATCTAAAGTAAAGGATAAACAAAGCCTGATTCGAAACTAGCTCTGATACCATATGATACGAACCACGGCAAGAACTGACACGACCCTTGACACGACTCAAAAGTGTATTATTCCCAAGTATAAGAGTGTCTTGTTATAATATAACTCGGTGAGTCCGGGGTCGAACCACAGGGAAAGGATTTAAATTTATTTATTTTAATTTATCCAAGAAAAGAAAAGAAAAGAAAAATAAAATATATCTAAATTAATTTTAAGTAAAAATATGGAATTAAATTAGTTAGGGTTATGGATCCACTCTTAGTAGTAAATACAATTTAACAAATTCTTTTTATCATATTTTTATTTGCTCAAAGGATTAATTATATAAATTATCATTATTTTCCAATTAATTTTATCATAGATTAAGTACTTAATGTGCTAAAATTCAATTTGTCTACAATAAGTCAAAATACAATTTTACCATAATTTATATTAAGATATTAAGAATTTATTGTGCCAAACTCCATTGTTTGTCTACAATAAATCAAAATTCCAAAATATAAAATATGGGTAGAATTAAATAGAAAATAATTTAATTAATATAATTAAAAATAGAATTTGATTAAATCATATTTATTTTCTAAGAGCTTCACCTTACCCTAACTATAATTATTTAGCTAGACATAATTGAAATAAAAGTAATTATTAAAACTAAATTATACATAATTAAAAGAAATAAAAGCAACTAAAATTGGAAATAAAACTAAATTTATTTATAAAAATAATTACGAAAAATATTAAAAACACAACTAAAATTTTATTAATATAAACTAAAGAGAATTTAGGAAAAAATTGGAGAAGAAGAGCTCTCCAAATACATGAAAATGAGGCTATATTTATAGGAAAATTCGTTCATAATCCAGTGCTTTTCGGTCCATCATAAGCTTTATGTATGCACTCCACACAACCATTAGATCAAGATCTGAAGGCTGGTCAAACTTCAAAAGTCGACATGACACGTGGCATCATTTGAAGCATCCGATTTGGTCAAAGAACGGTTGAGATTTGGCGGGTTAATGGGCGGATCAGGTCAACCCAAATACAAAGGTTCGGATCCTCCAACCCAACTCACCAACCATAGCCACGTGGCACGATCGTAGCCATTGAATTATGAGCGGTTGAGATTTGGTCAAAGTTGACAACTATCCAGTACACTCATATCTATCGTAAGCTCATTCTTTTTTATCCAATAGTATGCTGCCACATCATCGGTCAATGCCATGTCAGCATACTGTATATGTGAACGGTGTCGTATACGTGAATAGTACATATGACCCTTTATGTCTCTCCTAAGGTTTTCGAACTTCCGGAATCCAAATTTGACGTCCGTTTATCTGTTTGGAGCCTCAAATTGCGTCAAAGTATTATTTTACCTAATAAACACACAAAAATACATAATATCAAATATTTAAAATCTTAACTAGAAATTCATAACATATTACATAATTACAAATATAAATTATAACATAATCACAAAATACCATTTAATCACAATATAAAAATATAATTTTTAACACTAATCAACCCGAATCAAAATAGTCTCCAAGATTGATTCTAACTTGGAATTGTATGAAACCGCGACCCGTTGCTTAAGAAAGCACAAACCTTGGTATGTGAAGACGCCACAATTAGTTATGAAAGGGTAAGGATTGAACGCCATGGAAAACCTGATAAGTTCAAAGAGTTTGTTTAAGAACCCAAGAAAATTACACTCTCACAATTGCATGAAAACTGAACCTCTTTATTGAATTTTGGGTACAATATATATAGTATTTTTTTGCCATAATTATCCTAATCCAAAACTGAAAACAAATCCTAACTAGGAAAATTGGTACGATGGTGTTGTTAGACCAGAATCACAACGGTATAAATACCGTCCTTAGGACCAATAACCGCAGACTCGGGTTTCCAGCCAATATACCTTTAATCCCAAGTAACAAAACTTGGTTGACAGACATGTTTCACTAACATAGACTCTGATTTTACATCCCACCTTATCACAACGCCCTTACTTGGCTTAACTGAAGATGAACAATGACTTACAGGGTTTTTTGTTGGAAACTAACTGATGATAACCACAGATCTGAAATTTCTGATGCACAGGATCCTCAAATGAGGCAAGTGTAGAGCATACTCATTCTAAAGGAGAGATGAACAATGATTGATGGCTATTGAGCTATAGTTTATGTTGAGAGAAACAAGAGAGAGTTTAGAGAGCCATAAGTATAAAAACACACTTAAAGATTTCTTATTCCAAACGTTCCCAAACTTCTCCTATAAATAAGAGTGGAACATAAAGTAAAGGTGTTTGGACAGGTCCCATAACACATGGCCAAAACCTTTTGAAAGGAAAAAGGAAGATTCCTAAACAGGACAGGACCCATGAAGGATTAATTACAAACGGACAAATCGACACTCATAAAAGACTTAAGAAAGTAAAAGATACACGCCACTTACAAAAGCAAAAGTAAAAAGCAAATAGCTTAGCTAAAACTGTGTGATGATGAAAGGTTATCAACATCGCTATCAATGTCGAGAATCCGAGGAGTACGAGGTAAGGTGTCTCCATCACTATCAACTTCTTTCATATAGTGTGTGGGTCTAGAGAAAAAGTCCATTGGATGCTCTACAGTGTATGTAGTAGGACTAGAGATAGTTGAAGGATGGCAGGATTGAAAGTATGAGTAACTGTCACTTCCATTTGCTATAAGGATGAAAAAACAGATTCGAAATCTGCATAAGGATCTTGAGAATCCTAGAACATGACACTGGTATAGTCAGGACGTTCTTTCTTGAAAAGAAAACCTCCTTGTTGAGAAGAAGAAGGAGGAATAGTTAAGACCTCATGTTGAGGTCCTAATGATGTGTGCTGCAGATCCATTGATGGTGCTAGAACATGATTAAGAGTTAGTAAAAATTGTTTTAACTCTGAACAAATTGTAGGGTCATTATGAAGAGGAAATGAATGGGGCAAAGTGCGCCATTCATATGCTTGGTCTTGTGTCCAAAATAGCTTAGTCGTTGGATGTTGGAAATAAGCTCGGTGCACAATGAACACTAAGGTGAATCGATTTTTCACCCAGTCAGGTAGATGAGAGAAATGGAATTTGTCTGCAATCTGTTGGAACTAGCGTCTCCACCACGAGAGAGGTGAAAACCATTCTAGCATAGTCCAAAGGAGTGAATGGGAAAGACCAAGGTCTAAAAGCATGGTTTGGATAAGATGGACAGGAAAGATTAGCTTGGTAGCATAGAGTGTAGTTAAACACCATACATACCATAACTCATCTTCAGTGATATCCCTAGTTGGGTCAATGGTTAACCTTGTGAGGAATAGATGGTCTGGGTGAAAACTGGGGAAACCAGTTGATTGTGATCGGTAAATATTTGTGAAATACCTAAAAAGGAATTTCTTAACAAAGTCTTAGATATGGTAAAGAGAATGGAAGGTTAAGTTCATGGGAAAAGACTTTTTGGTGGCTGCTGTAGTTGGGAGAACAGAAGAGAGGCCATAGTGATCACTGGAATGGAGGAAATTGAGGAAATAAGAGTTATCTTTGAGGAAGGTCTGGATAATAAGTCAGGGATGAGGTTATGATTTCCTTTTATATGCTGAACATGAAAATCATACCTTACGAACCAGTTCTTTAGTCTGAGTAAATGCTTATCCGGTAAAGATCTGCCTTTTAATGAGAACCCCTCTAGATCAAGCTAGAAAAACTCACAATTAGATTAACAAAAACCCAAGAAAGCCAATATGATCAGAATTTAGATAAAAGATCCAAACCCTTAAGAAGCTAAGTCTCAAGAACCCGGATTACTAGATAAGACGCCACAAAGGTTAGCAAATCCTTTGATAAGTCGAAAGTCAAAAGTCAATGATATTAAACTCAATAATGTCAAAAGTCTCTTCAAAATAACATAAACCAGTGTTTATATAAGGTGGCTAACCCTAATTTAACTTAAAAATAAGAGAAAACCCTAAAATTAAAAACCTGGACCCGCAAGACCCGAAAGGCCTTGGCCTGCAAAGCCACTGATTTTAAACGGGCCATAACTTAGTCATATGATGTCGGATTTTGACCCACAATATACCGTTTTGAAGCTCTCGATATAAGGAATGCATCTACAGATTTAGAATTGCTCTTCTAGCCCTTATTATACTTCAAAAATCATCATCTCCGATGCACGCTACCTCATTAGCTCGAATCAAGTGTACCAAGGCTGGTTCCTCCTCATTCAAGCCCATCTTGAATAATGAACTCTTGCAAATTGAATTTGAATTGAAGTCATCTAAAGTAGCTTGAATAAATCCTTGCATTGCTTCTTTGATCATCTTAGCTCGTGCTTTCGTAATTGACCCTTCTGGAACAAGCAACGGATCTTTAATGCTCTGAGCACTTGGATCACATCATTCCCCCTCTCCTCAAAAGGATTCATCCTCGAATCTGAACCTGCATCAAAGGGAGAAAGATAAGAAACGTTAAATGTAGCGGACACGTTATACTCACTTGGAAGATCCACGTTATACTCACGTTAAATGCAGCGTTGTCATTAATATGCTTAAGAATCTGAAATGGACCATCTCCTCGAGGGTGCAACTTAGATTTCCTCTGGACTGGAAACCTCTCCTTCCACATGTGAACCCAAACCCAATCACCGGGTTTAATAATCATACGTTTCCTACCCTTATTAACTTGAGTAGCGTACTGCTCATTCTTCTTCTCAATGTGAAGCCGCGCTTTCTCATGAATGGAGTTTACCAACTTCGCTTTCTTTTGACCATCCAAGCTCCGAGTTAATGCATCAGCAACTATGTTCTCTTTACCTTGTTTATACCGAATGACATAGGAAAATGTCTCAATGTACTCCATCCAAGTAGCATGCCTTCGATTTAACTGACATTGACTCTTTAGATGCTTTAAGTAATGTTGCCAAGTTTCTAAGGCCCTCACAAGCGCGTAGAGCTCCTTATCATAGGTAGGGTACCTCAAGGCTACTCCAGTCAACTTCTCACTAAAATAAGCAATGTACCTTCAATCCTGCATCAAAACAGCTCCAATACCTATTCCCGAGGCATCACCCTCAATTTCAAAAATACAGTTAAAATTAGGTAATGCTAGAATAGGTGCAGAACATAACATTTCTTCAAGATCAATGAATGCTTTATCTTGTTCAACACTCCAAGTAAATGCAACATTCCTTTTAGAAACATCAGTAAGAGGTGCGGCAATAGTGCTAAAATCCTTAATAAATCACCGATAAAAACTAGCTAAACCATGAAAACTCCTTACCTCAGTGATGCTCTTAGGCGTTGGCCACTCCTTAATAGCCTTAACCTTTTCTTGATCCATCTCTATACCATTTACACCAACAACAAAACCAAGAAAAACAACTTTCTCTATACAAAAAGAACATTTCTTAAAATTAGCATGCAACTTTTCTTTCCTCAAAACATCTAACACACATCGCAAATGCACAATATGCTCTTCTAAAGTCTTGCTGTACACTAGAATATCATCAAAATAAACAACAACAAACTGACCTATAAATGCACGCAACACATGATTCATTAATCTCATAAAAGTACTAGGTGCATTAGTAAGACCAAAAAGCATAACTAACCATTCATACAATCCATATTTGGTCTTAAAGGCAGTTTTCCATTTATCACTTTCTCTCATGCGAATTTGGTGATAGCCACTTTTTAAATCAATTTTAGAAAACAAAAAAGCTCCATACAATTCATCCACCATATCATCTAACCTAGGAATGGGATGACGATACTTTACCGTAATATTATTGATGGCTCGGCAATCAACACACATTCTCTAATTCCCATCCTTCTTTAGTACTAGTAGCACTGGTACTGCACATGGGCTCATGCTCTCTTACGTACCCCTTACTCATCAGCTCTATAACTTGCCTTTGAAGCTCTTTGGTCTCCTGGGGATTACTTCTATAGGCTGGCCTATTGGGTCTGATAGCTCCTGGTACGAAATCTATTTGATGCTCAATGCCTCTAATGGGAGGTAAGCCAATAGGCATTTCCTCGGGAAAAACATCTTCAAACTCCTGTAACAAAGAAGTAACAACACTAGAAAGGGAAGAATTAATGTTACAAAGGTTAGATATGATTCTTTGAACACGAGCAAAACCATGAAATGGCTTGCTTTATATGCTTTCCTAATCTCACCCATTCCTGCAAAGAAGTTCTTTTTCACTCTTCCCTCCTTCTCACTCTTTTCTTTTTTTTCACTTTTCGCCTCACTCTCTTTCTTTTTCTTCTCATAACTCTCGACCTCACTCTTTTTATATTGTCGTTCTTTTTCCCTTATCTTTATTTGGTCCTCGTAGACCTTTTTTGGTGTTAACGGAACAAGCGTCATGGTTCTCCCATTTTTGACAAAGCTATATCTATTCCTAAACCCATCATGTGTCACCTTCCTATCATACTGCTATGGCCTCGCCAATAATAAATGCCCAGCATGCATAGGAACTACGTCACAAAGCACCCCATCACTATACTTTCCAATAGTAAATGTTACCAATACTTGCTTATTAACTTTGACCTCTCCACAATCATTTAACCACTGCAATCTGTAAGGCCTAGGATGCATTAGCAAGAGTAACCCTAACTTCTCTACAAGGGTAGTACTAGTTATATTGGTGCAAACCCCACCATCTATTATCATATTAAACACCTTATTATTCACAATGCATCTAGTATGGAAGATGTTATCTCTCTACTGTTCCATGTCATCAACACTCATTTGTGTACTCAAAGCACACCTAGCAACTAGGGATTCACCTTTCGCAAGGTATTTTACTTCATCATCATCACTAGCATCAATCAACTCAGGCATCTCACCACCATCACTCTCACTCTCACTCACTAATTCCCCACTATCTTGCATCACCATAACTCTCTTATTTGGGCACTGAGAAGCAATGTGTCCAAAACCCAAACACTTTAAGCACTTGATGTCCCGATTCTTCTATGGTTGAGATTCAACCTTAGATTTGTTTTTGATATTGAAATCTTCTTTTGCATTAGGTGGTTCAGTTTTGATACCTTCATGTCGTCTCTCATTATTACTCCACTTCGGTTTCTACGAACTTGAAGAAGCTGAAGTATACCTTACTGTACCCTTCCTCTTTAATTGCCTCTCCACCTTCATAGCCATGTGGACCATATCCTCCAACTCCACATAATGCTATAGCTCCACTACATTGGCAATATCTTTATTCAATCCAGTCAAAAATCGTGCCATTGTAGCTTCCCTATCTTCCTCTACATTAGCCCTAATCATAACAATCTCCATCTCTTTATGGTAATCCTCTATACTCTTCGATCCTTCGGTAAGGCTTTGTAGCTTAAGATAAAGATCCCTATAGTAATGATTAAGAATGAACCGCTTCCTCATAAGCGCTCTCAACTCTCCCCATGTAGCTATAGGCCTTTCACAACTCCTCCTCCTATTATTCACCAATTGATCCTACCAAATAATAGTATAGTCAGTGAATTCAAAAACTGCTAGCTTTACCTTTTTCTCCTCTGAATAATCATGACAATTAAAGATCAACTCAACCTTCTTATCCCACTCCAAGTAAGCCTCTAGATTACTCTTTCCTTGAAACGAAGGAATAGTCACTTTGATTTTGCCTAAATCTCTATCCTCCTCATCTCTCCTATACCCCCTCTCTTGTCTACCTCTTCTATATCTCACTCTATCCCTTTCTATTTTGGATGCTCGATCATCACTCTATCCCTTTCTATAGGCTCATATCTATGCTTATTATTTCCCCCATTATGTCTTGCTTCATCATGTCTAGCCCTGTTACGCTCTATACTAGTTTGCTCCTTCTGAATACTCTCAATGGCAGCTCCATGTTGCCTCAACTGGCTTTCCATCTCATCAAACCTCATATTCATCTTCTCAAATGCCTGGTGCATTGCCTTCAAAGTGAAATTAAGGTCTACCGTAGAAGGTTGGGCCTCACTTTTATCATCCGTATTAGTTATTTGAATCTATAAAGAGATGTTAGCAAAATAGAAAAACAACAATGAACCTCACAAGCCTCACGTATTTACACTCGCGATGTCACTCCACTCGTGTTTACACTCAAATAGGCTTTTACCCGAAGCTGTGCTCACACACTCTTGCCTTTTACCACTTATATTTTCTCAGTCAAGTTCTTAAGGAACTAATAACTCAATCAAGGGAAAGTACCAAAGTATAATCCCTCTAACAATCACAGTCTAAGAAACAAGAAAAAGGAAAAAGGAAACAAACGAACAAGAATATAGGAAACAAGAATAACAAAACCAAGAAAACAAAGGAAATCACCCAATATGATTTATTATTATTGTGATTTTTTTCTTTTTTTTTAATCAATTTTTTTTTTGCTCTTTTTTTTTTTTTTGTAATCCCTAAATAATTGAAATTTGAATGAATTTAAGGGAAGAGGTAAAATTTGTGGATTTAAGGAAAGAAACTACAAAGATGCAAAATTGAGATAAAAAAACCCTAAAAATACTATTCATACGATACTGTTCATGCGGCACGTTCACTGTTTTTTTTTTAGAACAAGAATGAAAAATCCCAAATAAGAATGAAAAAAAAATAATAAAGATAGATGAATCTGACCTCGGTGCCTAAGCTCTGATACCAATTAATGAGAACCCCTCTAGATCAAGCTAGAAAAACCCACAACTAGATTGACAAAAACCCAAGAAAGCCAATATGTTCAGAATTCAGATAAAAGATCCAAACCCTTGAGAAGCTAAGTCTCAAGAACCCGGATTGCTAGATAAAACGCCACAAAGGTTAGCAAATCCTTTAATAAGTCGAAAGTTCTTTCAAGAACAAGTTGAGAAAATTCTCTCAATAATATTAAACTCAATAATGTCAAAAGTCTCTTCAAAATAACATAAAGGAGTGTTTATATAAGGTGGCTAACCTTAATTTAACTTAAAAATAAGAGAAAACCCTAAAATTAAAAACCTGGACCCGCAGCGCCTTGGCCTGCAAAGCCACTTATTTTGAAAGGGCCATAACTTGGTCATATGATGTCGGATTTTGACCCACAATATACCGTTTTGAAGCTCTCGACGTAAAGAATGCATCTACAGATTTAGAATTGCTCTTCTAGCCCTTATTATACTTCAAAAATCATCATCTCCGATGCTCGCTACCTCGTTAGCTCGAATCAAGTGTACCAAGGCTGGTTCCTCCTCGTTAAAGCCCATCTTGAATTTTGGACTATTGCAATTTGAATTTGAATTGAAGTCATCCAAAGTAGCTTGAATAAATCCTTGCATTGCTTCCTTGATCATCTTAGCTCGTGCTTTCGTAATTGGCCCTTTTGGAACAAGCAACGGATCTTTAATGCTCTGAGCACTCTGGATCATATCACCTTTGAAAACAAGAATCTTCGGGAAAGATGAATTGTCCAATCGAACTAAAAAGTTATGTCCGATTAAATGAAATTCAAAAATTTGAATTTCATATTTAACAGCAAGAATTTCTTGTAGATCACGTGGTAGTATTTTTCAGCATCCTTGAATTGACCACTAGCATGGGCACAGTAGTGTTCTTTTCCATTAATCTCTTCGAGGAGGACAGCACCCTAAAATTCGTCGCTGGCATCTGTCTGGAGGATTTTCTTTCCCTTTGTCGGTATCTTCAAAGGGAAAGGTTACTGAGTAATTTCCTTAAGAATGCGAACAGCTATAGTCTGATCAAAACCCCAAGGAGGGGCAGTCTTCTTTAACATTTTTTACAGCTGGCTAGTGTGGTTAGCGACATGAGGAATAAAGTCACGCAAATAATTGATGATGCCAAGGAATTGCTGTAGCTGTTTTCTGGATAGGTGATGATATAGAAAGTGTAATAGTTCCTGGGCAATATGTGGTCTAGGATAGTACACTCTATTATTGATTATCATACCGAGGAATTCAATAGTGGACTGTCCTATGCTGATTTTCTTGGCCGACAACATAATGCCATATTGATCCACTAACTAATGGAAAGTAGAAAGTAAATCCATGTGCTTCTCGTGATTCTCAGAAAACAACAAAATATCATCAATGTACACCAATGCATGAGGAAGAATAGGCTCAAAAATCCGTGTCATGGCCTTCTGAAAGAGCGAAGGGGCAAAAATCCATGTGCTTCTTGGATCATTAAAGTGTACGAGAACGAAACTCTGGGAGCTTCTTCTAAAATAGGTGGCTGAAAAGTCATCTGGATCGTGCCATCTGATCTTTTTTCAAAAGATGCCTCTGTGGTTTGCAAAGGCTGAGAGTTCTGATGATACCTCTCATAATTGGAGAGTCATTGAAGAGGCATAAGCTTTATGAGTTCTTGCTTCTGGATTTGCCTCGGAATCTAAATGATAGAAGGTGTTGTCTCTGTATCTGCAAGAATCATCAATGTATTTGAAGTAGAGTGAGGCCTTGGGAGATCAAGGGCATAGTTTTGAAGTCTGTACACCAACTGATGGTGTAAAGTGGCCATCTTTGATGTGACCATTTTGTTCTGCTCCTTGTATTTGGATCTGAACCTTTAAAGCTGTTGGGAGGTTTGGATCCTGAAGAGACAAGTTAAAATTGGGATAGAAGTGAGTAAAACACTTCATGTATGTAGGGTTGTCAAGACAATACCAATTACAGCATGTTGGTACTCTTTAAATCTTGTATCAAGTAATGCGAGCCTGGCAGTGACCAGTAAGCCTTTTCTGCCATGAAGAGTAAGAATCAAGCGAACACCTCCAAGATGAAGGTGAGTGTATCGTTCTTGTTTCCATTGAGCAATCAGCTCAGGAGGAATTTCAAGTGTGACATATTGCTCCGCTTGAGTGGCTTGGAGTGCACACTGGTCAAGTCTAGAAGACTGGACGTATTCTTTAGGAACATGCCCTTTTGTACTTATCAAAGTTTTAATTCCTCTGGTAAACATATTACCTCTCTTGTAAAGTTGATAAGGACAGATTAAGGGCATAGAAGACTCAGTGATTTGGCCAGACTCAAGAACATAGGTATATTCTATTAGGTGTTCTATTTTAGAGGCTGTATGTTTTGTACAGGACTTAGGTAAAGATAAGGTAGAAGAACGAGTAACAAGTGGTAATTCTGAAGAAGCTGAAGTAGGATTTGAAGAAGTTGAAGCCATGAGAAGAAAGATGTTTCTCTCGTAACAAACTATAGCTAAGGGAACCTCTCACTCAATATACCACCTCCGACAGGAAAGGAGTTGGGCTCTAAAACAAATAAGGAAAGAATCCTAATTAAATCATAATCATTATATAAACAAAAAGGAATGAATCCTACATAGCTTAAATGACTAATTAAAACGGAAATAGCAGATTTGCTGCCTCTTTTAAAAAAAAAAGGAAAGTATCTAGAAAGGATAATAGTATATCTTCGATTTGCTGCCTCTTTTAAAAATAGGAAAATATCCAGAAAAGATGGTAGCATATCTTCCCGCCATATTGTGCACATCAACTTGCCAATTTTATGGAATTAATTATGTAGAAAAATCAAGAGCTTGAATCACGCATTTATTGGTTAAATATCTTATGAGATTCCTTCAATGGGCCTCCATGCATTTGATTGATCACAAGTTGCTTGAATCAGCCCATTAAGCACTTCTTTGAATTTCTTTGAATGAGCTCTTGTTACGGGTCCAACGGGAACTTGAATAGGATCTGAATAAGCCTTATTCCACGCATTTCTGCCATCCTTATCCTCAATCTCATTAAAATGACCCTTGCTTATTTTTATTTTTAATAATGATAATATTTTAAAGCAAGGATTTATGTCATCAAAAATCAATTGCTTCATGGTCACCTATTGGGCTAGTAGCTTATGCCTAGGTGTCTATTTTGTCAAGGGAGATGTGAAGGTAGATTATGTACTATGCTTGGACAATCCCGTGGAATGTTTTGGGATATGCCAGTTGCATTTTAGATGCTCTTTTGTTAAGTTGTAAGATTTTGATGTAGTTGTTATGTTATGTATTTACTAGTTTCTTATGTTTTAACATACTCCTTGGATAAGGGCTGTGACACTTGATCATTTAAATTTATGGCTACAGTTTATTTAAGTGATCATTATAAAAAGTGGTTACTTGGGGCTATACATAAATATGTAATTATATAGGGGTGGGGCTATTGAATACACCAACTTGCTCTCTATACCCACTTTTTTATTAAGAATTTTATTATCTAAAAAATTTTAATTAATCCTTTCTTCTCTTTCTCTTCTCAATTTCACAAATTGTCATCCATTCATTAAATATTTTTTAAGCTGTAAATAATTGGTATCACTAACTAAGAGGAACAAAACCCTCTATTTAATAAATATTATGAATAAAGTTTTACCAATACTATTGGAAAAATGCGTTTTCATGACACATATCAATATGTCACGAAAATATCATTAAATAATGATAGATACATGACACATACGTAGATGTCATTATTTTATTTCAGTTTCATGATATATACATTTATGTCATAAAATTATGAAAGTTGACTGCCATTTTTTTTTGTCTGATTTGTTTAATAATTATTAAAAATAAAATTAATTACAATAATACTATTAAAATACGCCGTCGTTTTACAGATGTTATTTTTAAACGAAAATACGGTAGGAAAAAGAAAGTCAAATCTAAATCGTTCTCTCTTTCCCCCATTTCATCAGACTTACAAAACAAACATAACAAAACCCTTTCCCCCATTTCACCACGCTGGCTGGCACACCCAAAACTTTTCTCGTCACTGTCCAGCCGTGGCAAGGCTCAAGGTCGTCGGAGACGGGACAGTAACCGGCCATAGTCACCTTATCAACTCATGCCGCCAGCGACCCGAACTCGAACATCGTGACGCTCTTTGCCAGCCATGGCATTTCAACGACGCCGTTCATGTCTGGTACAGCCGAGATTTTAGATTTTGAGTTTTACGTTCCGCCTGCCGATTTTGATGATTCAGATTATTCAGGTTGCCTGTGAACTGAAAGAGTAGACCCATTGCTTTTTGGTTTTTTATTTCTCTCTAGGGTTTATGGAGAAATACTTCAACTAAAAATTTATTCAAATTTATTTAATTAATTTTGTTATAGTTATTATTTGGGAAGAGGCAGTAGCATTAGGCATTTCATCATCTATATACTAGTTATTCAGCAGCTTCAGCCTTCACTATTCTTGCTTCATGATTGCACACTCATTACTCTTTCCTCTATACTGTTTCTTCCTTAAATTTCAGGAATTCATGATATTTAGTTGTTTCACATATACACTTGTTCCTTCAAGAATAGGAAGTCTATAAATCTAATTTTGTCTTTTGTTGTTTGGTTCTATGTGGATTGTAATGTTTGCTAATGCAAATTGTAGCTCAATAGAAGAATGGCCTCTTTATGTCGATGGGGATATTGAGGAAGGCTATAATACAAACTCTGTAAGTATTTACATTTATCTTTTCCTTCATTTGACTTTTTAATGATTTTGTTATGTTGTTTTTGGTCTATCTTCTCAATTTCCTCTTTGACAGTAGTGAATACTTCGTTATTCATTGTTCTGCTCTTTCTCCAAGTATAATGTTATATTTAGATCATGAGATGAAGGGGAAGTTGGTGGGTTTTTAGGAGGTTTTCGGCCTACTATAATTTTTGTCTACAGACGGTCTTTCGCGTACCATGAAAAGATGCTGTCAAAATGTTCTTGGAATTTAGAACAACTTGAGAGAGCTTTTCAACTGAATGGCAGAATGGGAATCTTTTAGATTTCCGTTGGGAATTCTTTTATAAATTCATAGGAAACAAAGTTCAGATAATTTTCTAAGTCATATTTTATTTAAGACCTTGGGTCAAATGCATCCCAGGACATATAGATAAATTAGTGGACGCTTGGTCATGCATTACTGTTGTCAGCTTAGACTCCCAATAGCTAAAAGGAATTCTAGGAATGAAGAATAAATCTTATACCTCTCTTGATTAATTATTGAAAATAATTTTTCAGGTGGTCAATGATAGCATTGGTTTTACTGGACTGTTGCTTCTCAATAAGCTCATTAAGTTTCTTTAACAAGGTTTGTAGCATTTATTGAGTGCTTAGATTAAATCTTTAAGTGTTGTAATGAATTTCATTATTTGGGTTGAGCTTTTACTCTGTTGCTTATTGTTTAACGTGTTTCTGGAATAAACTGCATTGCAGCCACAACAACTGTTCTCTTAACCATGGTTGCTTGCAATTTTGTTTTTGCAAATTCAACTTTTGTGGTGTACTAATTGATTTATGTACTTGGAATGTTTATTATGTGAATTGTGTTACAAGATTTAATATATTTAAAAAAGAGGGTTGTGGTTGTGTCATCTGTTGGTGCTGTTATGCTGAATCTAAATTGGCCAGAGGGTCAAGCCATGGATGAGGAATGTTGGTCTAATAAGGAGTTCTGCAAGGCAACTGGGTATCCAGTGAACAAAATTTCATTTGCTTTCATATCATGGACTTATAGAAATTTTTCAAAAGACTGCTTTCATTAACATATCTGAGGTGTTTTTTCAAGTTCATTCTATTTGACAATATTTCTCAAATTGTTTTTGGTTTTTAGGAATAAAATATAAACTGAGCTCTTGTAAATTCCAGAACTGTTATTGCTTGGCAAAAACAATGGTAGAGATTCAAGCTTTGGAGTATGCTGAAAGGGGTGAACTTGATATTGCAACAGTTTGTCCGTCAATTGTTATTAGGCCCATGCTGCAGCCAACAATAAATGCCGGTCGCTTACTGCTTCTAGGACTTCTCAAAGGTTTCTGCTTTTCCTACAGCATCTCATTCCAGCATCTCATTCTATTAGTGTTATGTTGTAGTTGATATTTTATTGTTCAGTTGTGACTAGCTTGGATTGATTTTGTTGTAGTTGATGTAGGAAATACTGATTAATTTTTATCAGGAGTCATTTGTACTGTAATTGATTTTCAGATGGTATTATTGATAAATTAATTTAAATGATTGTTCTTTTATTACATATATTTTCATTTTTAATTTATAATTCTAGCTAATTATTGGCGCAAAAAATAATTTCCAATTAAAAATATATATAAATAAAATTCTCGCCAAAATCAACATAGTGAAAAAAATTGGCGCTAAAAATTTAAATAATTTTCCGCTAAAATTTTAAAAAAAATTTAATAATAATTATATTTTACGCGCAAAATTAATTTTTTATAAAAATAAATAAACTAATAATTATTTTAATTAATAATATAAATAAATTTAAAATAAATATGCCATTAGGGTATGACAAAAGAATATAATGTTTCAAAATATTTATGACATATTTATGTCATAAAATCAATGATTTATCAAACTATTTATGACAGTCGATATATCATAAATGCATGACAGAAAAAAAAAATCGTTATCCCAAAATTTCTTAACACTGGCTTCCTTGACATATGAAAACCGTTATCCCAGGGGTCGAATGACGGTAAAAAACCGTCAAGAAAACGAGTTTTTCTAGTAGTGCAAATACAAAAGCTAATGAATATAAAAAAAAAAATTACTATGTATAGAAAGCATGAAATAGAGATCATGATATACTAAGAAAAGCCAAAAAAATAAATTTAAAGGAGAGTGAAATTAAGTATTTAATTTGCAGAATGTGAGAATAGAGAGAGAATATCCAATTGTAAGGTAGAGAGAGAAAGTGATTAGTGAAGGGTAATTTTGAGATTTTTAAATTAGGTGTAGAGAGAAATTTAGTGGGTTCAAATAACCCTATCCATTATAAAGTCACAATATTTATCATGGCCTAGCTTTAATTACCATAAAATAGAGGATCAATTATTGGTCTAAGACCAAGCCTATTATTAATTAAAAAGAGTTGTAATTAATTGGGCTTTTATTTATTACATGGGTCACTAGAGTGCAGTCTTGGGTCTTAGTGGAATAGCTTAGAGTTAACTTAGTAGTTTGGTTGACATTGGGTTTAGCTTGTTTACAAGTCAATCCCATGATAGCAAGAAAAGCTGATCTTGGTGTATCATGAGATGACTGGGTTGTTGACTATTAAGTTAGTGTTAGGAAGCCTATGGGTTTGCAGTTCCTCTTCTAGGTCAAATTAGTTAAACTCAAAACTTAATTAGTGCATGTATAGAGCATAGGAAACTAAAATCACCATTTTTGTTCAATAAGATATCAAAATGGTTGATTGATTAATTCCATACTAGAAATTCCTATTGCTCTAACAAACAAAGGAAATAGAACTAATACAAGCACAACAAATAATATGGAAATTAAAATATACGTATCCCTTTCATATAGAGATTTTTCTTTACAAAATAAGATAAGCTAGTCACTACAAGAAAGCTGACAATAAATAACCCACACTTTATGACTGATTCTGCTTATGTCATAAAATATGACATACTCGTGATAGATTTATGGTATACGAAGAATATATTATGAACTTGTGATAGAATTTTTCTCCATCATAAATGTTTTTTTTATAGCTATCATAGAAATTTTATCCATCAAGAATTTTGTAATAGAAATTTTAATTTGACCGCATTTGACCAAATTTTAAAGTATTATTTTATTACAACAATGATATTCTTACCACACTTAGTACAACATTTAGCACAACAAGGGTCTTTTTGGAAGATTTGCTAAATTTTTGGTGATGTTGTTAATTTTGAATAACTGGACAATTTGTCATTCCATCTCTTGTACATTTTTCTTTAAAATTTTTTAAAGTTTTAATTATGATTTTATATAGATTTAAATGATTATCATATTCGTAAAGATCTATTAGTTCCAAATTAGGACCTATATTAATAATTATTTGTATTTTTTCTTCTAACATATTTATGTATATTTCTAAGCTATCTACCCAACTTAACTACATCTCATCCATGTTTTCACATAGATATTGTATTCTAAATTCTACATTTTGAATAAAAAAGTTCATATTATTATTATTATTATTATTCATTATGGACGTTCTTGAGTCCTGTTATTAGTTATATACGAGTCTTGAATCGTTAAAATTAATTCCATTAATGTTATCCTGTTTTCTTCTTCAAAAGTATCAAATATTTCTCTTTCATCTTCTGAATTTATCATTCTCATATCTCTATACCAATGTCTTCTACTAATTAATCTTCTAGTTAAAACAGAAATTGTATAAGTAATTTGATATTCTTGACTAAAGTCTAAATTATTGATTGCATCAATAAATTTGTCAACTGCTCTTTCCATTTTTAGAATTTAATTTACTTTTATCACTTCCTATCTTATAACGTTCAAGAAAACAATCAAGGCCCAACATGGTTCCGTTTATTGCCAAAATATAAGAAAAAATGGTTTAAGACTACTAACCGATGTACTATCTCTCAGAATTCTAAGATAGACTCACTAATTGCCTCAACCATACAGACGTCCATGGTCATCAGCATTGTCATAGCTCCACATGTCCAGTAAGATCACCTCGACGACTGTTCCAAATGGCCTTACGCAACACACTACTCCATGGCCTAGAAGAATCTGTCTAAGTGTTTTTCTTCCAAATGTCTTTGGAAGAGTGCTTAGTAATAAGAAATCTTCTTCGATTAGCACAAATGCTGGCATGTAAAGTACTTGATCTATTTCTAAAAATATATAAGATATATGAAGATAATAATTTCATTCAAAAGTTTTATTTATTTCATACTAAAAAAATTTTTACAGAAAAGAGAATACAGAGGTTTTTGAGGGAGTATAGATAGCTAAGATGATTGCCTCTCTCCTTCTTACATGATTTTATTTACACATTGGAAGAGATAAGGTTATCTCTTTTACACCATACGTGTTACATTTTTTTAGAGAGATTACAGATTTTTTGCAAGATAAGGTGACCCCTCTTCTCCTGTTCACAAAGGCAGCTGTTGCTTCTTTTTGTTGTTTGCTGACAATTTGGGTAAAGACTCTTGAAAGGCTTTATCTTTTCTTTGGATTTTTCTCTTGCTTGACATCTTTTTAATCTTCTAGTGGACCCTATTACTTGTCACATGCTTATTATGAGCTCTTCATTTATTGACATGTTTTCTTCACTGGACCTATCTTTAGATTTTTCATAGCAAAAGCCACAATCATTTTGGTGTTTTAACACCTTACATATCTCGTGGTGTGTTGGTAGACCGGACTCCACAAGATTTTCATAAATTGCTTTTTCCTTTTTAACAATGGCATAGATTGTGCTAACTTATTGACTAAGGTCATAGATGTTTCTAATCCCTTTTAATTAATCTTAAGGTATTGTTTTTTTTATCAAAGATTAATTCTTTATTAAAAGAACCTTGTTCTTCTAATTCTTCATCTTGATATAGATCTTTATTATCTATTTCTTCTATACTCATTCTGATTCTGAAGTACTTAAAGTTTCATCAGACAGATAGTATATGCTATCACTTTCATTAACATCTTCACTATTAGTGATTAATTCTAATTCTTTAAAATCTTCAAACATTTTATTGTTTACTTTCTGTTTCTTAGGGCATTCATTTGCAGAATGACCTTCTTCATCACATAACCAACATTTACATTTTTTAGGCCTTTTTGCCTTAGATTTTCTATATTTATTTCTTTTGAAGAATTTTTTCTTGTATTTATTTTTCTTGTAATATTTTTTATTTGTTCTAAAGAATTTCATCTTTTTAAATCTCTTATTATGTTTATAAATTTTTTCCGAACACCCAAATCTTGGAGGTTCTTCTAACCTTGAACAATATAATCCTCGATTTTATTTTTTCATTAATCTTCTATCTCTTATTTCAGAACACCATTGATTTATCATGTTTCGAGCAAACCTAATTCTACTTCCGAGTATATCATCATATTCTTAACTATATTATGTCATTATCTTTTTGCCTCATGGGTCTGGTATTTTCATAAAATATAAATTATTATATATTTTAGTATTATCTTCTTCTCTAAATTCACATTTATAATATAGTTCTTCGAAGCTACATGTATAGGCCTCTAGATAACATATATCACATATTTCAAGTCTGGTTAACTTTCTCATGTTTTCCATTCTTTTTCTTTCTAATTCTTGCGATAATCGGCTTCCCAATCTTCTCCTAAGAATTCCCTTCTGATTTCGCTTTCAAATCTAGCTAAGATTTGTTCTTGAGATTTATTTTCATTAGAATTTTTCCCCATATAATACTTTATTTTTATTATTTTGACTTAATCCCATGAACCATTGTGCAACTATTCCTGTAAATGAAGTTTTAAAGAATTCTATGCTATCATGTCTATTTAGATTATAAACTACTAAAGCAATTTTCATAGATTTTACCCAAGCAGTTATCATTTTATCTCTATCTTTGACACAATCTAAATCTAACCAGATACCCTCATGGCTGATCGATCTTTCTTTATATTCTCCTAGAGTCTTATATTCTTTCTTAGGTCTTTTGCTTGGCTTAAATATTGGCTTTGATATCTTTCATTTTCATATGTTGGTATTTCTTCTCTAGCATAGGAAGCTCTATTACTGTATTCACTTTGTTCAAAGACTCATAGCTTTGATTCATTCATTTTTAGATGTTCTACTCTTTTTTAATTTCTTCTAAATTTATAAAGATATTTTCATCTTCTTCATTTGTTTCAAATTCTTCATTATTATCATATAGTTCTTTTAATTCATTATTAGCATTTTTGCTTAACATTCTTAAACTTATCAATTTTTCATTTCCTTTTATTTTGTTAGATATTGGCCTTACCATAGGGTGAATTTCATTACTTTTCTTTTTATTAAAGTAAATTATTGTATCTTGTAAAATTTTATTCTGTTCTTGAATTATCATGAGTAATTATTCTATATTATTATCAATCTTGAAGCTCTCCATGTATGTTTATGGCAAATTTATTACTAAGTTGTTCGATAATTCTTTCAATTTTATTTAATTGAATTTCAATCTTATTCAATCTTATTTCTATTGAATTTTTATTTATTATATTTATGATCTCCTATTTTAATATATCCTAATCTTCAATTTCGAATTCATTTATTATTTATTTAATGTGTTCAAATTCTTGACTCATTTGATTTCCTTGTCTTTTGATTTGATTTAAGTATTTCATTTGTACTTTCTATATCATTTAAGGTTAAATTAGGGTTTCCTAATTTAGAGAAATCCAATTTAACTGATTATTTTCCCACATATCAAAATCATTTATTAAATCAAAATGTTGAAATCTTCCATAAGTATATCCTCTTTGTCTCAGAACTAGATGGTGGAAAATTATTAATTTCTATATTTTGTGAAATTATTAAGGGTTCAGGTAATTTATTCATATTACCATCTACATAATATTTCGTTACTTTCTATTAAATTTTTGTGATATATAATGTCTTTTATTTCTTTGGGAATGTAATTCTTTTCTAAGCCTTTATTTATAAAGTAAAGTTTATGCATAAATAAATCTTTATATCCTAGTAATATATTACTAGAAGGATAATATTTATTTCTAATTCTTTTGTTATTCCAATTATATTCTTCTCTTTGTGTAATAAATAAAAGTCTATTATAATCAATTATTAGATTATTATTGTAATCTTCAATAGAATTGATATTCCATTGTTTCCAAGAAAAATTATTTCTAGAAACTTCTAATATAAAATACTATCTAATAAGAGAGGATCTATATTTAGACCTCTTTGATTTATTATTATAAATTCTCCAATCCTAAATTCATGAGTTTTTGATATAATTGTATTAACTATTTAATATCTAAATCCCGTCTTTCACGTGAATAATTTGACATATGTTTAATTATGTTATATTTTATTGCTCTACTATCTATCATTAAATTATATCCTCCATTATTAATAAAATTAACAATTATTTCATCATCCATTTTAAATTATTTAAACCAAATACTTGGCTCTAATACCAGTTTTGCGGATAAAAATCTCAATCCAAGACAAATATAGGGGTATAAATGATCAATCTTTAGAATTTAAGTAATTTCTATAATTTAGATAAATCAAAGTGCACCGTTTGGTGCTGTGTGTGTGCAAAGTGTGGTAAGAGTTTCTTTTTCCATTTTATTAACGAATTCAAAATGCTGTGTTTTAGATTAGCTAGTAATTAAAAAGTTAAAAAATAAAACATAAATGAAAAATAAAATGCCGTGGTTTGGTCAAGATTCCAAAAATATGAAAACACTCCAAAATTTCCCAAGTGTTATCTTTGTCACATAACTCATCATCACCCATGAGTCCACAAGCTTTCAAAAAAAAAATCTTAGAAACTCATACCTTCACTAAGCCTTCTACCAATCAAACCTTGTTCAATCAAAACGATGTTCAAGGATGTTGTTGCTGCACTGGTAATATCGTTTAGAAATCCTAGATGTTGCTACTGCGTTGGAGATATTATTGAAGAAACCCTAGTTTGCTGCTCTTGCATTCGTGTTCGTATTCTCGTTGAAGATTGGTTGAGATTTGCATGGTAATGGCTAAAGACTCCAATTGCGGTTAGATTTAAAGGTGACGCTAAAAGATTAGCTATGATGCAGTGAGGAAGCAGTGATTATCATAGTGGCAATTTTGACTTGATGGAAAGATGTTGAGGGGATTCATCGTCTCATTGCATATGGTATTTGCTATCTTATTTTCTTTATGCAATAATTTATAATTTTTTTCTTTTTTATTTTTATGTTAGCAATGTGATCCAGAGTGCTCGGAGCATTAAAGATCCATTGCTTGTTCCAGAAGGGCCAATTTTGAGAATACGAGCTAAGAAGATCAAAGAAGCAATACAAGGATTTATTCAAGCTACTTTGGATGACTTCAATTCAAATTCAATTTGCAAGAGTCCAATATTCAAGATGGGCTTGAATGAGGAGGAACTAGCCTTGGTACACTTGATTCGAGCTAACGAGGTGGCGAGCATCGGAGAGGATGATTTTTGAAGTATAATAATGGCTAGAAGAGTAATTCTAAATCTGTAGATACATTCCTTACATCGAGAGCTTCGAAACGGTATATTGTGGGTTAAAATCCGACATCATATGACCAAGTTATGGCCCGTTTAAAATAAGTGGTTTTGCAAGCCAAGGCCCTACGGGTCCTGCGGGTCCAGGTTTTTAATTTTAGGGTTTTCTCTTATTTTTTAGTTAAATTAGGGTTAACCACCTTATATAAACACTCCTTTATGTTATTTTGAAAAGACTTTCGACATTATTGAGTTTAATATCATTGAGAGGATTTTCTCAACTTGTTCTTGAAAGAACTTTCGACTTATCAAATGATTTGCTAACATTTGTGGCGTCTTATCTAGCAATCCGGGTTCTTGAGACTTAGATTCTCAAGGGTTTGGATCTTTTATCTGAATTCTGATCATATTGCCTTTCTTGGGTTCTTGTCAATCTAGTTGTGGGTTTTTCTATCTTGATCTAGAAGGGTTCTCATCAAGCATATAAACTGTGTTAGCTTGTCAGTAATTTTTTTTTTTTACAATTTCTCTATGGCTTAATTTTTTTGTGAATTACAATTGTGTAGTAGACTTGGTGTATACACCAGAGTGATAAAAGCTTTACAAAATTTTTATTTAGAGGATCCCCCCATATATAAGTAGAAAAATTGCTTCATTTGTTTGCTTTTTTATTGTGAGAAAGTGATACGAACCATGCCAAGAACTAACGCAACCCTAATCAAAATAGTTTCCAAGATCGATTCTAACTTGGAATTGTATGGAACCGCGACCCGTTGCTTAAGGAAGCACAAACCTTGGCATGTGAAGACGCTACAATCAGTTATGAAAGGGCTGATTGATAAGTCAAGGATTGAATGCCACGAAAAATCTGATAAGTTCAAAGAGTTCGTTTAAGAACCCAAGAGAATAACACTCTCACAATTGTATGAAAACTTCTAAAACTCCTTTATTGAATTTCGGGTACAATATTTTTGGTTATAATTACCCTAATCCAAACTGGAAACAAATTCTAATCTAGAATCAATTCTGAATCTAAATCTAAAACAAATAAGGAAAGAATCCTAATTAAATCAGAATCTAAATCTAAATAAAAAGGAAAGAGTCCTAATTAATTCAGGATCCAAATCTAAATAAAAAAGAAAGAATCCTACATAGCTTAAATGACTAATTAAAACGAAAATAGCGGATTTGCTGCCTCTTTTAAAAATAGAAAAATATCCGAAAAAGATGGTAGCATATCTTCTCGCCATATTGTGCATGCCAACTTGCCAATTTTATGGAATTAATTATTCATAAAAATCAAGAGCTTGAATCACGCATTTATTGGTCAAATATCTTCTGAGATTCCTTCGATGGGCCTCCACGCATTTGATTGATCCCAAGTTACTTTAATCAGCCCATTAAGCGCTTCTATGAATTTCTTTGCTCGAGCTCTTGTGACAGGTCCAACGGGAACTTGAATAGGATCTGAATATACTTTATTCCACGTGCTTGTGCCGTCCTTATCCTCAATCTCATCATTCCCCTCCTCTTGAAGAGGACTTGTCCTCAAATCATCACCTGCATAAAAAAGACTCAAATCAGAAACATTAAAAGTAGCACTTACATTATACTCACCAGGCAAATCCAGCTTATATGCATTATCGTTGATCCATTCTAAGACTTGGAAAGGACCATCTCCTGTAGGTAACAACTTAGATTTCTTTTGTTCTGGAAACCGTTCCTTGCGTATGTGTAACCAGACCCAATCACCGGGTTCAAAGACTCGTTTGTGTCACCCTTTGTTGGCTTGTTTAGCATATTGCTTAGTTCTTCGCTCTATGTTGAGCTTTACCGTCTCATGTATTTGCTTACCAATTTCAGCCTTTTTCTTTCCATCTAAGTTAACACGCTCAGAAATAAGTAATGGAGATAAATCTAATGGAATTAAAGGATTTAAGCCATAAACAATTTCAAATGGTGAATATTTAGTAGCAGAATGAATAGAATGATTATAAGCAAACTCAACATGTAGCAAACAATCCTCCCAAGTTTTAATATTCTTTTTTAATGATTGCCCGCAATAAAGTAGATAAAGTTCTATTTACAACCTTTGTTTGACCATCAGTTTGAGGGTGACAAGTAGTTGAAAATAATAACTTAATCCCTAATTTGGCCCACAAAGTCTTCCAGAAGTAACTTAAGAACTTAGCATCTCTATCATAAACAATTGTTCTAGGAATACCATGTAATCTTACAACCTCCCTAAAGAACAAATCAGCAATATTAGAAGCATCATCTGTCTTGTGGCATGAAATAAAATGTGCCATCTTAAAAAATCTATCCACAACCACAAAAATTGAGTCTTTTCCTCGTTTAGACTTAGGTAAACCTAACACAAAATCTATTGCTATATCAGTCCTAGGTGCACTAGGTATTGGTAATGGGGTGTATAAGCCATAGAGTTGTACTTTCGACTTGGCTTGTCTACAAGTGACACATCTACCACAAAGTCTCTCAACATCTGGTTTCATATGTGGCCAATAGAAATGTTCCTGTAATACGGCTAAAGTCTTTACTACTCCAAAATGTCCCATTAATCCTCCTCCATAGGATTCTCTCACCAATAAATCTCTTAAAGAACAATTAAGCACACATAATTTATTCTTTTGAAACAAGTAACCTTCATGCCTAAAATACTTACCAACTCCAGATTTTTCACAAGTTTGGTATTCAATACTAAAATCATGGTCATTAGCATACGATTCCTTAATATATTCAAAACCAAGCAATTTAGCATTAAGTGTTGAGATTAAGGCATACCTGTGAAAAAGTGCATTTGCAACTACATTTTCCTTACCTTGCTTGTAACGAATGACATATGGAAATGTCTCTATGAATTCCACCCAACAAGCATGGCTCTTGTTCAGCTTGTGTTGGCCTTTAAGGTGTTTTAAAAATTCATGATCAGCGTAAATTACGAACTCCTTAGGCCATAGGTAATGCTGCCATGTTTTCAACGTTCGAACTAATGCGTACAGCTCTTTATCATAAGTAGGATAATTTAAGGCTGCTCCACTTAATTTCTCACTAAAATAAGCAATTGGTCGTCCCTCCTGCATTAGCATTGTGCCTATGCCTATACCTGAAGCATCACATTCAATTTCAAACATTTTATTAAAGTTAGGCAAGACTATTAAAAGGGCATTGGTTAGCTTTTGTCTGATCATTTGAAACGCTTCCTCTTGTTCTTCTCCCCACTTGAATCCAATGTTTTTCTTGATTACTTCAGTAAGAGGTGCGCCCAATGTGCTAAAGTCTTTCACAAACCGCCGATAGAAAATAGCAAGTCCGTGGAAGCTTCTCACATCACTTACACTTGTAGGACTTGGCCATTCTTGGATTGCACGTACATTCTCTTCATCAACCTGTATACCCTGTGCACTCACAACAAATCTTAGAAACGCAAGTTTATCGGTGCAAAAGGTACATTTCTTTAGGTTGGCAAACAACTTTTCTTTCCTAAGAACATTTAAAATAGATTTCAAATGTGTTAAATGATCGTCTAAGCTTTTGCTATATATGAGGATACCATCAAAATAAACAACAACAAATTTACCAACAAAAGCTCGCAAAACATGATTCATAAGTCTCATAAAAGTACTAGGAGCATTTGTCAAGCCAAAAGGCATGATTAGCCATTCATACAAACCATATTTTATTTTAAACGCAGTTTTCCATTCATCTCCTTCTTTCATTCTAATATGATGATATCTACTTTTTAGATCAAATTTTAAAAATATACAAGAACCATGCAATTCATCAAGCATATCATCTAGCCTATGAATGGGATGTCGATACTTTATCGTTATGCTGTTGATGGCTCTATAGTTAACGTACATTCTCCATGTCCCATCTTTCTTAGGAACTAGCAAAACCGAAACTGTACACGAGCTCATGATTTCTCTCACGTACTATTTTTCCATCAGTTCACTAACCTGCTTTGAAGCTCATTCATTTCCTCCGGGTTACTCCTATAGGCTGGTCAGTTTAGAATGGTTGGACCGGGCACGAAATTAATTTGATGCTCAATCCCTCAGATTAGAGGTAAACCATGTGGTGTTTCCTAGGGAAAGACATCCTCATAATCCTGTAAAAGAGAAAAAATAGAACTAGGCAAGGTAGGGTCAAGTTCTTTAGTGTTTAAAAACGCCTCTTTGTACAAAAGTGCAAAAACCATACTCTTTTTATCTCACTCGTACTTGCATAAAAATTCTTATGTTTTCTCTCTGATTTTCTCTCAATGGCCTCAGTTTTCTGCTCTTTCTCTCTCTCATTTTTATCGGCCACTCTCTGATTTTCACTCTTTTTTTCTGTCCTTTTCTTTTGTTCACCCTCTCTTTGTAAGCTCACTGAGTCTTCATAAACTTGCGTTGATTAATTTTTTGTTGATTAAATTCAAATGAATACTTGTTGGTGTAGCCATCATGCTTCATACGTCTGTCAAATTGCCAAGGACGCCCAAGTAATAAGTGTCCAGCCTGCATTGGTACCACGTCACATAGCACTTTGTCTTCATACTTACAGGTCCTAAAAGACACTATTACTTGCTTGTCCACTCTCACCTCACCACTATCATTCAGATATTGTAGTTTGTATGGCCGTGGATGCTTATGTGTCAGGAGCCCTAACTTTTCCACCATGATAGCACTAGCAACATTGGTACAACTTCCCCCGTCAATAATCATACTACATACTTTGTCTTGAATATAGCACCTAATATGAAAAATGTTTTCTCGTTACACTACTTTGTCTTCCTTCACTTGCAAACTCAAAGCTCTCCTAGCTACTAAAGTTAACTCTTCTGGGGCTACATACTCTTCATCTTCAACATCCTCCAATGGTGGCATCCCGTTATCTTTCTCTTCATCATCAGTGACGATCTCACTATCATCATGCATCACTATAAATCTCTTATTCACACATTCACTTGCTATGTGTCTCTTGCCTTGACATTTGAAACACTTAATGTCACGATTTCTAGTCGTGGAACTCACAGTGTTACCTTGAGAATTGGGCATAGATTTATAGCAAAAGCCACAATTATTTTGGTGTTTTAACACCTTACATATCTCGTGGTGTATTGGTAGACCGGACTCCACAAGATTTTCATAAATTGCTTTTTCCTTTTTAACAATGGCATAGATTGTGCTAACTTATTGACTAAAGTCATAGATGTTTCTAATCCCTTTTAATTAATCTTAAGGTATTGTTTTTTTTATCAAAGATTAATTCTTTATTAAAAGAACCTTGTTCTTCTAATTCTTCATCTTGATATAGATCTTTATTATCTATTTCTTCTATACTCATTCTAATTCTGAAGTACTTAAAGTTTCATCAGACAGATAGTATATGCTATCACTTTCATTAACATCTTCACTATTAGTGATTAATTCTAATTCTTTAAAATCTTCAAACATTTTATTGTTTACTTTCTCTCGTTTCTTAGGGCATTCATTTGCAGAATGACCTTCTTCATCACATAACCAACATTTACATTTTTTAGGCCTTTTTGCCTTAGATTTTCTATATTTATTTCTTTTGAAGAATTTTTTCTTGTATTTATTTTTCTTGTAATATTTTTTATTTGTTCTAAAGAATTTCATCTTTTTAAATCTCTTATTATGTTTATAAATTTTTTCCGAACACCCAAATCTTGGAGGTTCTTCTAACCTTGAACAATATAATCCTCGATTTTATTTTTTCATTAATCTTCTATCTCTTATTTCAGAACACCATTGATTTATCATGTTTCGAGCAAACCTAATTCTACTTCCGAGTATATCATCATATTCTTAACTATATTATGTCATTATCTTTTTGCCTCATGGGTCTGGTATTTTCATAAAATATAAATTATTATATATTTTAGTATTATCTTCTTCTCTAAATTCACATTTATAATATAGTTCTTCGAAGCTACATGTATAGGCCTCTAGATAACATATATCACATATTTCAAGTCTGGTTAACTTTCTCATGTTTTCCATTCTTTTTCTTTCTAATTCTTGCTGATAATCGGCTTCCCAATCTTCTCCTAAGAATTCCCTTCTGATTTCGCTTTCAAATCTAGCTAAGATTTGTTCTTGAGATTTATTTTCATTAGAATTTTTCCCCATATAATACTTTATTTTTATTATTTTGACTTAATCCCATGAACCATTGTGCAACTATTCCTGTAAATGAAGTTTTAAAGAATTCTATGCTATCATGTCTATTTAGATTATAAACTCGCTAAAGCAATTTTCATAGATTTTACCCAAGCGAGTTATCATTTTATCTCTATCTTTGACACAATCTAAATCTAACCAGATACCCTCATGGCTGATCGATCTTTCTTTATATTCTCCTAGAGTCTTATATTCTTTCTTAGGTCTTTTGCTTGGCTTAAATATTGGCTTTGATATCTTTCATTTTCATATGTTGGTATTTCTTCTCTAGCATAGGAAGCTCTATTATCGTATTCACTTTGTTCAAAGACTCATAGCTTTGATTCATTCATTTTTAGATGTTCTACTCTTTTTTAATTTCTTCTAAATTTATAAAGATATTTTCATCTTCTTCATTTGTTTCAAATTCTTCATTATTATCATATAGTTCTTTTAATTCATTATTAGCATTTTTGCTTAACATTCTTAAACTTATCAATTTTTCATTTCCTTTTATTTTGTTAGATATTGGCCTTACCATAGGGTGAATTTCATTACTTTTCTTTTTATTAAAGTAAATTATTGTATCTTGTAAAATTTTATTCTGTTCTTGAATTATCATGAGTAATTATTCTATATTATTATCAATCTTGAAGCTCTCCATGTATGTTTATGGCAAATTTATTACTAAGTTGTTCGATAATTCTTTCAATTTTATTTAATTGAATTTCAATCTTATTCAATCTTATTTCTATTGAATTTTTATTTATTATATTTATGATCTCCTATTTTAATATATCCTAATCTTCAATTTCGAATTCATTTATTATTTATTTAATGTGTTCAAATTCTTGACTCATTTGATTTCCTTGTCTTTTGATTTGATTTAAGTATTTCATTTGTACTTTCTATATCATTTAAGGTTAAATTAGGGTTTCCTAATTTAGAGAAATCCAATTTAACTGATTATTTTCCCACATATCAAAATCATTTATTAAATCAAAATGTTGAAATCTTCCATAAGTATATCCTCTTTGTCTGTAACTAGATGGTGGAAAATTATTAATTTCTATATTTTGTGAAATTATTAAGGGTTCAGGTAATTTATTCATATTACCATCTACATAATATTTCGTTACTTTCTATTAAATTTTTGTGATATATAATGTCTTTTATTTCTTTGGGAATGTAATTCTTTTCTAAGCCTTTATTTATAAAGTAAAGTTTATGCATAAATAAATCTTTATATCCTAGTAATATATTACTAGAAGGATAATATTTATTTCTAATTCTTTTGTTATTCCAATTATATTCTTCTCTTTGTGTAATAAATAAAAGTCTATTATAATCAATTATTAGATTATTATTGTAATCTTCAATAGAATTGATATTCCATTGTTTCCAAGAAAAATTATTTCTAGAAACTTCTAATATAAAATACTATCTAATAAGAGAGGATCTATATTTAGACCTCTTTGATTTATTATTATAAATTCTCCAATCCTAAATTCATGAGTTTTTGATATAATTGTATTAACTATTTAATATCTAAATCCCGTCTTTCACGTGAATAATTTGACATATGTTTAATTATGTTATATTTTATTGCTCTACTATCTATCATTAAATTATATCCTCCATTATTAATAAAATTAACAATTATTTCATCATCCATTTTAAATTATTTAAACCAAATACTTGGCTCTAATACCAGTTTTGCGGATAAAAATCTCAATCCAAGACAAATATAGGGGTATAAATGATCAATCTTTAGAATTTAAGTAATTTCTATAATTTAGATAAATCAAAGTGCACCGTTTGGTGCTGTGTGGTGCAAAGTGTGGTAAGAGTTTCTTTTTCCATTTTATTAACGAATTCAAAATGCTGTGTTTTAGATTAGCTAGTAATTAAAAAGTTAAAAAATAAAACATAAATGAAAAATAAAATGCCGTGGTTTGGTCAAGATTCCAAAAATATGAAAACACTCCAAAATTTCCCAAGTGTTATCTTTGTCACATAACTCATCATCACCCATGAGTCCACAAGCTTTCAAAAAAAAAATCTTAGAAACTCATACCTTCACTAAGCCTTCTACCAATCAAACCTTGTTCAATCAAAACGATGTTCAAGGATGTTGTTGCTGCACTGGTAATATCGTTTAGAAATCCTAGATGTTGCTACTGCGTTGGAGATATTATTGAAGAAACCCTAGTTTGCTGCTCTTGCATTCGTGTTCGTATTCTCGTTGAAGATTGGTTGAGATTTGCATGGTAATGGCTAAAGACTCCAATTGCGGTTAGATTTAAAGGTGACGCTAAAAGATTAGCTATGATGCAGTGAGGAAGCAGTGATTATCATAGTGGCAATTTTGACTTGATGGAAAGATGTTGAGGGGATTCATCGTCTCATTGCATATGGTATTTGCTATCTTATTTTCTTTATGCAATAATTTATAATTTTTTTCTTTTTTATTTTTATGTTAGCAATGTGATCCAGAGTGCTCGGAGCATTAAAGATCCATTGCTTGTTCCGTAAGGGCCAATTTTGAGAATACGAGCTAAGAAGATCAAAGAAGCAATACAAGGATTTATTCAAGCTACTTTGGATGACTTCAATTCAAATTCAATTTGCAAGAGTCCAATATTCAAGATGGGCTTGAATGAGGAGGAACTAGCCTTGGTACACTTGATTCGAGCTAACGAGGTGGCGAGCATCGGAGAGGATGATTTTTGAAGTATAATAATGGCTAGAAGAGTAATTCTAAATCTGTAGATACATTCCTTACATCGAGAGCTTCGAAACGGTATATTGTGGGTTAAAATCCGACATCATATGACCAAGTTATGGCCCGTTTAAAATAAGTGGTTTTGCAAGCCAAGGCCCTACGGGTCCTGCGGGTCCAGGTTTTTAATTTTAGGGTTTTCTCTTATTTTTTAGTTAAATTAGGGTTAACCACCTTATATAAACACTCCTTTATGTTATTTTGAAAAGACTTTCGACATTATTGAGTTTAATATCATTGAGAGGATTTTCTCAACTTGTTCTTGAAAGAACTTTCGACTTATCAAATGATTTGCTAACATTTGTGGCGTCTTATCTAGCAATCCGGGTTCTTGAGACTTAGATTCTCAAGGGTTTGGATCTTTTATCTGAATTCTGATCATATTGCCTTTCTTGGGTTCTTGTCAATCTAGTTGTGGGTTTTTCTATCTTGATCTAGAAGGGTTCTCATCAAGCATATAAACTGTGTTAGCTTGTCAGTAATTTTTTTTTTTACAATTTCTCTATGGCTTAATTTTTTTGTGAATTACAATTGTGTAGTAGACTTGGTGTATACACCAGAGTGATAAAAGCTTTACAAAATTTTTATTTAGAGGATCCCCCCATATATAAGTAGAAAAATTGCTTCATTTGTTTGCTTTTTTATTGTGAGAAAGTGATACGAACCATGCCAAGAACTAACGCAACCCTAATCAAAATAGTTTCCAAGATCGATTCTAACTTGGAATTGTATGGAACCGCGACCCGTTGCTTAAGGAAGCACAAACCTTGGCATGTGAAGACGCTACAATCAGTTATGAAAGGGCTGATTGATAAGTCAAGGATTGAATGCCACGAAAAATCTGATAAGTTCAAAGAGTTCGTTTAAGAACCCAAGAGAATAACACTCTCACAATTGTATGAAAACTTCTAAAACTCCTTTATTGAATTTCGGGTACAATATTTTTGGTTATAATTACCCTAATCCAAACTGGAAACAAATTCTAATCTAGAATCAATTCTGAATCTAAATCTAAAACAAATAAGGAAAGAATCCTAATTAAATCAGAATCTAAATCTAAATAAAAAGGAAAGAGTCCTAATTAATTCAGGATCCAAATCTAAATAAAAAAGAAAGAATCCTACATAGCTTAAATGACTAATTAAAACGAAAATAGCGGATTTGCTGCCTCTTTTAAAAATAGAAAAATATCCGAAAAAGATGGTAGCATATCTTCTCGCCATATTGTGCATGCCAACTTGCCAATTTTATGGAATTAATTATTCATAAAAATCAAGAGCTTGAATCACGCATTTATTGGTCAAATATCTTCTGAGATTCCTTCGATGGGCCTCCACGCATTTGATTGATCCCAAGTTACTTTAATCAGCCCATTAAGCGCTTCTATGAATTTCTTTGCTCGAGCTCTTGTGACAGGTCCAACGGGAACTTGAATAGGATCTGAATATACTTTATTCCACGTGCTTGTGCCGTCCTTATCCTCAATCTCATCATTCCCCTCCTCTTGAAGAGGACTTGTCCTCAAATCATCACCTGCATAAAAAAGACTCAAATCAGAAACATTAAAAGTAGCACTTACATTATACTCACCAGGCAAATCCAAACATATGCATTATCGTTGATCCATTCTAAGACTTGGAAAGGACCATCTCCTGTAGGTAACAACTTAGATTTCTTTTGTTCTGGAAACCGTTCCTTGCGTATGTGTAACCAGACCCAATCACCGGGTTCAAAGACTCGTTTGTGTCACCCTTTGTTGGCTTGTTTAGCATATTGCTTAGTTCTTCGCTCTATGTTGAGCTTTACCGTCTCATGTATTTGCTTACCAATTTCAGCCTTTTTCTTTCCATCTAAGTTAACACGCTCAGAAATAAGTAATGGAGATAAATCTAATGGAATTAAAGGATTTAAGCCATAAACAATTTCAAATGGTGAATATTTAGTAGCAGAATGAATAGAATGATTATAAGCAAACTCAACATGTAGCAAACAATCCTCCCAAGTTTTAATATTCTTTTTTAATGATTGCCCGCAATAAAGTAGATAAAGTTCTATTTACAACCTTTGTTTGACCATCAGTTTGAGGGTGACAAGTAGTTGAAAATAATAACTTAATCCCTAATTTGGCCCACAAAGTCTTCCAGAAGTAACTTAAGAACTTAGCATCTCTATCATAAACAATTGTTCTAGGAATACCATGTAATCTTACAACCTCCCTAAAGAACAAATCAGCAATATTAGAAGCATCATCTGTCTTGTGGCATGAAATAAAATGTGCCATCTTAAAAAATCTATCCACAACCACAAAAATTGAGTCTTTTCCTCGTTTAGACTTAGGTAAACCTAACACAAAATCTATTGCTATATCAGTCCTAGGTGCACTAGGTATTGGTAATGGGGTGTATAAGCCATAGAGTTGTACTTTCGACTTGGCTTGTCTACAAGTGACACATCTACCACAAAGTCTCTCAACATCTGGTTTCATATGTGGCCAATAGAAATGTTCCTGTAATACGGCTAAAGTCTTTACTACTCCAAAATGTCCCATTAATCCTCCTCCATAGGATTCTCTCACCAATAAATCTCTTAAAGAACAATTAAGCACACATAATTTATTCTTTTGAAACAAGTAACCTTCATGCCTAAAATACTTACCAACTCCAGCATTTTTCACAAGTTTGGTATTCAATACTAAAATCATGGTCATTAGCATACGATTCCTTAATATATTCAAAACCAAGCAATTTAGCATTAAGTGTTGAGATTAAGGCATACCTGTGAAAAAGTGCATTTGCAACTACATTTTCCTTACCTTGCTTGTAACGAATGACATATGGAAATGTCTCTATGAATTCCACCCAACAAGCATGGCTCTTGTTCAGCTTGTGTTGGCCTTTAAGGTGTTTTAAAAATTCATGATCAGCGTAAATTACGAACTCCTTAGGCCATAGGTAATGCTGCCATGTTTTCAACGTTCGAACTAATGCGTACAGCTCTTTTATCATAAGTAGGATAATTTAAGGTCGCTCCACTTAATTTCTCACTAAAATAAGCAATTGGTCGTCCCTCCCGCATTAGCATTGTGCCTATGCCTATACCCGAAGCATCACATTCAATTTCAAACATTTTATTAAAGTTAGGCAAGACTATTAAAAGTGGCATTGGTTAGCTTTTGTCTGATCATTTGAAACGCTTCCTCTTGTTCTTCTCCCCACTTGAATCCAATGTTTTTCTTGATTACTTCAAGAAGAGGTGCGCCCAATGTGCTAAAGTCTTTCACAAACCGCCGATAGAAAATAGCAAGTCCGTGGAAGCATCTCACATCACTTAAAATTGTAGGACTTGGCAATTCATGGAATGCACTTACATTCACTTCATCAACCTCGTATACCCCGTGCACTCACAACAAATCTTAGAAACGCAAGTTTATCGGTGCAAAAGGTACATTTCTTTAGGTTGGCAAACAACTTTTCTTTCCTAAGAACATTTAAAATAGATTTCAAATGTGTTAAATGATCGTCTAAGCTTTTGCTATATATGAGGATACCATCAAAATAAACAACAACAAATTTACCAACAAAAGCTCGCAAAACATGATTCATAAGTCTCATAAAAGTACTAGGAGCATTTGTCAAGCCAAAAGGCATGATTAGCCATTCATACAAACCATATTTTATTTTAAACGCAGTTTTCCATTCATCTCCTTCTTTCATTCTAATATGATGATATCTACTTTTTAGATCAAATTTTAAAAATATACAAGAACCATGCAATTCATCAAGCATATCATCTAGCCTATGAATGGGATGTCGATACTTTATCGTTATGCTGTTGATGGCTCTATAGTTAACGTACATTCTCCATGTCCCATCTTTCTTAGGAACTAGCAAAACCGAAACTGTACACGAGCTCATGATTTCTCTCACGTACTATTTTTCCATCAGTTCACTAACCTGCTTTCAAGCTCATTCATTTCCTCCGGTTACTCCTATAGGCTTTGGTCGGTTTAGAATGGTTGGACCGGCACGAAATTAATTTGATGCTCAATCCCTCAGATTAGAGGTAAACCATGTGGTGTTTCCTAGGGAAAGACATCCTCATAATCCTGTAAAAGAGAAAAAATAGAACTAGGCAAGGTAGGGTCAAGTTCTTTAGTGTTTAAAAACGCCTCTTTGTACAAAAGTGCAAAAACCATACTCTTTTTATCTCACTCGTACTTGCATAAAAATTCTTATGTTTTCTCTCTGATTTTCTCTCAATGGCCTCGCCTACGCTTCTTTCTCTCTCTCTCATTTTTATCGGCCACTCTCTCGATTTTCACTCTTTTTTTCTGTCCTTTTCTTTTGTTCACCCTCTCTTTGTAAGCTCACTGAGTCTTCATAAACTTGCGTTGATTAATTTTTTGTTGATTAAATTCAAATGAATACTTGTTGGTGTAGCCATCATGCTTCATACGTCTGTCAAATTGCCAAGGACGCCCAAGTAATAAGTGTCCAGCCTGCATTGGTACCACGTCACATAGCACTTTGTCTTCATACTTACAGGTCCTAAAAGACACTATTACTTGCTTGTCCACTCTCACCTCACCACTATCATTCAGATATTGTAGTTTGTATGGCCGTGGATGCTTATGTGTCAGGAGCCCTAACTTTTCCACCATGATAGCACTAGCAACATTGGTACAACTTCCCCCGTCAATAATCATACTACATACTTTGTCTTGAATATAGCACCTAATATGAAAAATGTTTTCTCGTTACACTACTTTGTCTTCCTTCACTTGCAAACTCAAAGCTCTCCTAGCTACTAAAGTTAACTCTTCTGGGGCTACATACTCTTCATCTTCAACATCCTCCAATGGTGGCATCCCGTTATCTTTCTCTTCATCATCAGTGACGATCTCACTATCATCATGCATCACTATAAATCTCTTATTCACACATTCACTTGCTATGTGTCTCTTGCCTTGACATTTGAAACACTTAATGTCACGATTTCTAGTCGTGGAACTCACAGTGTTACCTTGAGAATTGGGCATAGATTTATAGCAAAAGCCACAATTATTTTGGTGTTTTAACACCTTACATATCTCGTGGTGTATTGGTAGACCGGACTCCACAAGATTTTCATAAATTGCTTTTTCCTTTTTAACAATGGCATAGATTGTGCTAACTTATTGACTAAAGTCATAGATGTTTCTAATCCCTTTTAATTAATCTTAAGGTATTGTTTTTTTTATCAAAGATTAATTCTTTATTAAAAGAACCTTGTTCTTCTAATTCTTCATCTTGATATAGATCTTTATTATCTATTTCTTCTATACTCATTCTAATTCTGAAGTACTTAAAGTTTCATCAGACAGATAGTATATGCTATCACTTTCATTAACATCTTCACTATTAGTGATTAATTCTAATTCTTTAAAATCTTCAAACATTTTATTGTTTACTTTCTGTTTCTTAGGGCATTCATTTGCAGAATGACCTTCTTCATCACATAACCAACATTTACATTTTTTAGGCCTTTTTGCCTTAGATTTTCTATATTTATTTCTTTTGAAGAATTTTTTCTTGTATTTATTTTTCTTGTAATATTTTTTATTTGTTCTAAAGAATTTCATCTTTTTAAATCTCTTATTATGTTTATAAATTTTTTCCGAACACCCAAATCTTGGAGGTTCTTCTAACCTTGAACAATATAATCCTCGATTTTATTTTTTCATTAATCTTCTATCTCTTATTTCAGAACACCATTGATTTATCATGTTTCGAGCAAACCTAATTCTACTTCCGAGTATATCATCATATTCTTAACTATATTATGTCATTATCTTTTTGCCTCATGGGTCTGGTATTTTCATAAAATATAAATTATTATATATTTTAGTATTATCTTCTTCTCTAAATTCACATTTATAATATAGTTCTTCGAAGCTACATGTATAGGCCTCTAGATAACATATATCACATATTTCAAGTCTGGTTAACTTTCTCATGTTTTCCATTCTTTTTCTTTCTAATTCTTGCTGATAATCGGCTTCCCAATCTTCTCCTAAGAATTCCCTTCTGATTTCGCTTTCAAATCTAGCTAAGATTTGTTCTTGAGATTTATTTTCATTAGAATTTTTCCCCATATAATACTTTATTTTTATTATTTTGACTTAATCCCATGAACCATTGTGCAACTATTCCTGTAAATGAAGTTTTAAAGAATTCTATGCTATCATGTCTATTTAGATTATAAACTGCTAAAGCAATTTTCATAGATTTTACCCAAGCAGTTATCATTTTATCTCTATCTTTGACACAATCTAAATCTAACCAGATACCCTCATGGCTGATCGATCTTTCTTTATATTCTCCTAGAGTCTTATATTCTTTCTTAGGTCTTTTGCTTGGCTTAAATATTGGCTTTGATATCTTTCATTTTCATATGTTGGTATTTCTTCTCTAGCATAGGAAGCTCTATTACTGTATTCACTTTGTTCAAAGACTCATAGCTTTGATTCATTCATTTTTAGATGTTCTACTCTTTTTTAATTTCTTCTAAATTTATAAAGATATTTTCATCTTCTTCATTTGTTTCAAATTCTTCATTATTATCATATAGTTCTTTTAATTCATTATTAGCATTTTTGCTTAACATTCTTAAACTTATCAATTTTTCATTTCCTTTTATTTTGTTAGATATTGGCCTTACCATAGGGTGAATTTCATTACTTTTCTTTTTATTAAAGTAAATTATTGTATCTTGTAAAATTTTATTCTGTTCTTGAATTATCATGAGTAATTATTCTATATTATTATCAATCTTGAAGCTCTCCATGTATGTTTATGGCAAATTTATTACTAAGTTGTTCGATAATTCTTTCAATTTTATTTAATTGAATTTCAATCTTATTCAATCTTATTTCTATTGAATTTTTATTTATTATATTTATGATCTCCTATTTTAATATATCCTAATCTTCAATTTCGAATTCATTTATTATTTATTTAATGTGTTCAAATTCTTGACTCATTTGATTTCCTTGTCTTTTGATTTGATTTAAGTATTTCATTTGTACTTTCTATATCATTTAAGGTTAAATTAGGGTTTCCTAATTTAGAGAAATCCAATTTAATCGATTATTTTCCCACATATCAAAATCATTTATTAAATCAAAATGTTGAAATCTTCCATAAGTATATCCTCTTTGTCTCAGAACTAGATGGTGGAAAATTATTAATTTCTATATTTTGTGAAATTATTAAGGGTTCGTAATTTATTCATATTACCATCTACATAATATTTCGTTACTTTCTATTAAATTTTTGTGATATATAATGTCTTTTATTTCTTTGGGAATGTAATTCTTTTCTAAGCCTTTATTTATAAAGTAAAGTTTATGCATAAATAAATCTTTATATCCTAGTAATATATTACTAGAAGGATAATATTTATTTCTAATTCTTTTGTTATTCCAATTATATTCTTCTCTTTGTGTAATAAATAAAAGTCTATTATAATCAATTATTAGATTATTATTGTAATCTTCAATAGAATTGATATTCCATTGTTTCCAAGAAAAATTATTTCTAGAAACTTCTAATATAAAATACTATCTAATAAGAGAGGATCTATATTTAGACCTCTTTGATTTATTATTATAAATTCTCCAATCCTAAATTCATGAGTTTTTGATATAATTGTATTAACTATTTAATATCTAAATCCCGTCTTTCACGTGAATAATTTGACATATGTTTAATTATGTTATATTTTATTGCTCTACTATCTATCATTAAATTATATCCTCCATTATTAATAAAATTAACAATTATTTCATCATCCATTTTAAATTATTTAAACCAAATACTTGGCTCTAATACCGCTTTGCGGATAAAAATCTCAATCCAAGACAAATATAGGGGTATAAATGATCAATCTTTAGAATTTAAGTAATTTCTATAATTTAGATAAATCAAAGTGCACCGTTTGGTGCTGTGTGGTGCAAAGTGTGGTAAGAGTTTCTTTTTCCATTTTATTAACGAATTCAAAATGCTGTGTTTTAGATTAGCTAGTAATTAAAAAGTTAAAAAATAAAACATAAATGAAAAATAAAATGCCGTGGTTTGGTCAAGATTCCAAAAATATGAAAACACTCCAAAATTTCCCAAGTGTTATCTTTGTCACATAACTCATCATCACCCATGAGTCCACAAGCTTTCAAAAAAAAAATCTTAGAAACTCATACCTTCACTAAGCCTTCTACCAATCAAACCTTGTTCAATCAAAACGATGTTCAAGGATGTTGTTGCTGCACTGGTAATATCGTTTAGAAATCCTAGATGTTGCTACTGCGTTGGAGATATTATTGAAGAAACCTAGTTTGCTGCTCTTGCATTCGTGTTCGTATTCTCGTTGAAGATTGGTTGAGATTTGCATGGTAATGGCTAAAGACTCCAATTGCGGTTAGATTTAAAGGTGACGCTAAAAGATTAGCTATGATGCAGTGAGGAAGCAGTGATTATCATAGTGGCAATTTTGACTTGATGGAAAGATGTTGAGGGGATTCATCGTCTCATTGCATATGGTATTTGCTATCTTATTTTCTTTATGCAATAATTTATAATTTTTTTCTTTTTTATTTTTATGTTAGCAATGTGATCCAGAGTGCTCGGAGAGCATTAAAGATCCATTGCTTGTTCCGTAAAGGGCCAATTTTGAGAATACGAGCTAAGAAGATCAAAGAAGCAATACAAGGATTTATTCAAGCTACTTTGGATGACTTCAATTCAAATTCAATTTGCAAGAGTCCAATATTCAAGATGGGCTTGAATGAGGAGGAACTAGCCTTGGTACACTTGATTCGAGCTAACGAGGTGGCGAGCATCGGAGAGGATGATTTTTGAAGTATAATAATGGCTAGAAGAGTAATTCTAAATCTGTAGATACATTCCTTACATCGAGAGCTTCGAAACGGTATATTGTGGGTTAAAATCCGACATCATATGACCAAGTTATGGCCCGTTTAAAATAAGTGGTTTTGCAAGCCAAGGCCCTACGGGTCCTGCGGGGTCCAGGTTTTTAATTTTAGGGTTTTCTCTTATTTTTTAGTTAAATTAGGGTTAACCACCTTATATAAACACTCCTTTATGTTATTTTGAAAAGACTTTCGACATTATTGAGTTTAATATCATTGAGAGGATTTTCTCAACTTGTTCTTGAAAGAACTTTCGACTTATCAAATGATTTGCTAACATTTGTGGCGTCTTATCTAGCAATCCGGGTTCTTGAGACTTAGATTCTCAAGGGTTTGGATCTTTTATCTGAATTCTGATCATATTGCCTTTCTTGGGTTCTTGTCAATCTAGTTGTGGGTTTTTCTATCTTGATCTAGAAGGGTTCCCATCAAGCATATAAACTGTGTTAGCTTGTCAGTAATTTTTTTTTTTTACAATTTCTCTATGGCTTATTTTTTTTTTGAATTAAATTTGTGTAGTAGACTTGGTGTATACACCAGTGTGATAAAAGCTTTACAAAATTTTTATTTAGAGGATCCCCCATATATAAGTAGAAAAATTGCTTCATTTGTTTGCTTTTTTATTGTGAGAAAGTGATACGAACCATGCCAAGAACTAACGCAACCCTAATCAAAATAGTTTCCAAGATCGATTCTAACTTGGAATTGTATGGAACCGCGACCCGTTGCTTAAGGAAGCACAAACCTTGGCATGTGAAGACGCTACAATCGCTTATGAAAGGGCTGATTGATAAGTCAAGGATTGAATGCCACGAAAAATCTGATAAGTTCAAAGAGTTCGTTTAAGAACCCAAGAGAATAACACTCTCACAATTGTATGAAAACTTCTAAAACTCCTTTATTGAATTTCGGGTACAATATTTTTGGTTATAATTACCCTAATCCAAACTGGAAACAAATTCTAATCTAGAATCAATTCTCGAATCTAAATCTAAAACAAATAAGGAAAGAATCCTAATTAAATCGAATCTAAATCTAAATAAAAAGGAAAGAGTCCTAATTAATTCAGATCCAAATCTAAATAAAAAGAAAGAATCCTACATAGCTTAAATGACTAATTAAAACGAAAATAGCGGATTTGTCGCCTCTTTTAAAAATAGAAAAATATCCGAAAAAGATGGTAGCATATCTTCTCGCCATATTGTGCATGCCAACTTGCCAATTTTATGGAATTAATTATTCATAAAAATCAAGAGCTTGAATCACGCATTTATTAGTCTGAATATCTTTTGAGATTCCTTTAATGGGCCTCCACACATTTGATTGATCCCAAGTTGCTTGAATCAGCCCATTAAGCACTTCTTTGAATTTCTTTGCTCGAGCTCTTGTGACGGGTCCAACGGGAACTTGAATAGGATCTGAATATACTTTATTCCACATGCTTGTGCCATCCTTATCCTCAATCTCATCATTCCCCTCCTCCTGAAGAGGATTTGTCATCAAATCATCACCTACATAAAAAAGACTCAAATCAGAAACATTAAAAGTAGCACTTTCATTATACTCACCAGGCAAATCCAACTTATATGCATTATCGTTTATCCATTCCAAGACTTAGAAAGGACCATCCCCTCGAGGTAACAACTTAGATTTCCTTTGTTCTGGAAACCATTCCTTGTGCATGTGTAACCACACCCAATCGCCGGGTTCAAAGACTCGTTTGTGTCACCCTTTGTTGGCTTGTTTAGCATATTGCTTAGTTCTTCGCTCTATGTTGAGCTTTACTGTCTCATGTATTTGCTTACCAATTTCAGCCTTTTTCTTTCCATCTAAGTTAACACGCTCAGAAATAAGTAATGGAGATAAATCTAATGGAATTAAAGGATTTAAGCCATAAACAATTTCAAATGGTGAATATTTAGTAGCAGAATGAATAGAATGATTATAAGCAAACTCAACATGTAGCAAACAATCCTCCCAAGTTTTAATATTCTTTTTTAATGATTGCCCGCAATAAAGTAGATAAAGTTCTATTTACAACCTTTGTTTGACCATCAACAGGGTGACAAGTAGTTGAAAATAATAACTTAATCCCTAATTTGGCCCACAAAGTCTTCCGAAGTAACTTAAGAACTTAGCATCTCTATCATAAACAATTGTTCTAGGAATACCATGTAATCTTACAACCTCCCTAAAGAACAAATCAACAATATTAAAGCATCATCTGTCTTGTGGCATGAAATAAAATGTGCCATCTTAAAAAATCTATCCACAACCACAAAAATTGAGTCTTTTCCTCGTTTAGACTTAGGTAAACCTAACACAAAATCTATTGCTATATCAGTCCTAGGTGCACTAGGTATTGGTAATGGGGTGTATAAGCCATAGAGTTGTACTTTCGACTTGGCTTGTCTACAAGTGACACATCTACCACAAAGTCTCTCAACATCTGGTTTCATATGTGGCCAATAGAAATGTTCCTGTAATACGGCTAAAGTCTTTACTACTCCAAAATGTCCCATTAATCCTCCTCCATAGGATTCTCTCACCAATAAATCTCTTAAAGAACAATTAAGCACACATAATTTATTCTTTTGAAACAAGTAACCTTCATGCCTAAAATACTTACCAACTCCAGATTTTTCACAAGTTTGGTATTCAATACTAAAATCATGGTCATTAGCATACGATTCCTTAATATATTCAAAACCAAGCAATTTAGCATTAAGTGTTGAGATTAAGGCATACCTGTGAAAAAGTGCATTTGCAACTACATTTTCCTTACCTTGCTTGTAACGAATGACATATGGAAATGTCTCTATGAATTCCACCCAACAAGCATGGCTCTTGTTCAGCTTGTGTTGGCCTTTAAGGTGTTTTAAAAATTCATGATCAGCGTAAATTACGAACTCCTTAGGCCATAGGTAATGCTGCCATGTTTTCAACGTTCGAACTAATGCGTACAGCTCTTTATCATAAGTAGGATAATTTAAGGTCGCTCCACTTAATTTCTCACTAAAATAAGCAATTGGTCGTCCCTCCTGCATTAGCATTGTGCCTATGCCTATACCTGAAGCATCACATTCAATTTCAAACATTTTATTAAAGTTAGGCAAGACTATTAAAAGGGCATTGGTTAGCTTTTGTCTGATCATTTGAAACGCTTCCTCTTGTTCTTCTCCCCACTTGAATCCAATGTTTTTCTTGATTACTTCAAGAAGAGGTGCGCCCAATGTGCTAAAGTCTTTCACAAACCGCCGATAGAAAATAGCAAGTCCGTGGAAGCTTCTCACATCACTTACACTTGTAGGACTTGGCCATTCTTGGATTGCACGTACATTCTCTTCATCAACCTCGTATACCCCGTGCACTCACAACAAATCTTAGAAACGCAAGTTTATCGGTGCAAAAGGTACATTTCTTTAGGTTGGCAAACAACTTTTCTTTCCTAAGAACATTTAAAATAGATTTCAAATGTGTTAAATGATCGTCTAAGCTTTTGCTATATATGAGGATACCATCAAAATAAACAACAACAAATTTACCAACAAAAGCTCGCAAAACATGATTCATAAGTCTCATAAAAGTACTAGGAGCATTTGTCAAGCCAAAAGGCATGATTAGCCATTCATACAAACCATATTTTATTTTAAACGCAGCTTTTCCATTCATCTCCTTCTTTCATTCTAATATGATGATATCTACTTTTTAGATCAAATTTTAAAAATATACAAGAACCATGCAATTCATCAAGCATATCATCTAGCCTATGAATGGGATGTCGATACTTTATCGTTATGCTGTTGATGGCTCTATAGTTAACGTACATTCTCCATGTCCCATCTTTCTTAGGAACTAGCAAAAACCGAAACCGTACACGAGCTCATGATTTCTCTCACGTACTATTTTTCCATCGCTTCACTAACCCGCTTTGAAGCTCATTCATTTCCTCCGGTTACTCCTATAGGTCGGTCGGTTTAGAATGGTTGGACCGGGCACGAAATTAATTTGATGCTCAATCCCTCAGATTAGAGGTAAACCATGTGGTGTTTCCTAGGGAAAGACATCCTCATAATCCTGTAAAAGAGAAAAAATAGAACTAGGCAAGGTAGGGTCAAGTTCTTTAGTGTTTAAAAACGCCTCTTTGTACAAAAGTGCAAAAACCATACTCTTTTTATCTCACTCGTACTTGCATAAAAATTCTTATGTTTTCTCTCTGATTTTCTCTCAATGGCCTCGCTTTTTCGCTTTCTTTCTCTCTCTCATTTTTATCGGCCACTCTCTGATTTTCACTCTTTTTTTCTGTCCTTTTCTTTTGTTCACCCTCTCTTTGTAAGCTCACTGAGTCTTCATAAACTTGCGTTGATTAATTTTTTGTTGATTAAATTCAAATGAATACTTGTTGGTGTAGCCATCATGCTTCATACGTCTGTCAAATTGCCAAGGACGCCCAAGTAATAAGTGTCCAGCCTGCATTGGTACCACGTCACATAGCACTTTGTCTTCATACTTACAGTCCTAAAAGACACTATTACTTGCTTGTCCACTCTCACCTCACCACTATCATTCAGATATTGTAGTTTGTATGGCCGTGGATGCTTATGTGTCAGGAGCCCTAACTTTTCCACCATGATAGCACTAGCAACATTGGTACAACTTCCCCCGTCAATAATCATACTACATACTTTGTCTTGAATATAGCACCTAATATGAAAAATGTTTTCTCGTTACACTACTTTGTCTTCCTTCACTTGCAAACTCAAAGCTCTCCTAGCTACTAAAGTTAACTCTTCTGGGGCTACATACTCTTCATCTTCAACATCCTCCAATGGTGGCATCCCGTTATCTTTCTCTTCATCATCAGTGACGATCTCACTATCATCATGCATCACTATAAATCTCTTATTCACACATTCACTTGCTATGTGTCTCTTGCCTTGACATTTGAAACACTTAATGTCACGATTTCTAGTCGTGGAACTCACAGTGTTACCTTGAGAATTGGGCTTGGAGGGCTCGGATCTTGGCTTAGGTGTAGTAGTTGTTTGTGGCCTCTCATCTCGCTTCACATAACTTGGCTTCCATGGAGTAGAATTCTAGCCTAGGGTTGTACGAGTGTTACCCCTCCTCTTAAGTTGCTGCTCAATCTTGATGGCCTTGTGAACCATCTCCTCAGTCTCCACGTAATGTTGCAACTCAACCATATTTGCAATCTCCTGGTTAAAGCCGTTCAAGAATCGTGCCATGGTAGCTTCTCTATCCTCCTCTACATTTGCTCTAATCATGGCAACCTCCATTTCTTTATAGTAATCCTCCACGCTTCTACTACCATGGGCAAAACGTTGTAGTTTTTGGCACAAGTCTCGGTAGTAGTGGCTAGGTACAGAGTGCCTTCTCATCAACGTCTTCATTTCATCCCACGTCTCAACAGGACGCTCCCTATTCCGCCTTCTATTTATAACAAGCCGATCCCACCAAGTAATAGCGTAATCAAAAAACTCAATCACAGGCAATTTTAACTTCTTTGCCTCGGAATAGTTGTGGCAGTCAAATACAAACTCCATCTTCTTATCCTATTCAAGGTATGCTTCTGGATCGGATTTTCCTTGAAAAGATGGGATCTTCCTCTTTATGCCACTCGCACTATCATCTCGATGCCTAACTCTCCTATAATCACCAACAGAATCCTCACCTTCACCATACTCATTCTTGTAATAATCATCAATCTCTTCTCGAGCCAAAACTCTCTCCCTCTTACGTGCTTGGGGAACATGTTGTGGCTATTCCGCACGTGTGTTTTCTACTCTATCCAAATGCTCATGTATGTTTTCTAATTCATCCCTCATCATCCGTCTCATCTCTCCCATTAATGCCTGGATTTGTAAATTTCAAACGGTTGTTTGTTGGACCTCCTCATTGGAATTTCCTTCTTGATCGTGAGATATTGCTAACAGCTACAAAAAATGAGGTTAAAATAATATAAAAAAATAGGACCTTACCTCACTCCCTTACGTGTTTCACTCAAGAGAACTCAATTTCACTCGTGTTTCACTCAAATTTATTGGTTTTTACCCTTTAATACGCTCACACTCTCTTGCCTTTTTCCACTCGTAGTAATTCTCTCTTAGTTCTTATAAAACTAATCAAACAATATCAAGATTCCAGTAGCGACTTACAAAGATTAACCCAAGGAGATTCGAATTTTAAAGGCGAGAATAGAACGATGTATGATAGGGTTTTTTTTTTGGAAGCACAAAATACTAAAATTTCGAGCAAAATTTTTTTTTTTGCTTGCCCTTATTTTTCTTTTTCCTTTTTTTTTAACAATAAATAACTTAAATTTGAATGAATTTAGGAAAAGAAATAGGTAAGATTTGTGGATCTAAGGAAATAAACCACAAGGATGCAAAATTGATAATAATAAAAAAAAGGAAACCCTAAAAAAAATTACTGTGAACAACACTGTTCACGATTTTTTTTTGATGAATTGGAATTAAACAAGATACGGTGTAATAAGAAGCAAAATCTAAAGTAAAGGATAAGCAAAACCTAACTAGAAACTAGCTCTGATACCAAATGACATGAACCACGCCAAGAACTGACGCGACCCTAGCCAAAATAGTCTCCAAGATCGATTATAACCCGGAATTGTATGGAACGGCGACCTGTTGCTTAAGGAAACACGAACCTTGGTATGTGAAGATGCCACAATCAGTTATGGAAGGGCTGATTGATAATTCAAGGATTGAATGCCGCGGAAAATCCGATAAGTTCAAAGAGTTCGTTTAAGAACCCAAGAGAATAACACTCTCACAATTGTATGAAAACTTCTAAAACTCTTTTGTTGAATTTTGGGTACAATATTTTTGGTCATAATTACCCTAATCCAAACTGGAAACAAATCCTAATCCAGAGTCAAATCTGAATCTGAATATAAAACAAATAAAAAGGAAAGAATCCTAAATAAATCAAAATCCAAATCTAAATAAAAAAGGAAAGAATCCTAATTAACTCAGGATCCAAATCTAAATAAAAAGGAAAGAATCCTAAATAACTTAAATGACTAATTAAAACGAAAGTAGAGGATTTGTTGCATCTTTTAAAAACAAGAAAATATCTAAAAAAAAAGATGGTACCATATCTTCCTGCTATATTGTGCATACCAACTTGTCAATTTTATAGAATTAATTATTCAGAAAAATCAAGAGCTTGAATCACGCATTTATTATTCTGAATATCTTCTGAGATTCCTTCAATGGGCCTCCACGTATTTGATTGATCCAAGTTACTTGAATCAGCCCATTAAGCACTTCTTTGAATTTCTTTGCTCGAGCTCTTGTGACAGGTCTAACGGGAACTTGACTAGGATCTGAATATACTTTATTTCACGTGCTTGTGCCATCTTTATCCTCAATCTCATCAGAAAGGACTCAAAGCAGCTTGCAATTGTGGTCTTCTGATATGATGAGTTTACTGTTTTTTTTCTTTGGATCAAAAAGATATTTACATTTTACTCCACCTGAGTTCTTGAACATTCTTGTGTCTTCTTATCATCTTATGTGCTCGAATCTTGGTTTTCACTAGGTCATTATGCTTCAAAATTTGCTTTTCAATTAAAGTCCCCAAGCATATTTTGAAGCCTTAAATCCAATGGATTAAAAGGGCTGGACAAGAGTACAGACTGCAGAGATAAAGAAAATTTTGTCTTGATTTTATTATGTGGTATCTAATGGTTAGCAAATTTTGTTTCTTTTAAATTTTAACACTATAAAAAAAATGGCAATAGTTGACAGACAGTTTGTAACAGATTTCGGAAAGATGATAGAATTTTGGTCTGTCGTAGATTGATGATGGTTTTGTGATATTGTCTATAAAAAACTTATGATAGAATTGTGATAGAATTTTTTTTTATCAAGAAATTATGATAGAAATATTAATTTGACCCTCTTTGACCTAAATTTTGATTTAATATATTATTAAAAGAAAAAGAAAATAGTGTCTTTTAGTTTAATTGATAGTCTAAATTATATAAAAAGAATGACGAAATTGAAACGGTGAGTTTTAGCAAAATACTACAAAATATTCTAAGTTGAAAAGCATGCATCAATCTCTCAACCTAATAAAATGAAACTCTAGAAGCTCAAACCCTCACTCACGATCAAACAAACTTCCTACACTCACCGCCCATTAACTTAACTAAAAGTGTCGACTGTCAAATCCCACCCATAAGCCATAAAGTTGACGTCCTGCCAGCGGTTCTCTTCAATTCACAAGCTTTTGATCGGAAATTAAGAAAGAGCCACCGGTGATTCTTGGCTTCAATTCTAGCGAAAGGTGAAGCGGCTGGAAGAGGGAGGTAGCCAGATAGATAGAGTTAATGGCGGGTAATGTGGTTGTGGTGGCAGCTTGTGAATCGCGCTGGAAGATAGTGAACGATGTTGGAGGTTTCGCGGCTGTTTCGTAGTTATGTTTGTTGATTCTTGCTGTGAATCGGTGGTGTTTACGGTTGGGATTTGATGGGTGGCTCTTTATAGTTCAGATGGTGGTGGAGATTCAAGGAAAAAATTGAAAGCTATGGCGACAGTGGCTTTTGTGCGGTGGTTGGAACTTGGAACAGGAGCTATAGTTTTGAGCCTAGGTAAAATTTCTTCACTTTTTTATTTCCTTTTTATTATATTTTAGGTTTGAATTAATAATTTCGATTTCATTAGTGTAGTTATATATTCATTTCTGTTTTCAATTTTGTGTTTTGATCCTGAAAAACAAAAGCAAAAATGGATAAAAAATTTAAGTTTTTAATTTTTAAATTCTACTATTATCTTTGTTCGTGAATATGGCACCTTGATTTTGAAAGAAGAAGATGAAGAGATTTTTAAGTTCAATATCAGGTGGTACTCCTAATTAATCATGGCATGGATAACAAATCTGCTCGTTAAAGGCTAGAAATGTTATAACATGCAATGTTTTTATATTATAGCGCGTTATTTTTCAGTACTTAAGTCCTATCCATTTTATGATTATTCATGTTATCATTTTTTTATGTTGATCCCTTGATTGTTGGGTCATGTGTGTGTGTATAACTGCAATCTCCAGAATCCCAGGGAAGCCACTAGCTATGGAGGAAATTTGAAGTAGACCCACTTAAAGCTTCGGAGGCTCGGATCAAGATTCTATGCACATCCCTCTACCACAGTGATGTTACTTTCTAGAAATCATCAACTGAGGTCATTTAATTAGTTAATTAAATTTAAATCTGTCAACTCGCAATATAAGATTTACTTACAAAAATGAGCCTTAATTTGTTGTTCATTTGATCACTTTATGACCATTGTATTGTTTTTCAGCCACCTAAATTACCTTTGCCCGTGATTTTTGGACACGAAGCCGTCATGTAATTCAATTGATCAACCTACTCCTTTTTTTTTTATTTCAGGTTCAATTGCTTAATTATTAACTCTGTTGACTTAATTATCACTATTGGCTTCCCTGAGATTTTGGAGATTACAGCTATACACACACACATGACCCAACAATCAGGTAGTTAACATAGAAAATAATAATATGAATAATCATGAAATAGCTAGGATTTAGGATTTAGTTACTAAAAAATAATTTGCTATATATAATATAAGAACCTTTACATCTTATAACTTTTACAGCCTGTGGCAATGTAGATTTCTCTGAAATTTGAATCGCAATGCAATGTTTGTTTATCCAATTATTTATTAGACAGAAAGGAATTTAAAGATCAACTTTAGTGATTTTAAAAGAATTGAACACACACTATTAGAAAAATATATTTTTTTAATACAATTTTTTTGACACATATCGATATGTCACGAAAATATCATTAAATAATGATAGATACGTAACACATATGTATATGTCATTATTTTATGTCAGTTTCGTGACATATACATTTATATCATAAAATTATGATATTTAAATATTATTTTTATTTTTTAATTTATTTAATAATTATTAAAAGTAAAAATAATTACAATAATACCATTAAAATACGTCGTCGTTTTATCTCATTTATTTTTTTAAATTAAAAAAATAAATTTAATCAATTATCTGAAAAAAAAAAAAAAACAGAAAAAATTCCTTATAACTCATTTCATCAAACCCTAAATTGAAATAAAATAAATCACCCAGCCTCTTAACAAAACAAAAACTCTTGATCTCTCAACAAAATTACATCATCGTCCTTTTTCAAATTTTACTTTACAGCATATGGGTCTTGATTCTCTTCTCACCACCGGATACAACCAAAAAATGAAGAAAGTCAAACAAGAAAAGGAGGAGGAAGAAGAAGAGGAAGAGCAAATCTAGACGAGAACCTCCTATTCGAGGTGTTGAAACACGCGGACGCCAAGACTTTGGCACGAGCGGCCTACGTCAAGAAGCTCTGGTATAAGACAGCTCAAGACGAGAGCCTTTGGGAGTTGATCTGCACTCGCTACTTGGGTGTCCTACCAAATAGCTCAGATCCGTGGTCCTGGTTCTTGGTGGCTTCTGTTGGCTTCACTTCCTCTACCTCCACCAGCTTCCCAAGCTGCCACCCAGCGCTGCGCCTTCTTCCTCTAAGTGGAATCCTCTTCCACGCGTGATGGGCCCCAAGACCCCTGCCGATTGGGGGAGAACGAGGTTCATCTCTCCTTGTCTCTGCTTCCATTCTTTACTATGAGATGATGACTACTAGGGATCAAACCTAGCAATAATTTATTTACTCCTTCCTCCTTATCTACCACCTATCTATCTCTGTTTTTTCCCTTTTTTTCTTTTTGGCCGGTGAGTTTGGTTTTTTTTCTTTAATAAAGAAAAAGAAAAAACTTTTTGCATGAATGCGATCTAGGATTTTAATTTGTAATCTGTATTCTCATTAAGCTAAAACTATGAATAAGTCGGAATTTATCCAAAAAAAAAAAATCCTCCCCTCAAGTCATATGTAACCCTTTTTGTATGTATGTTGTGGTTTTAATTTAATGAAATATGAAATAACCTTTAGATTAACTTTATTTTTTAATTGTCTGGATTTAATTTTTTTTTTTGGAAAATATTAACATGCCTGAAAATCGGTTTTTAATGGGTAAAATTGCTATTATGAGCCAAGTTAAATTGATTGAATTTTGCTTTTTGTTTTTTAATTATTCACTTGTCACACCCTTTAGCTTTTTGCACGAAGTTTTGGCTTTGGTTACTCATACAAAGTTCTTTTACTTGTTTAGTTTGGTTGGTTCTAATCTGTTTGAAGCAAATGAGTGTTTGACTTGAAATTTCAATCTAAGGCTCAGGATGACAAATTTTTTATTGGGAGCAATCGAATTTTATGAAATTAAATGCATTTGAATGAGACTACAATGGTGTAACATGCATGTTCAACAAATACAACAATTTGTTTGATGAAAACGGAAAAAAATCTGATTTTACATGTCATTTCCAATATTATTACAGAACATTAATTATTTTCATCGGTAATTTACATCAGGTTGGGCTTTCTTTGTTATGTAGGGGGTTGATTGAAAAGTACTCCTAAGGTGTTGTTGTATATTATTGTTATTTATTGTCTAATTTTGTGCAAAAATTTATTTCCTTTCTTGATGTTTTCTTGTGGCTAGATTTGGTCTGCATCCTTTAGATTTGGAGGTTGGAAAGTGGTTACGTAAACATGCCCCACAGATTAAACCTATAGTAGCGATGAATCAATTTATAATGGCACTGGCTCACTTGTTGGAGCTACTGCTAAATTCCTAATGCTAGGATTTGGGGATTCCATCACTATATCGCCCTTTGCTTGAAGATTATATGCTTCGAGTTTTAAATGGTAAGATCATTTACACTTATCTTTTTCTTAGTATCTCCCGTAAACATTTGAGTGAATATTTTTCTTATCTTTAAAAGTTTTTGAAAGCTTAAATTCTAATTTTTCAAAAGGCATTGACTAGTACACAATAAATGATTTTCTATTGGACCAGACGGAGTGAGTACGATGGTGTTGTTATATCAGAGAGATGACGAACTTAATCGTCCTTTGGGCCAGTAGCCCGCACCCTCGGGTTTCCAGCCTATATACTCAGAACCAACAAATACCAAAACCAGTAAGGAGACAACTGATTTCCACATACCACGTTATCTAGGGGCCAGTCCGTCGGCTATTTTGAACATGAGCAATGGATTTACAGTCATTTGTCTAGGCTGGTTCAAGGGCTTTGGTTGGATAACTATTTGCTATATGAAACCTACACAAGGTGTGTATAGGACGTACTCATCTAAGAAAGAGATGAACTATTTAAGATAGATATCCTCCTTCTGAATTACTTAGAGAAAACAAGAGAAAGTTTAGAAGAAAGCAATAAGGCTATTTTTCATTGATTTCAAGTTTCTCCTTTTTCAAGCTTATCTTACAAGAAGAAAGAGAGCTCTTTACATAGTAGAGTTGCTCCGGTAATCAAGGGAACAAACTTTAGTGGTGGAACAGGTTCTCTAGCCACTTGATTACAAACAGACAAAAATCAAAAGTAACTTTAGCAAAGCAATCCAACACGTGATAGTCAGGACCCTAGCCACAAAAAGAGAAAGCAAACAAAAGTCATAAAGTGACTTTAAGAAAGCAAACAAAAGTCATAAAATAACTTTAGAAAAAGTAAACAAACAAACGATAGTGGTAAGACCCCTCGCCATATTATTACAAACAAACAAAAGTCATAAAGTGATTTTGTGAAAAGCAAACCTAGAAAAAGCTAAACCATTACATAAAGTGAGATAGGGACAGGTTCATGATGTCATCTTCACTGTCGGTGTCATCATCACTATCACCTTCTTTGCAAAACATTTTGTAAGTAGATTCTAGTGGGTGTTCCACAACATAGGAGGAGTAGGTAGGTTCTGGTGGGTATTCCACTGTGTAGAAGCCTGTAGATTGAGGAGGCTGACAGGACTGAGAGAAGATTGGAGAAAAGTCTTCGTAAGGATCTTGTGAGTTCTGGTACATGATGTTAGTGTAATCACGGCGTTCTTTGAACATGAGACCACCTGGATTTTCCCTAGAGGATGGAACTGAGAGGACATCATTTTGAGGTCCTAGTGAAGTGTGTTGGATATCAGTCTGTGGTGGAGGAACATGGTTGAGATCAAGGAGAAACTGCTGAAGTTCTTTGATAGTTGTGGAATCATGTGTGAGTGGAAAAGAATGTGGAAGTGTCTTCCATTCATAGGCCTGATCCTCTGTTCAAAATAACTTTGTGGCAGGATGTTAGAAATAGGCTGAACATTGAGGTGAACTTATCATTTTCATAGTTAGGAATCTATTGCAGATGAAGACAATCCGTAATTTGTTGTAACTGTCATCTCCACCAAGGAATGGGGGAGAACCATTCAAACATGGTCCATCAAAGTGACCAAGCATGAGGAGGACTATTTAAAAGAGTCTGAATGGCACAGAAAGGAAAGATTAACTTAGTCGCATATAGGGTCGTAAGACACCATATGAATCAAAGTTCATCTTTAGTGATGTCTCTTTTGGGATCTATGGTAAAACCATTTAAAAAGATATGAACTTTTGTGCAAAGTCTTGAATCTGATGGAGAGAATGAAAAGTTAAATTCATCGAAAAATCCTTTTTGATAGTGGCAGTATTTAAGAGTGAGGAGGCCATAGCTATGAGAGGAAAGACTGATACTAGAGTAATCAAAGTTATGGGTTGTGGAAGTCTGGTAAGGAGATCAGGGACAAGGTTCTTGACTCCTTTTATATGCTGCACCGTGAAGTCATACCTAACAAACCAAGTTTTAAGTCGAAGAAGGTGTTTGTCGGGTAGTGATCTTCTTTTGAAATTTAAGATATTTGAAAAAGCTGAATTGTCTAATCAGATAAAAAAGTTATGTTCGATCAGATGGAATTCAAACTTTTGAATGCCATATTTTACGGCCAAGATTTCCTTGTAGATGACATGGTAATGCTTTTTAGATTCTTTGAATTGGCCACTTGCAGGAGCATAGTAAGCTTTTTTACCATTGCGTTCTTCAAGGAGTACAGCTCTTCAATATTCGTCACTTGCGTCTGTCTAAAGAATACGTCGACTAGTTGTCAGTATCTAGAGTGGGGGAGGCTTTTGAGCTATCTGCTTTAACTTTTGAACAGCTGTCGTCTGGGCTGGTCCTTAAAGTGGGGCTGTTTTCTTTAGCATCAAAGAAAGTTAGTTGGTGTGGACCGCGACATGTGGCAGAAAGTCCCGGAGATAATTAATGATGTTGAGTAATTGTTGTAATTGCTTTCTGGAAAGGTTGTGATCTGAAAAGTGCAACAGTTCTTGATCAATATGTGGCCCTAGATGATACTTTTCGTCTTTTAAGTCAAATCCAAGAAACTCAACTGACTGTTTTTCTAGGATGGTCTTTTTTGTCGACAATATAATGCCATACTGATCCTCTATCTTATGAAACGTGGAAAGTAATTCCATGTACGTCTCGTGATCAGTAGAAAACAAAAGGATGTCATCTATGTAGATAAGAGCATGGTGGAGGATAGGTTCGAAGAATCGTGTCATCGCTTTTTGAAAAAGTGAAGGCGCGACTTTTAATCCGAAAGGCATAATTGTCCATTGGTAGTGCGCATTAGGTATGCAGAAATCTGTTTTGTACCGTTCTGTTGGATGGATGCAAGTTGCCAAAATCCGGCCTTAAGATCAAATTTGGAAAAGATCTTAGCATCTTTGATGTACAAGAACAGTGATTGGATTATATCAAGTGGGAACTTGTCATTTGATAGAAAACAATTAAGAGGCTAGAAGTCTATGACAAGTCGTTTTTTTCCGCGAACTATTTATGACCGTTTCTCAACATAAAAGGCTTGACAAGCCCAATTTGAAGATGTGGGCTCAATGAGCCCTTAAGATATAAGTTGAGCACATTCGTCTTGAGCTAATTTGAGGTCAGAGGAAGTCATCCCTAGATGAGTAGCCTTTGTAGGATTTACATCTTCATTAAGCTTAAATGGAAGCTTAATAAAGAATAGAGTATTCTTCTATTGAGGAAAAGGATGAGTAAACTGACTATGGTTCTTAGCACAGGAAGGCATAAATTTTTCTTGGAAAGTTTGATATGGAGGCTGTGTGTCTGACAGAGAATACAATTGAAGGGTGTCTGTGTATGGAAGAATCATATGTTTGAACCGAATTCCTGTGGCCATGATTTGTAATTTTTACATCTGATAAAGAATATCAAAGCCTATGAGAATGTCTTTATCAGGAAGGGTTGAACCAATAACTTTAGTCCAAAAAACACAATTTTGAAAGAATTGAATGCCAATTGATTTTTTAGTAATCAAGGAAGTGTGGAAAATGTCACTATTGGCAGCTTTGAAATATTCAGTATGTTTTTCCCAACAAGAAGATGGAAGAATATTAGGATTAAGCACTCTTTTGGGCTTCAGTGTCACGAAATCCTATAATCGGTTTAGGCTTAGCAAACTTGGAAGAAAGGATATGAATGTGGATAGAAGGAATAGGTGCTTTTACACTGGATGAAGCTATGACTGTTTGAGCACAGTTGATGACTGGAACTGTATCTTCAATTGAAAGTGCATGAGTTGGATCATTGCTGATGGCAAAGGCAGTTTGGTCATTATATTCACTTTGTTCTGTGTAAACAGATTCAACATCTTTGGAGTCAGACAATAGTGATGATTGTTGAAGGTGTTAACTAAGACGCACTGCTTTATCCTGTCGGTGAGGGCAATTTCTTGCAAAATGACCTCGCTTTTTACAGATGAAGCAGCGAGAATCTTTAGTTTTGTGCATCTGTGACGGATCCTTCTTCTTGAAAAAGCGGTAAAGCTACTATTTTGTAGAACTGGTTCTGCACCGTCGGTGATGGAACTTCTTGAAATGAAATTTATTTTTAAAGGGACAGTAACAATCTTTTTCGGACTTGCATTTGATCTTGAGATAAGATTTCTTGTTAGCTGTTTGAAAAAGTTGTTTGTTGTCAATGAGATCTCTTAAAAATTTTTTTTGCTCACATAGCCGTTCAAGAAAATTAACGACTAATTGATAGATCTTGCCGAGAGATATGTCTGCAACATTTAGCTGATTCACAGTGAGCAACCTTTGAAGCTTAGGTTGTAATTCCTTAGGAAAAGAAGCGATGAAGACATGCTTTAATGTGGGATCATTAAAGCTAGCTTATAGAAGAGAGTGGATATACGCTTATAATGAAAATCAAGATCTCTCTACTAGAGGGAACAACATTTCATTTGCATGTATTCTCGACGAGCAAGTTCTGTTGCCGCAGTAGGTTCTCTAATAAACTGATCATAAATTATGCTCAACGCTGTGGACACATGGAAACTGAACAAATTGGAGTTGGTGATAAGGACCCACGCTATCAAACAAATCTCTAAGAGAGCCAGTAAATCAAGAACTAAACTCTCGAAGAGCTTTAAGAGTTGTGGCTCTTGATTGAAGCATTTGAACATCAATCCAAGCAGTGAATTCTTGGAATCTTGCTGGCCACTTTGTCCTTGGGATATCATCAAAAGTAAACTAGTGAGAACTTGCTAATTTTGATGAATTGTGTGATGATCCTATGAGAGCTAGTTGTTCTCCATGAGTGGAATCTTCACCATCTGGTATATCAACATAAAGCGGACCATAAGGAGGTCTTCCTCAAGAGGAGGAGAACTAGTAGAGGGTTCAACCATAAGGAGTTAAGAAATATCTGTAAATTCTGACTCAGAATCAGAATAGGGTGCAGATTCAATCTCTGTACTCGTTGAAGTGGAGATATCTGAGGAGGAATCTGATGAAGTTTGGTCAGGCTGATCAGTGGAAGAAAAGTAATCAGACTGGGGAGTATGAGAGTGCTCAGAGTGACTAGAAGAAGATTGAGATGAATTTTCCATCGTAAGCTGAAGCTGAGAAGAATACTTGTAAAGAGGTGCTTTCTGTTTGGAATCTGTAGGATTTGGAGCTGAAGAGGAGTCAGATTGTGCAACTAAAACATGGGATGGAGTAGGTACTGGAGTTGGAACAGGAGATTTTTGTGGCTTTGGTGTGGATCTTTTTGGTTTGGAAGAGAATTAAGTTGGAGTTTGGTACAGTGTATGGGTTAGACCGAAATTGGTATTCTGTCCAGGGGTTCTGTATAAAGATGGTGTATAGAAGGGTTGGTATGTACTGAAAGTAGATGGTTGAAAGGGTAGAAAAGCTGACTTGGTCAACTGAGGTTGCTGATGTTGCTTTTCAACATCAATCCTTGCAATTTTCGCTTTAAGATTGCGGATTTCAGATTCTTTTTGGTTAAACTCTAGATCCCAGATATGATGTTTTATCATCGATCTGAGCTCTATATCAAGCTGAATGACTTTGTTATTCATGTCTTCATACATCTTTTCTAATAAAGTGGCAATAGAAGTAACTTGTTTAGATGTATGGTGAACTTGTGTAGCAACAGCATCTATTTTGGTGTAAATTTGTTCAAGAACAGCATTTTGGGCTCTGGCATTTTGAGTTTGCCAGTTGAGCACAGACTCGAACTGTTTGGGTTCTTCAGTTTGACCGATAGGGGTAACAAGACCATGAACCTAAGGTCGTGTAACAACCTTAGATGCTGGATTAGTGTGTTTGTCAAGGGAAAGGAACTGACTATGATAAGTACTGGATGAAGATGAAAACATCATATAGGACTTAATCAAAGGTGTTTGACTGGAAGAGGGCAGGGGGTTTTCTTGTTTAAAGATTTTAAGGCTTTTGTTGTAAATAGGTAAGGGTGTCATAGAATCAGGGTGAGTAGGAGGAAAAGGTTTGAATGTTTTGCAAGTAGCAGGGGTTTTGCTAACTTTTTTCTTTTTGCGACGCCTTGTGGCATCTTCATCATCATCTAAGCATGGACAGCTTGGATCACACATACGGACTGAAAGGACATCCCATAAGAAATGACATCGAGTTTGCTAGGGTATATAGGATACCTTGTTGCATCAAAACTCTGTATGGGGATTTTCTCTTGTGCAGTTGAAATGGCTGTAATCATTGATGTGTTGGAAAAAAACACTTTGGGTACTTGTTCGGAAGATGGCGGCTAGAAGTCATTCGAACTGAGCCGTCTGATCTTTTTTTGAGCATAGCATCTGTAACCTGTATCGGCTGGAATTCTAGTGGAACTTCTCATAATTAGATAGCCATTCAAGAGGCATGAGCTTCATAAGCTCTTGCTTCGAAATTTGTCTAGGGATCTGAACTATAGAATGAGTTGTCTCAGCATCTGCCAAGATCATCAAGGCATCAGAGGTTGTCTGTGCTGTTGGGAGATCAAGAGCATGATTTTTAGCCTGTACATGAGCTGATGATGGAGAGTTGCAATCTTTGAAGTAATTGTCTGTTCTGCACCTTGAATCTGTATTTGAACCTTCAGAGTGGTAGGAAGGTTTTCGTCCTTGAGAGACAGATTAAAGTAGGGGTAGAAAGTGAGAAGAACACTTCCTGCGTGTAAAGTCGTCAAGACAGTGCCGATGACAGTATGTTGGTTGTCCCTGAATCTGGTGTCTAGCAAAGCAAGTCTGGCTGTAACAGGTAAACCTTTACGGCCATGTAGAGTTAAGATCAATCGAACACCTCCAAGATGAAGGTGAGTGTATCCTTCACGTTTCCACTAAGCAATTAAGTCTGGTGGAATTTCAAGTGTAACATACTGCTTCGTTTGAGTTGCCTGTAAAGCACATTGGTCAAGTTGGGATGACTGGAATATTCTTTAGGGGCTGCTCTTTTTGTATGCATGAGAGTTTTAAATCTTCAGGTGAAGGAATTTCCTCGTTTATACAAATGATAAGAACTGATTAAAGGCATGGAGGACTCAGAAATTTGGGCAGATTCGGGAATATATGAATATTCCATTAAATTCTCTATTTTTAAGGCTGAGTGTTTAGTACAGGCTTTTAGAAGTTAAAGAGTTGAAGATAAAGAAACAGGGGAAAGTGCTGTAGAAGTAGCTGAAGAAGATGAAGTTGAAGCCATGGAGTTGAAGTTGTTTTCTCTTTGTAATCAGAAAGAAAGATAACACCACAATTTACCACCTCGGGCAGGAAAAATAGGGGCTATTATAAATTTTCTTTACTTTAACTTACAGGTTTGACTAATACACCCTTTAGCTTACGGGTCTGACTTATATATTGGTGTTTCCATCCCATTCATTTTCTTCACTATTTATTAGGATTCTTTACTATGGTTCATTTGAAATTTTGAATTCAATTGAGTTGTAAATTATTTTTGCTGGACTCTGATCATGAGCATGGCTAGAATTCAAGTGAAATAATTTTTAGAACAAGGGTGGGTTTTAACTTGAGTAAAAGGTTATCCTTTCCTAACATTATGTAACATTGTTGGAATTCATCATCTCTAAAGAGACATTTTATAACTACGAATATTGTTGCCATGGATTATTCATTAGATGTAAAGTACTCATTAGGTCTTATGGTTTTTGTCATTTATGCCTCTAAGCACAAAAAAAAAAAAAAAACACACAGTTATTTAGATTGGTGATAATTGATAAGGCTCTCTAAAATGAGATTAGTTGTGTAATTGTTAATTTGTTATTTATGCAAATATTAACTGTCCAAAATTTATTTTCATATTCACTCATTTGTCTGAATACTTTTCAAGCATGAAGTCTTATGAGGCTGAGGTTAGTGTCTATTTAAATTGATTAATGAATTTGCTTAATAGTTAATTTCTTCCCGTACGTTAGTGTGCCGTATAGTGTGTCTTCTTTATGTTGTGTAGTTAAAGTTCCAAATAAGGATGCATATACTTTCTGTTCTTTGTTTAGATTGTAGGTTACAAGGCAAATAAAGTGTTGGAGATTGGCATTAGAATTGGCCCTTGTTTCAAATACTATGCCGGTGATACTGATGTGCAAGTTCTTGGTGTGGATCTAAACAGAAAAATGAAAAAGTATGCACAGACGGCGGCGGCGGCTGCTGATTTGCCTCTCACAAACTTCAAAATTTTACAAGCCATAGTTTGACTAGTTACTAATGCAGTATAAGATGACTTATCTTTCAAATTTTACGGGTGATCTTATTTTAGATGGGGTCCTTTACTTGAAAGGCCAGCAGCCAACTTTCTGTGTTAAACATGCATGTTTGTCGGTTGGAGTCTTGATTCCATTGTTTATTGTTTGTAGTTGGTATGTGAAACTAGAAATGTTGAGGGGGTTAATTTAATTTCATTCAGGTTGGGGAGGCAATTCCAGCAAGTGATGCATTTGTTGATGCTGCTGTTGGAACACTTGTACTGTGTTCAGTTGTGACTAGCTTGGATTGATTTTGTTGTAGTTGATGCAATAAATACTAATTAATTTCTAGATGTTGTCATTTGTATTGTAATTGATTTTAAGATGGTGCTATGTGATAAATTAATTTAAATTATTATTCTTTTATTACGTATATTTCTATTTTTAATTTATAATGCTAGCTAATTATATTGGCGCAAAAAAAAAAAATTCAATACAAAATAAAAAATAATTTCCAATTAAAAAATATATAAATACAATTCCCGCAAAAATCAAAATAGTGAAAAAAATTGGCGCTAAAATTATAAATTTCAATAACAATCATTTAAAAATATTAATTTCTAGCAAAAAATTTTAATATATTTTAAATTTTTGAGCTAAATTTTAATAATTTTTTGCTAAAATTTTAAAATAAAAAATTTAAAAATAATTACACTTTTCACGCTAAATTAATTATTTATAAAAATAAATAAATTTTTAATCATTTAAATTAATAATATAAATAAATATTTCATTAGTTTATGATAGAAGAGTGTCATATTTCTAAATATTTATGACATATTTATGTCATAAAATCAATGATTTACAAAATTATTTATGAAAGTCGTCTATCATAAATTCATGACAGAAAAAAAAATCGTTATCCCAAAATTTCTTGACACGGGCTTCCTTGACACATGAAATCGGTCATCCCAGGGGTTGGATGATGGTAAAAAACCGTCATAAATCCGTGTTTTTCTAGAAGTGACACCACCAACTCTCTTATGTTCGAAGCAGTAATTTTATTGATAGATTCTAGGCTTCCATGGACTTGTGAAGTATTAAGTTATGTCTTGCAAAGGAATGTATCCACTCCACTAAAGGGAACTTATTATTATAGGAAAGTTAATGTTTCTAACTCTAGATAATTTTTTTCCCTTAATGCATATAGTTATTTTAGTTTACATTTTTGTGTTAGATAATTCGTATGCATGTATGTGTGTGGATAATTCTCAGTCTTTTAAATTAGCATGCTAGCCAGGTTTTTCTGTTGGTATAGGAAATGTTTTCATTATAAATGGATATAAGGAGTTCGTCATAGTAGAATAAATTTATACTTTGTCGTATAAAATGTATGTATCAGTCACACACACACACACTCACTCATAGCTGACCCTTACGATTTCTTTCGCTGATATTCCTCAGCTTTGGGTCCATATGTTCATGAAGTCTCTTGTGATGAGAACCCTTCTAGATCAAACTAGAAAAACCCACAACTAGATTGACAAAAACCCAAGAAAGCCAATATGATCAGACTTCAGATAAAAGATCCAAACCCTTGAGAAGCTAAGTCTCAAGAACCCAGATTGCTAGATAAGACGCCACAAAGGTTAGCAAATTCTTTGATAAGTCGAAAGTTCTTTCAAGAACAAGTTGAGAAAATCCTCTCAATGATATTAAACTCAATAATGTCAAAAGTTTCCTCAAACTAACATAAAGGAGTGTTTATATAAGGTAGCTAACCCTAATCTAACTTAAAAATAAGAGAAAACCCTAAAATTAAAAACCTGGACCCGCAGTGCCTCGCCTGTAAGCCACTTATTCTAAACGGGCCATAACTTGGTCATATGATGTCAGATTATAACCTACAATATACCGTTTCGAAGCTCTCGACGTAAGGAATGCATCTACAAATTTAGAATTACTCTTCTGGCCCTTATTATACTTCAAAAATCATTCTCTTCGATGATCGCCACCTCGTTAGCCTGAATCAAGTGTATCAAGGCTGGTTCCTCCTCGTTCAAGCCCATCTTGAATATTGGACTCTTGCAAATTGAACTTGAATTGAAGACATCTAAAGTAGCTTGAATAAATCCTTACATGGCTTCCTTGATCTTCTTAGCTCGTGCTCTCGTAATTGGCCCTTCTGGAACAAGCAACGGATCTTTAATGCTCTGAGCACTCTGGATCACATCATTCTCCCTCTCCTCGAAAGGACTCGTCCTCGAATCTGAACCTGCATCAAAGGGAGAAAGATTAGAAACATTAAAGGTAGCAGACACAATATACTCACCGGGAAGATCCACTTTATAAGCATTGTCATTAGTAAGCTCAAGAATCTGAAATGGACCATCTCCTCAAGGGTGCAACTTAGATTTCCTTTGGGCTGGAAACCTCTCCTTACGCATGTGAACCCAAACCCAATCGCTGGGTTCAAAAATCACACGTTTCCTACCCTTATTAGCTTGAGTAGCGTACTGCTCATTCTTCTTTTCAATGTGAAGTGTGCGCTTTCATGAATGGACTTTATCAACTCCGCTTTCTTTTGACCATCCAAGCTAGCTCTCGCATCAACGGGCAAAGGAATCAAATCCATTGGAGTCAACGGATTAAAACCATAAACAATCTCAAACGGAGAATAGGAAGTAGAAGAATGAATGCTCCTATTATATGCAAACTCTATAAATGGCAAACAAGTCTTCCCAAAGATTTCAAATTCTTATTAATGATAGTCTTGTAAAGCTGAGATAAAGTTCTATTGACCACTTCAGTTTGACCATCAGTCTGAGGGTGACAAGTAGTAGAAAATAAAAGTTTAGTACCTAACTTACCCCATAATACCTTCCAAAAGTGACTAAGGTACTTAGCATCTCTATCCGAAACAATACTCCTTGGAACACCATGGAGTCGCACTACCTCCCTGAAGAATAAATCAGCTATATTGGTGGCATCATCTGACTTATGACATGGAATGAAATGTGCCATCTTGCTAAATCTATCTACGATCACGAAAATAGAATCTCTCCCCTTTCGAGTCCTAGGTAGCCCTAAAACAAAATCCATAGAAATATCTACCCAAGGCTCTCTAGGAACTGGTAAAGGCGTATACAAACCATGTAGTAAAATCTTTGACTTGGCCTTTGTTCATGTAATGCATCGATTACATATGCGAATGACATCTTTTTTCATCTTAAGCCAATAAAAATGCTCATGTAATGTCTCTAAAGTTTTCTTAACCCTAAAATACCCATCAAGCCACCACTATGTGCCTCTCTCTCACTAGCAACTCACACATAGAACTATTAGGCACACAAAGCTTGTTTTCCCTTAACAAGCTTATAAAATCCTTTGTCAAGCTTATAAACAAATAACCATCATGCTTATAAAATTTACCGAATGATCCTTTCTCACATATAGCAAACACATCAATAAAATCTGAATCATTGGCATATAATTCCTTAACATACTCAAATCCAAGCATTTTTGAACTCAAAGAATTAAGAAGCACATACCTCCGAGACAATGCATCGGCAACTATGTTCTCTTTACCTTGTTTATACCGACTGATATAGGGAAATGTCTCAATGTACTCCATCCAAGTGGCATGCCTTCGATTCAACTTACGTTGACTCTTTAGATGCTTTAAGGATTCATGATCTGTGTGTATCACAAACTCCTTCGGCCATAAGTAATGTTGCCAAGTTTCCAAGGCCCTCACAAGCGCGTAGAGCTCCTTATCATAGGTAGGGTACCTCAAGGCTGCTCCAGTCAACTTCTCACTAAAATAAGCAATAGGCCTTCGATCCTGCATCAAAACAGCTCCAATATCTATTCCTGAGGCATCACATTCAATCTCAAAAGTACGATTAAAATTAGGTAATGCTAGAATAGGTGCAGAACATAACTTTTCTTTAAGATCAATGAATGCTTTATCTTGTTTAACACTTCAAGTAAATGCAACATTCTTTTTAACAACATCAGTAAGAGATGCAGCAATAGTGCTAAAATCCTTAACAAATCGCCGATAAAAACTAGCTAAACCATGAAAGCTCCTTACCTCACTGATGCTCTTAGGCGTTGGCCACTCCCTAATAGCCTTAACCTTTTCTTGATCCATCCCTATACCATTTGCACCAACAACAAAACCAAGAAAAATAACTTTCTCTATGCAAAAAGAACATTTCTTAAAATTAGCATATAACTTTTCTTTCCTCAAAACATCTAACACACATCGCAAATGTGCAATATGCTCTTCTAAAGTCTTCTTTGTACACTAGAATATAATTAAAAAAAACAACAACAAACTGAACTATATATACACGCAACACATGATTCATTAATCTCATAAAAGTACTAGGTGCATTAGTAAGACCAAAAGGCATAACTAACCATTCATATAATCCATATTTGGTCTTAAAGGCAGTTTTCCATTCATCACCTTCTCTCATGCGAATTTGGTGATAGCCACTTTTTAAATCAATTTTAGAAAATAAACAAGCTCCATGCAATTCATCCAAAGATATCATCTAACCTAGGAATGAGATGGCGATATTTTACCGTAATATTATTGATGGCTCGGCAATCAACACACATTCTCCAATTCCCATCCTTCTTTGGTACTAGTAGTGCTCGAGTGCGCACATGGGCTCATGCTCTCTCCCACGTACCCTTTGCTCATCACTCTATAACTTGCTTTTGAAGCTCTCTTTGATCTCCTCGGGATTACTTCTATAGGCCGGCCTATTGGGTATGATGACTCACCTGGTACGAAATCTATTTGATGCTCAATGCCTACAATGGGTGGTAAGCCAATAGGCATTTCCTCCGGAAACACATCTTCAAACTCACATGTAACAAAGAAGTAACAACACTAGAAAGAGAAGGATTAATGTCATCAAAGGTTAGATATGATTCTTTGAACACGAGCAAAACCATAAAATGGCTTGTTTTATATGCTTTCTAATCTCACCCACTCCCGCAAGAAGTTCTTTCTCACTCTTCCCTCTTTCTCACTCTTTCTTTTCTCTCACTTTTAGCCTCACTCTCTTTCTTTTTCTTCTCATAACTCTCGACCTCACTCTTTTTATTTTGTCTTTCTTTTTCCCTCATCTTTATTTGGTCCTCGTAGACCTTTTTTGGTGTTAAAGGAACAAGCGTCACGGTTCTCCCATTTTTGACAAAGCTATATCTATTCCTAAACCCATCATGTGTCACCTTCCTATCATACTGCCATGGCCTTCCCAATAATAAATGCCCAGCATGCATAGGAGCTACGTCACAAAGCACCTCATCACCATACTTTCCAATAGTAAATGTTACCAATACTTGCTTATTAACTTTGACCTCTGCACAATCATTTAACCACTGCAATCTGTAAGGCCTGGGATGCGTTAGAAAGGGTAACCCTAACTTTTCTACAAGGGTAGTACTAGTTACATTGGTGCAACTCCCACCATCTATTATCATACTACACACCTTATTATTCACAATGCATCTAGTATGGAAGATGTTCTCTCTTTGCTACTCCATATCATCAACACTCATTTGTGTACTCAAAGCACGCCTAGCAACTAGGGATTCACCTTTCGCAGGGTATTCTACTTCATCATCATCACTAGCATCAATCAACGCTGGCATCTCCTCACCGTCACTCTCACTCTCACTCTCACTCACTAATTCTCCATTATCTTGCATCACCATAACTCTCTTATTTGGGCATTGAGAAGCAATGTGTCCAGAACCCAAACACTTGAAGCACTTGATGTCCCGATTCTTCTGTGGATGAGATTCAACCTTAGATTTATTTTTGATACTGAAATCTTCTTTTGCCTTCGGTGGTTCAGTCTTGACATCTTCATGTCGTCTCTCATTATTACTCCACTTTGGTTTCCATGGATTTGAAGAAGCCGAAGTATACCTTACTGTACCCTTCCTCTTTAATTGCCTCTCCACCTTCATAGCCATGTGGACCATATCCTCCAACTCGACATAATGTTGTAGTTCCACTACATTGGCAATATCTTTATTCAATCCGGTCAAAAATCGTGCCATTGTGGCTTCCCTATCTTCCTCTACATTAGCCCTAATCATAGCGATCTCCATCTCTTTATGGTAATCCTCTACACTCATCGATCCTTGGGTAAGGCTTTGTAGCTTAAGATAAAGATCCCTATAGTAATGATTAGGAATGAACCGCTTCCTCATATGCGTCCTCAACTCTCCCCATGTAGCTATAGGCCTTTCTCGATTCCTCCTCCTATTATTCACCAATTGATCCCACCAAATAATAGCATAATCGGTGAATTCAATAACTGCTAGCTTTACCTTTTTCTCCTCTGAATAATTGTGACAATCAAAGATCAACTCAACCTTCTTTTCCCACTCCAAGTAAGCCTCTGGATTACTCCTTCCTTGAAACGAAGGAATAGTCACTTTGATTTTGCCTAAATCTCTATCCTCATCATCTCTCCTATACCCCCTCTCTTGTCTACCTCTTCTATATCTTACTCTATCCCTTTCTATTCCGGATGCTCGATCATCACCATCATCTTCCCAAATTTCATTCTCTGACTCATCCTCATCTATAGGCTCATATCTATGCCTATTATTTTTCCCATTATGTCTTGCTTCATCATGTCCAGCCCTGTTACGCTCTCTACTAGTTTGCTCCTTCTGAATACCCTCAATGGCAGCTTCATGTTGCCTCAACTAGCTTCCCATCTCATCAAACCTCGCATTCATCTTCTCAAATGCCTGGTGCATTGCCTTCAAAGTGAAAGTGAAGTCTACCGTAGAAGGTTGCGTCTCACTTTTATCATCCATATTAGTTATTTGAATCTGCAAAGAGATGTTAGCAAAATAGAAAAACAATAATAAACCTCACAAGCCTCACGTGTTTACACTCGCGATGTCACTCCACTCGTGTTTATACTCAAATAGGCTTTTACCCGAAGTTGTGCTCACACACTCTTGCCTTTTACCACTCTAATATTTTCTCAGTCAAGTTCTTTAGGAACTAATAACTCAATCAAGGGAAAGTACCAAAGTATAATCCTTCTAACAATCACAGTTCAAGAAACAAGAAAAAGGAAACAAACGAACAAGAATATAGGAAACAAGAATAACAAAACCAAGAACACAAAGGAGATCACTCAATATGATTATTATTAATGTGATTTTTTTCTTTTTTTTTTTCAAATCAAATTTTTTTTTTTTTGCTCTTTTTTTTTTTTGCTCTTTTTTTTTTGTAATCCCTAAATAAGTGAAATTTGAATGAATTTAGGGGAAAAGGTAAAATTTATGGATTTAAGGAAAGAAACCACAAGAATGCAAAATTGATATAAGAAAACCCTAAAAATACTATTCATGCGATATCATGTGATATGCGACCTTTGTTCATGCACACTGTTCACGGGTTTTTTTTTTTTTGCTAGAACAAGAATGAAAAATCTTAAATAAGAATGAGAAAAAAAAAGACAATAAAGATAGATGAATCTGACCTTGGTGCCTAAGCTCTGATACCAACTGATGAGAACCTTTCTAGATCAAGTTGGAAAAACCCACAACTAGATTGACAAAAACCCAAGAAAGCCAATATGATCAGAATTCAGATAAAAGATCCAAACCCTTGAGAAGCTAAGTCTCAAGAACCTAGATTGCTAGATAAGACGCCACAATGGTTAGCAAATCCTTTGATAAGTCGAAAGTTCTTTCAAGAACAAGTTGAGAAAATCCTCTCAATAATATTAAACTCAATAATGTCAAAAGTCTCCTCAAAATAACATAAAGGAGTGTTTATATAAGGTGGCTAACCCTAATCTAACTTAAAAATAAGAGAAAACCCTAAAATTAAAAACCTGGACCCGCAGGGCCTTGGCCTGCAAAGCCACTTATTCTAAACGGGCCATAACTTGGTCATATGATGTCGGATTTTAACCCACAATAAACCGTTTCGAAGCTCTCGACGTAAGGAATGCATCTACAAATTTAGAATTACTCTTCTGGCCCTTATTATACTTCAAAAATCATTCTCTCCGATGCTCGCCACCTCGTTAGCCTGAATCAAGTGTATCAAGGCTGGTTCCTCCTCGTTCAAGCCCATCTTGAATATTGGACTCTTGCAAATTGAACTTGAATTGAAGTCATCTAAAGTAGCTTGAATAAATACTTGCATGGCTTCCTTGATCTTCTTAGCTCGTGCTCTCGTAATTGGCCCTTCTGGAACAAGCAACGGATCTTTAATGCTCTCAGCACTCTGGATCACATCAGGCTCATATCTATGCCTATTATTTCCCCCATTATGTCTTGCTTCATCATGTCTAGCCCTGTTACGCTCTCTATTAGTTTGCTCATTCTGAATACTCTCAATGGCAGCTCCATGTTGCCTCAATTGGCTTCCCATCTCATCAAACCTTATATTCAGCTTCTCAAATGCCTGGTGTATTGCCTTTAAAGTGAAATTAAGGTCTACCGTAGAAGGTTGCGCCTCACTTTTATCATCCATGTTAGTTATTTGAATCTGCAAGGGAATGTTAGCAAAATAGAAAAACAACAATGAACCTTACAAGCCTCACGTGTTTACACTCGCGATGTCACTCCACTCGTGTTTACACTTAAATAGGCTTTTACCCGAAGCTGTGCTCACACACTTTTGCCTTTTGCCACTCTCATATTTTCTCAATCTAGTTCTTTAAGAACTAATAACTCAATCAAGGGAAAGTACCAAAGTATAATCCCTCTAACAATCACAGTCCAAAAAACAAGAAAAAGGAAAAAGGAAATAAACGAACAAGAATATAGAAAATAAGAATAACAAAACCAAGAAAACAAAGGAGATCACCCAATATAATTTATTATTATTGTGATTTTTTTTTTTTTTTAATCAAATTTTTTTCCTCTTTTTTTTTTTTTGGTAATCCCTAAATAATTGAAATTTGAATGAATTTAAGGGAGAGGTAAAATTTGTGGTTTTAAGGAAAGAAACCACAAAGATGCAAAATTGAGATAAGAAAATAACATAAAGGAGTGTTTATATAAGGTGGCTAACCCTAATCTAACTTAAAAATAAGAGAAAACCCTAAAATTAAAAACCTGGACCCGCAGGACCAGCAGGGCCTTAGCTTGCAAAGCCACTTATTCTAAACGGGCCATAACTTGGTCATATGATGTCGGATTTTAACCCACAATATACCGTTTCGAAGCTCTTGACGTAAGGAATGCATCTACAAATTTAGAATTACTCTTCTGGCCCTTATTATACTTCAAAAATCATTCTCTCCGATGCTCGCCACCTTGTTAGCCTGAATCAAGTGTATCAAGGCTGGTTCCTCCTCGTTCAAGCCCATCTTGAATATTGGACTCTTGGAAATTGAACTTGAATTAAAGTCATCCAAAGTAGCTTGAATAAATCCTTGCATTGCTTCCTTGATCTTCTTAGCTCGTGCTCTCGTAATTGGCCCTTCTGGAACAAGCAACGGATCTTTAATGCTCTCAGCACTCTAGATCACATCAAAATTGAAGTTTAATTTTGCAGAAAAATTGGCTCTTCATGGTTTTCCATGGATTCAACTACAGTTGGAATTGGATTGCAGTTATGTTGGAAAATTAGCTGTTGGAATGCCTAAACTGATGGTATTTTGATTGCTATTGGGCTGGAACTTGACATAAAATGCCTATGCTTTTGGCTTGGAAATTGTATTTGGAGTGGAAAAGAAGTTGTTTAATTGATATATTTTCAAGCTATATTGATATTGGTGGATGTAACTTTTGATTTGGTGGATATTTGGTTGTACTATGGATTTTAATTGATATTATATTTTATATTATTTTTAGATTTAAAATTTTAATTTTTGCAAATAAATTTACAGAATTTGAGTATTTATATAATAATAATGATGATGATGATGATTTAATTCAAATAATAATATTAAATAAAATTCTAAATAATAATAATAATAATAATAATAATAATAATAATTTTAAAAAATATTAATTGAAATAATACTAATTTTCCGGCCAAAAAAATTAGAAGAAATAGCATGAAAATAATTTTAAATTTTCCTACTAATATGTGGTGTGACATACATGTGACTATTAAAAATTATCATAAATTCATGACAGGAAAAATAACAGTGATATAGATGACAGATAGATTGTTTGTCATGCACCCCTTTTTATGACAATTATTTTTCGTTATCTACTGCCTGTTTTCTAGTTGTGTAATTATGATGCAAAGCCTGTGGATTTTTAAACTTTATGCCAATGAATAATGATTATAATGTGAATTCTAATAATATTAAGATTTTAGAATTAAAAAGAACATGAATTTGGTAATGATTAACAAAAAAAAAAAGAGAACATTTTGGCACCAAAGTTTTCATATATATACATAGGCGCCTGCCTTAATTTTGAAACTTTGTAGCGGGACATATGAGGTGAGTATATTTCTTTTTTGGAATTGGGTCATCATATTACAAAAAATTGAGTTATCCTTGTGGGGTCCTTTAATTTTTCCTTTTTCATTTTTTAAATCCTGATATGTTTTTTTTTTTCCCTAATCCCTTAAGATTCTATTGCAAATGGAAGTAGTGTTGGATGCTTGCTGTCCCTTTGCCATCCGAAATAAGTTAATATTGGGAATATTATATGTAATTTAATCTAATCTTATCCTTTTTCCAATACCAGTCTTATATTGAGGCAAAATTGTTTTAAAAGTTAAATTTGTTGTTAACACTCCAAGGCCTGTATTATATAATTTGTTCAACTTATTGAAGAGCTTCACTTATTTTACAGGACACAAGATATGCTATCTTTATGTTGATGGGGTAGCTCAAGTACTTAACAAGTCTATAATAATTTCCCATATCCATAGTATGTTTTTACTATATCCCTGTGGATGAGTACTATCTTTTGTACACTCATATTTCATCCTAAACTTGACTTATTAAAAAATCTATCCCCTTCATAATTAAAAGACAAGTTTTAACTTTTCTACAGCTTTGTTCTATTGTACATCTTGTAGTTGGCGTCGTGTACTGTCTCGTTTCTTGGACTATTGATCTTCCGAGGCTTGCTATAAGTTTCAGTTTCAATATCTCACTTTCTGTTTTTGCTTCACAAGCCACATTCAGGCTTGCTTCAGTGACATAATTTTATTACATACGCAAAATCCACACTTCTATATTTTGCTGTTGTTATTATGATGGATTGCATGAGTTATAAATTTGCGAGAGAAAGTCTTTTTTAATTAATAAAAAGATTAGTTTGTGCTTGGAAATTTTGAATTTTTACTTTTATTTTGGGAACAATTTCAATAATTTTATTTTTACTGGATGACATGAAACTTGTAAAATTCATAAAACATTTTTGGATATATAATACTTGGAGATGCATGGTGCCATATTCTGAGGGTAATTACATTTATTAGTTACATGTGCTAGAAACTGATATATATTTCTTCTCTTTTACTTTCCTTGTGCTGCATTTGGTTATTATTTGTGTTCTTTTGTTTTAGGCACATGTGAATTTGGATCTTGTAGCTGATGAAGGTTTTACCAATACAATATACTGAACTTTGGTACAAGTATTTTGGGTGATTACTTAGGTTAGGATATCTTTCAGAATTTGGGGTTGATGTAGTTTAAATATTTCAACTATTGAGGTTGTTGTAGTTTGTATGATTAAATTGATATTGTAATTTGAATACATATTAGATTTTATGTATATTGTTATTTATTAGATTTTTTAATTATTAATATTAGATTTTATATTTATTTTAGATTTGTAAGTTTTATTTCTGAAAAGAAATTTGCAAAACAAATAATACAACAACAACAACAACAACAACAACAATAATAATAATAATAATAATAAAATTCAAAATAATGATAACAATAATAATAATAATAATAAAATTCAAAATAATGATAACAATAATAATAATAATAATAATAATAAAATTCAAAACAATGATAACAATAATAATATTTCTAAATAATATAAAATTGAAATATGCAAGTTTTCGTGCCAAAAACAACAAAATAATGCTAAAAATTCAAATTTATCTTCAAATTAAGGTGTGACAAACTCGAGATTTATTTATTAAATTTATCATAAATTTCATAATGGTTTTAAACTATCATAAAAGAGTGACAAGTACATAGATGATAGATAAATTCTCTATCGTCTACCCCCTATTATGACATTTTTTTCCTATCATATATTATCTATTTTTTTATAGTGAGTGTTCTAAGGTTTTGATCTCTTATATGAGAATTAGGGTTTACTACACGCCCAAACGTGAGAGGAGGACAATTAAGAATAGTAGAGAAGACTAAAACTGTCGTATGCGGATTTCAACAATAAAAAGAAAATACTGCAATTGTCTTCTTCATATCTTAGTATGAATCTAGGTAATTTTCTAAATTTATATACGCAAACATAAAACAAAAAAAAATGATGTGGAAATGTAAAAGATTGATAAACTAAGAGAAATAAGAGAAACAAAGTCTTTGAATAATGAAAGTATTATTGATAAGTTTGAATAAACAAAACTAAGGTTTGGGTCCTTTTTATAACCCTAAATATTGCGAATTTATCAAAATAAACAAACCGAAATATTATTTTATAATAAAATTCTCCTAGTCTAAATAAGGAAAACTAAACAAACAGCACACAAATCTGATATCTAAAAAAATAAAATATAAATATCTTGAAAATAATAGAAAAAATATGGAAATAACTTAAAACTGTAAAACGACAAAGAGAAACATGAAATTTCTAGCTCGACCATGGGGCAGAACACCGATAGCACTCTGTATAAGGGCTGTGACAATAGATAAATTGAAAATTAGAAATACTCTTATGACATTTTTGGTTTGAAGAAACGAAAGGAGAGGAGAACAGAGGAAAGGAAGAGATAGGAAAGAAATAAGAGGAAAATAGATGAATTCTACGTCAAACCAAACGATGAAATTAAGATTGATCCTTCCCTCATTTTCTCTCTCTCTCTCTACTTTCCACTCCTCTCCTCTCATCCCATTTCTTCCAACTAAATATTCACCTAGAGCACTACAAGAAAATTAGGATAAGGCAACATCTCTTTAACAACGTGCACAAAGAGAATGTTGTCAAATATACAATTTAGCAACAATCATAGGGTGCATGTTGTTAAAGGTAAAGTTTTAGCAACACGTAGCGAGCGACTATTGTATAACATCCTATAACAACAAGCGAAAATTTGTTGCTATATAGAAGTAGTATAATGCAACATTCAAAGATACGCTTATTGGTTGCGTTGATGTGTTCCCTTGTATTTACATGTTTTTTGAAAGATACGCTTGTATGCTAATTTTGGTTTTATGGGGGAAGTGGTGAGCCTTTTTCCTGTTACACAAAAATGCTAAAGTTTTTGTGTAACAGGGAACTAAGTTTTTCATTTTGAGCAGAATACTGACAGATCTTAAGGGAGAAGCTAATGAGTATATTTGTCTTTTAATGGTATGGATACTCATCTTTGTTTCTTCTCATCTTTTCTTTCTCTTTTGTTTTCATTAATCCTGTGCCATAGTCTTGTGTTCTAATTTGGAGTTCAACACCACAGTACCAATATTATTTTGTTGGTTAGTATATTCTTCTGGCAATCTAAGTTGTACACTATGGTTTATTGTCACATAGTTCTCTTATTGTTGCAGATATGGCCTCCTAAAAGTATTAAAGATTCAAGAACTCGTCTTCATTTGTTACTTAAGGAAGCAATTATGCAAGTGAGGGTCCTAATTGGCACTACGATTATTGTAAACAAATAAATGCAGCTTTCACCACTTTAAGTTAATGCATCATGTTCTCTTTGATGGTTGGATGAGTCGTATGATGAATAACTGGGGCTACAATTACAGGGGTTAGATGCATGCATATTTTTAATAGACAGTTTTGGATATAATGTCAGGGGAGTGATTTCTTGTTGCTATATTTGTTGATTCTGATATTTAGAAGGATTTTGTACAATATTTTGCCTTAAGACTTTTTTTTCTCCCGTTTCTTAAACTTTAGCAGGTGTTCCTTTGCATGATTTATGGGTTGCTGGACAGAGTTGCAGGATTGCATGTGTTGATGTTGGTTTGACCTGCTGCTGTTGAATTAGATTTGATTTAGGAATTTGATAGTTGCTAGCTTTATATTACTAACCGCTGATATATGTAATTGTTGGATCGTTAATTTGATTTAACTAAATGAATTATTTTTATTATAATTGTTGTCTTTTATTATATGTAAATAATTGAATGAAAATATAATTTATTCCTACCAAATTAAATAATAATAATAATAATAATAATAAAATAATTTTCGGCGACATTCACAAGCATGTCTTTGAAAGTTTGAAAGCATTAGTAATCTTTTTCACCACAATCATTGCACGATGTCATAAGATATTTAACAACGTTCATGTCTTTTTTCAACAACGTTCAATGCGCGTTGTTGAAAGTTACTTTTAGCTACGTCAAGAATCACAATGTGCAAGTGCTCGTTGTGAAATCTCTTCCACAACACGCTTTGGGTGTTGTCGTATGCTTTTTTTCTTGTAGTGGCACTTTGCGATCCCCCCATCTAAAATCCAGATTCCTGTAAATTTTATCCAACCAAAATTTTTTTTAAGTATCTAGATACCACTACTAATTAACTATAATTGAGAAAACAAAAGTTTTCCGAAGGATTCAAATATTTTATAGCGCTACGCTATATTGGGTACTGCCAGATCTTTTGAGATAAATAAAAAGAACCTGAAATAGCTAGCTACTAAACTTTGTGAAACTAAAATTACTTTAATACTAAATTTGCAGGTTTATTATTGGATAATTTATTTATTTTTAATCCGAAGTTAATTAACAGTGCATTAAATATTACTATTTTCTATAATTTAGTTTAGTTTACACTTTTATTTAAATTTGATAGCTTTGTCTTTCTGTGCACAAAAGCTTTGATTCTATCCACCAAGCGATAATGAGACGAGATTATTTGTAATAAAATAAATCACTTACAGGAATTTAATTAGTCCGGCCGGAGGATTTTGTATTATTATCTCTGTTTTCATCGAAAACAGTTGTCCTATAATACAACTATTACAATGACGTATTGTCAACCATTTTTTCATCTGTTGGTGCTTAAATATTATTATTGAATCAGTCAATTAATTTAACTTTTTGATCAAGTATTAATTATGTATTATGATGGCTTGATTAGGGAAAAATGAAAATAATAAATAATATGATGTCGAGTTAAATTGACAAAGTAGTCCTTCATATTAATCAAAGGTAAAAGGAGACCAACCCCTCCTTAATTTGAGGAAATAATCACGAAAACATTCTTATTTTAAAATAAGAAATAAGGTAAAAGACCAAAAAAAAAATCCTCACTTTAAGACAATGTATTTTATTTTGTACTTTTTTTTATTCACATCAAAACATATATTTTTTATTTTTAATACTTAATTTTTTATTTTAATTTATATCCATATGGTTTATTCAATTTATAATGAATATGAATAAAAGTATATTTAAAAATAAGAGAAATATTATAAAAATTTAGTGACAGAGAGTAATTGACTATTATAAAAATAGTAGAAGGGTAAATTGTATATATTAATTGCAGCAAATGAGAAATTGTCAATCTCCCTATAATTTATTACATAAAATGTATATTAGAAAAAAAAAGTTTGAAATTTTTACAAAGGCCACGACCCAATTTATTCTCCACGTAGTTGGTCTTGGACTAGACTCACGTAGTCTCTCAAGGTCTGTGTCCTTATAAAGGTCTGTGTGATCATTTCATCAAACCACAGAAGGTGTCAATGTCCTTTTTCTTTAATCAAAGATTATTTTTTTCATAATCTTCTGCCATGCACGTATTTATAGCAATCTCAAATTTTAATAATTTTATTATGTTTTTGTCAAAAATGCCCACTAATAATATTTCTGAAGTTAATAACAGAGCTATCTGATTTTACTTTTTCCTCAGCGAAAACTAATACTCGTTGATGAGACTGAGAACTCAAGTTCTTTCGTGTGTATTAATTGTGGAGGTTATAATTCTTCCGAATACTTTTATTCTCATTAATTGAGAGTGGACATGCCTACACGCCTCATCCTTCAGGTCAACAATTCAACTTTTCTCATGTGCATGTGGTAGAAACTAAATATTTAGAATAAAAAACTTCTAATGAAAAATAATTTAATATTATAATGTAGCTCAAAAATAAAATAAATATCGTGAGATCAATAAGTTTAATTTTATACCTCGTCCGGCCCTGACAGCTTGGCTTTATATAAATAAAACTCTCCAGTCTCCATTTCCAAGGGAACCCAATCCTCTTTCATTCTAATAACTACAATCGATTACCCCTCTTTCTCTCATCTCTTATTATAATGGCAGACAAAGCAACATTGGCAAAGGCAAGAAGAGAGCTAGAAGATTTATACCTGGGAATCCCAGATGAATCTGTTGACCTCACTTTTCAGGACCTTGCACAAGTACAGCAACAAAGCTTAAAATCATCATCATCCCCAGGAAAGAAAAACCCTACAGTCTTGGAACCAATCCAAGAAGCCAAAACCCCAAAACATGGGTCATCTCCATTAAACAAATTACCCAGTCTTGATTTCAACAAAGGCTTGCGAGAAATCAGCAGACATCACCATCATAATCATCAAAACCATGATCGTCATGTTGAAGATGTGCAAGGATTAGCAATTAGTCCAGAAAAAGAAGAGAGTTTAGACAAGCAGTGGGGAGTTGCATGGCATTTGATAGTGTGAGTGTCATGAGCATGGCTTCAATGTATCATGAAGGCAAAGCTCAGCAACGACGCAGACCTGGGATTCCTCACTCCAATATTTGCACCATTTGCTCTACTTACAGCTACATATTCCGCCATCGATGCCTGGTATTTTTTCAAGCCAAAAAGATATATTTCTAACAGTTTTCTATGTTTTAAATTCATGTTGAATTAGAGTTCGTTTAATATTGTGGTCTCATAGCTTTTAAACTTAGCTGATGTGCAAAAATATTTTAGTTGTGAAAATAAAAATTGTTCGTTTTAAAAGTAATCCAAGTGTTGGGATAAAATCACATTGGTCAAAATCTACATAAAAGTATTTACGTAATATATTAAGGTTGTGGCTTAGCCAAAGCCCCCAACAGTAATATCAAATGAACCCTTAGTAATTAAAGTAGTGGCAAGCTTCTTCAGGATTCATTATAATTTAATTAATTATGTAATTAAAGTGATCTCTTATATCAGCATTCTGAATTGGCAGGGCTGTCCCACCTAGACTTGTATTAAGGGAACTTAATGAGCTAAGATACACTCGTACATATGTGCAGGTTTGTGGAAGGGTATACTGCAGGGATTGTGTGAGTGTAGGCATGGGAGAGATGGTTGAAGGAAGAAAGTGCATCCAGTGTTTAGGAAGAAGATTCAGCCCAAGGTAAAAGTGGGAAAAGTAACATTTTTAAATTATTACATACTAGGGATAAAAGTGGGAAAAAGTTTGTTTAAAAAGGCATTGAATTTACAAAATGGGTGAAGTTTTTTTTTTTTCCTATTGTTCTTCCATTTCACGGACCGTAAATCCACTTTATTAAAAAATTTCTTTCTTCAAGAGGTTGGACTGTTGGTGTGAGAGGGAATTGATCCTTGATATCTTACTAACATTGCAAGAGCTAACGCCTTTGATATTAAGATGTTGTAGCATAAAGATACAGCTGCTGTGAAAAAAAATGTAATTATAAAATAAAAATTAATAGTATGTAGTAAACATAATTTTTCAATAATAATTTTGACAAAATTAGTAAAGATACAATATATTTTTTATTATACAAGTATAAAATCAAATCAACTTAGCTTCCAAGCTATAGTAATTAGTGTTTACCAAACAATTTAGTGTTGTAACTTTTAAGCTACAATTTGTCCAGGCTTAATCCCAAACGGGGCCTAAACCAATTAGGTTATTTTAACTTTAGTTTTTGACATAAAATTTTGATCCATTCATTTTGTAAAACTTATTTCTAAATATTCAAAATCAAAAAATAGTATTTGAGGTTACCAACTCATCTATCTATTTAATATTTGATTTAATGCAAAACACAAGTAGTTAACCAAAAGAAGATAAAATCTTTTGAATTTGAACCACTTAAAATTAAATTGACGATGATATAGAGCTAACCAAAGGTGATTTTATTTCTATCAGATTATAAATTCAAGTTTAATTTTTTACTTGGTACTTTCTTTGTTGTCCTACTTTATGCCTTTGTAACAAAGAAAATGGTGGTTGAATTTAAGCATTTGATCTTTGACAACAACAGTAAGATATGACAAAAATTTATGAAAAGCAAATAACAAAATTATTGTTAATTTGGTGAATATGCCGTGCCGGCCGGCCATTAATAATAGGTACATTGAAAGAGCAGGAGTGGTAGGATGTTGTTCAAGGTACCCGAGTATGGTAAAGCAGGCTGAGCTCAAGTGGGCGGAGAAAGGGCCAAGGAGAAGTGGCGAGCGAGCTTATGGCGGTCCCAGCGCTGTCATTTCTAGAGCCAGAAGTCCCATGACCCCAAAAAGAGCTCATGCTAGTGGCAATAATACTCCTTCGTTTGTGGCATCTTCAACCTTTTCTCCCTATACTCCTAATCATCACCATCTCCCACTTTAAGAAATCTCATTTGATTATTTGTCATTAATTTTTTCTCCAGAACATTTTACACAATGCTTTTATTTGGTCGTTAATTAACTAGTTGGTTCAATTCGATTTGTATTATTATTTTTTTGTAAAAGCTATATCTTTAATTTGGTAAAGATGACAAGTTATAGAATATAATGCTTAATATATTCATATTGTATTGCTAATTAACCAAACTTATCTTATGCAATAGTAGAGTACATTGTCAGTGATATGCCCTAAAGGCCAATCGAGTGGCACTTGCTTTTAGGGAATTACTGTATTTGATTAATATTTTGATATTTATAAAATGACAAAGCTATTAGTATTAATAAATTATATTAATGAATATAGTCCAAGAAGTAAAATAGTTAAGGAACACATTCTCGAGTTTGTCAAGAATATGAAACATGTATCTTTTGTACTATACTTCTAAATAGTTCCTAGTGGTGGATTTATGATTGGACGTAAAAAATTCCTATAAACACTAGTATGTGTTATGACTCCTTTATGGTATGCGATAATAAAATGGAGGGTGAGTTTCATATCATTGATATGAGATGCCAAGTCAAACACATAGGTACTTGTTGCAAGAACAAGTTTACTGAACTTGACCAATTAATAATAAGGCATATGGTCTTGAGTGTTAATGGCTTATTATACATTATTGTAGACACTATGTTTAGTAATGATATTTAGACATGAGGCATCATAGATGTCTTATACATAGGCATCTATGTTATGTGAAAGCACAAGGATTGATTCCTAATCAAGGAAGAGATCTAGCAGCACCTGTTATGGCTGGCTGTGAATGGAGACAAGTGTATGACAAATATGGAATTCATTATTTTGTAATTAACAAAAAGGATGTCCCCTGTATGTTAATATGAATTGACATGAGAAATCCTTGGTCAAGGTGAAATATATTTGAAGGAGTTCAAATTATATTTTTCATGCCAAGTTCATTTAGACTTATTTTTAGGTAAAGCATAAGTGCTTAACATACTAAACCATAAACCGTGTTTTTCTCTAGACATGGATCACGTAAAACCGTGTTTTTCTATCAATTCTTGTTATTTGAATGGTTATGAAATACTGCTAGGTGTCACTCACGACTTGTAAAAATCTTAAGATCATTATTGGTTAAGTGTATTAGTAATGCATTTTAATGTCATTAGAAAAGTTCTAATTGATGACTAAAGAGTTTAGTATCTTTTAATGAATAAAGAGTTATCATTAAAATAGTTCTACTATTTATAACAAAGAATCTAAAGGTCATACACCTAATAGAAATGAAAAATCGGTTACTAGAAAATGAGAAGTTAAATTTCTTAATTTTATGGAAATTATTATTTATGTCATAATTCATTACAGAATGAATATGAATCTTAAATATTATTTAAGATAGAAATTTTGATGTTAGAAATTTTGACGTTCCATAAATAGTTTAAGGGACAAAATAAATTTCATAAAACCTTAATTAAACATTAGGTTTAAGATCGAGCATATAAAATGACCATATTGGACATGTTTCGGTTCAAAAATGATTATGGAATTCTAGACCAATTTTGGGTAATAATTTTGGGCTATTATTGGACCTAATGTGGATTAGGAAAAAGCATAAAATCATGTAAAAAAAACAAGCTCATAATTAGTCATTTGATTTGATCAAATTAGGCTTAATTTGTTAAAGACAAAATTAAGTAACTAGGCTATTTATTTATTTATTTAAAATTAATTGATTAAATAAATTATTGAAGTGATAATATCACATTTATAAAGAATGACTTAGTGGGTGAGCCTAGGTCATTGTGATGTTTAGTGCCATTATTGAAAAGACAATGATGACTTTACTTGGTGGGATAAATGATCATGAACTAACATTCATGTTTTTTCATTATCTCTCTCATTGCCAAACGAAATTTGGTAATTCCAAATTCTATGAACTCTTAGAAAATTTCTAAAGTCATCAGAATTGGAGTCTCTTTAAGGATCTCAAATCATGTAAAAACAGAAGTTGTTCGAGTAGTGATCTGTTTATAGGACAATGTTTGTAACTTTTGGTTTTTGGTCTTTTTCTCCTACCTCACAAAGATGTTTTTGAAACTACAAGTTAGGTAATAAACTTCAGTATCTTTTATTAAAGTCAATCCGAGGTTTCTAGAGCTTCCACCATTCGTTTCAATTTTACAGTGCAAAAGTTGTTTTTTTTAAGGAATCTCATGAACAAATGTTGTCCTTCATACATAATCTATTCCTTTTCAAAATTAAATGTGAATTTAATTATAATTTCAGTTGGCCACTAAATTTAAATTCTGGAAACGGTAGGGGTTGGAAAATCAAGATATGACCAATATAATGAAAATGACAACTTTGGCTATGTCATAGTAATCACCCAACCAAACATTTGAATGAGAAACAAGTTTGTACAATCTTTAGTCGGTAACATAAATAGATAATGTTTATCAACATTCAACGGAAACAGAGGAATTAATAAAATGACCATAGTCTAGAGTATCTAGAGTAAGATCTTGTACATAAACTAAGCTGAGGAAGCATGCAACTAATAAATTGAGGATAAGACAATAAAGATAAGATTATAGCACAACAGCAAGCAAAAAGAACATAGTACTAGGTTTAAATGTCTTAGCAAGAAACTTAGGTATATAAATCATGTGCTAAGAATAAGAATACTGGTGAAATGACATCAATACATACATACATATATATACGCGAGAGAGAGAGAGAGCCATTCTCTAATGAGGGCATCCTCTCTTTAAAAATACAAAAAAACACAAATTTTAATACATTTGAGACTGTGTTTTTAATTTGTTAGTAATAGTGAGATTGTCTTCACAAGAGAATGATTATAGTTCTTCTTTAATATTGATATTTGCATTTTTTAAATGTGGATATGGGCTTTTACAGTGTTGTAAATTGATTTTTAAATAGTTTATAACGTTGTAAAACCTTTGATAATATTGTGAAATTCCAAATCCGTATTTTTAAAAATAAAGGCACTCTCAATTGAGAATTACACACACACATATATGCATACATATATATATAAGAGATCCCTGGGGTTGTCGAAAATATTAACTTTCTTATTGGCCTTCAATTTAGCTAGTTAAACTTTTTATTTTCTTTCTTAAATATTATAACTCTTTGGCAAATGCTAAATGTAAGACAAGAATGGTATACCAATATCAGTCTTTATATATATAATAAAAATTCTATGATGATTTCATTTCTCTACTTGAGCTTGATCAGGCAAACCATTGATGGATACGACATTTAGGATTTACTAGTACTACCACTCATACATTTTCACCAAATTATAAAATATTAATCATTGTTTCAACTCTGACAAACTGGTTTCCAATACAAGTGTGAATCCTTCCTCTCAACCGAGGAGGAATTAGTTTAGATGGATACTCCAAATGCATAGGATTAAACTCAGTAGAATTATCAAAGATGTCTTTGCTATGAGTCCCACAAACTACCCAAAATACCTAAACAAACTCATTTATTCATAATAAAATAAAAAGTTGATTTTGGTCCATTTTAGGTCTTGATATTTTAGACGACGTCTTTACAAGCTAATTTAGGAGGATTCATTAAACTTTAAATTCTTTTTTTATTCTTTAGCTTAATGATAACTTAATCCCTTGCTCACTTATGTGAGCAAAGTTCAAACCATAGATCTCTTTTAACATAAGAGATGATATCATCTCATTTAAAATAATTTATAAAGTTAGAAATGCAGCGTAAACTTTAATTTAATGGGTGCGGCTACTATATAGGGACTCAAAGTCACTGTATCATAGAGGGGCTCAACTTTTAGAGCCCCTTGTTGTTTAGCTGCCATCGGGCAGGCAAACAACTTTTGTAACTTCCAACAACCGATTTTTCCAATCGGTTACTTAATTTTAATTGTATTTTTATTTTGGTCAAATTAAAATAAAAAGCTATAAATTATACTAATTTTTAAAAATAGTAATTATAATAAGAAAAAAAGATAAAGAAAGTAAAAATGAAATAAATATTTTTTGCTATGAATATTATGAAAAATAAAATAAAATAAATGTTCATAAAAGACAAAATTTTAATTCATGTTCTATAATTTCATTCATGTATAACGTTTAAAGTTTCATTAATTTTGTTCTATGTTTCATATAGTATATTCCAAATACACCCAAATTTTTTTCCCCCACATTTCGTGTTTGCGTTCAAGCTTTATATCACACTTTAGAGTTTCATATTTATCGTTCTATGTTTGACGTCATAACATATTCATATTTTATGTTCATTGTTGCATATTCTAAGTAAAATATTTCATGTTTGTTGTTCTATGTTTCATGTAGTTATAATCCAAATACCCTCAAATTTTTCTTTTTTCTCCCTATTTCATGTTTGTGTTCAAGTTTCGTATCACATGTTTAGAATTTCATGTTCAGCTTGTAATGTTTTATGTCGCAAAGTACTTATATTTTATATTCATTGTTGCATATTAAGTAAAGTATTTCACGTTTGTTGTTATATATTTCATGTAGTTATAATCTAAGTACCCCCAAATTTTTCCCTTTTTCCCTTGTTGTGCAAATTTTATTGAATTTGCAAGCGCACGAATCTATTATAGTATAGATTAATAATGACGAGTGTCGACCCGACAAGGAGGTGGATTTTAATTATGCATAGGGTTAATTCTCTAATTGGGTAAATGGATTTGTGGTGAAGGTATGGATATTATCCTAAAATTTAAATTAAAATGGCAAGAATAAATCAAAGTTAAAACTACGTGAATGAAGTGCTTAAGTCTCTGGATCCACACTCAACACTGTACTATAGGCTTAATATTCCTTTTTAGTGCCAATTAAATTATGAGGGGGGATTTCCACTCTTCATGATCCTCAATCTAATAAATATGGTGTCAAGCGATTATTGTGCCAGAGGGTAACGATTCTCCGTTGGCGTCAAGAGCATGTTGTGCCAGACAATAAAAATCCTTCTGTCAACAACATGGCAAGACCGTCAACTAAATAACTTGGATACACTTTCTGTCGACAATAAGTCAAGACGACCCACAAATACTAGAGGGGAGGCCTCTCTCTAATAAATATGGTGCTAAGTGCTTATCATGCTAGACAGTAATGATCTTTCACTAAGAGCTGGTATAACCAGTGCATACCTGACAAGATACACTGTTTGTCAGAGAGGAAGAGTAATAATTAAGCCCATGGAATATATCGAGGCTTCACCTTTAACCCAAGCCTGAAAATAAATTAGCTACTCATTTTTTAACCAGGGGTAAAATAGTCATTATATTAAAATACGTAGAAAATACAAGATAGAGAGGGAATTCGACAAAATAGAGCTAAAAAATAGATTCAGAGTTGTCAAACTAGGGGAGGAGCCCTCCTTTTATAGATACAACGAGTAAATCATAGCTATAGGATGAAAACAGTTCGGACGCTCAGGATTACATCACGTGGCAAGCTCTGATTGCTTGAAACACGTCATCAGTGGCTGTGATTTAGTGTGTCGTAGGTAACTTAAGCCCATTTTGCAGTCCAATACTATGTTACCACATCATCAGTCAACGTCAAAGTCAACCAACCTTTATTCAAAGGATCGCTTGTATCATCATCAGTCAATGCCACGTCAGCTTTGTCGATCCAATAAGCTACTGCCATGTCATAGTTCAGTACCACATTAGCGGTGAATGCCACGTCATCTTATCATATATGTGAATAGTACCGTACATGTGAACGGTTTATCATCGATCAATGCCACATCATCATCGCTTGACATACTTTTATTTCAATTAAACAAAACCATAACATTTTTTTTTTTATAATTGGTTAAAGCAATAATAACATTTTAATCCTTAATAATTCAATATATTCTATAAATATGTAATCGGTTGTGAGAAAATTTACCGACCAATGAAAGCTTGAAAGGAGTAGCCATTGCTTCGACTTATGCGGTGGAAAACTGCATGTTCGATTTTCCTTTGAATGAAGTGAGGTTCTTGATTGGAACCGTGGGGGGCGTGGACCCAGTCATACTTTCTGCAAAGGATTTTTTTGTGATTCCTTTCAACTGTCGTCGATTTTGAAATATCGGCATATGATGGCTTTGAAGGAGGTTGAGAGGCTTTTTGGGCTGGTTGGTCATTGTGGGGGGTGTTAAGTAAATGTAAGGGGGCTGGTTTGTTTCGGGGGGAATTCAGTATGTAAGCGGAGGTTGTTGGTTATTGTGGGTTGCTGGGTCATTATGGTGGGCATTCATAAATTCAGTTGGGGGCATTTGTGCATGAGATGGAGAGTGTTGTGTGTCCTGATAGCACATGTCATTGTGGTGTGAGTGGTGGCGGCCAATTGAGGTGCTCCATGCGTGACTTTAGTGTTGGAAAGCTGGCTGCATGTGCTGGAAAGTTGTGAGGAAAATCTGTGGGCATGTGCGGGAATCACGGTTTTGTCGCACACGAGTGGGGCAGACTCGGATGGGCTCGACTGGCTTGTACGCGTTGCTTGTGCAGCAACATCACCCGATGCATGTTCGATGGTGTTTTGGTGGCCATGGCCAGGTGTGGTGGCGTGGACTGCGCGCGCTGCAGCGGCTCGACGAGAATCAGATGAAGGCAGCGGCGGCTCTTCAGCCATCGGTTCACGGTCTGCATGCGAATTTTCCTTGTTTCGTGCGAGAGGGGTTGTTTGAATGGGTGGTAGATGCGGCTGGACAAGGCTATCATGGATGACAGCAGGTGATTGTGATGAAGTTGATGGGTGGTGAGTGTGAGACGAAGACGGATGGCTGGATTTGAGTGTGCTTGATGCATGTGTGGAGCTTTGGATGGTGGATGTTTGAGGAGTATTATTAGGAGGAGAACTTAGATCAGCCTGGGCAGTGGCCAAAATCCTTTCAATCTCGACCTCGGCGGTTCCCATGGTTTCTTTGGCTTGTGTGGCCAGTTTTTCACTAGGTCAGGCGCTGTGGCTATTAGTGGTTCCATCGGCGGCAATGGCTTGCGGATGATAGTGTTTTCATGCATGAGGGACATGCATCTGTCATCCAAGAGTTGGCTATCATGGACAACGGCATTAGCTTGTTTCGACGGTGACGGTAGTGGCAGCAAAAAGTTTCAGCAATGGTCATGTGCATGGTTTTTCACGTTCACTTCGTGTGTAGGTGATGGATGGGGGTAGCAAAATTGATCCACAGGGACTGCATGCTAGGTTTGGATCACAGGAGCTTGGGGCAGCACAACTGTGAAGCTTTGGTTGGGTAACAATGGTGGAATTGAAGAAAGTGGCTGGTTGTGCATCTGCAGTGGTGTGACAGAGCTAGATGGTGAGGGCTTGGAAGGATCGGCTGGAGATTCGGAGGTTGGCAGTGGCACAGATGAAGATGGCGGCAGTGGTGGATATTCGCCAAAGTCGGCCAGATCGGCGGTGAGGGGAAGGTTCCGATTTACCACCGGTGGTCGGATTGACCACAGACAACCGGTGAAGGTACTCAATGATCTTAATGTTCAGCAATTAACTAACTATTAGTTTACTAAGTCCTCATTAGAAGTTTTTATTTAGGAAAAGATAATTATTCTGGATTTTGGCAAAGTGTTAACTTTGAAAAAATCCCGCACTACTGTGCTTCTTGTAAGCACCCTCGGTCATGGCGCTGAGACATACCATGTGACCAATATCCGAGACTTCATCTCCAACGGCAAAGCGCGGCACCTAACAAAGTGAAAGGAGTCCAGACTTCAGCTGCAGTCCAGACTTCAGATCCATTAATGGAGCCTCCCATCTCCCCGAAATCCACAGATGGAGGGTCTCCACTTACTAGGGGATCACCTGCAGGGATCCGATCTGATGACACGGGAGCCCCTGCATTGAAGATCCGACTCTGAACCACCTACCTGAGGTCCGGGTTGAGGATCCAAAGATCTGTGAGGATTCAGCAGGCACAACCTTCTTCAAATCCACGGTGCCAGATACCTCATAGATGGTCATGCGCTTCAATACCTACAGCACTGGCATTTCCTGTCTCTAATGAGGATCTCAATTCTGACTGGAACCGGGACATTCAACATGCCATGGGCTAGAACTCTCATTCTGATGAGGAAGGATTCAATCTTGTCACTAGTCGCAAGTATGGCAACCGGCATTATAGGCGGTTCCATTAGTTGTTGTTTCTTTCCTTTTGATTAGGCTTTGCCTTATTGAATTTTTAGATATATTTGTTCCTTTAACTCGGGTTTTAGTGTATGTTCCCCTCCACATATATTTTATCTTTTATTGTTTTATATTATAGGTAGGGGTCTATGCCTAACCCCCCACCTCTTTGGTGGATATTAAAAAAAATGTAATTTAATCATTTTATACGTGAAAATATAATAAAAATATATATTATTATATAAAAACTTATAAAACTTAGGGTATTAATGAATTTTTCCTATGAATTGTAAAAATATTTAAAGATGTGCAAATAAACTCAATTGGTAAATTCTCTGGTAGAGAATTGCATATTTTCAATCGTAGGAATTAATTAGGTTTGCATATTATTACATAAATTGTCTTAAAACTATGAAAAATTTTATATTAAAATTACAATGAACTTTATTCCAAAACCTATAAAAATTGAAATATAAACTCCATTAATGAATAAAGAATAAGAGTGCATAGACAACTTTTACCATCTATCCGTCCCAAGGTCCTTTAGCTCTATCTTTTATTTTCTAAGCATCTTTTCAAATCCATTTATAACAACCAATTCCATGATAAATCAAGTGAGATAATTTATATCTCCATAATTATTTGTTTCATTCTTTCTCTTTTTTTCCATTAGTTTCTATTAAGAAATAAATATGGAAATGTTGACCTACGATTAAATGATATTGTATATACATTAATAGAGTTAAATTAACATTTCATCTTAATATTATCACTAATACATTTTCTATAATACACAACTTTTTCTATTGTAAGTTCATTTTGCAATAACGTCTGGATCGTCTGTTGCCACCGACTTTAATTCTTCCCTGTTTAAAAGAATAAGAAAATAAATGTTAGTTTTTATAGCAAATTAAATCCCGAAACAAAAAAAATTAATAAAAAAAGCAATAATTTAACCTAAAAATAGCAACAAATTAAACAAAAAAAACAGCAAATCTAAGCGATAAATTGCAGCAAATTAGCCCAGAATTCATCAAACCAAAAAATAGTTGCAAAGTAGCCTCGAAATACCCAAAAAAAAGTAAAAAAATAAATCAATACATTGCCCCAGCAACAGTGACCTAAAAACACGGGTCAAAAGGAAAATCAAACAATCTTGAATTAAAAAATTAGGAAACCAAAAAAAAAAAAAAAATTGGAGGGCATATGAATAAGTCAACAAATGAGTTACTTTCTTCATAGAAACCTTTTCCACAACTTCAATTCACTGTCAAGGTGAAACATAACACACTAGCAAACATGCATGCAACAAAATCCATCTCTCTATATGAAAAGAAAATTTATTTCTTGCCGTCACCACCACTACATCCACCACAACTTCAAAGGTTTACAAAAATTTCTATTAACATTTATATAGCCACCTAATAAAAAAGCGTGATTATATATGTATTTAATAATATATATATATATATATATAGTTATAGTTCTTCTTTAGTGTGGACGTCCTTATTTTTTTTCATGCGGAGACGTCTTTAAACCACGGGGTTTAAGAGAGTTAAAGTTTTAACTCTCTTAAACTACACGGTTTAAAAGCGTGTCCGCATTAAAAAAATGAGGACGCCCGCACCTGAGAATGATTATATATATATATATATATTTCATGTATGCATCTTTGTTGATTCTATCCAAAATAACTTGACCATTTATCAGTTTTTAGGAATATCATTTTTAACCACTTGGAAAAATATTGCAACTTATGTGAAAAGATAACAAAATCTTCTAGAATGCGGAATCACAAATCAGAATGATGTAAATAAATACTGTAGGAATGAGCACAATATGAAACTCAACTCATGATGAAGAGACAACCAAGTTCTACTATAACTCACGAGCGTTAACAATAAATATGAAATATCAAATATGTTTCCTAGTCAAATTCCAATCTTTTTAAAAATATAAATTTAGGGATTTTATTCGTACAAAAGTTAAGAGAAGACCTTATTCAATTGTTTTTCATGTGCATATCTTAAAGAACACTAATTTTCAAAAGCTTAATTAATTCTCTTTATAAGGAGATAAATAAGCTAACCAACAAAGTCTCTATTTACCCAGATACAACAGAAGATTTAACCTAGAAACAAATATAGCCCAAATATAGCAAAAACTTTATACATAAACAACAATAAATTTAACCCTAAAAATAGCAACAAATCAAGCCCATGAACGGCAGAAAATAACAATAAATTTAACCCAGAAACAACAATAAATTTACCTAGAAACAACATTCAATTTAAACCAAAAACAGTAGCAAATCAAGCCCAAAAAAGCAAAAAATTCAGCCAACGTAACAAATTTAACCCAAAACAGAAGCAAATCAAGCCTGAAAATAACATAAAATTAAACCCAGAAAAAACAGCAAATTTACCCAGAAACAATAAAAAATTTAACCCAAAAATATCAACAAATCAAGCCTAAAAATAGCAAAAAATTTACTCATAAACATGAGCATATTTAACTAAAAAATTGTAGAAAATTTACCCGAAAACAGCAATAAATTTAACCCAAAAATAGTAGCAAATCAAGCCCAACCGCAGCAAAAAACATTTACACAAAAATAACAGCAACTTAAAACCAAAAACAACAAGAGAAAAAATCCAAAATAGTGTTAGGTCCATCTCATTGGATGGCCCAAGCCCAAAGTTCCATTAATTTGGAAATTTAAGTAATTAAATAAAACAAGCTAGCGCTATGTGAAAATTGCCATGAAATTTGGCTATATAAAGAACAAAAGCAAGCGACAGCCCTGGTGTATGGAATTGCAAAAGACGAGAGAAGAAAGGAGAGAGACAGCGGTGTAAAAGTTATTTTAACTCCGTTTTCTCCCAAATTTGGAGGGTAAGTTCTTGTCATCACCCTCTACAATCTTATTGGTCTTGATTTTTATTTTATCCTCTTGTTAGTTGTTATATGAGATATCCTTTTGTTAGAGGTGGATTTTAGGCTGTTACTGTAAGCCAAGATTTTTGAGATTCTTGATGTTGGTAGCCTCTAGTATTATCTAGAAAAGAATTTGTGCTGTAATCATATTATTAATATAGTGAAAGGTTATATCGGACTACAGTCCCGTGGTTTTCCCGTTTTGGATTTTTCACGTAAAAATTTGTGTCTTTTGTGATTGGTTTATTGCTTTGGATTTTATTGGTTTATTTTTCTGCTTATTTATTTATGGTATACATCCCATTTTAATCACACAAAGAGGGAAAGAGTTTGTTTCCACTTAATTTGCGGCTGGTTGAATGAGTTCCTTTCCTAACAAATAGCAATAAAAATCTGCAAAATAACCTACAAACAACAAAAATAGGGCAAAAAACAACATCATATAAACCTAGGAACAATGACACAAATAGCGTTGTAAAAAATGAAAAACAAGAAATAAATGTGCAGAATAAAAATTCACTTAAAATAAAAATTACTCTTCTTCAGTTACAACATTCAAACACGCTCTGACGATTTTATAGAGATTTTTTTTAACTGATTATACATCAGGTTACTGATCATATATCAGACATTTACAACTGCTATTTTAGCAGACAAATACACTGGGACTATAATATTACATTAAATTCTATGAAACACTTACCTAGACAAATAACCCTCACAAATATTAGAGGAACGTATTGGCTCCACTCACATTTCGCAAAGGAGAAAGACTATATACAAGTTAATTTCACTCAATCATGCTTAATTGAAGAAATTTTGAGCTCCAACCATAGTTGGGACTCGAACCAAGGCGCTCAAGAAAACTTGAGTGCCTTGGTTACCAATGAGCTACTAGCCCATTGGCGACGATTTTATAGAGATTAATTAGCTTTTTTTGTTTATAGGTGATGTTAATTAGTTTTGAAAATAATTTTGTTCTTTTACTTACAAATAGTAAGCATAGATTATTAAAATAGTGAGTAGTTCAACCGAAAATAAAAAGAAAATTAAAACTCATGAATGAATAATTTTCACTATGCAGATTTAAATAGGAAGAAAAATAGTGAGTAGTGATTTGGGCAGCTTTTATGACAACAATTTCGGTGATGACAACAGCAAAAGAGGCTAACAACTAATGGTGGATATGGTAGTACGGCGGGACTCCTACCACAGGAGTAGTAGTGGCCAATTAGAACAAAGAACAACAAAATTGGTGGTGTTGGTGTCCCGCAGCAACAACTTTACCTCTCTTTCAGTTTCGTGTCCATGATACTGGGATTTAATCACTTGCTTCTAAGGGAACTTGACGGTAGGGAAGCACGACATGTGATCATCGGCGATGGGTCGAAAATGGCTCTGACTCATGCGAGAAATTAGTTTAGTGATTTAGCTGATGAAACATAAAATAAGAGATAAGGTGTAACCTCTTCAATCGGTAACCTTTTATTTTTCATTTTTAATTACTTTTTCCTTTGATTTTGTTAAATTTACAATCACAACTATTGGATTCAAATAAGCTAAATCCAACGCTTTATTGTGGCCTTCTACACATTCCCTTGAACCCCTGTATTGTAACTACAGCCAAATTTAATTGATTGCCCATATCATCAAATTGTAATGCAGTTCGAGCTAAAAAACAATGTAAAATAATCCATTTAAATTTTAGAAGTTGATGAGTTTCAAAATAAATCAAAAGTTGATGATAGATTAATTATTGCCTGCCACAGTGCCACCCTTTAGGAATGTAATAGCTACCATAATTAGTTTCTTTAATGGCTTTTCTAAAGCTACCAAACATGGGTGTGACTTCGGGAGGCTATCTCATGGTAGAGAAATTTTAGAATACATAAGATGATTAATGTTAGTCATACAAGAAGTAAATGATGTTGGGACATGTGTACATTTATTTTGAAAAACGATCATGCAAGTAGTGATTATATTAAATTCAATTATACATGCCATTTATGCATTAGTTAGTTGTATTATCTCTAATGTATTCTATAATTCCTCCTCTCAGCATGATATCGGGCTCTAAAAAAGAAAGCCCAATATTCTTTGGCTGTCATCTGGTAGCCAAAAACATAGAGCAACAAGTTTCTTTTACCAATTGTTCTATTTTATTAGCTATTTAAATTTAAAAAATTAAAATAAATATTATATTTAATTAAAAATTTTGAAAAAATAATATTAATAGTAAGAAAAAAAGATAAATTAATAGAATTGTGGTATAACAATTTTGCTTGAATGCTTGGTTTCATTGTTAGGAAAGATGACATGTGGCGTGAAAAAAAGTCTAGTTGAATCACAATTCGTTGGTTAGTTTACCATCTAAAAGGGCTTAGAGACCAAAATTATGTTCACAACTACAATAGGGTGTGGGAACCACGAGTACTAATGATGTAGAGAAGCGTGCAGTGATAACTCCATGCTTCCAGAATTCTCCAGCCCAATACGCACATCTTGGTCACCCAAATGGGCCATGTTTGCTGCCGCGCGGGCTTGGGCCGTCACATTCTCCCCCACCAAATCTGGAGACGTCCTCGTCGACTCGTTGTGAAATTGCTTAATCTTGTCTCGACAATACCACAAATCGTTCAAGAGAAGGATATCACTTATGAGGAACAGCATATGAGAAACTACATAGAAGGATGAGAGCCGGATGGTGCTCGAAAAATGACACAGAGCGGATTCTCATATGCTATCGGATATGGTGTCATGACACCAAATGGGCTGGACATCCATGGCAAAAGCGGACTCATGTGTTGCTAGAGTCGACGTATTATTGGCCACAAATACGAGATGAGGTGGAGCAGTTTGTGCGGATATTTAGCCTATAAATAGTTGAGGCCCTCATTTAGCCTATAAATAGTCACTCACACATCCTAGTTGTCGAGCATCATTTCGAGTGAATTATAATAAATTTGTTGACAAACACATTGTGGAAGAATTCAGGCATGAACACAACCTTCCTTTGACTCATTCGTTCACATAAGAAAGTTAGCGATGCAAACATTGTGCAAGCTAAGGCATTAAGGCATGTTAGTGTCAAGACATGCCAATTCTTAGATTTCACGGTTGATTAAGTTAGGGGGTTATATAACCTAAGATTTATTCATATAGATATGTGTAATAGACTAGATGTGATATGATCTATAGTGCTTAGAGCATTAAAGATCCGTTGCTTGTTCTAGAAGGGCCAATTGCAAGAGCATGAGCTAAGAAGATTAAGGAAGTAATGCAAGGATTTGTTCAAGCTACTTTGGATGACTTCAATTCAAATTCAATTTGCAAGATACCAATATTCAAGATGGGCTTGAAAGAGGAGGAACCAAATTTTTGGTATACTTTATTGGAGTTAATGAGGTGACAAGCATCGGAGAGGATAATTTTTGAAGTCGAATAAGGGCTAGAATAATACTTCTAAAGTTGTTTATGTATTCCTTACATCGAGAGCTTCAAACAAGATATTGTGGGTCAAATCCAACACTATATACCCAAGTTATGGCCTCGTTTAAAATTAATGGCTCTCACGCCAAGGCCTTGTGGGGCCATGTTTTAATTTTAGGGTTTTCTCTTATTTTTAAGTTAAATTAGGGTTCTTTAAAAAAAACAGTTAAATTAGGGTTAGTCACCTTATATAAATACTTTTTTATGTTCTTTTAAAATAAACTTTGACAATATTGAGTTTAATATCATTGAGAGGATTTTTTTCAGCTTGTCCTTGAAAGAACTTTCGACTCATCAAAGGAGTTGCTAACCTTTGTGGTATTTTATCTTGCAATCCAGGTTCTTGAGACTTAGCTTCTCAAGGGTTTGGATCTTTTATCTAAACTTTGACCATATTGACTTTCTTGAGTTCTTATCAATCTAGTTGTGGGTTTTTCTAGCTAGATTTAGAGAGGTTCTCATCAGTTGGTATCAGAGCTTAGGCACCAAGGTCAGATTCATCTATCTTAATATTTTTCAATCTTATTTGAGATTTTTCATTCTTGTTCTAGTATTAAAACAAAAAAAAAATTGTGAACAGTGCCTTATGAACAGTATTTTAGGATTTTCTTATATCTATTTTGCATCCTTGTGGTTTCTTTCCTTAAATCAGCCAATTTTACATATTCCTTTCCCTAATTTAATTCAAATTTGATTATTTAGGGATTTACCAAATAAAAAAAAAATCATATTTGGTGATCTCCATTATTTCTTTGCTTCCTATTTTCTTGGTTTTTTTTATTCCTATTTCTTAGATTGTGATTGTTAGAGGGATTATACTTTGGTACTTTCCCTTAATTGAGTCATTAGTTCCTAAAGAACTTGACTGAGAAAATATGAGAGTGGTAAAAGACAAGAGTATGTGTGCACAGCTTTAGGTAAAAGCCTATTTGAGTGTAAACACGAGTGAAGTGACATCTCAAGTGTAAACACGTGAGGCTTGTGAGGCTTATTATTATTTTTTTTTTCTCTATTTAGCTAACATCTCTTTGTAGTTTACATTAAATAACTAACATGGATGATAAAAGTAAGGCGCAACCTTCCACGGTAGACCATACTTTAACTTTGAAGGCAATGCACCAGACATTTGAAAAGATGAATATTAGGTTTGATGAGATGGGAAGCCAGTTGAGGCAACATAGAGCTGCCATTGAGAGAATTCAGAAGGAGCAAACTGGTAAAGAGCTTAATGGGGCTAGACATAATCAAGCAAGACATAATAGAGGAAATAATAGGCGTAGATATGAGCCTAAGAATGAGTATGAGGCAGAGAATGAATTTTGGGAAGATTATGGTGATGATCGAGCATCTAAAGTAGATAAGGATAGAGTGAGATATAGAAGAGGTAGACAAGAGAGAGGGTATCGGAGAGATGATGAGGATAGGGATTTAGGTAAAATCAAAGTGACCATTCCTTCATTTCAAGGAAAAAGTGACCCCGAGGCTTACTTAGAGTGGGAAAAGAAGGTTGAGTTGATCTTTGATTATCATAATTATTCAGAGGAGAAAAATGTAAAGCTAGCAGTTATTAAATTCACAAACTATGCTATTATTTGGTTGGATCAGTTGGTGAATAATAGGAGGAGGAATCGTGAAAGGCCTATAGCTACATGGGGAGAGTTGAGAGTGCTTATGAGAAAGCGGTTCATTCTTATTCATTACCATATCTTAAATTTCAAAGACTTATCCAAAGGTTGAAAAGTGTAGAAGATTACCATAAGGAGATGGAGATTGCTATGATTAGGGCTAATGTAAAGGAAAATAGGGAAACTACAATGGCACAATTTTTTACCAAGTTGAACAAAGAGATTGCCAATGTAGTGGAGCTACAACATTATGTAGATTTGTAGGATATAGTCCACATGGCTGTGAAAGTGAAGAGGCAATTGAAGAGGAAGGGTATAGCTAGATATATTGCGGCTTCTTCAAACCCATGAAAACCGAAGTGGAGTAATAATGAGAGACAAAATGAAGCTATCAAGATTGAACCACCTAAGGCAAGCGAAGATTTCAGCAGCAAAAATAAATCTAAGGCTGAATCTCAACCACAGAAGAATCGGGACATCAAGTGCTTCAAGTGTTTGGGTTTCGAACACATTACTTCTCAGTGCCCAAATAAGAGAGTTATGGTGATGCAAGATAGTAGGGAATTAGTGAGTGAGAGTGAGAGTGAGAGTGATGGTGGAGAGATGCCAGAGTCAATTGATGCTAGTGATGATGAAAAAGTAGAATACCTTGAGAAAGGTGAATCCCTAGTTGCTAGGCGTGCTTTGAGTACACAAATGAGTGTTGATGACATAGAGCAGGATAGAGAGAACATCTTCCATACTATATGCATTATGAATAACAAGGTGTATAGTATGATAATAGATGGTGGGAGTTACACCAATGTAGCTAATACTACCCTTATAGAGAAGTTAGGATTGCCCTTGCTAATGCATCCTAAGCCTTATAGATTGCAATGGTTAAATGATTTTGAAGAGGTTAAGGTTAATAAGGAAGTATTGGTAACATTTACTATTGGGAAGTATAGTGATGAGGAGCTTTGTGACATAGTTTCTATGCATGCTAGGCATTTATTATTAAAGAGGCCATGGTAGTATGATAGGAAGGTGACACATGATGGGTTTGGGAATAGATATAGCTTTGTGAAGGATGAGAGAACTGCGACACTTGTTCCTTTAACACCAAAAGAGGTTTACGAGAACCAAATAAAGATGAGGGAAAAGGAAAGTCAACACAAAAAGAGTGAAGCCAAGAGTAATGAGAAGAAAAAGAAAGAGAGTGAGGCCAAAAGTGAGAGAAAAGAAAAGAGTGAGAATGAGGAAAGAGTGAAAAAGAACTTCTTTTAGGAGTGGGTGAGATTAGGAAAGCATATAAAGCAAGCCATTTCATGGTTTTGCTCGTGTTCAAAGAATCATATCTAACCTTTGATGACATTAATCCTTCTCTTCCTAGTGTTGTTACTTCTTTGTTACAAGAGTTTGAAGATGTGTTTCTCGAGGAAGAAATGCCTATTGGCTTACCACCCATTAGATCAATTTCACATCAGATCAATAAGCCAACCTATAAAGCTGATGAGCAAGGGGTACGTCAGAGAGAGCATGAGCCCATGTGCAGTACTAGTGCTATTAGTACCAAAGAAGGATGGAAATTGGATAATGTGTGTTGATTGCCGAGCCATTAATAATATTGCAGTAAAGTATCGCCATCCCATTCCTAGGTTAGATGATATGCTGGATGAATTGCATAGAGCTTTTTTCTTTTTTTTCTAAAATTGATTTAAAAAGTGGCTATCACCAAATTCGCATGAGAGAATGTGATGAATGGAAAACTGCATTTAAGACCAAGTATGGATTGTATGAATGGTTAGTTATGCCTTTTGGTCTTACTAATGTACCTAGTACTTTTATGAGATTAATGAATCATGTGCTGCGTACATTTATAGGTTTGTTTGTTGTTGTTTACTTTGATCATATTCTAGTATACAGCAAGACTTTAGATGAGTATATTGAGCATTTGCGATGTGTGTTAGATGTTTTGAGGAAAGAAAAATTGTATGCTAATTATAAGAAATGTGCTTTTTGCATGGAAAAAGTTATTTTTATTGGCTTTGTTGTTGGTGCAAATGGTATAGAGATGAATCAAGAGAAGGTTAAGGCTATTAGGGAGTGGCCGACGCCTAAGAGCATCACTGAGGTAAGGAGCTTTCATAGTTTAGCAAGTTTTTATTGGCGTTTTGTTAAGGATTTAGCACTATTGCCGCACCTCTTGCTGATGTTGTTAAAAAGAATGTTGCAATTACTTAGAGTGTTGAACAGGATAAAGCATTCATTGATCTTAAAGAAAGGTTATGTTTTGCACCTGTTCTAGCATTACCTGATCCGCAAATTTGAGATTGAGTGTGATGTCTTAGGAATAGTTAATGGAGCTATTTTGATACAGGATCGAAGGCCCATTGCTTATTTTAGTGAGAAGTTGATTATAGCAGCCTTGCGGTGCCCTACCTATGATAAGGAGCTCTACGCGCTTGTGAGGGCTTTGGAAACTTGGCAACATTACTTGTGGCCTAAAGAATTTGTGATACACACTGATCATAAATCCTTAAAGCATCTAAAGAGCCAAAGTAAGTTGAATCGAAGGTATGCTACGTCTTTCGGTATTAACAAAGTAAAGAGAACATAGTTAAGGAGTTATATGCCAATGATTATGATTTTGTTGATGTGTTTGCTACATGTGATAAAGGATCATTCGGTAAATTTTATAAGCATTATGGTTATTTGTTTAGGGGAAACAAGCTCAGTGTGCCTAATAGTTTTATACCTGAGTTGCTAGTGCGAGAGACACATAGTAGTGGCTTGTGGGTCATTTTGTGATTAGGAAAACCTTAAAGACACTACATCAGCATTTTTATTGGCTTAAGATAAAAAAAGATGTCATTCGCATATGTAATAGATGCATTGCATTTAGAAATGCCAAGTCTAAGGTTTTACCGTATGGTTTGTATACGCCTTTGCTAGTTCCTAGTGAGCCTTATGTAGATATTTCTATGGATTTCGTTTTAGGGCTGCCTAGGACTCGGAAGGGAAGAGATTTCATTTTCGTGATCGTAGAGAGATTTAGCACGATGACACATTTCATTCCATGTCATAAGTTAGATTATGCCACCAATATAGCTGATTTGTTCTTCAGGGAGGTAGTGCAACTCCATGGTGTTCCTAGGAGTATTGTTTCGGATAGAGACGCTAAGCTCCTTAGTCACTTTTGGAAGGTGTTATGGGGTACGTTAGGTACTAAACTTCCATTTTCTACTACTTGTCACCCTTAGACTGATGGCTAAACTGAAATGGTTATTAGAACTTTATCTCAGCTTTTACGCACTATCATTAATAAGAATTTGAAGTCTTGGGAAGATTGCTTGCCATTTATAGAGTTTGTGTATAACAGGAGCATTCATTCTTCTACTTCTTATTCTCCATTTGAGATTGTTTATGGTTTTAATCCATTGACTTTAATGGATTTGATTCCTTTACCCATTGATGCAAGAGCTAGCTTGGATGGTCAAAAGAAAGCGGAGTTGGTGAAGTCCATTCATGAGAAAGCGTGGCTTCACATTGAGAAGAAGAATTAGCAGTACGCTACTCAAGCTAATAAGGGTAGGAAACATTTGATTTTTGAATTCAGTGATTAGGTTGGGTTCACATGCGGAAGGAGAGGTTTCTAGCTCAGAGGAAATCTAAGTTGCACCCTCAAGGAGATGGTCTATTTCAGATTTTTGAGCGCATTAATGACAACGCTTATAAAGTGAATCTTCTAAGTGAGTATAACGTGTCTGCTACATTTAATGTTTCTGATCTTTCTCCCTTTGATGCAGGTTCAAATTCGAGGATGAATCCTTTTGAGGAGAAGGGGAATGATATGATCTAGAGTGCTTAGAGCATTAAAGATCCGTTGCTTGTTCTAGAAGGGCCAATTACGAGAACAGGAGCTAAGAAGAGTAAAGAAGTAATGCAAGGATTTGTTCAAGCTACTTTGGATGACTTCAATTCAAATTCAATTTGCAAGAGACCAATATTCAAGATAAGCTTGAAAGAGGAGGAACCAGTCTTAGAATACTTGATTCGAGTTAACGAGGTGGCGAGCAACGGAAAGGATAATTTTTAAAGTACAATAAGAGTTAGAAAAGCTATTTCTGCATTCCTTACGTCAACAGCTTTGAAACGGTATATTGTGGGTCTAAATCCGACATCATATGCCCAAGTTATGGCCCGTTTAAAATCAATGGCTCTGTAGGCTAAGGCCTTGCTGGTCCAGGTTTTAATTTTAGGATTTTCTCTTGTTTTTAAGTTAAAGTAGGGTTAACCACCTTATATTATGTTCTTTTAAAATAGACTTTGACAATATTGAGTTTAATATCATTGAGAGGATTTTTTTCAACTTGTTCTTGAAAAAACTTTCGATATCAAAGGAGTTAACCTTTGTAGCGTCTTAACAATCCGGGTTCTTGAGACTTAGCTTCTCAAGGGTTTGGATCTTTTATCTAAATTCTGACCATATTGGCTTTCTTGGGTTCTTATCAATTTAGTTGTGGGTTTTATTAGCTAGATCTAGAAGGGTTCTCATCAAAATGCTTACACTCGTGTTGAAGCTGAAGATACTGATTCAGATACAATTATAGCATACTTTGCCGCAAAAGCTAAACATGATCCTAGGCTATGCTTTCAATGCATACTTAATGATGAAAATAAACTGCAGAATTTATTTTGGACTGATTGTATGGCATGTTATGGCTATCAGTATTTTGGTGATGCTTTAGCATTTGATGCAATGTACAAGACTAATGCCTATCAAAAACCTCTTATAACACTTGTTGGTACAAACCATCATTGTAGAACTACAATCTTTGGATTCGCATTGCTCACAGATGCGACGACCAACTCCTTCACAAGGCTACTCTAAACTTTCTTATTCGCTATGGGCAACCAGAAGTCCATATCTATCATTACTAATGGTGACAACAATCTCAAATGCAATTAAATAGTGTTTATAGGTTGTATCCATCGTCCTTATTATTAGCATCTCGAGAGGAATGCACAGGCCAATATAAAAAATAATGACTTTACAAGAAAATTTTGTAATTTGATGTTGACACCCATGAGAGAAGATGAATTTGAACAACAGTGTCGGCTATAGTTGGTGAATTCAAGCTTCAACAAAATGATTTGGTTCAGAAAATATTTTCCAGGTGGTGCTCTTGGGCCGAAGCTTATCTTAATGGAATATTTTTTTGCTGGTATACGAAGCACTCAAAGGTGTGAGAGTATGAATGCATATCTTAATCAATTTATCAATACAAGTTGAAATTGTATGAATGCATATCTTAGTCGACAAATTGATTATGCTCTCCATAATATTCGTGCCACTAAAATAGCGGATGAGTTTAAAACCAATTACAGTTCTCCTATCTTGAGTATACACTTACAAAACTTGGAGAAGCATGCTATAGAAATCGTCCTAATTATGCATTTTAGGTCTTGTAGAGATGACATGACAAGAAGGCACATTAATTGAGATAAAAAATGTGAAAAACCCTTATACCCATGTGCACACACTCGATTAATTTGGGGCACCAGTATTGAAGTGGAATATGGTTCATGAAATACAGGAAAATAATATAAAATGCTGTTGTCAAATGATAGAATTCTGTTGGGCTTCAATGTACAAAAAAAGGCCAACGATCACATTACTTGCACCGCTGCACTAACACAAGTTGGTAGTAAAGTTTCAAAGCTTGCCAAATTTAGTGCATTATCTGTAGCTTGCAATCAAATGTGCTATAATGTGGGAAAAAAATGTAGAAGCCTATGAAGAGGCATTGGTTGAGACTAATTGGTTAAAATTAAATTTTGAATAACTAGTTTAAATAGATAGACTTCTAAATAAAAAGATGCCACAAGACCAAAGGTTCACAATCCAATGGTTGTCAAGAGCAAAACTGTTATCTACAGAACCAAATTTGTAATAGAAAGCACTAGAAAGTGTGAAAAATGTCGTCCAATTTGGCATAAAGCAAGAACTTATGCTATCAAAAAGAATGATAGCACACAATTTACTTATCCCAGGTCTATTTCACGTTTACATTATTCAACTTAATGTTTGACAATCTCTGTTACATTCTGTAGTGGTTAAAAATAACTAAAATATATATGTTCATTGTTCTATATGAAAATATTTACATTATTCAACTTCATGTTTAACAGCCTTTTTTGTATGTTGTAGTAGTTAAAAAATAACTGAAATATTTATTTACTTGTCCCATGTTCACTGTTCTTTGTTTCATGTTTACATTATTCAACTTCATACTTGATAACCTCTGTTGTATGTTGTAGTAGTTAAAAAATAATTGAAACATATAGCTACTTGTCCCATGTTCATTATTCTCTGTCATATTTATGTTATTTAACTTCATGTTTGACAATCTCTGTTGTATGATTGTAGTAGTTAAAAGTTAAAATAAATATATATTAACTTGTCCAATGTTCATTGTTCTCTATTTCATATTTACATTATTCAACTTCATATTGATAGCCTTTGTTGCATGTTTTAATAATTGAAAATAATTTAAAGTTCATCAATTTTTAGTGTTGATGGTCACAATTTTCGCACATTGGCTCCTTCAAGTAGCCAATATTCTAGTGCTTTTGGTGGTGAAAATCTTGCATTATAGGCTTCTTCGAGTAGTTAATTTTCTAATATTTTCTATTGGTAGCCTCATTAAAGTGTATATTTTACATAGATTTACAATTTTCCTATGTAATTTTTAAAAGATTGGCTTATTGTTAGAGAGTCACATTTTAGCAGTTGATTCTAATTTTGGTTTACAGCTACATTGTACATTTTCTAACTACAAATTTTCTTAATGGATAGCTTAATTTACTTCTGTTGATCAAAATCTTATACAAACCTTGATTTGATGATGCACCAACAGAATATGTCGAGGGTAAAATAGAAAACACATTTTTTAGGTCAACATTCTCTCCATTTTTTATGATGACAAACACTCCATGCATTTTGACATTCATTAAGGAGATTTTACAAATTTTATTGAACTCGCAAGCGCATGAATCTATTGTAGAATAGATTAATGGTGACGAGTGTCGATCCCACGAGGAGGTGAATTTTAATTATGTGTAAGGTTAATTTTCTAATTGGGTAATTTGATTTGTGGTGAAGGTATTGAAATATTTTATCCTAAAATTTAAAATAAAATGTCAAGGTAAATTGAAAGATGAAACTTTATGAATAAAGTGCTTGAGTCTCTAGATCCACACTCAACATTGTACCATGAACTTAATATTCCTTATTATTGTCAATTAAATCATGAGGGGGATTTCCACTCCTCATGAGCCCCACTCTAATAATATGGTGTCAAGCACTCATTGGATGAAAACAAATTGGACGCACAGGATTGCGCCACGTGGTAAGCTTTGATTTGCTAGAACACATCATCAGTCAATGCCACATCAGCTTTTCGGTCCAATAATATACTGCCACATCATCAGTCAACGCTACATCAGTATTTCAATCCAATAGGATTTTACCACATCATCGGTCAATGCCACATCATTGGTCCAATTGAATGCGTATATGTGAACAATATTGTATATGTGAACAGTATCATATACCCCTTTATGCTCCTCATGAACAGTATTGTATACGTGAACAGTACCGTATATCCTTTTATGCTCCTCCTAAGGTTTTTGGCTGTTCTGAGTTCAAAAATACTGTCCGTTTTCCTGTCCGATGTCTCGTCAATTGTGAAATGACCAGAATACCCTTGAAATACATTAAAAAAAACTTAAATTATAATAAAACACACACAATGAAAGTGCAAGGGACTTAAATACATAATAGTAGAGATATTAGTGAGACTTGGAGTGTAAAATGATGATTTTATCTTTTATAGATACACACTTTCCAGCACTGAACACAATCCCAACCAGCTTATTGCTAGTCCCTGACAAATTAAGCGATAAGAAAATTCAAACACAAAATGATTTTTTTTAAGGTAATTGTGTTTACTTCTTTAATCAAACTAATGACAAAATCAAATAAAAGTATAAGCATTATATCCAACCTAAAGAAATATCACTCCCACATCAACCATCCACATGAGTTAGTCAAGTAAACACATGCAAATTGATTAATTATCAAATCTACATTAATCAAGCCACTTTCAAGAATGACATGTCAAACCCCAAAATCTCACTGGTAAGAATGACACTCAAAAGAAAATGAACCCAATAAAAACAGTTACTCTGCAAATGATAAATTGAGAGAAATTAAAAGAAAAACAATATCACACACTCTCACAAAGAATAATGCCCACAACTTAGAAAAAAAAGTATGATCTCAAGTCACTCGAATTTCTAGTCAACCATTAATATTATATGTATTCATTTTTATCCATTGCTACATATTTTTAGCCCATATTACTATCTTTTACTTCAGACTATTGTTCCCTAAAATCAAGAATGACTTTTATTAAGACGTAACATAGGTTAGGGATATGGCTAACAAAAAATGGGTAATAGGAAAAAAAAATATATGCTTGAGAAAAAATAGAGATCTTTTAGAAATTGAAAGGTGCATTTCACTTATTTGTTTATTTATTTATTAATTTTTCTCTCTTTTTTTAATCACACATCATTTTTTTTACATTGCACCACTTTTCTGAATAAAATAATTATCTAAATTTTTCTCAAACATGAATGGGTGATGGAACATATAAGACATAGGGCAATACTCCAAATCGGAGTGGGACAGGATGATAAGTTAATAAAGAAAAGTTTTTTTTTTTGTTATTAAAGGCTCAAAAGGGTTTACTATGGATATTTCACAGAAAGGATGGCTAGAAAAGGATCAAACAGGTCAAAGATGGCCTTTCCATCATCTTTAAGAGCTCTAAATAATCTTCCATATCTACTATTTTGATGGACCTTCAGATGTAGCAACATATTTTTTTTTAATGGTTTACTCAAAGGAAAATATAGAGATCATATGTAAAATAGTAAACTGCTAAGCTGTATAAAGAATGGGCAAAAAGGGTTACTCTCTAAGAAAAATGAAGGCTAAAAAACTCACTTAGAAATTTATTATGACATGTGCATTTCTTCAAGTAACTCAATCAATTTCACTCACCAGACCTTTCAATTAACATTTGTCACTGACATCAGCATGCATAGTAGCAAACATGGTGTAACATAACTCAAGGCCAAAGATAATACAAATACTAAAATTGGAGAGTCATCATGTCATCCAATGTCAAAAGATCACACAAAATACCCTTTTTTTTTTAACTTGGTAAATTTTCTTTTAATTGAACTCCAAGACTAAGAAGATGCGTTTCTAGAGTAATTAACCTCCATATTCTGCCATCTTCTGACTCGAGAATTTAGAAAAGGTTAGTAAAAATATAACACTACTACCAATTATTCCACAACTGTCGATTATTCCCTCCCTCCAACTAGAACGAGACATTGTCCTCAATGTCTAAAAGGATAGAAGTAAGGTTTAGAAGACATCACTTGGGAGCCGCAATATAAAATAAAAGAAAATGTTTACAAGTGGAGGGTTAAATCTAATTTACACTTCTTACTGCGGCTCCTACTACCATCATTAGTCGGCCACTTTAACGCAAAGGTCTTGGGATCTGGCTCTAGTTTATAAACTTGTAACAGATTAAGTAGCTCATTAGCAGTAGGAGCACAAAATAGAGAATTTTTTTTCACAGTGAAAGGGCGTGGTACAATAGTCAAAACTAAACAATAAAAAGAAAAAGCAAAAATTAATTAGATATAAAATTGCATCATTAAAGGCAATAATGTAAATGATAAAACAACAGCGAAATAAAAGAATATTTACTAGTAGTTGTGATTGTGGCTCACATCTTCCTATGATTTTATGTCCAAAGACAACTTGAACGTCCACTATGGGTCAAGGATAGGCTTCCCGTCTAGTTTTCTTGCAAACAAGGTCTTTATAGTCAAATTCCCCAGACTATATCGTGCACGTTCTTTTTGGAATAATGGCCATAACTAGGAAATTGCACGTTGTACATATCCACTAGGATGCATTTCAAAAGACAAAAGGATATCATCCAATGACTCTTTATTCAAGCCATCCGTAATGAAGTTGATCTTATCTTCCCTATTTTCAGACACCATTCCCAAATAAGTACATGGATTTCTATAGCATTGTATTCTGGCACACTTATAACAAGAAACTAAAAGCCGTCGAGCTCTTTGTTTTCTTGAATAAGTTCCTTTACCACAACTTGGCATGTAGGCAATAAATTTGGGAGGCAACTCACTTACCTATCGTACTTTGGCTTTTATTAACCATCGGATGTCAGTAGGGATGTTAATCCTCATAAGCAATCACATGCCTTCGGACCGAGCTTTGTAGATTGTAAGGAGAGCATTATGAGGGAGTGAAGGAAATCGTTTGTGAATCTTTTCAAGAGCTGTGTTTTTATTCATGCCTTACCTTAAGAATTTCAGTTATTATAGGAAATTGAAGCAACCGACTTTAATTGTCACGGAGTATCCTTATCTGCCACTTAACCAAGGCAACAAATTAAAGCACATAAGGTAAATCAATTCTGCAAAATCAAGTAGAAAGTGAAAGCAAACAAAACAAAATAAAAACACACAATGTAAAAAAATAAAGTATAATCAAACACTTACTTCACAGTCTTCCTCTTATAGAATTTACCTCAAGTTCTAATTGGATTTCATATATGCCTTCCTCTTATACTAACTCTGGTGGTTGTAGATCCCAAATAGGATGTGTTTTACAAAATTGTATTTGGCCTCTGAGGTGAGATTTTATACGTAGAAGTTCTCCAAGATGGTTCAAGAGGATCTGTCTAATTAAGGTTCTCATGACTAAAAGAGATAAAGAAAACACAATGGTTAAGCAAACACACTTACATGAAAAACAAAATGGCATATCACACAATTGATAATAAAACAACAAAAAGCTAAGTTACTCAATTAATACGAAAAGACAACCTAATCAGGATTTGGTAGGTTACTTAATTTGATTTTAGTGTCTCCTTCATGTAGTCGATATTCCAGATATGCTCTTAATCTTTGACCATTAAATTTGAATGTGAAACCATTCATTGGATCCTCAATTTTAATTGTCCCATGTAGAAAAAAAGTGCCAACAATAAATAGACCAGACCATTGAGAGCGTGACTTACTTGGGGAAAAGTGCTGGCAAAAATTGAATAAAAGTACTTTCTGACGAGGTGTAAAAGATTTTATCGTAATTTTCTTGTCATGAAAGACTATCATTCGCTTCTTGTAATCCTTAGCTTTTTCGTCGTTGTGAATCTCTTCACGTTTTACCAGCTGTAATCTCCTTTTCAAACTATAAATGGGGTGAATTCCTTTATTTATTGTCAAGGGAGCATAAGATAATTTCTGGCGATGTGTTTTCTTCTCCTAATAATGTGTACTCCAAAGTATCGAGTGACGGTTTAAACTCAAGCTTTGGTAGTGATTTTGATGATAGGACGAGATTTTTTCCTGATGGTGCCAGTTGGTCAATTCTTGACTTCCATGTGTTAGTGTCTATGGATGGTGCTGAATCAAGTAAAACATTGATCTCATCAATAGATATGTCAATATCAAAATCCAAACTAAAGTGAGTTAAACATTTTTAAAAGATCATCACTAAGGTTAGAAGGCAGAGTATGATCAATTGATTCTTCAGTTATATCCACATCAACGACTCTCTCATCTCCATTAAGAGGATTTTCGGCAATATTTAAGATATTCAACTCTATAGTCATGTTGCCAAAGGACAACTGCTTTTTTCGGTCCTACATTGAATGTGGGCATCGCCAGTTGCCAACAAAGGTCGGCCTAGGATAATGGGGATGTGCTTCTTTGAATCTTGCAATGGTTGAGTGCCAATCATAATAAAATCAACAGGAAAATAGAACTTGTCTACCTAGATAAGCACATCCTCAACAATACTATGGGGTATTTTCATGGACCGATCTGTAAGCTGTAACACCACTGGAGTTTAGTGTAATTCTCCTAATCTAAGTTTTATTAATATTAGAAAAGGCAACAGATTTACACTAGCTCTTAAGTCCAACAAAGCATTCTCAAATATGTGGTTCCATATACTACATGAAATAGTAGAGGAGATTGGGTTTTTGTATTTTGAAGGAATCTTGTGTTGGAGTACAAAATTAATGTTCTCTGTTAAAAAGGTCTTCTTTTAAACATGAATGTTTTTTTTTAGTGCAGAGGTCTTTAAGAAACTTGGCATAAGACGGAACTTGTTTTATAGTGTCAAGCAAAGGGATGTTAACACGTACCTATTTAAAAATTTCCATAATCTCATCTGTGGAACTTCTCTTCTTTGCTTTAGCTAACCTCTGAGCAAATGGAGCTTTAGGGACGTATTCACGTGAGTTACTCTTTTCTTTCTCCTTTGTTGATGAGTCCTCTAAGTCTAAGGGTACAACTTGAGTTGTCTTTGTCGCTTGCATCCCCACTTTGTTGTCGACTTCTTTGCCTTTCCATATGGTCATGACAGCTTTGACTTCTTCATGCTGTTGGGGCGAACTAGTACTCACTTTATGTACTCCATTAGGATTGGGTACTGGCAGGCTCGGGTTTGAATTGCCAAGGTTTGAATTGAAGAAGCAAGTTGACCTACCATCTTTTCAAGGTTTGAGATCGATTAGGCTTGTGAATTAAAGCCAACTCTTATTTCACTCCACAACTCGTCAATTTTGTGATTTTGTTGCTCTATCACGGAGTGAGTAAAACTTTTGAGATAGTGGAATGCCTCCTCCCACAGTCTAGGTTATAAGTAGTTCTAATTCTAATTATATAGTCTAAATGGTGGCTGAGAGATTTAAGGAGCCTAAGTAATCGGTTGCATTGGTGGAGCTGGAGCTGCTGTTCTATTCTATTGGAGTCCTTGAGACCATGAAAAGTTGGGATGGTCTCTCCATCCAGGATAATATATGTTGGAGTAAGGGTTGTAATCTAACTGCTACCCCATCACATTAATGACAGTAGCTTAATCTAGGTATGAATCCTGGTCAAACTATCATAAGCATGTGACTTATTTGAATTTGCAGCCGTTAATAATGATATTTGGCGAGAAAGTCCTTCGATTATTGCTTTAACTTCTTTGATTTCCGATCTTGACTCGCCAACATGGACCTTATTTACTCCCTTGATTCTTTTTCCATTCCTAAATGATCGGCTTTGCTGTTGGGAATTATCCGCTTGTCGCTGAAAGAAATCCTAAATCCCATATGCACTTTTCAGCATTAGCTCTCCTCCACTTGTCACCATTAGCCATTCTTGCATATGTGGTAGTAATTACTCTAATAAATATTGGCATTGGTGCCATTTCTCGTACCCATGATGTAGACACTTCAAGAGTAGCCTATTGAATTACTGCTATGCTTCGAAAAACTGCTCATCTTCTCTCTAAGTAAACTCTGAGATTTCATATGAATAGCATATTTATTTAGAAATTACATTTGTTTATTTAGAAATTTAGTTACCATTTGTTCTCATGACGCAATGCTATTAGCAGGCATTGTATTGAACCATGAACGAGCACAATCTTTTAAAGAAAATGGAAATAATCTAAGTTTAACATCTTCATCTGAAAAACTTTCATATTTAAAGGTTTGGCAAATAGCATGAAAATCATTTAGATGGTTGTATGGGGCTTCATTTTATAGGCCATAGAATGATGGGAGACAATTTAGCACACTAGGTTTTAACTCGAAACTCCTAGTAGCTACATTTGGGTATCTTATGCATGATGTGCTCAAATTAGCTAATGGACTGAAGTAGTCCTTAAATGATCTCTCTTGTGGGGCTTGTTGATGTTGCAAATCAATTTCAATTTTATCCTCAATTTTAATTTCTAATGCAATGCTTCTATGTGTGCAAAGTATCTTTTCTAGTTCAAGATCTATAGGTTCTAGATTATGTGACAGTGACCTTCGACCATGCATGTAAAGAATAAAAAAAATGAAATTACAAACAAAACTAATTAAAAAAAGAGAAATTACGATACTGACCTTAGTATGTTGTTACACACTACTACGAAAACACACTTAATAAATGACTTACCTCCCCAGCAACAATGCCAAAAACTTGTGCAAAGTTTATTGAACTCACAAGTGCACGAATCTATTGGAGAATAGATTAATGGTGACGAGTGTCAATCACACGAGGAGGTGGATTTTAATTATGCGTAAGGTTAATTTTCTAATTGGGTAATTTGATTTGTGGTGAAGGTATTGAAATATTTTATCCTAAAATTTAAAATAAAATGGCAGGATAAATTTAAAGATGAAACTATATGAATAAAGCGCTTGAGTCTCTGGATCCACACTCAACGCTGTTCCATGGGCTTAATATTTATTATTAGTGCCAATTAAATCATGGGAGGATTTCCACTCCTCATAAGCCTCATTCTAATAAATATGGTGTCAAGCACTCATTATGCTAGAGGATAATGATCCTCATCAAGAACACGTTGTTCCAGACGATAAAATCCCTTTTGTCAACATGGCAAGATTGTCCACTTAATAACTTGGATTCACTCTCTATCGACACTGAGTCAAGACGACCTATAAATACTATAGGGGAGGTCTCTCTCTAATAAATATGGTGCTAAGTGCTCATCGTTTCAGATAGTATTGATCTTTCACTAGGAGCCGGTAAAACCAATGCATATTTGAACAAGATACACTGCCTTTCGACGACAAGTCAAAACAACCACATAATTCAGAGAGGGAGAGAATGCAAACTTACAAAATTAAGCCTATGAAACATGTTCAGGTTTCACCTTTAACCCAAGCTTGAAAATAAATTAGCTACTCATTTTTTAACTAGGGGTAAAATAGTCATTATACTAAAATATGTAAAGAAACAGGATGGAGAGAGAATTTGATAAAATGGAGTCAAAAATAGATTCAGAGCTCTCAAATTAAGGGGGCAACCCTCTATTTATAAATATAATGGGTAAATTATAGCCATTGGATGAAAACAAATTGGACGCACAAGATTGCACTACATGGAAAGCTTTGATTTGCTGGAACACATCATGAGTCATTGCCACATCAACTTTTCGGTCCAATAATATGTTGCCACATCATCGATTAATGCCACATCAGCATTTCAATCCAATAAGATCTTACCACATCATCGGTCAACGCTACATCATCAGCCAACGCGACATCATCAGTCTAATAGAATGCGTATATGTGAACAGTATTGTATACGCGAACTGTACCATATACCCTTTTATGCTGTTCTTAAGGTTTTCGGCTATTCTGAGTTCAAAAATACTGTTCGTTTTCTTGTCGGATGTATCGTTAATTGTGAAATGATCAGAATACCCTTGAAATACATAAAATACTTTAATTATAATAGCACACACACAATTAAAGTGCAACGGACTTAAATACATAATAGTAGAGATGTTAGTGAGACTTGAAGTATAAAATGATGATTTTACCCTTTATAGATACACACTTTCCAGCTCTCAACATATTTTAACAACAAGATTTTCAAGAAATATAAAGCTTCCCCCAAGTATGATGCGGGTTTATAAAATATCAAATATGCTTCATAAAACTCAAGTATCAATATAAACATTTCATCAATTTGAATCTCAAATGATCATGTATCAATATATATGACCATCAAATAATAACTCAATAAAAAATATATAAGCATTTTATCACAATCAAGTATCAATATATAATCATCAAAATGCCCAAAATGCGTATTACTTCTGCCTCTTTTGACATCATTAAAAGTTAAACAATAAGGCAGCTTCTTATATCAATATTCAAAATGGCAAGTAATTGACCAAGCAGATGTACAGAAAATTTAAAATATACAGAAAAAGATCATAAGAGCTTATCACTAAGTAATTCAAGCTCTATAATTATCTAAAAATTCAATAGAAAACCTGAAGTCATAATAGTCAAGATCACTAAAAAATGCAAAAAATGTGATGAAAATGCATGATAAGATTGATAAGATTTTTGTGCAAAAGACAAAGGCGAGAAGAAAACAAAAGCCAACTACAGCATCTAGGAAAATGATGTTGGAATTGGAGGATCAATTCAGAGGGCTTGAAGAGTCAGCTGTTACCTTTCTAGAATCTGCTGTTGCTGGAGCTAAAGCGATTCAAATTGCAACTGAAGGCTAGATTACTGATCAGATATAGTATAAATCTCACCTAACACATGTATTGTTTGAAATGCTGGAAAAGGTCCTATTACAAAATTTTTATAACTATTTTCATTAACTATTTGCAAATATGTAATTTTAGAGGCCAAATAGTTAAAAATGGAAAATTGAGAAACATAATGAATTGCATTAATTAGTGAAGAACATTTAAAAACCCCCAATTCACCCCCATCTTGGGTTGTCTACTTGGAATTAGAACTTCGAATATAACTAAGCAACTTAATGATGCATGTCTATAATGTTTATAGTATCACGTGTATGAATACAGATTATAAAAATATGACAAGTATTTTCTATACTTCACAAAAAATGTCACAGTATTATCTCCTGAAACTTTACAAAAATTGCTAACAAAAAAAAAAACTATCCTTGTACAAAAAGTGCACTAAGATGCATATAAAAAAAAAATCATTCCTAATAAACCGAACATCTAAACACGCAGTCTCTTGTGAACCTATTTGCGACTTTTCCCTTGTACTTTGATGCTTTATTTGGTAAGATGGCTTCTTCACTTGAGAGGATATGGTATTTATCATTGCAACATGCTTCGTGAACTAACTATTGGCTAGTGTGAGCAATTTTTCTCAATGTTGATTCAATGCGGAATCAATTAATTGAATGGCTAACCTACCATATGCATCTTTAGAATTGTACTAGTCAATTTAAAATAAAATAAATTACTTTAATAAAATTAAGAAGTTTAAAAAATAAAAAGTTTATTAATTAAAAAGTTGTAGGGTTAGGAAGTTTAGCAATTTTGTAGCAAAGATGACGACTTCTTGGGTAAGAATTCTGGACTGTCCATGAATTTGATGGCATAAATCCCACAATCATATCCATTTTTTTGCATGGGAAATCCGACACCACAAATGTTTGTAAAGTCAAGGAACTTCGAGTATTCCATACTTGTTGGCATTTGAGGCTGAAGAATGGAATTAATGGAATGCAACTGCAGAAAATATCGAAAAAAAAGTGTTGATTAATATGAAATTTAACACAATATAGATGAGTAATAAAACGGAATAGACAATTTAAAATAACATAAGTGATATACAATGTGCAAAGCTTTATCATGGCGTCTTCTATTACAGCAAGGATCCAAAAGAGGATCGCAATCTCAACACATTTTTCTTTCAGTTTCTCGATCAATAGGAACCAATGAGATGATTCGTCATTAATTGGAACATAAATCTAGCATAACAGTTTTGAATGTTTTATAAGAACTAAACCATTATAAATTTTAATAATTAAAAGGTTGAGAAAGTAAAATTTTTTACACCTATGCAAGTGTTGCATATAATTTTTTGAAATTTTATCTGCCCTTGCGAAATAATCAACTTTAGGTCCAATTGTGAGAACTGATTGCTGCACAAAATAAATGCATAAATTAAAAAAATCAATAGAGAAACAAAAGAAAAAAAATGTAAAAATTACTTGAGATACTTCCAGAATATCTTGTAGGTAAATATAAGCTCATTGGCACATTTTTCTCCATTGCCTACTCAATGAGGGTGAAGTGATACACTTTAATAGAAATAACCTAAATGTGATCAAATTGATTAAGAGATGTAGTATAGGACAAACATATAGTGTGATATAAATGAATATTGAAACCTCATACCTCTCCACTTAGCTATGTTCCAAGCAAAAGAGTTGGCAAACAAAGCTGATTTACAAATTCACCGTAAGCAGACACAATGAATAATGATTCACTAAAGACAATAACCAATAAGTTTTAGTATTAATTCATAAAAATCATTTAAACCTAACTTATTGTGGGAGTACAAATATTAATAAATAATTTCACAAATACCTTTCTTGAGCATCTCTATCAAAAGTATATTGAATAAGCTTCAATTGATCAATAGTAACAGGATCGTTAACATGAAACAAACTAGCTTTATACTTGGGCTTTGCTCCCTGTGACACTTGATCGTATAGTGAAAGTTGATACTATCTGTTGAGCATTGGAGAGTGTATATTCATAAAGGATAAAATCATCATTTTACACTCCAAGTCTCATTAACATCTCTACTTTTATGTATTTTAATTCCCTTGAACTTTGATTGTTTGTGTTTGTATATGTTTTGTTATACTTTGAGTATTTTGTGTATTTTAGGGGTAATCTAGTTATTTCACGATTAACGAGAAATTGGACAGCAAAACTTACAATACGATGACATGACATTGACCGATAATGTGGCAGTATCCCATTGGACAAATGATGTGGCATTGACCGATTATGTGGCGTTGACTGATAATGTAGTGTTGATCGATGATGTGGTAAGATCCTATTGGACCAAAATGCTGATGTGGTATTGACCAATGATGTGGCAAAGATATTATTGGACCAAAATACCGATGTGGCATTTAATGATGATGTGTTTCAAAGCAATCAAAGCTTGCCACGTGGCGCAATCCTGTGCTTCCAATTTATTTTATCCAATAGCCATGATTCATCCATTATATCTATAAATAAGGAGCTTCCCCCTAATTTGACAGCTTGGAGTCCAAATTTGAGCCCCATTTTGTCTAATTCCCTCTCCATCTTCTATTGTCTATGTATTTTACCCCTAGTTAAATTATGAGTAGCTAATTTAGTTTCAAGCCAGGATTGAAGGTGAAGCCTCAACATGTTTCATGGGCTTAATTAGTTAAGTTTATTTTCTCTCACTCTCTGATTTATGTGATTGTTTTGACTTGTCGTCAACAGACAGTGTATCTTGTCTAGGTATGCACTGGTTATACCGACTTCTAGTGAAAGATCATTATTGTTTGGCACGATGAGCACTTAGCACCACATTTATTAGAGAGAGAATCCCCTCTAGTATTTGTAGGTCGTCTTGACTTAGTGTTAACAGAGAGTGAATCCAAGTTATTTAATGTGGTCTTGCCACGTTGTCAATAAAAGGATTTTTATCGTCTGGCACAACGTTTCCTTGACACTACATTTAACGGAGGATCGTTATAATTAGCGCTTAACATCATATTTATTAGAGTGAGGCTCATGAAGAGTGGAAATCCCCTCTCATGATTCAATTGGCACTAAAATGGAATATTAAGCCCATGGTATAGTGTTGAGTAAGGATCCAGAGACTCAAGCACTTTATTTACATATTTTTATCTTTAATTTCTTCCGCATTTTTATTTTAAATTTTAGGATAAACATATCACCTTCACCACCAATTCAATTACTCAATTACATTAACCCTACACAATTGAAATCCACTTCCTCATGGGACTCGTCACCATCAATCTATGTTACAATAGATTCGTGCGCTTGCGAGTTCAATAAAATTTGCACAACAGTATCCTGGCCTACAATTCGTACTTAGTCGTGTTGGCGTTACACTCACATTGGTATTCCTAACTTCAACAAGTCAATGCAAGGTCAATAGAAAGCATTCAAGAATAGAAAAAGTAATAGCAAGTTAATGTTAATCTAATTGAAAGATAAATTTGTCAATCAACATATTTATTTTAAGAGTTGTGATACATTTACAAAGTTAGGATATAGAGTTTGTATCCCCACTTATATGGTACAAATATTAGTTCACTATTTGGATGAGAAGTGATATGACTCAATAACTAATTATCACATGGCCCTATCAGAAAATGACACATCAGCTGTTACATCAATTGGGATACCCTAACTTTTTATGTCTATTATTATTGATATTTTAAATCGTGAGATAAATTTCTTACTATTTCAGCCTGTTTTTTACTTAACTTAGGAGGATAAGACCAAAAGCATTCAAGGATCTGTTTAAGTGTACCATGGTGAGATCAAACACATACCGTGAGATGCTAAAAAACATATCACTTAAATCCTTGTCTTCAAATATTATTATTATTGAGTATAGTAGTAACCAAGGGTTATTCCCATAGAAGATTATTCCCAATTAATAACCTATTAACAGAACACACTAAATTGACCTTAAATGAAAATTAAATTAAAAACCCAATCTAAACTTATTGAAAATTAAATAAAACTTACCAGATTTAATGAGGAAAATTTGAGGGGATCTGGAGTTCATTTGTTTTGCAAACTAATTTAAAGAATTCAAAGCAAGAAATATGAAATTTCAGAAAACAAATTTTAAAAGGCTTTAATAAATTATGAGAATTATGTTTCAACAATCATTTTCCACCAATAACCATTAGAATCAGTCAACATTCAGAATTATCATTCACATTTTTTTCTCTAAAATAAGAACCATAAAATAATAGTATAATACAAGTTCAATTATCTTGATCTTTCCTTGCTTAGCTGCTAAGTAAAATAAGCTCTTAATCTCTTTTCTAAAAAATAAACTATTTAATAAGCTCTCTAGATTTAATTTAATGAAAGCATTAAAAGCAAGAAAGATATAAGTTGAATAAAGCTCGTTTGTTTATCTGGAATTATATTCCATATGCTATAAAAAAATTTCTCCTCTAATATATTATTTATTGCAATCTACTACTTTTATTTAGTTCTTTGACAATTATGTATAGAAGACCTAAACTAGCAGTCAAACCATTATCAAATCTATTAGTCGCACACCTAAATAAACAAGGTAGCAATTCTTGAACATTAAATCAGTGAAATATAGTATTTTATAAAGAGAAAGATGAAGAAATTCTGAAATTTTATTAACTAAAAACCATGTATAGGGTTTTGAAATCAACCCTTAACTAATAGAAAATTTACTCACACATGGTTAAGACATGAAAAATTAAATTCATTAAAGAAAATTAGTAAAAAAAAAAAAAAAGAGAAATAAGATCTTATTGATTAAAACATGGATATGACAGCTTGTTCTTCTTTAAAAAATGTCCTCTCCTCTATTCTTGAATAGATTCTTCCTCTGATTCTTGAATTCATTCTTTACTGATTCTTGATTTTTAAGTCTAGTAGAACCTAAGAATGTGAATAGAGCCCAAAATTTCGTCCAAGAATAATCAGTATCCATAAAATTGCACTTTGAGCATTTTTCACACTAATTTATAGCTTTTGTTCTCCTTTTTATTTCTTTGCCTGAAAAATACTACAAAACATAAAATACTAATAAAGATTCAAGAAGTTCGGGAAAATATCAAATAAATGCAAAGAAATTAATAAACATTTATGTAAAATTAAGCATTTATGAGATTGGCCTAGCTTCACGTTGATTACATGCTTTGGGGATCCTAGAGGGATTCTATGGGGCTTAAGGAGCCTTGTGCAGCTTACAAAATGCTTAAGACAATTATATGCAACTGAGGGAGCTCGTGGAGCTCTGAGGGGCTCTAAACGAACTATGAGGGATACTCATTTGAGATCCCATCTACAGAGCTTAAAGATGCTATAAATGGCACTCTAAAGGAAGCTCACGGTGATAGATACAATCATACCCCTATAATAGAAATAAAGTAAAAGGCCATAAATATAAATAATACATAAGATTTACTTGTTCAACCTTTGGCCTATGTTTATAGGAGCGACTTATCAATCCATCCACTATGTTAGAGAACGTATTTGAGGGGTTCTTTTACAAAATAAATGATAAAGAATATAAAAGAGCTTTTATTCTTCTTCTTTTTCCGGTTCCTTAGAGGGAACTTCACATCTATTTATGAAGACCTTTTAAATGAGAGTCCTAACTTGTTAAAGATGAACAAGAGGGCTTATAGTGTTCACCATTAAGAAGATAATAACTCGAAGGTAAAGCACTATCATAGTATTTTTCTCTTATTAAGATGGAGACCTAAGCTAATTAGAGTAAACAAGATGGTTCATTTAAGGAATGTAGATATTAATTAGAGATGGAGATATGAATGGAGTAAGGTTGGGATAAGAGCTTTAAAAAATAAAAAGATGATAAGCTTGAAGAGTAAAATAGAGTTTCAATAGAGAAGAATCAACCCAAGATACCCAAGTGGAGAAAACAAAGTATAAAGGGGAAGGAAAAATGAATTGAATGAAAGATGAAATGAAGAGAGCTAATGGAGAGCAAAGGAAAGAAACAGAGTTGAACCCCTCTCCTAGGCTCAATCTATGAATATATGCTAACATGTGGCAATAATGTGTTGGAGAACGCTCTAGAGTTTACATGTGATGGTATAGAGGACCTTCTATATGGCACATGGCAATCATGCATTGGACGAAGCTATTGGGATCTCATATAATTGTATGCTTTATCCCTCTTATAGATGTCGTTTATGCATTAGTCGCATGCAACAAAGAGATCATGTGTGCTCAAGGAACTGTTGATGAGGACATGCGCATGGTCCCATGGTCTACATTTTAAATAAGGTTAGCATCATTTTGATGAGTTTGAGCATTAAGGTTCATCCTTATAATATTAAAAACCCGGATTTTATATTTTATAATATTAAATATGAATATTTTTTAATTTATTTTATAATTTTTTTAATTTTTCAATTTATTTTAATGAAATTAGACATAAAAAAAAAACTTTAATGCTTAAATTTTTAAATATATATAATAAATTGATTAAATAAATATAATTATTGAAAATAATATATATTTTATAATAATTTTTTTTTATAAAATCCGGTTTCCAGACCGGACCCAGGCTCTTCAAGTGATGCCTGGGACCGGCACGTCCTCATCTCCGGTCTGAGTATTACCCGACTCGCATTGGCCGGATCCGGTCGGACGGATATTTTTGCCACGCCTATTCTTATTCCTCTTTGGAAGGTGATGGTGCTTAATTTCACGTAAGTTTTTATTAATTTCCTTGCAATCATTTGATATTTTCTTAAACTTTTTGACTATGTATTAGTCTTTTATTTTTGTAGGAGTTTTTGAGGCAAAGAGACAAAAAGGAGAAAGAAAGCTGCAAATTGGTATGAAGAATACTCAAATTATGACTGCATGGATTTTGATTTTGATTGTTTCTTGGTTGAATTTTTGGGTTCTATTCACTTATTAGGCTATAATGGACTTATGTTAAGGTTAAGGATTCAAATTAGGCCATAAAGATTGACTCTTGGAGGGCTGATCAGATTTTTCAAATTGGACTTACAATAAAAACATGTTTGCATATTATTCTGTTACACGAACCTATTTCCTTGGTTCCAAATTCTATTCTTATAAGGAAAAGGAGGCCTAAAGGCTAAAACCAGTTTCACTAGTCCTACAAAGATTAGAACAATAACTCTATAATTAGAGATGTCCAGAAAGGGGAAAAAACATGAAAATCGGTTTTAAAGATAGAAGATCGAACGGAATGGAGGAGAGGGCAATTTTAAGAGAAGATTTGACTGCTTTAGCATAATTCAATAAATAAGCTTTTCTTCTCTTGTCTTTTGTTGAGTTTTCTTTAATGAATTTGATTTTAATTACTTTATACATGTGTGAGTAAACCATTTAATTGGTTAGGGTTGATTTCAAAGCCCTATACATGGATTTTTAACTAGTAAAGTTCCAGAATTTCTTCATCTTTCTCTAGAAAATTTTATATTTCATTGATTTTTAATATTCAAGAATTGCTATCTTGTTTATTTAGGTGTACAACTGGACGAATTTGATAGTGGTTTGACTGTTAGTTTATGTTTTTTTATATGTAATTGTCAAAGAAATAAACAAAAGTAACATGTTGTGATAAAAGATATATTATGGGAGATTTAGTTTTATTGCGTGTGGGATATAATTCAAGATAAACATGCTGAGCTTGTGGGTTTGTTTCTTGATTCAACATATATTTTTATTTATTTTAATGCTTTCATTAAATTAAATCTAGAGAACTTGTTATAGGTTATTTCATGGAAAGAAATTAATAAAGAACTTACTAGTAGCTATACTAGAAGCTAAGTAAAATCAGCTCTTTACTTGATCGCTTTGCTAAGTAAGGAAATATCAAAGATAATTGAGCATGTAATTATTTTAAGATTGTTGTTTTCTAAAAAAGTGAATGATAATTCTGAAATATTGATTTTATTGGGTAATTCTGAAATATTGACTTTATTGGGCTATAATAGACTTTAACTGAGGTTAAGGATTAGATTTGGCCCGTAAAGATTGATTCTTGAAGGGTTGGTCTGATATCAAATTAGGCATATATTAAAATGGATTTTGGAGCTATTTTGACGCATGAACCTATTTCCTTGGTTAAAAAACCTAATATTATAAGGAAATCAAACAAAAGTTTCACTAGTCCTACAAGGATTAGCATAGCAACTCTATCTAAAGGGAACAAGTTAGACGCTCCAGGGATAGAAAAAAAAACGTGAAGAATTAAAGAGAGGAGCAGGCGAATTAGAGAGAAGACTTGGCTGCCATAGCTATAATTTAATCAATAAGCCTTTCTTTACTTGTCTTCTTTTAATTTTCTTTAATGTATTTGATATTAAATAATTCAGACATATATGAGAAATCTTTTTTATTTTTTTTTGATAGGGTTGATTTCAAAACCCTAGAAATGAATTTTTATTAATAAAATTTTAAATTCAGAATTTCTTCATCTTTTTGTAAAAAATTTTACGTTTCACTAATTTTAATGTTCAAGAATTGCTATCTAGTTTGTTTAGGTGGCCAACTAGATGAATTTGATGGTGGTATGCTTTATAGCAATATCAGAGTTTCTCAATAAGCTTCCATTGGAGTTTCATGTGGCTATCGTAGAGGTCATGAGACAATGGCTAACATTTCTTTCTATTTTTATTTTTATATTATTTTTAAAAATTTTTAGTGGAAGTATATTTAAAATTTAAATTGTAATAGTATAGATTTAAATAACAAATAAAATAATTTTATTGATGATCGTATAATTTTTGTAATTGATTAATGTTAATGCAAGAAATGTTATCATTTTATGGATGTGTTCAAATTTAAAACTTTACTTTTGTTTAATTTCATAGATTATTCTATAATATTAATGACATAGTCTTAGCGGCTGTTTATTTTTTTGACTTAATGACTTAATTAATTTAATTTCATTCAGTTAAGCTATTAAGTCCGTTTGTTTTTTCATCTTAATAAAAATTTTAAGTCATTAAGTTATTAAGCTAATTTTTTTAGCTTTTACTTAATCTAAAAAGTCTTAATGATATCATTAAAAGATATTCTCTAAAATATCCCTATATAATTAATTAACTTTCATCTTTACCTAAATAAAATGTAATAATTGTATTGTTACCCATTTTTATAACTTGTAATAATATAGTGATAGACTATTATTTTTTTATTTTTTATTTTCTTCAAAATAGCATTATTTATCTTCATAATTTTTATGAATATTTTTCACATTAAAACAACATGAACTATAATAAAATTTATTAATATATACTAATTTAGAATATAAAGTGTTGTATTCAATTGAATATTTTATGTTATAATAATATATTATCTTATTTAGGTTTTTTGAGGTGTTTATTATTTATTTAACATTTATAATTTGTAAGGGTATAAATGTAAAGATACTATTTTTTATATTTTTTAAGTTAAAAAAATAAACAATTTAATATTTATTTTCAGCAATTCAAACAAAAAAATAAAACATATAATTCAGATTCAGACATTTAATTCTATTCAGAATTCAGATTAATTCAAGTCTATTCATATTTCAGATAAAAAAATAAACGCCACCTTAGTTTGATGGAAAAAATTTTAATTTCTTATGTTTTCTTTGATGAATTTGTGTTGCTAATTTAATTTTATACTGTCATTTTAATATAATTAAATTTAATTTAAAAATTAAAAAGATCAATTATTTAGAAATCAGATAACTTTGAGAATTCTCTTTTATTGTTTGACTTTGAAATTCATTTTTTATTATTCGAAAATCCCCTCCACCCCTCCCTTACAATGAGACAAGGGGAACGTAATCAAATATCCAATCCCTCCCTCCTCATTCTCATCCCTACACGTAACTACAAAATCAAATCAAAATAACATAACTAATGTAATACAATGAAAAGAAAAAATATCGTTGACTCCGCCGTACAAAAGAAAACGGTAAGAAGTTAATAATAATAATAATAATAGTTTCAGAAATAAACAAACAAATATAACCTTCTTCCATTTAATTTGTTTCCCAAATGGTGCAACACAACAAATGAATAAATGATTGGAGAAAGCGAAAACGAAACGCTGCTGCAATTGCAAATGCCAAAAAAAAACTGAATGGAAATCCAAGATCCACAATCAGAATCGAAACCCAAACCCGATTCCAACCCAAATGCCGCAGCATCATCATCGTGCACGTCTGAAAATGTAGCAGGCCCATCATCAGCTTCGCCGTTCATTCGAAATGGGTCCCACCACCACAGGAGGGCCCATTCGGAGGTGAATTTCCGTTTTCCCGAAGATCCGACGAGGATGATGACGACGACGGATCCGATTGGTGGCGGCGGCGGTGGCAGCGGGTCCTCAACTGGTAGCCTAGAAGAGATCGGCTCCGAAGACGACTTGTTTTCCACCTACATTAACGTCGATAAGTTAACGGGTGATAATGGAGACGGTGGTAATAACGGGAACGGTAACGGAGGAGGAGGAACCGGTGCGGATCAAACGGCCGCCACGACGGCGTCGTCTAAGGGAAGACAAAATAATAGGCATAGGCATAGTAATTCCGTGGACGGAGGATATGCCCAGATAATGGAAGCTAAAAAGGCAATGCCTCCCGATAAATTAGCTGAGCTATGGAACATTGATCCTAAACGAGCCAAAAGGTTTTTTTTTTTAAATTTTATTTTTAAACATGTTGAAATGCAAATAATTAACAAATGTGAGATCTGTTTGTTAAAAAATAATTTGATAGGATATTGGCAAATCGACAGTCAGCTGCTCGTTCAAAAGAGAGAAAGGCTCGATACATACTAGAACTTGAACGCAAAGTGCAGTCACTTCAAACTAAAGATACAACTCTTTCTGCCCAACTAACATTATTTCAGGTTGATTAACTATATTTTGTTAAGATTTTTTTTAATCTTAAGGATTTAATTTGTATGCTCACAGATATTTGATTACTTTTTCCCTCTTGTTTTGTTAGAGAGATATAAGGGCGTTGAGTTCTGAAAATGCAGAGCTTAAGCTTAGGTTACAAGCGGTGGAGCAACAAGCTCAGTTGCGTGATGGTAAGAATCTCATTTATGTTATATTCTTGTTGCTTAGATAGTAAAGGTTATTTTAAAGTACTGGCATTTTTGGATACTTGGTTTGGTATCGATTGATATCTTAAGGATCCAGTATCAAAATGTGGCGTTATCTTTTTTCCATTCATTCCTGAAAATCTGGTAATTGAGGAGCGCTAGTTTTGTTTGAATGAACTTGTAAAACTTAGTTGGTTAATTGATATCACGCAGCTCTAAATGAAGCATTGAAGAAGGAAGTTGAGAGGCTCAAGATTGCTACTGGGGAAATGAGGGTTGGTTCTGAGTCATTCAATATGGGAATGCACACCATGCCACAAAGCCCGACAAATCCTTTCGCAGTTTCGCAACAACCAGGGGCATCTGCTGGCAACCAGAACATACAGTTACTGCCATTGGGTGATTCCCAGTCAAGCAGGGGGGTGCACCATCCACAACAAACAAATTCTCAACCTATGTCAGATATTTTGCAGAACGACCAACTGGGTAGATTGCAGGACATCGACATCAGTAGTAAAAGACCAACTTTTGTGAAATCTGAAGGCCCCTCCCTTTCTGCTACTGAAAGTAGCACCACATTTTGACCCAACCCGTTTGTGTTAATGTACTAGTCCTTGGCATGCATGTGTGGTAGATTGTTAATAGACTGACATCGAGTCATTTAGAGAAGGTAACTCATATTTATTCTGTTATTTATTTCATTTACGATGTGGGTGGGGATCAATTCTCGATTGTTTATTATTCTTGATGAAACAGAGAGCTCCCTCAGGTTCACATGATTGGGCTTTTAGAAATTGTCTTTGGGAAATGAAGGGTCATTCCCAGTCAGATGTATCATAAAGCCATCTTACTTCTTTGTATCTTATCACATCTGATACTGCATAAACTTTCTGTTTAATTCTAATTTGGTTCTGTGTGCATTTGTGTGTTTATTCATGTTGATATCAACCTACTTTGCATCAAAAACTGGCATTTGAAATTCCTCATCTCTACAGGTCATTAATTTTTACTTTCTGAACTCCGCTAGTCACGCCAACAATTGTTTTAATATGCTAGGGGCACCAAAGATCTTGTGCTCATCGTCAACGACAAAGGAAGAAAGATATAAAAACAGTAAATTGGAAGTTGGAATTCAACATTTTTGTCTAATCCTCATGTGGTAGCTGTAACATGTAATATTTATTATATTAGGTAACGTAATAAATGATTATTAATATTATAATGAATTATCAAGAAATTGAAAGGGATTATATGCGGGTGCTGGTTGCTTTTTCAAACCATAATTGTGGAGTTCGAACCATAATTCAGAATGTTTTGAAAAGATGACATAATGGTAGTTTTGTGAATTTTCTTATGATTAGTTTGCGTAGGACCTTGGGTAGTACTGTGTCCATAAAGGATCATTATTAGTTTGGGTAGGATTTTGGGTACTACTGTTCAAAAAGGATCAGTCTCTTTCTCCCACCATTTTTATTTTAGAAAAATCTTAAGTCCAAAAACATTACCTTTTTCTATTCATTCTATACCACGTTTAAATATTCAAACGTATGTAATGAACGTGGTATATGACGTAGCATATGGATAAGGTGCCCAGGGGCACTCTGCAATTAGGGTGGGTAATTTGCGGGCCTGGGCTAAGCTTTTGCAAGCTCAGACCCAAGCCCACTAAAAGCCCATTTAGTTACGAGCGGTCTTGGGTCGGGTCGGATCGGGTCGGTCCGGGCTAGGACTTTAATTAATTTTTTAAATAAAATTTTAATAAATGTATAAGTAAAAAAAAATTAAATATGATTATCCAATATATAAAATATTAACGACACAAAATAATAAACCAAAAATGTTAATATCAAAAACAAATTAATTCAATAATAAAATTTTATTCAATAATTTATATAAACAATTAAATAATACTAAACATAAAAATTGTTAATTGATTCATTACAATATTGTTGTAGATTAGTTATTTAATTCAACAATTAGTAATATAATTTAAAAATAATTGAACTATTTAAATAATTATTTTTAATTCATTAAATTAAATTTAATATAATCCTATTCAATATTACACCAACTAAAAGATAATATTATATATAATTCAATAAAAGCTAATTCTACTTAATCTTAAAAATTAATCCAATAATTTAGTGTCAAAGTACTATAAATATGTGTGTGTGTGTATATATATATTAAAAATATATATTTATAATTATTAAATTTTTACAAAAGTCTTTAACTGGACCCGTTTATAACGGACTTCAAATTTTTGAGCCGATGTCTAAGGTTCACTATAAAAATCGGGTCCAAAGCCCATAGGCTTGGACAGAGCCGACCCGAACTTGAACAAGCCTAAACTTTTTTGCCAAGCCTATCTGCAATTCCGTAGCAAAGTAGGCAATGAAATCGGCCTGTCCTTTTCTATCATTATCCTATCAACTTCTTTTTTGTGGTTGTCTAGTTTGGAGTCTATTCACTATAATTCATGTCTTTCTCTAACATCTAAATGAGAAAAATCTCTCTCATATCCTATTTGGGTTTTAATCAAGAATTATGATCCTCATTTTTTTCTTTCCTTTCGTCTCATTATCTTCTTAATATAATAAAAAATAATTGACTTGATTGTCAACAATGAAATATAAAACTCAATCTTAGTCACTGATGAACATATATTTTCTCTAGATTTTATTATTAATTTTTCTTGTTTTGGTATTAAATATTCTAATTATTTTAGTTAATTTTTAATTTATTTATTTTGTTAAATTATATTTTATTATATTAATTTTTAATCTTAATTTTTAAATTTTGTTATTTTAGGTATATTATGGGATTAAAGAGGAATTAAATCGGAATATTCGGAAAGAAATCTACTCGGAATAATTAGAAGGGGAAAGAAATAAAAAATTTAAATAAAACAAATCAAGGAAGATTTGATTTAATTAATTATCATGCATGCAAAAAGAGTATATTGTGATTAATTAAGGAAGGAAATATTTTGGCATGGCAATTATGGAAAGCAAATCAATTGCTTCATATTCGGATTGGCCAAATATGCATGCATGATTTATAGCAAAGGAAACAAATTGCATGTGCATGGAAAAAAAAAAAAAGGAAATGGAAATTTAAGTGGCATGCACGTGAATCTTGTCAAATATGCATGCATGAATTAGCATTATTCATGCCTTGGGAATTAAGGGTTATAATTGGCGGCCAAGCAATCCAAATCCAATAAGGATTCGGCCAACTATGGGCACTATATAAAGCCAAGCATTGGCTTTGGAAAAAAGAGACGAAATTCAAGAGAGATAGCAGCCGTACGAAGAGAAAAAATTAAAGAGAGAAGCTGAAAATAATTAAATTGGAGTAGAGTCAGCAACTTGAATTATTTCGTATGACTGGTTTTATCAATTTTTTTTATTCTCGATTCAATTATGTTAGGCTAAATTTTCTATTTGGTTGAGGGTGAATTCAAAACCCCAGCAATGTTCTATGATTAATATTTAATTTTTATCATTCAATTTATTTAATTCAGATTGTTTATGTTCTTTTGTTATTAATGTATATAATTTTACTCTTGTCTTATTTGAGTGGCCAATTAGATAGGGCTTGAATAAATTCTATTGCGAGATTAAAATTATTAATCCGTAATTATCTTTATATTTTAATCATTAGTAGCAGATTGCAATCGATGATTTCAATTGGAGAATATAACCTAGGTTAAATAATCCGAGCTTGTGTGTTTATTGCCTAGATCAACCTAATATATTTCTCTACTTAATGCTTCCATTATCTTAAATTTAGAGAGTTTGTTCTAAATTATTTAATGGTTAGAGATTAGGTGAAGAGTTTATTTTGTCTAACGACTCAATAAGGAAAGATACAGACTAACAAAGCTTATTGTTGTCTACGGTTGATAGCTCCAATTAAAATTGATGATAGAATTGACATAATGAACATGTTTGGTAGTAACGAATGGTCCTTTGACCAAAGTTTTCATTATTATTATTTATTTCTTTTTTAATTAGAGTTTTTATTAAATTATTATTTTCGTATTTTAGTTTCTTTATTTCTTGCAATTTAGTTAAAAATTCATAAAACCCTTTTTTATTTATAGTTGTTATTTTATTATTATTATTATCATCATTATTATAATTTTATTTTAAATCATTGTTTTAGAGTTGATAATAAATAAAACTAACATAGTCTTCATGGGATCAATCCTTACTTACTCTATACTAGTTATTTATATTATTAGTTAGGTTTTAAATTTGGTGTACCCTAATGGCACCACCAAATTTTTGGTGCCGTTGCCAAGGACTAGCGTCTAGTTTGTTTATTATCACTCTATTTTATTATATTAGTCTTACTTAATTTTTACTCAATTTTTGTTTATTTATTTAGTTATTTTTATTTATTTATTTTATGATTCGTGTTTAGACTTTCATGAGCATAGAGGACATTTGACTAAAACTCGAACAACTTAGAGCAACTTCATCACAGTCGGAACTTGATTTCACCATCCACATTTCACCCCCGAAGACAGAGCCAAATAGTCCAGAACTCAAATCAAGGGCTCAGAACAACAACCAAACACTTAAAGAGTTGGCAGCTCCTAACTTGGACTAACAATCACTATGCATTCAAAATTCAAATCCTCAGGTAAACTTCGAACTCAAATCTAGGATGATTCATCTTCTGCCTACTTTTCATGGTCTTACAGGAGAGGATCCAAATAAACACCTGAAGGAGTTCCATGTGGTATGCTCCCAATGAAACCAACTGGATTTTCTGAAGAGCAAGTTAAGCTAATGGCCTTTCCGTTCTCTTTGGTGGATTCAGCCAAGGAATGGCTTTACTATATTCCCTCCGGTACTGTCACCATATGGAATGAGATGGGTTGGTTATTTTTGGAGAAATACTTCCCAGCATCAAAAGCCTGTAGCATTCAAAAGGAAATTTGTGGAATTCGACAATACATTGGAGAGTCACTTTATGACTATTGGGAACAATTCAAGAAGCTATGTCCTAGCTACCCCCACCTCCAGATAAGTGATCAACTTCTTATTCAATATTTTTATGAGGGTCTAATGCTTATGGAAAGAAGTATGATTGATGTCGCTGGTGGAGGAGCACTCGTAGATAAGACACTAGAAGCAGCTCGGAACTTCATAGCTAACATGGCTGTTAATTCCCAATAGTTTAACATCAAGAACGATCCACTACCGCCACCTAAGCAAGTCAATGAGGTAAGTACTTCTTCCTTAGAACAACAAGTTTCAAATCTTACTTCTTTTGTCCAACAATTGGCCCTAGGGCAGCAGGTGAGACCATATGGCATATGTTCTATGGTCGGGCATGTGAGTGATATGTGCCTACTCTCTAAGATGGTTCACATGAGCGAGTCAGCGCAGTTGGCGGTTTTCTGGGTCAACCAAAATAAAGATACGATCCTTACTCTAACTTTTACGATGAAGGGTGGAAGGATCACCCTAATCTTAGGTATGGGAACCAATAATAAGGCATTTCTAATGTGGCACCAACTCGACCACTAGGCTACCCCCAATAGCGAGTGCAACAGCTGATGAGATTAAGGATAAAGATGCAACAAGCACGTGGACTAAAGTATATTTAGATATTGTTCAAGTTCCTGTTAGACCCGTTACAAGAGCTCGTGAGAAGAAATTCAAAGAAGCGTTTAATGGGCTGATTCAAGCAACTTGGGATCAATCAAATGCGTGGAGGCCCATTGAAGGAATCTCACAAGATATTTAGACAAATAAATACGTGGTTCATGCTATTGAATTTTCTGAATATTTAATTCCATAAATTAGCAAGTTAGCGTGCAAATATGGCGGGAAGATATGCTACCATCTTTTCTAGATACTTTTCTATTTTTAAAAGAGGCAGCAAATCGAAGATATGTTATTATCTTTTCTGGATACTTTCCTCTTTTTAAAAGCGGCAGCAAATCCGCTATTTTCATTTTATTTATTCATTTACGTTATGTAAGATTCTTTCCTTATTGTTTAGATTATGATTCTAATTTAATTAGGATTTTTTCTTTAATTGTTAAATTGAGATTCTAATTTCATTCTGGATTAGGATTTGTTTCCGAAATTACCTAGAGCAAGCCCTATATAATGTACTCGCATCTAATGAGAAAGAGGTTCAGTTTTTCATGTAATTTCTTGAGAGAGGGTAATTATCTTTAGTTCTTAAATGAACTTTTTGAACTTATCGAATTTCTGTGACATTCAATCCTGGACTTATCAATTAGATCATCTATAGCTAATTGTGGCGTTTTCGCATACCAAAGTTCATACTTTAATTGTGGCATCTTCGCATACCAAGGTTCATACTTTCATTAAACAACCAGTCACGGTCATATACCAAGGTTCGTGCTTTTATTTAAGTATTGGGTCGTGGTTCCATTCAATTCCATATTAGAAATGATCTTGGAGCCTAATTTGATTAGGGTCGCGTAAGTTTTTGGCGTGGTTCATAACAGTTGGTATCAGAGCAAGGGTTCTAATAAGGTTTTGCTTATCTGTTACTTTAGATTTCGTTTCTTGTTAATCCGTGTATTGTTTATTTCAATTCATAAAAAAAAAAAAAAAACGTGAACAGTGCCGCATGAACAATATTTTTTGGGTTTTTCTAAATTCCTTACATCCTTGTGGTTTATTTCCTTAAATCCACAAATTTTACTTATTTCTTTCCCTAAATTCATTCAAATTCTAGTTATTTGGGGTTTTAAAAAAAATCTCTAGTTTTTTCCATTCGGTTTTGAAACCCTAGTTTGAGTTCTTCCCAGGAAAAAAAAAGAAAAAAAGTGAAAAAAAAGAGAAGAGAAGAAGGATAGTGAGAGCAAGCAAAAAAAAAAAAATTTGCTCGAAATTTTAGGCTTCCAAAAAAAAAAACCTGATCATATGTCGTTATATTCTTGTCTTTGAAACTTGAATCTCCTTGGTATAATCTTTGTAAATTGTTACTGGAATCTTGATATCAGTTTGATTAGTTTTATAAGAACCAAGAGAGAATTACTACGAGTGGAAAAAGGCAAGAGAGTTTGAGCGTATTTTTGAGCGTATTAGAGGGTAAAAGCCAATAAATTTGAGTGAAACAAAAGTGGAGCCGAGTACTGCTGAGTGAAACAACTGAAGGAGAGAGGCGAGGTCCTTTTTTTTTTTAATATTATTTCTGAGCTTGTTTTGCAAATTTCAATCATGTCTTACAGAGAGGCGAGGTCCTTTTTTTTTTAATATTATTTCTGAGCTTGTTTTGCAAATTTCAATCATGTCTTACAATCAAGAAAGCACTGAAAAAGAAGGAGTTCATCAACCAGACGGTCAAAATTTATAAATTGAAGCACTAATGGGAGAGATAAGAAGAATGATGAGGGCTGAATTAGAACACATACATGAGTGTTTGGATCGAGTAGAAAACACACGTGTGGGATAGCCACAACCTGTCTTCCAAGCACGTAGGAGAGAGAAAGTTTTGGCTCGAGAAGAGATTGATGATTATTATAAGGATGAGTATGGTGAAGGGGAGGATTCTGTAGGTAACTATAGGAGAGCTAGGCATCGAGATGATGGTGGGAGTGGCAAAAAGATGAAGATCCCATCTTTTTAAGGTAAATTCGATCCCCAAGCATACCTTGAATGGGAGAAAAAGATAGAGTTCATATTTGATTGCCATAACTATTCTGAGGCAAAAAAGATAAAATTGGTTGTGATTGAGTTTTCTGATTATGTATTACTTGGTGGGATCAGCTTATTATAAATAGGAGGCAGAATAGGGAGCGTCTTGTTGAGACGTGGAATGAAATGAAGACATTGATGAGGAGGCGTTTTGTACCTAGCCACTACTACTGAGACTTGTACTAAAAACTGCAAAGTCTTACCCAAGGTAGCTGAAGCATGGAGGATTACTACAAAGAAATAGAGGTTGCCATGATTAGAGCAAACATAGATGAAGATAGAGAAGCTACCATGGCACGATTCTTGAATGGCCTTAATCGGGAGATTGCAAATATGGTTGAGTTGCAACATTATGTGGAGATTGAAGAGATGGTCCACAAGGCCATCAACATTATGTGGGTAACAACCACGTAACCACAAGCTCGAGTTCTATTCCTTAGAAGTCGAGCTATGTGAAGCAAAACGAGAGGCCACAAACATCCACTACACCTAAGCTAAGATCCGAGCCCTCCAAGCCCAACTCACAAGGTAACACTGTGACTTCCAATGTTAGAAATTGTGACATTAAGTGTTTTAAATGTCAAGGTAGGGGACACATAGCAAGTGAATGTGTGAATAAAAGAGTTATGGTATTGCAAGACAATGGTGAGATTGTAACTGATGATGAAGCAGAAGATAATGAGATGCCACCATTGGAGAATTAACTTTAGTAGCTAGGAGAGCTTTGAGTGTGCAAGTGAGAGAAGATGAAGCAATACAACCAGAAAACATATTTCATACTAGGTGCTATATTCAGGACAAAGTATGTAGTGTGATTATTGATGGGGGAAGTTGTACCAATATTGTTAGTACAATCATGGTAGAGAAATTAGGGCTCCCGACACTGATGCATACACGGCCATACAAACTACAATGGCTGAATGATAGTGGAGAGGTGAGAGTGAACAAGCAAGTGCTAGTGTCGTTTAGGATTGGCAAGTATGAAGATAAGGTGTTATGTGATGTGGTACCAATGCAGGCTAGACACTTATTACTTGGGCGTCCTTGGCAATTCGACAGACGTGCAAAGCATGATGGATTCACGAACAAGTGTTCTTTTGAGTTTAATCAACGCTAAATCACTCTTGCAACATTGACACTAAAGCAAGTTTACGAAGACAAATTGAGCTTACAAAGAGAGAGTGAGCCAAAGAAAAAGAAAGAAAAAGAGAGTGAAAATCAGAGAGAGTTCTAGAAAAATGAGAGAGAAAAGGAAAAGAAAATTGAAGGCATTAAGAGAAAATTAGAGAGAAAACAAAAGAATTTTTATGCAAGAGCGAGTGAGATAAAAAGAGCGTTCTTTTCAAATCAGCCAATGATTATACTTTTGTACAAAGATGCGCTTTTAAACACTAATGAACTTGGCTCTACCTTGCCTAGTTCTATTATTTCTCATTTGCAGGATTATGACGATGTCTTTCCTGAGGAAACACTGTATGATTTAACTCCAATCCGAGGGATTGACCATCAAATTAATTTTGTGCCTGGTGCAACCATTCTGAACCCACCAGCATATAGGAGTAGCCCAGAGGAAACAAGGGAGCTCCAAAGGCAGGTTAATGAATTGATGGAAAAAGGGTACGTGAGAGAAAGCATGAGTCCATGTCCAGTTCTGATTTTGCTAGTTCCTAAGAAGGATAGGACTTGAAGAATGTGCGTTGACTGTAGAGCCATTAACACCATAACGGTAAAGTATCGACATCACATTCCTAGGCTAGATAATATGCTTGATGAATTGCATGGTTCTTATGTATTTTCTAAAATTGACCTGAAAAGTGGATATCATCAGATTAGGATGAAAGAAAGAGATGATTGAAAAACTGCCTTTAAAACAAAATATAGTTTGTACGAATGGTTAGTTATGCTTTTTGGTTTGACTAATGCTTTGAGTACTGAGACTTATGAATCATGTTTTGCGAGCTTTCATTGGCAAGTTTGTTGCTATTTATTTTGATGATATCCTCATATATAGGAAAAACTTGGACGATCATGTAACACATTTGAAATTCGTTTTAGATGTGCTTAGGAAAGAAAAGTTGTTTGTTAATCTAAAGAAATGTACCTTTTGCATCGATAAACTTGTGTTTCTAGGATTTGATGTGAGTGCACAGGGTATACAGGTTGATGAAGAGAAGGTACGTGCAATCCAAGAATGGCTAAGTCCCACAAGCGTAAGTAATTTGAGAAGTTTCCACGGCCTTGCTAGTTTCTATCGGCGGTTTGTGAAATACTTTAGTACATTAATAAAACATTTGAAATTAAATGTGATGCTTTAGGTATTGGCATTGGTGCAGTGTTAAAGCAAAAAAGACGACCAATTGCTTACTTTAGTGAGAAACTAAGTAAAGCAGCTTTAAACTACCCTACATACAATAAATAGCTATATGTGTTAGTTCGAACAGTGGAAACATGGCAGCACTACCTATGGCCTAAGGAGTTCATAATTCAAACTGATCATGAATCCTTAAAACACTTAAAGGCTAACACAAGTTGAACAAAAGGCATGCTTGTTGAGTGGAATTCATAGAGACATTTCCATATGTCATTCTTTATAAGCAAGGTAAGGAAAATGTAGTTGCAGATGCGCTTTCTCGCATGTATGCCTTAATCTCAACACTTAATGCTAAATTGCTTGGTTTTAAACATATTAAGGAATTGTATGCTAATGACCATGATTTTATTGATGAATACCAAACTTGTGAAAAGTCTTGAGTTGGTAAGTATTTTAGGCGTGAAGGTTACTTGTTTTGAGAAAATAAATTATGTGTGCCTAATTGTTCTTTAAGAGATTTGTTGGAGGAGGATTAATGGGACATTTTGGAGTAGTAAAGACTTTAGCCGTTTTATAGGAGCACTTATATTGGCCACATATGAAACGAGATGTCAAGAGATTTTGAGGTAGATGTGTCACTTGTAGGCAAGCCAAGTCGAAAATGCAACCCATGGTTTATACACCCCGTTACCAATACCTAGTACACCTTGGACTGATATTTCAACGGATTTTTTGTTAGGATTACCTAGGTTTAAACTAGGAAAAGATTCAATTTTTGTGGTTGTGGATAGATTTTCTAAGATGGCATATTTTATTTCATGCCACAAGACCGATGATGTTTCTAATATTGCTTATTTGTTCTTTAGGGAGATTGTAAGGTTACATGGTATGCTTAAGACAATTATTTCTGATAGAGATGCAATTATTTCTGATAGAGATGCTAAGTTCTTAAGTTACTTCTGGAAGACTTTATAGGCGAAGTTAGGGACTAAGTTCTTATTTTCAACTACTTGTCACCCTCAAACTGATGGACAGAGGTTGTAAATAGAACCTTATCTACGTTGTTGCGAGCAATCATTAAAAAGAATATTAAAACCTGAGAGGATTGTTTGCCGCATGTTGAGTTTGCTTATAATCGTGCTGTTCATTCTGTTACTAAATATTCACCATTTGAAATTGTTTATGGTTTTAATCCTTTAACTTCATTACCTATTACTGAGCGTATTAACTTAGATGGAAAGAAAAAGGTTGAACTTGTTAAGCAAATACATGAGACAACGAAACTTAACATCGAGCGAAGAACTGAGCAATATGCTAAACAAGCCAACAAGGGCAACATAAACTAGTATTTGAGCCGATGATTAGGTATGGTTACACATGCACAAGGAACGATTCCCCGGAACAAAGAAAATCCAAGTTGTTACCTCAAGGGGATGGTCCTTCCCAAGTCTTGGAATGAATCAATGATAATGCATATAAGCTAGATTTGCCTAGTGAGTATAATGTAAGTGCTACTTTTAATGTTTCTGATTTTAGTCCTTTTGGTGTAGGTGATGATTTGAGGACAAATCCTCTTCAAGAGGAGGGGAATAATGAGATTGAGGATAAGGATGGCACAAGCACGTGGAATAAAGTATATTTAGATCCTGTTCAAGTTCCTGTCCGACCCGTTACAAGAGGTCGTGAGAAGAAGTTCAAAGAAGCGCTTAATGGGCTGATTCAAGCAACTTGGGTTCAATCAAATGCGTAGAAGCTCATTAAAGGAATCTCACAAGATATTCAGACAAATAAATGCGTGATTCAAGCTCTTGAATTTTCTGAATATTTAATTTCATAAATTAGCAAGTTGGCGTGCAAATATGGCGGTAAGATATGCTACCATCATTTCTAAATACTTTCCTATTTTTAAAAGAGGCAGTAAATCAATATGTTATTATTCTTTCTAGATACTTTCCTCATTTGAAAAAAAGTAGCAAATTCATTATTTTCATTTTATTTATTTCTTCATTTACGTTATGTAAGATTCTTTCCTTTTTGTTTAATTAGAATTTTTTTCTTATTTGTTAGATTGAGATTTTGATTTGATTCTGGATTAGGATTTGTTTATGAAATTACCTAGGTCAAGCCCTATATAATGTACTTGCACCTATTGAGAAAGAGGTTCACTTTTTCATGCAATTTCTTGAGAGAGAGTAATTCTCTTTAGTTCTTAAACGAAATTTTTGAACTTATCAAATTTTCGTGGCGTTTAATCCTAGGCTTATCAATCAGATCATCCATAGTTGATTGTGGCGTCTTCGTATATCAAGGTTCATACTTTTATTAAGCAACGAGTCACGGTCATATACCAAAGTTCGTGCTTTTATTTAAGTATCGGGTCACGGTTCAATTCAATTCCATATTAGAAACGATATTAGAGTCTAATTTGATTAAGGTCACTTCAGTTCTTGGCGTAGTTCATATCAACAAATTTTTACCAAGTTCGGCTACTCTCATCCCCTCCGAATCAAGGTACGTCTTTGGATGATCTTGTCAAAGCTCTTGCTACTAACTCTATGCAGTTCCAACATACTATCCAGACACAACTCCACCACTTGGAGATTCAAATTAGACAACTAGCCACATCTATGAGTAGGATAAAGGCTAGGACTTCGGGTAAGTTGCCTTTTCAATCCGAAATTAATCCTAAGGAGAATGCTAGTGCTATGTCTCTAAGAAGTGGAAAGTAGCTGGAACCATAATTAGCCAAGCGATCATGGGTGTCTATAACATCATCGCAACCTGTAGTCAATCCTTCCCCTAAGGCTCTTCCTTTAACAAGGGAAGATGATTCCCACTTTGCAATGTCAGTTGACCTATCTAGCTAGGTAAGTACCCCTTCACCTCCAGTTAAAACCCTTACCATTCCTCCATCGTTTCCTAGCAGGTTTAAATAATCCATAAAAAAGGAGGAAGAAATAGAGATCCTTGAGACCTTTTGTAAAGTAGAAGTAAATATTCCTCTACTTGATGTTATTAAGCAGTTGCCTCGTTATACAAATTGTTTAAAAGAAATATGCACCAACAAATGAAAGTTGAGCGGTAATGAAAAGGTGAGTGTTGGGGAGAATGTTTCTGTTGTACTTCAAAGAAAACTCCCTCCTAAGTGCATGGATCCAGGTACTTTCACTATCCCATGTATTATCGGCAATACTAGGTTTGAAAGATGTATGCTAGATTGAGGAGTGTCCATTAATTTTATGCCATATTCGATTTATAGCTCTTTAAATCTAGGTCCATTAGAAGAGACTGGTATAATTATTCAATTGGCTGACAGAACTAATGCTAACTCAAAAGGGGGTGGAAGATGTTCTTGTGCAGGTCAATGAATTAGTCTTTCGGGCCGATTTCTATATCCTTGAAATGGAGGATGAGTCATCAACCAATCCTACGCCCATTCTACTGAGGAACCACTCTTTAAGACGGCCCAAACTAAGATCGATGTGCATAGTAGGACCCTCACGATGGAGTTCGATGGTGATGTGATCCGTTTTAATATCTTTGAGGCAATGAGGCATCTTAGTGATTTACATTTTATTTTTGCTATAGATGATATTAACACTTTGGTGCAGGAATTTTTTGAGTTATCCAATAATGACACGTCATATGCAAAAATCTTAGAAAGAAGGATTCAAAGGAACAACTAAGTTTGATAAAGTTGGATGATAAAGTAGAGGAGGCCATGGCAATCTTAGGCGGAGCAGCCCCAGTATGTACCAATGGGTATAATGTTTCTTACCTTGAATTGCCTTTATCAAAAGAGAAACTTTTACCTTTTGTTATGCAGACTCCTACCTTATAACTTAAGCCATTCCCAGAGCACCTTAAATATGTTTATTTGGGTGAGAATGTAACATTTCCAATCATCATTGCCAACACTCTCACTCTAATTATCATTTCCCAGAGCACCTTAAAAGCTAATTAGGGTACTTCGGGATCACAAGACGGCGATTGGCTGAACCAATGCCAACATTAAGGGTATTAATCCCTCCATGTGTATGCATCATATTTTGATAGAGGAAGGATCTAAACCGACGAGAGATGCACAACGTCGCCTCAATCCACCGATGATGGAAGTCATAAAAAATGAGATACTGAAGCTCTTTGATTTAGGGATTATCTATCACATTTTTGATAGCAAGTGGGTAAGTTCTGTGCAGGTAGTTCTTAAAAAGTTGGGCATCATTGTGGTCAAGAATGAAGAAAACGAACTTGTGCCAACTACAGTTCAAACTGGATGGAGGGTTTGCGTTGACTACCATAAACTAAATACAGTCGCTCGCAAAGATCACTTCCCTTTGCCATCCATTGATCAAATGCTTGAACGTTTAAGTGGTCACTCTCATTACTGTTTTCTTGATGGTTTCTCAAGTTATAATTGGATCGCTATCGCTCTAGAAGATCAAGAGAAAACAACCTTTACTTGCCCCTTTGGCATATTTGCTTACCGGCGTATAACAATTGGCCTTTGCAACGCTCCTGCCACATTCCAAAGGTGTATGATAAGTATCTTTTCTGATTTACAGTTTATGGTGATTCTTTTGATTAATGTCTAGATAACCTGACACTTGTGCTTAAAAGATGCATTGACATTAACCTTGTGCTTAATTGGGAAAAATATCGTTTTATGGTTAATCAAGACATTGTGTTGGGACATGTTATTTCTGAAAAGGGGATTGAAGTTGATAAATCTAAGATAGATCTTATTCGCTCCTTACCACCTCCTACTAATATAAGGTAGGTTCGTTCCTTTCTTGATTATGTAGGTTTCTATCGCAGGTTTATCAAGGATTTCTCCAATATAGCGTCGCCCCTTTACAACTTGCTTCAGAAGGATGTGACTTTTGATTTCAATGAAAAGTGCCAGACAGCCTTTGAGAAGTTGAAAGAGCTTTTAACATTAGCTCCTGTGATTCAACCACCAAACTGGGATCTACCATTTGAGATCATGTGCAATACCAGTGACTATGTCGTGGGAGCCATATTAGGCTAGCGTGTTGGCAAACTTCCTCATGTCATTTATTATGCTTCTCGTATGCTGAATGATGCACAACTTAACTACTCCACCACCAAGAAAGAGCTTTTAATGGTTATCTTTGCCTTAGAGAAATTTTACTTTTATTTAATTGGATCTAAGGTAATCGTTTACTCTGATCATGCAGCTCTCAGGTACTTGCTCACCAAAAAGAATGCCAAGCCGCACCTTATTCGATGGATACATCTCTTGTAAGAATTTGACTTAGAGATCCTAGATAAGAGAGGTTTTGAGAATTTAGTGGCAGATCATTTGAGTGGTTTTATCCATGGCGAAGATGCACTTTCATTACATGAGAAATTTCTAGATGAACCGCTGCTACAGATAGGTACGACTACTCTCTAGTATGCAGATATTGTAAATTACTTAGTTACTAAGACAGTACCTGAGGAGTTGACCCGTGCACAAAAGGCCAAAGTCAAGAGTGATGCAAAGTACTATGTGTGGGATGAGCTATACCTATGGAAGCATTGCTCAAGGTGCGTACCTAAAACTGAATTTACTTCTATTCTGAACTTTTGTCACACTTTAGCTTGTGGAGGACATTTTGGACCAAAGAAAACAGCCCTTAAGGTACTTGAGAGTGGTTTCTATTAGCCGTCATTGTTTAAGGATGCGTATCTCTTTTGTAAATCATGTGATCGTTGTCAGAGAACAGGTAACTTGGGACCTAGAAATCAAATCCTACAGTTTCTCATTCTTGTAGTTGAGATTTTTTTTATGTTTGGGGCACTGATTTCATGGGAGCATTTCCTTCACCCTTTGGTAATCTCTATATTGTTCTTGCTGTGGATTATTTTTCGAAATGGGTGGAAGCAAAAGCTACCTGAACTTACGATTTTAAGGTTGTTGTGGATTTTATCAAATGTAATACATCTTTGTAAGATTTGGAACGCCGAAGGCCATAATCAGTGACAGAGGCACTCACTTTTGTAATAGGTCAATCGAAGCCCTCTTTCGGAAATACAACAGCACTCACAAGGTCTATACCTTTTACCATCTGCAAACTAGTGGGCAAGCTGAGGTGTCTAATAGGGAAGTGAAATCAACCCTTCAAAAGACAGTTAATCCAAATAGAAAGGATTGGAGTCTATGGCTCGATGATGCACTTTGGGCTTACAGAACCGCATACAAGACGCCTATTCGTATGTCAACTTACAGATTGGTATATGGTAAGCCATGTCATCTTTCGGTGGAACTTCAACATAAAGCATGGTGGGTTGTGAAACAATGTAACATGGAGTTGGACGCCGCCAGTCAACATAAGAAGCTCCAATTGCAAGAATTAGAGAAAATTCAGAATAATGCCTATGAGAGTTCGCGAATCTATAAGGAAAAGACTAAGGCTTTTTCATGATAAGCAGATTTTGAAAAAGAATATTGAAATTGGACATAAAGTTTTGCTATTCCATTCTCGCCTTAAGTTGTTTCCAGGTAAGTTATGTTCTCGTTGGATTGGACCTTTTGTTGTTACTAATGTTTTTTCTCATGGTGCAGTTGAGATAAAAAGCTTAAAGACAGATAAAGAGTTTAAGGTGAATGGTCATAGGTTGAAGCCTTATTATGAGAACTTTTCGATGCTTAATGTAGAGGAGGTTCCTTTCCACAAACCCGCGTACGTGGATGAATGAAACATGAGAACCACGTCAGGCTGAGGACAATAAACGCTTATTCAGAGGCAACCCAATGGTTGGGGAATAAATTTTGAGAGCACGCCATAATAGATTTATCTTTTTACCTCTCATTCTCATTTACTTTATCCATTTTATGTTTGTTTCTATTTATGTGTCTCATCTTCCTTCCCCATCTTTAATTCTTTCTTTTATTAGCTTAGGCTTACATTGAGGACAATGTAAGAATTAAGTGTGGAGGGGAGAATTTCGAACTTAGTTTTTCTTGCATGTGTTTTGTTTACTATTTACAAGTTTAATAAAAAAACCAAAAAAAAATTAAGTTTTAATTATAAGCCAATGATAAGAACTTAATTGACAATGAATATGGTTCTTAGAAAGGGTTGAATATTGTCTTCGTTTATACTTAATTCTTGTGTTAATTTCCTCTTGATTGAGATTCTTTAAAACCATGAGCACTAATATAAATTCCTTCATAATTTTGCCTTGAAATTTGAGATTGATGCAGCCTGAGTTGAGAATTTTAGATTGGGTAATGACTGTTTGTCTTGATTCTTATCTCCACAATATAGTATACACATGCACCATAGTCAGCAATAGCTACCTATAACCCTTAAGAGTGAAGCTATCCTTGAGTAATTTAGGCCTATGTACTACCAGTATGTAGAGAATAATCTACCATGAGAAGAAGGCTACCTTAAGAGGTAGAGTGAAAGCTCTTGATTTTGAAAAAAAAAAGAGAGAAAAAAGAAAAAAATGCACATAAATGCATGTGAATAAAAAAAATAGAGATTAAGATTATAAGATTAGTTTGACCTACTCTTTTCTTTGTTCAAGGCAAAGGCTATTGATATTGTAGATTTTGGGAATGGATTTTGATTGAATTGATTCACACGCACACTACAAGAATCAAAAGAGAGATGGGATTGACTGTTGAATTAAAGTTAGAACTTTGACAATATTTGAAATTTTCTTTGAGGCTAGTTTTAATAGTTTTTGTTTTCTTGATGTTATTTCCTCATTTAAAAAAAAAAAATGATGTTTATGGGTATCATCGCTGAAGCCCTCATGAGACTATAACTCGTCCACTATAGCCGCCTAGAGGTTTAAAGGCTTGTTGCATATGCTAAATACAATCGTGATTTCCTACGAAAGTGGACTAGTATAAGTTTTCTTTTTAGTTTGTTTTTGTTTTAGGTTTGCTCGAGAACGAGCCAGTTAAGTGTGGGGGAATTTGATAAGCATATATTTTCTCTTGATTTTATTATTAATTTCTCCATCTTTTTCTTGTTTTGGTATTAAATATTCTAATTATTTTAGTTCATTTTTAATTTAGTTATTTTGTTAAATTATATTTTATTATATTAATTTTTAATTTTAATTTTTATATTTTGTTATTTTAGGTATATTCTTGGATTAAAGAGGAATTAGATCGGAATATTCGGGAAGAAATTTGCTTGAAATAATCAGAAGGAGAAAGAAATTAAGAAATTTAATTGAAACAAATCAAGGAAGATTTGACTAATTGTAGGGGTAGAAATGTCATTTTGTAACTAATTGTTTGGGCAGAAATATTATTTTGTAACTATTATAGGGGTAGAAACGTTATTTTATAATTAATTATAGGGGCAAAAATGTCATTTTATAATTAGTTTACTGTTCTCGTTAAAGTTAATGGTTTGCTTATTGTCAAAACATCTATCACTTTTTTATAATTTGTCGAAATATTTGTCATCTAGGTGATATTAACCCTTTAATTAATTATCATGCATAAAGAGTATATTGTGATTAATTAACAAAGAAAATATTTTGGCATGGCAATTATGAAAAGCAAATTAATTGCTTCATATTGGAATTGGCCGAATATGCATGCATGATTTATAACAAAGGAAACAAATTGCATGTGCATGGAAATAAAATAAAATAAAATAAAAAAGGAATGGAAATATAAGTGGCATGCACGTGAATCTTGTCAAATATGCATGCATGAATTAGCATTATTCATGCCTTATGAATTAAGGGTTATAATTGGTGGCCAAGCAATCCAAATCCAATAAGGATTCGGCCAACTATGGGCATTATATAAAGCCAAGCATTGGCTTTGGAAAAAAGAGGCGAAAATCAAGAGAGATAGCAGCCGTACGAAGAGAAAAAAATAAAGAGAGAAGCTAAAAATAATTAAATTGGAGCAGAGCCAGTAGCTTGAATTATTCCTTATGACTGGTTTTGTCAATTTTTTATTTCTAATTCAATTATGTTAGACTAAATTTTCTATTTGGTTGAGGGTGAACCCCAGGAATGTTCTATGATTAATATTTAATTTCTATCATTCAATTTATTTAATTGAGATTGTTTATGTTCTTATGTTATTATTATTTATGATTTTACTCTTGTCTTATTTGAGTGGCCAATTAGATAGGGCTTGAATAAATTCTTCTGCTAGATTAAAATTCTTTATCCGTAATTGTCTTGATATTTTAATCATTAGTAGCATATTGGAATCAGTGATTTCAATTGAAGAATATAACCTAGGTTAAAGCTTGTGTGTTTATTGCCTAAATCAACCTAATATCTTTCTCTACTTAATGCTTCCATTATCTTAAATTTAGAGAGCTTGCTCTAAATTATTTCATGGCTAGAGATTAGGTGAAGATCTTATTTTGCCTAACGACTCAGTAAGGAAAGATAGAGACTAGCAGAGCTTATTGTTGTCTACGGTTGATAGCTTCAATTAAAATTGATGATAGAATTGACATAATGAACATGTTTGGTGGTAGCGAATGATCCTTTGACTAAAGTTTTCATTATTAATATTTATTTCTCTTTTAATTAGAGTTTTTATTAAATTATTATTTTCGTATTTTAGTTTCTTTATTTCTTATAATTTAGTTAAAAATTCATAAAATCCCCTTTTATTTAAAGTTGGTGTTTATTATTATTATTATCATCATCATCATCATCATCATCATCTTTATCATTATTATTATTATTTTATTTTAAATCATTGTTTTAGAGTTGATAATAAATAAAACTAATGACAACCAAATGGAGAACTTACAAATTTGAGTAATTCAAAGAATAGGGAACAAAAACAACTTGCTATGAATTTCAAAATAAAAATTTAATGAAAATCGAACTATTAGGATGCGTCTCAAAAGTAGTGACTCTTTACACAGCCATCCTAGACAATAAAAAAAAATTGGGATTTTTTTTTAATAAACACACATATTTACAAATTATGTCAACTATACCCTCCCCCCAGCCTAATATAAACAATATCCTTATTATTACATAATTTAGCGATATGCATGCAAAATTGCGAAAAATAAAGGAAACATAAATAATAAAAGAAGAAGTAAGAAAAATCATACCTGAACTTACTGCAAAAGCTTAAAGGAGATGGCAAAGAAAAATAAAACATTGAAAATATTTTTTTGATTTATTTTTTTGTTTTTTTTGGATTTTTTTAAAATATAACTCTAAGACTAAGAAGATGTGTTTCTAGAGTTATTGTACTCCATATTCCGCCATCTTCGACTCAAATTAAACAAACACTTTTAAAAACATCACCAGGACAAAGACATTCCACAATTGTCAACTATTCCCTCCCCCCAATCTGAACAAGACATTGTCCTCAATGGCTTAAAGGAAAGAAATAGAGTTTAGAAGGCATCACCTAAATACTGGAACATAAAATATTTACAAACGGAAAGTTAAATCTAATTTACGCTTCTTGCTACTACTACCATCATCAGTCGACCAATCCAATACCATGGTCATGGGATCTGGCTCTAGTTTGTAAGCTTGTAAAAGATCAAGTAACTTATTAGCAGTAGAAGTACAGATAAATAGTTTTTTTACAGTGGGTGAAATAAAATGATTTTTAATTGCATGATTAATAAAGGTTAGTAAGCCATCATAAAAATTATTAACATTTAACAAACTGATGGATTTTTTATGAATGTTCAAATGGGCCCAGGATGCAAATGTAATCAATGCCTTGAAAGTTGCAAGATCTCATGGAAAAAACACGAAAGTGTCAGCATGATTTAGCATTTCATATATTCGTTCTTGCATATCTGAGTCGACTGACTCTTCTCCAATTGGTGGGCCGGGTAGGCATCCAAGGGGTTTTAAGGCTTTTGGGATGATGCTTAGCACTTAGCCTCTTCTAGTAAAAACAGCTTCTGAAACAAGCTTTGATAGCCCTCGGTCACCTCATCTATATACTAGGTGTAGTTTTCTCTCTACTATAACATGGCCAAAATCTACAGTAACCTGAACGAACTCCTTGTACTTTCCATATCGAAACCCAAAAAGCACACAAGCATTATTGAGTTGTCTACTCGAAAATGCTGCCATTAGAACAATCTCAAAAATAATTTGTGAGGGATTGAAAAAGAAGCACATATTTAAAGATCTTGATAATAGATATAATGGTACATAGCTGTAAATAGGGTGGTGTATTTGTCAAATGATGTGTGAAGCTTTGGCTCATTATGCAAACAGAAAAAGTAAACAATAAAAAGAAAAAGCAAACAGTAATAACATCATACTATTAAAAGCAATAATGCAAAAGATAAAATACTATTAAAAGTAAAGGATATTTGCTAGTAGTTGCGACTGTGGCTTACATCTTCCTCTGGTTTTACGTTCAGTAATGGCTTGAACGCCCTCTATGGGTCAAGGATATGCTTCCCATCTAGTTTTCTTATGAACTAGCAAACAGGCTCTTTTTGAGTCAGATTCCCAAGACTAAACTATGCACTTTCTTTTTGGAATAGTGGCAATAACTAGTGAATTACACGTTGTACATATCCGCTTCGATGCGTCTCAAGAAATCATAAAATATCATCTAATGATTCTTTACTGAGGCCATCTTTAATGAATTGATTTTCATCTTCACGAGTATCAGAAACCATTCCTAAAGATTTACAAATCATTCACTTGCAATTACATCGTACACAGTTACAACATTCAGAACCAAGTCGGTTAGCTCTTCTCTTTTTAGCGTATGAGCTTTTTCCAAAATCAGGCATGTAAGATATAAATGAATCAGAAAACTCACCTGCCAATTGGACCATTGCTTCAATTAACCAAAGAATGTAAGAAGGAATGCCATGAATCATTAACAAACGTAGTCGTTCACAACGAGCTTCATAAATTTTTCGAAGGGCATTCTGAGGGATAGAAGGAAAATGCTTATGCAATTTTTGTTGTATTTCTTCTATGTTTGGTTTTGGGGTTTTAGTTATTTTGGAAAACTAAGAATACCAACTTAAGAAGTCACGGAGTACCGTTATCTTTCATTTATACGGGATAATAATTAAAATAACAAAATGAACAAAAATCAAATCTTCAAAATCAAATCAAACATAAAGGCGAACAAAACATCAAAAAGAAAACACACTAGAAAAAAAATGAAACGTACATTGGTCCTCTTATTGCATTAACCTCAAGTTCCAATTGAAAGTTATAATATAACACCTTTGGTTTCCCAAAGTTGTCTTTCAATATCCTTAACGTATGCCACTAACTCTAGTGGTTGTCTTCTCAAATTGGATGTGATTTAAAATTTTGTATCAGGCCTCTTAAGTGAAATTTCACATGTAAAAGGCTTCTAAGATGCTTGATGATGATCTTTCTCACTGAGGTACTCATGGCATATATTAGAAATGTAGAGAGAAAACACAATTGTCAAACAAACATGCTTAAGCAAGAAATATTATAATGCTTAAGAAAATGTGCAATGCACATCAATTGAGACATAAAAGAAAATCAATCAATCAAAGGGCAAAACAATAATAAAATAAAACAACAAACAAAAGAAAAAAATAAATCACAAGATTTAATCGGGATTTGGTAGGTCATTCAAATTCATTTTTGTGTCTTCTGCACATGGTTGGTGTTCCAGTATGATTTTAATCTTTGACCATTAATTTTAAATGTGACACCATTTTTTGGATTCTCAATTTTTATGGCCCCATATGGATACACATTTTTTCAAACAAATGGGCCACTCCACCTTGACTTTAACTTCCATGGAAATAAATGAAAACGAGAATGATAAAGCAACACTTTTTGACCAATTTCAATTGTTTTACGAGAAATTCTTTTATCATGAAAAGCTTTATTTCTTGCTTTAATAATTCTTGAATTTTCAAATGTGTCATTTCTTAGTTTGTCAAGTTCATTCAGTTTCAACTTACACATATTACCAAAGATCATTAAGATTTGAATTAAAAGCTTTAATAGTGCAAACCGATTTATGCTCAGATTTTGGTTCGTCCACTTTAGTCCTCTTTTCAAGTTGTCTTGTGTCTTCAAGGTTCACTTGGTTACTATCATCTTCAGAATCCCTGCATAGAATCAAGTATAGAGCATGTATTAGTAGTATTACATTCCAATTCATTACTTGATTCAAATAAATCAGTAAAATAAGTTTCCATAGAGCTTGTACGTTTCTCATCATGGATGTGTTCCTCAATGATGGAATCAATTAATTTAGTTTCTTCATCCTCATTATCATCATCTTTTTTGTCATGAGGTTGTTTACACATATTAAACATATTAAGTTGTAACATCATATTTCAAAAGGATAAATTCAACACTCCATTCCCCGCAATTAATCAAAGCATTAGCAGTGGCTAAAAATGGTCGACCTAATATGACAAGAATTTGCTTACATTCATCAACAATTGGCTCAATTTCCAAAACAATAAAATCAACAGGATATATGAATTTATCAACTTGAACCAATACATCTTCAATTATCCCTTTTGGTACCTTAACCGATCTATCAGCAAGTAAACGAGTGGTAGAGATAGGTTTTAACTCACCAAGATTAAGTTATTGGTACACTGAATATGGAAGCAAATTGACACCAGAACCAAGATCAAGTAAGGCATGTTCAATTTTATGGTCTAAAATAATGCAATAAATAATTGGACAACCAGGATCTTTGTATTTTAAGGCATTATTAGTTGAGAGAATGGAACTTACCTGTTCTGCTAGGAAGGTTTTCTTTTGTACCTTATGTTTTCTTTTTACAGTACATAGGTCTTTCAAAAATTTAGCATAAGATGGTACCTGCTTAATGACGTCTAGCAAAGGAATGTTGACTTTCACCTGTTTGAAGATATCATAAATTTCAAGGCTGTTGTTTGATTTCTTTGGCTTGATCAATGCTTGAGGGAATGAGGGTACAGGAGGAGAGTTGGTTGTTTCTTCATGTGTTAAAGGTTGGTCGGGCTCTTCCTTACTCTCTGAAATTGACTCCTTACTAATTTCACGAGGATTAAGAATGTCTTTTTCAATAATTTTACCACTACGAAGGTTATAACTGATTTGACTTGACTTATGTTTTGGTTTCCTGTACTACCCATTTGAGAATGTTGTTGACTCTTGGGGTTTGGTCCAGGTTGAGAAGGAAACTTACCTTTTTTTGTGAATGGCGAGCACAGATGTAAGTTTGGAAATGGTATCTATCAAATTGGGCAAGGTTTGCATGGTTTGGTTATTGATTGACTCTTGTTTTTTAATGAATGAATGCAATGTGTCTTCAAGAGTTTTTCTTGGTGGTGTGACACAAGGTGGGTAACTCTGTGGATTTTGAAAATTCTGACGTGGAGGTGGTTGTTGTGAAGGTTGTGCATGATTGCCATTCCTTTAACTGAAATTTGGGTGATTTCTCCAACCAGTGTTATAGGTCTATGAATACGGATTAGGATTCGGCCTTTCGAAATTATCTATAACATTCGCTTGTTCGTGCAAACTTTCTTTTAGAGCTGGCAAGGTTGGACAGTCCTACGTAAAATGGTCAGTGGAATTGCAAATATGACATAAAGCATTTTGAACATATTTAACATGATCATTATTTTTTGACTCTAATGCTTCAACTTTTCTAGCTAAGGATGCAAATTTGGCTTAAAGGTCATGATCTTCCATTGTACATGCCTCCACCAGATAGAGATGCTGGGCTTACTTGATGACTCATAAGAACCAATAGTGTCCTAGTGTTGTACAAGATAATCTAATGTAGTTTCAGGACTTTTATCCCTAAACTCACCATTACACATCATTTTAATAACTTGTCTACTTTGGGATGTCAGTCCCTCGTAGAAATATGACACTAACCTTCATGCTTCAAAACCATGGTATAAACAAATGTTAAGTAACTCTTTATACCTATCCCAACATTGGTAAAGTGTCTCTCTAGGCTTTTGAGTGAAAGTGGTGATTTGCCTTTTAAAAAAATTTGTTCTGTGGGGTGGAAAAATTTTTTTCAAAAATTGTGCTTTCATTTCATCCCAAGTTCTGATGGATCTTAACCTAAGATTTTGTAGCCAAGTTTTAGCTTTTTCCTTTAGTGGAAAAGGGAAAAACTTAAGTCTGATTATGTTCATACTACAATTTTGATCAGTTCATGTGTTACAGACTTCTTCAAATTCTCTCAAGTGCAGGTATGAATTTTCAGACTGAAAACCATGAAAAATAGGTAGATGTTGAATGATACCAGGTTTGAAATTAAAACATGATGCATTAGGAGGAAAGACAATGCATTATATTGATCCCGTTCTAGTAGGATGCATGAAGTCTCTAAAAGTGTCCTAGGCTGGTTAGGAAGATTTTGTAGGGCTTAGTTGTTTCCATGCTCTGAAAAATTTTTAGCTTCTATTTCAGCCATGTTTAAGGACGGTGAAGGTGATCTCCTAATTAATATGCCAGTGTCTGTGCGAGACCAACGTATCATGCAATATTGATTATGTGTGTGCGTGAAATTATGTAATACACAAGTAAATGAGAAACAAAATGAAAATTACACAGTAAAAATAAAAATAAAAACAAACTGAAAATTAAATATACAAGAAATATATATGTACAATAATAAAAAAATGCGAAATAAAAATAAACAAACTGGAAATTAAATGTACAACAAATTTAAATGTATAAAAATAAAAATTACATACGCAATAAATAAACTGAAAATTAAATAACAATTTAGGTTGCAGTATAGAACCAACCAATAAAATAAAATAAAATAAATAAAACAGAAGAAAAAAATGCGGAATAAAAAAATAACACAAATTAATGTATTGGAAAATTAAATAAACTAAAAATTAAATAACAGAATATAAATAATAGAAAATAAATAAACTGAAAAATAAATAATTAGAAATTAAATAAACTAAAATTTAAATAACAGAAAATTAAAATAATAGCTTAGGCGGTATTATAGAATCAGCCAATAAAATAAAATAAATGCGAAAATGTAAAATTGCAAGGAAAATTAAATTGCGTAAATTAAATAGTCCAAGTCCAAATGTCCAAATGTCCAAATTGAGTCCAAAATTCAGGGAAGTTCAAGTCATAAGTCCATGTTCATGTCTAATTCAGTTCAAAATCTGATTTGCAAGATTTTAATTTTTTGGGTTAAAGTGAAAATTTTTACCAGTTTTGTAATATTTTTATAATTTTAGGAGAAAGGAGGGTAGTGAAAAATTTTATTTTTCCAACAATACCCTAACAATGTCTAATTATTTCCCACAAATAAGACCAAATTCATAACAATTATTATATTTCTTTTCTTCTCAGAGTTTCTATTTGTAGTCATTATACAATAATTTGGGAGTAATACAATATAACAGGTTACAGATTTGAGCTTTTTAATTTTCTCCCTGGTAGTTAATTTTTATAGTAAAATATTCAAGTTAGTTTCTTATTTTTCTTTTATTTTAGCAAATTTTACTATTATTCTTGTGTGATTGCATTTTCATCTGATAAAGAAAGCTGTTTTAAAAGAAAAAGTTGACCAAATTGAGGAAAATATAATTAAAGATACAATGGCTGAAATTCAAATGTTGTAGGCAGGAGTTTTGAAATAAGCCTAATGTTCTTATTGTCTCCAATCTTTTTATGGCTTGGATAATGAAGACCCATATAATCATCAGAATGATTTTGATGCTGTATGCCAACTTTTAAATATGAAAAATTTTCTGCAGATGATTTTAAGCTTCATTTTTTCCATTCTCATTGAAAGATGGACCTAGATCATGGTTATTTTGCTCCACATGAGGAAGTGGCTCAATCTTGTCCTATTCATAAGACTAATGTTATTCATAGGAAGATTTCAGAATTTACAAAAAAAGAGGATGAAATTCTTTGATGCTTGAGAGAGATTTAGTGGTCTACCCTTGAAGTGTTCTCATCGTGGGTTTGAAAAATGGCATCAATGCTAATATTTTCTAGAAGTATTATATATTCAAGAGTGATTGATGGCAAAATTTGGGACTTCTTTCACAAACAAATAGATAATTCCCAACGGAGGAGTCAATCTTAAAGAATGCTAGAAAAATAAGAGGGTTAAATAAGCTCAACCATAGTGAATCTAGCTCTGATATTAAAGACGTCAAAGTTATGGTGGAAGGGCTTTCCCAACAGTTTGCCTTAATTGTAGGTGTTAATCTTATTGCATCGTATGTTTACAATCGGTTTGAGCAAGATTCGTACATTGATCAAATAAGCTCTATTAATATGATGAGAAGGCAACCATAATCCTTATTTTTCATGGTCACAAGGTTTTTAACAGAGTGATACAACAACTTAAGTTCCTTAAGCTTATCAACCTACCTTTAGATAATTTAACCAAAATATTTCACAGCCTAAATCATGGGAGGAAGCTTTTCAAAAATTGTCAAAATCTACAGAGGATATTACATCAAAATTGAGAAATAAGGTGAGAGCCACTTAGAATTCTTAAGCACAACAAGAACAATCCATTTCCAATTTTGAGAGGATGATGGGACAATTAGCTTTACAAATTCAAAATATAACATTGACCATAGAAAAAGGAAAATTTCCAAGTCAAACTAGTTCCTAATCCTAAAGGTGTACATGAAGTTGGATCTAGTTCAAGCCATCGGCGTGAAGAGGTGAAATCTATTATGACCCTGAGAAGAAGAAAATTATATGACAATAAGGTGGAGATTATAATAAGAAAGACATCATAAACTGCTTCTTTAGATCCAGTCCCATCAAAAGACTCACTACTAAATAATCCAAAAGAAAGTAGCCCACTATCCTACATCCCTAAAGCTTATATTCCTCAAAGGTTAGGAAAGGTAAAGAAAGAGACTTCAACAGGTTAGATTATGGAAATCTTCAAGCAAGTAAGTAAAAATATTCTATTTCACAAGTATGTTATTAAGCAAGTTCCTTCTTATGCTAATTTTTTAAAGGAATGCGCACTTAAAAAAAAAGAGAAATTTGCATGTTACCAAGAAAGCATTTTTAACTCAACAAACTAATGATTTACTTCAATGCAAAATCCTACCAAAATTCAAATATATAGGTTCCTTGCTATCTCATGTGCCATAGTGAATCAATTGTTTGATAAAGCTTTGTTGGATTTAAGAGCTAGTGTTAATCTCTTGTCATATTCCATTTATAAGCAACTTGGGGTTGGTCAACTTTCTAATAAATCTATGAAAATATCTCGTGGTATTATAAAGGATGTGTTGATACATATTGATATGTTTTATTATCCTATTGATCTTATTTTTATTGATACCAAACCTATGCAGGATTCTACAAAACAAACTATTGTTATTTTAGGTCGTCATTTCTCGGCAACAACTGATGCTTATTTTGGTTGCAAGACTAGAAAACATGAAATTATCTTTTGGTAACATGACTATGGAATTGAATATTTTTAATGTTCCTGAGCAGGCATAAAAAGATGATGAAGTTGTTGAAGTAAATATGATAGAAGCCCGAGTTCATGATTATTTATTTCTAACCACTATGATAATCAAGTAAAGTCATGTGTAACTCACTCTAGTTTATCTTTTGATGTTGTTAGTGTTATTAAAGAAGTTAATGCCTCATTTAATTCGGCCCTTATCCTAGATAGAATGAGTGAAAAGACAAGGTTGAGTCACTTCCTCATGTGGAGCAAAATAACCCAATAAAATTGGAACTATTTCTTAAAGAGGTGCAACATAGATTATATTCTAACATAAAGAGGTGGTAAAATCTAAAATGTTTAAATTGTTAGATTTTCATACTATTTCATATAACTCTTAGGTAAGCTCAAAACAAATAAGACCAAAACAGTTTGAGAGTATCACTGCCATCATCCTTTTATAGATAAAATGCTCAAGTGCTTGACCAATCATGTTTTTTGTTATTTTCTTGATGATTGTTTTGATTATCACCAAATTCTAGTTGATCTTGATTGATTTGTTGTTTTCATTAGGTAGTTAATTTAGTATGACTTAATTTATTTTACTCTTTTATTTTATTTATGTTCATTCTAACATGCCTTTTCAATTTTATTTTATTCTAGAGTATTTTTCAGCCAGTTTAGGTTTGATCTATCCTATTTAATTCTCATACTTTTTCCCTTCATGTTTTTTTTTTATATTTTTACACATTGGCATGCACATCTTTAGAATATAAAATATTGAGGACAATGTTTAGAATCTGTATGGGGATGAGGTATCTTATTAATATTAATTAAAAAATCCAAAAAATTCAAAAATTTATATTTTAAGGCATTTTGTGTGAACTTTGGAAATTGGATGACATGACTTTCAAATTTTGTTTTCATATTATCTTTAGCTTTGAGTTATGTGACACCATATTTGCTCTTTGGTGTTAGTGACAAATTGCAAATTGAGATATTTGAAGGAATGTAATATCACGATAAGTCCCAAGTTAGTTTTTGAACCTATTATTTTTCTTAGAGAGTAACTCTTTTATCCCATTTTTCATTCATACACTTTGTAATTTATCATTTTGTGCATGATCTCTATCCATTCTTTTGAGTAATCTATTCAAAAATAAAAAAATAAGAAAAAAAAAGTTACTGCATCTGAAAATCTATTGAACTACTAGATATGGAAGACTATTTAGAGCTCTGAAAGATGACAGAAAGGCCATCTTTAGTCTACTTGAGCCTTTTCTAGCTATCCTCATTGTGAAGTATCCAAGTTAACCCTTTTGAGTGTATAAAAAATTTAAGTAAAACCAATTTCTTTGAGTAACCTATCATCCTATCTCTTCTAAAAAAAAAAAAAACTATCATCCTATCTCACTCCAATTTGGAGTATTAACCTATGTTTTATGTTTTCCATCACCCACTCATGTATAGGAAAAATAAGGATGAATATTTTATTTTAAGATAAAGTGGTGCATTGAAATTATATACATATATAATTACCAAAAAAAAAAAGCAAGCAAAAGAAAAGAGAAAAAAAGTGCAATTGATCATTAAAAAAAAATGTTGGAGTTTTATATGTATTTCAAAATACTAATGTCCCACATCTGAGGAAAGTGAGACTAATTACTTTTATGTTTGATTTAATTACAAATTAGAGTTGAATAAGTCAAATCCAGATGTGATTTGGATTATTCAAATTGAATTAGGAAAATGATTGTAGAGAGTTTCTTTATATAAAGGAGACTACAAAGCTTTCAAGACACAATCACTATTATCGCTCCTTTTATCCAATAATTTCTTTATCAATTTTGTTTTTGCTGTTCTAAACTGTTGTGCTTGGAGTGCAACCTCACAATAGTGTTGTTGAATCCTGAAGATCAATCCGCTTTATGTGTCCTTTTTGCATTGGGAAGTCTTCCTAGACAAGCATAATTGGTCTTAAGAACAGTACTTGGTAGTGTCGTTAAGGTACACCAAATTTAAAATCTTACTAATAATATAAATAACTAGTATAGAGCAAGTAAGGATCGATTCCACGAAGATTAGTTAGTTTTATATATTATTAACTCTAAAAAAAAGACTTAAAATAATAATAATAATAATAATAATAATAATAATAATAATAATAATAATAAATACCAACTCTAAATAAAGGGGGATTTTTTGAAATTTTTAACTAAATAGAAAAAAATAAAGAAACTAAAATATGAAATTAATAATTTAATAAAATCTCTAATTAATTGAGAAAGAAGTAATAATAATGAACACTTTGGTCAAAGGATCATTCGCCACCACCAAACATATTCATTTTGTCAATTCTATCATCAATTTTCATTGAAACTATCAACCGTAAATAATAATAAGCTCTGTTAATCCCTATCTTTCCTTACTGAGTCGTTAGGCAAAACAAGCTCTTCACCTAATCTCTAAACATTAAATAATTTAGAACAAGCTCTCTAAATTTAAGATAACGGAAGCATTAAGCGGAGAAAGATATTAGGTTGTTCTAGGCAATAAACACACAAGCTCGGATTATTTAACCTAGGTTATGTTCTCCAATTGAAATCACGGATTTCAATTGCTACTAATGATAAAAAAAATCAAGACAATTACGGATCAAGAATTTTAATCTAGCAATAGAATTTATTTAAGTCCTACCTAATTGGCCACTTAAATAAGTCAAGAATAAAGTCATAAACATTAATAACATAACAACATAAACAATCTCAATTAAAAAAATTGAATGATAGAAATTAAATATTAATTATTGAACATGTCTGGGGTTTTGAATTCACCCTCAACCAAATAGAAAATTTCGCCTAACAAAATTAAATTAGGAATAAAATAGTAGATAAAACCAGTCATAGAAAATAATTCAAGCTGCTGGCTTTGCTCCAATTTAATTCTTCTCCGCTTCTCTTTATTTTTCTCTTCCTATGCGGCCTTTGCCTCTTGGATTTGTGTCTGCCAAATTCTTCTTCAATTTCCGCTTGTGTTATACTTTTATAGTGCATGGCGAATCCTTATTAGATTTGGATTGCTTGGCCGCCAATTATGCAAGGCAAATCCCAAAAAGGCAAATTCACGTGCATGCATGTAAAGCCACTTGAATTTCCATTCCTTTCTTTTATTTCCATGCACATGCAATTTGTTTCCTATACATGCATATATTCGGCCAATTCAAATTTGAAGCAATTGATTTATTTTCCATAATTGCCATGCATGATAATTAATTAAATCAAATATTCCTTAATTTGTTTCAATTAAATCTCTTTATTTCTTTCCCTTTACGATTATTCCGAGTAGATTTCTTCCCGGATATTCCGATTTAATTCCTCTTTAATCCCAGAATATACCTAAAATTACAAAATATAAAAATTAAGATAATAAAATAACTAAGAAATTAACTAAAATAATTAGAATATTTAATATCAAAACAAGAAAAAGATGGAGAAATTAATAATAAAAATCTAGAGAAAATATGCGCTTATCGAATTCCCCCACACTTAACATTTGCTCATCCTTGAGCAAACCTAAGACAAAAACAAAAAGAAAACTTAAATTAGTCCACTTTCTTAGGAAAATCATGATTGCATTTATCATATGCAACAAGCCTTTAAACCCCTAGGCGGCCCTAGTGGACAAGTTATAGTCTCGTGAGAGCTTCAGCGATGATATCCACAAACATCATTTTTTTTATAAATGAAATAACATAAAAAAAAGAACAATAACTTTAAATAAAACATAAAACTAGCCTCAAAGATTGCATAAATTATATAGCTCAAAGAAGATTTCAAATATTATCAATGTTCTAACTCTAATTCAATAGTCAATCCCATCTCTCTTTTTGATTCTTGTAGTGTGTGTGTGAATCAATTCAATCAAAATCCATTCCTAAAATCTTCAATATCAACAGCCTTTGCCTTGAACAAAGAAAAGAGTAGGTCAAACTAATCTTATCATCTTGATCTCCAATATTTTTTTTTCTAACAGGCATTTATGTGCATTTTTTTCTTTTTCTCTTTTTCACTCTCTTTTTCTTATTCCTTTTTTTTTTCATAGTCAGGAGCTTTCACTCTACCCCTTAAGGTAGCATTCTTTTCATAGTAGATTATCCTTTATATACTGGTGGTACATATACTGGTGGTACATATATTGGTACATATTCCTTTTTTTTTCATAGTCAGGAGCTTTCACTCTACCCCTTAAGGTAGCATTCTTCTCATAGTAGATTATCCTTTATATACTGGTGGTACATAGGCCAAAATTACTCAAGGATAGCTTCACTCTTAAGGGTTATAGGTAGCTATTTCTGACTTTGGTGCCTAATATACTACATTGTGGAGATAAGAATCAAGACAAACAGTCATTTACTCAATCCAAAATTCTCAACTCAGGCTGCATCAATCTCAATTTCAAGTCAAAACTATGAAAGAATTGATATTAGTGCTCATGGTGTTTAAAGAATCTCAATCAAGAGGAAATTAACACAAGAATCAAGTATAAACGAAGACAATATTCAACCCTTTCTAAGAACCATATTCATTGTCAATCAAGTTCTTATCATTGGCTTATAATTAAAACTTTGAATTGGTTTTTTTTAAATTTTTTTAAGAATTTTTTTTGTTTTTTTTAATAAACCTGTAAATAATAAACAAAACACATGCAAGAAAAACTAAGTTCGAAATCCTCCCCCCCATACTTAATTCTTACATTGTCCTCAATGTAAGCCTAAGCTAATAAAAGAAAGAATTAAACATAGGGAGATAAGATGAGACACATAAATAGAAACAAACATATAATGGATAAAGTAAATGAGAAAGAGAGGTAGAAAGATCAAATCTTTTATGGAGTGCTCTCAAAATCTATTCTCCAGCAACTGGGTTGCCTCCCAATAAGCGCTTGGTTTATAGTCCTCAGCCTGACACGGTTCTTATGTCTCATTCATCAACGTACGTGGGTTCGTGGAGTGGAACCTCCTCTACATGAAGCGTCTGAAAGTTCTCATAGTAAGGCTCAACTTATGACCATTCACCTTAAACTCTTTATTTGTCTTTAAGCTCTTTATCTCAACTGCACTATGAGAAAAAATACTAGTAATAACAAAAGATCTAATCCATCGAGAACGTAACTTACCTGGAAACAACTTAAGGCGAGAATGGAATAGCAGAACTTTCTGTCCAATTTCAAAATTCTTTTTCAAAATCTGCTTATCATAAAAAGCCTTAGTCTTTTCCTTATACATTCACGAACTCTCATAGGCATCATTTCGAATTTCCGCTAATTCTTGCAATTAGAGCTTCTTATATTGACCGGTGGCATCCAACTCCATGTAACTTACCTATTCCTTAGAATCCTTCTTCCTAAGAATTTTGCATAAGGCAACTTCAAATCTGTCGCTACCGGATAACTCAAAAAAGTCCTGCACCAAAGTCTTAATATTATCTATAGCAAAAATAGAGTATAAATCACTAGGGTACCTCATTGCCTCAAAGATATTGAAGCGGATCAATTTACCATCGAATTCCATGGTAAGGGTCCCATCGTGCACATTGATCATGGTTCGAGCCATCTTAAGGAATGGTCGCCCTAGCAGAATGGGTGTGGGATTGGGCGATGACTCATCCTCCATTTCAAGGATATAGAAATAGGCCGGGAAGACCAATTCATTGACCTGCATAAGAACATCTTCTAAAACTCTTTTTGGGTAAGCATTAGATCTGTTAGCCAATTGAATAATTATACCAGTCCCTTCTAATGGACCTAGATTTAAAGAGTTATAAATCGAATATGGCATAACATTAATGAATGCCCCTAAATCTAGCATACATCTTTCAAACCTGGTATTGCTGATAGTGCATGAAATAATGAAAGTATATGGATCCTTGCACTTAAGAGGGAGTGTGATCTGTTGGAAACACCGTACAGACCCTGTCGCACCACGAGGAACTGTCTGTGAGTCGGGTTGTTTGGGAATGCAGCCCAAATCAGGTGGTAAATTCCGTCCAACGCTAAATACGGCCGAGAGACCGATAGCAAACAAGTACTGTGAGGGAAAGATGAAAAGGACTTTGTAAAGAGAGTCAAAGAGTGCTTGAAATTATCGGGAGTGAAGCAGATGGGGGCCGACGATGTGCCCCGGTCAGATGTGGAATGGCGAGAGCTGGTCGATCGATCGGCTCGGGGCGCAGATCGATGCTGATTGCGGCAGCGGCCCAAGCCTGGGCCTTCGATAAGCCCACGGAGACGTTGTCGCCGTGATCATGGCTGGCAGCGTACTCCCTTCGGGCGTGCCAAGTGCACCTGCGCGCTCCCGGCATCGGTTTGCGGGCTCCCATTCGGCCCGTCTTGAAACACGGACTAAGGAGTCTGACATGTGTGCAAGTTAACGGGCTAGTAAACCTGTAAGGCATAAGGAAGTTGATTGAAGGGATCCCTCGCGGGTGCACCTCCGACCGACCTTGATCTTCTGAGAAGGGTTCGAGTGTGAGCATGCTTGTCAGGACCCGAAAGATGGTGAACTATGCCTAAGCGAGGCGAAGCCAGAGGAAATTCTAGTAGAGGCCCGCAGCGATACTGACGTGTAAATCGTTCATCTGGCTTGGGTATAGGGGCGAAAGACTAATCGAACCGTCTAGTAGCTGGTTTCTCCTAAGTTTCCCTCAAGATAGCTGGACCTTGGAAACGAGTTCTATCGGGTAAAGCCAATGATTAGAGGCATCGGGGGCGCAGTACCCTAGACCTATTCTCAAACTTTAAATAGGTAGGACGGCACGGTTGCTTCGTTGAGCCGCGCCACGAAATCGAGTTCTCTAAGTAGGCCATTTTTGGTAAGCAGAACTGGCAATGCGGGATGAACCGAAAGTCAGGTTACGGTGCCCAACTACGCGCTAACCTAGAACCCACAAAGGGTGTTGGTCGATTAAGACAGTAGGACATAGTCATGGGAGTTGAAATCCAATAAGGAGTGTGTAACAACTCACCTGCCGAATCAACTAGCCCCGAAAATGGATGGCGCTGAAGCGCGCGACCTATACCTAGCCGTCGGGGGAAGTGCTAGGCCCCGATGAGTAGGAAGGTGCAATGGTCGCCGTAAAACTCGGGGCGCGAGCCCGAGCGGAGCGGCCGTCGGTGCAGATCTTGGTGGTAGTAGCAAATATTCAAATGAGAATTTTTAAGCCCGAAGAGGGGAAAGGTTCTATGTGAACGGCACTTGCACATGGGTTAGTCGATCCTAAGAGACGGGGGAAGCCTGTCCGACAGTACCTCGGCGCGAGCTTCGAAAGGGAATCGGGTTAAAATTCTATAACCGGGACGCGGTGGCTGACGGGAACTTTAGGGAGTTCGGAGACGTGGCGGGGGCCTCGGGAAGAGTTATCTTTTTTGTTTAACGGCCCGCCCACCCTAGAAATAGCTCCGCCTAGCGGTCGGAAGAGCACTGCACGTCGCGCGGTGTCCGGTGCACCCTCGGCGGCGTTTAAAAATCTGGAGGACCACATTTCGGTTTTTTTAATTTCTAATCCGAAACAAACCGAAACTGATAATTTATTCTGAAATCGAACTGAACCGAACCGATGCCCACCCCTAAATCTAAGTTCGTCATTTCAAAATCTCAATGTGTTTTAAGATTGTTTCAAAATCACTATTAGTAAGTGATATAAGACAGCTCACACTGTATATAAAAGTACACTAGTTAGGTTCTCTGGAAAGACTGGAGGGGTTTTAAACGGTCTCACTTGAAACCCAAACCCTTAGATAATGTATAGCCTTTATGACAGAACCTTCCAAGTGTACTTAAGCTTACTAATAAGCTACTTACATACTCTAACAAGCTTATAACAACATAATTGAAATAGTAATAATATATTGCAAATTTACAAATATATAACAACTAAACCAATACCCAGAGGCCTATAAAGTTACAATGTCCTTGAAACAGATTTGTCACCTTCTCTACGCTGCTTAGATTATATCGGCGTTTGCCTCCCAGGATACGACGAATTTAAATAGTCTCAATAGCACAAACTTACTACTCTAGCAAACTTCAAACTAGTGTTTCAACTCTATCACACTTAAACCTAAAGCTAGAGAGAATTTTTTTAAGATAGGAGGGCAAAATAATCACTTGGATTTTTTTTTTTTTTGTGTCTAGCAAATGAAATTAGAAGCCAATTTATAGAATTTGTAGAGGGCATTTTGATTTAAAAAAAAAATGCACTAACTCTTAAATTGAAAGCTCGAATTTATTTCGAAATAAGACCTGTATTGTTGAATTTATTTGCAACCTATAATTATTTGTAACAGCCTATAATTTTAAACTGTATTTTCCTTTGAAAAACAACCATATTCATCCACAAACAGCCGTTTAATTTCTTGCTGTTATGATCCATCGATATTGCTGTTACACATTTCATATTTAATTTGGATTCAGTTAAATTTCGATGCAGTATCAAAAGAAAAAATGAAAAGCCAAACTACGATTGGTTGGCCACTTTTCTCTTCAGTTTTTCAAACCAATAGGTGCTTTTTGAGATCCAATTCTCATTCACTCAAACATCAATTTGAACGTTCTATAATTCATTACGAAAAGCTCACAGATAAGATTCTGAATCATCCATGTAAGTATATTTTCTCAATATTCATCTTTTTAAAAATTAATTGGCCTCAAAACATTCATTTTACGCTATTTTTCTAACGAGGAATAATAATTTGGTAAGAAATTGAAAATAAAATAATTTAATGCATAATAGCTTATACAGTTTCACACTATTATTCAGCATGGATATAAGCAAACACAAGACTTGCCGTGACGACTTCCATATGCTACTGCCCCGTGAAGTGACTTGCATAAGCCTAAGCACAATATTTTGCAAAACGGCAAAATGAATAATCTCCTAGCATAGATTTTTCCCAGCCTTTGGCTCTAGCTTTGCTTCATATTCTGTGAAAAATTAATAAAGCATGCATATTAACGCATTGATTCACAATATGGCCATTTCGCATGTAAGCAAAGCATAATTATATATAACAATGACAAAAATAAATAAAAATTAACAAATTTGGAATCAACAAATGAAACATATCCATTGTGTCAGGAGAACTTTGGTGGTCTGGAAAATTTGCAGTTGATGCATGAAAGCATAGACTGAAGAAAAGAATAAAAAGAAGAAAAGAGAGAGGAATTTTTTGAGCAACCATTAATGTAGCTTAATTAGCTTAATTCTATGCTTAATTAATTAATTTGTTTTGGAAAGTAAAAGAATGGGGGCTCTCTATTTAGAAGTAACTTAAGTAAGTTTCAAAAGAGAAAGAGAGCATATGCCCTAATTTGGTTAATTAGGGCATTGTTTATCAATTTAGGGTAATGGAGTTGAATTTCACAGTGGTTCAAGGGATATTGTAACGTATCTTTCGCTAAAGGAAGAAAAATTTGCTTTAGAAATGGAGAAGTGACAGTTTCATTCATCCTTCGAATGCTCTTTTTGTCACTTAAATTCATACAATATTTTTAATTATTTGTTTCATCCATATCTTAAAATACCCCGCAATATATGTAAGTTCACCCCATTTCAAAAAATAATTTACAAAATTCACATTATTTTTTAAAATTTAAAATAAATAGAAAGTTTAAACAATTAATCAATTATATCATTTTCTTTAGATAAGTCTCTTGACCATTGTTGATCATTAATGTTGTTTTAACATAATTTAATTTGACTATTTTATCCTATAACCAAATTGTCCGGTCCAAAACATGTGCTCTTGTGACATAAGTTAAACAATTAATGAGGATTTAATTGGTTAATTGTTCAAATTTCTTCTTTATTTGAAATTATTAAAAATAATATGAAATTTTTATAATTAATTTTTGAAGTGGTATGGGTTTATAAAAATTAAGGGGTGAAATATCACCGCATTAGATATAATAATGAAAATAAGGACAAAAGAGTCATTCTAGATACAATATTTTAAAGTTTAAAGTTTGATACTAATCTAGGCTCATTCAAATTTGATGCATTCTACTGTTTAGTGTTCGGCACAACATCTTTTATCAAATCAGATCTGTAAGAGGTAGTGTACATGGCTCCAAAATCCTTTAAAGTAAATTTGTAAGTTTTACATGAATTTTATATATTTCTTTAAAGGTTCTGGCTATGTTGGAGATGCTCTACAATGGGGCACTCCTTCATAACCACACGATTAAAATGATAACGTGTTTTTTATTATTTATCACTTTGATCGTGTGGTTACAAAAGAGTGCTGTTACAAAAGAGTGCTCCACGGTCAAGCATTTTTAACATAGCCATTGTCACAATGGGTACAATAATAAATGAATAAAAAATGGAGTAATTTTTTATTCATTTATTATTGTCTATTTAAATCTACAAAAATATTCACTAAATTCATTTATTCAATAAACACATTACTAAAATTTAAAATCTAAAATTTTACTTCATTAACCCACATTAATACCCAAAATACCCTTGATAAGCTGATTATCATAATTTTTCTTATCATTTCTCTTTCATGGCCTTCAATAGCTTTTTATCATCATAATTTTATACCCAAATCCTAGCCTCATCCTTTTTAATTTTTTTTCCAGTTGTTTTATTCACTTAAATTACAAATTTATTGTCACAAATCATTCCAAACGCATGAAAGATTAAAGAAAGAACAACTGATTATAAAATTACACTTGCAATAAGGATACTAACTAACAATAGTCAAGTAGCTCAACAGTAAACAGTTCTCATACGGGCTCTTTTGTTTTCATATATGAAAAGATTAACAGGGGTAAGAGAATTCATCGTGGAATTTAAAAATTGAAAAGAAAAAATTACTGATTTCATGATTGAAATCAAGAGAAGCTTTACCAATGATAAAATTTTGAGCAGACTCAAATATTCAACAAATTCGTTAAATCTTCATTCGATCCATAGAAGTGTCTGACAAGGAAAATAAATTCACTGTACACTGAATGAACTAGATATGACTTTAATATGTGCTTGCAGATGGGAGTAAACTGTAGAATTTTTGTGTGTGTGTCTATAATGGTAATTTATGTCATGAACATTTTAACAATTAAAATATTTATTAAAAATGGGTCTACCGAATTTTTTAATGGATTCCAATAATTCCTAATATTTTTTATTAACTTTTGACAAAAGGATAAAGTTGAGTAATTACTAATCTAGTAAAGATGCAAGCGATAAAAAATGCATCACTATCATTCTTCCTTTGAAAAATAAGTAAGTAACTATCCCGATTGCTTTTCAATTTATTACCAACTTTTGTTAAGCATTTTGGAATTGATAACCGTAGTATGCATTTTGTTGATTTGACATGCATGAATGAATGAAATTTATCTTCTGTCTTCAATACTAACGATAAAAGCAAAACAAAATTCATGAATATGACATTTAATTAAAATGAACTTGGTAGTTTTATAACATGTGCGACATCACACGTGGCAAGTCATGATTGGGGCATTGGCAAATTGTGAGAACCCCAATCATGACTTGGCAAGCGCAATGTCGCACGCACTCAATCAGCTCTCTTTACTTAAATACTTATAGTTTCTATTTGTTATGTCTAAATTGAAATTTGACTATTATAGTGTGTTTACTTGACAAAAAGATAGAGCTGAGTAATTACTAATCTAGTAAAGATGTAAGCGATAAAAAATGCATCACTATCATTCGTCCTTTGAAAAATAAGTAAGTAACTATCCCGATTGCTTTTCAATTTATTACCAACTTTTGCTAAGCATTTTGGAATTGATAACCGTAGTATGCATTCTGTTGAATTGACATGCATGAATGAATGAAATTTATCTTCTATCTTCAATACTAATGATAAAAGCAAAAACAAAATTCATGAATATGACATTTAATTAAAATGAACTTGGTAGTTTTATAACATGTACGACATCACACGTGGCAAGTCATGATTGAGACATTGGCAAATTGTGAGATCCACAATCATGACTTGGCAAGCGCAATGTAGGACGCATTCAATCAGCTCTCTTTACTTAATTACTTCTGGTTTCTATTTGTTACGACTAAATTGAAATTTGACTATAATAGTGTGTTTACTTGAGGGTTTAGGGCATGAGAATGAAAGAATGGGAATAAAATTTATGTATACTTGGTAAAATGTAATTTAAGAATAGAAATAAAATGTGTGGGTCCCGCACAATTTGGGAATAAGGAATGGGAATCCCATTCCCAAGGAAAGTTGGGAATGAAAATGAAGGAATGGGAATGGGGTATGAATTGACATTTTTACTCTTAAAGAAATCAAAAATTTTATTTTTTTAATTATTATTATTATTATAATCCAAATTTATTAATTTTATTATTTTAAATGTCATTATTATTATTATTATATTAACTTTATTATTTTAGTTTTTATTAATTATTTTTATTATTATTTTTATTAATATTATCATTTTTAACATTTATTATTATTATTATTATCAAAATATATTAATTTTATTATTTTAAATTCATTATTATTTTTTTATTAATATTATCATTATTAACGTTTATTTTTATTATTAGTATTATTATTATTATTAAATTATATTGACTTTATTATTTTAGTTACTATTAATTATTGTTATTATTAATTTTATTAATATTATCAAAATTTATTTATTTTATTATTTTAATTGTCATTTTTATTATTATTATTTTTTATAAATATTATCATTATTAACATTATTATTATTATTATTATTAACTTTATTATTTTAGTTATTATTAATTATTGTTATTATTATTTTTATTAATATTATTATTTTAACATTTATTTATTTATTATTATTATTAATTTTATTTTTTTAATTAATATCATTTTTATAATAATATTTATCCATGTATCTAGTTAATGAAAATTACATTATTTAATATTATAAGTATTTTAGTAAATTAGTTCTCATTCCCATTCCTCATTCCCATTTATTTTGCTAAGTAAACACATCAATGACATTCCAACACATTCTCATTCCTATTCCCATTTATTTTTGCCAAGTAAACATTAGAATCTCATTTCCATTCTAGCCCATTCACATTCCCAGCTCATTCCCATTTCATGAAGTAAACGCACCATAAGTGTAAAACTGCATGCTATTTATGTAAAGCAAAAAAAAATTAATTTATCCTAATTTAGAATTTCCAATTGACAAGTCAAGGAACCTATAATGAACAAGAGGAGGCCCCAAACTTGACCCTTCAAATTAATCTCTTATATCTAGAGATGGCAATAGTGAGGGCGGTGTGATCCACATCTCCATAGGCATCCATGTCGTTCTACTTATGGACTCATATCCTCCCGGTTCCTTTCATAATTATTTGAGAGGAGAATATGGAGATCCCCCAATAACCATCTCTGAGTGGAAATAGAGAAATCAATGATAGTTTTCCCAAAGTTGGTGACATGAACCATATCCCTAAGTGGAACTCCATTAATTAGCACATGTAATGTATGTACCAAGAATATCCTCGTATATAGAATTTAAACGAATTCATCAATAATTAATGCTATAACCTATTTACATCAAATTCAAGTTTCATGGACCTTCAAGCCCAAAGTTAAAAGTCCTTACTTAAAAGCTCTAAAAAGAACTAGGAATAAATCTTATTTATCTTTTACAGATTTGGTAAGGAAACAAGAAATATTACTAAAAATACTATGCAGTCCACAGAAAAGAGCACCGACAACCTAAATGCCCCGAAAATGGCAAACACTATTCAATAGAGAAACAACTTTCCCCGACCAAACCAATACCCATAGGTTTTACATGAAATATTATTTTAAGTCTGTTGGATGGGTGGGCGCCCAAGATGGGCCGACCTGACCCACACATTTATGCACGTTTGGGAGAGAGGGAAGTTGCTTTGTGTTCAACTTCCCAACCGCTGCATATATTAACTTCAAAAACCGCTTGCCGTGAGGTGTGTGTGTGGGATTTTTGAATTCTTTAAACAACAGAGAGCCTGTGTGTGAACAAAAACACAGGGAAGCATTCATAATCTTCTCTTCTTCTGCATTAACATTGAACACTCGTAAAAGGGCATCTATATTGTGAATTGAGAAGGATTTCCGCACTTGATTTCTTTCCAACCGGTGACGTGATCCAACACTGTTTATTCCACTGCAAAATCTGATAAGGTAAGGCATCTTGGTTGCCTTATGAATTTTCTTTCATTGGTATCAGAGCCTGAATGTATTGGATTCATGCATTGGTTGATTTTAATATGAAAAGCATGAATTTTATTTTTATTTTCTTATGGGATGCATGCAATTAGATGGCTGTTGTTTTAAGTCTTTTGGAATGGTTGATTTGGATGGATATATTCTGGAATTGATGGAATTAAAACTAGCCTAGGGAATAGATTGCATTAACCTAAGACATTATGAAACCTGTAGCTTTATAAGATCATATCTTTTGATCTATAAAATCTGACGTTATGTGTAATATGTAGTTGGAAAGATCTTTTTTAGAGCTTTCCAACAATATGTGATTTGTTAAAAATAGAATTAAGATGAGAAAGTTAAGGCCAAAATACGATTTTGGTTGAAATAGGGTTTAGAAACGCTAATTTGGATAAGACGATGAACAGTGCCAGAATCAGTTTTTTGACGATTCCGCTTATTTCGACCTTCGTTTGAAAATCCGAGGTACGATTGGCTTCGAATGAAAAATTGAGTCGGACGATGCCAGACCCGACATCATCAGATTTTCGCAAGGTCGCACGTGGGGTCCACGCGCCATCAGTGCATGTGACTGTAGCATGCAGCCGTGCCACTATAGCGATATTATACATGCACTGTAGAGTACTGTAGCGCATTTGGGTATGCAAAATTGTTAATTTTGCATATTTTGCTATCTGAGACTCCGATCTAGGCGCCGTTTGCGCCTTTTGATCCGAAATTTAATTTTTTATATTTTTTTAATATAAAATAATTATTTTTAATTATTTCTTGATTTTTTGAAATAAAATTTTGGATCGAACATATATAGTCTCACGGATGAGCATTATATGTTAATTAATAGATCGCTCTAGTGGGAGCTTGAAATATTTTTCATGGAAATTGGCTAATATTTAATCTCGTATTTAGTCGTTTGTTAACAATCACTAATATGAATTTTTTATATTTTTGTCGTAGATGCCTCCTGTTAGTAAATTGTGGACTAAAGAAGAAGGGTTAATGACAATTAGAGCTTGGGTTTCCCCTAATGATCTAATTGAGATTAATAATGGTTTATCTTATGAAGAACTTATGGAGAAAATGGAGAATTATAAGATGGACCCTGATCGTCCTATATGCATGAATGTAGAAGATTTATGATGTGATCCAGAGTGCTCAGAGCATTAAAGATCCGTTGCTTGTTCCAGAAGGGCCAATTACGAGGCACGAGCTAAGAAGATCAAGGAAGCCATGCAAGGATTTATTCAAGCTACTTTGGATGACTTCAATTCAAGTTCAATTTGCAAGAGTCCAATATTCAAGATGGGCTTGAACGAGGAGGAACCAGCCTTGGTATACTTGATTCGGGCTAACGAGGTGGCGAGCATCGGAGAGAATGATTTTTGAAGTATAATAAGGGCCAGAAGAGTAATTCTAAATTTGTAGATGCATTCCTTACGTCGAGAGCTTTGAAACGATATATTGTGGGTTAAAATCCGATATCATATGACCAAGTTATGGCCCGTTTAAGATAAGTGGCTTTGCAGGCCAAGGCCCTGCGGGTCCTGCGGGTCCAGGTTTTTAATTTTAGGGTTTTCTCTTATTTTTAAGTTAGATTAGGATTAGCCACCTTATATAAACACTCCTTTATGTTATTTTAAAGAAGACTTTTGACATTATTGAGTTTAATATCATTGAGAGGATTTTCTCAACTTGTTCTTAAAAGAACTTTTGACTTATCAAAGGATTTGCTAACCTTTGTGGCGTCTTATCTAGCAATCCGGGTTCTTGAGACTTAGCTTCTCAGGGGTTTGGATCTTTTATCCGAATTCTGATCATATTGGCTTTCTTGGGTTTTTGTCAATCTAGTTGTGGGTTTTTCTAGCTTGATCTAGAAGGGTTCTCATCAGTTGGTATCAGAGCTTAGGCACCAAGGTCAGATTCATCTATCTTTATTTATTATTTTTTTTTTCTCATTCTTGTTTGGGATTTTTCATTCTTGTTCTCAAAAAAAAAAAAAAAAAAAACCGTGAACAATCTTCTTATATGAACGTAGATCGCATGAACAAGTGTGCCGCATGAACAAGATGTCGCATGAACAGTATTTTTAGGGTTTTCTTATATCAATTTTGCATCCTTGTGGTTTCTTTCCTTAAATTCATAAATTTAACCTTTTCCCCTAAATTCATTCAAATTTCAATTATTTAAGGATTACAAAAAAAAAAAAAAGAGCAAAAAAAAAAAAGAAAAAAAAAAATCACATTAATAATAATCATATTGGGTGATCTCCTTTGTTTTCTTGGTCTTGTTATTCTTGTTTCCTATATTCTTGTTCGTTTGTTTCGTTTTTCCTTTTTCTTGTTTCTTGGACTGTGATTGTTAGAGGGATTATACTTTGGTACCTTTCCTTGATTGAGTTATTAGTTCCTAAAGAACTTGATTGAGAAAATATAAGAGCGGTAAAAGGCAAGAGTGTGTGAGCACAGCTTCGGGTAAAAGCCTATTTGAGTGTAAACACGAGTGGAGTGACATCACGAGTGTAAACACGTGAGGCTTGTGAGGCTCATTCTTGTTTTTCTATTTTGCTAACATCTCTTTGCAGATTCAAATAACTCATATGGATGATAAAAGTGAGGCGCAACCTTCTACGGTAGACTTTACTTTCACTTTGAAGGCAATGCACCAGGCATTTGAAAAGATGAATGCGAGGTTTGATGAGATGGGAAGCAGTTGAGGCAACATGAAGCTGCCATTGAGAGTATTCGAAGGTGCAAACTAGTAGAAAGCAAAACAAGGCTAGACATATTGAAGCAAGACATGATGGGGAAAATAATAGGCATGGATATGAGCCTATAGATAAGTATGAGGCGAGAGAATGAATTTTGGAAAAGTGATGGTGATGATCGAGCATCCGAAGTAGAATACTCTGCGAAAGGTGAATCCCTAGTTGCTAGGCGTGCTTTGAGTACACAAATGAGTGTTGATGACATGGAGCAACGAGAGAGAGAACATCTTCCATACTAGATGCATTGTGAATAATAAGGTGTGTAGTATGATAATAGATGGTGGGAGTTGCACCAATGTAGCTAGTACTACCCTTGTAGAGAAGTTAGGGTTACCCTTGCTAACGCATCCCGTGCCTTACAGATTGCGGTGGTTAAATGATTGTGGAGAGGTCAAAGTTAATAAGCAAGTATTAGTAACATTTACTATTGGAAAGTATAGTGATGAGGTGCTTTGTGACGTAGTTCCTATGCATCTTTGGGCATTTATTATTGGGAAGGCCATGGCGATATGATAGGAAGGTGACACATGATGGGTTTAGGAATAGATATAGCTTTGTCAAAAATGGGAGAACCGTGACGCTTGTTCCTTTAACACCAAAAGAGGTCTACGAGGACCAAATAAAGATGAGGGAAAAAGAAAGACAAAATAAAAAGAGTGAGGTCGAGAGTTATGATAAGAAAAAGAAAGAGAGTGAAACTAAAAGTGAGAGAAAAGAAAAGAGTGAGAATGAGGGAAGAGCGAGAAAGAACTTCTTTGCGGGGAGTGGGCGAGATTAGGAAAGCATATAAAGCAAGCCATTTCATGGTTTTGCTCGTGTTCAAAGAATCATATCTAACCTTTGATGACATTAATCCTTCTCTTTCTAGTGTTGTTACTTCTTTGTTACGGGAGTTTGAAGATGTGTTTCCGGAGGAAATGCCTTGCCTTACCACCCATTAGAGGCATTGAGCATCAAATAGATTTCGTACCGGGAGAGTGTCATACCCAATAGGCTAGCCTATAGCAGTAATCCCGAGGAGACTAAAGAGCTTCAAAGGCAAGTTATAGAGCTGATGAGCAAGGGGTACGTAAGAGAGAGCATGAGCCCATGTGCGGTACCAGTCTTTACTAGTACCAAAGAAGGATGGAAATTGGAGAATGTGTGTTGATTGCCGAGCCATCAATAATATTATGGTAAAATATCGCCATCCCATTCCTAGGTTAGATGATATCTTGGATGAATTGCATGGAGCTTGTTTATTTTCTAAAATTGATTTAAAAAGTGGCTATCACCAAATTCGCATGAGAGAAGGTGATGAATGGAAAACTGCCTTTAAGACCAAATATGGATTGTATGAATGGTTAGTTATGCCTTTTGGTCTTACTAATGCACCTAGTACTTTTATGAGATTAATGAATCATGTGTTGCGTGCATTTATAGGTCAGTTTGTTGTTGTTTATTTTGATGATATTCTAGTGTACAGCAAGACATTAGAAGAGCATATTGGACATTTGCGATGTGTGTTAGATGTTTTGAGGAAAGAAAAGTTGTATGCTAATTTTAAGAAATGTTCTTTTTGCATAGAGAAAGTTGCTTTTTCTTGGTTTTGTTGTTGGTGCAAATGGTATCGAGGTGGATCAAGAAAAGGTTAAGGCTATTAGAGAGTGGCCAACGCCTAAGAGCATCAGTGAGGTAAGGAGCTTTCATGGTTTAGCTAGTTTTTATCGGCGATTTGTTAAGGATTTTAGCACTATTGCCACACCTCTTACTCATGTTGTTAAAAAGAATGTTGCATTTACTTGGAGTGTTGAACAAGATAAAGCATTCATTGATCTTAAAGAAGGGTTATGTTCTGCACCTATTCTAGCATTACCTAATTTTAATCGTACTTTTGAGATTGAATGTGATGCCTCAGGAATAGGTATTGGAGCTGTTTTGATGCAGGATCGAAGGCCCATTGCTTATTTTCTTACGAAAAAGATTGAGCAATATGCTACTCAAGCTAATAAGGGTAGGAAACGTGTGATTTTTGAACCCGGCGATTGGGTTTGGGATCACATGCGTAAGGAGAGGTTTCCAGCCCAGAGGAAATCTAAGTTGCACCCTCGAGGAGATGGTCCATTTCAGATTCTTGAGCGTGTTAATGATAATGCTTATCAAGTGGATCTTCCGGTGAGTATAACGTGTCTCTGCTACCTTTAATGTTTCTTATCTTTCTCCCTTTGATGCGGTTCGATTCGAGGACGAATCCTTTTGAGAGAGGGGGAATGATGTGATCCGAGTGCTCGAGCATTAAAGATCCGTTGCTTGTTCCAGAAGGGGCATTTACGAGGCACGAGCTTATTAGATCAAGGATGCCATGAAAGGATTTATTCAAGCTACTTTGGATGACTTCAATTCAAGTTCAATTTGCAAGAGTCCAATATTCAAGATGGGCTTGAACGAGGAGGAACCAGCCTTGGTACACTTGATTCGGGCTAACGAGGTGGCGAGCATCGGAGAGAATGATTTTTGAAGTATAATAAGGGCCAGAAGAGTAATTCTAAATTTGTAGATGCATTCCTTACGTCGAGAGCTTCGAAACGATATATTGTGGGTTAAAATCCGATATCATATGACCAAGTTATGGCCAGTTTAAGATAAGTGGCTTTGAAGTCCAAGGCCACCGCGGGTCCCGCGGGTCCGTGTTTTTAATTTTAGGGTTTTCTCTTATTTTTAAGCTAGATTAGGATTAGCCACCTTATATAAACACTCCTTTATGTTATTTTAAAGAAGACTTTTGACATTATTGAGTTTAATATCATTGAGAGGATTTTCTCAACTTGTTCTTAAAAGAACTTTTGACTTATCAAAGGATTTGCTAACCTTTGTGGCGTCTTATCTAGCAATCCGGGTTCTTGAGACTTAGCTTCTCAGGGGTTTGGATCTTTTATCCGAATTCTGATCATATTGGCTTTCTTGGGTTTTTGTCAATCTAGTTGTGGGTTTTTCTAGCTTGATCTAGAAGGGTTCTCATCAATTTATAAGGGGCTTTTAACTACTTAATGTCCGCTAATAAGCCTACTGTGTACACAAACTGGGGTTATTATCAATGGCTCCTCATTCAATCATTACCTAATGACGACAATACGCTTGTCTTTAAGGTTCGCATGTTAAATGAGATTGAGAAACCCTCACACAGATATTATATGCTGAGGTGTGAAATTGAGTTGATGGAGGAGCGCCGTCTTGTTTCAAAGATAAGGCGAACCTCAGTGCTCAACATTCACGCAAAACTTTGAAATGGAAGACAAGCTAGTCGTCTAGGTAGAGGGCAGATGTTATGGTATGAGAAAACTATAAACAGAATCATCAAGAGGGAGCAATTATTTTTATTTGGAGATAGACTTAAGTATAAGTTGGATGAAAGAGTCACGAGCAACAAAGAATATTTTAAGAACATGTAGAAGATTCTAAATATTAATTTGACCATGTTAGGATATTTCGTTTGTTTGTTTATTATGATTGTTTTTATTTTGTTGGTTGAACTATGTGTTGCTATGCCTTTATTAATATATTCTACATTAGTTGTTGCTCAACTCAAAATACTTATTTATACTATCTCATAAATTGTTCCGTTGAGTGAGAGTTCTAATTAAATTGAATTTATTGAATTCATAATTAGAATTGATAATTTTGCGCATAAAAACCGAATTAATGGTGAATATAATAAAAGGAATTGGATGATGATTGGAAGCCTCGACGACCTTTTGATTCCATTTCCGATATTAATTCATCATGTTTTTTGGTTTGCGTTTGCGGCAAAATTAACTGTTGGTGTGTAATTATTAATTATGTCTTTAATAATTATTTTTTTAATTGTCTCTGTGTTAAATCATAGTTGAGATGGCCTCTGCATCTAAGAACATTGTAGCTGAGCTGAACAAAGGCGAGAAACTAATGGTGACAATTACGATATTTGGCACCACAAAATTCAGTACATCCTTGAAGAGCAAGAGACTCTAGAAGCTCTTAACAACACCCTAGCTGAGCCTGAGCAAGGAAATACTACTCAACACAGGAGGGATCTTGAGGCCTATCAGGCTTGGAAAAAAAAGAATAGCAATGCTCGCATAACATTGCTGAGCAGCATGCAAGATGATCTCATGTGTGAGTATGAAAAGTATGAGACTGCTCAAGAGATGTGGCTCGCTTTGAAAGACAAGTTTGGTGGTACATCGACCACTAAACTGAGAAGGCTTACGATAAAATTTGACTCTTATCGGAAGCGCCCGAATCATACTATGAGGCAGCATCTGAGGGAGATGTCGAACATGGTTCGTGAGCTTAAATTTGCTGGACATGCTCTTACTGATGAACAGCAAGTCCAGGCAGTGATAAGATCTTTACCCGATTCCTGGGAACACATGAAGGTGAATATGACTCACAATGAGAATATCAGAACTTTTAATGATATAGAGCATCACCTAGAGCTAGAAGTAGAGCGTCCTGAGGCAGCTAAACTTTCTGATAGTGTTTTTGTGGCTGAGTCAAGCTCATGCAAAGCTTCGGGCTTTAAGCGCAAAAGGGGCCACAAGTATAATCAGAAGAAACTAAATGCTAAAAAGTGCCCAAGGGGTAGGCGTGCTGGTAAGAAAAGGGACAAATCCAAAGTGAGATGCTATAACTGTAGCAAGCTGGGTCACTTCGCTCGTGATTGCACTGAGCCGAAAAAGGTGAGACCCAACTCTATTTTTTTAAATTATGCTTTAGTTACGAGTTCTGTACTCCTAACCGAATCTCGTCCTGTGTGGACTATAGACTCAGGAGCAACAGACCATATAGCTCGTGATCGAGAAGCATTTGTGGACTATCGTCGAATCAGTCAAGGGAGTAGATGGATATACGTGGGCAACAACTCTAGAGTTGAGGCAAAAGGAATAGGTACCTGCAAATTGACTTTGTGTGGTGGACGTGTTCTTTTATTACACGATGTCCTGTATGCACCGGAGATTCGACGAAACTTGATTTCTGTCCCTGTTCTTCATGAATTAGGATATCACTTAATTTTTTATGGTGTTTGTTTAGAGATCTTCTCAAATTCAGTCCATATTAGAACTGGGCATTTGATTAATGGTTTTATTGTATTTGATACAATACTTGATGGTTCAAGTTATGATAATAGTTGTTTTTCTTATGTTACTTCTTTTAATAATAATAAGATAGATCCCATCACTTGGCATGCTAGATTAGGTCATATAGGGCAAGATAGAATGCATAGACTTGCGAGAGAGGGCATGTTGGGCCCACTCACCAAGGTTGAGTTGCCTATATGTGAAAATTGTCTAGTTGGAAAAACAACTAGAAAACCATTTAGCAAAGGAATTAGAGCCGAAAAACCATTGCAGTTAATCCACTTTGACATCTGTGGTCCAATGAATGTAAGGGCTAAACATGGAGCCTCATATTTTATTACATTCATTGATGATTATTCACGTTTCGGTCATGTCTACTTGATTTCTCATAAATCGGAAGCATTGGATTGCTTTAGATTATATTTAAACATGATAGAGAATCAACTAGACAACAATGTTAAAGCTCTTAGGACAGACTGAGGACGTGAATACCTTTCGGAACAGTTCAAGGAACTGTGTAATGAAAAAGGAATAAAAAGACAGCTGACTATTCCTGGCACTCCGTAACAAAATGGTGTAACGGAAAAAAGGAGTAGAACTTTGTTGGAAATGGTTAGGTCAATGATGGCGCAAGCAAATCTTCCAATATCCTATTGGGGAGATGCTTTGTTAACTACTGCCTATCCACTTAACCGAGTTCCCTAAAAATCAGTTAGTTCCACCCCATATGAGTTATGGACGGGTAGAAAACCTGACCTATCTCATCTGCGACCATGGGGGTCTCAGCCTTTTGTTCACAACCCTACTCATAAATTTGGAAAATTGGGAGCTAGAGGTAAAAAGTGTATCTTTATTAGATATATCTTTATTAGATCCTCAGAACACTCTAAAGGATATGTGTTCATTGGTGAACAAGTAAGTGGAACTGTGTCTGAACTGGAATCACGAGATGTCAGTTTTCTATAAACTGAATTTCCTAGCATTGGAGAAGTTGATAAGTATTTTCAATTATATGAATTAGAAGATCCAAGTGAGATTATCACTTCTAACGTCAGTATTGGTGTTAATACGGATCCTTTAGGGATTGCTACTCTGAGTGGGAGTGAGACACCAGACACTTTGATTTGAGTTGAGGAATCAACTAGGAAGAGTAATTGTAGGCCAATTCCTTATCGTTGCTTTGAGATTGAGGGAGAGGCTTTTATGATTGCTTCACATGATGGTGATGAGCCAAAAACTTATAACGAGGCTCTCACATCATCTGCTAGGGATTTGTGGATGAAAGCAATGGATGAAGAGATGGAGTCTACGAAAATCAATCAGGTTTGGGACTTGGTTGATCTTCCGCCTAACCGTAAAGCTATCAAAAACAAATGGGTTCTCCGAATAAAGCGTAAGGCGGATGGGACAATCGAGAGATATAAAGCAAGATTAGTCGCTAAAGGCTATACCCAACAGGAGGGTGTAGACTATGAAGAGACCTTTTCTCCTGTAGTAAGGTTTGCTTCTATACGATTAATTTTGGCTATCGTTGCACATCTAGACCTTGAATTACATCAAATGGATGTAAAAACTGCATTTCTCAATGGAGAACTAGAGGAAGAAATTTATATGGAACAACCACAAGGTTTTGTTGTTAAAGGCCAAGAGCGCAAAATATGCAAGCTCAAAAGATCTATCTATGGCCTTAAACAATCCTCTAGACAATGGAACCTTAAATTTCATCAAGCCGTAATTTCTTATGGCTTCAAGATAGTTGAGGAAGACCATTGTGTGTACATTAAGAGGTCTAAAGATGATTTGGTGATATTGTCTTTGTATGTGGACGATATACTGTTGACTGTGAATCGTAATGAGTTTGTCAAAACTGTCAAAGATTGGCTATACTCAAATTTTGACATGAAAGATATGGGTGAAGCAGCTTATATCTGAGGAGTCAAAATTTTTAGGGATCGTTCAAGGAAACTTCTAGCACTGTCTCAAGAGCCTTACATTAAGAAGATCCTTGAAAGATTCAACAATCTCTTAGTCTTAATATGTGTCCCAAGACTCCTCAAGAAAATGATAAAATGGCTAGAGTTCCTTATGCAAATGCCATTGGAAGTCTCATGTATGCTATGATGTGTACAAGGCCTGATATCAGTTGTGCTGTAGGACTGGTGAGTAGATATCAGCCAAATTCTGGACAGAAGCATTGGAGTGCGGTCAAGAGAATTTTAGCTTATCTCAAAGGCACTGCAGATTATTCCTTATGCTATCAAGGAGGTGGTTTGCGAATTGTTGGATATTCAGATGCCGACTGGGGTGGCGATTTGGATGAATGCAAATCAACCTCAGGATATGCATTCTTGCTAAACAGAGGAGCAATTACATGGAGTAGCAAGAAACAAACATGCACGACATTATCATCGATGGAAGCCGAATATATTGTATGTTCTGCAGTAGTACAAGAAGCTGTGTGGCTTAAAAGATTTGTTGAAGACTTAGAGATTAATATTAGAGCCATCGATCCGAGAATCGTCTATTGTGACAACAGTCGTTATTTTTCTTTCTTTGAGAACACTAAGTACCACAGCAAGTCGAAACACATTGAGACTAAATACAATTTCATAAGAGACATTTTAGTGAAAAAGGAAGTAGCCATATAATATATATCTACGCATAACATGATAGCTAATCCACTTACGAAAGCTGTAACGAGGGATGTATTCGCCTCTCATGCTAGATCGTTGGGGCTACGTAGATTATAATCTTGCATTGTTAAGATGTTTTTTATTTTGTGAACATCTTTGTTACATGACTTGTTTTGAAATGCAATGATATTCGTAGATCTCTTATGTTAATTTTAATTTAAAGGAAGGCAAAATTACAAACATATGAGAGTGTGTCTTCAGGTCATGACCGGCTTTCTTATACGAGCGGTCGCCTCAGTTGCTCTGGGAGCAAGCTGAGATGAGACAAGTAGAATAATGAGACAATGTGTTTGTCTAAGAGCCAAAGAACAAAAAGATATTCTACAAATTTTGTCGCCTTGACTAGAGTCAAGATGAGGTCGTAAACGATATTTCTCGTGGACCGACTATGATGTACCCCACCATCATAGAGACCTGATTGAAGCCAGATATGAGATCTTATTTTGATGCTAAAGAGAGCGTTCACTTTAAGAACTCAGGTCAGGCACTGTAGAAGAGTGGCTGGATTAAGATGTGTACAGTGAATTAGATTAATAAGACATATGCCCTGAAATGGAAGATTCACTGTAACGCGTGTATCATACCGCGCGTGCTTTGTGACCGAAATAGAAAATGAGAGAATCTCCCTTCTTTCTCATTGTGTAAGTTCCATGTGACTTTCTATAAGTCAATCTTAGTATCCCTATGACTATCAACTATATTTCTGAGATTTCAGACTGGTGTCTGCTACTTTAGCATGTTATCTATGACCTTGACATGATTCGGTCTATGAAACATGACTAGGAAAGCGACTATTCTGCATCGATAGACATGAGTGTGATAAGAAGATTTAATTTTTTCCTTTTATGTGATTCACTGGTCGACCAATTGTATAATCTATGTGAGATATTACAGCTGTGAATACATAAAGAGATTGTGCAATTTTGGCATGCTGAGGGGACTTAGTATGCTTGAGTGTTAAAGTGAATTAAATCTGGGATACAATGAACATATGTTGAGTTTTCTTGCATAGGATTGCAATTGAGACATGTCTTGCTTGGGTTAGCAATTGAGATCTATCTTTGGCTCCCCAAATGGGTTTTAGGATATGTTCATAGTCACACGGTATATTTGCCTGTATGATTGGTGATATGTGGTTGTTCCTTGTTTCTTTGTTCACTGCTTTGCTGTTTCGATGTCGTCCCATCATGTGCGAGTGGGAGATGTTGGATGGGTGGGCGCCCAAGATGGGCCGACCCGACCCACCCATATATACACGTTTGGGAGAGAGGGAAGTTGCTTTGTGTTCAACTTCCCAACCGCTGCATGTATTAACTTCAAAAACCGCTTGCCGTGAGGTGTATGTGTGGGATTTTTGAATTCTTTCAAAAACAAAGAGCCTGTGTGTGAACAAAAATACAGAGAAGCATTCATAATCTTCTCTTCTTCTTCATTAACATTGAACAACTCGTAAAAGGGCATCTATACTGTGAATTGAGAAGGATTTCCACACGTGATTTCTTTCCGACCGGTGACGTGATCCAACACTATTTATTCCGCTGTAAAATCTGATAAAGTAGGGCATCTTGGCTGCCTTATGAATTTTCTTTCAAAGTCAATGGCACTAGGCTTGCAGAAACATACATAAACATTTTTTTGTCTAAAAGATACCCTAGCTACAGCAATCTATGGTGGTCACGAGTTTGGATTACATACATAACACGTTTCATCTATAGGACTATTATGTACAAAAATCATACAGAGGAAGCTCCCCAAAACTAATTACAATGACATTTATCTTACAGTTGCAAAACCCTGAATAATGTGAAAATGTTTGATGGCGGGTAGGAAACATCAAAGAGGTGTTGAGGTACAGAGGGCTTCACTGTATTTTAAGCGATTAATAAGCACAAAAGCAAACCGTATTTACAAGTATCAATAACGCATCATGTTCTCCACTTGTCCTTCAAATCAACTTGAACATAAGTTTGACATCAATATAAAGAATAATTTAACTTAAAAGAAAGAAAAAGGTAAACAACATTGTAGATCAGTGCACATCAAACTCACATCAGTTCTTTCTTCAAATTCTTCGGGGTTGGATTTTAAAATAACCTTCTAGTTTCCTTTACCAAACCTTCATTATCAAGGAAATAAGAATCAGAATTACCCCCAGCCCTACCCCCGCTACCAAATAAAAAAAAAAAAAAAAAAAGATACAATCATCAACATAATTTTTAGCACATTATTCACATAGAAGCAAGAGCAATAACTATTCTATTCAAAGCCATTCTCCAAGCTAGAGCAATAAACTTTTATGAGCCCTATGATCTAAAAAAGCCAAATTCTATTTAATTTGAAGACAAGAGAGCACATACTATTCCACACCCTTCCTTAAAGCTTCTTCTTCCTCAAGACTCCATTTTTCTTTTTTCTCCTTCTAGCGAATTTAGTGATGTCATGCTTCTTTAATGGCGATACAACCTTTCTCTTTAGACTAGGTAAGTAAAATCTATTCATATGATTGGATGGCGATCCATCCATTGAATCATCTCATTGCAAAAGTGGCCCCACAATGTTAGACATATTTAAAAGATGGGTTAATTTCAATTTACCCGCTAACAAATTGATTATCTTTAAAATACACCCAAACTGTTGTAAACATAAATTTTTCCCCAATTATGTTTAGGAGGATAATTGTTTTCATCAACATGCCCCCATTTGTCCTTATCTTTTGAACGGTATTTGGTGGTAAGTTGAGGTTTACAATAGTTTGATTTGGAAGATAGTCAATTTGTTAAAGGTAAACAGAAACTAACCATTAAAATAATATAGACCATAAATTTAGAAAACTGTCAACCCAAGTACACGGAATTCAACATAATATTCTTGAAAACTTCATCAGCCAAACAGAGAGTAAGTAAAACTTTTATTGCATTTCCATGTCAATGTGATTTAAAATTGTTCAATAATAAAACAAGAAATAGTCATTCCAAACTTCCTTAATCTAATTGTCCACAGTTTACCAGTCAACAAAATAGATTTACAACTCAAGCAAGGTTAAAAAGGAAGAAGAAAAACACTCTTTAGAAACAAACAGATATACACCATACTTATGCTAACTAGTGACATACAATAAGATTCTTTTTGTTTATAGGTTCATAATCAATTATGCTATTCAAGAACACCACATAGAGAATTCCTTAAATAGATCAAAACAACAAACAACTTGCTAACTTTCAACATGTTCCAATCCACATTTTCAAATAAGTATGCTCTTAAACGCGAAAAACTTAAGCTTTCCCTATTTCTGTTAATTATCAATGAAAAATGCCAGGCCACAGTTGAAATTCAGCAATAAATATTTCACGAAGCACAGAAGTGATCTGTCTTTTCCATTTTCAACATATTACTGCTTAAGTCCAGGCAATAAATCTAACCATCACTGAGCTTAGGTTATCAATTAACTTGCCTCAAAGAACCAAAGACTTTTTAATCTAAAAAGCGGCTACTCCTAGAGAGAAACTTTTATAACTAAAGATACTCTTCCATTGCAAAATGAAAATAAATAAATACATAAAAAGATGGTAGTATATCAAGACCTTATGATTGCACAAAAGCAGGAAGAATTTAAATCATATAAAATAGACAGAGGAAACAAAAGAAAGCAACCAATATGAAATACAATGTCAAAATACAGACATCATCAGCAAGACAGAATATGTTAGCCCCATAAATTTAAGATAAAACAGTAAACGAAAACAAACAACAAATAAGCACCTCATAGATTTAGGCAGTACTATTCCTTCCCATCAAGTTCAGTACAAGCACGTTACTTCGACGACTACAAGATTCATCATTATGATTACACTTGTTAGCTTGTACAGGTTCCACATTAGCATTAATAGATGAATTCAACACAGCTTTATCCACATTACTCACCTTTTCCACAGAAGGCTCAGGAATTTGATTTTTTCTGGCCATGTCAGATATCATAGCCTCAACCCAAAATAAAGCATCAAGAAGAGGGACCGTTACAACTGCATGCAACTCCAACGAATTGGATTTAAGTGCTTCTTGCACTTTATTAACTTCAGAGGTGGCCAAGGTATCATATTCAATACATGGTTCATCTGAGCTCAAGTCCTCATTATCAATAATCTTGTGGTAGTGTCGTTAGGGTACACCAAATTTAATGGGTACACCAAATTTAAAACCTTACTAATAATATAAATAACTAGTATAGAGCAAGTAAGGATCGATTCCACGAAGACTAGTTAGTTTTAATTTATTATCAACTCTAAAACAAAGATTTAAAATAAAATAATGATAATAATAATAATAATAAAATATACCAACTATAAATAAAGGGGGGTTTTATAGAACAAAATAAAGAAACTAAAATATGAAATTAATAATTTAATAAAAACCGTAATTAAATGAGAAAGAAGTAATAATAATGAAAACTTTGGTCAAATGATCATTCTCTACCACCAAACATGCTCATTATGTCAATTCTATCATCAATTTTCATTGAAACTATCAACCGTAGATAACAATAAGCTCTGTTAATCCCTATCTTTCCTTACTGAGTCGTTAGGCAAAACAAGCTCTTCACCTAATCTCTAACCATTAAATAATTTAGAATAAGCTCTCTAAATTTAAGATAATGGAAGCATTAAGCAAAGAAAGATATTAGGTTGATCTAGGCAATAAACACACAAGCTCGGATTATTTAACCTAGGTTATGTTCTCCAATTGAAATTACAAATTCCAATATGCTACTAATGGTTAAAATATCAAGACAATTACAGATCAAGAAATTTAATCTAGCAATAGAATTTATTCAAGCCCTATCCAATTGGCCAATTAAATAAGTCAATAATAAAGTCATAAACATTAATAACAAAAGAACATTAACAATCTCAATTAAAGAAATTGAATGATAAAAATTAAATATTAATTATAGAACATGTCTGGGGTTTTGAATTCACCCTTAACCAAATAGAAAATTTAGCCTAACATAATTGAATTGGTAATAAAAGAGTTGATAAAACTAGTCATGGAGATTAATTCAAGCTGCTAGCTTTGCTCCAATTTAATTCCTTGCGACTTCTCTCTTTATTTTTCTCTTCATCTGCACCTTTTTTTTTTCTTCAATTGTGCGGTTGCCTCCCTTTAATTGTATGTGGCTGCTGAACTCCTTTTTTTCAATTGCAGCTTGTATTATACTTTATAGTGCATGGCGAATCTTTATTAGATTTGGATTGCTTGGCTGCCAATTATGCAAGGCAAATCCCAAAAAGGCAAATTCACGTGAATGCATGTAAAGCCACTTGAATTTCCATTCCTTTCTTTTATTTCCATGCACATGCAATTTGTTTCCTATACATGCATATATTCGGCCAATTCCAATTTGAAGCAATTGATTTGCTTTTCATGATTGCCATGCATGATAATTAATTAAATCAAATATTTCTTAATTTGTTTCAATTAAATCTCTTTATTTCTTTCCCCTTTTGATCATTCTGAGTAGATTTCTTCTCGAATATTCCGATTTAATTCTTCTTTAATCCTAGAATATACCTAAAATAACAAAATATAAAAATTAAGACAAAAATTAATATAATAAAATATAATTTAATAAAATAACTAAATTAGAAATTAACTAAAATAATGAGAATATTTATATCAAAACAAGAAAAAGATGGAGAAATTAATAATAAAATATATAGAAAATATGCACTTATCAAATTCCCCCACACTTAACCTTTGCTCATCCTCGAGCAAACCTAACACGAAAACAAGAAGAAAACTTAAACTAGTCCACTTTCGTAGGAAATCATAATTGCATTTAGCATATGCAACAAGCTTTTAAACCTCTAGGCGGCCTTAGTTGACGAGTTATAGTCTCGTGAGGGCTTTAGCGATGATACCTACAAACATCATTTTTTTTCAATTTTTTTAAATGAAATAACATAAAAAAAAAAGAACAATAACTTTAAATAAAACATAAAACTAGCCTCAAAGATTGCATAAATTATATAGCTCAAAGAAAATTTCAAATATTATCAATGTTCTAACTTTAATTCAATAGTCAATCCCATCTCTCTTTTTTATTCTTGTAGTGTCTATGTGTGAATCAATTCAATCAAAGTCCATTCCCAAAATTTTCAATATCAACAGCCTTTGCCTTGAACAAAAAAAAAGAGTAGGCCAAACTAAGCTTATCATCTTAATCTCCATTTTTTTTCTTTTTCACAAGCATTTATGTGCATTGTTTTTTTCTTTTTCTCTTTTTTTTTCATAGTCAGGAGCTTTCACCGTACCCCTTAAGGTAGCCTTTTTTTCATGATAGATTATTCTCTACATATTGGTGGTACATAGGCCCAAATTACTCAAGGATAGCTTTACTCTTAAGGGTTATAGGTAATTATTTCTAACTATGGTGCCTGTATAAACTACATTGTGGAGATAAGAATTAAGACAAATAGTTATTTACTCAATCTAAAATTCTCAACTCAAGTTGCATCAATCTAAACTTCAAGTCAAAACTATGAAAGAATTGATATTAGTGCTCATAATGTTTAAAGAATCTCAATCAAGAGGAAATTAACATAGGAATCAAGTATAAACGAAGACAATATTCAACTATTTCTAAGAACCATATTCATTGTCAATCAAGTTCTTATCATTGGCTTTTATTTAAATTTTTTTTTTTGCGAAAAAATTTTTTTTTTTGATTTTTTTATAAAAAACTTTTAAATAGTAAACAAAACACGTGCAAGAAAAACTAAGTTCGAAATCCTCCCCCCCACACTTAATTCTTACATTGTCCTCAATATAAGCCTAAGCTAATAAAAGAAAGAATTAAACATGGGGAAATAGGATGAGACACAAAAACAAAAACAAACCAAATTAAACGTAGAATAGATAAAGTAAATGAGAATGAGAGATAGAAAGATCAAATCTTTTATGGCGTGCTCTCAAAATATATTCTTCAGCAATTTGGTTGCCTCCCAATAAGCGCTTGGTTTATTGTCCTCAGCCTGACGTGGTTCTCATGTTTCATTCATCAACGTATGCGGGTTCATGGAGGGAAACCCCCTCTACATAGTAAGTGTCTGAAAGTTTTTATAGTAAGGCTTTAACCTATGACCATTCACCTTAAACTCTTTATTGTCTTTAAGCTCTTTATCTCAACTGCACCATGAGGAAAAATATTAGTAATAACAAAAGGTCTAATCCATCAAAAACGTCACTTACCTACAAACAACTTAAGGCGATAATGGAATAGCAAAACTTTCTGTCCAATTTCAAAATTCTTTCTCAAAATCTGCTTATCATGAAAAGCGTTAGTCTTCTCCTTATAGATTCATGAACTCTCATAGGCATCATTTCGAATTTCCTCTAATTCTTGCAATTGGAGCCTTTTATGTTGACTGGCGACGTCCAACTCTATGTTACATTGTTTCACAGCCCATTACGCTTTATGTTCAAGCTCCACCGAAAGATGACAAGGCTTACCATATACTAATCTGTAAGGTGACATACCAATGGGCGTTTTGTATGCAGTTTTGTAAGCCCAAAGTGCATCATCGAACCGCAAACTCCAATTCTTTCTATTTGGATTAACTGTGTTTTCAAGGATTGATTTCACTTTCCTATTAGACACCTCAGCTTGCCCACTGTTGTGCAAATTTTAATGAACTCGCAAGCGCACGAATCTATTGTAGTATAGATCAATGGTGACGAGTATCGATCCCACGAGGAGGTGGATTTTAATTATGTGTAGGGTTAATTTTCTAAGTAGGTAATTGGATTTATGGTGAAGGTGTTGATATAATTTTGTTCTAAATCTAAATTAAAATGGTGGGACTAAATTGGAGATTAAACTATGTGAACAGCGTGTTTGAGTATCTGGATCTGCATCAACATGCACCATGGGCTTAATATTCCTTATTAGTGCCAATTAAATCATGAGAGGGATTTCCACTCCTCATGAGTCACACTCTAATAAATATGGTATCAAGCACTTATCGTGCCAGACAATAATAATTTTGCACTAGGGAGACGGTAGCACCGGTGCAAAATCTAGACAAGATTATTACTATCTGTCGACGAAAAGTCAAAACAGCCACATAAATTAGAGGGGAGAAGAAAGTAAATTTACCAAATTAGCCCATGGAACATGTTGAGACTTCACCTTCAGCCCAAGCTTGAAAAAAAATTAGCTACTCTTTATTGAACTAGGTGTAAAATGGGTATTTTATGAAAATACGAAAAAAATACAAGATGGAGAGGGAATTACAAAAAATGGACTCCAAAAATGGATTCAGGGGTGTCAAATTAGGTGGGGGAGCCCTCCTTTTATAGATACAATGAGTAAATCATGGCCATTGGATGAAATCAAGTCGGACGCTCAGGATTGCGCCACGTGGCAAGCTCTGATTGCTTTGAACACATCATCAGCGACTGTGATTCAGTGTGTCCCATGTAACTTAAAATAATTTTTGCATCCAATAATTTGCTGCCATATCATCGGTCAACGGCAAAGTCAACCAATCTTGATCAAGTGCATTGCTTCTATCGTAAGCTCATTTTTTCGGTCCAATAATACACTGCCACATCATCGGTCAGTGCCATATCATCGGTCAATGCCACATAAGCAGTCAATGCCACATCATTCGTCCAATCAAATGCTGCCACGTCATCGGTCAATGCCATGTCATCATAAGTATGTGTGAATAGTGCCATACATGAACAGTGACGTATATGTGAACAGTACCGTATACTTAAACAGTGACATTTTTCTTTTTATGCTCCTCCTAAGGTTTTCGACTGTCCTGAGTTCAAAAATGTTGTTCATTTTACTGTCCGATGTCTCGTTAATTGTGAAATTGCCAGAATTTTCTTGAAATACATAAAATACCTAAATTATAATAACACACAAAACAATTAAAGTGCAAGGGACTTAAATACATAAAAGTAGGGATGTTAGTGAGACTTGAAGTGTAACATGATGATTTTATCCTATATAAATACACACTTTCTAGCACTCAACACAACCCCCAACCAGCTTATTGCTAGTCCATAGCAAATTAAGCGAAAAACAAAATTCAAAACCAAAATGTTTTTTTTTTTTTAAAATAACAGTTGTGTTTACTTCTTCAATCGGACTGATGACAGCAATCAAATAAAAGTATAAACATTATCTCCAGCCTAAAGGAATACTACTCCCACATTGACCATCCACATGAACCAGTTCAGTATAATATGTTAATGCCGCATTAATCAAGCCACTTTCAAAAATGACATGTCAATCCCCAAAATCTCACCGATAGGAGTGACACTCTCACAAGAAAATTGAACCCAATAAAAATAGTCACTCCAATGAATGGTAAATTGAGAGAAAATAGTACAAAGACAGTTTTACACACTCTCACCAAGATGAAATAATGCTCACAGCTTAGAAATAAAATGATCTCAAGTCAAACAAAGTGCTAGTCAAACCAATGTAGTCATTTTATGCATTACTACATCTTTTCAACCCATCTCACTAGCCTCTACTTCAGACTATAGTATCCTAAAATCAAGAAGGACTTTTATTAGGACGTAACGTAGGTTAGGGACATGGCTAACAAAGAAGGGGATGATAGGAAATACAAAATATATGTTTGAGAAAAATAGAGATTTTTTTTTTTTGAAATTACAAGGTGTATTTTACTTATTAGGTTCTTTTTTTTCTTTTTTCTTTCTTCTTTTTTTTTGAATTGCACATCTTTTTTTTTCATGTCATTTTTTTAAAATATATATATAAATATTGCACCACTTTTCTGAATAAAATAGTCATCTAAATTTTTCTCAAACAAAAATGAGTGATGAAACACATAAAATATGGAGTAATACTCTAAGTTGGAGTGGGACAGGGTGATAAGTTAACCAAAAAATAAATAAAGTTTTTTTTTTTAAAGGCTCAAAGGGGTTAACTATGGATATTACACTCAAGGGATAGCTCGAAAGGCTCAAACGGGTAAAAGATGACCTTTCCGTCATCTTCTAGGGCTCTAAATAATCTTCCATATCTACTGATCAGATGGACCTTCAGATGTAGTAACACAAATATTTTAAAGATTGACTCGAAGGAAAATATAAAGATCATGTAGAAAATGATAAAGTGCTAAACTGTATGAAGAATGAGCAAAAAGGGTTATTCTCCAAGAAAAATAAGGGTTCAAAAGCTCACTTGGAATTTATTATGACATGTACATTCTATCAAGTAACTCAATTAATTTCACCCGTCAGATTTCTCCACCCCGCATGCAGAGTAGCAAACATGGTGTAACATAACTCAAGGCCAAAGATAATACAAATACTAAAATTTGAAAGTCATCATGTCATCCAATGTCACAAGATCACACAAAATAACGTAAAAGAAGTTTTTTTTTTTTAAAGACATAATAAAAGAAAAGCAATTTTTTTTTTAACTTCAAGACTGAGAAGATGCGTCTCTAGAGTAACTAACTCCGTATTCTGCCATCTTCTGACTTAACAAAGTTAGTAAATATAAAACAACACTACTACTAAATATTCCACAGCATTCAACTATTCCCTCCCCCCAACTAGAACGAGACATTGTCCTCAATGTCTTAAAGGAAAAAAAAGTAGGGTTAGGAAGATATCACCTGGGTGCCGCAACATAAAACAAAAGTAAATTTTCACAAATGGAGAGTTAAATCTAATGTGCACTTCTTACTGCAGCTACTACTACCATTATTAGTAGGCCACTTCAACTCAAGGGCCTTAGGATCTAGCTCTGGACTATAAGTTTGTAAAAGATCAAGTAGCTCATTAGCAGTAGAAGCACAAACAAAGATTTTTTTCGCTGTGAAAGGAATGAAATGATTTTTTATTTCATGGTTAAGAAATGCAAGAAAGCCATCATAAAAATTATTGACATTTAACAAACCGATGGGTTTTTGATGAATGTTCAGATGGGCCCAAGATGCTAATGTGATTAGTGCCTCTAGAGTTGCAAGATCTCTTAGTAAGAAAATAAAAGCACCAGCATGATTTAGCATTTCAGTTATTCTCTCCTGCATACCTGAGACGACTAACTCCTCTCCAGTTGGTGGGCCAGGCAGACATCCCAAAGGTTTTAGGGCTTCTGGAATGATGCCTAACACTTGACTACCTCTAGTAAAAGCAGCTTGAGAGACAAGCTTTGATAACCCTCGGTCACCTCCTCCAAATATCAGATGTAGTTTTCTCTCTGCTATGATTCGACCAAGATCTATGGCTGCTTCAACGAACTCTTTGTATTTACCAAAGTTAAACCCAGTGAACACACAAATGAATTATTTACTGGAAGAAGCTGCCATTGGAACACTTTTCAAAAATAATTTTGTGAGTGCTGAAAAAGAAGTTCACATTTAAAGATCTTGGTGACAATGCTTTACAGCTGTATATGAGGTGGTGTGTCTTTGTCAACTTACGCGTAAAGCACATGGCTCAAGAGTCAAAAAGTAAATAGTAAAAAGAAAAAAAAGCAAACAATGATAAAATCACAATATTAAAGAAAATAATGCAAATAATAAAACAACAGTGAATAAAATGATATTTACAGGTAATTGTGACTGTGGCTCACATCTTCCTCTGGTTTTACGTCCAAAAACGGCTTGAACGCCTTCTATGGGTCGAGGATAGGCTTCCCATCCAGTTTTCTTATAAACTGGCAAACGGGGTCGTTTATAGTCAAATTCCCGAGACTATATCGTGCACACTCTTTCTGGAATAATGGCCATAATTGGAGAATTGCTCGCTGTACGTAGCCACTGGGATGCGTTTCAAGAGACAAAAGGATATCATCCAATGACTCTTTATTCAAGCCATCCCTAATGAATTCAATCTTATCTTCCCTGTTATCAGACACCATTCCAAAAGAAGTGCATGGGTCTTTAACACATTTCATTCTAGCACACTTATGACACAAAACTGAGAGCCGTCGAGCTCTTCATTTTCTTGAAAAGTTTCCTTTACCATAACCAGGCATGTAGGCAATAAATTTCGGAGGTAACTCACCTGCCAATCGTGCCTTGGCTTCGATTAACCAACGGATGTCAGCAAGGATGTTGTTCCTCATAAGCAATCGCATGTGTTCGGACCAAGCTTTGTAAATCGTGAGGAGAGCATTCTGAGGGAGTGAAGGAAATCATTTGTGAAGCTTTGTAAGAATTGTGTTTCTGTCCATACCTTCGTCTTAGAATATCAGTTATTCTGGGAAACTGAAGTAACCGACTTTAAATGTCACGGAGTACCGTTATCCGCCACTTAATCGGGGTAACAAATTAAAGCACACAAAGAAAATTAAATCTGCAAAATCAAAACAAAGTACGAACAAAACAACAAAAAGAAAACACACTAAAACTTACATCCGTCCTCTTATTGCATTAACCTCAAGTTGTAATTGGAAGTTATAAATACCGCCTTCTATTTCCCAAAGTTGTTGTTCAAGATCCTCAACGTGGGCTACTAATTTTGGTGGTCGTCGTTCCCAAATGGGATGTGATTTATAACATTGTATCAGTCCTCTTAAGTGATATTTCACACGTAAAAGGCTTTTAAGGTGCTAAAAGGTGATCTGTCTAATTGAAGAATGCATGATCAAAAATGAGAAAAGAAAACACAATTGTTTAAGCAAACACACTTATTCAAAAATAAATAATTTTGATCGGCAAAAGAAATGTCAAAAAGTTAAATTGCTTAGAAGAAAAGAAAATCTCATTTCAGATTTGATGGGTCCCCCAAATTGATTTCGGTGTCCTCTGCATGTGGTTGGTACTCTAGATATGGCTTTAATCTTTGACCATTTACTTTAAAAGTAAGACCGTTCTTTGGATCCTTAATTTCAATTGCTCCGTGTGGAAAAATAGTGTGAACAATAAACGGGCTAGACCATCGAGAGTGTGACTTACCTGGGGAAAAGTATTGATAAGAATTGAATAAAAATACTTTCTGACCTGGGGCAAAAGATTTTCTCGTGATTAGTTTGTCATGAAAGATTTTCAACCGCTTCCTATAGTCTTTAGCTTTTCCATATTTGCGAGTCTTCTGATGTTTTGCCATGTGTAATCTCTTGTCTGAACTAGAGATGATGCCTTCATTTTCTTATTTATCGTCATGGGATAATGAAATGATTTCTGGCAATATATTTTTTTCTCCCATGCATGTATGTTCCAAAGTGTCTTGTGACAATTCAACCTGAAGCTTTGGTGGTGATTCTGATGATAGGATAGGATTTTCTCCTGATGGTGTTAGTTGCTCAATTCTTTACTTCCATTTATAAGTGTCCATGGATGGTGCTGAATCAAGTAAGGCATTGACCTCATCAATAGATCTGTCAACATCAAAATCCAAACCAAAGTGAGTTAAACATATTTGTAAAGGATCATCACTATGGCTAGAAGATAAAGTATGATCAGTTAATTCTTCTATTAGATCTACATCAACAATTCCATCATCTCCATCACGAGGTTTTTTGGCAATGTTGAATATATTCAGCTCCGTAGTCATGTTGCCAAAAGAGAACTGCATATTTCCAGTCCTGCACTGAATATGAGCATCAGCAGTTGCCAAGAAAGGTCGGCCTAGGATAATGGGGATGTGCTTCTTCGAATCCTGCACTGGCTGAGTGTCAATCACAATGAAATCAACAGGAAAATAAAACTTATCTACCTGGATGAGCACGTCCTCCACAATACCGCGAGGTATTTTCATGGACCAATCTGCAAGCTGTAACACCACTGGGGTTGGGTGTAATACTCCTAATCCAAGTTTCTCAAATACAGAAAAAGGTAAAATATTCACGCTAACTCCTAAGTCCAATAAAGCATTCTCAAATGTATGGTTTCCTATACTACATGAGATAGTGGGGGAACTTGGGTCTTTGTATTTTGGAGGAATTTTGTTTTGGAGTACAGAGCTAACGTTTTCTGTTAAAAAGGCCTTCTTTTGAACATGAATATTTCTCTTTGTAGTGCAAAGGTCTTTAAGAAACTTAGCATAAGAGGGCACTTGTTTTATAACTTCAAGCAAAGGAATGTTAACACTTACCTGTTTAAAAATTTCAAAAATCTCACTTGTGGAATTTCCTTTCTTTGCTTTAGCTAACTTCTGAGGGAATGGAGCTTTGGGGATATATTCCCGTATGTTGCTGTCTTCTTTCTCCTTCGATGAGGAGTCTTCAGCATCCACAGGTGCATCTTGAGTCGTTTTTGTTACTGGCATTTCCACGTTGTTGTCGACTTCTTTTCCTTTTCGCAAGGTCATGACAGCTTTGACCTCTTCATGCTGCTGAGGTGAACTTACTTCATGCACTCCTTTGGGATTAGACACTGGCTGGCTTGGGAATTTGCCCTTCCCAACGGTCATTGCCAAGTTTTGAATTAATGAGGCAAGTTGACCTACCATTTTTTCGAGATTCGAGATTGATTGGGCTTGTGAGTTGAATCCAGCTCTCATCTCGCTCCGCAACTCATCATGGTGCGATTTTGTTGTTCTATTGCGGAGTGAGTCCAATTTTTGAGACCTTTAATTGCCTCTTCCCATGGTTTGGGTTGTGAGTAGTTCCGGTTCTGATTATATGGTCTAAATGGTGGCTGAGAGGCTTGAGGAGCCTGAGGAATTGGTTTGATTGGTGGAGTTACTGTGTTGTTTTATTGGAATCCTTGAGACCATGAAAAATTTGGATGGTCTCTCCATCCAGGGTTATATGTACTGGAGTAAGGGTTGTAATTCGATTGTTTTCCCATCACATTTACGGCATTGGCTTGGTCTGGGTATGAATCTTGATCAAATTGGTTGTAGGCATGTGGCTCAGTTGTTTTTGCAGTCGTTAATGATGCTATTTGGCGAGAAAGCCCTTCGACTATTTCTTTAACTTCCTTAATTTCTGATCTTGACTCACCAACATAGACCTCATTTACTCCTTTGACTTTTCTCACATTCCTGAATGATCGGCTTCGCTGTTGAGAATTATCCGCTTGGCGCTGGAAGAAATCGCAAATCTTTGATGCACTTTTCGACATTAGCTCTCCTCCACTTGTTGCCATTAGCCATTCTTGTACATGTGGCAATAATCCCTCCAAAAACTATTGGCATTGGTGCCACTTTTCGTACCCATGATGTGGACACTTCAAGAGTAGCCCATTGAATTGCTCCCATGCTTCAAAGAACTGCCCGTCTTCTCTTTGGGTGAATTCTGAGATTCCCTGCGAATAGCATTGGTTTTATGCACTGGGAAGTATTTATTTAAAAATTTAGTAACCATTTGTTCCCATGATGTAATGCTATTAGCAAGCATTATGTTAAACCATAAACGAGCTCTATCTTTTAAAGAAAATGGAAACAATCTAAGTTTAACATCGTCATCTGAAAAAATTTCATATTTAAATGTTTGACAAACAGCATGAAAATCGTTCAAATGGTTATATGGGTCTTTATTTTCTAGGCCATAGAATGTCGGGAGACAATTTAGCACACTAGGTTTTAATTCAAAACTCCTAGCATATTTGGGTATCTTATGCATAATGTGCTTAAGTTGGCTAAGGGACTACTAAAGTAGTCCTTAAATGGCCTCTCCTGTGGTGCTGGTGGTTATTGCTGCAAATCCATTTCAATTTTATTTTTAATTGCAACGTGTTTGTGTGTGTGAAGTGTTTTTTCTAGTTCAAGGTCTATAGGCTCAAGATTATGTGATTGTGACCTTCGACCATGCATGCAAAGAACACACAAAAAAAAATAAAAATAAAATAAAATAAAATAAATAAAATAAGAATAAAACTAATAAAAATAAAGAGAAAGGAGAAATTAAGTTACTAACCTTATCACGCTGTTACAATCTTACTATGGAAACACGCCCAATTGCTATTATTGTACAAAAAGAAAGAAAAGTAATACGTGAAGTAAATAAAATAACTTAAAATAAATTAAATGAAATTAAAATAAGTTAATAGGCGGTGGAACCGGCCAAGTAAAATATGAAAATAAGTAAGAGAAACAAAAAAATGAAATTAAAATAAATTAATAGGCGGTGGAACCGGCCAAATTAATAAGATAAAAAAATTACAAAGAAAAATAAAATGAAAATTAAATTACATAAATTTAAGTAAGAGAAAAAGAAAAGAAATGTTTACCTTAATATGCGAATTCACTTTCTTCTTTTTTTTATTAATTAATTAATTAATTAAATAAGGAAAAGAAAATTATTTACACAATAAAGAAAATAAACTCTACAAATTAAAATGACTTACCTCCCCGGCAACAGCACCAAAAATTTGTTGTGCAAATTTTAATGAACTCGCAAGCGCACGAATCTATTGTAGTATAGATCAATGGTGACAAGTGTCGATCCCATGAGGAGGTGGATTTTAATTGTGTGTAGGGTTAATTTTCTAAGTAGGTAATTGGATTTATGGTGAAGGTGTTGATATAATTTTGTTCTAAATCTAAATTAAAATGGTGAGATTAAATTAGAAATTAAACTATGTGAATAGCGTGCTTGGGTATCTGGATCTGCATCAACATGCACCATAGGCTTAATATTCCTTATTAGTGCTCATTAAATCATGAGAGGGATTTCCACTCCTCATGAGCCATACTCTAATAAATATGGTATCAAGCACTTATCGTGCCAGACAATAATAATCTTGCACTAGGGAGACGGTAGCACCGGTACAAAATCTAGACAAGATTATTACTATCTGTCGACGAAAAGTCAAAACAGCCACATAAATTAGAGGGGAGAAGAAAGTAAATTTACCAAATTAGCCCATGGAACATGTTGAGACTTCACTTTCAACCCAAGTTTGAAAGAAAATTAGCTACTCATTATTGAACTAGGGGTAAAATGGGTATTTTATTAAAATACGAAAAAAAATACAAGATGGAGAGGGAATTACAGAAAATGGACTCCAAAAATAGATTCAGGGGTGTCAAATTTGGGGGGGAGCTCTCTTTTTATAGATACAATGAGTAAATCATGGCCATTGGATTAAATCAATTCGGACGCTCAGGATTGCACTACATGGCAAGCTCTGATTGCTTTGAACACATCATCAGCGACTGTGATTCAGTGTGTCGCATGTAACTTAAGACAATTTTCGCATCCAATGATTTGCTGCCACGTCATCGATCAACTGCAAAGTTAACCAATCTCGATCAAGTGCATTGCTTCTATCGTAAGCTCATTTTTTCGGTCCAATAATATACTGCCACGTCATCGGTCAGCGCCATATCATCAGTCAATGCCACATAAGCAGTCAATGCCAAATCATTCGTCCAATCAAATACTGCCATGTCACCGGTCAATGACACGTCATCAGTCAATGACACGTCATCGGTCAATGCCATGTCATCATACGTATGTGTGAATAGTGCCGTACATGAACAGTGACGTATATGTGAACAGTACCGTATACATGAACAGTGACATTTTTCTTTTTATGCTCCTCCTAAGGTTTTCGACTGTCCTGAGTTCAAAAATGTTGTTCGTTTTACTGTCCGATGTCTCGTTAATTGTGAAATGGCCAGAATTTTCCTGAAATACATAAAATACTTAAATTATAATAACACACAAAACAATTAAAGTGCAAGGGACTTAAATACATCAAAGTAGGGATGTTAGTGAGACTTGAAGTGTAACATGATGATTTTATCCTATATAAATACACACCTTCTAGCACTCAACACCCACTAGTTTGGGGATGGTAAGATGTAGAGAACTTGTGAGTGACGCTGTATTTTTGAAATAGTGCTTCTACTGACCTGTTACAAAAATGAATGCCTCTATTGCTGATTATGGCCTTCGATCTTCCAAACCTTGCAAATATGTTACACTTTATAAAATCTACAACAACCTTAAAATCATCAATTCGGGTGGCTTTTGGTTCTACCCATTTTGAAACATAATCCATAGCAAGAACAATATAGAGATTACCAAAAGATGAAAGAAATGGTCCCATGAAATCGATGCCCTAGATATCAAAAATCTCAACTACAAGAATAGGAGACTGCGGCATTTGATTTCTACGTCCCAGTTACCTGTTCTCTGACAATGATCACAAGATTTACAAAAGAGATATGCATCCTTAAACAATGACTTCCAATAAAAACACTCTCAAGTACCTTAAGGGCTGTTCTCTTTGGTCTAAAATGTCCTCCACAAGCTAAAGTGTGACAAAAGGTGAGAATAGAAGTAAATTCAGTTTAAGGTACGCACCTTCTAATCACTTGGTCAGAGCAATGCTTCCACAAGTATGGCTCATCCCACATATAGTGCTTCGCATTACTCTTGACTTTGGCCTTTTGTGCACAGGTCAATTCCTCCGGTATAATCCTGGTAACCAAGTAATTTACAATATCTGCATACCAAGGAATAGTCGTACCTATCTGTAGTAGCTGTCCATTTGGAAAGTTCTCATGGAATGGAAGTGCATCTTCGCTATGGATAAGACGACTCAAATGATTTACCACTAAATTCTCAGAACCTCTCTTATCTAAGATGTCTAAGTCAAACTCTTACAAGAGAAGTATCCATCGAATAAGACGCGGCTTGGCATCCTTTTTAGTGAGCAAGTACCTGAGAGCTGCATGGTCAGAGTAAACGATTACCTTAGATCCAATTAAATAAGAGCGAAATTTCTCCAAGGCAAAGATAACTGCTAAAAGTTCTTTCTCGGTGGTGAAGTAGTTAAGGTGTGCATCATTCAATGTACGGGAAGTATAGTAAATGACATAAGGAAGTTTACCCATACGTTGGCCTAATACGGCTCCCACGGCATAGTCACTAGCATCGCGCATGATCTCAAATGGTAGATCCCAGTTTGGTGGTTGAATCACAGGAGCTGATGTTAAAAGCTCTTTCAACTTCTCACAGGCTATCTGACACTTTTGATTAAAGTCAAAAGTCACATCCTTCTGAAGCAAGTTACAGAGGGGTAACGCTATCTTGGAGAAATCTTTGATAAACCTGCGATAGAAACCTGCATGACTAAGAAAGGAACAAACCTCCCTCACACTAGTGGGAGGTGGTAAGGAGTTAATAAGATCAATTTTAGATTTATCTACTTCAATCCCCCTTTCAGAAATAACCTGTCCCAACACAATACCTTGATTAACCATAAAATGACATTTTTTCCAATTAAGCATAAGGTTAGTATCAATGCATCGTTTAAGCACAAGTGTCAGGTTATCTAGACATCTATCAAACGAATCACCATAGGCTCTAAAGTCATCCATAAATACCTCAATGATTTTCTCCATACAATCAGAAAAGATACTTATCATACACCTTTGAAATGTGGCAGGAGCGTTACAGAGGCCAAATGGCATGCGCCGGTAAGCAAATGTGCCAAAAGGACAAGTAAAGGTCGTTTTCTCTTGATTTTCTAGAGCGATAACAATCTGATTATAACCTAAGTAACCATCAAGAAAACAATAATGAGAGTGACTACTTAAACGTTCAAGGCAAAGGGAAGTGATCCCTGCGAGTGGCAGCATTTAGTTTACGGTAGTTAATGCAAACCCTCCATCCGATTTGAACTCTAGTATGTGCAAGTTCATTTTCTTCATTCTTGACCACAGTGATGCCTGACTTTTTAGGAACTACCTGTACAGGACTCACCCACTTGCTATCAGAAATGGGATAGATAATCCCGACATCAAGGAGCTTCAGTATCTCCCTTTTTACGACATCTATTATCGGTGGATTGAGGCGACATTGTGCATCTCTCGTTGGTTTAGATCTTTCCTCTAGTAAAATGCAATGCATACACATGGAAGGACTAATATCCTTAATATAGTCAATGGTCCACCCAATCGCTGTCTTGTGATCTCGAAGCACCCTAATTAGCTTTTCTTGTTGAATTGGCATGAGAGTTTTAGCAATGATGACTGGAAGTGTTACATTCTCAGCGAAGTAAATATATTTAAGGTGCTCTAGGAGTGGCTTGAGTTCTAAGGTAGGAGCCTGCATAACAGAAGGTAAAAGTTTCTCTTTTGATAAAAGTAATTCAAGATAAGAAACATTATACCCATTGGAGCATAGGGACTGCTCCATCTAAGATTGCCACGGCCTCCTCTACTTCATCATTTAACTTTATTAAACTTAGTTATTCCTTAGAATCCTCTTTTCTAATGTTTTTGCATATGGCGACTTCAAAACTGTCGTTACTAGATAACTCAAAGAATTCCTGCACCAAAGTGTTAATATCATTTTTGGCAAAAATAGAATGTAAATCATTGGGATACCTCATTGCTTCAAAGATATTGAAGCGGATCACTTCACCATCGAATTCCATCGTGAGGGTCCTATTATGCACATCGATCTTAGTTCGAGCTGTCTTAAGGAATGGTCACCCTAGCAAAATGGGTGTGGGATTGGGCGATGACTCATCCTCCATTTCAAGGATATAGAAATCGGTCGGGAAGATCAATTTATTGACCTGCACATGAACATCTTCTAAAACCCCCTTTGGGTAAGCATTAAATCTGTCAGTCAATTGAATAATTATACCAGTCTCTTCTAATGGACCTAGATTTAAAGAGTTATAAATTAAATATGGCATAACATTAACCTGGTATTGCCGATAGTGCATGGAATAGTAAAAGTACCTGGATCCTTGCACTTAGGAGGGAGTTTTTTTTGAAGTACAGCAGAAACATTCTCCCCAACACTCACCTTTTCATTACCGCTCAAATTTTGTTTGTTAGTGCATAATTCTTTCAAAAAATTTTCATAACGCGGTACTTACTTGATAGCATCGAGTAGAGGAATATTTACCTCTACTTTACGAAAGGTCTCAATGATCTCTTTTTCTTCCTCTTCTTTTTTGGATTGTTTAAATCTTCTAGGAAACGGTGGAGGAATGGTAAGGGTTTTAACTGGAGGTGAAGGGGTACTTACCTGGCTAGATGGTTCGACTGGCCGCGTAGAGTGGGAATTATCTTCCTTTGTTAAGGGAAGTGCTGCGTAAATTAGCAAGTGTACTAGTCGCACAAGCAATATAATGAAGAGTAAAGTATCGTCCCTCAAAGATTGTATATCTTATTAGCTACAAAAATTATTCCAACCCTAATTTATTTGAACAATCGATTAAGAAAATGTAGATTAAAATAAAATAAAATAAAACAAATAAAAATTAAATAAGAATGCAAGCAGTTATGAAATTACCAAGAGATTAAGACACTAGGACATCCGATTTCACCATAACTAATCCAATTTAATCCACCATCTCTATTAATAAAAATTATTACTCATGTTGACAGTAAATTTCCCTAACCTATTCAATATCCTCTCTCGAGTAATATCAAAAATATCCTCACATATTAACCCACTATATCTCTATGTGAATTTAAATATGCAAAGATTCATTAAGCTCTATAGAAATTCTAATATAACACTACACGAATCACGTTGGCACATCTCTGTCTTTCGTTCAATTCATGGCATCTATTACACAAAGCAAAAACACATAAATCTCCTCTCTGTTTCATTATGTATCCTCAAATCATTCAAATATTGGCCAGATATGTAAAAGCATTAAGAACAATAATGAACACTCAATCATAAAATAATAAACTAAAAAAATATCACAAATTTATGGAATTAAATCTTCATAGTTAGGCTACATCGTAGCCCAAGTAAAATAAATTAGTTCATAGAAAAATAAAGAAAATCCATAAATATTATAGGGAACATTGAAGCAAGACAATTAAAGGAGGGAAAGAAAAACTCGATCGGGTCCTCCAAATTGTTGCTCTCGGTTTCTCTTGTGTGGCTGTTGCTCGTTTGCATCTGTAGCTCCTCTTCTCTGTTCTTTCGGCATCTCTTTATATAGTGCACAACTTGGCCGAGTCCTTATCAAATTATAATTCTTGTAAGCCAAGCAACCGCCTCTATAATTAAATCCTTAAGATTCTTGATTCTATTTGTTACAAGGCAAAATGGGAAAGCCATTAAATTGAATTAAATTCAATTCTTCTTCAATCTTCACGTGATGGCCCTCTTCCTTTTTTGCATGTGCATGGATGAATGAATTTCATTGGCGTCTGTTTCCTCGACTTGAGTTTAACGTGCATATATGCCTATTTGCTTCCAAAATCAATTAATCTTTAATGCTTCCCAAATTAGATTTCTTCATGCACTTTTTTTCTATAATTTCCAATTATCTCACTATTAAATAAAATAATATAATTAATCAAAAATAATAAATAATAATAACTAGCAATTATATGATAAAGGGTAAAATTTGCATATATTTTATACTCATCAATACCCCCAAACTTAATATTTTGCTAGTCCTCGAGCAAAAACTAAAATAAAAACTACGAAAAGAAAATTCTTACTAAACAACTTTCACAGGTGATCGCGATTGCATTTAGCGTATGCAACAAGCCTTTAAACCCCTATGTGGCCCTAGTGGACGAATTATAGTTTTGTGAGGGTTTTTAGCGATGATACCCACAAACATCATCAAAGAATGCCTCAAAGATTGCATAAAGCATATATCTTAAAGAAAATTAAAAATATTGGCAAAGTTCTAACTTTAATTCAATAGTCAGCCTCATCTTATATTAGATTCTTGTGTGTGTGTGTGAATCAATTCAGCCAAAACTCATTCCCAAAATCTTCAATATCAACAGCCCTTGTAATGAATAATAAACAAAGTAGGTCAAACTAACCTCATCATCTTGATCTTTTTTTTTTCTACAGGCATAAATTTGCATTTTCTTTTGATTTTTCTTGAAGCACGTGTTTTTTTTTATTTTTTTAATCCATAGTCAAGAACTTTCACTCCCCCTTAAGGTAGCCTTCTTCTCATGGTAGATTATCCTCTACATAATGATGGTACATAGGCCTAAATTACTCAAGGAAAGCTTCACTCTTAAGGGTTATAGATAGTTATTTCTGACTATGGTGCCAGTGTAAACTTAAGTAATATAAAATCAAGGTAAACAATCATTTACTCAATCTAAAATTCTCAACTCAGGCTATATCAATCTCAGATCTCAAGTCAAAATTATGAAGGAATCGATATAAGTGCTCAAGATATTTAATGAATCACAATCAAGATGAAACTAAGACAAGAATCAAGTATAAACTAAGACAATATTAATCCCTTTTTAAGAACTATATTCATTTTCAACCATATACTCATCATCTACATCAAAACAAAAGTTTTTTTTTTGTTTTTTAAGGTTTTTTTTTCATTCATTTTTTTATTTTTTTTAAATGAAAGCAAATATTTCCACCCCAAACTTGAAATAAACATTGTCCTCAATGTAAATAAAAGGAGATGGAAAAGAGAAACTTCTCGGGTTTTGCACTTGAAGATATGAACTTATAGTTGAGTTGTTGAGAAGCATGTAAAAAGTTGATGCTCATCGACCCCCAAACTTGTGCAAGAACCTAGATCACACAAAATAAAACAAAAACAAAATAAAAGAAAGTAGAAGTAAAGATAATAAGAAAAATAAAAATAAACATAAAAAGTTTAGAAAGCTTGGGTTGCCTGCCAAGAAGCGCTTAATTTATAGTTATTAGCCTAACTATCTTTCAAGAGATCATTCAAGGAGGCTCGTGGATAGAAAGAGATGATCTAGATGAACTCTACCCAAGTTTCTTACAATTAGGCCTCTTCCCACTAAAATGAGGTGATGGATCTTCATTGATAGACTACTTATGTATTGTATGAACGTCAAGAGGGTGAGATGGATGCTTATCCTTAAATGTTTTGGTCATTTTTCTATCCACCACGTCGACTGGAAAACAATCTTTAGATTCAAATGCATACTTGATAGGTGTGAACACATTAAAAATGACTTGCTCATTTTGAACTCTCAAAATCAACTTCCCTTCTTAAACGTCAATCAAAGCTCTTCTTGTAGCTAAGAATGGTCGGCCCAGAATGAGAGGTAACTCTATATCTTTGGGCATATCCAAGAAAATAAAATCTACAGGGAATATGAACTTGTCAACCTTTACAAGTACATCCTTAACTATTCCTCTTGAATACTTTATAGATCTATCTGCCAATTGGAGAGTAACTGTTATTGCCTTAGGTTCTCCCAATCCTAATTTCTTGAAAATAGATAGAGGCATCAAATTAATACTTGCACCTAAATCACATAAAGCTTTATCAAAATAACAACTTCCAATAGTGCAAGGTATATTAAAATCCCTGGATCTTTAAGCTTTGGTGGCAACTTATTTTGCAAGATGGCAATGTAGTCTTCAATTAGCAATACAGTTTCATGATCCTTAAATTTCCTCTTGTTGGATAACATTTCTTTCATAAATTTGGCATAAAGCAGCATTTGCTCCAAAGCATCTGCAAAAGGAATGTTAATATGTAATTTCTTAAACACATTAAGAAATTTTAGAAATTGCTTATCTATGTTATTTTTTTGGAGTCGTTGAGGAAAAGGTATTGGCGGAACATAGGCCTTGACTGGTATTGCTAGTTGAGATTGCTGTATTTCTGAACTCGCTGCCTTTGAAGCCTTGGTAGTGTCTTCAGTTTGCTCTTCATGAACTTGCTTTACTTCTTTTTGTGGCTCTTCAAGTTGTCTACCACTTCGAAGTACAATTACATTCACTTGTTCCCTTGGATTTGTCTCGGTGTTACTAGGTAAAAAGCCTTGTGGTCTGCTAGATAATAAGTTTGCTGTCTGACCCACTTGTACCTCGAGGTTCCGGATTGATGCTGCTTGATTTTGAAAAGTTGTCTCAATCTTAGTCATGAATTGAGACATATTTGTTATAAGTTGGGTAAGAGCATCTTCCAAATGTGACTTCTTTTCTCGTGGTTGGAACCCTGGAGGTGGCTTAGTGTATTTTGAGTGTTGTTCCATGACAAATTTGGGTGGTTTTTCCACCCAGTATTGTAGGAATTGGAATATGGGTTATTCTGCGGCCTTTGGAAGTTCGACACATAAAGAGCTTGTTCAGTAGATAATGGTGCAAAAAGACTTCCAACTTGGCAATTAACACTAGTATGATTCCCTCCACATAGTTCGCACACTTGAGTTTGAATAGCACTAATATTCAGCTGTTCCAGCTTATTATGAAGAGGGGTCATTTGTGCAAATAAAGTAGTGACAACATCCACATTACAAGCTCCTGCAGCTCTCTTTGGTGTTGATAGCTCTGAAGACTGCTGGTAATTATTAGAAGCCATCTCCTCTAATAATTCATATGCTGCTTCTGGCTTTTTTCCTATCAAAGTTCCTCCTGCTACAGCATCAATCATTGTTCTGGTAGTAGATCCCAAACCATTATAAAATGTTTGAACTTGTACCCAAATTAGTAGTCCATGATGTGGGCATTTTCTTAGTAGGTCTTTGTATCTCTCCCATGCTTCATATAATGACTCTATCTCAAACTGTGCAAAGGTTGTGATGTCATTCCTTAACTTGGCTATTTTTACTAGGGGAAAGAACTTTGCTAAAAATTTATACGCTAAACCATCCCATTTAGTGATTGTCCCAACAGGGAGTGAGTTCAACCACTCTTTTGCTTTATCCCTAAGTCAAAACGGGAAAAGCCTTAGCCTAATAGCATTGTTTGAGACTTCATTTTGCTTAAATGTGTCACAAATTTCCAAGAAATTTGCAATATGAGCATTTGGATCATCATTTGGCATCCCAACAAATTGCACTAATGTTTGAATCATCTAGATTATGGCTAGCTTGATCTCAAAATTATTGGCTTGAACAACAGGCTGTGCAATGCTTGAACGGGTACCATTAAGTGTAGGAATGGCATAATCTCTTAAAGGTCTTGCACCCTCATTTCTTTGTACTGCTTCGTCAGCCATGCCTAGTTGTTGCTCTAGTAAAGCTTCTCTCCTTTCCTTGTTGAACCTTCTACACATACGTTCAATCTCTAGATCAAAAGACAGTAAATCAAAGCTTCTCGAACGTCTCATAAATTTAAATAAGAAAACAAAAATAATAGAAATTAAAAATTAAAAATAAATAAAAATAAAATTCAAATTCAAATTAAACTAAGGCTAGTTGGTATTGATACTAATCTAAACAATCCCCGGCAACGGTGCCAAAAACTTGTTACGTAAATTAGCAAGTGTACTAGTCGCACAAGTAATATAATGAAGAGTAGAGTATCGTCCCTCAGAGATTGTATATCTTATTAGCTACCGAAATTATTCTAACCCTATTTTATTTGAATAATCAATTAAGAAAATTTAGATTAAAATAAAGCAAATAAAAATTAAATAAGAATGCAAGCAGTTATGAAATTACCAAGAGATTAAGACACTAGGATATCTGATTGCACCATAACTAATTCAATTTAATCCTCCATCTGTTTTAATAAAACTTATTACCCATTTTGACAGTGAATTTCCCTAACCTATTCAATATCTTCTCTCGAGTAATATCAAAAATACCCTTACATATTAACTCTCTATATCTCTATGTGAATTTAAATATGCAAAGATTCATTAAACTCTATGGAAATTCTAATATAACACTGCACGAATCACGTTGGCATATCTCTGTCTTTCGTTCAATTCATGGCATCTATTACACAGAGCAAAAACACATAAATCTCCTCTCGGTCTCATTATGTATCCTCAAATCATTCAAATATTGGCCAGATATTTAAAAGCATTAAGAACAATAATGAACACTCAATCATGGAATAATAAACTAAAAATATCACAGATTTATGGAATTAAATCTTCATAGTAAGGCTACATCGTAGACCTAGTAAAATAAATTAGTTCATTAAAAAATAAATAGAATCCATAAATATTATAGGGAACATTGAAGCAAGACAATTAAAGAAGGGAAAGAAAAACTCAATCGGGTTCTCCAAATTGTTGCTCTCAGTTTCTCTTGTACAGCTGCTGCTCGTTTGCATCTGTAGCTCCTCTTCTCTCTTCTTTCGGCTTATCTTTATATAGTGCACAACTTGGCCGAGTCCTTATCAAATTATAATTCTTGTAAGCCAAGCGACCGCCTCTATAAATAAATCCTTAAGATTCTTGATTCCATTTGTTACAAGGCAAAATGGGAAAGCCATTAAATTGAATTAAATTAAATTCTTCTTCAATCTTCACGTGATGGCCCTCTTCTTTTTTGCATGTGCATGGATGAATGAATTTCATTGGCTTCTGTTTCCTCGGCTTGACTTCAACGTGCATATATGCCTATTTGCTTCCAAAATCAATTAATCTTTAATGCTTCCCAAATTAGATTTCTTCATGCACTTTTTGTCTGTAATTTTCAATTATTTCCCTATTCAATAAAATAATATAATTAATTAATAATAATAAATAATAATAACTAGCAATTATATGATAAAGGGTAAAATATGTATATATTGTATGCTCATCAGGAAAAGCCTTAGGGGAAGGATTGACAACAGGTTGCGATGATGTTGTAGATACTCTTGATGGCTTTGCTAATGATTGTTCCAGCTGTTTTCCGCTCCTAAGAGACATAGTACTAGCATTCTCCTTAAGATTAATCTCAGGTTAAGAAAGCAACTTACCTGAAGTTCTAGCCTCTATCCTACTCATAGATGTGGCCAGTTGTCCAATTTGATTCTCCAAGTGTTGGAGTTGTGTCTGAGTAGTCTGTTGGAACTGCATAGAATTAGTAGCAAGAGCTTTGACAAGATCTTCCAGAGACGTACCTTGATTCAGAGGGGGTGGGAGTGGCCGAACTTGATAAGGTTGTTACACCCTTTATTGGGGGTAGCCTGGTGGTCGAGATGGTGCCACGTTAGGAACGCCTTGTTGTTGGTTCCCATACTTAAAATTATGGTGATCCTTCTACTCTTCATTATAAAAGTTAGAGTAAGGATTGTATCTTTGTCTTGGTTGGCTCAGAAAATTGCCAACTGCGCCGACTTGCTCATGCAAACCATCTTGGAGAGTAGGACACATATCAGCCACATGCTCAACCATAGAACATATACGACACAGTCTCACCTGCTGCCTTAGGGCCAATTGTTACACCAAAGAAGTAAGATTTGAAACTTGTTGTTCTAGAAAAGAAGCACTTACCTCATTGACTCGCTTAGGTGGTGGCAGTGGATCGTTCCTAGTGTTAAATTGTTGGGAATTAGCAGCCATGTTGGCAATAAGATTTCGAGCTGCTTTCGGTGTCTTATCCACGTGTGCTCCTCCAGTAGCGGCATCAATAACACTTCTTTCTATAGGCATTAAACCCTCATAAAAATATTGAATAAGAAGTTGATCACTTATCTATTGGTGGGGGCAACAAGCATATAGCTTTTTTATCATTCCCAATAGTCACAGAGTGACTCTCCATTGTATTGCCGAATTCCACAAATTTCCTTTTGAATGCTACCGGCTTTGGATGCTGGGAAGTATTTCTCCAAAAATAGCTGACGCATCTCATTCCATGTGGTAATTGTAACATAAAGGAGATAGTAAAGACAGTCCTTGGCTTAATCCGCCAAAGAGAACGGAAAGGCCATTAGCTTTACTTGCTCTTCAGAAACTCTGTTTGATTTCATTGTAGAGCAGACAACATGGAACTCCTTCAGGTGCTTATTTGGATCCTCTACTACAAGACCATGAAAAGTAGGCAAAAGATGAATTATCCCAGATTTGAGTTCAAAGTTTAGCTGAGGATTCGGATTTTCAATGCATAATGGTTGTTGGTCCAAGTTAGGAGCTGCCAACTCTTTAAGTGTTCGGTTGTTGTTATGAGCCATTGATTCGGGTTCTGGACTACTTGGCTCTGTCTTCGGGAGTGGGATGTGGATAGCGAAATCGAGTTCCGGATGTGATGAAGTTGCTCTAAGCTGTTCGATTTTCAGTCGTATATCCTTTATACTCATGAAAGTCTGAGCACGAAACATAAAATAAACTAATTAAATTAAAATAAATAAATAAACAAAAATTGCATAAAAAATTAAGTAAGACTAATATAATAAAATAGAGTGATAATAAACAACTAGACGCTAGTCCCCGGCAACGGTGCAAAAAATTTGGTAGTTTCGTTAGGGTATACTAAATTTAAAACTTTACTAATAATATAAATAACTAGTATAGAGCAAGTAAGGATCGATCCCACGAAAACTAATTAGTTTTAATTTATTATCAACTCTAAAACAAATACTTAAAATAAAATAATAATAACGATAATAATACTAATATTAATCATAATAATAACAATAATAATAATAATAAAATACCAACTATAAATAAAAGGGGGGTTTTATGAATTTTTTAACTAAATAGAACAAAATAAAGAAACTAAAATATGAAATTAATAATTTAATAAAAACTCTAATTAAATGAGAAAGAAGTAATATAATGAAAACTTTGGTCAAATGACCATTCGCTACCACCAAACATGTTCAGTATGTCAATTTTATCATCAATTTTCATTGAAACTATCAACCGTAGATAACAATAAGATCTGTTAATCCCTATCTTTTCTTACTGAGTCGTTAATAATGAAAACTTTGGTCAAATGACCATTCGCTACCACCAAACATGTTCAGTATGTCAATTTTATCATCAATTTTCATTGAAACTATCAACCGTAGATAACAATAAGATCTGTTAATCCCTATCTTTTCTTACTGAGTCGTTAGGCAAAACAAGCTCTTTACATAATCTCTAACCATTAAATAATTTAGAACAAGCTCTCTAAATTTAAGATAATGGAAGCATTAAGCAGATAATGATATTTGGTTGATCTAGGCAATAAACACACAAGCTCAGATTATTTAACCTAGGTTATGTTCTCCAATTGAAATCACAAATTCCAATCTGCAACTAATGATTAAAATATCAAGACAATTACGGATCAAGAATTTTAATCTAGCAATATAATTTATTCAAGCCCTATCTAATTGGCCACTTAAATAAGTCAAGAATAAAGTCATAAACATTAATAACAAAAGAACATAAACAATCTCAATTAAAGAAATTGAATGATAGAAATTAAATATTAATTATAGAACATGTCTGGGGTTTGAATTCACCCTTAACCAAATAGAAAATTTAACTAACATATTTAAATTGGAAATAAAAGAGTTGATAAAACCAGTCATGGAGATTAATTCACGCTGCTGGCTCTGCTCAAATTTAATTCCATGCGACTTCTCTCTTTATTTTTCTCTTCCTCTGCGGCCTTTTTTTTTCTTCAATTGTGCGGCTGCCTCCCTTCAATTGTATGTAGCTGCTGAATTCCTTTTTTTCAATTGCCGCTTCTGTTATACTTTTATAGTGCATGGCGAATCCTTATTACGATTTGGATTGCTTGGCCGCCAGTTATGCAAGGCAAATCCTAAACAGGCAAATTCACGTGCATGCATGTAAAGCCACTTGAATTTCCATTCCTTTCTTTTATTTCCATGCACATGCAATTTGTTTCCTATACATGCATGTATTCGGCCAATTCCAATTTGAAGCAATTGATTTACTTTCCATAATTGCCATGCATGATAATTAATTAAATTAAATATTCCTTGATTTGTTTTAATTAAATCTCTTTATTTCTTTCCCCTTTTGATTATTTCGAGTAGATTTATTCTCAAATATTTCGATTTAATCCTTCTTTAATCATATAATATACCTAAAATAACAAAATATAAAAATTAAGACAAAAATATTAAAATAAATAATCAAAAAATGAACTAAGAAAAAATATCAAAACAAGATGGATGAAAAATTAATAATAAAATATAGATAAAATATGCACTTATTATCTTGCCTCTTGCACGTCTATGAGAAGCAATGTGCTTGCGCTCAGACTGCACATTTTCCTTCTGAATTCCTAAAACAAAGCATGCATGCTTAGTTGTAAAAACAAACTATATCAACAATAATCATCATAACATGTAAGTGCTGGTACCATTGCTATCAAAATTACGTATTGTTGACGATTTTATTACAAAATGTTTGAAGCATAGAAGTGAAAGTGGTGAAAATTTGGGAAACAAGACAAAAATGCAATCCCGAATGCAATGTGAGTTTGTTCCCCAGTTTATTAAGAGTATTCTCGAGATTGAGATGTGAGTTTAAATCCACAATGCCACTATGAGATGGAATCACTTTACATCAAGTACAAGTAAGTGGCTTAGAGGTAAACATGAGTGGGTGTTTTAACAAACACTTTCACTGGAGTATTTTCAAACATACCCTAAGTAAGGGACTATTAACTGCGCATATTGGAGTGCTTTTTCTTATAGCATCTTTAAAAACCCTTCTACAGAAAGTATCTAAAAGAACTTTTTGGAAAATATTCTATTAAGTGCTTCTCTATAAGTGCTTTTTCAGTCAAAAATAAACTTTCCAAATAAACATATTTCTTCAGAAATCACAGTCCAAGTGTTTTGTCTTTTTCTTTTTCTTTTTCACCTCAATTAAAGCATTAAACAATGCTACATAGATAAAATAACCATTTAGTTAGCTAAAAGCGCTTCCCTCAGCAAAATGCATCCAAATAAGGAACCAAAAATTAATTATAATAGCATGCAAAATCACATTACGTTTCTCAAAATAAAGAAATACAGTAAAATAGTTTTAAAAAATACCTTTGCCTTTCTCTTTATCTACAACAGCTCTCCCTTCAACTAATTCGGATTCACGCTCCTTCAAGTGCCTAAATTTTCCCAGCTGCTAATTCTAAAACAGTGGGTCCCATGCTGGCCCACGCATCTTCTAAATAAGCCTTAACCATTAGCAACGCGTGGTTTTGAGTATTCTTCTCCAACAGCTTCTTCGACACATCAGCATCCCAAATCACCGCCTCTAATTCACCTCTCCAGAGACGTAGTTCCTCGCTTTCGATTAAATTTTTTATTTCGCCCCTCCAAATCCTCTCCATGGCTTCGAAATACTTGTTTTGCTCCTCTGCTGTCAAGCCCAAAAACCTTACCATGTAGTCCACCGCAACAACATAGTACGCCACTTTCATCGATCCCGTAATAGCCATTTCCTCTTTCTTATCCAAATCTGTGATTGTTTTTAGATTTTCCAGAACCGTTTCGGAGACCAAACCGTCCGAGATTTCAGTTTGTATGGAACAGAGGATGAGGGTTTTCAAACGGAAATTGTTGTTCGAAACAGGGAGTTTCGTCAAGATTTTGTGGATTACATGATCGGACGGTGAATTTCAAAGCAGGAATTCTCTCACCCACCGTGATATGTCTTCGTTCCTTTTTTAATTTAAATTTTTTTGAACCGGGAACTCAAAGTTGAGAACGTAACCCCCGATATGCTTGAGTAGTATGAGACACGGCAGTTAGATATCAAAATAAAAAGAAGAAAGGGTTAATAACATCTGAATCCACACGTTCAGTAAAATTGTAAAGGAAGATATAGTTTATGACTTTTATTATGTTGGGTCTATGTTAATAAATAAAGTAAATTTCATCCTACCCCTGATTAGATTGACATACTGTAATTTACCCTTTAAAAATATGAAAACTTTAATTTACCCTCAACTACCTTCCGTTAATTTTAACGATTAAAAAGATAAAATCGTATTTGTACATCCTCTTAACGGTCAACTCCCTATCAGAAGTCAAAACATATAAATTAATTTCTATAAAATCCAAATATTTGAACAAATTTCAACACATGATCGAACATTTCAATAAAATTCATTTTACTAAAATGATACTTTTTATTTTTATATTTTCTGTTTAATTTCTACATCTTTTTCAGTTTCATATTTCCCCTCTTTTTTCATTTCTTGCTTTTTTTCATCTTCTTCCCAAATTCACTAGTAAACCCTAAATTCAAACTAATCATTAAAAATTTAAAATCATCAACACCCATTTGTTGCTTAGCATAGCAGCGAGCTTGTTTGGCGATCGCGCACAGCCATCAAGGGATAGCAATAGGGTATATATGGTTGGATCTACTTTGCTCCATATCCAGATCCATAATAAAAATTGATATTCGTGTTTGTTTGGTGGTGTCGTTAGGGTACACCAAATTTAAAACCTTACTAATAATATAAATAACTAGTATTGAACAAGTAAGGATTGATCCCACGGATACTATGTTAGTTTTTAATTATTATCAACTCTAAAACAAATATTTAAAAAAATAATAATAAATACCAACTATAAATAAAGGGGGTTTTTATGAATTTTTAACTAAATAGCACGAAATAAAGAAACTAAAACTACGAAGATAATAATTTAATAGGAACTCTAATTAAAAGAGAAAGAAATAATAATAATGAAAATTTTGGTCAAAAGATCATTTGCTACCACTAAACATGTTCATTTTGTCAATTCTATCATCAATTTTCATTGAAACTATCAACCGTAGACAACAATAAGGTCTGTTAATCTCTATCTTTCTTTACTGAATCGTTAGGCAAAATAAGCTCTTCACCTAATCTCTAACTATTAAATAATTTAAAACAAGCTCTCTAAATTTAAGATAACAGAAGCATTAAGCAGAGAAAGATATTAGGTTGATCTAGGCAATAAACACACCAGTTCGGATTATTTAACCTAGGTTATGTTCTCCAATTGAAATCATGGATTCTAATCTGCTACTAATTGATTAAAATACTAAGACAATTACGGATCAAAAATTTTAATCTAGCAATAGAATTTATTCAAGTCCTATCTAATTGGCCACTTAAATAAGACGAGTAAAATCATAAACATTAATAATAGAAGAATATAAACAATCTCAATTAAATAAATTGAATGATAGAAATTAAATATCAATTATAGAACATATCTGAGGTTTTGAATTCACCCTCAACCAAATAGAAAATTTAGCCTAACATAATTGAATTAGTAATAAACAGTTGATAAAACCAGTCACGGGGAATATCCAAACTGCTGACTCTGCTCCAATTTAATTTTTTCGATTGCTCTTTATTCTCTCTTCCGCAGCTGCCTATATCTCTCGGGTTTGTGCTGCTTTTGGTCGTGTGCCGCTTCTCTTTTTTTTTTCTAAAGCCAAAGGTTGGCTTTTATAATGTTCATGGTTGGCCAAATCCTTATTGGATTTGAATTTCAATTCAAGGCCATACACTCACCTAATTTAGCTTAAGCAATTCACGTGCATGCCACTTGACTTTCCATTCCTTTCTTTTATTTCCATGCACATGCAATTTGTTTCCTATATTGTAAGTCATGCATGCATATTCGGCCAATTCCAATTTGAAGCAATTGATTTGCTTTCCATAATTAATCACAATATACTCTTTATGCATGCATGAAAATTAATTAAATCAAATCTTTCTTGATTTGTTTCAATTAAATTTCTTTATTTCTTTTCCCCTTCTGATTATTCCGAGCAGATTTCTTTCCGAATATTCCGATTTAATTCCTCTTTAATCACATAATATACCTAAAATAAAAAATTAAGACAAAAATTAACATAATAAAATATAATTTACAAAATAACTAAATTAAAAATTAACTAAAATAATTAGAGTATTTAATATCAAAACAAGAAAAAAATGGAGAAATTAATAATAAAATATATAGAAAATATGCACTTATCACTGCTCTAAATCTGCCATGGATCCATATTTTTTACTCCATATCTGGATCCAAAAAAAAATAAATAAAGATCTATATATGCTCCAAATCCAAATAAAAAAATTAAAATCCAAATCGTCTCTAGATTCGCATAAATTCTAAAACTCAATAATAAAAGAGTAATAATTTTTTAGAAAGAAAATTAAAGACTAAAACGTATTGATAACAATTAAATTTTATAATTTTTTCAAAAATATAATAAATATTGTAGCTTATGCTCTTACACTAAAACAAACAAATAAGAAAGATCAATGTAATATTTTAATGTCTCATTTATCATTCTGATATCCACGACACACTTATTATCATTCATACAACATTAAATAATGACATATAGTTACATATTATTTATATTCAGTGTCTTATTATTTTTATTATGACCATATTTAACTAAATATATGAATAACATAGTTATTGTATAGTAGATAAGATAGCCACCACTGATTAGTGATTACACAACATGAATAAGGTTATGAGAAAATAACAGAAAAATAAAACTCAAGTTTCTTATTTACCTAGCAATAAAATGACTGATCTAAGCATTCAAACAAAATGGAGAAGCAAGAGTAGACTAAAGAGAAAGAAAGAGACTGAATTGAAGAGTGAAATACTTAAAAAAAAATTAGGGTTGGCTGTTCTGATTTTACTTTAAATTTAATTATTTTTGTCTTAATACCATTAAAATTTACAAAAATAACCATTAAGTTTTAAAATTTTTTAATACATGCTAAATATCACTAATATGCTATGAATAAATTTTGTTACCATTTATAATTACATAATTATTCAGAAATTTTTAAAATAAAGTTAAAGTAAAAGCTAAGTGGATATGATCTGGATCTAAATATTAAGATAGATCCATACTTGCTCCAGATCCGCCTTAGATTCGTGCATCGATATCCAAATCCATCCAAATCGATTTTAGACCAACCCAAATCCGATCCAATTGGATTTGGATCATGTGAATCTTAGGTCAGATCAGATCTATTGCCATCCCTACGGCCATGGGTGGTTTTGCCAGGCAATGGGCATGTGTTTTGTTGGGCTAATTTAGATTTTAAAATGGTTGAGTAGTTGTTAAGCATGTGAGAGGAAAGGAAAAAAAAATGAAACGAAGAAGATGAACAGGGAAGGGAACGAAGAACATAAAGAAGAAAGAGAAAAAAAAATTTCCCTTTTTTTTTATAAATTTTGAGATTTAGATTCAAAATTTATAATTTTTGTTTAAATTTGAGAATCTTCATGATTAGGGGTGATTTTTTTTTTTGTAACTATGTATAGAAGGAGGTTTTCGAGTGGCTTTTGGTTGGGTTAACATGAAATATTATTATTGAGGTTTTGTTGTATTTTTTAAAAAAGAGATTAAAAGATATTTTTGAGTAACGCACATAAAGTTTGAATTATTTTATTTTAGAAACAGTAAGGGCATAAAAGATTTATCTCTCCAACAAAAGATATAACAGTAAGTAACCTATTCTATAATTTACAAGGGTATTATCATATTTTAGTGAGTTAACATCGATAAATGATTAAATTTTACAGATTTTAGGGGATAAGTTGAAGTTTTCATACTTTTAGAGGATAAATTGAAGTATGTCAATCTAGGGGTAGGATGAAAAATAATAGGGACGTAGTTATTTTGGTTGGGTGGGCATAAACCATTTGGTTCGGCTTTGCTCAAAAACCGATCTCGAATCAATTCGATCTGTTTTTAAAAATTTTGAACTAAATACGAACTGAAAATAGGAATTTTGGTTTGGTTTAGCTCAGCCTTTAAGTTCCGTTTAGTTCAGTTCACTGTCATCTGGTTTTATTCATGAAATTTAATATTTTCTATTATATTAGCCAAATTTCTACACTTTTGACCTAATTTTGATTTTTTAATTTATTTCAATTATAATTACTAATCATTTATGTTTTATGAAAAATAATAATAAAAAATATTATTGATATATAAAATAAAAATTTTTCTTTTTTAATTTTAAGACTAAACCGGTTGGTTTTCGGTTCGATTCGATTAGGTTCAAAATAAAAACCGATCAGTTCATTATTTTTTAATCCATTAGGTTCCGACTGACAATTCCGTTTGGTTTAATCAGACCGAATTTTCGTGTACCAAATATTATTATGCACTCCCCTCTTAAGTGCTCTACTGTCATGAATTGTTGGAGGCAATCGTGCCCAATACACCTTCAAACTTATAAAATTATCTCAATACCCTAAAAACTAAAATTCCCAAAATTTTAATTCATGCCTTTTAAAAAGCCACAGGAAATGGCTACATTATCCCTAAGTTAAATGCCTAAACCCATTCAACAAAACAGCATGGTGCTCGTTTCTGCAAAGGGAACTGCTTCAATTCCAAGAGGAGTGCTAACAAAAGACAAGCTGAAAAAAGTAGTTGTATAAACAAAACAAACTCCACTATGCGAGTCTTGACCATACTCAGTCTTGTCTCAACTCTCTCTCTCTCTCTCAAACAAAGGATAAAGAAACATATAAACATAGAAACAAATAGCACATTAGTAGTATCAATTAGTGTCTTTGCAACTTTTTCTTTCACAACTCTTTCTCTATCACAACCGATTTTTCCTCATATGGATCGTTGCTGCAGAGGGGCTCTCGTAAGTGCCTTCCGTTCTTTCTTGCCTATTCGATAGGAGCTCGCATTCTCTGCATCTAAAGCAGGAGTCGCCGGTGGAATCGCTGGAATTTGAGGTAAGTAACTCATTCCATTTAGTTGATAGCTGATAGAGTTTTGATGTTTAGGAAGAATTTTATGTTGAAAAAATTGATTAAATTGATTGTGGGTCTCTCATAACATATTGAAAAACAAACATTACAACTGTTTTAGTTCATGAAAATAGTGAAAAGTTGATGGATTCTGAAGATTTATTCGGTTGTGTAATACATATTAAAAAACGATTCAAGATCGTGTAATACACGACTCTTAATTACATGACCTTGTACACGACCTTCATGTATTACATGACCTTCATGCATTACACCTACACGACCTTTACGACTTTCATGTATTACACCTACACAACCTGCATGTATTACACCTATGCATGTACATTTAGCTCAGTATTCTTTGTTTTAGATTTTAAGTAAGCATTTAGACAAATTTTGGTTCAGCTTGAAAAAAGAGAGAGATTTAATTTGTAAAGGGACTAAACATGTTTACATACTGACTTTAGCTGCAAATTCTTAAGTATATCCTTTCACTTGTGCATCATGGCATATTTTCTAGAATACTGTAGGTTAGAATGTTTTGAATGATTATGCTTCTGCAACATGAATGAAGCCTATGCACTAGATCAATACATACAACTGTAATATACCTTATAATTAGGCTCTAAGAAGGTAATGTTATTATTTATTAGTTTTAGTTGATCGATTTCATCTTATTTTTGGTTTCTCTTTTCCTGGGAAAGGATAAACAAATGGGTTATGTTTTTGTTTTCTCTGTTACCAAATAATGCAGAGACCAAGAGGATTAAAGGCCATGGGAAGCATGGAAAGGGATTCATAATGAAAGGTGTGATGTAGCAGCAGAAACACTTTGGTTTTAATTGTAACTGGTGGCATAGGATCACATGTCTTAAGTTTGAACTTCATTGTGATTTCAAATTCTGAAGTATCTATACCAATAACTTGAGAGACCTTTTCCACCAATTCTGCATATGTTGTCGATCGTGGTATCATTATCCCTTTAGTCTCAAAACCTTTGAACCTATACACGTCATTTTGTTCAATCCATACACCGTTGAACAAAATAAGCACATGTATAAAAACCATATCTGTTGACATAATAAAAACAATAATATCAATTTTCGTAGCTAATAACTACACGACTTACATGACTTACACAACTATATTTCTTGCATGACGTTCATGTACTACACGACTTACACGACCTTCATGTAATACATGACTTACACTACCTTCATGTATTACACGACCTACACGACCCTCATGCATTACACGATCTACACGACCTTCATGTATTACACGACCTACATGACCTACCCGATTATAATTTTTACACGACTTACACGACTAAATATATGACTCGAAACATTTTTGCCATAAACACATGTTTGTCAACCACATATCTTGCTAAAAAAATTAATTAAACAACGTACATTGCAAATATTTTGACATATATTAAAAACTAGTAAAAAAATATTGAAAATAGAATATTAAAATGTGAGGAAATTATCTAAATTTTTCTAGAAAATGTCAAACTTAAAACCCATCAACATTATTAAAACTCAACAACATTAACATACCTTATTGAGTTGTTTAATGATTAATGTACCTCCTTTAAATCAGGAATTTACCACGGGTATACCTTGAAACTTAGGTATTAATCTAATTATACCCTCATACTTCAAAATTATCTTAATATGCCTTTTGAGATGAGTAATGTCTAAAATACCCTCAAATATCTTCAATTACACATTTGTTCTTCTCCTTCACGAGACTTCTTTCTTCTCAACCAGCCTCATTCTTCTCCCTCACAAGATTTCTTCCTCTTCTTCTTGTCAATGAATTTCTTCTCCTTTGCCCGCAATAGCTTCATCAAAATTACCCTTATCAACCATAATAATTTCTCTTTTTTGGTGGTGGCATTCTCGGAGGTAGTAAAATCATCTCTAATCGATAGCCAAGATTTCATCAAGCAGCATTAATATCAAATCTCGAAGGCGGCAATCTTAAGGGTTCACTTCATCTCTTCACTGTCAATTTGATGGGTTACCCATAATCCTGTTAAATTTGGCTATATATTCTCAATTGTGCTTTAGAAATTGCTGACGGGATTTAGATAAGTGGATTTTAAAATTTGTTTCCACCTTGTCGATTCATGTTTTATATTCAACTCATTCTTGAATCTTAGGAAAACTGGTGGCCACGAGAAAAATTTATAATAAAAAGTTTAAATATGTACCCAAAGAATTTTGTTTATGAAAGACAAGCCTCTGTCCAGCTAAACTTAGTTGGTGAAAAAGTTTAATTTGCAGACATAATAATAGTGTAGCAATACAGCACACAAAATCTAGAAAGTAATGTCACGTGATAAGGTTTAGAAGATTTAGATAGAGCCAAGTTGAATTTAGAGAATCTGCTAGATGGTAGAATATGGAAGAGAAATTAGCATTTCCAAGGTGATGATGCAATGTAAATCAGGCTAAACCATCTAACTTTAGTTGTGTTTTGTTATACTTAATAGAGGTACAAAACTTTTGAGTAATGTAACAAAACGGGAAGGACAGAAAATGTGGCGATCGATTTGGTCTCATGTGATTAGGCACATGAATTTGTGGAGTTGAAACTGAAGAAAGTGATTTCAAGGGAACTCACTCTCTTTGTAATGGTTATGGGTGTTCCTAATATTGGGAAATCAGCTTTAATAAACTCAATTAACCAAATTGCATTGTCTCGTTTTCCTAGTAAGATGTTATTAAGTTTGCTGTTAATTCAATGTGATGTTATGTTCTTGGAATTGTGATGGGTTTGAGTTTGGAATTCAATTTAGTTAATAAGTATGTTTGTTCTGAAAGTCATGCCTATTGAGCAATAACAGTTTGGAATATTTTAGTATCACTTCTGGGGATCGCAATGGGAACCGCCCGCAGCGGGTTTGCCATTACCAAACCCGCACCGGTACAAAATTTAAATTGCCAAACCCACCCGCAACCCACTGCGGGTTTCAATTTTTTTAAGAAAACCCGTCCGCTGCGGGTTTTGACAATTACCAAACCCACAATGATATCCAGTGGATTTTTTGTGGGTTCCCACATTTAAAATAACAAATGTTCAATATATAAATTTATAATAATAATCTAAAATTCCACTTAATATATTCAATTCTAAATTTAATCAATGTAAATGAAAATTTTAAATTTCAACATCAATCTAAAATAATTTCTCAAATTTAAGTATGAAATACATAAATCCTAAAAAAAAAAGTTAAGATCTTCAATTCATTCATTGCCATTAACATCCATCAACATAATTCCTACAACAATGGTTAATATTAATATTAAGTTAAAGTTTAATGGTTAATATTAATGTTAAGTTAAAGTTTAATATTAAAATCATGACAAAATGATGAAATAATCCATGCATTAATTTAAAGAATAATAGTCCATACGAAATTATAATAAGTATACAATATACATGTATTAAGTTAAAGAAACTTAGTTTCTTACCTCATCAACAATATCTTCATCTTTGGAGAATTTGCTACTCCTTGCTTTAGTAGAAGAATTTGCATCTATAAGTTTATTAAGAAAAAAGATAAATGATTATAAGTTTGTAATTAATAATACGATAGATATTATATTCTATTAAAATAAAAATATATTTTTATACTATTAAATTCAGTACACAACCAATTTTTAGGTTACGACTTTAGATATTAAGGATTAGTCACACATTTAACCATTTATTCATTTAAATATTTTTAACTTTAAATATTATTTTAAATTAAAACTTAAAAAAATTATAAAGGTGCGGGTTTTGTGGATACCCATGCGAGTATCCGGCAGATTTTTCCCAAATACCAAACCTGCCCGCATCCTACTGTGAGTTTAAATTAGTGATACAAAACCCGCCCGCCACCCTCAAAATTACCCCCGATGGGCGGGTTTTGACGGGTGGGTTTGGGCGGGTTTGCAGGTACCATTACTATCTCTAATCACTTCAATACCTTGCATCAATTATTGAAATGCTTTAGACTCTATTTATGCCTTATTTTCCCCTTGTAATGAAAACATAATTTTGCAAGTTGCTTTAGAAAATATACTAAACGAGATGTTTGCATTCATGTACATTGTGGTTTTGTTTTTCAATGAGTGCTACATTTGAATTAGATCCATCACATTCTTTTCGTTAAGTTAATATTAATTGGGTGTATTTTGTTATAATTAAATATTCTTTAATTCATAAACAAATGCTACCTTTATGATCTCCGTAGTCTTCCTATCTTATTATTAGGCCAATAAAAAATCTCTGGTTAGTTTCAAGAAGGGGAAAAAAATCTCTCTAGTTTTATGCTGGTGATCAAGATCTTGCATTTTTGTGTATTAATGTTTTCTTATTCGATTTAATACAGATTGCTCATCGACCTAGCATATATGTTTTGGACACGCCAGGTGTATTGGTTCCAAGTATCCCATATATTGAAGCAAGGTTGGCTCTTTCAAGTTGAAACCTCTTTCAAATTTCAAAACTACCTCTTTCAAAGTAGACCTTCTGCCAAATTACTCGACCCTAGTTGCCTAATTACTACTATACTTGACTGGAAGACATTGATAATGAATTTGAAGTACTATTTTTGTTACAAACTGAATTAATGATATAGATATACACCTCAGAAATATATTTGGTTTATATTTCCGATGCATTACTGCATTTTCTACCGAGGCAAAGAATCATTTACGTTTTATATTCTAGTTGTAATCGTGTAATGAATACTTTTCTTGACTGTAATCGTTTAAGGAAAACTATACTCGACTAGTATGTCGTGTAATTTTTCTGATTGGTTTAGAATATATTATTACGCAACTTTTTATTTTTAATAAGAATGGTGATTTTATTATTGATGTATATGAATTTTATTAGTGGTAATTCAAGATAATAATAGTTACAATGGGGATTTAGTTGACATTTGATGTAATTCAAGATAATTTTGCACTATGTATAAGTTTTATTTTTCGTTAAATGTATTGTTCAAATAATAGATGTGACACAACAGGATAGTCATAATCATTGAAGGAATGCTCAGCCCAAATACATGACTATAGTTGAGTATCTTCATAGATACAATTAGTTTGTTTCTTTATATATACATGACTACAGTTGAGTTTTTTTATATATACATGACTTCAGTTGAGTATCCTTATCGATATGATTACAGTTTCTTTATTCATACACAACTAAAGTCGAGTATCTTCATAGATACACGTCTATAGTCGAGTATCCTCATAAATATGATTACAGTTTCTTTGTACATACACGACTACAGTCGAGTATTTTCATAAATACAATTACAATATCTTATAGATACACGACAACAGTCTGGTAACACAATCAACATAAGCTTTAACATATGAAATTTCAATACAACAAATAATAAAAGCCTTTTCACATCAAATAACATAGATCAAATACAGGTCAGAATCATTAATAAGTCTAAAGTGAACACAAGTTGCTACTCAATCATCATAGCTATTAATTTGCTTCAAACAATCGGCCCAGTTATTATAAACCCATGCTCGCCTCCTTTTGAAAACAATATAAGTGAGAGATACCCTTTTTGTCAATTGTACGTACCTTGTAGAACGGGGCACCATGATTCCTCTTGCCTCCGTACCATTAAATCTATAATGCCTGTTTCGCTCAATCCATTCACCACAACACATAATAGGCACACGTACTAAAGTCATTTCCTGTAATAATACAACACATTATTATACAACAAATACAAAAATGAAATCAAACAAGGCATATAAAAAGCATGTGGAACCGTGTGCCTATTTACACGACAGCAGTCTTGAAACTTGCTAAAATACACGACTACAGTCTAGTAAATAGTCAGAGGACATGTTTAGTGAAAAAATATAATTTTTGCACTAATAGAATGATGTGGTGTCATAACAGCTACAACATTTTTCACACTTGCACGACTGCAGTCGTTTAAAATCATACATACATGATAAAAGTCATGTAACTTCAAAAATACACGATTACAATTCAGTAAATGATCAGAGGACATAATTGTTCTCCAAAAAATATATTTTTTGTACTAATACAACACTAGGGTCTCATAACAGTTAGAACATTTTATACACTTACACGACTGTGATTGCGTAAATTAATACATACACGACAGCAGTCATTTAACTTACTAAAATACACGACTACAGTCCAACAACAGTCGGAGAACATATTTCTTTTGTTAAAAATATTTTTTTTTCACTAATAGAATGCTAGAGTGTCCTAACAGCTACAATATTTTTCATACTTACACTACTGTAGTTGTGTAAAATCAAACATACACGACAAAGTCGTGTAACTTCTAAAAATACACAACTACAATTTAGTAAATGGTCAGAGGACATATTTCTTCTCTAAAAAATATTTTTTTTTTGCACTGTACAACACTAGGTTCTCATAACAGCTGGAACATTTTATACACTTGCACGACTGTAGTCACATAAATTAATACATACACGACAACGGTCGTGTAACTTACTAAAATATATGACTACAGTCTAGCAATAGTCAGAGGGCATATTTCTTCTCCAAAAAATATATTTTTTGCACTATATAATGCTTGGGTATCAAAACAACTAGAATATTTTGCACACTTGCACGACTGCAATCGTGTAAATTCATATATACATGACCGCAGTCGCGTAAATTCATACGTACACGATTGCAGTCGTGTTAATCAGGTGCAGAGTTCAAAATTTTGATAACAAAATGAGATTCCAACAAATGTGAGTATGTTGTAGAACGTGGCACCATGATTCATCTAGCTTCCGTACCATTAAATCTGTAATGGCCATTTTGCTCAATCCATTCACCACAAAACATAATAGGCACACGTACTGAAGTCGTTTCCTATAATAATACAACACACAATTATACAACAAATAAAAAAATAAAATCAAACAAGGCATTTAAAAGCATTGGAACCGCCTGCCCGTTTATACGACAGCAGTCGTGTAACTTGCTAAAATACACAACTATAATCCAACAAACAGTCAAAGGACATATTTAGTCAAAAAATATTTTTTTAGGACATGAACAAAGCTAGGGTGTCATAATAACATCAACATATTTCACACTTACACAATTGCAGTCGTGTATAATTCATACATATACGACTGTAGTCGAGTAAATTCATACATACACGACTGTAGTCGTGTAAATTCATGCATACATGACATCGGTAGTGTAACTTACTGAAATACACGACTATAGTTGCGTAAATTCATGCCTACTCGAATGCAGTCATGTAACTTACTGAAATACATAACTGCAGTTGTGTAAATTCATGTATACACGACTGCAGTAGTGTATAACGGGTGTAGAACAAAAATTTTAGCACAAAATGTGATTTCAACCAATGTACTTAGAAAATCCATCACATAGCAGCCATATGATGCAAATGTAATGAAAATGTGACTTCTTTTGTTGTTTATCACAAGTCAAACATAACCCTAAAACTAATGTAATGTAAAAAAAAAAGCATAAATAACAAAAAAAATTAAAAAGTTTAAAATACCTTACTCTTTAGATGGGTAATACATCTAGTTGCTAGCCAAAATCTCAATACATTGGCTGATAAGAAATGATTTTGAGCATTGCTGTCTTGTTTTGTTGTGCGTTGCCGTGTTGTTTTGTTGTGTGGGATTAGGTTTTAGATAAGAAATGGTTGGCTGCTGTATTTTTTTGTATGGCTTTATATATTTTCTTCTAGGAATAATGTAGTCAATGCACACACTAAAATGATATATCTATATAATTTTAAACTATGGGATATATATACATAAATATTCTATTTTTGGGGTATATTTAATTAAAAATCCTCTTTAAATGGGTTTTAAAGATATTAATAGGTGGTTGTCTTTGTGTAAGAGGTTAAAGAAATTTTGAGAGTTCGAGAGCTTGAGAGATTTTCCGTAGAGTATAAAAGAGAGTGAGAAGGAGTGAATTTTCTAGTTTTATTAAGGATATTTTAGTCCTTATATATTTTAGGGTATCCATAAAAATAAAAAAGGAGGGATATTTAAACAAAGTTAGAACTATTTTGGGGTATTTAATTAAAAACCCAATTGTTGTGTCTTTTAAACGTTAGCTAACAATCCCTCTTTTGTTTCAGCTAGTTTCAGTAGGCCATCGAATTAAAACCCTCTGTAGTAAGGGAAGAAGAAGAAGGTTAAAAAATGGCATGGAATGGTTGCGTTTGGTCTTCAGACGAAATTGTGATCAAATCACCGAACGACAAGAGACTCTATAGAGTGATTGAGCTGGAGAACGGTCTCTGTGCTTTGCTTGTTCACGATCCTGAGATTTATTCCGACGATTCATCTAAAACCCTGGAAAACAACACCGAAGAAGACGAGGACGAATCTTTTGACGATCAAGACGAAGACGACGAAGACGAGGAGGAAGATGATGAAAATGATACTGAGAAGGAAGTGAAAGGAAAGGGAACTTCTTCACAGACTAAAAAGGTTAGATTAATTAGCTCTTTCATTTTGATTTCTCAAATATAATTTTTTTATACTTGAAAAATTGAATTAGAAATTTTAAACTTCGCAGGCAGCAGCGGCAATGTGTGTAGGAATGGGTAGTTTCTGTGATCCTGTGGAGGCACAAGGCCTCGCTCATTTTCTAGGTTTGTGGTTTGGTTTTTTTCATTCAATTGATACTTTGTAATCTACGAGGCGTGTTATGAGTGAGTTTGTTGAGATATTGTTTTATGATTTGTTGCAGAACACATGCTTTTCATGGGAAGTACTGAATTTCCTGATGAAAATGAGGTCTGTTTGTTTATGTTTTTTTTCCCCTCATATTTTGCCCAACAAAGTAGATTAAATCAGTTTCATGAAAACAGTTGGTTCATATGGCAATATGATGACACTGAAATGATAATCAAATCTTATACTCGTTACATACTGTAAATTTAAGGTTGATATTGATTTGTGTGTCATAAAATGATTGTAATTGGGCCTACCAATTTGACTCTACTCTTTGCTAGTATGATAGTTACTTATCCAAGCATGGAGGTACATCGAATGCATACACGGAAACTGAGCACACTTGTTATCATTTCGAAGTCAAACGGGAGTTTCTTAAGGGTGCTTTGATGAGGTAAATGCTGATTTCTTCATGTATGTAATTTTGATAACCATAGTCCTTGAGTTTCTTGATTTTTCTTTCTATATTTGTTTTAATGAAGCAGAGTGTGGGTTTCAGTCTTTTTTCTTTCTTATGCCTTCTTGCTTTAACATTGAGTTTTGTTGTTGTCTGCAATCTGCTTTCTCAATTTCATACCATTTAATATATATTCTATGTTGATATTTATGTTACACACACAATTTTATGTGAACATGAAGAACTGCTATTCGTTTAGCAAAAGTGGGTTTTTTAAAGCTTATCTGTAGTTATGTTTTGATTTAATGTCTCATCCTCCCTGTTGGTCACTACTTCTTGATCATCATTCATGTTTTACCAATACCCATTTTTTATGTTTACCATGATCTTTGGTGTTATTGGTTCTTATCTAATGAAGATTATGCTTGGCATGATGTTTATTGCTGTTGCATTATTTGGTGCTAGTTGCATGACTCCATACTTCCAATGTTTAAGTTGTATCAACCAAGTCATTTTTTTTAGTATCAATCCTTAAAAGATAGCTGTCATATTTTGCCTTTACAGAGTAGGGGACTGGTTGGATGTCTTTTAAGTTGGTCTTTTTGCCTTATCAGATTTTCTCAGTTTTTTATTTCACCCCTCATGAAAGTGGAAGCCATGGAACGAGAGATTCTTGCTGTAGATTCAGGTGTGTGGTATTCTTACCTAATACTATTGGACCTTTTTTCCCTTGAAAAAATTTCAATTTTAACTAGTTCATTATTTAGTTCTCATTGCATTGCTGTCATGTTGTTCATTGCTGAATGTTATGGCATAATGTGAACGATATGGATGATAGAATTTAACCAGGCTTTGCAAAATGATGCTTGCCGCCTTCAACAACTTCAGTGCCATACATCGCAACTTGGCCATGCTTTTAACAAATTCTTTTGGGGTAAGCTCACAAGTACTTTGTTCTTGTTTATTGGACTATGTATTTAACTGTTTATATTGAAATGTCTTTTTGTCTTCATTTAAGGGAATAAAAAGAGTCTGGTTGATGCTATGGAGAAAGGAATTGATTTGCGGGAGCGAATTTTGAAATTGTACATGAACTATTACCAAGGTGGGCTAATGAAGCTAGTTGTCATCGGAGGAGGTACAGTTTTCCTTTTCAGTTGCTATATATTATTTATTTTATAGTCAGTGCTTTATGCAGAGTTGAGAAGGAACAGAGTCGGTATTTGGAAATTTTCAATAAGTTGAACTGAATTCTGCAAAGCTTTTGGCGGTGGAAGTAGGGATATTGTTTCAGATGATGACTTCGATGTAGTTTGAAAAGGTAGTGTTAGCCAATATGGTTTTGGGATGGCATGTCAGTGGTGGTTTAGCAGTGATGGAGATACTGTTGTGATAATTTATTGGTAGATATGGTGATGGTAATCATATGAAGTGTGGTGGGAGAGGGGATGGTGTTGCTGGCAGCATGATAGTGCACTGCAGAAGTGGTGCTAGCCATGAGGTTTTTGATTTTGTGGTGTTGGAGATGTTGATGAAAAATGGTTCAGGTTTGGAGGCATTGAGCTTGTTGATGGGGGTTGTGAAGTAGTGGAGACAACACCTCTTCTCTGTTGTAAAGCTTTGTCCTCTACTCATAGTAAATATATTGTTTCATGTCCTTTGCTTAAAACGGGGTTCAGACCCATTTTCTGGTGTTGTGGAGATGATGAAATATGGCTGAGGTTTTAGAGCCATTGAGCTTGTTGATGGGGGTTGTGTAGTAGTGGTGAGAACACCTCTTCTTTATTCTAAAGCTTTGTCCTCCACTCTCATAGTAGATATATTATTTCATGTCCTTCGTTTAAGATGGGGGTTCAGAACCATTTCCATTGCACTGTCATAGATTCCATAGGTGAAACTTCCTAATAAGATAAATCACGTTTTAAGATGAAGCCCTATAGCTTTACAAGGCATTGAATTGTTAAAATATTTTAACCTCAAACTTTGTGAATCATTGACCTTGTGGAAAAGGGAGTTTAGGTTCCTTGTCTTGTAGATTGAACCTCTTGCCCTTTGCTAAACGTCAAACTTATCAAATGATCATCTAGGACTTTTTCACTTCTTGTTTTAGTGTCTCTAAGAAATAGTTCTATTACAAATAGGTGGCATTAATTCCTCAATATGTAATTTATGTGATTCTCATAGTTTTCCTTTTGTCTTATTTTGGTTAAAGACTGAAATAAACATTAGCACACATTGGCACATTTGTTTCAAAATGAACCATCTACACTAATACAGGTAATTGGTAATTGATACCCTTTGTCATGCAAGATTCCAGAAAGAAACTTTGTAATGGATGAAAATTTGAGGATATTGGTATTTTAAATGAATGTGGTCTTACTAATATCGCTTGCTATTGCCGCAGAACCTCTGGATACACTTCAAAGTTGGGTTGTGGAATTGTTTGGCAATGTCAGAAAAGGTCCTCAAATAAAACCTCAGTTTACAGTGGATGGGACTATTTGGAAAGCTGGTAAACTCTTTAGGCTGGAGGCTGTTAAGGATGCTCATATCCTTGACTTAACATGGACGCTGCCGTGTCTTCATGAAGAGTATTTGAAGAAATCTGAAGATTATTTAGCCCATCTCCTGGGACATGGTAAGATATATCATTGCATTCAATATAGGAATTGTATGCATTTGTATCTCTGTTTCTGTGTGTGTGTGCAGAAGAAAGGAACGTTGATCTGTTTGGTTCTTGATATTTTATTGTGATAACTTCCGATGACTTACTGTGGCACTTTGGTTTCCTTTATTTGGAAATCCTAATCTCACCTCAGATAAAAGAGACTGTCTTCTTTGAGTCTTCTTTTCATTGCAAAGTATCCTTTTGAATTTAATGTATGAACCATTAAACTTATTTGGTATTTATTCATGAAAATAAAGTTTTATTCGCTAATGTAATAATTCTTGCAGGCAAAAATTTTATTTGAATTGTTGAGGGTTGAGTTTGCCAACAGTCTCATAAACAAACCATAAAAAGAAAAATTAACTTTGTTTGCCTACAGTCTCAATGTGAATGGTTTAGCTTTCTGGAATAATCTCTGTCCTCATTTTTCTGGCTATGATGTTTGACACTACCCAAATTTATACGATTTCTATGTTCACCATGTGTTTTTGCATTTAAGTGCTATTGTGAGCACATTATTTATATTTTCAGAGGGCAGAGGAAGCTTGCATTCCTTTCTTAGAAGTAGAGGGTGGGCAACTTCTATTTCCGCTGGTGTTGGTGATGGAGGAATGCACCGATCTTCTATAGCTTATATCTTTGTCGCGTCCATACACCTAACAGATTCTGGATTGGAAAAGGTACTTATCTTGACTTCCATATCAAGGATATCTTCTCTTTGTTGTACAGAACAACTGAAACTGACTGAAAAATGCTTAGGAAGCTCTGTTAGTTTAGCAGTTTTAATCACATAGATGATAATTTAGGCTTACACAAATTTCTGAATGAGGATCATTCAGTTACTTTTGGCATAGTTATGACTTTGCTATTTGTAAAAGGTATTGTGTGTTCATCTAGATTGCTTGAGAATTAGTGTAGCAGAAAGCAAGTGCAGGGCTTACTAACTTTTAATACTCTGTTGCTACCGTGTGGCAAATTCAACTTGCTAGGTTCTTAGGGCTTTGTTCTTTTGTGTGGCATAGTTTCCCTTTCTATTTAATTCTCTGACTACTAGAATTTATGTTTAAAAGTAACTATTTGGATTTAGATTCAATGTTATTAGTCTTCCTCTATTAGAATGCTACAATGTTGTTGCTTCTTTTCCATATGAGTTCCCCAATTTTGCAGATCTTTGACATCATTGGCTTTGTTTATCAATACATTAAACTATTGCGCCGAGTTTCTCCCCAAGAATGGATATTTAAGGAACTCCAGGACATTGGGAACATGGAATTTAGATTTGCAGAGGAGCAACTTCAGGATGGTTATGCTGCAGAACTCGCAGGTTCACTTTATTGACTATTAGCTTGTCTGATTCTTTTGGTGCTACTTCTGAATTAAGGTGTTGCTGGTTTGCTTATTTGATTGCTTTATGTGGGTATACGCTGTGTTTAATTGGAAGTTAAGACTATCATTCAATTGGCCTTTAGATTTTTTTATAGCCAATATTGTTTTATAATATAATCAACCGACTACTTCTGTTGATCTGGAAATCTTATTGAGTTTCTTGTGCCAAATGCAAATTTTGCCAGTTGTCGCTCTGAGAATTTATTAGAAGTGATAAAAAGCTTCAGCATCATTAATGGTCTCAAAGTCAACATGTCAAAATCCAATGAAGGGGTATTGAGCTAATTCAATTTTTGGCATCTATTTGGGCTTCTCTTTTGGAGACTTTTAAGATTCTTTCCCTTAATTGGCCACTCAACTGGGAAGGGTTATTGAGCTAGGTTTCTCTTCATAGAGATTCATGATCAGTCTGGGCTGTTTTCTGTTTGCAACAGATAGACTCAAAATTTGTAAACTGTTTTTTTATATCTGTCCACATTCTAATCAGGCTGATTTTGTTTTCTTTTGCGGACGCCTGGTCCACTCTAGTTCTTAGCTTCATTTTTATTAACATATTTGAAAGAAAAGTTTGGCCACATGGCCATGTATTAAGCTTTACAAAATAGCAAGTAATTATTGGATAACTGTCTACAGTCTAGGGATATTGTATTCTATTCTATGTAAATTTTTACGTGCAAGATCCAGGATCTTAGTGCTTTTATTTAGTGGAGTAATTAACATGAAAATCTTACACATTACAAGAAAGAACTCTATTATCATCATTCTTATCTTGTTTGGATTATATTGTTTCTTTCTAATTAACTGTATCTATAAATTTTTAATGGCAGGGAATTTACTTATTTACCCAGCAGAACATATCATTTATGGAGGCTACGCGTACAAGGTGTGGGATGAGGAAATGATAAAACATTTACTGGGTTTCTTTACGCCAGAAAACATGAGGATTGATGTAGTATCAAAATCCTTCGCTAAGCCGCAAGGTAATTAATAACTAAAATGTTTGTTTCTCTAGATGATAGTATTGCATGGCTAAACCTTCTTTAGGACTCATGGATTATATTTGATGATCATGCATTCTATCTTTTGATTAAATGAACTGAGTTGTCTTTCATTTTTTGAAATAATTGAGCCAAACATTCACGTCAATCTTGTTTCTGTTTCAGACTTCCATTATGAGCCTTGGTTTGGTTCACGCTATACCGAGGAAGATATTCCCCCATCTTTGATGGAATTATGGAGGAATCCTCCAGAAATTGATGTGTCATTACAACTGCCATCCAAGAATGAGTTCATTCCAACTGATTTTTCCATTCGAGCGAATGACATATCTGATTTTGTGACTTTCACTTCTCCAACATGTATAATTGATGAACCATTAATCAGATTCTGGTACAAGCTCGATAATACTTTTAAACTACCCCGTGCGAATTCATATTTTCGCATAAATCTGAAGGGAGCATATGATAATGTGAAGAATTGTATTTTAACCAAACTTTTTATTCACCTTCTTAAAGATGAGCTGAACGAGATTATATATCAGGTTAGTCACTTATCTTTTATCTTGAATGAAATTTTGCTTCTGTTTAAAGTCTGACTCATCATTTATTTAATTCTTCACTGATAAGAATCTTGTGAGGCCGAACCGGCTACAGGTGGACATGTTTGATACCCCACTGAACCCCAAGGTGTTGGGTTGAGTGGTTAAGACCCTTGGATTCAACCGATAGGTCTGGGGCTCAAACCCCTTGGGGCCATCTACCGGGGATACTAATGTCCCACAGGTTTCCTGACTATCAAGGTTATAGGGTTTGGTAGTAGTCCCTAATTTAGACCTCTGTGAACATAGATAGGATGAGGGATATAAGAGAAAGCAAGGATTTGTGACATTATTTATTGAGGGAAACCAACAAGCTTTCCCTCAGAAATACTCCACCATGCACATCCCAGAATTTGTGGTTGGTTAAAGGTACCCATTTTACATGCCCCAAATTTTAGGCGTCATCAAGCCAACACCATGAGCATAGGGACCTCCAGCATCCATCAATAAATTGTGTACATGTTTCTTCAGTTGAGAGGGAAAGTATAGGTTTCCTTTTAGTGTGAGTTTTCATTTCGTCTGCAAAATATTTTGTTTTGGTGGTGTGAAAAATTCTTCTGCTATAAATTCATTAATTACATCCAGCCATCTTGATAAAGTTTATACATTTTCCCAATGTTCTTACAGTAAGATGTTGAGATATTTTTTGCTCCCCAGTTTTTAATATCCATAATTGTCTATATTTGACGCCTTGTTTACCTTATTTCTTCTACTTTCTAACCTTCTTATTCCTCTCAAATTTTATTCATATATGTCATTTGAGGTCACTGCATGATAGAAATTACCATTGGTTGTCTCCAGGCCAGCATTGCCAAGTTGGAAACTTCTGTATCTATCTTCAGTGACAAGCTGGAACTAAAGGTGTATGGTTTCAATGATAAGCTTCCAGTTCTCTTATCTAAGGTTTTGGCAATAGCCAAGTCCTTTCTGCCATCTGATGATCGTTTTAAGGTAGCTATACTATTTTTTCCTTCCTCCTTTTTTTTTTAATTTTTTTCATTATTATTATCTTATTTATATTATTATTAGTTTCTAAAGAGTTTCAACATTCATCTTTTTTCTTCATATATCTAAACTGGGATGGAGTTTTGAGATAGGGAGTTATAACTGATTCTCCTTGTATAGGGGTGATTGGGTATCTTTCATATGACACAAATAGTGCTAGTCTTTGTTTTCTGAGTGGACAGCTGGTCCACTATCTGTTTTTACATCTTTATTAATAAATTTTAGTATCTTATATAATTTTTTTTTTTTTTAACATTCTGCCATTTTCCAGTCATCTCCTGCCTGCTGTGTTATTTTACCATTTTCTTACTGAGAAAGTCCTGGGTTATTGGTTCTTATATTCTTATTATCAGCTGACCTGAAGAATTATCTACTTGAATTCTGGAAACTTTTGACATGAGTGGTTCTTGTTGAAAATGGTATACTTGTTAGCAAGCAAGTCTGCAGTTTGATTAGTTTCTTATGCATGATAGATTTAAATCAGACAGGAGCAACTGATTGTTTATAGTTTTTTTTTTTGATATAAACTGATTGTTTATAGTTAATACCAGTTAAATGTATGTTGGATAAAAATTTGATGCTGCATTAAGTTGGGAGGAATAGAATTTGTTTGTCTCATTTCAGCTTATCTTTGATAAAACTGACTAGGAACTTAACAGGTCATTAAAGAAGATGTGGAGAGAACTTTGAAAAACACCAATATGAAGCCACTTAGTCATTCATCATACCTGAGACTACAAGTTCTATGTCAGAGTTTCTATGATGTAGATGAGAAGTTATCTATACTACATGGCCTGTCTCTTGCAGATTTGATGGCATTCATTCCTGAGCTTCGTTCACAGGTATGCTAATTACTAAACAAATTAGATTTTCATTTATTTTATTTTTTAAATTGTGCTGCAAATTCTTGATAAATAGAATTATTTCCTTAAACTTGATGGTGTGTGGCTGGCCAGAAGAATGTTCTGAATGAGAAACACGCTCACACGCCAATAACTCCCATATTGTCAGGGAGCTGATGCATGTTCTCGAAGCTTTTTGATCTATGAAATTGGTGATCCATAGAAGCAAAGGGAAAAGGAGAAAAAGAAAGGATAGACAGTCAAGGGGTTGTTCAAGCTGGAGATGATAGCTTGAACCCTAATTGTGTTTTCCCTCAAGAAAGACAAACATTAGTTTTTGGGTGCCTTTCGGCCATCAGGGAAAAAATAAAATAGGAAATTGAGCATCCAATCAATTTAATTCAATATATCTTACCTAAAAAGAATTTAAATTCATGGATAAATTCTGCTGTTTACCCTAACAAAGACACTTTAGTTTTTAATCTTGAATTTCTGAAATACCTGTGACTTTGTAAGCTAACATCGAAGGGGTGTGCGATGAAACTGTGGAAACTACTGCCAGGTACCTTCTAATGGCAAGGGTATCTATTAGGGGTCAAGCCTCAGATTTTGTCAACCTATCATAGATTCCTGTTGAATTACTAGTTCTTAATTAATGCCTATTTCCCATGTTACCTAGGACATTAGTCAACCTGATTGATTAATTTGGACTTCTGGTTTCAGTTATTTGTTTTATACTCTTGGTGTAAGACTTTTTTAATGAGTCCTACCTACTAATGTCTGCTTATATAACAGCTATATATTGAGGGTCTTTGTCACGGCAATTTGTTAGAAGAAGAAGCGATTCACATATCGAATATATTTAAAAGTAACTTTTCTGTACATCCGCTCCCAATTGAAATGAGGCATCGAGAGTGTGTAATTTGCCTTCCCTCTGGTGCCAACCTTGTACGAAATGTCAGCGTGAAGAATAAGTGTGAAACAAACTCCGTGATTGAGGTACTTGAAATGGACATTATTTAATTCTTCTTTGGGCTGCTCTAATTTTGTGATCCCATCCTTCAGTTTTTTATTTTGTTAATTCTTTGGTTTTTGCTTTGCAGCTTTATTTCCAAATTGAACAAGAGAAAGGAATGGAATTGACAGGATTGAAGGCCTTGATTGATCTTTTCGATGAAATTCTGGAAGAACCCTTTTTTAATCAGCTAAGGTGATCTTTGCTTGGGTTGAAATTCTTTCTTAATCGATGGGGTTGTTTTATGGCCATAGATTAGATCCACATGATTTTACTGGTGAAGTTTCGCAGGCTTGAGAATACTGATTTATTCAAATTTCTTTTCGATAGGATGCAGGTGTTGTGTGATTATAACTGGAAGAGTTCTTTCTGTGGCTGAAATTCATCTGATCTATTGTTTCCCCTACTTGTTCTTGGACATACACGGAAAGCTAGTCTCAGTTTATGAAGCAAATAATTTTCATAGGAAATGGTTCTCTTAGATGTAATCTCCTAGGTTGAGCTAACTATTTACATACACTGAATGGAAAAGCACGAAAGAGCCATTGACCCATAATTTTCCTTTTTCTTTTTTCTAATCAACCATCAATGACATCAGTAGCACTAAGTTTCAACTGGGATTCATTTTAAACTCATTCTTCCTTTATTTTGGAATATAGGACAAAGGAGCAGCTTGGTTATGTTGTTGAATGCAGCCCAAGGGTAACATATCGTGTTTTTGGGTTTTGTTTCTGTATTCAATCTTCCAAGTACAACCCTATCTATTTGCAGGAGAGAATTGACAACTTCATTAGCGGCCTGGATGAGTTGTTGGTAAACATACAAATCCATCTCATCTAGTTTCATTTTATTTTGTGATCTTTGTATCAACAATTGATGCCTTTCTCATGTTTATGTAATTAATAATATTATGCCTTCAAATCTTGGGAATATATCATGATTAGACTATGGTAATTCAGCATCCCAAAAAAAGAAAAAGAAAAAAAACGGTTAGATGATCGTAATAGTGTTGTGCCATATAAACTGTCACATTGTTCTTTGTAATTTGGGGTACCATTAACGTAATGATTCTTTTTATTTTTAAATGGGATATTTTGTTCCCGAAGAGGAGAATGTCTACTTACCTGCATTTTTTTGATATATCTAGGGTCATTTTCTATGTATAGCCATTAAGCATCTGGTATAAAGGCAGTCAAAGAACTTCTTTCTGTGACATAAAATATCCTGAATTTCTTTGTTTTATCAGTCACCTCTTATGAAGTGGTGCAGCTAACATTACCAAATAGAGGAGCGGCATGCCAGTGCTATTCTTCTTGTTAGAAAGCATGAGTTTCGTTGGTGAATCTATTTAGTTAAATAGAGCATGATCCTGGTAGAACAAAAAAGTTATTGTTGGGGAATCAATTGCATATTAAATAAATTAGTATAGTGGGTATATGTTTAAGGAGTTATTTGCTGTCTTATTTAATTTATTTTCTACTTAAAAAGTATTTCTTAAAAAAAATTATTGAATAATGGGGGTGGAGAGTAGGCTTCTGGTATAAAATGATTCATCCTTCCAAGAACCATCCTGTGGGGCTGAATTTGGCTAGAATTTAGGACTGATTTTCTGACATGAGTTTCGTTGGTGAATCTATTTAGTTAAATAGAGCATGATCCTGGTAGAACAAAAAAGTTATTGTTGGGGAATCAATTACATTGCATATTAAATAAATTAGTATAGTGGGTATACATTTAACGAGTTATTTGCTGTCTTATTTAATTTATTTTCTACTTAAAAAGTATTTCTTAAAAAAAATTATTGAATAATGGGGGTGGAGAGTAGGCTTGTGGTATAAAATGATTCATCCTTCCTAGAACCATCCTGTGGGGCTGAATTTGGCTAGAATTTAGGACTGATTTTCTGACCTATGTATGTTGTTTACTGCCAAGCCCGTTTAGTGCTCCTTCAATTTTATTCATGTAACTCACTTTTGAGGAAAGTTGGAAGTGTGAAAACAATGTCAGCATGTACTGTTGGACATTGTGCTTTATTTAATTAATCTTTCCTCCACAACACTTTTCCTTATTTTAAACTACGTACGCATTGCAGGAAGGGTTAGATGATGAGTCTTTTGAGAATTACCGAAGTGGTTTAATGGCAAAGCTTCTGGAGAAAGACCCATCCCTTACATACGAATCTAATCGATTTTGGGATCAGATCACCGATAAAAGGTACCATTGCTTTTGGTTGGCATTGATAATGGTTACTACTTTTAGGCCCTGTTTGGTATTATAGAAAAAAAACTGTAACTATGAAATAAAAGTCAATAGTATGTAGTAAATATAATTTTGATAAAATTAGTAAAGATATTATATATTTTTCATCATACAAGTGTAGAATCAAATCAACTTAGCTTCCAAGCTACAGCAGCTAATATTTACCAAACATTTTAGTACTGTAGCTTAAAAGTTACAGCTGTCCAACCTCAATTCCAAACGGGGCCTTAGTATGTATACAACTCCTTGAAATATCTCAATTCATAATCTGATTTATGGTGATGTGATTTCTGGCTACTAAAAAAGTCAATAATACTATAGTTTATAAGTTGGGGTTCAAAGTTTGTATCCAATTGATCAGGTACAAAATTTGCACCTATCATTATACCATATCACTTAGAACAAAAAGTTTGTATCCCAACTTTGTCCGGATAGTATTACTAAAATATATATATTTTGAATGCTTCATTATAACTTCTTTTCAGGTATATGTTCGATCAGTCACAGAAGGAAGCAGAAGATCTTAAAAGCATCAACAAGAGTGACATTATCAACTGGTATAAAACGTATTTGCAACAATCATCTCCAAAGTGTCGGAGACTTGCAGTTAGGGTATGGGGTTGCAACACCGACATAAAAGAATCTGAAAAACATTCCAAGTCTGTGCAGGTTATTGAGGACCTCACAGCGTTTAAGTTGTCATCTGAGTTCTATCAGAGCCTTTGCTGAAGTTATACAATACAAAATAGATAAAAATATTGAAACCATTGAAGGCCTAAAGTTTGAGCCCACATGGTGGAAATAACGATTCATTTGTTCACCTAAATAGCCCGATTAAAGCTGATTAAAGCTTTGAGGAAACATTCATGTAACAGTATGATTGATTGATACAACATTCATGTAACATTTCGATTCTTTTTTATACAGAAATATTATTAGGTATTTCCAATTTTCATTGTTATTAGAGGAGGATCTGCTACCTTTTAATTTTTAATCTAATCATTTTCAAGTCTGCTTTTACTGAGGTATAAGCTCAGGTGGGAAGAAAGATTAATCAGAGTTTTGCTGCTTTTCTTCATTAATTTTGGTCTGTACTCAAATGAGTTCAGTTACACACAATGCACTGCCAAAGTGCCAAGTGCTCAAGTCCTTCTAAATTTCCACTACGTGGGCTCAAAACGGAAGAGAAAGCAACCCCGCTTTTGATCTCATTCACCATTTGGGAAAAGTAATAGACAACCGATGGATTATGATACATATGGGTTAATTTTCAGATTATCTCCTTAATAAATTGTGTTTTGGTCCGATTTAAGTTCAATCCAAAACACTATGAGAGCTTTTCCTACAGGTGGTTTTGAAGATGATGGAGACTGAAGCGCCTGGAAATAGTTTTTGGGATAGTGATGATTGAGACGAACCTAAAATTAAAGAAAATAGCCGTTAAAAGCAACACTGGCAGTGGCCGGCGACGGCATTCTGACGGTCAAGTCAGCTGGAGGATGAAGGTGATGATGGATTTCAGAGAAACCCTTGAATGAGAGAAAATTTGGGACTTTTGAGTGTTTGTGTGAGTGAGAGAACTTACCTCTTTTGTGAAACTAACTTGATCTTATAAGATAGAGTGCCCCTAAGGGCGTCTTTGCGTATTTTTGGACATGTGACGGACCAGTATTGGTTATTTCCCTTACTCAGTTAAGGATTTAAGAGCAATTTAGCCTTTCTTGTTGAGGTCTTAAGGTTTTATAAGGCTAGACAACTGTCCTCTAAGGGACTATCATTGCTGGCAGTGTGTCCTGAACCTTGATTGAAATGAGCCAATTGGGTAAAGAAGCATATGATTTTACTGAAGATGATGCAGGTAGTTGTGTCTGTGGTCCTCTTTTCCTATATCTAATTCATGTGACCTGCAGTAAGATATCTGGAGACAGCTCGGGGGGGGGGGGGGGGGGGGACCATGCTATGATGATGTGGCATGGCCTCATTGGTTAAGCTTTCACTGTTTTTGTGTTCCCGCTGACATTTGGTGGTTTTGATGTACTGTAAGAGATATTTTCTGTAATTCTTAGGTAATTTGGGCGGCTGAAGCTGATTTTTTTAGATCTTCCCGTTTTGCCTCTGCCCTTTTAGCTTTTCCGTCCTTTTCAAGGGCTCAAAGGCCATGAGCAATGTCTTCACATGTCATATCCTAAGCACGTCTTATTCAAATTTTACCACCAAAAAAATTGTCTATCCTTAAAATATCTTAAATTATTATAAAATTTAATTTACTTGTAATTATGGTTCAAAAGATAAACGTAAATAAGAGCTCGTTTGATGAGATTGAGTACAAAGATGACACAAGCTCGTGGAATAAGGCATATTCAGATCCTATTCAAGTACCCATTGGTTCCATCACAAGATCTCGTGCAAAGAAATTTAAAGAAGCGCTTAATGGGTTGATTCAAGTAACGTGAGCTCAATCAAATTCGTGAAGGCCCATTGAAGAAATTTCACATGATATTTAGACCAATAAATGCGTGATTCAGGCTTTTGAAGTTTTCGATTCGTCACTCCCACAAAATCAACAAGTGGGCTAGCTATTTTCCTTTTAGAATGCTTTTCCGATTTTAAAGGAGGCAACAAGCCAACTATTTCCATTTTATTGAGGCATTTATGCTATTTAGAATTCTTTTCTTATTTGCTTTAGATTAGGATTTTGATTTGATTCTGGTTTGGGATTTATTTCCTAAAATTCCAAGGGCAATTATGGGTCGAAAATTCTTGTAACTAGCCCTATATATATTGTACCCGAATCTAATAAAAAGACAATTCAGTTCAGTTTTCATGCAATTTACTTGGGAGCGTAAATCTCTTTAGTTCTTAAACAAACTCTTTGAACTTATCAGATTTCCGTGGCGTTCAACTCTTGACTTATCAATCAGATCTTCCATAATTGATCGTGGCATCTTCATATACCAAGGTTCGTGCTTCCATTAAGCTTCGTGTCGTGGTTCCATTCAATTCTGAATTTAGAATTGAACTTGGAGACTAAAGTGATTAGGGTCGCGTCAGTTTTTAGCGAGGTTCATCTCATTTGGTATCAAAGCCAGGTTCTGATCAGGTTTTGCTTATCTTTTACTTTGGTTTTGTTCTTGTTAATCGCGAGTCTTGTTTTAATTTCTGTGTTTCATTAGACCTTATTTCGATTCATATTTAAAAAAAAAAATCCCTAGTATCCCAATTCGATTTTGTAACCTTAAGTTCTAACAGAATTTTCCTCTACCTTTCTTGGTCGAAGACTAGTTTCCTTATTTTAGTTTGAATTTTATTTGTTAAATCATATTCTGCTTCCTTATTTTAGTACGAATTGTGATTGTTTCTCGATTCTAGTTTATTAGGGAGCAATAGTTGTCAATTATAGTTTGTGTTATTAGCAAAAAAATAAATAAAAGAGCAAGCAAGCCAAAAAAAAAAAAAGCCCAAGACCTCTGCTTAAAATTTTTTGTTCGTTATTGGAGTCTTATAGAGTCCAAATTTGATTTCCCTTTAGAGTGAAAATTTTTGCTCGAAATTTTAGTAGTTTGTGCTTCCAAAAACTTGATCATACGTGTTCATTGTATTTTTGCTTTTGAAATATGAATCTCCTTGGTGTAATCTTTGTGAATTACTATTAAAATCTTGATATTGGTTTGATTAGTTTTATAAGAACCAAGAGAGAATTTTATGAGAGGAAAAAAGCAAGAGAGTGAGCATATTAGAGGGTAAAAGCCAACAAATTTGAGTGAAACACAATTGAAATTGAGTGAATCATTCTCTTGAGTGAAACTCGTTAGGGAGTGTGGTGAGGTCCTTTTCACATTACTTATAACCTCATTTTACAGATTTCAGTCATGTTTTACAATCAAGAAAGCAACGCAAATGAAAGGGATCAACAACCAAACACGTAAAATTTACAAATTCAAGCATTGATTGGAGAGATGAAACAGATGATGAGGGTAGAATTAGAGCACATACATGAGCGTTTGGATCGAGTTGAGAACACACGTGAGAGACAGTCACAACCTAGTTTCCAAGCACTTAGGAGGGAGAGAGTTCTGACTAGAGAAGAGATTGATGATTATTGTAGGGATGAGCATGCTGAAAGGGAGGAATCTGTGGTTAATTATGGGAGAGCTAAGAGCGGGATGATAGTGTGAGTGGCATAAAGATGAAGATCCCATATTTTCAAGGTAAATTTGATATGGAAGCATACCTTGAATGGAAAAAGAAGGTGGAGTTCATATTTGACTGCCACAACTATTCTGAAGCAAAAAAGGTAAAATTAGATTTGATTGAGTTTTTTATTATGCTATTACTTGGTGGGACTAGCTTGTTATAAACAGGAGGCAGAATAAGGAACGTCCTATTGAGACGTGGGATGAAATGAAAACATTGATTAGAAGGCGTTTCGTGCTTAGCCATTACTATCGAGACTTGACAAAAAACTATAAAGTCTTACACATGGTAGCCATAGCGTGGAGGATTACTACAAAGAAATGGAGATTGCCATGGTTAGAGCAAATGTGGAGGATATAGAAGCTACCATGACACGATTCTTGAATGGCCTTAACTGAGAGATTGCAAATATGGTTGAGCTGCAAAATAATGTGGAGATTAAGGAGATTGTCCACAAGGCCATCAAGATTAAGCAGCAACTCAAGAGTATAGAATTTAAAGATTGAATGATATTGTTTCCCCCTTGACTTTGAAAGCATGAGTATAATGATATATATACATATTGTAGTGCTTTACAAGATGGAAAACAAATGAAGTCTAATAAATTATTTTGATTCTTGGCCACTAATTGAGAAACTAGCCGTTGGAGAGTCAATGAGAATCATGCTTGATTTCTTTCTGCAAGTTTTGCATGATTTGAATCAATCGTTCTGGTGCAATTCCTTTTGCTAAGGCTGTGCAAATTGCCATGTTTGATTCAAGTGTTATTTTGGAAACTGTCTGTTGTTGATTATTCTTATCATCCCCCCTCAAGTGAGGCCGTGTCATGCAATGCACACTGAGCTTGTTTCGAAATATTCAAAATGCCTGTTTGGTCAATGGTTTCGTTAAGACATCCGCAATCTAAAGCTTGGTTGGAATATACTTGGTGTCAAAATGACCTTGCTAGACTTTATCACGAATAAAATGAACATCGATCTCGATGTGTTTTGTGCGACTGTGGAAAACTGGATTCTTAGTCATGTGCAACGCACTTTTGTTATCGCAAAGTAGAGATGGTGTCTTAGGAAGTGTGATACCAATGTCGCTTAGTAAATATGTAACCCAGGTGAATTCTGCTGCAACGGAGGCTAATGATTGATATTCGGCTTCGGTGCTAGAACGAGCAACAGTGTGTTGCTTCTTTAAGCTCCAGGAAACACAATTTCTACCAAGATAAATGCAATACCCACTTGTGCTTTGCCTAGTGTAAGGGCAACCTGCCCAATCTGAGTCAGAGAAGCCACATAAGTTCAAAGAACTATGAGACAAGAATCGAATGCCATAGTTTAAGGTCCCTTTTAAGTAGCGAAGAATCTGCTTGACTAATTGAAGGTTGGCTTTTGTGGGAGCCTGAAAATGTTGACACACATGGACAAAATGAGTAATATTAGGACGTATGAATATGAGGTACTAAAGGCTTCCAACTAAAGCTCTATATTCTATCGCTGACACAAGTTCGTGATCATCATTCCTTGGAGTTGTTTTGGTGGCCATTGGAGTATCAAGAGGGGAGCAATTCAGCATGGCAGCTTTGATTAAAAGATCTTGAGTATATTTGGCTTGTGATAGAAAAAGTCCATTCTCGAATTGATGGACTTCAATGCCAAGAAAATATTTGAGTAAGCCCAGGTCCTTTAGCACAAATTTGGTGCTGGGCATATGAATGATCGAATGAATTGCTGCATCATTGTTCCCTGTTACAATAACATCATCAACGTATATTAGAATAAGAATTACTATAGAATTTTTATTAAAAATAAATAATGAGTTGTTAGCTTTGCCACTTCTAAAGCCAAGGTTGGACAAGGCCTTAGATAGGCACTCTAACCATGCTATTGGGCCTACTTGAGGCCGTAGATGGATTTGTGTAATTTGCATACAAAAGATGGATAGTTGGGATCTTGGAAGCCTAGGGGCTATTCCATATACACCGTTTCTTTTAATTCATCATGTAAGAAGGCATTTCGGACATCAAGTTGCCGTAACGTCCAATTTGAGGTCACAACTATAGCAAACACAATTCTGATGGTTTTCAGTTTTACGACGGGCTAAAAGTTTCAGCAAAGTCAATGCTGGCAACTTGTACGAATCCCTTTGCAACCAACCGTGCTTTATATCGATCGATATCTCTATTTTTCTTGTATTTTATTCGATAAACCCACTTTGAACCGATAAAATTGGTGTTTGCAAGGCGCAGGACAAGAGTCCGGGTTTTATTGTGACGTAAGGCAGTCATTTCTTCATTTATAGCATCTACCCAAACAGAACTTCGGATGGCAGTTCTGATAGTTTTTGGCTCAGTTTGGAGATGCTGAATTTGAAGAGCTACGTTGGGGGATCATAGGATGGTTGTTTAATGTAGAAGTGGTCGTGTTGTGTGTATTGGTTTCTATATGGGATGGTATTTGTAGATCAACAAATAACCTGTCTGATATGTCAGAGAGAGAGGCATATTGTTCTTTTATCGGTTCGGATTGTCTTGAAGGGTTGTTGCAATTGTGATTTGTTAAGGAGGTTGCCTGATTATTCCCATAATTTCCATCATTCTGATATGGTAAGGAAGCTTGATTGGAGGGATTGGTATTAGATACTTGCTGGGGGCTACCACTATCTTAATGTTAGGAGCCATTAAATGCTGTGTCTTGTGCAACTTAGCTTAAGGTAATTTCAACTTCATCAACATTCGGTGCACGGTAAAGTTGTGAGGCTTCAGTTTTCTTGGGGTCATGTGAGCCATCAAATGCCGTGTCTTGTGCGACTTGGCTTGAGGGATTTTTAACTTCATCAGCATTTGGTGCATGGTGAAGTTGTGATGCTTCAGCTTCCTTGGGATCATGTGAGGTCAACATGTTGTCAGGGACCAAAAGAGTTGAAAATTTAACATGACTTGTTGGACCCGTAATTTTGGCAGTGTTGTGACTTGTAGTGGATATCCACTCATCAGCGTCCGGAAAAGTTGTTATATCTCCATGTTCTTGCATAACAGAATTTGTGTGTTTATCTGAGAAAGGAATACAACATGCCTAGAGATGTAAGCATGTTTAGATTGTGGTGGTAAACATCTAAACCCCTTATGTAAGGGGCTATAGCTTATAAAGACACAAGGATAAGATTTTTTTATCAAACTTGGTCTTGCTATAGTCCCTTAAATAAAGGAAGCATCTACAGCCAAAAACATTAACACTGCTGCAATCTGATAATTTATGATACAATAAATAATGACTTTGTTTGTCCAAATTGGATAAGAGCATCCTATTAATAACATAAGTGGCAGTAAGGAATGCATCAACTCAAAATTGCAAAGGTAGTGAAGCTTGGAACAACATTGTTAGAGCAGTTTCTACAAGATGTCTGTGCTTCGTTTCAGCAACACCTTCTGTTCGAGTGTATAGGGACACAAAATTTTTCTTTGTATGCCGCATTGTTTAAGGTGTTGTATAAATAATGTGGAGTTGAATTCACCACCACCATCACATTGAAAGATTTTTATCTTTCTGTCCAATTGATTTTCTACCTGCTTCTGAAATCTTAAAAAGCTGTCAAAGAAGTCAGATTTATGTTTAACTGGAAAAAACCAACAAAATCGTGAAAAATCATCAATAAATAAGCAATAAAAATGAAAATTTTGTGTTGAATTAACAGGAGCAGGACCCGAAAGATCACAATGAATTTTATCAAGGGGAAATTCTGACTTTTTATTACATAAATTAAATGGACGTTTACAGCTTTTGCCTTCTTGGCATGAAACACGTAGGTTTGGTTGTTTTAACCAATTAGGAAAGCTAATTAATCCATGATCTTTTAAAGTCTGCAGAATCTTTAAATTGGCATGGTCCAATCTTTTATGCCACAAGCTGTATTGGGTAGAATCTCCATTTATTGTCGTGAGAACAACATTGCAATCCTCCTCTAATGCAAACAGCTTACCTTGTCCCTTGGCCAGTGCCTGTTTGTTTTTGTTCTTAATCACAAAACCATCAATGTTAAATTCAAATACGCATTTATAATCATCTATGAATTGACTAACAGAAAATAAATTCTTTTTGAGTTTAGGTACAACTAAAACATTATGTAATTCTAATTTACCATTATTTGTTTTTACATGCTTATTTCCTATATGAGATATTTGCAAACCTTGTCCATTACCGACAAAGATTTTGTCAAATCCTTTATAGGGCGTGACATTATTTAAGATACCTGGATTGTTTGCCATGTGAGCAGTTGCTCAAGAGTCTGCATAAAATTGTTGATCAGAGTTATCTTGCATATTCATAGCAGCAAGTGCTTGATTCCCTTTTTCTTCAGGATAGTCGTATTCGTATCTATCTAGCAAATATCGGCAGTATGGTTACGTTTTTTACAAATTTGGCATATAGTGACCTCTTCTGCATTGGTGTCTTTTTGTGGTTGAACGTTCTTGTTTTGGCAATTTGAATTATTACCATAATAATTATTGCCGTTATTGCCATTTTGGAAGCCATGTTTGTTGTTTCTTGTGCCATAGTTTTGAGGAGGTCCTCTTCCACGTGAACCATGCCTGCCACCCCTTTGATTTCTACCTCTTCCCCTATGTCCAAAAAAGGCTTGATTATGATTCATGTTGACTTTGTCTTGTTCTTCTCTTGGGATAACCACAGTCTCCTCGTGATTTTGAAGAGCCTGAATGAACTGTTTGAGAGAAGGATAGGGTGGCTTGGTGAGCATGGCCGTTTTAAAATCTGCATATTTAGGCCTCAAAGCTCAAGCAATCTGAAATATTTGATCTTCATCACTGACCAGTTTACCAATAGCGTCCAAGTTGTCACATAATCCTTTAACCATGTCATAAGAAGTCCGTCGTTTGATTTCCAAACTAGGAATTCAGGATTGACTTTCTCAGTTTGTTCTTCTTTAAGAACTCTAGGTGGAGTCTCAACATCTATGATATGGTGTTCCAGCCCAAGGCTATTTAGTAAGGGCAGAATTTGAGAACTCTACAAAAGATAATTGTCACCTGTGAGTTTGATTGGAACCAAACTTGCACATTGATGGAAGACTTGGAGAGACACATGTGGTTCTGATTTTGAGCTAGAAGCCATATGCTCTGATACCATATAGAATTAAAGATTGAATGATATTGTTTTCCCCTTGGCTTTAAAAGCATGAATACAATGATATATATACATGTTGCAGTGCTTTACAAGATGGAAAACAAATAAAATCTAATAAATTATTTTGATTCTTGGCCACTGATTGAGAAACAAGCCGTTGGAGAGTCAATGAGAATCATGCTTAATTTCTTTCCGTGAGTTTTGCATGATTTAAGTCAATCGTTCTGGTGCAATTCCTTTTGCCAATGCTGTGCAAATTGCCATGTTTGATTCAAGTTTTATTTTGGAAACTGTCTGTTGTTGATTATTCTTATCAAAGAGGAGGGGTAACACCCACGCAACCCCATTTTCGAGTTCCACTTCTTGGAAGCTGAGCTATGTGAAGCGAGACAAGAGGCCACAAATATTTACTGCACCTAAGCGAAGATCCGAGCCATACAAGCATAATTCACAAGGTAACACTGTGACTTCCACTGCGAGAAATCGTAGCATTAAGTGTTTCAAATGTCAAGGCAGGGGACACATAGCAAGCGAATGTGCGAGTAAGAGAGTTATAGTGATGCAGGACGATGGTAAGATTGTAATTGATGATAAAGTGGAAGATAATGATATGCTACCATTGAAGGATGTTAATGATGAAGAATATGCAGCCCCCTGGAGAATTAACTTTAGTAGCTAAGATAACTTTGAGTGTGCAAGTGAGGGAAGATGAAGAAGTACAACGAGAAAATATTTTTCATGCTAGGTGTTATGTTCAAGACTTAAGCATGCTCTCAACACTTAAGCATCCATAGCCATACAAACTACAGTGGCTGAATGATTCTTGTGAGGTGAAAGTGAACAAGCAAGTACTAGTGTCTTTTCAGATAGGCAAGTATGAAGATAATGATGAGATTGAAGACAAAGATGGCACGTGGGGCACGTTGAATGAGGCATATTTAGATCCTGTTCGAGTTCCCATTGGCCCAGTCACAAGAGCTCATGAAAAGAAATTCAAAGAAACGCTTAATGGGCTGATTCAAGCGACTTGGAATCAATTAAATTCATGGAGGCCCATTGAAGGAATCTCACAAGATATTCAGACCAATAAATGCATGATTCAAGCTCTTGAATTGTATGAACAAGCAAATCCATGAAAATCAGCGTATTATGGATGAAAGATATGCTACTATCTTTTCTAATAGTGTTTCTGTTTTTAAAAGAGACAACAAATCTACTATTTCCTTTTTATTTTAGTCATTTAAGCTATTTAGGATTTTTTTCTTTTTTGTTTTAGATTGGGATTCTGATTTGATTTTGTATTACGATTTGTTTCCGATTTTGGATTAGGAATTATGGCCGAAAATACCTAGGACAATTACAGCAAAAAATTCTTGCAATACAACACTATATATTGTACCCAAATTTAATAAGGAGAGATCAATTTTCATGTAATTTTCTTGAAAGTGTAATTCTCTTTAGATCTTAAACAAACTCTTTGAACTTATTGGATTTCTGTGGCGTTCAATCCTTGACTTACTAATCAGGTCATCGATAACCGATTGTGGCGTCTTCATATACCAAGGTTCGTGCTTCATTAAGCAACGGATCGCGGTTCCATTCTGATGTGATCCAGAGTGCTCAGAGCATTAAAGATCCGTTGCTTGCTCCAGAAGGGCCAATTACGAGAGCACGAGCTAAGAAGATCAAGGAAGCCATGCAAGGATTTATTCAAGCTACTTTAGATGACTTTAATTCAAGTTCAATTTGCAAGAGTCCAATATTCAAGATGGGCTTGAACGAGGAGAAACCAGCCTTGATACACTTGATTCAGGCTAACGAGGTGGCGAACATTGGAGAGAATGATTTTTGAAGTATAATAAGGGCTAGAAGAGTAATTCTAAATTTGTAGATGCATGCCTTACGTCGAGAGCTTCGAAACGGTATATTGTGGGTTAAAATCCGACATCATATGACCAAGTTATGGCCCGTTTAGAATAAGTGGCTTTGCAGGCTAAGGCCCTACGGGTCTAGGTTTTTAATTTTAGGGTTTTCTCTTATTTTTAAGTTAGATTAAGGTTAGCCACCTTATATAAACACTTCTTTATGTTATTTTGAGGGGACTTTTGACATTATTGAGTTTAATATCATTGAGAGGATTTTCTCAACTTGTTCTTGAAGGAACTTTCGACTTATCAAAGGATTTGCTAACCTTTGTGGCGTCTTATCTAGCAATCTGGGTTCTTGAGACTTAGCTTCTCAAGGGTTTGGATCTTTTATCTGAATTCTGATCATATTGGCTTTCTTGGGTATTTTGTCAATCTAGTTGTGGGTTTTTCTAGCTTGATCTAGAAGGGTTCTCATCACATTCAATTTTGGGTTTTAGCATCGATCTTTGAGACTAATTTGATTAGGGTCACGTCAGTTCTTGCTAGGGTTTGTATCAGATAAAGTGCTATGTTATATGGACTAATGCAGGCTGGACTCTTATTGCTTGGGTGTCCTTGGCAATTCGACAAACGTGTGAAGCATGATGGCTTCACCAACAAGTATTCATTTGAGTTTAATCAATGCAAAATCACTCTTGTTCCATTAACACCAAAGCAAATTTATAAAGACCAAGTGAGCTTACAAAAAAGAGAGTGATCAAAAGAAAGAGAGTGAGCAAAAGAAAAAAAAGAGAGAAAAGAAGAGTGAAAATCAAAGAGGGGCTGAGAAAAATGAGGGAGAGAAAGAAAAGAAAATTGTGGCCATTGAGAGAAAATTAGAGGGAAAACAAAAGAATTTTTATGCAAGAGTGAGTGAAATAAAAAGAGTGTTATTTTCAAAATAGCCAATAATTGTACTTTTTACAAAGAGGCGTTTCTAAACACAATCAACTTGACCTTACTTTGCCTAGTTCTATTGTTTTTATTTTACAGGATTATTAGGATGTCTTTTTTTAGGAAACACCACATGGTTTACCTCTAATCTCAAGGATTGAGCATCAGATTAATTTCGTGCCCGGTGCAACCATTCCAAACCGACCAACCTATAGGAGTAACCCGAAGGAGATAAAGGAGCTTCAAAAGCAGGTTAATGAATTGATGGAAAAAGTGTAGGTGAGAGAAAGTATGTGTCCATGTGCAGTTTCGGTTTTGTGACTCCCTAAGAAGGATGGGACATGGAGGATGTGCTTTGACTGTCGAGCCATCAACAATATAATGGTAAAGTATCGACATCTCATTCCTAGGCTAGACGATATGCTTGATGAATTGCATGGTTCTTGTATATTTTTAAAAATTGATCTGACAAGTACATATTGTTAGTTAGAATTAAAGAAGGAGATGAATGAAAAACTGCATTTAAAATAAAATATGGATTGTATGAATGGTTAGTCATTCCTTTTGGTTTGACTAATGCTCCAAGTATCTTTATGAGACTTATGAATCATAATTTACGATCTTTTATTGGCAAGCTTGTTGTTGTTTATTTTGATGATATCTTCATATATAACAAAAACATGGACGATCATGTAACACATTTGAAATTTGTTTTAGATATGCTTAAAAAAGAAAAGTTGTTTGTGAAATAAACTTTTTGCACCGATAAACTAGTGTTTCTAGGATTTGTTGTGGTCGAGTCCCACAAGCGTAAGTAAAGTGAGAAGTTTCTACGGATTTGCCAGGTTCTATCGGCAGTTTGTTAAAGATTTTAGTACACTGGCCGCACCGCTTACCGAAGTAATTAAGAAAAATTTTAGATTCAAGTAGAGAGAAGAATAAGAGAAAGCGTTTTAAATTATCAAACAAAAGCTAACTAATTCCCCCTTATTATCCTTGCCTAACTTTAATAAAACATTTGAAATTAAATGTGATGCTTCAAGTATTGGCATAGGCGCAGTTTTAATGCAGAAGGGACTACCAATTGCTTACTTCAGCGAGAAACTAAGTGGAGCAGCCTTAAACTACCCTCCTTATGATAAGGAGCTGTACACGTTGATTCAGACATTGGAAACATGGCAGCACTACCTATGGCCCTAAGAGTTCGTGATGTACATTGATCATGAATCCTTAAAACACCTTAAAGGCTAGCACAAGTTGAACAAGAGGCATGCTCATTGGGTGGAATAAGTTGTGTGTGCCCAATTGTTCTTGAGAGATTTGTTGGTGAGAGAATCCTATGGACGAGGGTTAATGGAGCATTTTAGAGTTGTAATGTCATGACCCAATGCAAACCTAGCAAGATATTGTCCGCATTGAGCCTTAACAAGGCCTGCACAATTTTATTTCTAGGGCGCCCATACACCCCAAAACATGTCTTGCTAATTAAGTTGTGGACCACCTCCTATAAACCCAGCATCTCTCCCGTGCTTTGTCAATGTGGGATCCCCCTTAGGGACTCAACATCCTCGCTGAGGTTTACTCCACCATCGCTCAAGAGGACACGCAGAGTCACTCTGATACCATCTGTCATGACCCAACCCAGACTTGACAAAATATTGTCCACTTTGGGCCCTAACAACGCCCGTACGAGTTTGTTTCTAGGGAGCTCATACACCCCAAAATGCGTCTTGCCAATTAAGGTGTGAACCACCCCTTATAAACCTAGCATTTCTCCTGTGCTTTATCGATGTGGGATTTACCTAGGGTGTTACATACACCCCCTTAAGGACTCAGCGTCCTCGCTGAGGTTTGCCCCACCATCGCTCAAGAAGACACTTGGAACCACTCTGATATCATCTGTCATGGCCAAACCCAGACCTGGAAAGATATTGCCCACTTTGGGCCTTGTTAAAGCCCAAAGACGACAATATCTTGCCAGGCCTGGGTTGGGTCATGACATGTAAAGACTTTAGCAGTTTTGCAAAACATTTTTATTGACTACATGTGAAACGAGATGTTAAGAGACTTTGTGGTAGATGTGTCACCATAGGCAAGCCAAATCGAAAGTGCAGCCCAATGGTTTATACACCTCATTACCAATACTTAGTGCTCCTTGGACTGATGTTTTGATGGATTTTGTGTTAGGTTTCCCTATATGTAAATGAGGAAAAGACTCAATTGTTGTGATTGCGGATATATTTTCTAAGATGGCACATTTTATTCTTGCCATAAAAAAGATGATGCTTCCAATGTTGCTGATTTATTCTTTAAGGAGATTGTCAGGTTGCATGGTATGCCTAGGACAATTATTTTTAATAAGGATGCTAAGTTCTTGAGTTACTTTTGGAAGACTTTGTGGGCTAAGTTAGGGATTAAGTTATTATTTTCAACTACTTGCCACCCTCAAACTGATGGACAAACAGAAGTTGTGAATAGAACTTTATCCACTTTATTGCAGGCAATCATTAAAAAGAACATTAAAACTTGGGAGGATTGTTTGCCACATGTTGAGATTGCTTATAATTGTTTTGTTCATTCAACTACTAAATATTCACAATTTGAAATTGTTTATGTTATTAATCATTTAACTCCATTGGATTTAACTCCATTATCTGTTTTTAAGCGTGATAACTTAGATGGAAAGAAAAAGGCTGAAATTGTTAAGTAGATACATGAGATGGCAAAGCTCAATATCGAGCGAAGAACTGAGCAATATGCTAAACATGCTAATAAGGTTCAACAAAAACTAGTCTTTGAACCTGATGATTGAGTATGGAGGTGCAAGGAACAATTTTCAGAACAAAGGAAATCCAAGTTGTTACCTCGAGGGGATGGTCCTTTCCAAGTCTTAGAACAGATCAACGACAATGCATAACAAGTTAGATTTAGCTGGGAAGTATAATGTAAGTGCTATTTTTAATGTTTCTGATTTGAGCCATTTTGATGCATTAAATAAAATGAGGACAAATCCTTTTCAAGAGGAGGGGAATGATGAGATTGAGGATAAGGATGGCACAAGCTCGTAGAATAAGGCATACTCAGATCCTATTCAAGTTCCCATTGGTTCCTTCACAAGAGCTCGTGCAAAGAAATTCAAAGAAGCGCTTAATGGGTTAATTCAAGCAACGTGGGATCAATCAAATTTGTGGAGCCCATTGAAGGAATTTCACGTGATATTTAGACCAATAAATGCGTGATTCAGGCTCTTAAAGGTTCCGATTCGTCACTCTTACAAAATTAGCAAGTAGGCTAGCTATTTTCCTTTTCGATTGCTTTTTCGGTTTTGAAGGAGGTAACAAGTCAGCTATTTCCATTTGATTCAGGCATTTAAAGTTAGGATTCTTTCCTTATTTACTTTAGATTAGGATTTTGATTTGATTCTGGTTTAGAATTTATTTCCAAAAATACCAAGGTAATTATGGGACAAAAATTCTTTTAACCAGCCTTATATATATTGTACCTGAATCTAATAAAATGATAGTTTAGTTTAGTTTTCATGCAATTTACTTGAGAGCGTAATTCTCTTTAGTTCTTCAACAAATTCTTTGAACTTACCGGATTTTCGTGGCGTTCAACCCTTGACTTATCAATCAGACCTTTCATAACTGATTATGGCGTCTTCATAACTGATTCGTGCGTCCTTTAAGCTTCGGGTCAGGGTTCCATTCAATTTTGAGTTTAGAATCGATCTTGGAGACTAAATTGATTAGGGTCGCGTCAGTTCTTAGCGAGATTCATATCATCATTGATGAAAATAATATTTGAAAATTGATAATCACTCTTGATTCTCCTTATGGTATCGGAAATAAGGGATTTATTTTCAATAGTATTCAAATATTTTGGGGATTGTCAATTTATTAGGGGATAAACCAAAATAAGCCCATATATATATATATATATATTAAAAATGTTCCAATCTAGGATCCTGAATTTTGTTAAAGTCCGAGAAAGTTCTTAAACTGTGTGGTTTAATAGTGTAATGAAATTATACTATTAAGCCGCACAGTTTAATAGCTTTTCCGGACTTTAATAAAATCCAGGATCCTGGACCAGATCGGGACTATATATATATATATAAAGTGTAAACAAGAGGTTGATCATTTGTCATCCAAGCCATGAAGACAGTTCGTGGTAGTGTCGTTAGGGTACACCAAATTTAAAACCTTACTAATAATATAAATAACTAGTATAGAGCAAGTAAGGATCGATCCTACGAAGGCTATGCTAGTTTTATTTATTATCAACTCTAAAATAAAGACTTAAAATAATAATAATAATAATAAAAACCAACTATAAATAAAGGGGGGTTTTGCGAATTTTTTAACTAAATAGAACAAAATAAAGAAACTAAAATATGAAATTAATAATTTAATAAAAACTCTAATTAAATGAGAAAGAAGTAATAATAATGAAAACTTTAGTCAAATGATCATTCGCTACCACCAAACATGTTCACTATGTCAAGGGTAATTATCTGGTGGCCAGCACTTATTTAGTGAAACTTCTATAAACCACTAAATTTTAAGATTGTATTTGTAAACCACCTACCTTCAAAGAAACATCTCCCACCCACCTTTTTGTTAACTTCGTTAACGGAAACATGACGTCAGCATGCCATCATAAGGGTAATATTATCATTTAGTTAAAAAATAAATATTTAATTAATTATATTCTACTTTAAAAAATAAATATTTAATTATATAAACATTCTTATCATTTTCGTTTGTCTCTATAAAAGCAATATTAAACAAAAAATACCAAAAAAATAAAATGACAGTGTTTTTATCAACATAATTATTATATTACAGGGGTAAAATAGTCTTTACACAGAAAATCACTAACGGCAGTTAACTTTTTTAACGGAAAAGTTGTTGGGAGATATTTCTTTGAAAGATAGGTGGTTTACAGATATAATATTAAAATTTAATGATTTACAGAAGTTTCACTTAATAAGTGGTGACCACCAGATAATTACTCTTATGTCAATTCTATCATCAATTTTCATTGAAATTCTACCATCAATTTTCATTAAAACTATTAACCGTAGATAATAATAAGCTCTGTTAATCCCTATCTTTCCTTATTGAGTCGTTAGGCAAAACAAGCTCTTTACCTAATCTCTAACCATTAAATAATTTAGAACAAGCTTTCTAAATTTAAGATAACGGAAGCATTAAGCAGAGAAAGATATTAGGTTGATCTAAGTAATAAACACACAAGCTCAGATTATTTAACCTAGGTTATGTTATCCAATTGAAATCACGGATTCCAATATGCTACTAATGATTAAAATATCAAGACAATTACGGATCAAGAATTTTAATCTAGCAATAGAATTTATTCAAGCCCTATCTAATTGGCCACATTAAATAAGACATGAATAAAGTCGTAAACATTAATAACAGAAGAACATAAACAATCTCAATTAAAGAAATTAAAAGATAGAAATTAAAAATTAATTATAGAACACGTTTGGGGTTTTGAATCCACCCTCAACTAAATAAAAAATTTAGCCTAACATAATTATAGAACACACTTGTGTTATACTTTTATAGTGCATGCCGAATCCTTATTAGATTTGGATTGCTTGGCCGCCAATTATGCAAGGCAAATCCCAAAAAGCCAAATTCACGTGCATGCATGTAAAGCCACTTGAATTTTCATTCCTTTCTTTTATTTCCATGCACATGTAGTTTGTTTCCTATACATGCATATATTCGGCAAATTCCAATTTGAAGCAATTGATTTGCTTTCCATAATTGCCATGCAAGATAATTAATTAAATCAAATATTCCTTGATTTTTTTTAAATTAAATCTCTTTATTTCATTCCCCTTCTGATTATTCTAAGTAGATTTCTTCCTGAATATTTCAATTTAATTCCTCTTTAATCCCAGAATATACATAAAATAACAAAATATAAAAATTAAGACAAAAATTAATATAATAAAATATAATTTAATAAAATAACTAAATTAAAATTTAACTAAAATAATTAAAATATTTTATATCAAAACAAGAAAAAGATGGAGAAATTAATAATAAAAATCTAGAGACAATATGTGCTTATCAGTATGGAAATCATGAAACCAATATGGGTTTATTAGGAGACCAACGTCTCTTACTATGCATAAGTTAAATAATATTAAGGATCAATTTGATAATGTTGTAGTTCTTAAATAATTATTTTTAATTGTACTGAAGAATGAAATAGATATGAAGAAAATCAGTTAAGTGTTTGATAAATTTTATTTTAAAAGTGCTATGAATTCTAAAAATTATCAAATGCATTTGATAAATTTTAATGTTAAATAACTGTATGAATGTACTTACACACATATAATTAAATATGTAGGTAATATTTTTATTTTATATATATAGTTATTGGTAGTTAAAAAATAATATTTACACTTTTAAATTTTATTTCTTATATTCTGCTATCTTAAAATAATTTATCTTGAAGGCGTTTATCTTTACCTTCACTAACGTAAATAAACTATTTTTTCAAATTTTGCTATTCCTCCGGAGTGTAGGGTCTACCTACTAAAGTAAGATGTATACATAGTGTTTTATGGAAACTATGAGCTAAGAGAAATTTGTCATTTTCTTTGAAAGTTTATTCAATACTCTTGACCATTTGTAAGTACTTTTGTATGAATGCCAACATAGAGAGCGAAGGTCATTTTTATATGCATGTTGGCCCCAGTAAGATTTGGTGCCCTAATTACCACACTACATATTACATTTGGATCAAAATACATGGTGTCGCTTATAAGGCTTAAAATCTTAGGTACTCTCTCGACCAGGTCATTAAAAGAAAATATTGCTAAATCTTTCCAAAGTGAGAGAATGAGGGAAGTCGCTCTACAACTAACATAACAGCCGGCTGAAAAACGTTTGCTAGCTAGGCTAACGCGCAATGGCTTTCTCTGATAGGGGCTTGCTTCTTCAAGCTCCACCCAACCTAAACAAGGTGTTGCTCGCTTTCTCTCAGCATTAGTGGCTTATGTAGTGGTCAGCATTCCTATGTGCTCCTCTTTGCCCCCTACTTAAGAATCCAAATGTTACTTGTGCAGGCACTCTAGAGATATCAATTGGGTAATTTATGTAGGGACATGTGTCGTGCTATTAGATTGTATGAAGAAATATGTATCACAAGCATAGTTGTATGGAATCAAATAAAGTGAAGGAAAGTATTTTGAGAGATTATGAGGCTGTTGCATTTCTAACTTGAAAATATTTTTTAACATAACCAATCACACAATTAATTAGCTGGTGTAATAGTCTTTATAACATACTTCTGTGCCTTCAGCTTGAATCTGCTAACCAGGCATAGTGGTGAGGCGATTAGGGATCAAGAACAGCAGCTTTTGTGGTGAGATGCAGCTGCACCATATGTGTTTCCTTAAAGAGAGAAAATGTCGAAGTAAGGAAAAAGATAAACTCGAAATGGAATAATCTGTAATATTATTAATGAAAAGCTTAAAAGTATTACAATAAACTATAAATAACAAGCTTATATATACTAGTAGCTAAATTAATCCTAATCTTTCTTAAATAAGAGAAATAATCTAAAATCCTAATTAGACTAGAATTACAAATACTACTTTAATAAACTTAATAAAAAGATAAATCCTAGTAAAATACTAAATTGTCCCAAATATTATAATTTCTAATTTATTCTACCCCTATACTTCCTACATCAGTCTCCTCTTCGGAAAAAACTTGTCCTCAAATTTTGCTGAAGACAAAAGATTATCTAGAGGATGAAACTTGTAGTAGAGTAGCAATGCATCTTGAAGCTCGAACTCGTAGTCTTTCACATCAATTTTCCTTAAAACTCAAAATGCTCCATACTTCATCTTCTTCTTGATCTGGTTAATCACTCTACGAAAAGGTAAAGTCGTGTACGAATGAATAACTTCCAAACCTTTCAAGTTTTTTGTCAAGCCTCGCTCAATGTTCTTGCCAATTAACTTTATATTGGCATCCATATCTTCTTCAAGAATAATTTTCTTGTCTCCACTGTGAATAGGCAAAACTATATCAATTATCTTTGGGTATTCTTGAATAATTGGTTTGGCTTTAACTTTAAAATCAATTATCTCTACATGAACCTTTTAAAGCATAATGCTCTTGTCACCAACTTGATTTGATGAAGTCATATCAATCATATTATCCTTGATAATAATTGATGCTTCTTCAACTTGAGTTTCTTGAACAATGTCATACTCTTTTGGGCTCATATGGCAATGAGGTAAGTTGGTAGGCTAGCTCCAGGAACAAGATCAATTTGGTGCTGTATGTTCCTCATAAGAGGTAACTTCTTAGGAAGTTCTTGAGGCGTAATATTTTGAAATTCTGAAAGTAGAGGCTGGACTTGTTTGGGCACCGATTTTGTTTCAACTACCTCTTTTGGTAATAAAAGATAGGTTCTCTTGACTTTTGACCTCATTAGAGCAAGAATAACTTTCATATTGTCCATGTATTATCCTTCCCATGATGTTCTGTATTAAGATCAAACTGCCAGGAACTTTCGAGTAGCATATGACAAGTACTCGTGTCAACAACATCGCAAGTTACTTCATCTTTGTATCTTCCAATGGAGAAAAGAATGTGGCACTGTGCTGTTACCTTAATCTCTCCAACATCTTTTTCCCATATAAAGCAATATAAAAAAGGAAGTTTGTGAGTTTTAAGTTGTAACTTGTCAACCATGGTCTGGGAAATGATATTCTCACTACTATCACTGTTAATAATCAGATCACATACCCTCTTATCGACTGTGCATCTTGTCTTGAAGATGCTATGTCTTTGAGCATCTTTTTTCTTCTTTGGTGTGTATAACAAATGTTGTACTACTAGTGATACTCCTTCATCTAGATATGTCCACTCCTCATCCTCCTATCAAATCATTTAAATTTTGATGAATTAATTTTTTTGTATATTTTTAAAAAAATTATTGTTGCAAGTTGAAGTTTGCAAACAAATGAGGTGGTTAGAACTTTAGGTTCTAACCTCACTAAAAGTAGAACCTAAAGTTTTGAATTATAAATTTAAAATTAGAACTTGAAGTTTTAAATACATGAATGAACTTTCTATATCACAATCATGTTCATATGGCATATGTTATGACACTAATTTTTTCTTCTCTTTTGCAGATTATGTTTTAGCTTTATATAAAAATTTGTATATTAGTTTTGGTTATGATTCTTTTAAATAATAATATTATATCACTATTGTCAATGCAACATGAAGTTTGTGGAAAAATAAGAGGTAAATAACCACTGAAAGTTCTGTAATAATTTTTCAAAATCAAAACATGAAGTTTTGAATTACAAATTCTAAAATTAGAACTTAAAGCTCTGAGGGACAAATTAGAATTTAAAGTCCTAGCTCTGAACCTGAAGTTCTAAGACATAATTTATAAATAGATTAGAACTTGAAGTTCCAATTTGCAGATTTCAAAATTTCTAGTTTTTATAATATTTCATACATATAAACCTGAAGTTCTATACATGGGTATGAAAAATTCTGCTTTTGAAGTCTCATTACATGTTTGTCTACTGCGGGTTCTGTATGCCAAAACGCCCATTCATGTCATCAGCCTAGAAGGGACCATCAAGGAAAACCAAGTATCCTTGCAGGACAAATTGAAAGTTATGATTTTCATTGTCATATTTTACAAGTGAGCTTGAAGCTCAAGGTTTATGACTACTAAAACAAGACATGACTTGCTATACTCTAACAGAGTATAATTTAGATCTATCCCAAAATACCTCACAGCTAAAACAGTGTAGTAAAAAGGTTCATATGGAGAAACTGATATAGAAGAATTATGAATCATGTTCAAAATAAGATATTAACATTCCCTGAAGCAAAAGAAAATCAAAGAAGCTTGAAGCCTTCTTAACTGAGTTGTATCATACAACTCAAAATGCAATGGAAAGCTATGCAGTGATTAGCTAGAAGTTCATTGATCTATATTTTTTAATATGACATAATTACCTTAGTCACCCAGGATTTGTAATGATTTGTTGAATTATGAAAATTCTCATGGACATCCATTGAAGAACCAAAGATTCTATTGTCCAATGAGATTGTTTATACCGCTTGCTCACAATACTACTTGCATAGATTCAAGTGACAATTTCTAGATTATCCTATTAAGACTATGTGTCTAAATAATGCATGTGAATTCACTTCTAAAACTTTTCATGACTATTGTGTATCACTTAGAATTGATGTAGAGCACCCAATACCACATGTGCATAACTAGAATGAATTAGCCAAATCCTTCATCAAAATTTTCAAGTAATTGATATGAACTTTATTATTACAAAGTTAATTACCTATTTCTACATAGGGATATGTAGTTTTGAATGATGTGTCATTGATCAGCCTGAAGCCTTCAGCCTATCACTAATATATCGCCATCACAACTGGTATTGGAGCATCAACCCGATATATCCCACTTACGAACCTTTAGTTCTGCTGTACACATGCTTGTAGCTCTCCCCAGTACATTAAGATAGGACACCAATGTCATTTGAAAATTTATGTTAGATTTAACTCACCATATATTATTAGATATATGAAGCTCCTAATGGGGGATCAATTACCATACGGTTTGTGAATTGTTACTTTGATGAGACAATTTTTCTATCATTAAGGGATAGAAAGCCTCTTCAAGTAAGGCATGAACTTTCTTGGAAAATTTCTATTAAGACTTATATAGATCCTCGCACCAATCAAAGTGAGAATAAAGTGCAAATATATTGAATTTCCAACAAATTACAAATTAATTCTAGAAGTATTTATGAATGCAGTAACAGTAACTTGATATCACGTTGGTCAAGCCCCTTTATAGTAACACAAGTTTTTTTGTCTGGCGAAGAAAAAGCCTCTCATGACACAAAAGGCACATTTAAGGTGAATAGTCAACGATTGAAGCCCTATTTAAATGGTACAATTGACAACCACAAGACAGTCATTGGGCTACTAAATCCTAAATGATCACTAAGAAATTCGTGCTATCGACTATAAATAAACGCTTCTTAGGAGGCAATCCAAGCTTTCCAAACTTTATTATTGTTATTTTTTCATTTTTAGTTTTATTTTTGTGCTTACCTATACTTTCTTTTGTTAGTCTTTACTTTTATTTGTTTTATTTTGTGTGGCCTAGGTTCTTGCACAAGTCTGGGGGTTGACGTACATCAACTTTTCACATGTCCTTCAAAGACTCAACTACAAGTTCACATCTTCAATTGCAAAACCTAGGGAGTTTCTCTTTTCTCTTTCTTTTATTTACATTGAGGACAATAGTGATTTCAAGTTTAGGGTTGGGAATTTTGCTTGCTTTCATAAAAAAAATAAAATAATAATGATAAAAAAACATAAAAAAATATTTAAAAAAAAACTTTTGTTTTGATGCTAATGATGAGTAGATGGTTGAAACTGTATATGGTTCATAGAATTGGATGAATATTGTCTTAGTTTATACTTGATTCTTGTGTTAGTTTCATCTTGATTGTGATTCTTTAAATATCTTGAGCATTTATATCGATTCTGTTAGAATTTTGACTTGAGATTTGAGATCGATACAGCTTGAGTTCAAAATTTTAGATTGAGTAAATCACTATTTACATTGATTCTATATTACCGAGTTTGTACAGGTACTATAGTCAGAAATAATTACCTATAACTCTTAAAAGTGAGGCTATCTTTGAATAATTTATGCATATGTACCATCAGTATGTAAAGAATAATCTACCATGAGAAGAAGGCTACCATAAAGGAAAGAGTGAAAGCTCCTGACTATACATATATATAAAGAACAAAAAAAGCATGGGCTTCAGGAAAAATCAAAAGAAAATGAAAATTTATGCCTGTAGATATTAAAAAACAAAAAAAAGATCAGATGATGAGATTAGTTTGACTCTATTTATGATTCAATATAAGGGTTATTGATATTGATGATTTTGAGAATGAGTTTTGATTAAATAGATTCACACACAACACAAGAATTTAATGTAAGATGAGGTTGACTATTAAATTAAAGTTAGAACTTTGCCAATTTTTATAATTTTCTTTGAGCTATATATTTTATCCAACCTTTGAGGCATCCTTAATGACGTTTTGTGGGTATTATCGTTGGAAACCCTCACGAGAGTATAACTCATCCACTAAGGCCGCCTAGGGGTTTAAAGGCTCGTTGTGTCGCTTAATGCAATCGCGATTACCTGCGAAAGTGGTTAGTTAAGATTTTCTTTTTATAGTTTTTATTTTAGTTTTTGCTCGAGGACTAGCAAAATATTAAGTTTGGGGATATTTGATGTACTCATAATTTATATATCATTTTAATGTTTCCTTAACTTAATTTTATGTTAAATTATAGTTTAATATATTAATTTTTACCTTAATTTTTATATTTTGTTATTGTAGGTAGGGTTGGCAAATTGCAGGATTGGGTCGGGCTTTTTCAAGCCCATGCCCAGGCCCATATAATTGATTATAGGCCCAGGCCCTTTAAAAACCCATCCAAAATTGAATGCGTCGGGCCTAGATGGGCCTGGGCTAGGTTTGGGCTTCAATTAATTTTTTAAATAAAATTTTAATAAAGCTATAAGTGAAAAAAAATTCAATTAAATATGATTATCCAATAGAACTAATAGTCTAATATACATAATATTAACAACACAATATAATAAACCACAAATGTTAATATAAAAAACAAACTAATTCAATAATAAAATTTTATTCGATAATTAATATAAACTATTAAATAATACTAAACATAAAAATTATTAATTGATTCATTATGTAGATTATTTATTAAATTCAACAATTAGTAATATAATTTAAAAAATAATTGAACTATTCAAATAAATATTTTTAATTCAATAAATTAAATTTAATATAATCCTATTCAATATTACAGCAAATAAAAGATAATATTATATTTAATTCAATCTAATTTAGTATAATCTAATTCTACTTAATCTTAAAAATTAATCCAATCATTTAGTGTCAAAGTACTATATATACATGTATGTATGTGTGTGTGTGCGTGTGTGTGTGTGTGTATTAAAGCCTGGGCTTTTTACAAAAGTCCTTAACCAGGCCCGTTCATAGCGAGTTTCAAATTTTTGAGCCCATATCCAATACTTCGCCAAGCGGGCTGAGCTTAATTTTTAATTTTTAATATAAATTCGCTTAGTTGATTGTTCAAATAAATTACAGTTAGAATAATTTCTATAACTAATAGGATATACAATCTCTATGAGAAGATACTCTGCTCCACATTATTTTACTGGTGACGACTACTAGTACATTTGCTATTTTATGCAACAAGGTGTAAAATCAATTAATGAATCATCTATTACATGTCAGAAACTTAGTAGATTACTTAGTTCCAAATTTATTCTTCCCTAAAAGGAGAAAATGAAAAATTAGAATACTGTTGAAAATACTGCTCGAGCAATGGATATTCTTCATATTATTTGAATCACTAATGCCAGATGAAATAATTACCCTAGAAGATGCATGTCTAAAAAGGATGCACGTCCTAGAAGGACGCATGTACTAGAAGATACATATGTTCCAAAAAAAGACATGTTCTAGAAGAAACACATGTCCTAGCTCCTGAAGAAGCATGAAAATCCAATATTGAGGATATTTTGAGCTCAAATTATTGATGAATGTGGACAAATATATTATTGGCCTAAATAGAAAGAAGTAATTCCAACAAAATTGACTTCGTTAGCCAAACGTGAAGTATTTAGACCTATAGTCAAGACACTTGAAGACTTATTGGATATATTGGTTAATTGTATAGAAATGTAATAAATATGATGAGATAATTAGCGAGCACAAGGTTTCCTATAGAAAGCCCAGTATTAATTATGAGAATATGTATTTTCAAACGATAGATGCCATTGCGTTTTGAATTTTAAAAAAGTTTGGTAGTCTCAAAAAGACTTTATATGCGTCTTATGGACTTAGTGACAATATTTTTGTATGGGTATGTTCATCTGAGAATTTCTAAAAGATTCAAATGCCTAAAGCATATAGATCAAAGGATCGTAATCTATGTTCGATTAAGTTACAATGATATAGAATGAAATAATATAGGCATGTGATACAATCATTTGAGTGAATATTTGATAAAAGAAATATGTAAAAATTATCTTATTTACATATGTGTACTCATTGAAAAAAAATTCGAATCTGAATTTGCAATTATTACAGTTTATGTGGATAACATGAAAGCTTTTAGAACTCCAGAAGAGTTTCTAAAATTGCTTCATATTTGAATAATGAAATTGAGATGAAAAATTTGTTAAAACAAAATATTGTCTAGGCCTGTAGATCGAGCACAAATTAATGGAGTATTTACCCCATCAATTTGCTTATAGATCTTAAAGCGTTTCAATATGGATAACACACATCCATTAAGCACTCCTATGGTTGTTTTGTCTCCCGATCCTAAAAAGGATCCATTCCACCCTCAAAAAAATGACGAAGAGATACATGGTCCAAAAGTACCATAAATGCAAATAATTGCTTTATTGTATTTAGCTTAATGCACCCGATTGGATTTTGCATTCTCAATGAACTTGTTGGCGAGATTCAGCTCAGTACCAACATGACGACATTGAAATGCATCAAACATATTTTTCGATACCTTTATAGAAAAAAAAGACCTATGTTTATCCTATTCAAACGAGCCAGTTAGTTGTACTGATGTTAGGTACCTCTCTGATCTCCATAAAGCTCATTCATAGATGGGATATGTTTTTACATACAATAGTACAACAATTTCATTGTGATTCATGAGACATAGTTTTGTTGCCATCTCCTCCAAACACTCTGGGATCCTTGCACTAAATAGAGCAAATAGGGACTGTATATAGTAGCGAACTCTCATCCATCATATTCAGAAGACTTGCAACTTTACTTTTGATACAGATCTTCCAAAACTTGTATTGTGCCAATATAAGGAGGATATATTAGGGAAGTTAAAATTCGGTACACATTACCAAGGTTCTTCTACAATAATGAGCTCCAGCATAGCTACATATCAGACAGATACGCTCCATTAATCATGCTATTTGTGAAGGGGAGTAATCTTTCATGGGGAGCATATATTTTGAAGTGAAGAACTCTTCCAGGCAAATATGCATTGTACCTTTTTTTTTTCCTTCGACTAAGTTTTATTCCACGGAGTTTTATGCAAGGTTTTAATGAGATAATATTAAGCACATCTAGTAATACCTTTATATTATAAAATTGTATGTAAATAAACGGTGAATCTAAGTGGGACTGTTGTAAATGAGGTGGATTCTTCATTTGTCCCACTTAAAAAAATTAACCCCACCCCATTTACACCTTATAAATATGGGTGTTTAGCTTGAAATGAATCAATTAGTTAACAAGGGTTTGATAAACCCAATATAATGTGGATTCATTAGTGACTTGATTTTAGTTCAAAGTTTTCATTTATTCATTTTAATTATAAAAGTTTGAAAATGAATCAATTAGTTAAAAAAGGCTTGATAATCCCAATATAATGTGGTTTCATTAGTGACTTGATTTTAGTTCAAAGTTTTCATTTATTCATTTTATTTATAAAAGTTTTTAGATTATCAACAAGGACAATAAATAAATGGTTGAAACTTCAATGAACGAAGCCAGTAATAGTACTAACTGGAGAAGCATCTCATGTTGGAACTTGAAAAGAATCGCATGAATCATCAGTCATGTGGTTGTCTCCGAGGAGCTCTGCATTGTACATAATGCACATCATTTGCTGGTGTCCGCTTATGTGTCTCCCTAATTTTTCAGTTAAAAATAAACAATTTAATTAGAACAATTTAAAAAATTATAAATGGTAATTGATTATTTGTATATCGATATGTTAAACCAACTTCAACAGCAGCCTAAGGATAAAAATCAAAGTATACCCTAAGACGCCTATCTTTTCTCAATCTATCCACACAAAATACTAATAATGAAAGTGACCATTAAGAACATATCTCCACATGCTTCAGAATAAACATTTTCACAATATTGGGAACATAAAGTGAAATAAACCATGCAACCTTAGAATTACAACCAGTAACCTGAAAGAAATTTTAGCTGTGTTAGGTTGCTGTGTAAACATTGAAGCAAAGATTTTAAACACCAGTATATATTCATCTTGGTTTTTACTTGCGGATTATAGGTACTTGGTAAGCCAGCAAAACTATTGAATCTTTGCCTTACCTACACGAAAACAGGAGGCGGCAAAATGGTTAACAAAATAGAGTTAAACGAGTAAAGTCTTTTGGCATGCATGGGTTGGAGACGTCGAAGAGAGTTAGTCTCTATGCAAAGCATCCTCCAGTTCCAGTTCCAACCCTATACGATTTTTTATCGAGGCTCTGGCATCTAGAGGAGTTTTGCACTTCATTTGTAATTCCTTGAATCTGTTAACATCGAAATTGAGCTTCTTGAACAATTTCCTCTGCCTGGAAAGAAAGAGCCTCTTCAACAGGTCTTGGTAAGTAGGATCTCTTGAAGTCATCAAGAAGTAGGCATAGCCTAAGATTATACCGGTTGTTGTGGTGAAGAATGCGATGGGTTCCATTACATCCCATGAGAATTCCCAGAATGTTAGGCGGAAGAAAAGCCCAATATGTATGATAGATAAACCCAGACCAAACAAGAGGATGCGCCTTACTTGCTTATGCGCCAGCACATCAATTTCTTCCTTCTTCTCCCGCAGCATCTTTAATTCATCTCTCATAGGGTCGTTTTCTGGATGTAGAGCAAGGGGCACTGCTCTTCTAACAAGATCCACCACCTTATCATTAAAAATCAGACAAAGCAGTAATAGTTAATAAAACCTAGCAGAGGCAAACAAGATAAAGCAGTAATTGTTAGTGAAACCTAGCAGGGCAAACATTCAAAAGCTGTTCATGTTGTGTCTTAATAAAACAAATTGGAGTTGAACCAGTAATCCAGAAGCAACATGTAACAACACTAAATTTTGTTACTACTTCTCAATCTCGCTAAAATTTGAGAACAATCAGCAAATGGCTCACTAAAACACAGATATCTACCAACCACCAATACATTGACTTGGCACATTCTGAAGGCATTACTCTCCAGAGTGAACAAATTAGAGTCACCAATGCATGAATTATTAGGTACCATGATTTATTGATTCTCATATATAGTTAAGGTTTTGTCATCTATTTCTCTGTTTGTGTGTGTGTGCATCCTTGAGTACATCTGCCAGTAGTGAGAACAAAATTAAAACAAAAATTAAAATGTGTTCATTACAACCAACAAAATAAAGCAATATGAACAAAAGAATGTCAAATATCGTTAACCAAGTCACATCTGTAAAATGTTTGGTTTACACTTGCAACTGTGATTTGTTAAGTCCCTATAGTAGAATTATGTCATTGTTGACTTGGAGAAAAAGTGCCTTGCCTTTAATTATGTCTTTGATTGGCTGGAATGGGAATAATAAGATGCCAGAATAAAGAAGACTGGCCAATGATTTCTCAAGTTGACAGAACTGAGTTGAAACTAGTTGATACTGAGGCTAAGCAAATGGATCCCCTAAGCTAGGCCTCTTCGCGCCATGCATCACAAGCCCTCTTGGCCTCAGTCCCTCTCAGCTCAACAGGACATCTCATATTAGCAGTCCATTTCCACCGCACAAGCCCTCAGAACCCAAAGACCTCTCATCACTCATGTACCCTGGGCATTCCTAGGGCTAGCTCCTCAAACCCTGAGATACCTCATGAAGAGCACTCAAGAAACTCCGAAACAACAGCTACTATCATCTCAGTAACTCAACAAGGCCCGAGATGAAACCTGCCACCAAGGACCATGCTATATAACCCGCCAGTGTAAGAACCCTGCAATCTCAGAGCAAGTGCAACCTAAGACTCAGTTAAAAGGACAGGCCCTAAGACTCAGTTAAAAGGACAGGCCAAGGTCACCAGCACCTGGGAAAAGGATGGACACACCAAGGTCATCATCATTTACTAATGCAACCTCTCTACAAATACCTCCATTTTCAATACAAGAGGGGTCTCTCAAGCTCATTTTTCTCCAAACACTTTCTCTTAGATTCTCAGAGTTGAGCAATCCTCTTTCCAAATTCATAAGCTCATTTTTCTCCAAACACTTTCTCTCAGATTCTCAGAGTTGAGCAATTCTCTTTCCAAATTCATATACATATTAACATGCTAATCTTGAGGGTTTTTCTTAGCAAATCATCGTCTGCCACCCTCATGCTATCTTTTGTTTAGCAAGATGATGTTAACCTCCAGAGAAAATACACCAAGAGATTCAAATCTCCACCCAGCTTGATTTGTTCAACATGTCTATACAGGACAGTTAAACCCCTAAAAATATCTTGAATCATCCCTCCAATCCAAAGGTGCTCAAAGGACAAACTCAATTGTTTTTCAAGTACATTGCTGCAGAGGAGTGGCAAACACTACATCTCTGATTTAGGTCAAGGATTTTAAATTCTATTTAACCTAATCCGTGAATACAGATAAATGCTTAAACTCAGAAGTGATGTGAAAAACGTAAACAACCCAAAGTCAAAACTAGTTCATTATAGAAATGAACTGTTAAAAGCCAGAATTTGATTTAAGAGTCCCTCCTGAGTCCTTTGCTTATTCTAACGAAAATTTAAGAAAACTAACTACACAAGTAACCAAAATCCATCTTACAAGTGCATACAAATGTTAAGATGAAGATCCAAGAAACATTAAGCAAATGGTAATGAAAGTAGTGGATTCTGAAAACCAGATGACTCTATTTGCAAATTTGAGTCATAGTTGGACTTGGACCTAGGAGTAACCAAGAGGTGCCAGCCAGTTATCCGTTGGGAACCTTCACTTGAGCAAGGCCAAACTCTAGCATTTTAATGGGAAACCTCCACTAGCACAAGAACTTATGAGAAGGCAAATTCGTAGTAAAAATCACAAGAACCTACCCAAATAGCTAAGCACTTCCAATAAGAAAATATTTAATTAATAGAAGATTGCCATAAAAACTCCAAAGAAACAGGAGAGATACAATTGTATGGCAAAAGCAATAATGATAATGATAACCCATTAAAACAATAGATCACAAGAAATGCAAAAGACAAGAAGTTATACCTTGTCGGGATGAAGATAGACCTTGTCACGAAAGAGAAGGACGACACCAGCATCATCAAGAACACGTGCAAAAGCAATGGCTTCATCAATAGTTCTGGCAACACCCATACTGGAGCATGCTTCTAGAAGCTCTGGGTATCCAATCACTTCCTTGCCTTCCATACCAAGCTTTTTCTTCAGGGCTTCCACATTCACAAGTCTCATCAACTTCTTCGCCTCTGCTAATGTTATGTTCTCCGTCCCAGATTCATCATCACCATCGCGTGGCGGTGGCGTTGTCGTTGATGATGATGATGAGAATGAAACAGTCTTGTTGTTGCATAATAATAAAAATGGCAATGGGTTTACAACTGTTGTTACTGCTGTTGCTCTATAACTGTTATAATAATAATTAGGAAAATAAAAGTGGGAAATAGAATGAGAATCCACCAACCGCGGTATTGTTGTTGCCGTTGGACATTTAACTTTCCTCCAAACCGCCGCTGACACGTTCTGCGTCAACCACCAAACTTTCCTCCTCCACATTTTCTTCTAATTTTCCAAGATTTTATCTAAATCAAATCACTACTGTTGCCGCCGCCTCCGGCCAATACCATTTTATCGCTTACGCTAGTGATCGTTCCTGACAAGGACCGACAGATCTATTTGGTTTCCAAAAAATATATACAACATTATTAAATAAATAAAATAAAATGCTTGTTTAATAAATAGACAAAGATATGAAAAGGAGCAAAGATGTGCTAAGCAAGCATCTTCAAAAGGCCAAAATTGAAAAACCCAAGAGCTAGGAAGTGGGTAAGTGAAAATTAAATAAATACGGAAATGTCAAGATTTAATTTTGGGGCAAAGAGACGAGTCAGGCAAGTACGGCGGCCTAAGGGAAGACCAGACCACTTACTAATTACTAATTTTAATTACAGTTAGTTGTTAATTATAATTATTAACCTAACACCTGACCGGTGTTACTACTATTAATAATAAGAGTAAATTACTCCCTCATGAATGAATTAGTTTTAAATTGTTCTCCTTTATTTTTCAAAACTTTAAATTATCCCTGGTTAAAAATTAAGAAAAAATAAAAGTGGGTTGATTAATTTTTTTTTCTTTCTTAATAAAAATAAGAGGTGAATAAAGTTTTTAAAAATAAAAAAAAATTGATCTGAAGATAATCAATTAATTAATGAGGAGAAGAATCTGAAATTAATCCTAATAATAATAAGGTAATCACTGGGAATTATTATCACATTGTCACCCACTAATTTGCATTTGACGCCACAACCGTCTCTTTTCTCTGACTCGGACATTTTCTTTAACACTACCACAACACCCCCATTTTGCGTTTTACTAACATCCCGTCCTCGAGTTTCCTCCTCACTTGACCTTTTACCAAATAAGGATATTCTTTGTCCGTTTCTTTAATATAATAAATCCTCCATTTTAATTTTTTTATTATTTTATACTATGCTTATCAAAATTCAATATTATTAGGGCAAAGGATAAAGTTATACTTTCTATAACTAAATATGAGTTATTCTTTGTCCAAATATGAGTAACAGGTGAGGCCACCCAAAATTAATTGATGAATGCAGCGGAATTTTGAAACCCCAGTTTAATTCTGAAATTAATCCCATTTGTCTTCTTCCGCAAATGAACTCTCTCTCTCTCTACTGGTGTTTATTCTTTTTTTTTTTTTAATTAACTAGCTGATACTTCAATTTGAAATTAAAATCAAACCCACTAGAGTGTCATCAAGTCAATATGATAATAAAAATAAAGAAAAATAGACATAAAACTCCTTAATATTTTTAAAAAGACATATAATCCCTTGTCGTTAGTAAATTCAGTTTGTTTAAATAGTCAATTTATTTTTAATTTATAATTACTATCATGTCCTTATGATAAATAAATCAATATATTAAACTGAGCCACATCGTCGATGACTTGTACAATGAAATCAATAATTTTTTATTTAAAACTTAAAATTAAGATGCAATTACCTTTTGCTCAAATTATTCACTTTAATTTACGAATATATCCTTTCTAATAATAAATTTTGAAAAAGGGAGCTAATTTTACTTCCCATTTGCCCAATTTTCCTTTCATCCATAAGCTTACTAACATATTTGATTGAATTTAGTAAAAAGGCCGATAATTTGTCAATTGGTACTAGCAAAACATAATAACAAAAATTATAATTTGTTAATTGGTACAAACACATGATAGAAAAAGTTGTCATGATTCATTCGAGAAAAAAAAAAAAGAAAACGTGCATCCGAAAAAACATAATCTTTTTCCACCAAAAGGATACAAATCCATAATTTATTCTAAACAATTTAATTTTTTTAAGGAATATTCATCATCAGAATAGACAAACTTCATAAGATTTTCGGGGTAGATCTACGTGTGATAGGAAAAAAAAATATATTGAGAAGTTATGCCAATAGCAATAGCAAATATGAAGAATAAAATAATCAATATCTCAAAATGATCAAATGTTAATTAATAAAAGAAAAGAAAAGAAAAGAACAGCCCTCCTAACATATATGTAAATGAGGGAGGTTTAATATTTACCTTGTCCTGATGTTTAATGGAATCACATCCATCTTTGTTGCTGACTTGAATAAGGTTGTTGTTGATTTCTGTGGGCTAATGCCTACTTGAAGAGGTGTGATGCTGATGCTAACCTAAAGAAACGTTATACTGATGTTGATTTGAAGAAGGCCAATGCTGATGCTGACTTAAAGATGAAATATCATGGTTCATAATAGATTGTAAGAGTGAAACATGTCTTCTTGAGATGTTGCATTGAAATGGCAAATTTCATTTTGAGATATTGCATTGAGCTGACAATTTTGCATGACACGTTGGTTACTAGCTTGTTTAGATATTCCTCTTATAGCTGTGTGGTTACTGTTGCACTATCAATTACAGTACGATTAATTAATAAATATGAGAACCATGAAGAAGGTAAAGAGAATTTTAGGCTTACCTAAACAGTGTTGAAGGTATTCTAAAGCGAATATGCTCTCTGATGCATTTGTATTTCCTAGCATAAGCCCTTTTCAAAGAAAAAGGGTTTAATGAAATTTCGTTTGATTAGTGTTACTACCTAAAAATCAATATCGGGCCCAATGACCCAATTTAGCCCATAAAGCTCAGGCACAGGATGTGTTACATGATTCTCAAAGTTCGTGCAGGACATTACCTAATGAAAACATGCGAGGAAAACGCAAAGTTTAGTCAAGCTAGCTATTCAGGATATTCAATGGCAATATTTATTTTAAAAAACTAAATACAGCAAAATGGTGGCAATAAAATATTACCAAACCAATTTTGCCAAACCAATTATTTTATTAAAATAAATCAATTTTAACAAAACAAATTATTTTTAAACCAAATAATTTATTATTTTTTAAGCCCACCAATTTTGATAAAACAAAAATTTTCAAATCAAATAAATTATTATTTTAAAGCCCACTAATTTTGATAAAAAAAATAAATTATTTTTAAATCAAAATAAATTATTATTTTAAATCCCACCAATTTTGATATTTTATGTTTTGCATGCCCTATAAATAGGGGAGTTAAGAGCATGGAGAGGCACCACTTCGAGAGTAAAGAAATCAAGAATTAAGAGAGTTTTGAAATTCTTAGTAATTTAAGAGTTTGGATGTATTGTGGTTTTGGGTTGTGAGATAAAATACTACAATACTTGTAACTCCACATAATTAGTAAAATATTTCCTTCCATCTTCTCCCATTGACGTAAGCTAAAAGCTGAATCACGTAAATTCTTGTGTTCCCTGCGTAATATTTATTTCTCAATTTCCTTTTAGTGGTGTCTACTTCACTCATTAATTCGCCAATGGTGATATCAGAGTCATTGATCGTAATTACTTGAAGTAGAGATATTATTTACGCATACAGTACTGTTCACATATACGAAACTATTCATGTAAATGATACTATTTATGTGTAGGATACTATTCACATATATGACACTATTCAAGCCAGAGTCAAGGTTGTAACAGGAGTTTATTCAGGCCATATAAATGCTTGCATATGCGCTTGGATGTTACTCTTCGAACCACAAAACAGAATCAAAAGGATTGCAGATCATTATTCCGAATTTCCATCCAAGCCCAATTATATTTCAATCGAGAAGGAGCCCATTCTTATGACACGCGGCTTGGTGAAATTCTCACACCAAACATTTGGCAACTCTACTGGAGAGTTTGGTTAGGATTTTTACGATGATTTCTAGTAATGAAGAGAGTCATAACTTTTGTAGCTGAAGCATTGACGAGCATGAGAATTTCAGTGAACTTATGAACCAGATGAAGAATTACATCCGAGAAATAGTAGCAAAATCTTTGCTCAACAACAAGTAACCAAGCAAAAAGGGCAACAACATGTTAACCCACAAGAACAGCCTCGAGTCATCTTGCAGAATCAAGTCCCAGATCAACCACAGCAAAACCAGCCAAGAGAATTTGAATATGTTCGTCATCACTGACAAATACCCATTCCTCCAAGAGAGCCCTTCATGCGACCGGTTGTGAATGCCTATCCAGGGTTTAACAGAATGCCTTAGTTCCAAACTCAAGTGGGGTTAGAAACATATATTACTTTAGTAGAGGTAATGACTCTTTTGCAGCGCCAGAATCAGAACATACAGAATATGAAATATTCTTCTTTACCACCGTATCTAGAAGAGATCATGTATATGCCTCATCTTGAAGGCTATCACTCCCTAGAATTTATCTTATTCGATGGGTGAAAAGGCAACCCTAGAGAATATATCAGCTGTTACATTGACGCTCTTGGCCAATATACTATTGATCCGGAACTTCGATTGATGGAATTTTTTGAATCCCTCACTGGTCGTTCTTACACTTGGTTCACCAATTTGAAAGCCGGTTCGATCCACTTATGGAACAAAATTGCTTCTAAATTTTGTTAGAAGTACTTTCAAACTGAAGATCGGACGACTTGGAGGACTTGAATGCGACTGTTCAAGGATCTAATGAGGGTTTGGTGGATTATGTCAAGCGTATCAGAAACTTGGCTCTTGAATGTTATGAGTCCAAATTAGAGGAAAAGTTAGTTCGTATATGTATTCGTAATATTGTGAACAACCAGCAAGTGTTCTTGGAGAATCATGAGATCCCGACTTTTAGTCTGCTACTAGAAAAGGCCAGCAGAATTGCTTTATCCATGAGACCAGCACATACTTTCATCAAAAGATGGGAGGCTCCTCAAGTTGCTGTAGCAAAAAGACATTTTCAGCCATATAAGAAAAAAATGCCAAGGAAAGAAGCTCCAACATCTTCCAAGCTGCCTTGCACGGAAGAAGAAATTGAAGCCATTGTGGATCGCTGGATTATGGATGGGCTACTCCAGCCATTCGAACCAACAAGACCATTGAGTGAAGCAGAATAGAAAAATCCAAAGCTTTGTCAACTGTATCAAAGCTTTAGTCATCCCACAGTTCCTTGTTGCCATATTATCAAGATGATCAAGGAAAAGATTACGAATGGATCATTACAGATTCAAGGAAGGGAACAAGATGTAGATGTGAATTCCCTACCCCACCATAGAGATCGAGTGGCTACGGCGACTATTGCTGATTCCATTACAAACAATAATGATTCACCTGCAGATGTTATTATGGAGGAGCAAAAGACCAAGCATGAAATCCAACTACTACAGTATGTACTTTCCAACGTAACCCTAAGTTTTAAGTCCTTATTTGATCAGTTGAGATATGGTCCGGAAGCACGTATAGCAGCTATCAAAACACTGTAGAAGTCTCTGCTAAATAAGGATCGGAGTGCTATGCAGTTGAGGTAGAAATTAATCGGGTTATATACAATCCACCAATGCAGTCATCTTTTCTAATGAGCATATTGAGGCAATAAATCTTGATCACCGACGACCCCTATTTCTAACAGCTGAGATCAACGGAGTACTGATCAGAAGAACTTTAGTGGATATAAGTTCCTCCATCAACATTGTCTCTAAGGCAATATTGGAAGCGGCCAAAATACCCATAAAAAAGATTTATAGTTCAAAGATTATAATCTCCAAATTTGGTAATCTATTTGAATCTACGAAGGGAATCATTCAATTGGATTTGAAGGTTGGTCCTCTTCGAGCTCCTACCGTGTTTCATGTTATGGATGTTAAAATTTCATACCGCATCTTACTTGAAAGACCCTAGCTGAATAAGCACAAGATGATACCCTCTACATACCATCAGTGTGTGAAAGGAAGGATCGGGATAAAACCAGCTACATTACTGCTAATCCTACCGCATTCCATCATGAAGAAAGTCACATGGTAAAGGCTTGGTTCTATGAATAATTCACTAAAGGGGAAGGAACTATTGCTGCCAAGCCACAAGGAGTAAAACTTTTGAAAGACACTGAAAAAGACTAGAAAACTGGGCAACAGGAGATTGTCAAAACAAAACGCAAGCTGGATTTCTCAAAATATGCTCATTCTGGTAGCCCTAACAAAAATTCAAGGTTACCCCAGTTTGTGAGAAGCAAGTTCTACCTAATGGGAAGGTAGTGTACCATTTATGACTTTGTATGGGACCTAGTCCTTTTCCAAGGAAAGGTCCTAACATTAATACTATGTCACATTTGTGTGCAAATATTGACTTGGGAGCAAAAGAAGAATTTCAATCAAAAGCAGTTAAAGAGAATGTATCACTTGCATCCAAATGCACGCAAGATGGTTCTACGGCCGTTAATAAAGAGTTAAAAGAAGTGAATCTCAGCAATGATGAAAACGTACAAGGATACGTATCAACCAGCTCCGATCTGACCGAGATTGAGAAGAAGGAACTAGTCGAGTTACAAAAAGAATATCACTATATGTTTGCATGGAGTTACCAAGACATGCTAGGATTAGACATATTTATGGTCTGTCATGCACTCAATGTAGACTCAAATTGCAAGCCAATAAAGTAAGCGAGAAGGAATTTCCATCCAAACATAAAGAAGAAGATCAAAGAGGAGGTAGAGAAACTTATTTCTGTCGGATTCATTAAGCTGATCAAACATTCTACATGGTTAGCAAACATTGTACCAGTGAAGAAAAAAATTGGACATATCGGAATCTGCATGGATTTTCGAGACTAGAATAAAGCTTGCCTAAATGATGAGTTTCCTCAGCCCAACATGGATGTGCTCATAGATTCAACTTCCGTTCATAGATTGCTCTCACTCATGGATGGATTTAGTGGATATAATCAAATTAAAATGGCACCAAAGGATGCATAGAAGACTGCTTTTCATACACTTGTAGGTAATTTTTATTATACTGTTATGCCATTTGGCCTTAAAAATGTAGAAGCCACATACCAAAGGGCCATGACAGCAATATTCCATGACATGATGGGAAAAGAGGTGGAAGACTATGTTGATGATCTCTTGGTCAAGTCTTCTATTAGGAATGCATACTGGTCAACTTTGAATAAGGTATCTGATCGATGCATAAAGTACAATTTGAAGATTAATCCCAAGAAGTGTGCCTTCGATGTGTTAGCTGGCAAATTCTTGGATTTTTGTACATCAGTGTGGAATTAATGTTGACCTAGCCAAAATCCATAGCATCATTGATGTGCCACCACCAAGGAATCAAAAGGAGTTGAAAAGTTTGATTGGGAAGCTACCTTATATTCGTTGCTTCATACTAGGATTGGCAACCATGATTTCTATTTACACACCTCTTTTCAAGAAGAAAACTCAATTCTTTTGGAGAAGTAAGCATTATGAAACATTTCAGAAGATCCAAAAGACCATTATGAATTTACCAACCATGAAGGCACTGGTAAAAGGAAGGCCACTTTGAATCTATTTACCAGCAACTAATACTACCATAGGAGCACTATTGACATAAGAAGATGACGAAAAGAAGGAGCAACCAATCTATTATGTGAGCAAACAACTTTTTGATGCATAAAGAAAGTGGCCTAGACCTGAACATGTTTGCCTAGCCCTTATTTACGCTTCCGAAAGGTTGAGGCACTATTTTCTCTCTCATCAGCTACATCTTATGGTAAAGGTAGACCTAGTGCGTTATTTATTACACAGGCCTATGCTCATTGGAAAGCTAGCTAGGTGGCTTTTACTCCTTGCAGAATTTGATATCGTGTGTTCTAAGTGCCATCAGAGGCTAAGCAGCTATTGACATAATTGTTGCATTCTATGCAAATCAAGATACATCTTTGCTATAAGACCTTTCTAGGGATATTTCAGACCAGAGTTGCTTTGTCTTAGAAATTGAAGATTGGTGGACAATTTATTTTGATAGATCTTCAACTAAAATAGCTGGAGGCACAAGGTTAGTCATTGTGAATCCTGTTGAAAGGGTTTTAGTATTATCTTTCAAATTGGATTTTCCTTTCACCAACAATGAGGCAGAATATGAAGCAACAATTATTGGCCTACTAACAGTAAAAAAATTGGGAGCCAAGAGAGTCAAGCTCGAGGAGATTCAAATCTAGTAATCCAACAAATCAATAGTGATTTTGCTGTAAAAGAAATAGCATTAGCTCCATTTCAAACTTGCATTAAAAAATTCCTATTAACACTCAAAGATTTCATAGTGGAGTACGTCGGGAGACAAAGGAATAAGTACGCTGACGCACTAACCATGCCAGGAGCTAAGATCAATTTAATAGAAGAAACAGCTGAAGTTACAATCTTATGAAAGACTGAACTCGTAATCATTGAAGAAGGATTGGAACAGAAAGTAGCAACAGATAAGACAAATTGGCACACTACCATTACCAAAGCACTTGGTGATCCCAAAGAAGGTCTCCACCTTAAGCAAGTAAAGGATTACTGCCTGATTCTGGGAGCTCTTTACAAGCACATGCAAGGCAGTGTCTTTATGAAATGTATCCATGAACAAGAAGGTGAAAAACTGCTCCATGAAATACATGAAGTATCATATGCGACAAAACTCGAGATTAGTCTTTATTGAAATATACAAAGAGCAAAATACTACCTGTCTGACATGAAGAGACAGGCACATGCCATACAATCATCTTGCGCCAAGTGCCAAAACTTGAATCGTATAGAACAAGTTCTTATAGCCACTATGCATGAATACTGTAGAAAGCCTTATATCAATTATCTACAATATGAGACACTACCTCAAAATCGCAAAGAGGCACACAAGATCAAATGGCCAGCCAAGAAATATTTCATAGAAGGTGATATCTTATTCTAAAAAGGGTTTAACGGAAATCCATCGAAGTGTTATGAGTCACAAAGAGCTTTACACGAAGTGCATGATGGAGAATGTGGAGAAAATTAAGGCCATAGAAAGTTATACCACCAATTATTATATGTGGGCTATTATTGGCCAACACTGGAAAAAGATGCCAAGGAATTTGTTAAAAAATGTCATACCTGCCAAATCCATGGGACTCTTCAGTACACTCACCCTACCTCCTTGCAAGATATGACATCACAATGGTCGTTTCACACTTGGGGGCTAGATTTAATAGGGCCCATTCACCCACCTGCACGTGGCAATATTTGGATCCTTACAGCCAAAGTATACTTCACCAAATGGGTTGAGGCAATTCCCATGAAGAAAGCCACTGGGGCTACTGTGTCACATTTTTTACGTGAACATATCATATGTCGCTTTGGCATACCACACAAGATTATCATTGACAATGGCACGCCATTCGTCAACAAACACATAAATGCTACCCTTGCCCGCTATAACATCAAGCACCAAAGCTCGACTCCATATTATCCATAAGGCAATGGCTAAATTGAGGCCATCAACAAAGTCATTCTAAAGATCCTAAGCAATATGGTGTATGAGTACAAGGCTGATTAAAGCACACACTCACAGATGCACTTTCGGCTTACAGAACTTGGCCAAGAAAATCAACTGGTTTTTCACCATATTCCCTTATATATGGTGCTGATTCCCTTATATAGGGGCTAATGCTAAAGCAGAAACATCTTCGGAACCCCACTGAACTCAAATCGAAGCCTTAGAAGAAAAAAAGAGATATGAACAAGATCACAAACAACTTTACTAACAGCAAATCACAGAAGCCCATGCCAAAGCCATTAAGCAAAGAAACATCAAAGTAGGAGATCTCATGCTCAGGGTAGCTGACCATGTGAGAAAATGCCTATCAGCTCCAACTAAATTCTCAACACCATAGGAAGGACCATTTATAGTCTGAAAAGCCCATGATAGTGGTTACTATTGTTATTATATATATTTCCATGATAAATGATTTTGATGATAACAAACATGTTTCTAATTAATTCTTTTAAAAAGAAGTTTTAAATTGGATCAAAATTCTCAAATAAAAAATGTTTTAAAACAAAGAAAAGATTTCAAGAAACTAAACGAGTTCCTGCTTAAATTAACTTGGAAACCGTTTAATCAACACACAAACAACTTCTTGCTTAATTTAGCGTGGAAACCGATTAAGCAAAGAATGCTTTATAGACACAAACGGCTTCATGCTTAATTTAGCTTGGAAGCCGGTTAAGCAAAGAATGCTCTTTGGACACAAACGGCTTCCTGCTTAATTCAACCTAGAAACCGATTATGCAAGGTGAGCTCTCTGGAACTAAATGACTGACCAAATTTTCATAAATCGAAAATCGAATTTTTAAAAAATCAGTTAGCAACTACAACGGTAACTTTAAACGGCAAATTGGTTATCGCAACCTGGAAGTCGGTTATGGTTAAAAAGTAAGTAACAATTAGTTTTCAGCTCAAACTATAAAAAGGCTCAATTAAATTCAAGTAACAACGATTCTACTGTGATCATTGAGCTAGCTACTAAGTATACAATATTTCATTGAGCTTTAAAATTGTTATTACTTGGTTGAATCACACTTTGGGCATTCATTTTGTAATCAAACACATTGTGTGAGAAAAATTAATTTGTAATCCACTTTGTAAAATTCAAGTTGAGTGGTTGTAAGTTTTGGGATACACTTGGGTTAAAAGATTGGGGATAATCTCTATTTGTAAAGGTCCATTGACATCTTGGAAGTCAATTGTAAAAGTTGTTGAAGCCTTGGGGGCGCGTTTAGTGAAATCCTCAAGCCCGGTGAGCTTAGAGGCGTGGACGTTGGCACGATTGGCCGAACCACGTAAAAATCACGTGTTTGCTTTTCTCTATCCCATACTCTTTTACTCTACGACACTTTAATTTTGTTATTTCAAATTTGGTTAATTGGTTTGAGTTGTGTTTGGTATTATTTTTGCAATATTTTTTTAATCCCAATTCACCCCCTTGGGTTGCATAACTACTATTTCAACTATCGGCTCTCCACTGATGAAGGACAGATCCTTTATGACCCTATCAATGGGAAATGGCTCAAGCGATACTATTGCTAAATATATATAATGTAAAGGCAAATCAGAATGCTTAGGCAAAAAAGAAATAATAAGAATGTATTAAAAGCCTAAATCATTCGCCATAAGCTCGTAAATATACAGAAGCCCTACCGGAGATCTACGTGGAAATGATGCTTTTGTGATATATTTTCACAGAGTTCTACATGTTCCCGAACTTATGAATACGCTCATGAAAGATGTCAACATATATATATAATTCATACATTATTTCCTATATTTCCTAGGCATACAGAAGCTTGCACTATTTGTAAATTTCCTTATGAATGCATTTTCTCATGAGATGCCTACTTCAAGGGTAGCTTTCCAACCTATTATAGGTTGGAAAGTCTCAAAAGAGGATACTCACATATTGGGGTTATGTGAATGCGAGGGAAACCTCATGAAAAATCCCAACAACTTAGGTTGTTGAATTAAGCTATTTACCTTGTAGGAATGCAAAGTCAAGCAATAAGATTCTTAAGAAAGGAAAGTAAAACAGAGAGGCAGAGGAATCAGGTACACATTAGAAGTTTCTTATTCTGTCTCTCTAATAAGACATAATCTATTTTACACCAGGAATTATGACAAGCAAGGGATCTATTTTCAACAAAAGGTAGATTTTATTAAGCAATGTCACTGGGAGCTAAAATTTTCCTTTATAAGGAAAATTTTAAGGGCATTCTAAGCTCAAGCTTGTATGAAAGTCAAATGAAGGGATTGGGGGCATATTTTAGCCTATATCTCTAAAAGAAGTAAGTATCTTACATTGAAATTTTTGTTTACAAACTATTTTTTGTTCTAACTATGCTGATTTTTTATGCTACTTTTTAAAAAATTAGCATCATGTCATGATCGATAAGCATTTTCTACTGGTTAATATGCGCTCGAAATGAAACACTCATTTTATTTATTAAATTGCATAAGTACATCATAAAAAAAAGTTTAAAGTCACAGGCGAAGGTCCAAGTCCACCACTTTACGCTTCTTATTTTTATCTTCATCATTTTTGTTGTCATCATCCTTTTTCTTACCCTTATCGTTTTTCTTCTCATTATCATCGTCCTTCTTCTTCTTATCATCATCCTTCTTCCTCTTATCATCATCTTTCTTCCCTTTATCATCATCCTTCTTTCCCTTCTCGTCTTGATATGTAAGTTGAGAAGTGGTTGGGACAGGCTTAGGTCGATATGCCTGTAACAAATCAATCAACATGTTGGGAGTGTTGGCATGAACAAACATTCTTCATGCCGGTAAAGGAAGAAAACCTTGCAATATAGCACTATCAAGAAAAAAAATAGCAACAAGCTGTAGAAATTATTCACATTTAGCAAACCGATTGGTTTTTTATACTTGTTTTGTTGCGACCATGATGCAATAGTAAAAATTTCCTCCATGGTCTTTAATTCACTTGGTAAAGCAATAAAAACATCAACACGATTACACAAGTCAAGAAGTTTTTCAGTGTTAGCAACAGTCTTATTTCCACTTGTAGGAATAGGTTATGGAACAAACCCCATAAAACCAAAATCACTGCTTCCATACATTGAAAATATTTTTCTTTCGCCTAACACCCTTCCAAGATCTCTTGCAACAATTCGAAAATCTGGAAGATTTCCTGAGCCACTCTCACAAAACAAACAAATATTTTTAAGCTAACAAACTGGTAATTCTGCCATTATGATTTCTGAATAAAACTTAGGGAACTGAATTTTCGGAAAGATTTGCGTTGATAAAGCATGCAATACACTTATTATATACACAATTGATGGCTATACTATTACATTCTTTTTCTCCAAGAGAAAGCAAGACTAGACATTTGATTGTTAAAAGACAAAAGTTGTCTCAAAAACAGATTTTTCTTGTCGGGTAATCTTCGAAAACTTATCTATTGATTACATGAAAAGATTATTAGTGCTTATGAAAGACAGAAGTTTTCTAAAAAAGAAAATTCACTTGTCAGATAATCTTTGAAAAACTTAAATATTGCTTAGTTGAGAAGCTTTCTTTATGTTCAATGGATTTGATGAAATTTTAATGTTATCTCAAGTTTAAGGAAGGTGCGAGAAGTCTGCCATTGCCTTTCATCAAGAATAATGGATAAATAATCTGCGTAATGGTTGCTCCAAGTACATGTATGACTGATACCATGTCTTAATTAAGTTTCCAACTAACTATACTTCTTGGTTTTTGCTGGGATTCTTTTTAGGTAGGTAATTTGATTATGCGATATGTTCACCTACAACTACACTTCTCACATAATCAAAGGAGGCTAATGTTATTACCTAAAATTCAATATCATACCCAATGACCCAATTCAGCCCATTAGGCTTAGGCATAGGATGTGTTGCATGATTCTCAAAGTTCGTGCAGGACATTGCCTGATGAAAACATGTGAGAAAAATGCAGAGTTTAGCCAAGCTAGCTATTTAGGATATTCAACAGCAGTATTTATTTTTACAGACTAAATACAGCAAAATGGTGGCAATAAAATATTACCAAACTAATTTTGACAAAACCAATTATTTGATTAAAATAAATCATTTTTAACAAAATAAATTATTTTTAAATCAAATAAATTATTATTTTTAAAGCCCAACAATTTTGATAAAACAAAATAAATTATTATTTTAAAGCCCACCAATTTTGATATTTTAGGCTTGGCATGCCTTATAAATAAGTGAGTTAAGAGCATGGAGAGGCATTTCTTAGAGAGTGAAGAAATCAAGAATTAAGAGAGTTTTAAAATTCTTAGTAATTTGAGAGTTTGGGTTTATTGTGCTTTTGGGTTGTAAGATAAAATACTACAATATTTCTAACTCCACATAATTAGTAAATATTTCCTCTCATCTTCTCCCATTGACGTAGGCTAAAAGTCAAATCACGTAAATTCTCGTGTTCCCTACGTAATATTTATTTCTCAATTTCCTTTTAGTGGTGTGTCTATTTCACTCATCAATTCGCCAATGGTGATATCACAGGCATTGATCATAATTACTTGAAGTAGAGATACTGTTCACGTATACAGTATGTATAAGACACTGTTCATGTATATGGTACTATTCACATATACGACACTATTCAAGCTAGAGTCAAAGTTGTAACATAAGTTTATTCAGGCCATATCAACACCTAAATACACTCTTGGACTTTACTCTTCGAACCACAAAACAGAATCAGAAGAATTGCAGGTCATTTATTCCGAAATTCCATCCAAACCCAATTTTATTTCAATCGAGAAGGAGCTCATTCTTATGACACGTGGCTTGGTGAAATTCCTACACCAAACAATTAGTAATAATTTTATATGAAATGTTTGATCATTGGGAAGGGTATATTTATCATTTAGAGTGAATAATTTGGGCAAAAGGTAATTATATCTCAATTATAAGTTTCAAAAAAAAAGTTATTGATTTCATTATACACGTTATCGATGGCATTTCTTAGGTTAATATATTGATTTATTTATTATAAGGACATAATGGTAATTGTAAATTAAAAATAAATTTATTGTTAAAACAAAGGAATTTACTAACGAAAGGGGTTTACATGTTATTTTTTGGGACTAAGCTAAGTTGCAGATTCCGTTAGTAACAGTCAGCGTATGTCAGTCGTTGGATGAGGAGTGAGAGAGATAAAGAATGGGAACAATTATGGAAACCGGCTATAATGGTTAAAGTGTAACCGGATGTTAGATTTAGGAAAAATGGCATGTGGTGGGTGCGTTTTCTCCAAGCGAGGAAAGATATAAGGAGCGAAAATAAATCAACATGAGAAAGGGGTAAAATTTAGCGTCAGTGGTTGGGTCACTGCAGTTTCTATTTACTACCCCAAAGATTCAGAACTTCTGATCCGCAACTTCAATGTCTACATCCACGTTCACTTTGAAGCAGCCGTTTGGAGGGGGCATCCATGCTTGTTGGCTGTTCCAATGATAAGTTGACATGGCTTCATCATTTGTAGATTTATTCCTCCTATTACACTCCACATTTGTTGCTGCTTTTGCAGCAAATATATTGGGGTTTTCTTGCTTGGCTTCAAACATAACACGATTCCTCAAATACCAAATTGCCCAACAGACATTTTTACGTCCAATTCTATCTTCTTCTTCTTTTGCGCTAATTCTTGAAGCACACTTACCATATCCTAGTGCATCATCATGTCTTCGTAAAAATCTGTCAATTTGCAATCCTTCCTTGTAACCTTGCAATCAATTACATCATGAAAAACATCTTCATGCTTCCACCTGCATCTTTGCCAAACTGGCCTCATCACCATTTTTCTCTTCCAGACGTTGTCAGTTGTTGGTACGATATTGTGGCCATCCCTCCGCATAAATATATTCATCTTTTCCCGAATCTCATTTCACCAAATCAGCTTCCACTGACTTTTGGACCAGGTGGGCCAACAGCCTGGAAAATTTGGAAACTTCATCTTCAGACCCAATTGATAACCATTTTTGACATAATATTTTCGATTTTTTTCCAACTGCCATATCAACTTGTCTTGCTGCAGAGTTCTCTGCAGTGGCACTCGCAAATTCTTCTCTGCAACTTCCTACGATAAACATTGGACAATAATGTACTTCATTTTCTCTCTTGTCAAGACAAACCAACCAAAAAAGCAGCAGTATGAATACAAAAAGACTTGCTACGGATATTTACAATCAATTAACTGATGTCGAATACCACATACGACACGTTTTCACTTCCAGAACATTTGGTCGACTATGAATTTAACAACTTGTCTTTTTAACCCACGTATTACCTTCCATTTTGAAATGCTTATATTACATTAATGGTGGCTTTATTTAAACAAACAAAAAACTTACATATTTGATTACCAACTCCCACGATTGTTTACATTTCTATTTTTCATCTCAATACCATGTTCCATAAGTAGTTTAATATTTAAATCTGATGTATGAGTTTAAACTCTACGTGCCTTGCAGTAGCTGAGAAACTGACACGGTTAGTCAAGATTAGTGAAAATTTTACTTTAGCATCACAGTGGTTAGTTAATATATACACACAACCATTCCGCCTATGACTTTGATTAATCAAACTAATTAAGTTTTGAAATGAAGTTAAAGCATATGTTTCTCATAACTAAAGGAAAAAAATTTCAGCTGCAACATGCCTAGCACTAAAATGGAAATCGATTCTCGCCAGCGACTGGACTTCGATGTCGCCGAAGAACGAGTGGCGATCGCAGGTGGGGATCGATTAGCCCACCTCCCAACCAGCATCAGATGCTCAAACTGAATGACCCGCGAATTCCATTGGACAAAAATTTGAGATCGATTTTCACAGGATGTTGTTCGAGAAGATGAAGCATCCGCTTAGCTTCACCACCGTTTGGGCTAACCTCTACTTTTTTTTTTGTCATTTTCATTGCCAAACTACGTCGTTTTCATGAATCAAAGTCATTACACACTGCGACCTCCCCTTTCAAAAAACAGGCCACCAACCTAATTTTTTTAAAGCCACGGCCCATCAAGCAGATGTAGCTACCGGTTACCGATAACCAACCAGCAGTAATTCCTTTGGTAATCGGATGCAAACCGGAATCATCTGTTGTCACCACATTTTTCATCGATCCACGTGCCACTCATCCAACAATTAGCTTGTCACCTCAGTATCTGTTAAGGTAGCAAGGTCCTATTTTTTGAGATATTAAAGAGTTTTATGGTACTTTTCCCTAATATTAGGGGGCTCGCTTCCTAAAAACAAATACCTATTAAAAGGGGGAAAAAAATCTTAACAATCAAGTAATTAAAACCCCATAACAGCATGCACGCCGATTCACCTCGTTGCTTGCTATGCTTCCTTGCATTCCTCTGGCTCCTTAGGTACTTTGGGTCCATGGCGGAAACGTGGCAGTGCTTCTTGAGTTTTTTTGATACCGTTCTTGTGAGCCTTATTGATTATTTTTTCTTTTGTGAAGTTTGAAATCTTAGCAGAAGAAAAAGAAATATACATTTTTCTTTCTCTTTTTGTTGATTTCTTGTGCTAGTTAGCAAGCTGAATTATATTTTTTTCAAAATTGGAAGAGGAGTAGATCGGATTGAAAACCAGTAGTTGGGGATAAAATTTAAGTCTAGAAGAGAAAAAGTGAATCTATTCATCATAGATTAAATCGACAAGATTAGTTTTGAGAAATGAATGGATACAAATAGATAAATTCTGAGAGTAAATCTCAAGGATGAGAATTCAAAACCTATAAAAAAGACGGGAAAAAAAAAAGTAAAGAGTTGAGGGTAATTTTGAAATTAATATAAGTCTTTTGAGAAGTGATGGAAATGTAAAAATATTTAAGAGGTGCACTCGGAAAAAGGGTATTTTTGGAAGTTAGAGGGGTGCAATTGCTCCACTCTTAAAGCATCTCCAAAAGATTTTACTAATTTTACTCTTTAAATATTTATTTTGTTACTTATGTGGCAAAATAAAAGAGTGAAAAAATATGTTATCCTCCAAAAGACTTTTTAAATAAAAATAAATTAATATTATTTTAATCTAATAACTATTTTTTGAAAAAAAAAACAAATAATAATTAAATCATTTATCTCTTTCTCTCCAATCAAAAGTAATAAAATATAAATTGAAGAGAAAGAAAGCTACTTTACAAAATTAAAGAGAGAGAACCATTTCTTGTTTAAAGAATCTTAATTAGAGTGTCTTTTGAAGTCATAAATATTTATGTGGCTCTTTAAATAAATAGTAAAATCTTATTTGAAGAGTCTTTTGGTGATGCTCTTATAGGCTAAGTTGCAATTGTTATTATTTAACACCCATTTGTATTGAATAAAAAATTCAAGTAGTGATTAATGATTAATAAATTAAAAAAATAAATAAATTTAATCTTACCGATTCATTATGACTAAAAAAAAATTCGAAACATAAGATTTTAAAAGCAAAAAGTGAGCCATCTCCTTAATTGGGCACAACTGCAACTTACCAAGACCCTAATATTAGAGTCCCCAACCCACCACAAACAATTTTTAGACACCTTATACTGTATCCATGCATTTGAAGTCTCGTAAATCCCTAAATTATAAAGAGTAATGATAGAACTACAAACTGTTTTGTACAAACTAATGTAGCATGAATAAATTAATTATATAAATCTCTCATGAGCCCACATAATTTTAAAAAAATAACTTTTATTATTTTTCAACTAATCTATTCATGCCACATCAATTTGTACAAACTAGTTTGTACAAAACAGTTTGTGACTCCATCATTATTGAATTGTAAAATACTAATATTCACTGCAAGAAAAAAAATATTCACAAAAAAAAAAAAACACCTTGTTATGCCAATGTAAAGATACAAAACAGAAATTACGTTCAATCAGTCTTGATATTATTATTTTCATTAAAATTTATCGTTACCCTTCAGAAACAAATAAAGCAATTGAGAATTTGTGCAATTCAAGTCGGATCCACTCGACGGCCCAATTCGATATCTGGTTATCAATACAATCATTATCCACGCATTCCGTAAACTAAACCCTAACCCAGTAATTCTAGTTGCACATTAGAAACTAATTTAGAATCCCTGTTTATCCGTTTTTCTATGTAGAGAGTGGGAAAAAGTGGGACTAGGAAGAAACTAATTTACAATTGAATGTACACTTTCAGTCTCAGTTAAATTAGAATCCATCTTTTAAACAAGATTTAACAAACATTTCTCGTTGCCACCTGGAACCGTAACCACTCACTGTCATCGACTGTGTCTACTTTTGGAAAGAGTTCTAATCAAACCTTTGGCAATCTTCCAAAACCAAAACGCATTCATAATTGCCAACATAGGGGGCACCACAAGCAAGCTGTAGAAGCCCAAGGGGAAGATTTCTTTTGCCTGAAACAAAACAAGAGAAACTCAGTGGACCAAACACTTTATTCTCCTACAGAAGAACATGAATAAATAAATGTAGAAAGTCCTTTTATGCTTCCAATAACTTAAAAAAGGACAGTATATACACATTAACAAACCGAAAGCACACTGATGAGAAAGCATAATATTTTCATCTCGACACTTAAATAGGTTACCATGATCTATTTGGTCAGAACTCAATGGTGTAGGATAACAAGAAAAGCTAGAACTGAAAGTATTAGTTTCAGTTATTTTCAAGTTCAATTACCACTCACCTGATCAAAATGGATAGCCATGTGGACAAAGAAGTAGATGAACAAAAGAATCCTGGCAACCTGATGAACCCAAAAGTTCATATCAAATATCAGAAAATGATAGAATGCAGAACAAAATGACCTAATATCTACAATAACAATACACAGCAGACCTGACTATGTAAAATAGATCACCAGTCATTTCAAATTCTAAAACATTTAATCAGGTCAGAGTCATTTCAATAAGGTAAGCATTGAACTGCTACAAACTTCTTGTAATTTAAAAAGTCTATGCAAGATGGTAGTAGCATAGAAATTCACAGCACAACATTCAAAATGTAACCATTTTCTCCTAGAATATACTTAACCAAACCACTTTGAAAGAAATACCTGCTTTAATACTCTTTTTTTTTTTTTTTGAAGAAAAAGTTGAGTAGATTGTATATAAAAAGAAAATTTACAAAAGGTGAACAAGATCTCCACTAGCACCAAAAACACCCTAAGTGCAGGGATCCTTAAAACAAAATATAAAATGAGGCCATAACCAACCAAAACAAGAGTATCGAACATGCAAAACCATTAAGTGCAGGGAAACAATGAATCCTTGTTAATTCATTAGAACAATTGCAGGAAAATCTAACCCCCAAGAGAAAAGGAACTTAAAATAAAAGAAAAGTGACCATCACTAATATGCATATAATACATTCTTAAAAATTATTTTGGCAAATTTCATAGTAACTAAGCAAGTCAAGCAACTTTGCCAAAATTTGAATTAACCAGAACATACTTCAATGCAATTGAACACACCTCAGTTTATCTGCTTTATTCCAATTGAAGAAACATTCTACATGAAAACATGAATAAATAAATAAATAGGTTTAAGGCATACAAGACATTACCAACCACCCCACGAACAATGCAACACCATTGCAGATGTAAATATTGGAGCTTTTCAGACCAGCAACATCTAAATACCTGAATAAATTATTATGTTGTAAGCATGTTAACAACAAAAAACAAATATGAAATACTTTCTAAAAGTTATCTTTACCATCTTAGATTTACAAAGGGTGTTGTAATCTCTGTGAAGAGAACCATCAGTATGTATATTTGTGCTTGACCACTTACAAGGGCGAGAAAGATTGAAAACATGGATAGCCCATGATGAAGGACCTAACAGAAAAGAGGAGACATATTAGGTAACCAAGTTCTATGAAAGGTAAACTCGGGAAAATAATATCTTGTTTCAAATATCCAAGAGAGAAATCTGCAGATGCCTAAAATTACTTATTGCCAACCACCAGGGCTAACCATAACCCTTCAAAGATTTATATGTATGTCTGTTTGTAAAGTCTCTTGCCAGTGTAGGAGACTTGCAATCATATCCCAATCACACCAGGTTAAGAGGTCCTAAGGTTGGGTCAAGAGGTGAGGCTAACAATAAAAGACCAAAAAAATGCCAAAAGTTAAATTATAAATAAAAACCAACCACCTCTATTCAGAGACGAGAATTATTAAAATTAAAAGATTAGGATAAATAGATAGTCTCACAGAATAGTTGATGTAATTGAACATCAAGCATGAATACTGTGTACTTACATATTCCAGACCACCTAAAGCTGGATAAAGCCAGAGAATCATTGCCAGGTCCGACAAAAAATAACCAATAGAGATCTGTATGAGAAAACAAATAAATAAGGATAAGAAAGATGTATCCAAAAACAAAAAAAAAAAAATCCAGATGAGTATAAAAGAAATTTACTTTCCCAATAAAACTTTTAAGTTTATTGCTCCATATTTGGTTTCAACTATTGACCCATTAGATTGTCTAATGTTGCCTACTTATGCCTATGCAAAAGCGAAATCTGCCGTCGCACCATAACACAGTTAATATTATATGGTCAAAAAGCAAGGTTTGACAGGCGATCAAGTGGAGGTCACATCCTTTCTCATATGTATCTAGAACTTTCAATCCTTTTTCTTCTCATCTAAATTGAACTAAACTCTCCTGCAATCTCCTGGAAGACACAGTTACTACTTTTATTTTTCTGGTTACGTATTTATCTGAATTTCCTAGAATTTAAATTTCCAGGCTTGAATTATAACTCTAATTTTCATGCCTTGGATTAAGGTAAAGTTTAATTCATTGCTTCCCTGGGGTAGGAGACACCAAATTCTTTATCAGACTAGAATACAACATATTTTCCTTGGCGTCAATATGACTTTGTAACCGCCCCCCTAATCAAATCATATGAATCCAATTAAATCATTAACGGAACCCAGCTAGTGCGTCCCCAATGACTATTGTAATGATTCCAAATCTGTGAAAAGAGTAGAAAAACCATCTTATGTTTACTTGAAGATGCCAAATGTAAAGTGACTAATACTTCGGTTAGAATACATATGATAAACATCCTATGTGGACTTACGAAGGGAGCAAAAAATAAATTATGATAATAAAATAATAAACTTTTGCATTGACTCACCCCCAATACTGTTTCTGATACAGAAGATGTTCTGTTAATAATTAACTGATCATGATAATCTTCACTGAAAAGATCTGACAACAGTAGGAGGTATAAAGAAGCAGTTGAGGCAATAAGAGCATGAAATGTTGAAAAGCCCCTGTACAACAATAGCCAATGCTTATAGCACAGAACTAAGTATAAACTGTGTGCAAAACTTTATAAGCCTAAACAAAAATTAGCAATTGAAGAATCTTACCGGTTGTTCCATTCAAGTTTCTTTTCATTGCTCAGTTTTCCATATCCCTTGAAGCACAAAATGCTGATGGTACCTGTTAATTTGTAAACCTTCAAGAACAAAGTTGAACAGATTCGGAAGCTATTAGGAAATGCCATATTATCTAACAATCAACGATAAGATTTGTTGATGCATTCTTTAATCTCACTTTAATAACAAAAACCATTAGCAAAGGATTTACTATAACAGCACTAACTTGCAAAGTATTTTCATAATCTAAAGCTAAAAAAAGTAGTGGGTTATTTATTTACTAAGCTAAAGTAGCCATAGAAGACATTCTCTCCCATACAACGACTGTTCTAACTTTCCTTCTCCATAACATTAAGCCATGTTCTGATTCCTGGGCTTTGTTAGAGTTGAAGTATTATTTTTGGGCCCTTATCTAATGGCTTAACCTTTTTGAGTCAAGTGGTAACTTTCCATGGCCAACTTGACCAAGAAGTCTTGTATTTCTTGTATTTGAATCACCTCACTATTAATTAAAATTACAATAAGTTGTCCTGATTTCTGTTACTTGCATGATAGATGTTAGAGCTTAAATGCAATTTTTTGATCCCTTCCAACAGCTTAAAACTTGGGTCAAATGATAACTTATCAGTCTGCGAACAAAGTAATAATCTGTAAAATGTAATGAATGGAACTCACTTGAGACCACTTATCAGACCAAGAAATTCCTTAATAAAATCCAAATTTTTCGCTTTGGCTTTGGTTCAAAGAATAAATAACACAGAAACTATTTCGGAAAAAAAAAAAGGCCATCTAATGATGAGTCCCTTCCCATCTTGGTTTGTTTTGTGCAGAAATTGGAGAGGCAAACAGAAACACATATTTTTCACTGCTTAACAGCTTATATTTTATGGGCAAAGATATAAAAGGAAACTAAAATTTTAAGGGCAACTCCAGGTTCTTTCATACACTTCTGCAGAAGAGCATTTTGGCCTTCAAGAAAAGAAAGGAAACAAAGAGTCTTTGGAAATATGCAGTCCGTGCACTTTTAAGATTTTTGAAGACAAAAGAGATGAAAACATTCTTTGCTTGTGAGTCAGAACCCTTTTTTGATTAATCAGTTTTGCAATCCAAAAAGTGCTTCCTAACTCTTAAGAGCACTATAGCTATCTCAAAATTAATTCATAAAATCAACTCATTGACTTATCAACTTTATCTTCGCCTTTAAACAAAAAATTATATATTGAGTTAGTCACCCATGATGAAATCTAAAAGTGAACTTTCAAGGAAGAATATATTGTATGAACGAATGACTTGAAGAAAAATAGATCACCATGTATATAAACACATCTAAGATTACCAAAGGCCTGGGACTTTTGTTTAGTGATTCATACTAGATTTTATTGGTTTATCTTAAATATTTCGTTTCAATCAACACTTCATTAGGGATTAATTAGTGAAACATGGGGTTTGAACAAAAGACCACATAGTCATAATTGCATTGAGACCAAGTTAAGCTACCATCAAATCTACAAGTTTGAGCTTATTGGTAAAGGCTTTAGCTCTAACAAATAACACTTAGAGCATAATCATAACATTTAATGTTTCACTCTAATTCGCATACAGTCGTAGAGTGTACTTGTATTTTTTTTTTTTTCAATTAACACACACGCACTAGTGAGGCTTGAACCCCGGATCTAAGTCCTAGGGAGACTGCTCCTTACTGTTGGAGCTAGACCTTGGCCTCAGATCCTAACTTCATAGTCCTACAAAGTACAATCATTAAAATTCGAACTTAGGTATGAGATAACTAGTCAAATTTTATTCATAATGGATCTAGGATTTCCATAGATCCTAACTTCCCTACACAGATAAAAAAAGAAAAATAAATAAATAAAACCCATTTTAGGTTTTTGTGAGATACTTTATTTTCACAGTCGCCAATGCACGGCGGCAGCCAAGCCAATAATATTTGTGCAACAAATAACAGAGAGAAAGGGATTTGTAGCATGGCCTGCCGCTCTGGCTATTCTAATATTCTAGTACTTTTGAAAGCAAAAGATTCCCACATCATTGTTTTAAAGAAATTAAGAATGGAAGATCTTTAATACTTGAACCTTATCAAGAACTAATCTTGAAAATGTTAATCACTAGGTCAACTTCAAAGGTTTCTATTACTGAGTGATGTTAACAAGCAGACAATCAGCTTTTTTTCATGTTTCGGGAGTAAAACATCAAAATTTGGTTATTCATCATGTATGAGGATTGGGTTTTTGGTTGTTTCACTGAAACAGAAATGTCATGCATGATAATTATAATTTTTTTGTTTCAAAATATGCTTTTCCGACTAAGGTGTTAGGAGTAAAATGCACTTTATAGAGAATATTCAAATCATTTTTTAGAACTTTGTCAACCAAATGTGATATTACAAATATCTAACAATCAATTTTACAGCAGATAAATCTTTTTATACTATTAGTTTTGCAACTTGGGACTAAAATTTTGAGAAACTAGCACACAAGAATCACGGGAGACAAGACAGTTGGTATAAAGTTCATGTCATGACAGTTCATAGTTAACACTTTGGTGCCCTAGCTATCTTTGTCGGTATTGACGACTTTAGCAATTAAACTTAAGCCTAATTGAAGAGTAACCAATTTAGATAAAACCTTTACCTAGTGTTAGTAAAGACAACACCCTGTAATCATAATTTCACTTATCCTATCCCACCAGCTAAGCGATGTTCAAACTAGTTAGTTCTGCATCCGAACTCCTATTTCGGTACTCTTTTTTAAGTAAAATGGAAATTTGGCCTAAATGACTCTGTAATGTAAGTAGAAAATGGCTTAAGCTATTACAAGAAATACTTACAATTGCGCACATAATGATGCCAAGAAAGACGGATACCAGCCAGTAAAATTGTTTGCTTGAACTGACATTACCCACCATGCTGCTCAAACTGCATCAAAAGGGCATGAATGTAGAGATCATTAATATGAATTTACACCCAATAAACCAAGTAACCTAGAATGAACGGCAAATGACCATTAAATGTCTGTAATGAGTTAGCCAGTGAATTTCAAAAACCAATTTAAATTAAATTATAAAATCAAAAATCAAAAATCAAAAAGAAAAAGAGAATCAAAGTGAGAGCAGCAGTTACTTCAGAAGAGAGAACATGAAATGAAATATTTTCTTCTTCTTGTTATTGATTCGATTCTTACAATGAACTAATATGAATGGATGGTTCCAGTGAGAGTGGGCTTCGATTTCAAAATCATAAATGCATATATCCACGTCAGCAGCTGACTTCGAGTCAGACAACACAATGGCAATATGGCATGACTAGATAATTAACGTTTGGGAAGCTGCTAAGTCATAATATAACTTAGAATTGACCTAAAAATAATTTTTCATAACCTCTTAATTATTTGATAATAATACTGAAATTATATTAAAAAAATAATTTTAAATTAATGTAAATTATAAATAATGTAAGACCCGTTTGTTTGTGGTTGTTGATCCGTCCCCTAACCCTTCTGTTCTTCTTCCTCCCTTGTCGGATTTACTTTGACCTACTTTTATTATTATCAATTCAATGCAAGGCAGCTGAAGTAAATGCAAGTTATTTAGTTTAGTTTAAGTGTTTAACATAGTCAATCGATAATTATTTTTTTGGGATAAAGATTCTCTTTCAATATTTTTTTCTCTCAATTTCTTTTAGTGAAATAAGTAGTTAAAATTCAAAATTTTAAATTCTGATGTTGATGTTAACAATTAAACTAACTCCTTTCACCAAATCTAGAAAATTAAGAGGGACTAAAAGAGAAAAATCAAAAAAAAAAAATTCTAATAGATTCGTTTAACAAACATTAATACATGATGATATAAACCATTTACTATTCTATTGTTATGATTTGAATAAGTCTAAGCGTTTTCTTTTTTTTTTTTAATTAATTGTACAATTTACTGGACATGTGTATTACAATTTAAAATTTATTAAAAATCTTCTATTGAGCATAACTAAAAAAATATATATTTAATTATTATTAGGAAAACAGTTATCACTATGTTCATTCCCATTTTGTAAAAGAGGGGCAAAAAGCCGCATTAATTTTACGAAATAGTTAATAAGTTGCATGTTTACGACAAAGGTACCCTTATTGTAGTGTCGATTTCATGTAATTTCCACCAATGCTTAAACATAAAGGTAATTTTATAAGTAAGAAATTGTTAGGATTTTCATAAAAAGGGCCTTGGTTTTGTTGGAGTAAAAAAAAAATCCAACTGCAAAATACAGACGGGCCTTCTGTCCCACTCCACGTTTGCAGCTGACAATTCTGACTACAAAAAATGTTATTGTTAATGTCCATTTCAGTATTTGTTGTCAAACTATGTCTTAGTCTTTGTGTCTATAATATTATTATCATTACTATTTGCCAAAACCTTTGTTAGATTAAAAAAAAATCAAAAAATATTTAATCTTCATTGATCAGCAAATAAATGATTAATCCAGAGAGTCAAAACAAAAATGTAAAAGAAAATCTTGTATGATGTTTCATCACATACCAATAATACATATAACACACGAATATAAATTGCGTCAATTTATGTTAATGAAGCTAGACAATTTGCCCTGCATTCCCTACTCCAAAGACTTCAAATCTCAATTATAGGCAATAGCTGATTAAGCTTGTTCATAAAAGGAATATAAACAAACTTGTAGACAGAAATACACATCCATGGCAACAATACCATTCAATGTTAGCACAGGACAAAACAAAAGAAATTCCAAGCAAAATTATAGTTAGTCCACAAGGTCTTATTTCACGTCAAAGCATATTGACATATGGGCAAAAGGGCAAAAGAAAAAACATATGGACAGGAAATGCATACAACACACCGAATTTACAACCTCCTGTCTTATTTGTAGTACGCAAAAAACAAGCATCACATCATTTCATCTTGTCGTCGTCATCTAGTAACCTCCTTGTATAAAAGCATTCAAACGGTTTAACTCCTCACGATGCTCACTCACCACAGCACGAACAACATCTCCGATGGACACCATGCCTATCATTCCCTTGTCATCAATTACTGGAATGTGCCGAATACGGTTATCTACCAAAATCAAGAGCATCAGGATTAACTCATCTAGATAAGCAATAAACAAACAAATTTAACCTAGGGCAGCAATATGTGACCTGTCATCAATTGCATTGCCCGCAGAACTTTGGTGTCAGGTGAGACAGTGATCAGCTTGTTCTGTAATCACCATAGATATGATTATCAAACAGCCAATATACACACTTATGCTTGCTTGAGCAAAAACATTTGCATATTCAATTATAAACAACCTTAGAACCAAACATATTTTCCTGGAAAAGGACTAGTTCATACCTCTTCAGTCATGATGTCCCCAACTTTAGTTGACTTGGATGATCTTCCCTGAACTATGATCTTTCTGAGATAATCTGGAATTTAATTGTAGCACAGAAAAATGGAAAAAATGAAAAAAAAAAATGTAAGCAAAAGGCATTGCACAGCACCATTTGACTAGTAAGGCCATCGTTACATCCCTAAAACCAAGGAAACAAAGGACACAGAGATGTGAACAAGAAAGTCAAGACATTAAAGTCAAAAGTTGCAAAGAAAAAATGAGCTTATTCAATCAGAAACTCAATGGTAAATAGAATTTTCACTCTTCGCATCATTCTTGCCTATGCGCCATGATTTAAACAGATCAATGTTCAATTGCTACAGCTAAAGCCAGACTCATTAAGATAGCGACTATTGAAGGACGTCATTTAACAAAAGTAGTACAAATAACTCACTGAAGGAAAGAGGAAAAGTAAGACAATTAGAAAGGAATATAAGTCAAAGCATCCAACAACAGCTAATATTTCCAGTACATTCATATTATTTTCAATTATGGTACGCTTTGAAAATACCTCTCTCGGTGATGATCCCAGCAACAGACTTTTGCTCTCCAGGTTTGACGACAACCAATGCTCCAACGTTATGCTGTGTCATCTGCAAAGATAATAAATTATTTAGACGTCTAAAAATGTGCTCATAATAAAATAAATAACTATTTCAAGGGGACGGTCGCTCACCGACTTGACAGCATCATAGACAGTGTCATCAGTAGTGCACCAAAGCCAAGAGCCATCAGCACCTTTACCTTTTGCTTTCAATATGTCTGAAATTGTCGTGCTTTCGAAACCATGCTCTTCCATACGAGCAGAAGAAACTGACTCAAACCGCGAAAAAACTACAGGCCTAAGCATCGGATTCGCCAAACGGATGCGTTGTAGAACAGCAGATTTGACGATATTTCCATGGGATAGAAATGATTGAATTGCCCCTTGCATTTTTTAACTATTACAACAAAATCAACAATGATGAAATAGAATCTTTCTGTAAGACCAAAAATCATGGGAAATAAATTCTCGACAATTTTGACATAACTCGTCAATTAATAAGCAGACAAAACGATATGAAATCTCAAAGAGTTAAATTGTTCTTGATCAACCGATCCGATTCATTTTTCGGTTTGAGTTCATTCATAAATTAAAGGCGCAAGAACAAGATCAAAACAACGATTACCCCAAGAACGAAAGGGCTTTTTACCTGTGAGTGTGAGAAAGCAATAATGGTGGCAGCGGCAGAAGCAGCAGATACGGGATAAGATTGAGAGATTTGATGTACCCTAAGTAGAACAGGGGGGAAATGGTAGTGGGTGAGAGTGACCCGTGATCCTAACTTTTATTTTGAGAAATTATATCTACACTACCTTTCTTTTGTCGTGTGTATATATATATATATATATATAACCACCGTAAAATTTTAAAATATTCTTTATATTATTTTTATTTTTAAACTTATTTCAATCAATTATTTTGATATTAAAAATAATTATTTTAACTTTAAATAAATTAAAAAATTATTTTATTCTATAAAATTTTAAAAATAAAAAATTATAATTATAAAAATTTTCTTAAATTTAATAAAATAAATAAATTAAAAAATATAAGATATTAATTTTTTATAATTATAATTTCATTTAAAAATTATCAGGTTAATTTTTTTATTTTTTGTAATTATAATTTCATTTAATTTGTATAAGGAAGTTTACAATAATTATAGAGAACTTTTCTCTTCATGTTAATTTTTGTAAACTTTCCTATAATTAATTTAATTACAAGAATTAAACAAAATTATAATTATAAAAAATTAACATGATAATTTTTAAATGCAATTATAATTATAAAAATTAATATCTTAAATTTTTAGATTTATTTATTTTATTAAATTTAGGGGTAATCTTATAATTATAGTAATTTTATTTTTTAAAATTTTATAAAATAAAAGTGTTTTAATTTATTTAGGAGTGAAATAATCATTTTATAATATGAAAGTGGTTGATTTGATATAAATTTAAAAATAAAGGTTATGTAAAAAATATATTAAAATTTTATAATGATTAGATGTACATATATGATAAAAGAAATGTAATATAAAGATAATTTTACTTTGATTTTTTAACTTCTTTTTTTATTTAATTATTAGCATATAGCCCTTTAACACACAAAATTTACATTTAGCATAAAGCCCTTATTTAATCATCCCGCTCTCCTAAGGATGTCGATTTTATAAATAAACGAGTCCAATTCTTAAAATTTTAGCGGGTACAGGTTCGGGTACCGATAGGAGTTCAGCCTCCATTAACTTATATGGGTTTGAAAAATGTTTTATTATCCGCGTGGTATGATGGTATCCAAATCTGGTCCCTTTTGCGTGTAAAAGCAATTTTATTATATGTATATATTTGAACACATACATTATAATTTGAACCTTTAAATGCAATATAAATTTATATGTTATTATCTAATATAATTATTTACACTAATGAAATTTTAAAAACATAAGTTTAACATAGAAACTATTATAAAAATGCTAATATTTTGCACATTTATTTTTTTTTTGAGTTTTTTAAATATTTTAAGTCTTTGTTAGTCTTCTATGTTGGTAGGAGTTTTGGAGGCAACGAAACAAAAAGGAGAAGAAAAGCTACAAGTTGGTATGAAAAATGCTCAAACTGCAATTTTATGGATCTTGATAACTTTTTGGATGACTTTTTTTTCTCAATTTACATTCTTGCGTTTTAGTAGACTTATGATAAGGTGAAGGATCGAATCAGGGCGGCTTTAAGGGGTTCAGGACGTTAGGCGAATTTTTTTCTTAAGCCTTTGTATATTCAATAATATTAACTCTCAAAGAAACATAAAATAACTTAAAATTTAATTTTCTTTTAGATTATACAAGCCATATGTCAATATAAAAAATAAAAATAAATTAATTTTTTTAAAAAGAACAACAATAATTTAAAATAAATAATAGAATTATAGCACCTGGAAAATTGGCTAGTTGAAATGAGTATGATGATCAGATGATGGCAATAGATTTCGCGAAAAATAATTTTTTTTGTAAAGAAGAAAGCAAGAAATTTTTAAGGTGAGATTATTATTGATTCAATGTATATTGGTTTTGAGGTTTTAATAGAGTTTAAAGAAATATTAAAAGTTAGTTCAAATGTTAAAAGTTTTAATAGAGTATTCTTTTTTGGAAAGTGAAAGTCCTTGAAAAGATTAACAATATAAAGTATTAACTAGTAAAAGCATTAATTTTACCATATATGAACATTATCAAATATGAATTTTTTATAAAAAATAAATCTTATTTTTAAGGTGAAGATTATCAAATATAGAATTTTTATTAAGCAAACAAATCTTAATTTTTGAATAATTATGAATGAGAGTAATAATAGGGAGATAATATAAAAATTAGGCTTTCTTAATTCTTATATACGTAACTTAATTCAAATCTTTAAAATCTTAGAAGAATAATTATTCATTAGTGTATTAATTAAATAAATATCAAATATAAGGGTCTTTCTTAAATTTAGGTCCTGGGCGACCGCTTAGTTCGCCTAGTGCTAAAGCCGCCTTTGAATCAGATTTGCCCTAAAAAGATTAATTCTTAAAGGGCCTACCGAATTTCTCTTTTAAACCTAATAGGAAATGTTTTTCTTAAATTATTATGCTGTATGGACTAATTTCTTTATGATGCGTTTGGTACACTGTATTGTATTATGTTGTATTATATTATTTTAATGCAGGTGTATGGTATTATGCTGTATGATGTTTGGTGTTACATTGTACTGTATTAATTTTTTTGTGATTAATTTAAATTATATATTTATAAAATAAAATTTATTGGTAATTAAAAATTAATATTATTTATATTGTTAATTTTAAATTAATATTATTCAAATTTATTCATATTAAAAATTTATTATTAGTTATATTAAATTGTTGAATAATAATCAATTTTTATATATTAATTACTATATATATATATATTAAATAATTTAATATTATGCTATATTTTTATATTTATATATTATTTAAGTATTTATTATTGGTTATATTAATTATTAAATATTAATCAATTTTATATATTAATTATCATAATATAATTAAATAATACATTATTTGGTTATATTTTTAATATAATATAATATTATTCAATGTCAATTATAAATTTATTAATTTACATTAATAATTATAATGTATAAATAAAAAAATATAATATAATATTATATTAAATGAAAAAAATTAAATAATATATTATTTAGTTATATTTTTAATATAATATAATATAATATAATTAAATAATCAATTATTAATTTTTATTAATAATAATAATGTAAAAATAATATTATATAATGTTATACTAAATTTTAAAAAAGTAAATAATACATTATTTAGTTATATTTTTAATATAATAAATATTAAATATGATATAATATTATTTAATAATATATTATAAATTTATTAATTTATAATAATAATTATATTGTCAAAATAAAATATAATATTATATTAAATTAAAAAATTATATTTATTTATTATTATTGCAAAGTAAAAAGAAAAAAACCGAAAGAAGAAGCTGGAGTTGGCGCATTAGCTAATCCTGACAAAATGTTGGGATTGGCTAATGCGCCAACTTGCTGCATTAAGGTGCATTCTAATGCAATAAGTTGGAGCCCCAAACATGGGGTTGCATTACATTAGTAATGCAATCCCATGTAATGAGGGGTACCAAACACCCCCTTAGTTTAAAGATATAAGCACATGAATATATTTGAATTAAATTTGGATATTTATATGAATTGATATGGCCTAAGTTATGAGAAACATAAACCCTAATTGATGAACCCATAAGTTTATTTTAATCATAACTTTTGTTACAGTGATTTTTTCTCTGTAAATTTAGTATCATTAGAAAGATAATTTAGAGATCTTTCCAACGATATATCATATTCATAATTCTAAGTTATATGGACAGAGAACGAGCCAATCACAGTTCTAGCTATATTGTGTAATCACTAATCAGTGGTGGCTATTTATCATAAAATAACTATGTTATTCATATATTTAATTAAATATGGTCATAATAAAATAATAAATCATTAAAAATAAATTATATTAACTTATATGTCATTATTTAATGTTATAGGAATGATGATGAGTGTGTTGTGGATATTAGGATGATGAAGGAGACATTAGAATATTACATTGATTTTACTCCTACAACTGATGGATTTTTTATTATCTTTCTTATTTGTTTGTTTTGGTGTAAAAGCATAAGCTACAATATTTATTTGATTTTTGAGAAAAATTATAAAATTTAATTGTTATCAATACATTTTAGTTTTTAATTTTCTTTTTAAAAAAATTATTGTTCTTTTATTATTGAGTTTTAAAATTCGCGACAGATAGAATTCATAACGGATCTAGAGCAAATTTGGATTTTAATTTTTTATGGGGATTTAGAGCAAATATAGATCTTTGTTTTTTTTTTCCTTCTAGATATAGAGCCAAAAACATGAATCTATGACAGATCTAGAGTAGATACGAATCCCGATTTCTTTATAGATCTAGATCTAGAACAAAATAGAGCCCACTCATATCTACCCCATTGCCATTAGATATAAACAGAAAATAAAATGTCATTAAATTTTTGTATTAAATAATTTTAAAATAAAATTTAGGCGTTATTTATTTAAGAAAGACATATAAAGTATCTATTTTGGTTATTTCCATATACATCACACTTAAATAAGTAATTTATCAAACATATATTGAAAATTATTTGATAAGTGATTCATCTATAATCTAAATTTAACATACAAACAACTAAATTATTTTCAGAATCTAATGCAATCTGAAACATTAATCCAGATTAATTTCAATCTTAAATACCATTCCCTTTTATTATGTTTCACAATTATTGAATACTCGATGGATTTTTATTATTTTCGTTAAGAGAATTTTCATTCTTTATCTCATTGTATTAATTCAATTTGGTAATATGTTAGTTAAAAGCCAAGAATTACATTAACAAGAATCTCTTAATTTGATTCACCATGGTAATTAACCAGAAGCATAACAATTAGACCTCCAAAATGGTCATGAAATCGCAATCGTGGAATTCGTTTTGTAAAAGTCATGTGGGTAAGATTGTCGTTCGTTCTAGGATAAAAAAAAAAAAAATGGATTGTAATCATTATATAAACTATCAATATAAAGGAAAAAAATCATTATATAAACTATCCAACTTAAGAACAATCATTATGAATAAGTTTATCCATTATATTTTAAAAAAAGTACTATTTAGACAGGATCCAAATAGTAATAAAAATTACTATTATAGACAGAATCGTCCACAGAAATATTCAAAAAAAAACTTATTATTCTTCAAAACTACAATTTCATGAATCATTGCAAGAGCTGTAATGAGCTGCCGATCAAGTAGTATGCCCTCCTAACCTACTAAAATGAAACATTAGCATTATTTAAAGCATAAACTATATAGTTATATATTTAAAACATCAACTATAACATTTAATTTAGAAAAATGATATTTTATCCAAAATTTCGTTAAACTAAATTTACCTAATATTTTTCGCTGCCTAATTTTGGTTTGATTTTAATAAATTTTAATTTCGATATAATGATAGCTAGAATTTCGAATTAGGGTTGGCAAAATCTGGATTCGGATCTGGATGTAGCTAGGTGCATCCGCATTCGGATCTAGCTACATCCGGATTCGGATCTAGCTACATCCGGATGCGGGTAATATCCGCAACGGATGCGGGCAGATATTCTGGATATCCGGATTTGCAAATTTAAAATTCAATAATTTAAAATATAATTTAATAATTTAATAATTTACCTAATATTATCAAATAAAATTCAATCATAATTCATAATTAACAACTAAGAATTCAACATGAATAACATACAACAACATCATAATTCATAATTAAAAATACCACAACATAAATTAAACATAAAAAATAATATAAATTCAACAATTTACCTAATATGAAATAAAATCCAATCATAAATTCATAATTCAACATTGACAATTCAACATGCATAACATACAACAACATCATAATCAACAATTAAAAATACCACAACATAAATCAAACATAAAAAATAACATAAATTCAACAATTTACCTAATAATATCAAATAAAATCCAATCATAAATTCATAATTCAACAATTAACAATTCAACATGCATAACATACAAAAATATCATAAATCTACAATTTTAAGCTTTTTAGCTTATATATTTTTCTATTAAAATTTGATTATATTAATAATTTAATTAAAAAGAATGCGAATCCGAATATCCGCATTTCCGGATGCACTTGCATCCGGACCGGATCCGAATTTTTTCGGATCCGGATCCTTTGCGGATCAGGATTTTTTTGCCATCCCTATTTCAAATCAAATATTAATACGGTTAAACACTTAACTTAAAAGTTGAAATGAATTTATACATAAGCATTTTCATGGTGACTACTGACAGGAATTTACTCCCATTATACCCTTAAAATACGGCATTTATCTAAAAACACCCTCATACTTCAAAATTCCTCATATATGCCTTTTTCCATGAGCAATTACCAAATTGCCCTAAATCAAAACCTAATTCCATCATTCTCCTTGGGTTTTTTATTTAAATATCCTATTTTTGCCCCAAAATAACAAATATATACTCTCTTACATACATATGCCTCATGAAGGTGGGAAAAGCCAAAAATACCCTTAAAAAAATCACAAATCTACACAATTCTCTCCCCCCCCCCCCCCCGCCACCTGCGTGTCTTCTTCCTCTCACCAATTTATTTTCACAATTTCCTCTTGTCACTATTTTTTCCTCTCTCACATTTTCCTCCTCTGTCACCATTTCATATCTCATCTTCAATACAAAGGTTTTTGAAAAAAAAAAAAACTCTTTCAAAAGGTGCATTATCAAGTGGCGGATAAGGTATGTTTGAAATGCCAAAATTTTGTTTGTTTAGATTTTGATTTGCTTTCATTACAAGTGTTTTTGCTAATGATTTTTTAGTTTTAATAGTACATTATTCATTTTTGTGCTTGCACACATACTATTGTATGAAATGTAAGGATTCAAGACCTCAATTTAAGTTATGAGTGATTGAAAAATCAGTGCAGGAAGAAGTCGAGTACGAAGTCGAATAAGTTTAGTGTTTAGTCGAGTAAGAAGTGGAGGGAGATGAGTAAGTCGAGTATGTAGTCGAGTAAGAAGTCGAGTAAGCATTTTAGTCGAGTATGTAGTCGAGTATGGAGTCGAGTAAGAGTCGAGTGAGTATATTGAATAAGTCAAGTATGTAGTCGAGTAAGAAGTCGAGTAAGAGTCGAGTATGAAGTCAAGTAAGTGTATTGAATAAGTCGAGTAGGAAGTTGAGAAGTATATTGAATAAGTCGAGTAGAGTATAAAGTCGAGAAGTATATTGAATAAGTCGAGTTGAGTAAGAGTCGAGTAAGTGTATAGAGTAAGTAGAGTATATTGAATGAGCCGAGTAGGTAGTCGAGTAGAAAGTCGAGTAAATTAATTAAATAAGTCGAGTAAGTATTGTAGTGTAGTTTTATTCAACTATTTCAATAACTTTTTTGCTAAAATTTGTTAATGATGGCAGTGTCTTCACTCGTCAATGGCAACTGTTCATGTTCCTATCTTGTTTAATGGTGAATGGAGTCAGGAAAATGGTGATTATAGATTTATGGGTACTCAGATACGGGGTATTAAAGTGCCACATTTAACTAAATTTGAGCGGTTAAGTGGCCGTCCAAAGAATAATAGAATACCATCTAAGGGTGAAGAAAAGTTGCCTCATAAATGCAGTCGATGTGGTAGTCGTGGACAAAATCGACTCAAATACATGACTCCAATGCCATTACATGAGGAGTGACGCCTTGTTTCAAATTTATATGCAATGTGAGTGACTCAATTCTTTGTATTCATTTCTATTTTGCCATTAATTTGTGCTTTATTTATTTCCTTAAACATGATTCAATGGCAGTATTAAATTTAACATTATGTGTCTATACAGGGTTTGGTGGAAAATCGTAGATGGAGGACTATCCAAAGTCATTGTATCAAGATTTCCGTACTGAAATTGTCTAAGGATGAACTTGCTAGTTGTTATAATATGACATTGTGTTTAATGTATGTTAGATAATTTATGGTTTGTTGCATAAATTATTCTTTATGAGATGAACTTGCTATTTGTTATGATATTATTTTTTAATGGTTATTGCATATGTGGAATTTTATTACATATATAAGTAGATGATTACATGGAAAAGTCGAGTATAGTATGCAGTCGAGTAAGTATTCGCTAAGTCAAGTAAGTAAGTCGAGTAAGTATATTACCTTAGTCGAGTAGTAAGTCGAGTAACTATATTCACTAAGTCAAGTAAGTATATTACCTAAGTCGAGTAGTAAGTCGAGTATGTTATTCAGTAAGTCGAGTAAGTATATACACTGAGTCGAGTAAGTATATTACCTAAGTCGAGTAGTAAGTCAAGTATGTATATTCAGTAAGTCCAGCAAGTATATACACTAAGTCGAGTAAGTATATTACCTAAGTCGAGTAAGTATATTACTTAAGTCGAGTAGTAAGTCGAGTATGTATATTCACTTAAGTCGAGTAATAAGTCGAGTATGTATATTCAGTAAGACAAGTACGTATATGCACTGAGTCGAGTAAGTATATTACCTAAGTCGAGTATGTATTTTCAGTAAGTCGGGTAAGTATACACTGAGTCGAGTAACTATATTCACTAAGTCGAGTAAGTATATTACCTAAGTCGAGTATGTATATTACCTAAGCCGAGTAATGAGTCGAGTACGTATATACACTGAGTCGAGTAAGTATATTACCTAAGTCGAGTAGTAAGTCGAGTATGTATTTTCAGTAAGTCGAGTAAGTATATACACTAAGTCGAGTAACTATATTCACTAAGTCGAGTAAGTATATTACCTAAGTCGAGAAAGTATATTACCTAAGTCGAGTATGTATATGCACTAAGTCGAGTAAGTATATTACCTAAGTCGAGTATGAAGTCGAGTAGTAAAATGAATTGTAAGGCGTAAGTCGAGTAATTAGTCGAGTATGTATATTCACTGAGTCGAGTAAGCATTCACTAAGTCCAGTTGTAATTAAGTATATACACTATGTCGAGTAGTGAGTCGAGTAAGAATATTCAGTAAGTCGAGTATGTACATTTACTAAGTTGAGTACATTGTCAAGTATAATCGATTACTTACCCGACTTGATGAAAAAAGTGCATAATTTTTCAAGAGGGCTTAATGCTTACAAAATATTTGTCCAAACCTTAATTAATCCTAGAAGTCAGTTCGATGACCATAAAGTTTCGATAAGGTTTTAATTAACATTATCTCAAAAGCTACACCATTGTTAATACAAAGCTAACTCATTGTTATCCAAAGCTAAACAATCAACTTCTGAACATAGTCAATCACATTCCTTTATCAGCTCCTTGTCAGTAAACAATCTTATCGAAACTTATTTTCGGTATGCATTAACGGCTGCTTGTGTAGGAATGCTGCTTGGAATGTGTTGACCACTTACAAGTACTTTTAAGTAATGCATAACAAACACCCCACAATCATTGCTACAAGAGACAGCTATAAAGATATAGTTAGTTTGACATTGCATCACTCAAAAGACAGTAAAAAGAGAAGACAATATTCCATACTTGTTCTTTTGTTTTTGGGTGTCTAAAACTCGCGTAACCTTCCACTTACGAGTTAGACAATTATCGTCAGAACGTGAAGCATACCATGAAATCTTATCTAGAATTAGTGGCATCATCACAACAAACGGCAACAACTCATTCTCAAATGCAGTGTCATTCACATAAACTAACATCGAATCATACACAAAAATTGTCTCTTGTTGAAGGTCAAATTCTGCCAATGCCCAATGTTCTTGCTTAGGATGAAGTGGAATATACACCTACAGAAAAAGCCATGAATAGCACATTTGAGTTTGGAAACATCTTAGGAAACATATCAAAAAAATTTAGGGTACTTACTTTGGAAACATCTTTCCAATGAACAATACATTTGAGTTTTTCACCCTTGGCATAATCAATGACATAGTTCGTAGCCTTATTTGTCCAAACTTTTTCAGGGTTGATCACATAAACTGAATACAAATGCTCTAACTTGAGATCTAGGGATGCTTTTGAGCAACACTTGAGAGCTGAGATCTAGATGTTCAAGATCTTACGGTGGAGTTGCCTGGCAGTGCCTATTTGTCTCTCGTGGATTCAATTGAATTCAGGCCAAGCTTGAACATCTGTATCATGTACATATAAGTTAAATTTCCTTTTATTCAGTATTCATTAAATGTTTGTTACAGCTTTGCTAATTAGCTTTGTTTTTTGTGTGCATTTGTATGTAAATTCGTTTTTGCGTTCATCCTTTTTCTCCCTCTCAAGTATTTTGTTAATAAATTTTGTAGTAATGAGACTGTTTCTATTTAAGACATTAAAACGCTTCCAAATGTTCTACAGAAAAATAATTTTGAATGGGGTATAGAGCCCTTTTCAGCTTCAAGTATAAAAAATTCTAGCAACTATACCCAATTCGTTTTCACCCAATTCATTTTAGGTATGAAAACAACAATCATTTACTTATTTTCCTCATCAATAAACACTCACAATTTTACCAAAATCACCAATTACTTTGCTCATTATTTTCAGCAAAAATCCTAAAATTTTTCATTGAGTATTTGAAGGAGAAAGAAGAATACGAACAATTACTTACCTAATATCCAATGACGGAGCAGAGACGAGGTGGTGGCGACACTGACAAGGCGGTGGTGACAACAAAAGGGTGATCCTTGGTGGTCACGGTTGTCCTACTTGTTCACTGCGTTATTGTTTCTTTTTTCGTTTTTTATCTTTGTTCGGCTTTTCTCCTTGCTCGACTTTGCTCCACGGGTTGAGTTTTGTGAGATTTAATCAAGGTTATTTTAGTCTTTTCCCTGATTTTCTTAAGCATATCTGTGTAAAATTCAAGAGTTTTATGATTTGAAGCATATATTGGGTATTTTTGAGTGACTGGGGTATATCCCACGCAATTCCATCATTCTCCTTAAATAATTCACGACCAGGTCATGTACACAGCACCCAAATTCTTCATCCACGATCAGCATACACAACACCCAACTGCAAGCTCCAATTTCAGAGTAAGCTCTAATTTCTTTCTACTTTTAATCTAAGCTGTTAATCTCTGTGTTTGTAACATAGTGTTGTTTCTTCCTGTTTGTTTTATTTTACAGTTTTTGAAGTTCTATTCGATCTTTTGCTCTTGCAGATCTGCCACTGCAAGCCAACTTCAAGCCATCAACAGTGCAAGGTATGTTTCCATTCTTCTTCTCTTTTTATGCTTTCTAAGGAATTTATTTTTTCCATTCTTCTTCTCTTTTTATGCTTTCTAAAGAATTTATTTTCTCTTGGTTTTTAATATTTTGTCTGTACACTTTGTTTTGGCTTTTGGGTGTCTGAGTTTTTGGTTAAAAAAAAATTTCCTTTTGTGCCACTGTTGCTCTAATGCTTGTGTTTGTTGTTGTGTTAATGCAGACTCAAAAACTTTAAGTTTCTTTTTGCTTTTAGTTGTGTTGCTTGTAATAGGTGATTCTCTGCTATGAGCTCCTTTTGACCTCTCTTATTTTTTGTGTAATTTCTGTGCTTGTGCAATACTTGTATGTTTCTGCAAAGCTAGCAGTGAAATGCATTTTGTTGAAGTTTTCTTTTTTCTTTGTTACTGTTTGTTGTGCTATTTTTCTTTGTAAGAAACTTTGTCTCTCTTATAAAATATATTTGCTATGCAAACTGTCTCTCTTATAAAATATATTTGCTATGCTATGTTATGTTTAACTAAAAGCTTGGATTAGTTTTGGTTGAGTAATATAAAGATAAGCCTAAAACTGGTTAATTTTTTGGCTTATAGAGAAAGGCAGTGAATCACAACTAGAAGCGAAGCCCTTAATGAATTGTCAGGCAGTAATTTTATCCTCCTTTGATGTTTCATTAATACCCATGATCATCTAAGCATATTTTGTTTATCAATCATCTATTTAATTTGTATGTAAAATTTTAAAAGGTGGGATTGAGACTAGAGCTGTCATAAAATCACAAGCCATTAGCTTTATGGAGAGAAAGTTTGTTTCTTGATTATTATTGCAAATTTTGACAATTGGGTTTTGTGTCAATGATGCTGTAAATGGATACATATACAACTTCATTTTTCTTATTTTCTCGCTTATGATATATAAAGTTATGTTTATTTTGCTTTTGTTTTTGTGTTCATTTAATCATAGATTAAAAGTTGCATTTTCTTTCTTTGTACTGTGCAAACCAAGCAGAGGTTATAGAGATTTTTTTTCTTGAAATCATTGTACATAAGTTGAATCATTTACGTTTTATATACTGGTTGTAGTCATGTAATGAATGCTTTACTCGACTGCAGTCGTGTAATGAATACTTTACTCGACTGTAGTCTTACAAGGAAAATTGTACTCAACTAGTATGTCATATAATTTTTCTGATTGATTTAGAATATATTGATGGAAGAAGAGGCATGAAAGCATAATCTACTTGTATCTAATCTTACAAACACACACGATTGAGGTCAAGAACAAGCATTTGGAAGAGATGAAGGAAAGATGCATCGAGGTTTCAAACTTCATTAAGAACTTAATGGATGAGAAAGATAGGCTTGTTCGGGGTATAATGAAGGTAGGTCTTGTCATGGAATTTAATAATTATCAAGAACTGGATCACGGAAATCCAACTATATACATTTTTCCATTCTATTGGCATCGCTATATATTCTTCAATTACTAGGAACAAAATCAGTGACTGTATATTGTTCTTTGGTTACAGGCAAGAACATCTGAGATTCCTTTCTTCTGAATTTTTTACAGTTACTGGTTGTTTATGATATTATGAAATTGTGGTTTGATTCTCTTATGCTTGAATTAATTAATTTATTTTTTATTGCTTCAAAGAGATAAAGAAAATACTGCTCAGTGCACGAGACCACTTTCAGAGGATTTTTACTGAACATGAAAATTTTAAGTTGCAACTGGAGGATTGGAAGAAAGAGCTTGAGTTCCTTGGGGTAGAATTGGAAAAAAGGGAGGCAAAGAATGAAAATGATAGAAAAGCTCTCGCTGAGAAGATTGAAAAGGTACTAATCTTGTTACTTGAATGTTCCACTTTCTGTAAGTGTCTTGTATGTCGTATAGGAAAATGCTAAAAGGTGTGATTGCAAAATGAATTTTATTTCTCTTTTAGAATGCAATGAGAAACAGTTCGCTTCAATTGGTTGTACTGGAACAACAGAAGGCTGATGACAATATTAGGAAACTGGCCGAAGATCAGAAAGTTTGTCCCTTTTAATTCTCTAGTCATAACCACAATGCATCCATATCAATACCTCCGAGACTTGATGATAGATGACTGTCATTGCTGCTTTTAATTTCATACAGATGCAGGAGGAGCTTCATAACAAAATAATTCAACTGGAAAAACAACCGGATGCAAAACAAGCTCTGAAACTGGAAATTAAGTGACTGAGGGGGACGTCAAATGTGATGAAGCACATGAGCAATGATGGTGATGCAGAGGTTCAGCAAAAGATGGAAACAATACTTAAAGATTTGAGAGAAAATGAAGGAGAGCTTGAAGATCTAAAAGCATTGAACCAGATTCTAATCATAAAAGAACGTAAAAGAAACGATAAGCTACAGGATGCTTGTAAAGAATTGATTAATGTGAGTATTTCTTCTTCTATTAGTGTAGCTACCTACTTCAGCAATTAGCCAGATGATTTCCATTGAGATGGTTTTATAAGATTATGAATTGTAAGAATATGTACTTTAATCTTTGCCTCTTTTCTGTTTTTCAGGATTCATTTTGCTTACCTGAACGGACCTTTCATAGTATTATCGATGGTAGATATAAACTGAAGAAAGGATTTTGAATAGATTGGCATGCAGTATCCACTTTTGTGCTATCAGATAATTATCAATTATTGATGGTAGAAATCTAGGTGGCTCAGAAACTCACGAGTGAATGAGAAAATTGGAAAACTCTGTGATTATGTGAAAAAGGTGTGCAGACTGTTTGCATAATCTCTTTCGATTGAGAATGATGAAGTCTAATTTTTCCTCATTTTTATATGATTTGTGAACTCTAGTTAAAGGCGTACTGTTGCTTCCTTTAGTTCTGCTTATGGTTCTTAACCCTTGCTACCAATTTCACAGGCCTTGAAAGAAACATCAGGTTGTAGTCATATTGGTCTTAAGAGAATGGGAGAACTTGACGGTAAACCATTCATTGAAGCAATGAAAAAAATGATATAATGAAGGTTCAGAACTGTGCTTATTGTGGGATGAGTATCTTAGGGATTCAGATTGGCATCCTTTCAAAGTTGTTTCAGCTGAAGGGAAACACAAGGTGTGCATTTCATTGATCTTGTAATTTTGGCTTTCACTCTAATTCCATGTGACCTTTTTTAAATATTCTTTTAATTCAATTTGCAGCTGTTCTGCACTAAGTGATTTTTGTGCATTTTCTAGATATTTGGTAGATTAGAACTCTAGAATGCACTGCACTTTTCTCTGTATATTTTTTGCGATGATGATTCATGATTATTCAAATAAAACACTTATTTAAGAGGGGAAAAAAAGTTAAAGCAGTTGCACGCTTTTATGGCTATGTATCTCGTTCTGTTGCCCATGAAATGCTCTATCTGCTTCAATTTATTTATGTATGCATGTCTGCGTTAGATGGCCTATAGCTGAAACAAAATTTATAAGAAATGTTCCAAAGTTTCCTGTAAATTTTGCTAGTAATACATTTTATTGGTCCAAATTCTAGATAGAGTTTAGTTTCTTTATATGCGTTTTCTTTTTAGCTGCTCCCAAGCTTCTCGTTACATTACTTCCCTAAAAATGTGCATAACGTTTGCTAGCCATTCAGGAAATACTAAATGAAGAAGATGAAAAATTGAAAGGTCTGAAGAAACAAATGGGTGAAGAAGCGTACAAGGCAGTGACTACAACTTTACTGAAGATCAATGAATACAATCCAAGTGGAAGGTATATAACCTTGGAGTTGTGGAACTTTCAAGAAGGAAAAAGGGCTAGACTACAAGAGGGAGTTGAAATTTTACTGAAGCAATGGAAATTATTAAAAAAAAGCAAGAGATGAATTGTTTTGAAAGTTAGCATGCCTTTTTTTATCCTTGCTCTTTTTGTCTCTTTCGCTTGTTTTTGCCCAAATTTGGACCCATCAAACTCCATCTCAATACTCAAATGATCCTTTATACAAAAATTTTTATACAGGTTCCACTTCCCCTACCCTACATGAATTTGTCACCATTCTAAGTATTGTCTTATCTTTGACTCATTGAATTTTGCTGCAGGTGATCAAAAAATGATGATACTGCTTTTCATGCTTTGTCTCTGATTAATTTCCAACTAACTTGTCATTGTTACCCAGGTGGTGCTACTAGGGTAACGGTAGAAAGCTTAGCCGAGAGAAGCAACAGTTGTAGAAACTAGAAATATATAGAGACCTTTTACCTTTCACATTTCACTTAAACTATCAAGTAGAATACATATATAAAAGCAATGTCCAGTTTTGTGAGAGATTTTGATGGGATTATTCGGTTCCTCATTTTTGCCCAAATATGATCCACTTGCTACTTTCCATTGAATGATGAAAACTGATGTGCAAATACAGAAAGTCGTTAGTTTTGTTAAGCATGCTATATGTGCGATTGTAAAAAAGATATTTTCATTTGCAAATTGCCATGTTATTGATCATGCTTGAAATTTTCCCATATTGTATTTGGTACTTTTTGATATTTGCGTTGGTCTCCAAGCTTCTGGTTGATTGTTGCACAAGCAGCTGATATCCAAAATATTAAAAAAACTATTTAAAGTAAGTTTATTGATAGGTGCCAATCAAAGGCCTAGGGGTGGGCACAGTTCAGTTCGAAATTGAATAGAACGAATACATTTGATTATTTTTTAAAAAGAACCGAATGATATAAAGAATTGAATATGAACCGAACAATTCGGTTCGGTTCTTTCAGTTCTGGGCCTATTGGGCCTATTTTGAACCCATAAATTTTTAACCCATTGGCCCCATAAATGAAATAATTTTTCTCAATTTTAAAATCTGCAAAACACTCAATTTATCACAGTTTCATTAAAAATACAAAAATACTAACAATATTATAATAAAATATTTGTTTGGGGGGAAATCTAGGTCAGATGTGGACCAATAACTCAATGACACATCGTAAGGAAAGTTAGCCCTAAATGACAAGATAGCTCACAGAGCTAAGTTCCCAGAGAAAAATAACAGTTTTGGTAAATATTACCAACATAAAGGGGTATTGTCGGAACTCAAGTTTTGGTAGTTGGAGCCCACACCTGAACAATGCATGCCATCATGTGTGAAAAAAAAAATCTCTTTTTTGGCTAAATACGACGAGCAAATAACTTTGGAGATTCTTCGCTAAGTAATAGAGTAACGCCACGTCAGCTACCCTCTGCAAAGCAACAAAAAGCAGCATGACCACTTGCTAGAGAGGTTACCACATGGCTGTGTTAGAGGCAAAAGGGTGGCTCCATGTTTTCTTGTCTCCCAAGCCTATAAATGTCACCATTTTGGGACCACAAATATAATTACCCAAATATCCTCACCTGAGGGAGGACGGCCAATAATCAAGCGCCACGTGTTAAAAATTTCCAAAATACCCTTAGGAACACTCCTATTTAAAGCCTAAGGGTTTCTCCAAAAAGGAGAAATTATTCAAAGAATTTCTGGATGATTAAAAAAAGAAACCCATCTTCTTCTCCCTCCATTTGTAAGGTTTCTTCCTCCATTTTTACAACTCTATAGAAGATCTCGATAAGCTCATCTCTCAAAAAAGCCTTTTCCTTTATTCAAGCTCTCTAATCCCCAAAAGACCCATATCTCCCTCATGTTATTATTCACCATAAAAACCTTTAATAAGGTTTTGTTCATATTGTAAAGCAAATCATGTCATACTTCATTTATATAGCGGATTAGAGATAAGCCACTCCTGTGGATGCAGGCCTAAGGGCCGAACTACGTAAAATATTGTGTATTTTTTATTGTTTATGCTTATTTCCTACTTGTTATGATGGTTTTGGTGTCCATATTTCATTTCTTTTATGAGTTCACTCGAGTTATATTACGAGCCCCATATAAGCTCTCGGGAGCTATCCTCAAGTTCGCCAGAGCTATTCCCTAAACTCCTTTAAACCCCCCATATTAACTTGCTAAATTACCTCTACAGAGCTCTCCATATTATTCTAAACCCAAAACACCTCAGTTCACCTCCCAAGTTACCTCAGCTTACCTCCCAAATCACCTCAGCTATTCCTCCTAGCCCAAACAACATAAATACACACCTAAACCCCAATCCAAACTTAGCCCGTTCCCCCTTCCAAATAATAAATTTTACTTACTTTGATCGGAATTGACTTAGATCCAATGAGGACCACCATTTAACGGTTCAAATCGGATCATAACGAAAATTCGGTTAAAACAGTTGGTGGCTAGTTTGGATTGGGTTACATTTGAATAAAAGGTGGAAGAGGCACCCTCATATGCAAACACCGCTAAGTGGAGTAACATGAGATGCGTAAGCAAGCAAGCGGAGATATATTTACCAAATCAAGAGTTCAACTTGAGCACTCGTAATGGGAAGCTAAGTAAGAGATGCTAGAAGAGGAAATCTCAGCAGAGATTAAAGTGTAGCTCATATGGAAAGGAAGCTGACTAAGAGATGCTAGAAGAGGAAACCTCAGCAGAGATTAAAGTGTAGCTCATATGGAAGTATAACTCTAATCGCTTCTGTCTTATCTCTCTTATTCATTTATTTGTATTCATAAATATTGTGTGCATGCCTTGTTCAGTGGTTCCCCATAATAGGCAATTATCCTCTTTTTAATTTTTAGAAATCGTTACGACAAATCAAGAGGCCCAAGAGTCTCACCTCACTTAGGTTAACTCCTGCCATGTCATGTAATGACATGAGCTCTCGTTGCCTAGAGGAAAATTATCTATGAATGCATGTCTAATTTTTATATATGAACGTAGCTATTCTTATTCTCCTTTTAATATGGATGAATGGTTAACTCTTTATTTATTATGATTTGATTAATGCAATTTATCTCCACTTATGACTCTCTGTGTTTAACTCTTAGAGTGTAGCTCTAGATATCATAAGCTAGTCTTATTTCAGCTGATTTATATTGATTGCAACTCAAGAGCTGTGAACATGAACAAATCATCAACACGAGAATACCTCAACGAGGTTACCTACCTAGGGGATTGAGAACTCGTCTCCCCTAAAATCTATGTGTATCGCTAGGAGTTATCCTCATGTTTTATCGCCATATCTTATTGCCATATCTTATCACCATTATAAAAGAGCTAAGAAAGCTCTTGAGGAAATCGCCATGTTAAAAAAGGTAAGAAATCTCTTAAGTTGCCAGAGCTAGCTAAATGCAGCTCAGCTATCATTGCCAGAGCTGAGTATAGCTCAAATCGCTAGAGTTGAGGACAACTTAGTATTGAAATCGCTAGAGCTAACTGAGTGTAGCGCACCTATCATCGCCAGAAAGAGTATAGCTTCAATCGCTAGAGCGAGCATATCTCAAATCGCTAGAGTGAGTATAGCTCAAATCGTCAATGTTGAGTACAACTCAAGTATTAAAATTGCCGGACTTGTGAGAGAGACTCAGCAGCAATTTGACATGTGTCCCTCATGTAAATTTTCTCTTTGAGTTTCTTATGCTTCAATTCTTTCAACACAAGAAACAAGGGGGATCTTGTTTGGGGGGAAATCTAAGTGCAAATGGACTAATAACACAGTGACACGTGGCAAGAAAAGTCCGCCAAGAGAGATCATTTCGTTTGACTAAATGACAGGATAGCTCACAGAGCTAAGCTCCTAGAGAAAAATGACAGTTTCGGTAAATATTCCCAACATCAAGGGGTATTATCCGAACTCAAGTTTTGATAGTTAGAGCCCACACCTGAGCAGTGCACGCCATCATATGTGAAATAAAAAAATATCTCCTTTTTGGCTAAATACAATGAGCCAATAGCTTTGAAGATTCTTTACTGAGTAATAGAGTAACGCCGTGTCAGCTACCCTTTGCAAAGCACCAAAAAGCAGCAGGACCACTTGTTAGAGAGGCTGCCACATGGCTGTGTTAGAGGCAAAAGGGTGGCTGCATGTTTTCTTGCCTCCCAAGCCTATAAATGTCACTATTTTGGGACCACAAACATAATTACCCAAATATCCTCACCTGAGGGAGGACAGCCAATAATCAAGTGCCACGTATTCCTAAATTTCCAAAATACCCTTAGGAACACTCCTATTTAAAGCTCAAGGGTTTCTCCAAAAATGAGGAATTATTCAAATAACTTCTAGATGATTAAAAAAATAGACCTATCTTCTTCTCCCTCCATTTGTAAGGTTTCTTCCTCCATTTTTACAACTCCATAGAAGATCTTGATAAGCTCAACTCCCAAAGAAGCCTCTTCCTTTATTCAAGCTCTCTAATCCTCAAAAGACCCATATCTTCCTCATGTTATTATTCACCATAAACAACCTTTAATAAGATTTTGTTCATATTGTAAATCAAATCATGTAATACTTCATTTATATAGTGGATTGGAGATGAGCCACTCCCGTGAATGTAGGCCTAAGGGTTGAACTACGTAAAGTCTTATGTATTTTTTTATTGTTTATGCTTATTTCCTACTTGTTATAATGGTTTTGGTGTCCATTTTGCATTTTTTTATGAGTTCACTCGAGTAATATTACAAGCCCCGAATAAGCTCTCTAGAGCTATCCTCAAGTTCGCAAGAGCTATTCCATAAACTCCTTTAAACCCCCCATATTAACTTTCTAAATTACCTCCACAGAGCTCTCCATATTATTCTAAACTCAAAACACCTCAGTTCACCTTCCAAGTTACTTCAGCTTACCTCCCAAATCACCTCAGCTCACCTCCCAAATCACCGCAGCTCGCCTTCCAAATCACCTCAGCTATTCCTCCTAGCCCAAACAATAGAAATACACACCTAAACCCCAATCCAAACTTAACCCGTTCTCCCCCCTTCAAATAATAAATTTTACTTATTTTAATCAGATTTGACCTAGACCTGGTGAGAACCACTATTTAACGGTTTGAATCGGATCTTAACGAAAATTCGGTTAAAACAGTATTTAAAATACATTTATCACTATTGTCTTACTAACTACTAATAAGGTACTAAAAAAATATGAAATATTAAGATTTAACTAAACTTAGCATGATGGTCACTTGGTCGGTGAGCAGAAGCTACAGAACAGAAGCCATCGTGCGTTGAGAAGAATCTGACGAACGATAAGAAAAAGGTAAGAAGATGTCGTTCTGCCGTCAGTGGTCGAAACTTACATGGGGAGAGCTGAGAAGAATCTGTCGCATGGTGGTAGTGAGCACGAGTTGTGGTCAGTGTCTTGGTGATGGGGTAAAGGTCGGATGCACCACTGCAGAGTTTTTGCCTTTAGGTGACAGGCTGACTGGTGAAGGAGGGTAACGAAGGTTGGCTGCAGTGTTTAGGTTTTGATTTTAGGATTTGTTTTAGGGTGAAAACATTATATATAAATATATATACAGTAATTGTGTGTGTGCAAATCTATTGTAATCATTTGAGATAACCAATCAAAATATAACACATTTTAAATTTAGTAAAATTACAAAACTGTCTCGGTTTTTCGGTTCAACTTTATGAACCAAAGACTAAATTGGTATTTCAATTTTTTCTATATAATCATATATTTGGTTATTTATAAGAAAAAAAAACTTACCGTATCCATACCAAACTATAGGTTCAATTTGGTTTTTTTTAGGCCACGGTTTTTTTGTCCACCCCTAATCAAAGCTTGATTGAAATTGCTAAAGAAATAGAATTCTCTTAGGGTGAGAACTGACCTCTGAATTTGGATAAAAGTAGTTGCTGCCTTCATTGAATTTTGATAGAATTTAAACACATAAAAGTTGAACTACTTCTCCTAAGCTCTATAGTACGATTGCTACAAATAAGGGAAACACTACTCATTAGTTTAACATATCACAAATACGTAACTAAATTGCACGTCCTATTCTTATGCAAATATGTGAATGTTGGCCAACAATATGGACTCATTCTTCAACAGCAAGTTTTCAGCACACAACAGCACATCCCTCCTCCCATGACTTTCTTACATGTACCTTAGATTTCTAACGGTAACATGTTTTGAATGTCTTGGCTTATCAATACCTTCCCCTTTCAATCGAACCTTGTCCTCAAGGTTCAATGCATAATGAGTTCGTTATTATCTCCCTCAGATTTGTCTTCGTTGTTCATTTCTAATAGTAAAAGTTAGGGACCCTTACACTTATGGCTAGAAGAAAATTTGTCATCACAATTAAAACAAAAGCCTTAAACTCTTCTTCTTTTCATTTCCTCCCACAATAGCCGCTTCATGGGTCCTGTTGTTGGAGATTCCATTGGTGATGGAAGATTTAGGGAAGGACGATTAGTTGGTTGTGTTTGTGTGATTTGTGTGAATCTTTGTTGACGAAATAGTTGCTCATCCCTCATCTGGCCAAAGTACAAGCTTCTCCAAGTGATTTCGGTTTGAACATTTAGATTCCATCAGCTATGTCAGGTCTAAGTCCTCTCATAAAGGTCCCAACTAGTGCTTTTTGTGTCCAGCCTTGTACCGTATTTCCTGACTTCTCGAACTCTTTCTGATAATCCCTCAATGAACCCACCTTCTCAGTTTTTTATAAGGCTTCATCAAAATCTTCCCATTTGAAAAGGCCAAAACGAGCCCACAGCTCCTCTTAAAAAATAACCCATGTCACAGCACGACCTTCCTATTGTTAAGCTCGATGCAACCACTGCCACCATTGGTTGGCTTCTCTTTCAAGGTGGGAAAACTACTGAGGATACCTTTTGGTTGTCTGCTGTGCCTTGAAATTCAAAATATTGAGCTACCCGGTTGAACCATTCCATCGGATCTTCTCCAGTGTATCTTGGGAATTCTAATTTCACCATTTTCACCCCATTAAACAACTAAATCAATTTATTATTTCATAGATACCCTTACCCCATCTATATATATATATATATATATATATATATATATATATATATATATATATTATTTGGTTGGAAACCCGAGTGTGCGGGATATTGATCAGTTCTAAGCCTGATCTGGTTCCTAAGGCAGTACTTGCTACATAAGAGTGATAGTTCCTTTGGTATGCCTAACAACTTTAGTATGTTCCTCAGTCCATGCCACATGATTTTTCTTTAACCTATCATGCATAAGAACCTTATTTTCGTCTGAAATAGAGAAATTTTTGAACTAGAAACAGCTAAACCAGCTTTTCTTGTTGCAAAATAAAAGAGTCTACCTGGAGGGACTCTTTTGTTGTATATATATATATAAAGCTGGGGATTGGGAGAGGTGATGTGGCATTACCATTCTCGTCTTTTCATATTATCTTTAATCTAATAAATCTGCTATATCTTCTTTATATTTCTTCATCATTTTTTACTTTTTTATGTTCTATCAATTAATTTTGTTGTATAATAGTGACTTTTGTGAATCCTTATATTATTTAAAGCATTGAAAACATTCATGTCTCTTCCTTTTTCTATTTAAAACATTTACTCTCTTTCAACCGTTTCCAATTTTTTTTTTCATTATTACATTTGATGGGATTTTGATTTCACATTTGCAGCCTATTTTTGAGAATGGAGAATTAAGCAAAGAGAGGTTAAAACATGCACAATAGCTGAGACTGTGAGCTTATGGTGACTAAGTAATTTTTTTTTAAATCTTGATAGGAGCTAGCCTCTCTGTGGGAGAAGATGAGGCAACGGAATATTGCTAAAGAAGCCAGACTAAATTATGTATTTTGGTGCAAATGTAATATTCACAGTTATTAATTGTGTTATTTTGAATATTTTTCTTTTGATTAGATTGATAAGTGAGGCTCTGCAGAAGATGAAGGGAAAGATCCAAGAAATTGTTGGCTGCCATGTTTCCTCTCGTGTTCTTCAGGTAATTGTTGAAACTTTGTGTGGGATTTTTTGTATTTACATCTCTGATTTTTTCCCCTTAAGTGTGTTCTTTTCATTTTTCTTTCACCTCAGACTTGCGTCAAGTATTGTTCACAAGCTGAAAGAGATGTCATTTTTTAGGAGCTTCAGCCACACTTTCTATCCCTAGCTGATAACACTTATGCAGTTCATCTCGTGAAGAAAATGTTAGTTAATGGTATGATTTAGCCCCTAAGAATGAAAAGAGAAACTTAAGGATTTTGCTTGAATGACTAATTCGTATATGGTGTTCTTGGTCGTCTAACCCTCTATTTTGTGATTATTTGATGATACTCTTATGTTCTAATTGTAGCTTCAAAGAAACAGCTAGCAGGGTTTATTTCAGCACTCCATAGGCATGTTGCTTCCCTTCTTTGACACATGGTTGGATCTGTTGGTACATTATTACTATCTTGGTCTTTGCTTTTTTCTTTTCAATATGAAGAGTAGAATGGCCCAATTATGTTAGTAATCTCATACAAACATTACCTCTGGGCTTTTAACTCAAGTTTTGGAGGGTTGGGAATTTGGTAGCTAGGAGTCTTTGGTTTAAAAATATTTTATTAAGTGATAAAGAAAAAGAAAATCCTTATTCCAATTTGCTGGAGTAATTTTCTTTAACTTAATTTAGATAGACTTGTAGTTTCCTAGGACTTATAAAGAAATGAAACATGTCTCACTATAATATGATTTAACTAATTGATTCATCTGCAAGAAATTTTGATGATGTCCTAGTAGGAATCTGGTCTATCTATCGTTGACCCTTTCTGTTTTATAAAGTTTATCGCTCTTTTTCTTTTCTTTGCAGTTGTCGAGCATGCATACCAGCTGGGAAATGCAACTAAAAAACAAGAGCTTCTGAGAGAATTGTACTCTACAGAGCTTCAGTTGTTTAAGGACCTAGTGTCAATCAAAGAGAGTAGGTAAACCAAAGAATTAACATTCTTTCATCAATGAATCAATTAATTGATGATCTGTTTCAGCAGGATAGTTGCAGCAATATCTTGTGCAACTCTGAGGATTCTGTTACTTTTCTTTCCTTTTTCAATTTTGCTTTTTCCTTTTTGGTTACAATTATGTTTCATTGAATAGTCATGGGCATTTGTTCTATTGAAAAAAGAGATTGTAGTGGTGTACCATTCTTTGGAATTTGTCAAGGAAGACTACATTATTGAAACTCTGTTCTTGAAGAAAATTATTTAATGGATGATTAAATGGATTCATTGTTCTCCCCTTGTAAATGCTTGTGAGAATTAATTATAATGTATTGTAATGGGCATGTATGGATTTTCTTAAAAGTTAAATCTGCTCACAACTTTTTCACTGGGCCATTTCATATGGAATTGGAAATTCTCAAGCAAGGTCTTGGTTCTGTAGTCAACTATTTAATCTTTTTTAATCTGCGGTAGGTTGGTAGATGTAATTTCAAAGCTAGGCCTGTAGAAAGCATCAGTGCTGAGACATCTGGCTTCTATAATTCAACCAATTCTAGAGAAAGGAATTGTGGATCATTCTATCATACACATAATCTTGATGGAGTACCTCAGAATGGCTGATAAGGTGTGTTTGAGATTTTTATGTGCATTCCATAAATTATAAGAAATTCTATAGTATTCTTTTCACTTGGAATTTTCTTCTCTTCTAAATCTGGTCTGTTGACAGTCCTCTACTGTAAACATAATTCAACAGTTGTCTGGCCCACTTCTTGCTCTATACCAAATCAAAACATAGATCAATACAATGCATATGATTAATCGACTAAACTAAATAATACAATTTACCTTCATCTATAAAATCTAGACGATTTAGATGGACAAAGAGATTACATCATATTAATATTCCTCAGACAATCTGTTAGGTTCAATCTGTCAAAAAGAGACCATGTCGTGCTAATGTTGTAGTCAACAAAATAAGTAGTGAGATAAACATCACAAATAAAGGAAAAAAATTAAGAAATCAACAAAGGCAATAATTTCATGTTTGGCTAACAACATAGACAGCACAGGAGATCGAAAGTTTCATGTGCATGCAAAATACTTAGTGCATTAAAGCCTAAACTGTCCAAGATTATCAGACCAGTTGACCTAACATCCAAGCAAGTGAGCCACTAAGTGATCATTTTAAACTCCCCAAAAAAAAAGTAAGAAAGGAAAGAAAGAAAGAAAGAAAAAAGAAGAGTGTTTTCAAGTTCCAGCCGCTTTAGTTCATGAGATAAGGTCCACTGAAACAAGGGATAATCTCTAGGAGTGACATACCTAGCATTTAATGTAAAAGTAATTCTTCAAACAACACAACATCTCTAAGAGAGTGTGAGAGACATTGTACCTTGAATTTACAGAGAAGTATTTCTTCACACAACACACAACACATCTTTTATGTTTAATACTTCCATATCCATTGCCATCCACCTAAATACTTTCACATCCAACCATCATTGGGCATGGCAGTTTCAGGAAATTATGACTTAACGACAAAAGTACCTTCGTGAATGACAACCCTTGAGTTTCACAAGGAGGCATACTCTAATGATCAATACTGGAAGTTATAGAAAAGCTTTTGGGTTTACATAATGTAAAATGGTAAGAATTTGGGAGAAGAGAAATCAAACTTCAAAATCAAAGATGGTCAAATACTAGCAGTCTTGTGACCCGTATATATATAGTAAGGCAGAAGGCAATTTTGATGTCCCGTGGCATATAAGGTTTCTATGGATTCATGGTCAGAACTGATTTAAGTAAAAGAAGGAAAAAAATTTAGGAAAATAGATTTCAAGGTCTTATGCAAACATTTTCAACTTTGTAATTCTTAATGTCGGCAGATGAAGATTCTAATTATCACTCCACTCCCCAAAATCGGAAGGGACCATGAGTAACTTAGGGTAGAATTCAATTAAAGTTGGCAAATTCTTTTAGTAGTTGATTGACTAAAACAAATTCGAGTTTTTTTTTTCATGTGCTTGTCCTTTCTCGGTATTTTTGCAAATGAATGGGATCGTATCTAAAAGAAAAGAGTTTAGAAAAGGCGTTGAAATCCGATGATAAATCGGAAATATTGATAGCGGTTGAAGAAATGTTATGCGAAAAAATCTACGAGTCGGTTTTATTTCAAGGAAAGAAATTGGTGGAAAGCACAAATTTGGACAAATTAGAATTGTTTGCTGGTGAATTAATCAAAGAACAAGAAAGGAGAAAAACAAGCATTAATGAAAAAGAAAAAATTAATGAAAATCACTCTGAATCCAATTAAAATGTAGAATGAATAAAATATCAAATAAGAGTTAACAAAATTGTTCTAAATTCTTTTTCCAAAGCCGCGCGAAATACAGTTCTATTTCTTAGTTTTAAATAATACCCATATGAACAGTCTCATTCTCTCTCGTTTTTACTAGGAATTGTGGACAAGTGAAATGATGCAACACCAATTCAACACCAATTTAATATTAAGTTGGGTTAAAAACTAAAATAACAAAGATTATTGATTAGATATATGGAATGTAAATTCAACTCTTTCAAAAAATGAAAGTTCTATTAATCATGTTGTAGCTATAGATTTTACTAATATTATATTATTTTCTTCACGATTGCTATTCGAGTGATCCCGCTCCACCGTTACTTATTACATGTGTAAGAAGAAATTATTATTATTATTTTATTATTATTATTTAATGAAGGAGATGTAGCATAACGGTAGACACATCACAAAGTGGAGATGCGCAAATTACATAACATCCAAGTGATATGAACAGTCGACGCATATAACCCGAGTTCGAATCAATTGGGTCTGGAGTCGGAGGTTTTAAACGATGGAAGCAGTTGCGGAGGGGCTATGGGGGCTGGCAGATTACCACGAAAACAAAGGAGAAATTGGAAAGGCTGTGAAATGCCTCGAAGCCCTTTGCCAGAGCCATGTGTCTTTCTTACCCATCGTTGAGGTCAAGACTCGTCTTCGCATATCCACTCTTCTCCTTAAACATACCCACAACGTGAATCACGCTAAGTCCCATCTCGAGCGTTCCCAGTTACTTCTCAAGTCCATCCCATCTTGTTTTGAGTTGAAGTGCAGAACTTTCAGCTTGCTCAGTCAGTGTTACCATCTTGTGGGTGCCATTCCTCCTCAAAAGCTCATTCTTTACAAGGCTCTTGACCTCACTTCTTCTGCTCCACAAGAGTATGATTCATTAACAATTCATTTCTTTCTTTCTTTCTTTTTTATTCTTTTTTAGTTTAATATGTCTAATTTTTTTTCAGTGTTGCTGTCAAGTTATGGTCTTGCAACTTCAATTCCCAGCTAGCAAATGCTTTTATTATTGAAGGAGACTTTCAAAGTTCTATCTCTGCTTTACAATCCGGTTATCATTGTGCCACTGAAATTTCTTATCCCGACTTGCAGGTTTCTTTCTGGAAAAACTTAATTTACAAACAAAATTTGATCATCTTATCTCTCTAGTAATTGATTGCTTTCGCTTATCAGATGTTCTTTGCCACTGCCATTCTTCATGTGCACCTTATGCAATGGGATGATGAGAATTCAGTTTTGAGATCTATTAATCAATGTGACAGGGTCTGGGAGTCTATTGATCCAAATCGAGTAAGTCAGCAGTTCATTGCCCTCTGCATAAACTTATTCATAGATTGATTTCCTTATTACTGTATACTTAAACTTATAACATCTGTAGAGAGGACAATGCCACGGTTTGCTGTTTTACAATGAGCTGCTGCACATATTCTACCGACTTCGCATCTGTGATTACAAGAATGCAGCACATCATGTTGATAATTTGGATGCTGCTGTGAAGGCTGATATGCAGAAAATGCAGGAAGTTCAGCAATTGACAAGTGAACTTGTTGCCTTGAATCAGAGTCTTTCCCGCCCTGACCTCCCTTCCAGGGACAGGTCAGCCCTTGCTGGAAGACAAGTAAAGCTTCAACAGCGGCTTAGAAGTCTGGAAGATTCAAGCTTAACTGGAAAAGACTCTCTTGAGCCTTCTTATTTTGGAAATGCCAGACGGGCATGGGATGATAAACTCGTGCTGGCACTGTCTCCTATGGATGGGGAATGGCTGCCAAAAAGTGCTGTCTATGCACTGGTGGACCTTATGGTGGTCATACTTGGGCGCCCAAAAGGACTTTTTAAGGAATGTATGCAGCGGATTCAATCTGGAATGCAGACTATACAAGGTTAATTTTTTGGACTAATATTATTCTTTTTCTATCTTTCTCCTTTTTGGTTAACATAGGTTGATGCTGGTTGCAGTGCGTAATTTTCCTTAAATTTTAATATCCTCCCTGACTCAGCTATTTAACTTGCATAGATACTTGGTGATTTGGTAATAGTTTTGGATATGAAAAGTTTCAACTCTTTGCTTGGGATACATCAAATTATAGCTTAGTCAATTTTTTAGTATAGCAGATGATATATCTTTGTTTAGCCTGCATCTCCTTAATCATCTTGATGTATTAGGAGTTTCCTACTATAAACAAGTTAGCATTATCAGTTTAGAATTGGTTGAATTCTCTGCCAAGGAGCCTGAGTAGTTATGCTTGTTGCAGATGCACTTGTGAAGCTTGGAATTACTGATGGTGTGAGAGGTATTAGACTTGTTTTTTGATGATGCGTTAATGATATTGCTTCAATCTTTCTTTTACTTTTTAAGATCATTTCTTTTTAAAAGTTTTCTGGAATTTTTGTTGAGCAGAAGTAGATTTGCAACACTCAGCTATCTGGATGGCTGGTGTGTATTTAATGCTACTGATGCAGTTCCTTGAGAATAAAGTGGCTGTGGAGCTCACACGGTCTGGATTTGTTGAAGCACAAGAGGTAGGTTGTCTGGTGCAATCATCGCCACAATCAAATCTTGCATCCTTGTTTCTCTTTCTTTTGGGATGACTTGCACCTCCTTAGTTATTATTATTTTTGTGGGTAACCTTTACTTAAGACTTCTTGTTCTTGATTCAATCTTCATTATTCATAGTAGTCAAGTAAAATCATCTATGCGCTGGGGACCAAATGGCTGCCAGTTGGATATGTAAAACACATTTATGCATTCTAGAAATTTGCCTCTGTCAAACAGTTGATGATTTCATAACTTCTCATGACTATGGTCTTCTGTTGTAGGACTGATATCTACTCCTAGGAAGGAACTTAAATCCCACCCAAATTTGATAACTCAATTTAGGAAAACAAACACTAACTCAAACATTTATAAGTCATTAAATTCCTTCCCAAGGAACCAATAGACGAAAGATTTGGAAGCAAAGGAAAATTTCAGATAGAATGGGGAGAAGAATCAGACGAATATATGAGGAAGTCAATATCTTCATTCAATATTTCATTAATTGATTACTTAAGTCTTATTGAAAAGTGAAAGGCACTATTATACTTCCCAAAGTCCCAAAAAAAAGAGGAAAAGAAGTCTACAAACAATAAGAAAATGGAAATCTCACTTGAACACAAATAATTAAATCCAACTTTGCTCAAGTAAATAACCTATACAGACAAAACAAATGAAAACTGAAATAAGGGAAAATAAAAAGAAGTCCTATGTAAGCATAGCTAGTCCTATATAATTCATGTATTAAGATACTACACAAATTAATAAGAAAATTGAGTTCTTGATTCCGCCACATCTAGTCTACGAAGATCCTCTTTAATATTTAGTCCTTCATTAGATCCAAACTCACTTTTTAGTACTTTTTCTTATGTCATTGTTAACTAGATTTTGGGGTAAATGGCACATCCAACTAAATACAATAAATTTGTAAAAGATGGGTTTTGGTGCCTAGCGTAATCAGGGCGTGCTGCCTGTTTAGACCTTCCATGAAGCTTTAGAAAGAAAAAAAAAGGTAAGGTTATTGGAAGGAGTTTAGATCTAAGGAGAAGTGATTTTAGGAGTTTTGCCTATCCTGCAAAAATGGAGAAAAGAGATTAGAGGTCTGGCAACCACAATCCGATGCTCAAATTAGTTTTGGGGTTTTTTTGAGTGTCAAGGTTTAAAAACCCTCGACAATGGCGTTGGCTTGTGGTTGAAGACGAGCTTCAGTTTTTTCAGTGTGTGTATTGCTTAGTTAGAAAGCGAAAACCTAAGCATTTATATATGGAGTGCGTCCGAGGCATTCCTGTCACTATGCCACCTGGCGTTATTCTATTGGCGCTTCTCTTTACCTAAGCGAGGACAATCCTGTCCTTTTATACATGTGGCTGTTTGGACCTTTGGAGCATGCATGGAGAATAACTCGGCTCTGAATTCATATAATTTGTCTACACATACAAGTGTTGGAATTCGACAATGTGGTCCAACTGCTTCTATGGAAGTAGCCCCACATCTACTGACGTGTCAGATAGGGCTGAATGGTCACAACTGCTTTTGAGTGAACCTTTTTAGCTCCTGCAGGCGTGGCAGCTTGATGCTCTCTCTTTTTCAACAAATTGTCTTTTTATTGGTTCCTCATTTTTCAGTTAAGTAAACAATATTCCTTATGAAGATAACGATTCCTCACATACCTAATATTTTGGATAATATCTTCAACTTTTTCTGTACTTGACGAGGTGGAATCCACATGCTATCTTAACCTCACGGTGCAATTTAACCTCCTCTTGGTAATTTTTCTATTATTAAACTTTATTGACATACGGCATTTTCCTATTAGCCTTCCATTTCTTCCCTAAACAAGATCTTTCTAGTTTCTTTATGACAAAAAATATTTGAAGTATAAGAAATTCTCAAAAGAGTTGTAAATGACATGTGACTATACCTGACTTTTGTTTATTGATGGCTGGATAAGGAGGGTACCTCACTTATCCTCTTCTTGAGCTAACCATAGGGGTCCAATCGTCTAGAAAACTGCTCCGCACTTATCTGCATAGTGGGCAGTAACTACCTTTGCTTTCTAAATATTGGGCCTTAGGGAATGGGGCATACACGTGGGCTATCGTTTGGCACGCATTTCCTTCTTTCTTTCTTCTATTTTTCTACTATATTTTTTGTTAATCCCATTATCCATATGGCTTCATAGGGACCAAACTTTTAGAGGGCAAGAGGGGTAACTGTCCACATGTTTTATCTCTTTCCTATTTTGAATTTCAAAATTAGTCACGTTTTCCAACTGTCAGATAAATGACCGCCTCCCTCTCTCTCTTTCCTCTTGGGACAAGCGGCAACACCTGCCTTCACTTGGCCCAAGAGCACAGTGCCTTGTTTAATGCCTTACTTTTCCCTCTTCCTCTTATTTTCTTCTTCTTCTGCAATCCTTAAAAATTTTCTCCTTCTTGTGCTTTACCGCAAAGATCTTCGTTCTCCCTTTTGGCGTTCATCAGGTACATCTGTCTCCCCTCATCTTTTTTGTTCCTATTATTCTTCTTTTTATGCATTTACTCTCGGTCTTAACTATAATCTCGTTTCGTCCTTTTGTCGTGGCAAAAGTTGTCAATCGATTTACTTTTGGTCTTACTTGAAATTCTTAATGAAATAAACCTCGAATGCCAAGGGATGAATCTGGAAACGATTGACAACTGTGGCCACAAGAAAAGGGAGGAATGAGGTTACAGGTAAAATTGCGAGTAATTGCCTAAAATGAAGAATAAGAGGAACAAAAAAGACTACCTGATGAACGCCAAAAAGGAGAATGAAGATCATCACAGTAAAGCACAAGAAGGAGAAGATTTTTAAAGATTGCAGAAAAAGAAGAAAATTTGAGGAAGAAGGAAAGAAAGGCATTAAAAAGGGGACTGTGCTCTTAGGCCAAATGAAGGCAGGCGTTATCACCTGTCACAAAAGGAAAGAGAGAGGGAGTCGGTTGTGTATCTGATGGTTGGCAAACGTGACTAATTTTGAAATTCAAATTAGTAAAGAGAGAGATAAAAGGATGCGTGGATTGTTACCCCTCTTAAAGTCACCCTATGTGGACAATGAGATAACCATCAATACCCTCTTAAAGTCTGGTCCCTATGAGGCCATGTGGACAATGAAATAACTATCAATAAAGAAAAGCCGGGTATCGTTACGTGTCATTTACAGCTATTTTGAGAATTTCTTCTGCCTTAAATATTTTTCGCCATAAAGAATTTAGGGGATCTTGTTTAGGAAAGAAAGGGAAGGCTAACAACAGAATGCCATGTGTCAATAAAGCTTAGTAATGGAAAAATCACCAAGAGGAGGTTAGCTTGCACTGGGAGGTTAAGATAGCACACGGATATCACAACGTCAATGACAGAAAAAGTTGGAGATATTATCCAAAGTATCAGGCATGTGAGGAATCATTATCTCGACAAAGAATATTGTTTTCTTAGCTGAAAATGAGGAATCAATAAGAAGACAATTTGTTCAAAAGAGGGAGCAGCAAGCTGCCACACCTGCAGGAGCCAAAAAGGCTCACTAAAAGGCAATTGGGACTATTTGGCTCTATCTAACACGTCAATAGCTACAAGTCTGCTTCCACAAAGGCAGTAGGACCATCCTTCCAGATTCCAACATGTGTATGTGTGGACAAACTAAATAAATAAGGAGCCAATTTATTCTCTAAGCATACTCCAAAGGCCCAAATAGCCACATGCATAAAAGGACAAAAATGTCCTTGCATTGGCAGAGAGAAGTGCTAATAGAGTAATGCCAGGTGGCATGGTGATAGGAATACCTCGGACGCACTCCATATATAAATGCTTAGGTTTTCTCTTTCTAACTAAACAATACACACACTGAAAAGGCTCGTTATCAACTTCTAGCCAATACCATTGTTGAGGGTTTCCCTTGACACTCAAAACTAACTTGAGCATTGGAGTACGGTCGCTCGACCTCTAACCTCTTTTCTCCATTTTTGTACCTTCCAGTAACCTCATCTCTTTTATTCTTTCTAAAGCTTCACAGAAGGTCCAAACAAACAGCACATCCTGATTACGCTAGGCACAAAACTCCATCGTTTACAAATTTATTGTGTTTAGCTGGATTTGGCATTTACCCCCAAATCTAGTTAAAACAGTCCTGGTCTTATCTCTACATTGGCCACCTGGCATCCTTTCTATTTGATTACTGATGCTATTGGTTTAAATAGACTTTTTTCTGTTGTTGGTTTCTCCAGTCCATCTTCTTGCACACCCATCGTATCTATTATCTGTTCAATAATTTGGAGTTACTAATTAGTATTTCTTTGTTTGCAGGCATTGGTGCAAATGAAAAATTGGTTCATTCGATTTCCAACTATTTTACAGGCTTGTGAGAGCATCATTGAGATGCTCAGGGGACAGTATGCTCATTCTGTTGGCTGTTATAGTGAAGCAGCTTTTCATTATGTCGAAGCAGCAAAGGTTAGTTGTTTAATCTGTAATTCTTAGCTTGGAAAATATTTGTATTACTCGTAAGTTTCCTTTTTAGTATTTCAATAATTCTGAATGATTGATGTCGGGAAAAATACTTATGGTGCACATGGCTGCACATACTAAGTTTTTATATGGACTTAGCAAATGCCATTTATCTGTCTAAATATATATCAATTTTCATCTAAAAAATAATTTTTATTAGTTTGAAATTAAAAAAATGTTTGTTGCTCAGATAACAGAGAGCAAATCGATGCAAGCAATGTGCCACGCTTATGCTGCTGTTTCTTACTTCTGTATTGGTGATGCTGAATCATCTTCACAGGTTAAAATTTTATCTGCTTAGAGGTTTTTTACATTTGTATCCCTAGAGTGAGTTAATATATGGTAACACCAATTTTGTTGAGCAGTTAATATTGTATCACTGAAAAGTAGTTGTATGCAGGCAATTGATTTGATTGGACCAGTTTACCAAATGAAGGATGCCTTTACTGGAGTTCGAGAGGAAGCAAGTCTCCATTTTGCTTATGGCCTTTTATTGATGAGGCAGCAAGATTTTCAAGAAGCAAGGTAGATTTTTGAATTCTTGTTAACTTCTGCTGCAATTAGCTCATTATGGTAAAAACTAGAAAGAAGTTTACATTCCATGTTGGAATAATTCAATCCATTTTATTCTCCATAGTCATTTTCAAAGGACTTTATTTACCGTACCATATTCTAATATGGTCTGTAGTTCATAGAAGACACTGGTTGTGTTTCTATCCTGTTCCCTTTTTGTCCTGACTATGAATTTGCTCCCATATATGACATGATTGACTGAATAAAATGAATTCTTATGAATCTGACCATAAAAATTTCACATAAATTACAATGGCATTATATTATAGTTTTCCAAATCTTTCTTGACGCACTAGACACCATTAATGGAAGAAAGAATGAAAAAAGAAAAAATCTATCTTGTTTTCTTCTCTATTTGGTATGCTGAAACAATTAATCTGATGCAGAAATCGACTTGCCAAAGGCTTGCAGATTGCTCATAATCATATGGGAAACCTTCAACTTGTTTCACAGTATTTGACAATCCTTGGAAACTTGGCACTTGCTCTGCATGACACTGTACAAGCCAGAGAGATCTTAAGATCCTCTCTTACACTGGCAAAGAAGCTTTATGATATTCCGACTCAGATCTGGGCGCTCTCTGTTTTGACAGGTATATCTAGCTCCCAATAACCTTTTGCATTCTTCACAATGGGAATCTTGTTGGTCTCTGAGCTAACTAATTTTCTAGTATATTTTTCCATTCTTATGTTCTATTGTACTATAATGATACTTCACATTTTTTTAGAGGGGAAGAACTCTTAGCAACTATTGCTTCCTCATGTACTTGGTTATAATGATTAAGTACTGTAAGAAAGAGTTATTGGTTTTGAAGCAAAACAAGATTACACGAACATTGTTAATAATTATTATTTGGAAATTCTATTTGTTCTTCTGACAAAAGTGCTGTATAATCTGTTTAATGACTTTTATTTTATTTTATTTTATTTTATTTTATTTTTAACTAAGTTGCATTTGACTAGTTGATTAAGCCATGCATTTTTTGGAGTCCAATTTCTAGTTTGCTTCAAATGGACTGGTATTTCTCCAAATGATGAAAATGGATTGGAGCATTATCCATTACTGTTATTGAAGAAAATGTCTTGTTATAAGATCGTTTTGATTGTCATTTGTTTTCCCTTTGACAATTTTCATTATGTCAACCCTTGTGTAATTACCATTAAATTTAGAAACTACAAGTCCTTCTATGTCATCACCCACTCATTGAAGTCCTTGTCACATATTTGTTTCATACGTTGAGTTCTTTTAGATCTCATCCAAGTTACGCAACATTTTGGCTTGTAGCTCTATATCAACAATTAGGTGAGAGAGGAAATGAAATGGAGAATGATGAATATCGAAGAAAAAAGCTAGATGAACTGCAAAAGAGGCTTGCTGATGCATATTCTTCCATTCATCACATTGAATTAGTAAGGGCCTTTTTTTTTTTGAACTTTTATTATATTTTTGGTTATATGATCAGAAACAGCTAGACATAACTAATCCCTCTAATCAATTGTTCGTCTTGTATACTTCTCTAAGCAGATTAACAAAGTGAAACTTGAAGTTCAACAATTTCATGAGCTTGACATCAAGCGTGCAATGGCAGGCCAATCCATGAGTGTCAATCTAGACATTCCAGAGTCTATTGGTCTGTCAACACCATTACCAGTACAGTCATCATCAAGGCTTATTGATTTAGATAGTGGAAGGCGCGGAAAGAGAAAAATCTAGTTTCTTCTGTTTTCTATTTTTTAATCTATTTAGTTATTTTGGAGTTATGTAAATTTACTTGAGGTTTTAGGAAACCAGAAGCCTGGTATAAGGTATATGGAACTTCAACCATAAATTGTAGAAAGGGAAATTCGAACATGATATGACACCCTTCGTGTTATGTTTGTTACTTTGTTGTATAGTATTTGAGTATAGTGTTTCCTGATTTTGCCATCTCAAGTCATTTTGTGTTTCTATTTTCTTTCTTGCACACTTGTGCTCGGACATCATGATAGCTGAGATTGTTAAGTGGTTGTATCTGCTTAGGCTATTAATGGTAAGCAATTCAGTAATTCTTTGATATATTTAAGTTAGCTGTCGCATGTACATTATTATCGTTAGGTTATTTCAATATGTGCCATTGCTGCAGTAAAGTTTCAAAAATTGTTCCTTGATTTCTTTTCCCTTTCTTTCCCTCCCTCCGGAGTCGGTTGCAAGTTTTTCTCATTTGGAAATGTGAGCACATGCCATTATATCAAATAATTAAGAGCACGGCTAAAACTAGGAAGGTCAGTCGTGTAACCAATGGAAGGGGAAACGCAAGAGTTAGTGAGTAATAAACGAAGATTTTACATATGGTGATTTGGATCAAAATTTTTAGTGCAACAATTCATCCTTTACAAAATACAGGTTCCAGTTTATCATTAGCTTTCTTCCTTTTTTTCCCCCTGGGGTGCAGTTCTTTTGCTTTTGCTTTTTGGAGGTCAAGCTGCATCTTCTTGAGTCAGTCCTGCAATTTCTTTGAGTGGCTTCCACATGAACTTCCTCCTGTGCATTCATTTAGTTGTTAACAGACATGTAATCATGTTAAGTTGGACCAAATGCAGAACAAACACTCTTAACCAACAGACTTACCAATTTCCACACTCTGCAATGACTCTGACTTTGGGGCGGAGTGTAGGAAGCAAAGCAAGAAACTGCAACTCTGACTTTGACAGAACCTGTGCAAAGGTATGATTAACGGTTGACCAACTAAAATGGCATGGTTCTTTATTTGTTAAATAGTCAATACTGTGTAAAGGAACTTAGATGAATACTTAGGGTAATGTACCTTGGCTTCAATTATCCAGACTACAAGTCCTTTTGCACTTGGGGGCAAGGCAGCAAGCCTGTAGTCGACTTCAGGTGGGAAATACCACCTAGCTATTGGCTGCTTTCCCACATGAGCCTAAATTAGACAGAAACAGCTGTATGAAAATATGAGCAGAGCTTTTGAGTTTTGATGATTGTCATATTTATTTATGCAATACATGCACAGTCAACTTACAGGGCAAACAGGGTAAACTTTAGTGAGAGTAGTTTCAGGATCACCAAGGCCGCGAGCACTAAGGTCGAGGAAGTAGTAGCCCTGGTATCTGAGACGATTAAGATAGCGGCCCTCATATCCACCCTCATGTGGTGTATAAATGGCAATGGCTTTGTGCTTCTCCACATCTGAAAGCCAACGCCCCAGATCAGGTTTTACCAAATCCCCTCCAATGAAGTCGCCTAATCCAATGCCACTACTAGCACTACAATTGATCACTCCAGCTCTTTTAGATGCCTTACCATTTCCCCTTCTCAATCCTTGCGTCATCATCCAGTTTCGTGTTGGTTGCTGCTTCTGTTGGATTTTGATGGAGGCGGGTGTTCCATAGTGCAGGCAAGCTGCTGCGGCCATTTCTTTCTTTTTATCTCAAGTGAAGCTTGTGTAGTGTGTTGCTTAAGAAAATATGAATGTCATGACAATGCAAGAAAAGAAAGAATGTAAACCAAAACCAAAGACACATTGTATGGCTGAGAAAAGAGATAAGAAACTAAAAATGTCATTTGCCAACGCTGGGAGACGGAGTGAGACTTATTCTACGCCCATGTCTTTCAATTCATTCTGTGCTTTGGAGGATGTGGACCCATAAGACAGAAATACGGCCAATTTAGTTCAAATATTACGGTCTTTTTTTTTTTTTTTTTTTTTGCCCTTTTTCAAATTCAAATTCAATCGTGAGATTAGTGATGACAGAAATCCTTGAATTGGAAAACAGGAATACAAATGATTTCATTGTTTACTTGTATATTTTATTTTACATTTTGAAATGGGAATGAAATTAATGGAACCTATCAAATTTTATAACGGTAATAAGAATCTTATTTCCACCAGTGACATTATTTCAACTACCCGTTTTGGCCTCCCTTAATTTATAAAATTTTGATTTTGCTCTATTATAAAATTAAATAATAATAACGAAAATTATCTATGTACCACATTTTATTTTGTCATATATATATATCTAATCACCACAAAATTTTGATAATTTCTTTACACTACCTTAATTTTTAAACTTGTATACACTAACAAATAACCAATTTACCCCTAAATGAATTAAACGACCATTTTATTCTACAAAATTTTGTAAAATAAAAAATTATAATTACAAGAATATCTCTTAATTTAATAAAATAAATAAATCTCAAAATCCAAAAGTTAATTTTTTATAATTAAAATTTAATTTAAAATTATCATGTTAATTTTTTTTAATTATAATTTCATTTAATTTTTGCATAGGGAAGTTTCTTAATTTTAATTATAGAAAAGTTTACAATAATTGTCGGGAGCTTTTCTCTTCATATTAATTTTTATAAAAAGCTTTTCTCTTCATGTTAATTTTTATAAACTTTCCTATACTTAATTTAATTACAAAAATAAAATAAAATCAAAATTATAAAAAATTAACATGATAATTTTTAAATGATTATAATTATAAAAAAATTAAAAATCTTGGGTTTTGAGATTTATTTGTTTTATTAAATTTAAGGGTATTCTTTATTTTTCAAAATTTTGTAGAATAAAATAATTTTTTAATTTATTCATGGTTAAAATGATCATTTAAGTGGTTGATTGATACAAATTTAAAAATAAAGGTGGTGCAGGGAACATGTCAAAATTTTGTGGTAATTAAATATACATATGACAAAACAAATGTGGTGCAGAGATAATTTTCATAATAATAATAATAATAACCACTATAATATTAATCATCTTAATAATTTTTAAAATTAATTACAACAACAATAATAATAATGATATTAGTAGTAACAATAAGAATATTAATAAAAATAACAATAATAATAAAGTAACAACAACTACAACAACAACAATTATAATCAGAATAATAGTAATAATAGTTATTAATATTTTATTATAATAATAGTAATAGTAGTGTAGTAATAATTATACTAATAATTATTTACACTTATTATAATAATAGTAGTAGTAATAATAATAATAATTATTATTATTATAATAGTAATAATAAATAAATAAATAAATAATAATAATAATACTATTAGTAGTAACAACAACAACAACAACAACAATAATAATAATAGCAATAACAACAACAACAATTATAATAATAATAATAATAATAATAATAATTATTATTATTATTATTATTATTATTATTATTATTATTATTATTATTATTATAGTAATAGTAGTATTATAATTATTATTTTAATTATAATTATAATAGTAATAATAATATTTTCATTACAATAATAGCGGCAATAGTGGTAGTAGTAATAATAATAATATTTTTTATTGTAATAATAATAATAAGTTTACTAAAAAAAAATTATTGTATTATGCTCAATGTTATAACAAACTTGCATATATTTTCTTTAAAAATGTTTGCTTACTTATTTTGTAAGTGAAAAATGCATAATTTTAACTAAGGGCATTTTTGTAACTTAAAACGATTCATTTCAGTTATAAGACAATATTAAACACATCAATGAGAATAATGTTGATTCCAATTCTAATTTTACAGTTCTAATAAATAATTTATTTTAATTTTCAATCCTCATTTTGATTTTAGCGTATTTTGATTTCTGCTCGTTCTGATTCCTAGAAAGTAAACACATCATTAAGTTTGATTTTAAAATTAATCAAAATTCACTATGAAATTTCAACCCACTTAATAAATTGGGAGATTATTCGTAAAATACTCTCAATATTCCATTGTACTTTTTTTAATTTTTTATTTAATTAATTAAAAAAACCCCAAGTCCACCAAATAGTAATCCAATTGCAGTGTTAGCTTGTAGCAATTTTTATTTTTTAATTTGAATTTAATTAAAGGAATGGAATTATGGCCTTCATTTGGGATTAAGGTTGAAACGCTATAATCAACTTATTTAATAAGTTTTGACAAAAATTTTATTTGGAAAATTTTTTAAAAGCCGTTTATTTTGTAAGTTTCTCCATTTTGACAGTATCTTTTAAAAATAGCTTATTTTTTTTTTGTATAAGCAACTTATTAAATAAGTCACCACATCTTTTAAAATTCTTATTATAATCTTAATATTTTAATAAAAAGATAATTATGTCTTATTTTTCCATAACTCATATATATAAATAAAAAGTAATTTAAATTTATGTATAATAAAATAATATTTTTATGATAAAATTTACCAAATGTATGTATTCTACTTTCAAACTCATAGTAACCGTAACAATATAATTTATCAAATAACAAGCTATTTTTTTAAAATTAACAATTTATTTTATCTACACAGGTAATTTATTTCGTCAGCCACCAAAATCTCGAGCTAGTCTTTCGTTGTTTAGAGTTGCTTACATATCAAGCTCTTCATGTGAAAATAGGTGATACATGTTATTCATTATAATCGGTTTGTTGTATTAAAGTTTCCTCAAATCTAAATTTGGGACCATTGGGATGTCGAGAAAGAATCCGTATTTGATTGGTTGAGATTCGAGATGCATTTTTTTGTCTCCATTAAAAGAGATTACTAGATTTAGTATGGTAACAATGACATGTCCTGATCGGGACGGCATCGAAATTTATCAATTTCAAACTGAACTGTATTGTTGCCATCAGAGACGGACCTACGCACCAGTCATACCCCCTTATGTTTTATTCATTTTTATATAATAATAGAGTTTTCGTTTTTTTTCAAGTATATCCCTTACTTTTTTTTTTTTCAAGTTATCATACCCGTGATTTGTATGATAACTCCTTGGTTGATATAACTCCAGTTAATACCGGATTTACCCATAGAGCAACGAATTTCTTCATTATTAAAAAATAATAAAAAGAATGGCAAACATTTAGACTTTTGCAATCACAAAACTCATATAATTATTTGGTAGCTCTGGTTCTAATCCTTAGAAGCCAAAATGCAGAGGAGTACTTTTAAGAAAATACTGCAACACAAAAAATCATGCCAAAATGTAAATGACAAGACAGAATTTGAAAGCTGTACTAAAGAAAGAGTTCAACAAAATAAAAGACAATAAAGTGGATGACTATAAATTGACTTAGGAAAAAAAAAGAGGAGTAGTTCTTGTAGGGATGGCAATGAAGCATCCTCGATCTAAAAGCAATCTCCGAATCCGCCCTTATACTCAAAAATGTAATTTGAATTGGAAACTACAATTACTCATCGCCATAAATTTAATTTGATTTGAAAACTACAATTACTCATCGCCATAGCTTCCAATTTTCATTTTTAAGTTTCAATTTTCAAATGACATAATTTAATTGATTTTATGGATTAGTTAAGAATGACATACATAATTACTTAAAGGTCAAAATTGTACTTACAATGACAAAAATAAGAATCGGGGTGCTATTATAGAAAAGTGGGTTGGAATTATCATCACCCAAAAAAGTTTTAATTGAAAGAAAAGTATGTCAATAAATTATAACATCATCACTAGTATTATAGTAAAACCTCTCTATAGTGATACTCTGTACAAGAATAATATTTTTGTAATCATAAAAAGTTCTAGTCCTAATTTGGACTAGTCATAAATAAGAATAAACTCCACATTATAATAAGTTATAATTTTTTTAGATCGCCTCTTAAGAAAGTTTTTCCTCCACTTAGTAATAATTATTTGTATATTGTAAAAAAATATACAATATATTATATTAAAGGGTTAAGATGGAATAAATATTTTTTAAAAGTTGTTTGGGATAATGATTTATTATTAGTCATTACCAAATCTTTATAAAATATTTATAGAATTTACATTGAGAGAAAAATAATAAAGAGAATGCAAACATTTAGACTTTTAATATGACTTTGCATATTCATGACACTACAATGATGCATGTATTAAAATCTTAAAATTGTATCCACTTCTTTTATCAATATCTATACATTGGATTTCATATGATCCATTACTTAATTATCAGTATAGTACATATTTTATCTCTATATCACTTGCGCCAAATATAATTAACTCAAAACAATAATTTTGTAACTACACATTGATAAAGTTATAACCTCCTCATAATAATTAAGTTAGTTTAGTCCAATATGATGACTATAGAGAGGTTTTACTACAGAAAGTTAAAAAAATAACATGCAGTAATAATGAGCATTTTCGTAATTTGATAGTTTATTTCCTTCACAGTCATACTTGCTCATTTTCTTTCCATTATATCAAATTATTCAAAGATTTTACATTCTCAATCAATAAAATTAAAAAGGATTCAAAAATAAATTTTTATGGTACAATTTTAATAATTTATATCATAAATTTATTTGCTATATTGTTATCAATCTTTTATTAAATATATATATTGCTAAGAATCTTGATGTTGTCATTAAATATGTGATTTTTTTTACTTCTTTATATGCACCAACATTCATATAAATATTGATAATAATTTTATAAATTAGATCGGGGTGATGAAAAGTTCCGAATCCTTCCTTGGTTGTCATCCCTATTACAACAAATACCAATTTCTTCGATTATAAATCTCTTTTTACGTGATATTTAGGTATAGAAAGAAAATCAATCCTATAGAGACACAAATTTAGGAATTAAGACCCATTCGATTTCGTCCCTACTCCCTTATGGCGTGTTTACTAATCAGTAATCAAAATAGGCTCGAATCGGAATAAGGAATGGGAGTCAAAATAAATTATTTACTTTAGCTATAAAAATCAGAATATAAATGAGATGTATTGTCATTGATGTGTTTACTTTATCTTGGAATTGTAATTAGAATGAGCAAAATTGTTACAAAATACTAAAAAGTCCTTAATTAATTATTGTTATACTTATTATTTTTTATTTTAATAATTGTGATTATTATTATTCAAAAAATTGTTATTATGAATAATTATTGTTATTAACATTAATATTAATTAATTATAATACTTTTTTATCATTAATATACTAATATTAAAATTATTAACAATAATAATAATAATCCATTTAAAAAATAATCATAGTAATAATCAAAATTATCATCATCATCATCATCTAGGGATGGCAAAAAAATTGAGATTCGGCCCGCCTTCGCAAAGATCCGTAAGATCTAGATTCGAAGCCTAAGAATTAAGATCCGTGCGGATTTAGATCAAGATCCGGATGCACTTGCATCCGAAAAGCCGGATTTCCGGATCTACATTCTTTTTAATTAAATTATTAATTTAATCAAATTTCAATTGAAAATTTTATAAGCTAAAAAGCCTAAAATTATGGATTTATAATGTTGTTGTATGTTATTTATGTTGAATTGTTAATTGTTGAACTATAAATTTATGATTAGATTTTATTTGATATTATTAGGTAAAAATTTGGTATGAATTATGAATTTATGATTATGAATTTGGTTATTCATGTTGAGATTTTATTTGTTGAATTATAAATTTATTATTGGATTTTATTTGATATTATTGTTGAATTATGAATTTATGATCGAATTGTAGCTGCGGCTGGTTTGATGCGACCGCTGCTAGTGGTGGCTCGACACCATAAGTGTAGCTGGTTCGGATTGGATCAGCCGAATATGAATATGGGGTTTGGTATGATTTTCATCATTTTTTATAATTTTTTTATTATTATTTAAAGGGTGGTTATCTGGTGACCACCACTTATTAAGTGAAACTTTTGTAAGCCACCAAATTTTAAGATTGTATTTATAAATCACCTATTTTTCAAAGAAATATCCCCCAACCATTTTTCCATTAAAAAAGTTATTGCCATTAGTGGTTTTCTGCGTAAAGACTATTTTACCCTTATAATACAATAATTACGAAAATTATTTATAATTAATTAAATATAAAATTTTGTATTGTTTGATTTTTTTTATTTATAAACAAAAACGATATTGTTTATATAATTAAATATTTATATTTTTAAAATAGAATATAATTAATTAAATATTTATTTTTTTAACTAAATGACAATATTACCCTTAAGATGGCATGCTGACATCATGTTTCGTTTAACTAACGGAAAGGTGAGTGGGAGATGTTTCTTTGAAAAGTAGATGGGTTACATATACAATCTTAAAATTTGGTGGTTTACAGAAGTTTCACTTAATAAGTGGTGGTCATTAGATAATTACTCTTATTTAAATCAAAGATAAAATGAGAATTAGAAAATTTAGTTGGGGGGCAAAAAATTCACTCCCAAGAACAAGGTTTTGATTCCCAACCCCACTTTGGGAATTAGAACTCTGGGAAGAATTCCCAAATTCATGGGTCCCCCACGATTTTTATACCTAGTCCAAGCTTTAATTTTGCAAGTAAACCTGTCATTGATTTTGATTATAAAAGTTCATTTTAATTACTAATAAATAAACACACCCTTAATTTAAATATCACTAATTTTTTAAATAAGCATGTAGGCCTCATCTACTAGTAAAAGTCTAGAACCAATCAAAGCATGAACATAGCCGAAAACATGTACAAATGCTTGCAATAGGAAAAAAAATTTAAAAAAATTAAAAATTAAAAATTCTTGAGCTAATAAAAAATAATAATTGATAAGCCGAGGTTATTTTTACTTTAAAAATTATTTTGAACACTATTATTTTTTAACCATTCATATATTAATTTAAAAAAAATTAAGTTTTACTTTGTACACTCTTTAAAATTTCAAAAGATCCATGCTCAAACTATTTAAATTAATTATTTTTATTTACTTACAACACCAATAGAGAGGAGATTTAACAAATTTTTACAATAATATAATCAAGTCAAGTTGTAAATAAATTATTTAACAAAAATTTAGTTATTAATTTTTTTATTTATGTTGAATATTAAATTTTGCACTCAAAATAAATTTTCAATAAAATAATACTAAAAACATATTCCATGAATACTAAAAATAAAAAGATAAGGAGAAGAAGAAGGCGAAGACGAAGTCGAAAAAAAAGAAGACGAAGTCAGAAGTGAAAAAGAAAAAGAAAAAGTGCTTTACTGTACTTTTATTTATTTTATTTTAAAATAATAATGAGTGCAAATTTTATTTATTTATAGAAAAAAATTATTTTATCATTATTTATCTAATTATTGATAAAAGATGTTGGAAATAAAAGTTTTAAGGTTAAAAGCATGAAAATTATGTAATATTGAACAATGGGTGTGCTTTATAGTGGGAAATTTACAAAAATGGCCAAAAAACTTTTGCCTCTTTCACAACTAACCACCCAAACTTTTTTTTATCATAATTAGCCAAACATCAGAATTTTGGACCAAAGTGTCCTCATTAGTGCACCAAATTTACAAAGACAAGCCATTCTTGCAAAATCTTTTGGTGCCATTAATACTCAAATCACTCTCTACACCTTTAACACTAACAAATGATCAAACATTCATCACTCTCAACAAATCAACGAATCGCATCAACAAGTTTTACACAACTGAAGATATAATAATCAATTGATTTGATTGAGGAGGTTAGTGTTTGTTTTCATAGTATAATATTATAATCTTTTAAGGCATTAAGTTTAAAATTTTTGTGTATTTTGTTGATGGCTTTTGTTATTTTCCATTATAAAACCAATGTGACTTGTTAAAATACTTAGCTGAAGTTGAGAAATCCAATGAAAACTAAACACTCGAGCAAAAAACGAAACCCATGATAAGTAGGACAGAGCGATGGGACAGTGCACATCGAACATAAACAACAATGGGACTTGTGTGCGACAGCGATCGAACAGTGCACATCGCACATAAACACAAGATGTCGCATGTCGCACATACACAGCGTGGGACTTATGTGCGACATGCAGTGCGACAGGTGCCTGTCGCACATAAACACAGTGTCTGCATGTCGCACATACACAGCGTGTGACTTATGTGCGACATGCAGTGCGACAGGTTCCTGTCGCACATAAACACAGTGTCTGCATGTCGCACATTAAACAGCGTGCGACTTATGTGCGACAGGCAGTGCGACAGGCACCTGTCGCACATAAACACAGTGTCTGCATGTCGCACATTATGTTCGACTTATGTGCGACAGGCAGTGCGACAGGTGCCTGTCGCACATAAACACAGTGTCTGCATGTCGTACATACACAGCGTGTGACTTATGTGCGACATGCAGTGCGACAGGTTCCTGTCGCACATAAACACAGTGTCTGCATGTCGCACATTAAAAAGCGTGGGACTTATATGCGACAGGCACCTGTCGCACATAAACACAGTGTCTGCATGTCGCACATTATTTTCGACTTATTTGCGACAGGCAGTGCGACAGGTGCCTGTCGCACATATACACAGTGTCTGCATGTCGCACATAAACACGGTGGGAAATATGTGCGACAGGCACCGGAATTATGTGCGACAGGCACCGGAATTATGTGCGACAGGCACTAGAGTGACAGGTGCCTGTCGCACATGAGTAGCACTGTATTTATGTGCGACAGGCACCTGTCCCACTGGTACTCTCACATTAGTATACCTGTCCCAATGTGCACATGAGTAGCACATTACCAAGTTTTGTACCGTGTAATCATTATTTTGTGTTTTTAATATATTTCGGGCTTATGGATATCTTGTTGTGCTTCAAATGTGTTACGATGGTTGGTGGGAGACGTTGGAGGATGGTCGTGTGGAGTATATGAATGCGAAGAATTCGGCTTTTATGATTCATAAAGATTGTACATTTGATCAGTTTCTTGCAAGAGTGTATGAGATTTTGGAGATTAATCGCGATGAATATATTATCTCTATGAAGACAACTTTAAGGTCTAGTAACACAACTTATCGTGCGTGTTCACTGCCTATGGACATATTTAATGATGAAATGGTCAAGGTTGTGTTACGTTTGGCCTCCGAGGTAAATTATGGGTGCATCCCTATATTTATTACAACATCTCATCGAGTTCCGTCCGAAGATGTTGTGCCACCCGCGACTCAAACTTCTTTTTAGAAACAAATGACTCTGTACGACTGTTTGAAGAAGATGGCTTACCACAAATGGTGCCGTTGCAACAACGTTACTCGCCAATTCGCAACAACAATGACACCATTTATGATGATAGCATTACATTAGCAGACGTTGGAGGAGAGGTATTACCAGTGACGACGTCAATACAACAACGTTACTCTCCATTCCACAACAACGACATCCGCAACAATGATGATCCTATTGATGACATAAGGAACACAGATGCGGACAATGTTTGTGCGGAACTGTATAATAGTCCGAGGGCCACTCACTTCGATGGTCTAGTATTTGATGGGGGTGTCGGTAATTCCGACATTCCTATTAATTATGAGGATGAGGGTCGATGCGATATTCCTGGTAATAATAGAGACAGGCAACCTATTCCTCCAATGGGCCGTTGGACGAGTACGCCAGCAGTCGATCCCCTTACAAGTTTTGCTCCAGTTTTGCCTTCAGACTTGGTTGCCCCAGACTTTGTTACAACTGCAAATTATGATTATATTGGTGTCGGTAAGTTATTCGCTGAGAAGAATAAATTAATACTGGAACTCCGCAAAGTTGCCTTGCGGAATAAGTTTGATTTCAAGATTGCACGATCAACGACTACGCGTTTCGAGGCCCACTGTTCTTCAGAATCATGTAAATGGCGTATTCGAGCAACGAGAGCTTCGAATGAGTGGAATGTTCCTTGGGTTGTGAGGAGAGTCGATGGTGCACACACATGTTCTAATGAGATGTTGCCTAGTGGTAGTCGTCAAGTAAGGAGCCGGGTTGTTGGTCATATTATCGCAGATAAATTGATTCAAGAAAGACGGATATACACTGCGAATGACATACGAGCAGACATGCAGCAGGAATACGGTGTCCAATTATCATACCAAAAGAAGCATATCGAGCCAAAGAAGTTGGTCTTGATATAGTTCGAGGTACCCCAGCAGAGTCATACAACTTACTTCCCAAATACTCCCACGTTTTGACTGTGAGAAATGAAGGCACAGTTACTCACATGGAACGGGATGCAAATGGTAATTTCTTATACTACTTCGTTGCCCTTGGATCTTCCATCAAGGGTTTTTTACAATGCATCAGGCCAGTGATTGCTGTAGATGGAGCTCATCTAAAGGGGTTATATCATGGAAGCATGTTTGTGGCAACATGCTTAGATGGAAACAATCAACTCTATCCGTTAGCCATTGGGGTGTTCGATTTGGAAAACAATGATGCTTGGGAATGGTTTATGGCGAAGTTACATGGCGTGATTGGCGATAGACCAGAGTTAGTATTTATCTCTGACCGATGCACTTCCATCAAGAGAGCCGTTATGAAAGTATTTCACAATGCAGGCCATGGTGTTTGCTTTTACCATATAAAGGGTAACATAAAGTCAAAATTTTGGATGTCCCAAGCTCTTTGGGAGCAATTTGAGCCAGCCTTTATAAACGCTGCGAAAGAGTATGGACATGCAGAATTTAAAAAATAACTTGAGGGGTTGTGGATGCTACACTCGGGTGCCGCTGATTACTTAGAGAATAATGTGGGTACGTGTAATTGGGCAAGGTCAGAGTTTGATGGTAGGAGGTACAGTATTCTAACCACCAACATCGCGGAGAGCGTGAATTCTTTGATGAGGGAACCGCGAAAATTTCCGATTACTCATCTTGTTGATCACTTTAGAAAAACATTGCAAAGAATGGTTTTTTGATAGGAAAATCGTGGCTGAATCGATGAGCACTCGCCTTACAACGTGGGCAGACGAAATAGTCACTGATAGGAGAAATAAGGCTGAAAGAATGACCGTGAAACCTGTGACTGGGACCCGATTCCAAGTCTTTGGTGGTGGTATTAAGGAGGGGCTAGTTGATATACGTAACAAGAATTGCTCCTGTAGAGTATTCCAACTTGATCAACTTGTCTGTGCACATGCAATTCTTTGCTTGCCTCGCCATCCGAGTTGATTACATAAGCCTTTGTTCGAATTTTACACCAAGGAATCATTGGTGAGGGCTTACGAACAACCAGTGGAGCCAGTTGGCGACGTTGCGGATTGGAATATTCCAGAGGAAATTCAATTACTGAACGTTTACCCACCAGTACAAGCACCTCCACCAGGTCGGCGCAAAGAGCTCAGAATACCTTCGCTCGGAGAAGATATAAACCGTAGGACTGTGAAATGTGGGCGGTGCAACCAATCGGGCCATAACCGCAAGCGATGTAAGAATCCCATTGCATCGAGTCATAATTAGTTGTTAATTTCTGAGCAATTATGCTATGATACCTCTTACAATTCAGAATTTTCACAATTATAAGTAAAATAGTGGATCCTCGATCCGAAACTCATTTAATTATTTTTATACGTCCACAGTTATTTTTATAACTCAACGTATCATCATGTAACCAGTATGTAACATTTATAAAAAAATTGTACTGATTACAATTTCTTACAAGCCAATATCATCATTAAATATGTCAACGGCAATCTTCTTCCTAAAATACTTGGCGTGGGTACTCGTGAAATCAAATTTGACGCCGAACATTAAATACATCGTATACATCAACAAAAAAACACCGCATCCCATCATACGGACTCTTGTTGTGGCACGCCCTTAATCGCCACTATCTCGCTATGGGTCGGCGCTCATGCAGTCTTGTCGGATGTTGTAGAATCCAACATCTTCTAGCCATCGAGGGAATATGACTTCAAATGGCTTGAACTGCAACTTGTACGTTTTATCATCGCGAGATTGAACCAATGAGTCATAAAGCCAGATCTTCTTAGTACGAAAGTCCACTCGGGCTAATATCCAATGATCACCCCTATGTTCATAGGGATTAATACCTGCATAAAGAAATTATCGTCACTTTAGTTGTTATGTTATAGAATGACATCGTAAACTAATTACGTGTTAAAGGCCAATAATAATTTACTTACGATATCGACATCTGCGAAAGATTTAGACAATGTGTCCTCACGCCCGTCAATATAGCTATTGAAGTTGTTGCTATATTGGAATGAATCGATGTCACAATCACCGTTATTCCATAGCTGCTGGATGAACACCTATACATATATAAAATTATCATACCAATTGTCGGGTAGATTGTACCAATGATTATCAGAGTAAAAGAGACAATATCATCTATTATATTTGTTAAAGTAATCACCCAAAAAAAAGTGTCCGTATGAGTGACACGCTGAGATAACGCATTTGGAAACTGCTGTTGCTTTTTGCTGAGCAAGCAAAAATACGCATGAATATGCTGTAATGAGCAGAAAAATTTAAGCTGATCAAAATATGCAAATTATACAGAATGAGATCAACACTTAAGATTAAGTTAACACAGCACAATAATTACCTCGTCCTCTAGCCAGCCCATTGAAGAGTGGCCCAAAAGCACTTGAAAGAACGAGTTCGAATGACGGACTGAGCGGTCCACTGTAATTTTGCCATCTAACCATTGCTCAAACTCATCATGTCCACGTGGATTCTGAAGTCCTCTAAGTGGATTTATGTCCACACTCGTACAGTCATCAATCTCACCGTCCATTCTTTCAAGGTTGCCTGATGGCTTTACGCTTCGTACTCGCTTGAATGGAGGAATCAGGTAAGGACTGTTGAAGACGTAGGACGGTATGTATGGACGTCCAAACTTACTCATTCCCGGAGGCGCCTCTGTGAGGATTTGCACGCTCTCTCCACTGCCGTCCCCAATGAAACTATACAAAGACATAGGAGTGTGCACATTCTGATTACCCAGATCAGGGTACACTCCACAGTCAATCGGTGCCTGAAAATACGATAAGATGAACATATTAAACAAACATTTACTTAAATCTAATTCAACATAAACTTCAAAGCATAATTTGCTCACCGGGTATGAGCGTCCACTTGGATCATCATTGTACGAGTGTTTCGACGAACCATCGGTATACGCTGAGATAAATCCCATGACCGCTTGTCTAAAAGCTTTTTGCACTTTACACTCAGCCTCGAAATCCGACTTCAGTTTAGAAATGGACCGATCAATCCTATTCATCCGTCGAATGATGTAATCGAAATGATACTTTGTCCTCGACTATTACCAAAAAACATAAAATATAATTTCAATGACATAGAAGAATGAGATCAACGTAAACGACTTTCGAATAATAAATTAAATCGCAAGTAACCTCTGAATCGTCCACGTCATCGGAATCGGGTGCTTGTTTGTGCTTGTCATCTGCAGGATGCTCATCTTCAACGGAAGTCTGCTTCTCTTCTGCAGGGATCGCGGTGTCGTGAGGAACCGCTATTTCCCTCGCCATGGGCATCTCGTTGATTGAAGGTTGATGCTGTGCCAAGTAAAATTAAACTAATGAGCCAAAGAAGATCGAGGAAATGTCTTTCACAATGACCATAGTGTTATGCGAGTGAGATAACGGTACTCACAGTACGGACCCAACTGGGGATAGATGGCACGTAATTCTCCACCGTCAGCCAATAGTTTTTGTCTTTCTCATTTGAGTTTGGCTGGATAGTTGGTAAAACGTTCCCCTGCATAAATTTTTCAAAAACTCTCACATTAGTCATCCAGTATTTAGTAATATGAAAGTAGCAATATACATACACAGACACACACACACAAAGGAGGTACAGAAAGTAATATATATATATTACTTACAAGACGAGAATTGTCATTGAAAAATGAATAAACTTCAGCAAAGTTTATTTTAGAAGAGGCGATGGGCTTCCACTTAACGATTCGGGGAATCTTCTTTTTCGTTTTGCAGACCCACTCTGACGGCAGCCCGTCAATCGACTCAAAAATCCACGCCTACACGAACGAAAGTTCAAGGCCAATAAAACCAATCAATATGTATTATTAATAATAAAATCCGAACTAAGTGATCGTTAAAAAATATGCAACACACCTGAACAGCGGACGTAAACCCATAAATATTGTACTTTTCAATATTATGCTTCGGATTTTGCTGGCGAGTCTGCTTAAATTTTTCACTTTTACTGTTCAATGCATTGGCAAGACTGTCGTATATAATTTCCCACGACATACAACCCCACGGACGACTTCGGAAGTGATCTATGTCGTCTACTTGGTCAAGCAATGAGAAATTGATTTGATAGTGTTCCTTTCTTGCATATATTACACGTGCCGCAAAATAAAACAGTCACGATCTTTATCGCATCAATGTCGTCCATAGCCTCGAAGTCCAAGTCCGCAAATCTTGACTCAAATTGCCGAAGATTCAAATTGCGAAACAAACCATCAAAATACTTTGAATAAGTAACCTATTAGGGGTTTTGTGGTGTTTCGGACAAACATCTCGACCATATGAAAGTCCAGTTACTAGACACCACTCTCCAACTGATAACCGTATTAAATGCTCACCAACTTGAAACCACAGCTGATCTCTTTCTTTACTTTTTCCATGAGCCACTTGCCTAAGCAACACATTATGCACAAGAACACCACTGAACGGAAAGCTTTGTAAGTCCAAGAAATGCCCAAAAACGTCTTCCTTAAACATTTTCAACTGCCGTTTTGTTAATTTTTCCCTGATGGCTTTCACAACTGTTTCTACTTTGCACATACTCGTGATGCGCCCAGGGAAGTGATCGCCATAAGGTATCTTCATCATGCCCGGTTTAATCCTCGATCCATCTGATTTTGCCATCTATCTGATACAAATCATAAAATTTAATGGTTATGTCAAAGAATTAAATGTGATAGCCTAATAAATTTAACAAGAACACAGAACAAAAACAGAAAATTTGCGCTGGGACTGTCTTTGTGTGCGACAGGGTGCCTGTCGCACTAGTGGACCCTGTCGCACACAAAGACAGTAGCTAAGAATACTGCATTGAGTGCGACAGGGTGCCTGTCGCACCCCACAAGTGCGACAGAGTGCCTGTCGCACGTAGTGGAAATGTGCAACGCTACTGCCTTTCAGTGCGACAGGCAGCATGTCGCACGTGCGACATGGTGCCTGTCGCACTGAAAGGCAGTAGTGTTGCACATTTCCACTTTGTGCGACAGGCAGCATGTCGCACGTGCGACATGGTGCCTGTCGCACTGAAAGACAGTAGTGTTGCACATTTCCACTATGTGCGACAGGCACCTGTCGCACGTGCGACATGGTGCCTGTCGCACTGAAAGGCAGTGAGAAGCACGAAAAACTGCGAGTGCGACAGGAACCGTGTCGCACAACGACAGGGTGCCTATCGCACAAAGTGGAAATGTGCAACACTACTGTCTTTCAGTGCGACGACGAAGATGTCGCACGTGCGACAGGGTGCCTGTCGCAGAAAGTGGAAATGTGCAACACTACTGTCTTTCAGTGGACAGGCACCATGTCGCACGTGCGACATGCTGCCTGTCGCACTCGCAAGAAGTGAAGCTCACTGCCTCAGAGATGCGACAGGCAGCATGTCGCACCGAAGATGGTGCGACAGCCTGCCTGTCGCATCTTTGAGCGCGCGCTCCGTGCGTGCGACAGCCTCTTTGAGCGCGCGCTAGGCTGTTGCACGCACACCGCGCGCGCCCAGGTGCCTGTCGCACGCACAGCGCGCTCTGTGCTAGGCTGTCGCTCCTGGCGTGTGACTGCCTAGCACCGGGCTCGCTGTGCGTGCGATAGCCTAGCACCGCGGGCTGTGCGCACTGCCATCTCGCACCAAAACACCATTCCCAATACATACAAACACAGCACGCGTAGCATCAATTTTCTATAAGAAATTTCATCAAACACATAATACGCACTAGTTGTAACTCATCATTTTTGCTAAGTTTCGTTTGAGTAATCCCTCACACAGCCTATAAGAATCTATAATCCCAATCAAATTCATTCAAATAATGGAAAAATCAAGTTACCTTACCTAGGGTTTCGGCCGCCGTCGATTAAAGAGGGAATTTTCGGGTGTTTCGTTCGCCGTCGATTGCAGAGTGAATTTTCGGGTGTTTCGTTCGCCGTCGATTGCAGAGGGAATTTTCGGGTGTGTGAGTTGATCACTCAGGGTATTTTCGGCCAAAACAAAATTTTTTGGCTAATTATGATAAAAAAAAGTTTGGGTGGTTAATTGTGAAAGAGGCAAAAATTTTTTGGCCATTTTTGTAAATTTCCCCTTTATAGTTAGTCAAAATAATTATGTAAAATTGATTTATAATAAATTATTTTTAATAATAAAATTTTTATTAAAATTTAAGCGTTTTGAATAATTTTTATAGTGAAAATATTCCTACCCTAATTAATAATTAATACTATTCTTGAGGCAGCATTAGTAGTAAGTAAACAAAAACCAGGACCAGGAGGCAGGAGTTACGGTCTCCCTCTGAATTTGAAGTATTAGGGTTTATGAACTCTATTGGCAATTGGATTCTTACAAGTAGATTGGGGGTTCACAGAATAGAGGGGGAAAAAAAATGTTTGGTGGTGCCTCTACTTGGAGGTGCTTGAGGGTTCGTCAGCTGACCCGCATTTTGTCTTACAATCATCATCATCATCATCATGGATTCAGCACCTTCAATTTTGGGAACAAGTTCAATTCAGTTTCATTAACAAGCAGAAGCAGAGGAAGAACATACCCATGGAATCGCTTTTCTCCCATCACCTCTTTCCTTTCAGATTCTGCCTCTTCAAGAAGCATTTTGTTCTCAACATCAACTTCTACTAAAGATAAAAAGGATTCTCAGAATAAACCAGTTACTAAAAGCAATGCCCCAGAGCAGCAAATGGCTGACATGAAGATACTTCGAACTCTTGCTAGTTATTTGTGGATGAAAGACAACTTTGAGTTCCGTTTGAGGGTCATTACTGCTTTGGGTTTTCTTGTTGGTGCTAAGGTTTTGAATGTTCAGGTTCCTTTCCTTTTCAAGCTTGCTGTTGATTGGCTAACAACTGCAACCACCAATGCCACAGCTCTTGCTGTTAATTCCACCTTCTTAGCTCTTTTTAGCACCCCAGCTGCTGTTTTAATTGGTTATGGGATTGCCCGTTCTACTGCTTCTGCTTTCAACGGTACACTTCCCCACACATATCATGTAATTTGCTAATACTATTGCGGTTTAAGTTTTCACCCTTCATTTCGCTTTCTTGCATTTCCCATTTTAGTAATTAAACGTCCCTTTGTTGTGCCAGAATTACGGACTGCCGTGTTCTCCAAGGTAGCATTGCGAACTATCCGATCCGTTTCTAGGAAGGTAATTCTCATTTCATGTTTTTGCAAAGTGCCACTTGAACTTATACATTCATAGTTCCAAATTTTATATATATGGATACTTATATGACCATCATATGCTATAAATCCTGGTTTCTTACATGCTAGTATTTTGCTCTTGCAGGTCTTTTCACATTTGCATGAACTTGACCTTCGGTATCATCTTAGGTAGTGCTTTGCTTCAAGAAACTTTCTTGTGCTGCACGCCTGAAAATTTTCATTTTATAATTCTGTATTACATTTGTCTCATGGTGACGAACTTAAATCAGCACACATAGTATAATCTGGTGCCTGTGTGTTGTATCACATATTCACTCTCCCCTTGAAAACTAACCTAAATTGTAGACTTTTCATTCTTGCATAAAGAGGAATAAACCTCCCATCCCTATTTAAAGTTATTGACTGTTCTTGTGCAACATAAAAGATTGATAGTTCATGAATAAAATGTGTGCTTGGTGGGATTCTTGAATGCTCTATCCAAGTTGTAGGCTGGGTGCTGTAATTGGATCAATGGGTTGTGGACAAGATTGAGATAGATCCCTGATCAAACCTTCTTCAAAGTTTTTACATGTTAAAATCCTATTGAATGGGTTTTTTTGGATATTTGATTCAAAGATTCTTATTTGACTGTTTGGATGTTGATAAGCTATATAACAGAGGAACTAAATAAAATTTCATGATCCATGCAGATTCAAAAAGGACTTTCAAATCTGTACTCAACAGTGTATTAGGGAAATATGATACAACTGTAGGCATAAATCTTGAAAAATGTGATGAACTATTTTTTAATTATTATGCTGTAGTCATGTAAGTATATAACAGCCTTTTTCTGATTTAAGTGTTTTTAAAGCACCCAATTGTATTCATTTGATTCTGTTATTGTCACATGTCAGTCGAGAAACGGGGGCTTTAAATAGAATAATCGATCGTGGCAGCCGGGCAATAAACTTTATTCTCTCATCAATGGTTTTCAATGTTGTACCCACTATTTTAGAGGTATGACTGTCTTTAACTACTGGTGAGCAACTTAACTTTGAAAGTATTACTGGTCCTATGTACTTCTGCATCCACTTGTCTAACATAAATGGTATTCAGTGTGTGGCATGTCTTCAAAATTTTATCTTTATCTGTTAAGTTCATATGGTTGTTCAAGATTTTGTACTATTTCTGATTAACATGTATCCTTCCAGATATCTATGGTATCAGGCATACTGGCATACAAGTTTGGAGCACCTTTTGCATGGATAACTTCACTTTCTGTAGTGGCGTATGTTGTTTTTACCTTGTCAGTGACACAGGTAATATACCTCCTGCCAATTTCTTATCAATATCTTTCAAGTTCTTTAAAAAGACAATAGCTGTACTTCAATTCATCATTTCTTTCAGTTTAGCGGTCACACGCTTTGTTCCCCCTAAATTGTGTGGGTTGGGGAGAACGTGGATAAGAACAACGGTCTGTTTAAAATAATGATCATCATCATCTTCATCTAAGCTTCTGTTCATCTTTTGCAGTGGCGGACCAAGTTTAGGAAGGCCATGAATAAAGCTGACAATGATGCAAATACAAGGGCAATTGATTCACTGATCAATTATGAGGTGATGTTAAGGTGTAAAAGTTGAAAGGTTTTTTGATGGCTTCAATTAAATGTTCTCCTTTTAAATCTATTGCAGACTGTTAAGTATTTCAACAACGAAGCTTTTGAAGCTGAACAATACGATGAGTTTTTAAGGAGTAAGTTGCTTTATAATTAATGCTAAAGCTTAGATACTTTTTATGGACATTTCTTGTCAACTCAATCTTATAAGTCCAACTGGTCTTCTTCAACTCAATCTTATAAGATCAACGGGTCTTCTTTCGATTTTTCCTTTGTAATAATTAACTATAATAAGTGTAATTTTGGTTGTCATGTTGCGTTTGTGATTGTGGTTGAATTTTTTCCACATGAGAGGACCTTTACCTATTAGTACAAGCTTTGGGTCACGCTGTTAACTAGCATGGTATCATAGTAGGTTTGATCAAGTGGTCTGGCGTTCGAATCCCTGATCACATTATGATAAATAATTTTTGCATTTTGGTTAAAAAAAAATTGTTTTTATTTGACCAAGTGGTCTTTTGCTATACTATGAAGTTTGTCATTGTTCTGTTTGATCCATATTTGTTGCATGCAAGAGGGATTGTTAACAATCAGCATATTTTTTGGGTTAAGCAGGTTACTAACAGTTAAACTGGTTCTTTGTCTAACCTGAACTAAACAAGCTAGTCAGACTAATGATAGGCAGGTTACATTTTCAACCCCTATTATGAATTATTTTTCATTATAGATCTGGTAGGATATTAGAAACCAGTAGAAAGTCATTTTTTCAATTAAACAAAGAGTCTAACAATTTCAATTGGATTTGATGTCAGATTGCCAATCTGATCAGTAAAGATTAAAAGCAAACACCAAATTTATGATTTGTTTTGTTCACATAGCTGCACAAAATCTGACTAGAGGATTCTGGTGGCAGAGTATGCACCGAGAACTGACCTGTGGATTCTAGTTACTGAGTACTTAAACTGGAAAAATAATCTAGTAATGGTACACTTAAATAGTGGGTTACAGACTATGTATCCCAAGTGATATGGCATCTAAAATGTCATTGATTGATAGGTATTTCAAGATTAGCACACTGATGATGGATAATAAAGTCGACCAACACTTAAGATACAAACTATGTAACACAACTATGTAATTGTAGTATTAATGAAATTAATTTGCCAGGGCTTGCAAATTCTCTAAAACTAATTAGTCATTTCTTAACCCCCTCCAGCAAACATTTGTTGAGAACAATAAGTAATCAAGTCCTTCTTCAAGTGTCTAAGGAATGAATTTGCTAGCAAGCTCAAAGAATTGTGTGGGGTGATAGTAGAAAAGAAGAGAGAGAGAGCAAGAGAATCAGAACCTTAAGGGTTTTAGAAGCATTCTTGAATGGAAGAGAAGATTTCCATACTTTAATACGAATGTTTTCCAACGGGAGAAAGAGAGAGAGCAAGAGAATCCTGAACCTTAATTGTTTGAGAAGCATTCTTGAATGGAAGAGAAGCTTGACCCTCTTTTTCCCTCATTTTCTCTCCCTTTGTGTCCTTTCCATCCCTCTCCTCTCCTCTCATTCTTCCAACCAAACAGGGGCTAAGGTTTTGAGAAGCATTCTTGAATGGAAGAGAAGATTTCTATACTTTAATAAGATTGTTTTCCAACTATCCAGCTTCTTCTAAAGCAAATAAATGCAAACCTGTAAACAACTTTCTAACTATTGGTCCCTCAGTTATGAAATCCCAAATTGGCTTGGATCCTGGTAAAAACTATGATGATGCAAACCTGCCTAAAAATTTAACGTAAACCTCCTAAATCTGGCTTCTTCCATTATGGTGCTAATTACCAGAACATCGACCTCTCTATTTCCTTCTTTGTTCCTCCCGCACTACAAATTGAAAAGTGGTTGTAGTTGCAGTGACTCATCTGTGATCAACAAAAGTCCTGAAAGTTGATTTTTTGGCCATATAATTTTCAAATGTACAAACTGCATACATGTGCATTTGTATGATGTTAAATTGTTCGAGTCATACCACTTACATTTTGCTGCTTATCCTCTTCATTATATTGTGTTCCAGCCTTGACTTGTCTTTTCACTTCTTACTAAGTACATTGTGAACTTCAAGGTTTGGTTGAAGGTGAATTGTGATGCTGTTGTTTTGGGGTTTTATATATTATATAGATGAGATGCATTTAAAGATTTTTGAAAGAAAAAAGTTACTTAACATGTTGGTAGAACTTGTCTGCAATATTGTTCTATTGAGTACACCAGGGTCTTCCTTAGTATTGTTCTCCATTTGAAAAGGGTAAAAAAGGGTTAAAGTTTTAGGAACTGTAGTGTCCTCCTTACTTTTACCTTTGTTCAAATTTTTAATGCTGCTTCTACTCTTATGATGCTATCTTTCAGGATACGAAGATGCTGCCTTGAAAACACAAAGAAGTCTTGCTTTTTTGAATTTTGGTCAAAATGTGATTTTTAGCACAGCTTTGTCTACAGCTATGGTTTTGTGCTCACACGGGATTTTGAGTGGCGAGATGACAGTCGGTGATCTGGTATAATTCTTCTTTGTATGCTTTGAATGTGATTGATTACTGTTTCACTCATTAATTATAAATCTGGAACACAGGTTATGGTAAATGGGCTTCTCTTCCAGCTATCGCTTCCTTTAAATTTCCTTGGCAGCGTTTATCGTGAGACCGTGCAGAGTCTTGTTGACATGAAGTCAATGTTTCAGTTACTGGAGGTACTTTTGAGGAATCTTCTATACTTACATTTAAGCAGTCATAGTTTCTTGATCATCCGTCACAAAATTTTATTTTTCATCTCTTAGGTTTGTAGTTGATATCAGTGTATCTTTCGTTTTCCTCTGTGATAGACCCATGATCTTGAGAATGGAGATGTTCACAAGTGTCTAGCAAAATAATGAATTTGCTTTGACTGCATTGGTTTCCCTTCATTTTCTTTAATTATTTGTTTCTCTACGATATTTTGGGCTGTTGAGAGAGCAACGTCTATAAGTTGCAGTCATTGTTGATCCATCCAAATTTGATGAAAGAAAAGAGAAAGAGAAAGAAATAACTGCATCCTCTGTTAGTTGATAAATTCGTTTATAATATTTGAGCTAACATAGTGCTGAATTGCTCGTAATCAAAGTTTTATTTATTTTTCGGGATTGGCTATACTGACCTGAAATGTCCCAGACAATAGTTGAAACCAAAACTTGAAAACTTTTAACAGGAAAGTTGAAACATCCTGTACAAAAGTTGAAACTTGTGTACATTTAACATAATTTTTCTTCCAATTTATTGCTACAGGAGAAGGCTGATATTCAGGACAGAGATAATGCAATGCCTCTTAATTTGAAGGGGGGGAGCATCCAGTTTGACAATGTGCACTTCGGGTAATTAATGTTCTCTTTCTTATCCTTTTACTTTCAAATTCCATAAAGGTAGCATCTGTCATTTGAGCCACTGGCCCATTAAATTGGTCTCTAAGCATTATAATTAGGCTAATTCCAAATCTATGCCTTGCAAGAAATCGCCATTGTGATTAGTTACTGGTTGCGCTATTTATCTTGACAAAGCTTGTCACCTTCACCCTGTTGAGGCCATAATTAAAAGAGTTTCTTTACAATGCTTTAGACAGTGCCCTTTCCAATATAGTCATCTGATCTTCTCCATCTTTAGTCATATTTGATTGGAAATAGTAATTTTAGCCATTTTCATTATTACAATAATGATCGAGCCACAAACAGTTTTATGCAAAACTAGTGTGTAAAAACCAAGATTGGTTGAAAAGTGATAACAGTTTTTTTTCAATTATGTGGACCCGTGGTGGTTTTATATAACCCTTCTTCTTATGCCACATCAGTTTGTACGCATTTGTACAAGGTGGTTGTGACTCTATCATTACTCATTATTATTATTATTTTTTGGAGAAGAAACTTAGTGTATCAAAGAAGAAAGATTAGCCACTAAGGCTTTGGATAGTGGTGGGCTTGTGCCCTCAACAAAACATTTCCTCTGCCACAAATGTGGGTGGAGGTAGATTTCAGGTAGATTTCTCCCAAAATATTAGTGGGATCAGAATTCCAAGCTGGTCTCGGTATATTTCTCCCCATTAGATGATATAGCTCCGGTGGTTTCTATCATTATTTTTCATGCCATTTGGAGCTTAGACTATGACTTAAGGTCATAAATATGAGTTTACTGATATGCAACACAACTACTTGTTTTAGACGGTTATTGCCAGTCCCCTACCTGAAGTGAGTTGAAATTTTGTTAGGGATTAATTTTGATTTGGTTAGAGCAATTGGTGGATCTTTTGGGCTGATACAAAAGGTTTGGGGTTTAGTTCGTGTTTATGTAGTACTAAAAGTTTTTTTTTTTTTTTGAAAAAACAATTAGTTTATCTGGTATTTCTAATCTTTTGGTGCTCATTTTCCAACTTGTTCATTCTATCTTGATTATGAATTGATGATGCATCCTGTTTTTCATTCTTGCAACAGTTACCTGACTGAAAGGAAGATTTTGGATGGGGTATCTTTTGTTGTACCAGCTGGAAAAAGTGTGGCTATTGTTGGAACTAGTGGCAGTGGTAAGGCTCTCCCAGTATCTTTCTTCATTTTTAATCAAATTCCTTACATGCTTAGATGTTTTGTACAGTCATGTGGACTATGAGGCCTGTGGTTTTTGTATGCCTTCTGTTTTTTACCTTGGCTCAGCCAATTTACCTTTAATCCATCACTTTCGAGTGGCTTTTTCTTCTTTAATGTTAATGGTTTCTTTTATAATTCATGAAGGTCACAATCTATGATCTTTCTGAGGAGATGTTTGTTATATTTATGAACAACACAGTTTTTAGTTTTTAGACTGAGAACATGGTCTTATTGATGCAAATTGAAGTTTATATCTCTTTATTTTATTTTTATTCTTTATAACTTTTAACCAAATGAAGCTCATTTTTCAGTCATTAGATTTCTTTTACTCGAATCTCTTTGCAGCGTCTCTGAATTTTATTTTTATCTGAATTGCTAACCCCTGCAGGCAAGTCCACCATTCTTAGATTGCTCTTCAGATTTTTTGACACCCATTCTGGCAGTGTAAGAATCGATACTTTGTTTTTGTAGATATGTCCCAATATATGTTGCAGTTGGTTTGAAAAATCTATTAATCTTCATTGATTTTTTTTTTTATTTTATTTTTTATAATTATTATTTAAGCTTCAGGTGACTCTTTGTGGATTCAAATTTTAAGCTCTTAATAATAATTAAGAGCATGTATGTTCAAATTGTGCATGGATGTTCTTGCTGATAAAAGGAATGTCACCATCTATCTGGTTTTTGCATTTCTTGTCTATGTTCATTCTCTATTTTGTCCTTATAAATGTTTAAAATGACTTATTTTCCTCCATTCTTTCCCACCCGCTCAGATATCTAACCAACCATGGTTGAAAAGTGATAAAAATTTAGTTCTTCCCATTTTGAAGATAAAACTATTACATTTAGCCTGTTGTCATATAAAACGTGACTTGATAGCGATTTCTTGTTTGACACTTTGACAGATAAGGATTGATGGTCAGGATATATGTGACGTGACACTGGAAAGCTTACGGAAGTGTATTGGTGTCGTACCACAAGATACAGTAAGTTTATCTTGTAAATCTAGTGTTAACGTCTTTGTGTGTATATGTCTATTCCTCTGTTAATGAAACTCATGTGTCTTCCTGCGAGATACCTTGCAAGTTGTAATGTTGATGATGTGAGCAGCTTCTGTTTAATGGCAGGTGCTTTTTAATGATACAATATTTCACAACATTCGTTATGGTCGTCTTTCAGCAACAGAAGAAGAGGTGTGGTGGTGAACTCTTAGTCTCATTTCTATTTTTGCCTTTTCACTTTGTAATATATGCACCACTAGCATTAGTACTTGCCTAAGACATCTTTTCATTCAGGTTTATGACGCTGCCCGCCATGCAGCAATTCATGACACGATCATGAACTTCCCTGCTAAATATTCTACTGTGGTAGGGGAACGAGGACTCAAGGTGAGAATCATACTGCTATAAACCAAGTAATAGTGTTATAGAATGTGTTTGTAGTTCAAGGCTTTAGGTGGGTGGGGCTGCTGCTTTGATTGGCCCCTTCCTCTCTGGAAGGGGCGGAGCCTGCTCTATATGGGAAAGCAATTTGAAAGGAGACCTCCGTTTATGTCTGTAAGCCAGTCAAATTAGCGTTTACTCTTTTTAACCATTTTGTTGAATTCTAAATTGATAATGGGTCTTAGGTATTTTACCCGTTTCATTTAATGTGGCCGTTTTGTAGCTCCGAAGTCTTAAATAATTTGAATTTGTAAACCAAAACATTTTTTACGTGCTTGATTTTTTTGCAAAGATTTCTAGATTGAAGAGAAAGATTCTTTCTATAGATGCTTTTGAATAGACTCTTGAACTTTTGAAGATTGGGTGACTTTCCTTTCCAGTTAAGTGGTGGTGAGAAGCAGCGTGTGGCTCTAGCTCGTGCATTCTTAAAAGCACCTCCTATTTTGTAAGTGTTTATTCTTTTAAATTTGACTTTGTGTGCATATATTGCATCATAGACATATAAATACTGGTTTGTGGTTTGTAATTGGACACTATTTGGAGAAGACCTGTTCCAGTGTATACAAGCTGTTTCTTAACTCTTTTAGAAGGGATTAATAAAAAAATTAAGGGGTGTTTCTTTAGTTACCAGTAGCTGAGTGTTGGAGATAGAAAGTTGTAAATTGTTATAATAAACGCATATGTTACAAATGATTTATTTGATATTAACATTTGTAAGTTAAAATAATAATATTGGAAGATTATTTGGTTAAACTAGCAATTATCCTAGTTAATATGTTAGATAATATAATTATTATGATACCTAGCCACTAGTTTATTTCTTTAAGTGTGATCTATTTTTTTTCGTTTCATTTTGTGATATTAATAAATTCTTGAGGATGTAAAATGAATTTTTCCAACACTGATCATGAGCTTGGAGGGACTTTTACGACTCTTAATACTAGTATTTTTGTTGTCATACTTCTGTTTATGCTTTGTACTTAGGATGCAAATTCTGATTCTTATACTGGTTTCTTATTGCTGAAATATATTTTCTGTTACTTTCTTGATATGGGTTCATACATTGCATTTCTCAATGTTTTGCTGCATGAGAGACAATTTTAGAATACTGAACCTCAGTTTAGATAACAGCCCGAAAAACTTCAGGTGAATTGGTACTAAATTACAAGACTTTATGGTTCCATTTCCTTTCTGTGAAGATACTGATCATAAGAAAAATGTAATTTGCACTGTCCCTGCAAATTCCTTTGGTATTGCTTGGTTGCTTCCACTGGTTCATACTTCTGTCTCATATATGTTTGATGAACACCGGTTTATATTTTATTCCCTTAAACATGTTTCTATCTCTCAGCTACATTCTTTTGGCATATTTTATGTCATTCTGACTTCATTGGTGTCGAATGTCTAACCATGTTCCTTTCTTTCAAATCTCTTGTATTTTTTGTAGCATTGAGTTGAACAGTATTTGTTTGAACTGGTTGTCATTGGTAACTCATCCATATTTGCCTAGAATACTGTGAAGGATATATTTTCCGATGCCCCTTATTGATAATACTTTTTGAACGCAACCGGCCTATTATTATGTATCATTTTTCTACCAATCCGCTTTGAGTTTTCATTCTAGCTGTCTTGAGTGTAGTGCCTATCCTACTTCTGTATGCGACAAATCATTCTGTCCCTGTACTTACGATGGGATCTCTATTTAGAATGATTGGGCTTTGACAGATCATGTAGCATTTTTACAGTACTCTATTCAACGCCTTAAAACCGCTTTCTTTTCAATTGTTCTAGAAAAGATAACAAACTCTTGTTGTCAATATCTGACCCTAGGTTTTCTGAAATTTCATTTAATATTTGACTTTTTGAGTCTAAATTGACCTATGCATGCTGTGGTTAGTCTTTTATACTGTTAATAAGAGCATCTTCAAAAGCCTATTTAAATTTTATTCTTTAAATACCTATTTGCTTACTTATGTGGCAAACAAGAGATTGAAAAAACAAAATCTCTTCCAAATGACTCATCAAATAAAAACAAATTAGTATTATTTTAATAAAAAAGCCGTTGAATAGCTGTTATTTTTTAAAAAAAAGAAACATAAATAATAATTATAGCACTCTTATCTTTTCAATAAATAACAATAAAATATTAATAGAAGAGTGAGAAACTCACTCGGCAATGTTGAAGAGTGAGAAACAAATCTTATCTGATGAAACTAAATTAACGTGTCTTTTGGAGTGTTTTATATTGACATGGCTCTTCAAATAAGAAATAAAATCTTATCTGAAGAGCCTTTTGGGGATGCTCTAAGATGATGATGCATTTTAGAGGCAATCAATGCTTGATTTTGAGAAGATTTAGAAGAACTGAAACCTTAAGGAGAAAAACATCATCTGATTCTCATCCCGCATCTCTGTTTGTCTCATGCAGTTAATGACTTGTTATTTCATATGGTTTTATCAGGTTATGTGATGAAGCTACAAGTGCACTTGACAGCACAACAGAGGCTGAGATATTAAATGCATTGAAGTCACTGGCAAATAATAGAACTTCGGTTTTCATAGCTCACAGGCTCACAACTGCAATGCAGTGTGATGAGGTAAGCATTCTTTGCCAACAGCTATTTGCCAATTCATGGTTCTGAAATTGGAAGATGTTAAGTTATCAATGTTTTTATGTGTTGTGCCTCTAATGTAAGGTCGAATATTTATTCATTTATTTATTATTTAACTAGCAATGTTGGATCAGCTGAAGTTTTAAAGTTCATGTAGCCTAGTGTTGTTGTTCTCATTCTTTACACAATTTCAAATATGGTTTTCAGATTATAGTCCTGGAAAATGGGAAGGTAATTGAACAGGGTTCCCATGATGATCTGTTGACAAAAGCAGGGAGATATGCTCAGCTATGGGGACAGCAAAATAGTACCATGGATGCCATTGACGCAGCCGTCAAATTAGCCTGAAACTAAAGTTAGTGACATACATACAAGTAAAATTGCTCGAGCACACTTTTGTATCCAAGCAAACTCTGTAGATGTAACCTTTTCAATTTTGTAATCTTTGTTACTTTTTTGTTTTGACTATATATATAATGGGTGATATAGAGGTAAATCGGTTATGGTTTAATTCATTGTACTGAAATGCACTAAATGAGAAACATGTAATTTTGTAATAAATACATGATATTATTAAGTTTTTATGCCTGTGAGTGCCTGCGTGTGGTCAAATGGTCCACACTTTTCTAACTGCCCTAAAAATAGAAGAGCAATAATATAATGGGAAGAAATGGGAATGACTGATTTTGTTTTTTTTTTTTTTTTAATTTTTTTATCTTTTTTTAATTTTTAATTTTTTTTTTTTTTCCCCCACTTGGGAGTGAGAACTGAGAGTGAAGCTTGTGGAGATTGGAGTCCATTAAATTTGAAACTGATAAATGGAGTTGGAATAAGATTTTTATTCTTTAGATTGATATTTTTACCCTTATTACTTTTGAAATTTTATTGTTTTTTTACAAAATTAAAAATAATATAATAATAGTAATTATTATTATAATAAGTATAATTATACTTCAAATTCAAATTTTTGGTTGGGGTTGGGGAAAAAAACACATTCAAATGCAATCCGAATCGATTAAATCCGAATCCAAACAAATTCAATAAATAATATTAAGTGAAAAAGCATTCAATTCAAGTCTCTATATCTATGTCCATTGATCAATAATTTTAATTTTCATAATTCAGAGCAGATTATCATTATCAGCACCGTGATCTTGATCATGAAGCGATGCCATTTAAACACATAATCGAACAAGATAATAAAAATAGACTATATACGGTGCATGCAATAATTATAAATATGAACTTCCTATTTACATAAATCGAACAGTTTCGAGTAAGTGACACCCCTAAGGTCACGAAGAGTTATGATAAGGGCTAACTTCAGAGGACCAAACTGCTCCAATTAGCAATCCCATGCCTAGTCGATGTGAATTTTTTAATGTCGCTAAGCTATGCTGACAAGCAAAAAAATCATGCGCTTATCATGAAGGCTGGATGCCAATTGCTAAGTTGGCTATGGGCTGATGCCGCTCGATATCTGGGAATTTAGGTTTTGATTGCTTTCTTTGTTCTTTGCTTTTATATTTTGGTTTTTCCATTTAAGTACAACCCAACTGATTGTTCGGATCAAATGGGTCTGATGATCAGAGATTAAGCAACATACGCTAACAAGTTGGATTAAATTCGGTCGGATTTATCCGAATTCGATTTGATGCCAGTACAAATGGATTTTTTTTTTCTTTAAAAGAGTTTTAATCCACAAACAGAAAGGTCGGCTCACAGACGTCCTAAAAGCTTAAGTTATATAACCAGCCCAAGTTTAAAACAAACCTGATACCAACCAAAAGGACTGTCACTATCCAATCCAGAGGCGACGTATGGATAGGCGGAAATCATGCCAAAACAATAAGTACATACAAAAGGAAGATAATGAGCACGGTGATATTTAGCTTTAATGATCTAGTCCATTGAGTTTGAAGAAATACAAAAAATAAAATAAAATAATCTAATTCTAATCTAAGCCTTAGATGAATTGTGATCTGACAATTAAGAATTTGTTTTTTAATATTGATGTAGCATGGTTCTAGCTGATGCAGGAATGGAATGATGGGAAAAGGATAAAAAAGATAACGATATTTTCAATATTTCTTTTAATCTAAGAATACCTAGAATAATGAAGTAAATTAGAATTCATGTTTATTCTAAGAATACCCACAAATCTAGGTGTTAAGACTCGTTGATTATACAGAACACCGAGAAATAACATAAGCTCAAAACTCACGCAAAATCTAAATCTAAAATTTCATAATAAATAATACAACTGATTCTAAAGTTACAAAAGACATATTTACAATAATATAAACCTATATTTACAGTGATCTAAACCTAAAACTCTTGCCTAAACTAGGAATATAACTCAAATAAGAAATACCTAAATAATAAAACTCTAAATATACAACTAAATACACATTAATTATAATATTCCTAAACTTTATAAATTTCAATCTAATTAGGAATTCTTGAACCTCCTGCTCTTCATCAAATGTTATCTCAAAAAAGAGGGTTGTGAGACTTACCCTAAATAAAAGAGTAATGATATATATACTCCGTCTACGGTGTCCCTTGGGCACCGTACCCCCTTATTTTGTCATCTAGTGAAGTGATCGTTGGATGAAAAGTAGCAAAATCGTGCAATTGTAAAGTGGCCACGTGACAGATGAAGAAAACCGAGAATGCTGTTTATTGCACAGAAACTATTAATGGTGACATAATATTGTTAAAGGAAACAAGAAAATGTTGGTGTGCATAGCAATAAAATTATTGGATGGAACAATTATGCGTAGAAGCAAGTAGTTTGTGAGGGTCAAAAAAATGTATGTTTTTAACATGTTTCTTGTTGTAGGAGGCATATAATGTGTCCTACTGTAGCAAAAAAGGGACAATGAGATTAACCGGTGTTAATTAAAGTAATAATGAACAAAGAATGAAAAGCTTATTTATTTATTTATTTTTGGCCATGTAGTTGATTAGTGGTGTTCAGAATGCTGTCGGAATCGCTAAATCCCGCAAGGTCGAAGAAAATGGAGGCAAAAAAAAATCCTGTAGTGATGAAGTGGATGGATTGTTGAATAATTACACTGAAGTTACAGAGCAAAATTGTAAGTTTCTCATCAATTCCACTGCTTTAAATGGGTCGTATTCAACTGCTAGTAAATAATCCCCAAATCATTTCGATAATTACTGCCCTCTACTCCACATTTTTGTCAATCTCTGTACGAAATCTAACTTATCAGCACGTATATGGACAAACGGCAACGCTGCTCCTGCCACAATTACACCTTGCCCACTTCAATTTTCGTGCTTCTGAAAAACCGCAGACGTCGGTCAATATGCCAGCAAGGGTTTACAATCCCCCCAAAAACTAATTTGGTTCATGAAATGGGTTTGGACAGTTGTCCACTTCAATTGGTTTTTACCCTTTTAAAATTCCATCCATCGGTTTAAATTCATTATAATCTAACGGCTAGACTGGATAATGACAAAATATGGGGGTACGGTGTCCATAGGGCACAGTAGCTGGACCATATATAATCAAACGTGTAAATAAACAAATTTTAGTAAATCAAAAATTCTTATTACATTGCACTCTAAATAATATGGCTGTCTATCACATACACTTTTGTTGATCGACTTAAAAGTTATTATGTATATTGATATCTTTTGTTTTACGTAACTAAAATATGAGTAAGTTTTCAATAAGTAATCCCTTATATTATTAAATAAGGAATAAGTTAAAGAGAAATAGTCAGTACAATGTAGTTTATTTGATCATGTAGTATATTACAATTTATATATTTTTTTAATTTTTTTAACTTATTCCTTACCATATTAAAGTAAAGAATCTCATTAATATATAATGTTTTGGTTTTGAAGTTTATAGTCGACAATCTCTTTGCTAATAAATTTTCAGCAAACATTAGGGAAATATGTAGATATCTTTATTTTTAATTATATAAGAACATCCTCTTTGTTTTTTTCCTTATAAGTTAACGATGGTTCAATTCAGATTGGTATAGCTTCTTAAAGAAAATCTACAAATTGATCCATCCATTTAATATTTCAAAGAATTGAATCTAGTCCATTTCGTTCAGCCCCAAGGAAAAAACATAGCTAAACATAGCTTCCAATCTCTCTCTCTCTCTCTTTTTCCCTGATTAATTGATAGCAATTTTTATAAGGTGTGGATCATGTGAGCAAAAAAAAAACATTGTTTTAATTAATTATAATAAGTTTGCATAATATTATGTTAATATAGCACTTTATGGTTGGTAAAGAGCATATGAAATGGCCACAATTTCCAGGGACAAACAGACATGGAGCAGCTCTGAAGGCGGTGCAATGCCGATTATTTTGATGGAAAATGTAGAAAAAATGCTTGGCATCAATGTTAGACTCCAACTTTATGTTGGTATTTGCATTACACACAAAGACATTAGCACATGATATGCTGCCTTTGAAATCAGTTTCTTACATTAGATTCCCATTGAAAGTCTGAAACCCTGTTATTAATTCTTTGTTTTTTCTACTTCTTTTTTCTTAAGAAAAAGGAGATTAATGACATTTTAGTTCTTAATTCCTAGATATTATCTTTAGTGATCTTTTTCATTTAAGGTTATAATAAATTTTAAATTACTTATTTCACTTTCGATGGCGAAGCCATGTGTGTTGGCTATAAATTTTATGAAAGAAATTTGGGAAAATTTTATTTACTATTATAATTTTTATGAAGAAAAATCACATTTAATTTTTAAATCACATTTAATTTTTAAGACTCTCATTCAAAATTTAAAAAATAGAGAAATTATCATTAATTACGCTTCTCTTTCAAGTCACATTAAACCAATTCTCTTCCCAATAAAAATCTCAAACTTCAAACTGTTTGTACCACTGAAAATGAGAGTTGTCATATATGCAATATTATTTACTGGTAAGTCAATTTATTGTCTTTAGTTCTCCAACTATATTTTCATTTACTACTGATGGGACCCTGTTTTGTTTTTCCTTTAACAAGCACCGCTCCCAAATTAAATGTATTTTTTTTGTATCTAAATCTATAATCTCTTATTTTTAGGATAAAAGATTAACCAACTAGATTATCATTTAGAGATAAAGTAACTATTGTTATTAATAACAACTTTTTTCTAAAATCTTCAATTCTTTTTTGACTTGTCTAAAATCTCCGAGTTAATACATAATTTAATGAGGAAAAAAAATTATATATAGCCCAATCCAAATATATATATATATATGGCTTTGCGCCTTTGCCCCTTTCTAGTGTTAAAATAATAATAGAAAAAAGACATTGTTGAAGGGAAATAAATTGTCATTTCACCTAAAAAATTGATTATCTAAGAATTCTATAAATTAAGACCAGTTGATTAGTGAGCTAAAAGGTCATATTCACCTTTCAACAATATATTTTTCTTACGATTTTAGCTTCAAGAATAAGTAGGGTATTAAAAGCAATATCAAAGAGGGAGGAAAGTGCCATTCTCCCTTGAAACAATGAAAGTTTCTAAGGAAATCATATAACTATACTGCTTAGTATAAGAAGGAATTTCAAAATATGATTAGATTAAAGATTCTTGTTACATTAAAGTTTCAGATCGATTTAGTCCATAGATAGAGTCATTATCTAAAAAATAGAAAAACATAAATTTTAATATACTACGTGATAAAATACATTATAGTAGAGTACATATTTTTTCTTTTTTTTTAGTGTGTGTTAGTGTGTGCGCGTGTGAGAGAGAGAGAGAGAGAGAGAGAGTGTGTGTGTGTGTGTGTAGTGGTACTCATACGCAGATGTTTGCATGAAATTAAAATGTAGACGAAATTAAAAGACAAGAAAAACACGATTCCAACACACTATTTTTTTTGTCTTTAAGTGTATTAAGTTCGTGGTTTTTTATCATTTATCTCTGTCCACATGAATTTTTCATGTGGACTTCCATACCTGAGCATGCATTTTTTAATGAGGGATCCCTTAAGTTTTTAAGATAAGAGATATGCTAAAAGATAAGAAAAATACATAGTCTAATACATTACATGACTAAAAAAAAATATATATATATATATATATATATATATATATATATATATATATATAACCTTTCTCTAGTGAGACGTCCTCACTAAAGATAGAAAAATATAGAGTGAGCTTTTAATTAGGGATCTCTGAGACTCTGACCATATTAAAATTATATATTAGATAAGTGACAAAAGAATATAAATTTTAATATATTATAAGATAAAATATACCATATTAGACTTATATTTTCTTATTATTTAACGCATTTCTGGCTTTAATATGCTGGAAATTCTTGATTGAAAAATTGTTTTATATATATATATAAAGTAGGCTGGACTCTCGGTTCACCAGGCAGTGGCGTAATGTATATATATAAATATATATACACATACACAATAGGTACACACAGTCACACATTGAAATGGAGTGGAATGGATGCCCTAAGAAATCCCAATCCCATGTATGGAATTTGTATAAATACTAATTAGATAGTGTTGAAATTTCATTGGCAAATTCCGATCTCGGAAGAGGTAGTGTTGTTACTGTAGTAGCAGTACACACTGACATAATGAAAGAAAGAGAGACATTAGTGGTCAAAGAAAACCCCACCACCTATAATTTCTTTCTACTGTGTCTGCAGTAGTAAGTATGCTTCTCTTCTCTTCTCCTTTCTTGTTTTAATTGAGAGAGAGAGAGAAAAAAGAGTGAGCTTTATTATCCAATAATCTATCTAGTGCTTTGCCAGATTTGTAGCTTTCGTTTTTTCTCTTCTCTGACTCTCACGAAGAGAGGACAGTGACATTTCAATTCCTCTCCCTCTTCTCTTCCGTGATTTGTGCACTTCCTTTGTATTACTTTTCATTTTTATTTTTCTCCTCTTCACTTTTTCTATTTTATTTTATTTTTTACTTTTCTTTTTCATGTAACAGTGCAACTGTTGGTCGTTGTTGAAGCATCAGACTTAGGGTTTCTGAAGATTTACAGATGTGTAAATGAAAATATTGTTCAGGACTAAACCCTAGTTACTAGAATTAAATCGGTAAGTGAACCCCATATTTTTACGGGGATTTACTCATTCTTTCCTTATTTATACTTCTAATAACTCAGTAAGCTGTGCTTTTTTTTTTTTTAACAAGATTAATCTGTTCTGCTGCAAGCTATCTGTTGTTTTGATCGCCATAACTATTGCAAGAAATTGGTGATGCATGATTAATTTACATGGTTTTATTATTATTATTATTATTTTGATTGTATGCTTGATCTAATTTTGAATATGTGGCATTCCTTCATCCAGCTTCTACTCCTTGGGCTTAGTGGGTTCTCTGCTCTCCTCTTTTTACGAAATAGCGAGTTGTCTAATCATCTATCTCTTGTCATTTCTGTATTAGGGTTTGATGCAAGCATTTCCCTTCTTTGGAAACTTTTTTTTGTTTCAAATTATTACCTTCTTTGGAAACTTATAACTGCTCTTCTTAAATTAATGCTTCAAAGGTTTGGCATACGTTTCTTTTTTAAATTTGCAGGAGAAGTTAAATCGACTCCTTAACTTTTTAGACTTATTTCTGTTGGTTGTTTTGCTATTGTCTTAGATCCAGTAATTCATTTCTAGTATAGTAGGCTGTGTTAAAAATATATGCATCTAAATATGAGTATTATAACATCTTCTTCATATATTGATGACCCACTTCATCATTTAATTTTCGCAAAAATTAAATTCCTTTGAAATTGATGAAAAATTAATAGCTTATGGATCTTTCAAGTGCACTTAAATAAATAATTTAAGAGAGCTTCCTTCAGTCCACTCATGGATGAGGCAAGGGTTTGGATTAGCTGCCGACTCATTCATTCAAACACAGTAGAAAAAGGAGCGTGTTGGTTATCCTACTGTGAATGTGTGAATGAAGCGGGAGATAAAATTCATCCTTTCTTCTCTGTGCTTGGACTGAAGGGAGCTCCTTTTTGTTGTCTGTTTACGTTTTCTTTTCTTAATTTTTGCATCTAATCACCAATTAAAAGACACTCGGCTGTTAGATTTCTTCAGCCTTGATTCTATACAGTTTCTAATTAAAAGCTATTTAAATTACCAATTTATTAATGTAATTAATTTGATGAGTGAGTTAGTGTTTTAGCCTCCATTTGATATATACTTTCTAGTTTTGTGCTTACCTTTAAATTGTTGTTGTAATGATCACATTCTTCTTTTTACTCGATTTGATCTAATCTTTTTCTCCTCCCCTTTGTTAGTTGCATGCCACTGGCTAGGGCACTTTATCAGTCACTGTTAAATGAATATCGTATTGTTGGTGATGAATTGCAATCAAGCTAGAGCCTTCAGCAATGGGGGAATCCTTTTCTCCACAATTATTTTTTGTTTTGTTATTCAGATTTTAAGTTTCCTTCTGTGCATATGATGATTACTGAAAATTTTGCTCTTGTCATCCTTATATTTCTTGAATATTTTATTGTTAATTCAGTCTTTTATTCCTTACAATTTACTTGCTTGATAATGCAGGCCCGCATATCTTTCTCTTCCATCAGTTCATTAATTTGAGAAAAAAGATATTTCCTCTGTATGAATCATATATTATAATTTGCATTTGCATGTGCAACTAGCTAAATTTTAGCTGAAATTTGGCAACCACATAACAATAATGATATTCCCTTGTCCTTTTATCTTCATCAGTGTCCTTTGCCTGCATTCTCTCTTGTTTCTCCCTATCAAATAATTATATATGGTACATGGTAAAAATTTTTTGGTGTTGACATTTATACAATAAAAATATTGATATTCACTGGTTCAATCTTTCATTGGAGTTCTTTCTCCCTCCCACAAAAATATAAAATTGGGGTAGTTTTTTTAAGTTATGTTCTGCAGATTTCTGAATTGTACTCTAAATATGTATTTAAATTTTCAATATAAACCCTAAATTATAATATATTTATATATTATAACCATGAAGCCATGAAGGGAAAGAAAGGAATAAAAAATGCCACCCCATTCAAATTTATTAGATAGATGGTCATCATCAATTGATAAGAAGTTAATTCTAAGCAAATTAAAAATGGAAGTCACCAGCACCTGGATATCATGTGTGTGTGTGTGTGTATCATGCATGAATATGATTTAAGATTTCAGGTGCTACTTTGAAATTGAAACGTTGGCATGCCAACATCCAAGGATAACATTGTATATGTATATATATATTTTTTTTTTGATAGGAAGGATAACATTATATATATGTATAACTCCCTGTAAATATGGGCTGTACAAAGCTGAATTATACTTCTGTAGAGTTTCCTGAGTGAGGGGTAAAAATGTGTATATAAAGCAGATCAGCAGAGAGCACAGTCGCTTGTCTTTATTCCTTTGGTCAGGTTCAGCCTCAGGTATCCCATTCGCATGCATTCAGGAAAAAAAAAATAATTACAAGCTGCCGCAGCTGCCCCCACCGCCAGTCCCATTCTCTATGAATAATGGGTTGGAACTTGGACCTAGTTTTTTTTTATATATATTTTTTCTCCTGTGGGTTTGTTGACATTCGTGATTGCACCCTATATTTCTCTATATATTTTTTTAATTTTTTTTATTAAGATAAATTGAATAAAATATGCTAACCCTAGAATTAGGGTTATTCTGCAGCTTAGTGTTATCAGCTTATATGATTAATTAATACCTTATTAGGGTACGGATTAATTTTAGTTAAGTAGTCACTTTGAGCTTCTTTTCTTGAGCTAAACCCAAAAATAACACTTTGATGTGCATATAAAATAATTAAATATCAATTAAACTGAGTCTTGAAATCACACATAAATTAAAATAAGCCAGTTTCTTGCTGCGCCTTTCGAGATTGAAAGTACACTCGAACTTCATTTTTTAAAGTTTCAGGGTGATGGTAATTGTGCAAATAAAGGCCGGTGCGAGCTGTTATCAGATAGTAGCCTGCACTCGAGAGAAATAAATTTGAGAAAGAGAATATCAATTTTTATTTCATGAAGTTGCAACTATCAATTGATCGAGCAGAATTCATCTTTAAAAATTAATTTGGGTAATTTTTAGTTTATTTCCTTGAGGTTTATCGTATTTTTACTTTTATTAAATATATGGGAGTATTGTTAGAAACCTCCCAAACCGTTAGTATTGGGTTATTTAAAATTTTAAACCATTAATTGACTGAGTAAATAACCAAAATACTCTTGTATCATAAAAACAAAATCTCAAAGAGATAAGCAGGGTAATAGCTCCTTGTGATGATAAAAGATCTCATACAACGGACCCTTCCTTTTTTTGACAAAAACAATATATCATCATCATTCTTATTATCATATTTTCACCATTTGCAAAAACTCCAACAAACACAGACATATCATTTCAAACTCTCGAAAAAGTATTTAAATCTAAAGGGTGCCTCTAGTACACTGGATTGTTTTACATTATATTAACTGTGTTGTATTATAGTGTATTACATTAATTTATAATGTAATATAATATTTGGTTTACTATGAACTATATTATATATAATACTATTTTGTAATATTATTTTATATTAATATTAAAATTAAATTAGTATTATTCAGATTTATTAATATTTTAGTGTTGTATTATTAATTTTTGAAATTAATTATTAAATAATTTTTTATACATTAGTTTTTATAACTTAAAAATATTTAATAATATACTATTATCAAATAATATAATATTATAAATATAAATAAAATAAAAAAATATAAATATAATAATATATTCAATTTGATTATAATTTAATTTTTATTTGCTAATGCCAAATATAATTATTTAATTTAAGTTTATTTTAATAAATAATAAATAATTAATATAATTTTTACATATTTAAAGTAAAATAACTAAAACGATTTTATGGAATAAAAGGAAAATAATGTATTATCATTTATTTATTAAATATTTAGATTTATTAGTATTTCACATTTTATATTATTATTTAATTTAAATTTAAATTTAAATTTAAATTTAAATTTAAATTTATTAGAAATTATTGATAATAAAAATAAAATAATTAAAGTTAAAAAATAAACAGTATTTTAATGCAATACAGCCTAATCCCTTCTCTCCTATAGCCCATAGGTTTATTTTATGTTTATTTCATTTTATTAGTCACATATTTAATATGGTAAAATACAACTAAAAATTACAGCCAAATATAAATTTATATAAAAATAATATTTTAATACAATATAATAAAATACAAGATACCAAACTAATCTAAAAGCAAATCTACACAATCACTGCAGCAACTCCTTCCAGATTTTAAATAAATAACCCCAAAACAGAATCACATGAACCCACTTCTTCATCTTCCACTAGAGGCATGCCAAATCCTTATAATTACTTCATCTATAGCCTCATAAGTCTCCCTTGAACGAAATATAAAGCTGCTGTTACCACAGTTTTCACCATGCATTAATTCAAATTTATGAAAAATTTAAACAAATTAAGCACCTCAACAAACCATCATCATCATGAACCATTACCAACATTTCACAAAACCCATCTTCAATTATAGCTAATATTATCACCAGTGGAGAGAAAACATACATATAAGAAGAAAGTTTAGAGTTACCTAGCACGCGGCTCCACTGCAAATAGAGAGTTTCTAAGTCGTCGCCGTAATCGCTAACGACAGTCCTAATAGCCGGAGCTCTTGAATTAATTCATTTTCTTATGAGCAACTACAAATTTCTTCAAAGCATTTGCGAGGAACTGAAATGGATTCTGAGATTTGTTGCTTCGAATTTGGTAGATGAGCATGGTTTTGAGTTGAGCTAATAATCTATGGATAAAAGCATGCTTCATGTATTATCCAGGGGTTAACAGAGCGGTTTTCATACTTTACGTATACTAATTGGAAAATGTTTGAAATTTAATTGACAAAAAGAGAAGATACTACTTTGCTCTCCATTTCTAACCATATACAAAGCCTAATACAAATGGAAGTAGGGATGGAAAATTGGTGGGTCGGGCCGGATTTTTTCAAGCCCAAGTCCATGTTAGGAACCCCTATGTTGAATTAATTCATACAAGGGTTAAGTCTGGGTGAGCTCGAGCATGGACTTCTGCATGTTTTTCAATTATTTTTTAAAATTATTGTAAATTTATAATGAGTTAATAATTAAGAAATTGTTATAATCAACAGTGCATTAAAGAAAATGATTATTTTAAAATAAAATAAAATAAAATAATAAAAACAAATAAAAGATTATAGAGTTAATTTTTATAACTTGACTCTTTAATTCAAGGATCTTCTTAATTAATTAAGGCTTAAGAGAGAGTTTAGTGTTATAATTGTAAGTTTTTTGAATTATGGTTGCTTTATGATTAGGGATTTAAGTTTTTATTTTTTATTTGTTTATTATTTTTAGATTTTATTTTATTATTTTAAATTTAAATTTATATTTAAAACAATAGAACGTCGAGTTTAGCCGGGGATAATTTTCTTAAGCCCTTGTCCAGCCCCTCAGGTGAAGGGCTGGGGCCTAAGCTCATAGGGCCTGTGAGGGCTGGGTTGGCCTAGACTTTTTTACCAAACTTAAACAAAAGGAAAAGTTTCTAGTAATACGCTCGTACATTTTATCTAAGTGGAAATACGGCAAACTTTAGGGGAAAAGGTGAAAAATTGCCCAAACTAACTTGTAAGTTGAAGTAGCCCAAAGCCCACATAACAAGTCTTATCTAGGATGCAACTAGAGTCATTACAATTCATTTCTATTTCATAGCCAACGTCCGAGGGGCCGATATGTTGGGATGGGTGACTTTGCGGATCCCATACACGGCCAAGTAGTTGCCCTCCTTAGATTTTCCCATTCTTTTTTTTTTTTGAGAGGTTAGATTTTCCCATTCGTGATACCTATCTTAATACTAATGATGCGTTTACTTATCAGTAATCGAAATAGGCTGAAATCGGAATGGGCTGGAATGGGAATGAGAAATGAGAATCAGAATAAGTTGTTTACTTGAGCTATAGGAATAGGAATCGGAATCGGAATAAACTGAATTGTTTCAAGTTACTAAAATGCCCTTAGTTTATAATAATAATAATAAAAATAAAAATAATAATAATAAAATTTAAATAATAATAATGATATTATTATTATTTTAATATTATTTGTGATTATTATTATTATAAAAATGATATTAATTAAAAAATAAAATAAAATAAAATTTAATAATAATAATAATAAATAAAATATTAAAATTAATAATAATAAATGTTAATAATGATAATATTGATAAAAATAATAATAACAATAATTAATAATAATTAAAATAATAAATTTAATAATAACAATACATAATAAATAAAATAATAAAAGCCAACCTAATTATTATGTATAAATTAGGTTAGACCCATTCCTAAAAGCCAACTTATAAGAGAAGGAGCCCACGTGCTTATAAGTCTACGTATCGAGTCTTACTTAATAATGTGGGATGCAACTAGACTCATTACAATTTCTTTGAATAACTTAATTATGTAAATTTTGGTTATGTATCTTCCCTAAGCCAATCTTTTTGCTCTAGTGCATCAAGGTCCATTTATTTTTCAAACATTTATGGGACGGTAAGTTTAGAACATGGATGCAATAACCACCGTAGTCTTGTAGGGACTAGGGAGTTCATAGAGGAAGAAGGAAGAAGGAAGAGTGAAGGTTATTTTTTCACTTGAGGTGGGTGTTCGCAATACAGCGGGCCAAAATATCGTGACCCCAAAGAACTGAAACGAATCGGCAGTTTTGATGGTTTAATCAAATGAATAAAAAAATGGAACAAAAAACTGAATAACTGGAAAAAAAAAAAAACAAAGGAATTAAAGGTTAAAAAAAATTGAAACTGAACTTAATCGAAATCCAAATGTTTTTTGGTTTGGTTCACTATCTAAATTTTGTTAATTCAGTTCAGTTCAGTTTTGTAAAAACCAAACCAAACATAATAGTTGTCAGGCCTAGTTTGTAGAAATATTTTAAAAATAGGGTTATTTGAATCCATCATATTCCTCTCTACACCCATCTAATTTTAATTAATAAAAACTAAAAGTTAAAAAATCTCAAAACTATCTTCATTTGTTTCCTCTCTCGACTTCAAGATTTGTATTTTCTCTCTCTAGCATCATATTATGCAACTTGAAATCAATTTTATTTGGTCGTTGCTCATTGATCCTTTTTTTTTGTTAGTAAATCAAACTATATTTCTTTCTTTCTATTACCATTTTTTTTCTTTTGTTCATCTTAGAATTGTTGCGATAAATACTAAAACCAAAGAAATTTTTTTAATTTTTATGGATGGTAAAAATTGATTGATACTCATTCTTCAATGGTGGGTTTTGTTTCTACAAGTTCGTAATAGCTTTGATGAAACTGATTTTGAAACTTTGAGAACCAAGCATCAATCAGGTCCAGCTATGGTGCCCTTGTGACACCGTACACCCACTTTTTGTCTCTTTTGTGAGACAAGTATTGATAAATTACACTTAGTTCCTTATCCTCTATTTTATTTACATTTTTATTCTAATATAATGAAAAATTACACTTAGTTCGTTAGTCTAACTCCTGAAATTACTCTTCAAAGTTTAAACCCATTTTCATCTAAAATTTATAGTCCTAAATTATTCTTATATAACAAATAATTTTATAGATTCAAATAGTTTTATCCTTCGATTTTTAGTTTTCACCCATTAAAGTTATTTCATCATATACAAAATATAATTCTCTAAAATAATAAAATCTAAAAAAAATTATTTTATAATGAGTGTTTGGAAAGTGAGAAAATAAAGGAAAGTAGGGGGAAATGAGAGAGAGAGAGGGAGAGAAAAAAAAAAGAAAAGAAAAGAGCAACGACAAAAAATTAATATAATGCTAGTGAGTATATTCTCATGGCATATGCATATGCATATGCAATTGTACATAGACATTATAGCTTTAAATACTTCATACCTAGAAGCGGCTAAAAGGTTCAGTGGTTGAAGTAGAAAGTTTGAGCAATTTATTTGTAATCACGACAATAAAATTAGCGGTGATTGTATGCAATTTTATTTTTAAATTTTTTCCTTATAATGATTAGACCAAAAGGATAAATACATTTTTGGAACTGATTGTGATAGTGATTAATCTTTTTCTACCTTAATTTTAATAAGGGTACAATTAAATTTTATATGATCAAAGTAGTCAATGGTTAAATAAATAAAAATCTAACGGATGAGGATGAACTAATCACTTTTCAAAATATTAAGAGTAGAGTAACACATGTTAATTTATTTATTGTGCAGTCAAATTTATTATATGTTAAATATTGATTATTAAATAATACATGGATATATTATATATTAAATTATTAATATATATATATTAATGCAAATTTTAAAATAAATTACTAAAAAATTCAAACTAAGTAATGGACTTAAGTGTACAAATTTTAAATGATCTGGAGTTATGTGTCAAAATGTTGAAACTTTATCATTTTTTAATGTGCAAGCAAACATTAGGGATTGTAGGGTTAATATCCTATTAAATCCATCTAAGCCATTAAACTACTTTATGTTAAATCTAATGGTCAATAATAGTTGATAATAAAATGACAAAAACTAGGGGTATGGTGTCACAGGGGCACTATAGCCAATCAATATCAATATTTATTTGTAACTGAAAGAAAACGTTTAAAGTAACTAATGTGAAATTAAAGAATTATGAGAGAAAAAGAAATATAATTAATTATTTAAATTTATCAAAATTTATTTTAAAAATAAAACATAATCGTGTAAAAAAAATTAATCTAAAAAGAAGGTTAAAAAAGAAAATTGGTAAGTTCAAATATCATCACCCATATTTAAATTTTGAGAGGGCTATTTGCATTCTAATAATCACTTTGAAGATTCCAATTTTAATAAAAAATTTATTACAAAAAATACTCATCATGTGAATTATTATTAAGGATAATTTATTATAAGTAAATATTACATAATTACTTTGAGCATTCATATAGCACACTCATCATTCAATGTATAATTCTCATGCTTTAAACCCTAACATTTTTTTTTCTAAAATTTTAATCAACACTTAGATGAACAATGAGGAAATCAATTCAATATTTTAGAAAAAATTTGACTACAGGTATGCATGATACTTTTATTTTTATTTAAAAGTATTATAAGATTGCAATTTTTTTTCTTTTAACCCTTCTTCTTCTTTGACATGTTCTTCTTTTCTCCTTCTTCTTCTTTTTTTTTTTTCCGGTAGTATTTATAGTACAATTGTTATTATTATGTTCTCATTGCAAGTTATTTTGGTTGAAAATCCAATATTGAATAGAAATAAAGAAAATAAAGTTGTGTTAAATAATTTATTACCACTTGTTTTATTTTATTATTGTAAATATGTGTTAAATCTCGTAAAATTGGGTGTGTAAATAATTTTATTAGTGTTTTAAGTAAACAAAGTTAATTAATTCAAATAGTTTGAGTGAGCATTTTTTTTAGAATTTTAAAGAGCGTGCAAGGTAAAAGTTAATTTTTAAAATTAGTATATGAGTGTACATAATATTAAAGTATTTAAATAATTTTTAGAATGTAAATAGTTTGTATTTTTTTTTACAATGGGGTTTATTTAGTGGTGTGGGGTATTTTTAAGACTTCACAGGCTTGTTAGTTTTTTACAAGCTCAACTCACGTTGTGTTCACGCCTAACCCGAACCCATGAGAAATGAGAAATGGCCCAATGCGAAGATGCTTTATCCCAAAAGAAAAAAAAAAAAAAAATAGAAGAGAGAGAGGAGGAACTCGAGACTCGAGAGTCGAGACACTCTCATCGCCAGTGAAGGGATCTGAAGTCCAAACGACGCGTTGACGAAACAAATGAAATGAGTGAGGATTGAGGGGTCGTCTTCGTCTTCGAATTGAAACCGATTGTTGGGGGCGTGTGAAGTTGCGAAGCAGAAAAATTCTTTAATGAAATCTGAATCAATGGCGTACAGAAGGAGGCAGCAGGAGAAGGGATTATTTGCAACAACAAAAAAGACATTAGAAGATGATCAAGAGGATGATGACTCGAGTTCAAATTCAAATTCAAATTCATCTTCTTCTTGGTTAGCTGCCAAAGCCATAAGAGCTTCATCTGCTAATAGAGATTCATCTCTCTCCTCTGCTTACAACCCCGCCACCACTTCTTCTTCTTCTCCATCTTCACCTCAGGTAAAAGTGATTAATCCTTTTTATCTTCTCTGCTGCCTATCTTTATCAGCCAATTATACATTTAATATTTTAACTAGGTCTTTGTATTGTGGGTGGTGGTCTTATCAATATAGGATTCCAAGCCTTATGAGTACACATCAATGAAAAGTTTAAATGAATCCAAACATGGGTTTTGGGGTAATCTTGCTAGAAAAGCTAAAGCTGTTATCTTGGACGAGGTTGATGATGGTGATGGTGATGGTGATGGTGATGTGCCCCAACAACAGCAGCTGCCTCAAAATGCAACACATCACAGTCACATGCCTAGAACTGACTCAAGACCCAAGGTGAGGGAGAGATTTCATTTCAGCTATGATATTGTTTAGAGTATGTTCGACATTAATAAGTGGTATTATATTTCTGATTCGTACTGGCAGTTCCGTAATCAATACCAATCAAATGACAGCCATCGGAAGTCAGACGGTCCTGCCTTACAGAAGGGATTTGGTGCAATTACATCTTCAATAAGTTATATTGGTAATGCTGTTGAGGTGAGCTTTTGCCAGATATTCTTTATTCCATTATATACTTTGGCTTTTATAAATTTTATTGGTAATGCTTTTCATCTATGATCTATTCTCCCGTGTGCAAAGTTTTATACTAGTGTGTAGATGTATGTTTCTCCTTTAATTTACGCCTTTTCTGTTTCGCCTTTTTAGGAGGGCCTTACTATTGTGGAAAACCGAACTTCAGGCATCATTCAAGAAACCCGTAAGCACATTCGGAAGAAGCCTGGCACTTTTGCCACACAGAACCAGGGGATCAAACAACCTCATGTGCAGGCCCAAGTCCAACCCTCTGTGCAAAATGATCAAGGACTTCAATTGAAGGCATCTCGCGACGTAAGGTGGCAACTGTATGTCACTGGTTCATGTGATAGAAATATGTTGCATGTTTGGGTTGCCCAACCTTGTCATAATATTTGTCTCTGGACACTGATGGAAAATGCAATTAACACTGTTTCTTTAGATATATAACTGATAACACTGCTACTTGTGGTGTTTCTTGTATTTGGTGTGCCCCTCTCCATTACAGTATGCAGCACATGCTGTGAGCAAAAATCCTTGAATGGCACTAAGAATTCAAACTGCATTGAGTTTATTCATTGGCTTTTCAAGGATTCCTCTTAAAGCTTGAACTTTTTCGTAGTTAAGGTGCATGGTCCATCCAATAGTTTATTCTAGTTATTGTTGCCTAGAAGAAAACTTAGTGGAAACACAAATGGGGGAGGGACTAGAAAAGGTGGCTGAAGTATTTGAGGAACCCAAATGTATCATTTATTATTTTTCATTTTCAACGTAATAGCTAATGTTTCTAGATGAGGTGCATGATTGCCTTCTGGTTGTGCAATAGGTTGCAATGGCAATGGCTGCTAAGGCAAAGCTTCTTCTTCGGGAGTTGAAAACTGTGAAAGCAGATCTGGCTTTCGCTAAAGAGCGATGTGCTCAGCTGGAGGAAGAAAATAAAATCCTTCGGGAGAGTCGTGAACGGGGAGACAACCCAGAAGATGATGATTTGGTACATCTATTTTCTTTTTCTACTTTTCTTTCTCCTTTGTTGAGTCAATCTGTATGGTGATGTGTGCTTGTTATATTTGTTTATTTATTTTTGTCAATGGTAGATTTTAACAGATATACCACTTTTTTGAAAAGAGAAAATCTGAATGATGTGTCTCGCTGATCCATTTGTTCTTTCTCTGTCACTTTTTTCTTTTACGTGCCATTATTTGGATAGAAATACAAGTTCTTAATTTACAGTGTTTGATTTATAAGTGCGTCTGTCTAGTATATTTATGATATCTTACTTGGCTTCTATGAATCAGAAAAGGTAGGGCAAATATTTGTATTTACACTACTGGCTATGAGTCTTTCAATCTGCTGCCACACTCAGTTCAATTGTTTTTTGAACCGATGCATAATGGATTCATGTTTTTACAGTTGTTAATGTGTTTATGCATCCGCCAGTATATGTTTAGTTTATAGAGTGTGTTTGTGTCTGAGAGAAGAGAGATAGTTAATAATTAGGTACAACTATAAGCTGTTGCTGTTACGCACTTAATTATTACTAATATCAATGGCATCAGGATTTCCAAGTCAGTAGTGGAGAGATGAATTTGTTAACTGTTAACTGTTTGGCAAAATCTAAGTGGATCGTGATTTCGATTGACCGGTAGTTTATTGTAGCTTTCTGAGATTGAGTTAAAATGATCTCCATGCACTGAAGAATCTAATACTGATGTCTGCATTTGTACATCAGATACGGCTTCAACTAGAAACGCTTTTAGCAGAGAAGGCTCGATTGGCTCATGAGAACTCAGTGCATGCACGTGAGAATCGCTTCTTGAGGGAGGTTGTTGAATATCACCAGCTGACCATGCAGGATGTTGTGTATTTGAATGAAGGTACCGAGGAAGTTACTGAAGTTTACCCAGTTAAGGTTGTATCAAATCCACACATTGTACCTGCGCCACCATTTCCAACCTCTTCACTGCCCTCTGAGGGAACCCTTCATACAAGTCTGCAAGTGCAGGAGGGCTTGCCTCGCCCTTCACCACCACCAGAGGTTGCCTAAACTGCGAGTGCACGAAGCTCTGTGTCCCTACTATCAAGCCAAAGGATGTGAAGACACTCATTATGTCTTTTTGAATGGTATTGCCCTGTACCGAGTCTTGTCAACAGAGGTTAGAAATTGTAACAATATATATTCTTGTATTTATATTTATTTATTTCTTGTTATCAGTGCTTCCCCTTGTATGGGCGATTAGATATTGATATATCCTTGATTATGTATTTTAAGACTTTAGGATACTCATTTGTTGAACTCAAAAGTCAGAATGCTGCTATGATAATTTCCTCTCCAAAAAAGCTAATTTTTGGCTTTCATACAATAGTTCAAACAAAATTGATCCGTCACTATCTTTAAATGTTAGATTTGTGAGATCTCTGTGATTCTAAATTTTCAATGGACATGTGAATCCATGTGGCCATTGGAATTGGATATTGGCAAAATACATCTGTGACAGTCATACTCAGATAATTCAATTATTTGTTTGTGTTATGTGATGAGGTGATGCCTGGAATTCTCGTGCGACAAACATAAATTAGGTTGGATCCAAAAAAAATTATTGTGCCAATTAGGTAGAATTTATTAATGGTCGGCTAGTAAACCTGTTTAGGCGTTCCAATAGTTTTTTTTTTTTTGAAATTATTATTTATTACAACATGGGGTCTACTATGAGTGATACATATACATGTAGCTCGAAAATCTGCTCTCATTAATATTTGCGAGTTACAAGATGTATATATAACTCAAATCTCTTCCGCTAATATGAGGGAGGTTATCTACTTATCTTATTCTTTGTTCGAGTTGAACAGTACAGGGGATATAACATGGTTGTCTTTATTTATTTATTTATTTATCAATTGTCATTTAATTAACTCATTTTACATTGGCAGTGTTTTGAATCTTTTGATCACATTAAAATGGTTGAACTTGTAACCCGCATCACATTGGAAGATGATGATTTGAGATCACCAAAATTTTCCTAATTTTTTCAATATCTTTTCTGCTAATTGGGTCAATTATCAATTTATCAAAATATTTTTCATTTTTTAGTATTAAGTGAAAGCCCATGCCTGGCCCAGGCCTGTAGTGGACCTGGTTCAGACCCGACCCTCATACTTATCCTAAAAGCTGAGCCCAAATTTGCATTTTGCCATCCGTACTATATATTGTATCCGCCTTTCATTTCTCTTTTTGTTTATTATAACTTTTAAAGTAGTGTATATATTATAATAGTAGTGTATATATTTACAATGATGTAGATGAATAGAAGCAAAAAATTGTCAAGTCAAACTGAAACTAATAATATACCACAGGATAAAGCTATATGGGACAGTGAGATTGTATCGATTTTTTGTAACTTATGTATCGTAGAGATAGTAGAAGGACATCGCCATAGGACTCATTTTACTAAACTGAGATGGAAAATTTTACTCGAAAAACTCATTTTACACCAATGAAGAGACTGGGAAAGAGGTCAACGAACAAGAACATTGAAAAGAAGACATATTAACGTGAAGGTCAAGTTTCCCTGTCTCTTCATGGTGTAAAGTTTAAACCATCCTTAATTTAAACTTTTCAAGTTAAGAAGAAAACACAGTGGTGAAAGTTTAATGACAATGTAATATTGCATGGGAATTTATTATTTGTTTTCATTTTGAGATTTTATAGCTTATTATGTTTTGTTTATGTTTTTTGTGAAGGGGTATCTCGATATACTTTCATTTATAAATACACAATAAAAAATATTGTATGCACATATTTTATATGTGTAAGTAAATTTTATCGTATATTATGTCTATTTTATTCATTTGTTTTCTTATAATAATTTAACAATAAGACTTATCAAACACCTATAACTGCTTTCAAAACTTAACATTTCTACAAATAAAATTTACCAAACACTTATCTAATTCTCTTCGTTTCTACAGCACTGCTAACAGCAATTATTTTAAAAGCTACAATATTATCAAACTGGCCTTAAGGCTTAGAAATGTAATAAGTCTCTTATACTCTATTCTTCATTATTCACTCAATGTACTCTGTTTCCACACAACTAGCTTCACTAGATGCCATTCAAAGTCACAACACAAGTCATCAACTCATTGGGCCCACTTTTTTTTTTATTTACATGATTGCTCATATTACAACTGATATTATATTAGACTATAACTGATATTTACAATCAGACAATTACTGGAACTAGTTTACATTAAATCTTATATAGCACGCCTAGATTTTTACTCTCTCTAATATTCGAGAGATGTCTACTCCAATCACATATGATAAGGGAGAAGATTACTTTCACTTAATTATAGAAAAATAATTTTCTATAATTGAAGAAGGAATACCCTTACAATGCTTTTGTGGGGGCTCGAACCACTACCCTCACAATTGTGAGGGCATGGTTCTAGCCACTTGGCTGAAGGCCAAGTGGTTTGCCCACCAAACACTTAGGGTGAGTTTGGCACACTGTATTATATTATTTTAATGCAGATGTATTGTATTATGCTGTATTGCATTAGTACTGTATCATAATAATGTTGTACAGTGTTTATTGCTATACTGTATTGTATTAATTTTATGTTATACTATGTTTGGTGATATACTGTACTGTATTAATTTTAATAATACAATATTAATTTTTTTGTTATTAGTTTATATTATATATTTAGAAAATAATATTTATTAGTATTAAATTATTTAAAAATAATTAATTTTTAAATATTGATTATTATAATATAATTAAATAATGTAATATTATATTATTTTTATAATATTATTGAATAATAAATTATAAATTTATTAATTTATATTAATAATTATAAAATAAAAAAATAATAATATAAAATTAAATAATGTGATATTATATATTTTTTATTTTTATATATTATTTAAGTATTTTTTATTTTTTATATTAACTTATTAAATATTAATCAATTTTATATATTAATTACTATAATATAATTAAATAATGTAATATTATATTATATTTTTATTTTTATATATTATTTAAGTATTTATTATTGTTTATATTAACTTATTAAATATTAATCAATTTTATATATTAATTATTATAATATAATTAAATAATACATTATTTAGTTATATTTTTAATATAATAAAAATTAAAATATAAATCATAAATTTATTAATTTATAATTAATAAGTATAATGTAAAAATAAAAGAAAATAAAAATTAATATTATATTATAGTATATTAAAAATTAATATTTATTTAAAAAAAATAGAGGTGCTAATGCGATTGTTAAAACATTAGCTAAACCCGACTGTGCTAATGCAATAACAACCGCATTAGCCAAATCTCAACATCTACAACATTTTTTCTTCTAAACATGGGCATGGGATTATGGAAATGTGAACAGTGTTTTTATACCCCATAATCCCATGCACCAAACACACCCTTAAAGAACCTTGCGAGTCTAATTCTTTGAACCTGCAACTCGATTGATCATTAGCAAGAAGGTTCACAAGAACAAGATTGTGTCTCCTATCATTATTGTTAAGAATCTTAACAGTTGAATCTCAACTATTATGTGTCATTTATTTATTAGATTGTGAATTTTATTATTAGTAAAATTAATATTATATCATCTAATAATTAAATGTCATATTAGTTGAGACTCAAATTGTTGAGATCCATAATTCATACAGGAGACATGTGAAATGATTGATGGAATAGAGGGCTTGAAATTTGTTTTTACCATAATTCGAGACTGTCCAACTGAAACCCACCAAAAATTGTATTATCCTAATATGACCCAAACATGCAAATTTAGGGGTGGGCAAATTCGAGTTTGAGTTAGAAGAAATGCAATCCCAATTAAATTCGAATATATATTCGATCCGAATGTTCGGATCGGATCGGGTGAATCTGCGCTCGTTTTTATCAATTTTTCAGATCAGATCTAGTTTGATCCGATCCGATCCGATTCGATTGGGTTATATACCTCATTCGAATCCAATTCGAATCCGATTTTTTCAGATCGGACCGGGTCGGGTCGGGTCGGGTTAAATGCCCACCCTACATGCAATTGAACAAAAAGATAATAATAATATAATATTAAATTTCATTTTCTTTATTAAGACTATATTTGGTATAGCGTTTCAAATATAATTTTTACTAGTAAAATTTTTATAAGTAGAGTTTTTGTCAAAAAAAATTTAATTATTTAGTTGTCAGTGGTTGTTTTTATTAAAAATTATAAAATTATTTTGATAAACAAGTTTTTAAAGTTACCTTATAGAAATAATGAAATAAAAATATAAAATAAATAATAGAATTTTAAAAACTCACAAATCTTTACTCCCAAAGACTCAAATTTAAGCCCCAAAAATTCTACTTAAAAAACAACTAAATAACAATAAAAAATTTTAAAAATAACTTATAAAATTAAAAATACTTATGACTACTAATTAAATTATACTAATCAGACACTAATACTATTGCTGCATCAAAACATGCTCCCTAACGCTTCATCTATATCATGCCCCTGAACCGAAATCGTTAATTAAAAATTCATTCAAATAAATAATTAATTATCGTTGGTTGGCTGTAACCCAACTTTGCAGCTCTCTTATTATTATTATTAGATTATTTTGAAAAATAGGAATTTGGGCGCCTACTATGATGTAAAAGACATTTGAAATTTAAAAACTGAGAGACGAAAAGTGTGGTGACTGAGAGCATTAACTTAAAAGATGGCGAAAACCAACACATACGAAGAGGCTCGTAAGAAAAGACTGGAAGAAAACAATCAGAGATTACAGGTCTTGTGCGGTTGCTTGCCCTTTTTTTTTTTTCCTAAAATATATATATATATACATATATATTTTTGGTTTTGAATGCTTGAGCTTGACAATAATAGTAATAGAGAAAACTGCATTGAATTGCAGGAATTGGGCATTGAAAAGATCTCAAAAACTCTGTCACAGCTTTCAAATTCTGTCAAAAAATCCCCACAGCCCCAGGTATTCTTCTAATCCTTGTTTATCTGAGGAATTATTAATTGTTTAGTTATTAAACTAAAAATTGTTCAATTTCAGCGACATCTTCCAAAAACCAAATCAAAGAGTAACGTTATTAACATAGTAGAACCAAGGCGCTCTTCTCGCGCCCGAAACTCTGTCACTTCCTATCGTGATGATGTAAGTTCTTTAATCTAACAACAATCTTATTAGGATATGTTTTGCATTTGAAAGTGTTTTATAACATACCGTTGATGTTGGTCTTTTGCAATATGTTCTTGCTAGATTGATATTCCCTTTTTTTTTTTGCTTCCATTGCAGCTTGACATAGACATTCTGCCTTTACGGAAAAGGAAAAGATCAAATTCTTCGTCATGGGCGAGGTTGATTGATTTATTTTCTTTTTGTCGAGTTAATAATACCAGTTTTCTATTTTAGTTATTAATTTTAGTGACTAATCTCTGGGTATATAAATAATATAGTTATCTTGCAAGGCCATTGCAAGAAGTCAAAATGGCATCTTATGAAGAAAGGGCTCGAGCTCTGAAGTCTGCAGAGCAACTTCAAAGCTGCCTACAGTCTGGATATCCATCTTTTGTTAAATCAATGGTTAGGTCTCATGTTTACAGTTGCTTTTGGTTGGTAAGTTTAACTTGACTTGCTCAAATGAACAATTTAGCTGAAAATAAAATGCATTAGTTGGTTTTAGTTCACTAATTCATTTGTTACTCTTTTTTATTCAATTAAGGGGCTTCCTAATCAGTTTTGCAAGCAAAACCTACCAAAAACTGTGGCAGATATGGTTCTAGAGGATGAAAATTGCAGGGAATTTGAGGCTGTCTATATTGGGCAAAAAACTGGGCTTAGTGGTGGGTGGAGAGCTTTTGCATTACATCACAAGTTGGATGATGGTGATGCTTTGGTTTTTGAATTGGTTGAACGAAAGAGATTTAAGGTACGGTTTATATATTTATAATTTTCAAGTAACCAAATAAGCTTGAAAGTTTTGTTTTTGCTGTTGTACCTGATTTTTATTTATAAGCTGCTTTGGAGTACATATGAAATGAAATCAATGTAGCATATCCAGTTTAAATATAAGCATGTTACATTAAGGTATTATTTCATAAATTTTAGTTTATATAACCTGACTTGCTCTATTTTTGTTTGTAAGTTGAGGTCTAATGGTTTTGTTTTGTATGGCTAATTCAGTTCATTTTCTAAAACTTCTTTTTCTTTCCTTTGTCTTATTATTCACAGTTTGTACGCAACATAGGCTTTAGATACAAATTTCTGTTTAAATATCTTATATTTACAATTGATTTTGTGTCATGTCCTAGTAGAAGTTATATTTATCAGAGATTGTCTAGTTTATAGAAACATAGAGCATTCTGGATTTTTTTTTTCCTTTTATTGTTTTAGTAAAAGCCTTCTTACATGCATGGAGTTTAGTTTGTTGTACAATTGATAAATTAAACTCCTCAAATTCATCAAGATATTATGCAAGGTAGTTAAACTTGTGAATTCTATGGAGTTTAAGTTGTTGTCGAATCAATAAATTAGGCTACCATTCTATTCAGATGTTCAGCGAAACTTTTAGATAAAATCATGTGTTTCTTTTTCCTATTCTTTTTATCTTCTGTAATTGCTATAGATTGAATGACTTGGGCTATCCATTATATCTTTAAGTTATAACCTTCATGTTGGACTTAGGGAATTTAGGGATGCGCAAGTTATAACCTTCATCTTTCTATCTTTCTATAAAATACTCAAATTTATATTAAGCAATAAGATATCCATTAAGTTTGGTTCGACTTTTCATTGCTTTTGACACTGTTCAGAGTGAAACAAATTTTCACTCTACAAGCATGATTAACGGATTGGGTTGAGCCAAGTTTATTGAACATGAGACCTGAACTGACACAACAGAATAGCAGCCAATATATGAATTGACACAACACAACTTAGTACTACAATTTAATTTTGAAAAGAAACTTGCCTTTTTTATCCATATTGTTGGAAAACAATATTTGAGGGATGAAATGGTAATTTATAAGATCGACCCAAAAACACATGGCAATAATTAGTTTCAAGGGATAAAATGATAATATTATTTCATTGATACACATAGTGACATGACTGAAAACACAGTATGGGCAAGATTTTGAAGGATGACATAGCATGGCATGACTTACCCAAGCAAAACACAAGCCTTTCTCCTACCATTCTCTAAATTTTGCTTATGCAATCATCTCGCTAGTATTTGTTTGACACCACACCCCTTTAGAACTCGGCACACTATTTACTTCAAATACTATAGCAAAATCTATAGCTGGTGATAAGTTGGTCGTGCAACTTGATATTGTCTTCAATCTGCTAACAAAATAGCCAACCTTTTTGTTGCCACAAAGTGATCTAACCCTGAATGATCTTTCAAGTTACTGATTTCTTGTTGAAGAACATAGGAGTGAGGAATTTGCTCAATTATCGACCCCAAAACACCCTTATAACTAGTATCATGCCTAGCATCTCCATTCTTGTAAGAGTAAGAAAATTGCGCAATTATCTACCCCAAAACATCCCTTATAACTAGTATCATGACTAACTTCTCAATTCTTGTATTTTTAAAAATTTAATACAACTGGTATAGGAGAGGTGGGAGCCTGCTGTTCGGTAGCTGAAGTTGCTGCTCCATCAGATTGGAGCATTGAAATTCTCCCCTGCCTCTTGAATAGTCCTGGGCACTTTATCTGTAAGAAAACAATGGCCTAGCTTTCTGATCCAATCTCGGATTTGTTGTTGCTCTTCAAACAATCAATTTATAGTGTGCTTGCATTGTTGCACTTGATCTTCCATTGTCAATTCTTAATACCAATTTGACATTGAGACATTAAAACTCTCCTTTGGACCTATAGCTGGAACAACAGATGAAAAGGAAAAGAATAGAACAAACTAACTTTTTGAGTTATTTTTGGATCCTTCATCTAAATATTAGTTACCTAAGGATCAATGAGATAATGCTACTGAAATAGAAAAAATGGTTTTCTGATTCAGCTAAGAATTCCTTTCTGCTAACGCTAATCTGCCATAAATGACTGAAAAATAATCTGAGGATTTATGCAAAAGATGTCTCGATCTCTCCAACTTGATGGGTCAACCCTGCTTATAAAAATGTTCATGTTTAACCATATTTTTCTAAAATTAGATAATCATATGAATTCTGGTGCTGTTGCAGATATACATAATTAGGGCATCATCACTTTCAAGTCAAGAACATGATAAAAATGCCATAGACAATGGATTTACTTCTACAGCCAAAAAGACAACAAGGCGCATGAAGCTTGACTCCCAACCAAAACATGAACATGAGAATGAAGAAGTATCAAGTCCTCATGAACTCCAGTGGCAAAACATGGAGAATGGAGGAACAAGGGATGCTGAACCAGAAGAAGAGACTGGATCTGCACCCAAAAAGATTTCAAATGACAGCAAATTGGAGGAGGTAGTATCGGTTGAAGAAAAGCATAAATATGCACAGAAGACCCCAAAGTCATTTAGAAAGAAAACAAATTAGACACGGGGGAAGTTGGATTTTTCTCCAGTGATTGTGCTTCTTATGGTATTTTTTATATCTACAAAGTGAAGCACTCTCCTGTGTCTGTATTAATATAAACTATTACTGAATCTTCATATGGTGTGTATGCATGGAGTTGTCTACTTTTAACAGCTTGATCGTCATTTTCTTTTGTCAGCAAAGCATTGGGATTTTAGCTCGAGGAAATTTAACAAGGAACTTTGTGGTACTTGGCCAAGCACTTAAGTTGTTCGATGTTCTTTTATCTTTTCTAAAATCTCATTATTATGCGCAAACAGATTTTGAATTGGTAATCATTTCCCAAATTAGCTAACATTCAACCAGCTTTTTCTATGACATTTTCATACTGCATCAATAAATTTCTTAAAATGTAAATAATAACTTAGCAATCAACCCAAAAACTAAAATTCATAGTTGGCAATAAATCAAATCTACTAATGGTGCGTTTATGAATTAATAATAAGAATGAATTGAAATTGGAATATGCAAGATTTAAAATGGGTTAGAATGGGATAGAGGAATGAGAATAAAAATAAGTTATTTATTTAAATTGTAAGAAACGAAATCGAAATGAACAATATTTTCATTGACATTTTACTTTGTCTATGAATCAGAATTGATTGTTTTAAGTTACTAAAATGCCCTTAGTTAATTATTTTTATTTGTTAAAATAATTGTGATTATTATTATATAAACAAAATAATAATAATAATAATTTTAATTATGATTATCATTAAAATTATTATTATTATTATTTTCATATAATAATAATAATAATATATGAATATAATAATATTTTTAATTGAGGATAAAAATGAAATTATCAAATTTAAATAGAATAAAATGGTGAGTAATAGGAACTTGATTCCCATTTCCCATTTCTTAATCTTAAAAAATTTTTTGTTTCTATTTGAGTAAACACCATTAATTATTTTTATTTTGAATTCCCATTACCCAATCCCGCAAGGACACACACCATGAAAGCAACAAGTTGCGCTTGCAATCGATTTAACGGCTTCAGTTTTCTCTAAAATAATGTTAGAATAGATTAATCTTAATCCAAATTTAAGGTATACGCCAACTATTCCACTTTAGGGATAAAACAAATCAAATGTAAACAATTACCAAAAGGCTCAAATATTTCGAGTAAATTTTCAGTCAATACTTCTTGTCATATTGGATAGATCATGCCATTTTTACCCCCATTAATATTTGCACATAACTGAATATCATCAATATCAGGTAATGTGCACAAAACATTTCACAACTACCTTAAAAACTGGGGCTAAATTAATAAATGTCAGTATTCTCAAACTTGTTCAAAAGAAAATACAATTGCCAGTTACATAACCAACAAATCTTAGCTTAAACTTAAAAGTGAAAAATCCAAGTGTATGATATAAAACGGAATAAAGATAACATAGGCATTGCAACACGTACTTAACAGTTAACACAGTAGTAAATGCCAACAGTTGCAAAATTCTCTCAAAAAGTTGTGCTCAGATAACAAATCTTAAGCTGTGGCATGTAAGAAAGCTCTTCCTGGTTGGCGATTCGCCAAGGGTCCATGACATCCAAGAAGCTGCAATAACCAATACTTGCGTCAGTATCTTATATAAGTTCAATCCTCTTGTGACAGCAAAAGTGAAGAAAAATAGAAGATCAAAACTAACATGCCTACAACCTACCATAAATGTACGGTTCATATGCAATACCACAGTAATTACTGAATTAAAATTGGCACAACAGCATGGACAAACCTTTGCATTGACACCATCGGGCACAATACGGTTCTCTGACTTGAACCTCAAATAATCACTGCGGCTAAACTTGGTGAAACCCCTGAAATTGAATGAAATCAAGAGCATGCGAAAACTAATTAACGGGACAGCCATAGGTCAAAGTAGTTGAACTAGATTACTAGACACATGCAAATTGTAGCATCACAAGTTGGGCTGAGATAAATAAGATCTACAAGTATTGAGATCAATGACAAAATGGAAATTGAATGTTACATTGAACATGAAGGAAAGAAAAAGGGATGAGGTGCGGAAACCACAAAACTAAATACAGTGAGAGATGCGTAAAACAATAGTACAAGATAGATTGCCATGATTAGTTAAAAGCTGAACATAATGAACTACCAATTAAGAACAAATCTACAGGAACCTAACAAATAAGAGAAGTCCACATACCACTTTCTGCTGACAATGATCTTTTGGCGACCGGGAAACTTGAACTTTGCTCGACGAAGAGCCTCCTGAGCATGAAGACTATTGCTATCCTTGCATCGAACTGACAGGAGGACCTGTCCGATGGCAACTCTAGCACAAGTGCCCTGTGGTTTACCGAAAGCACCCCTCATACCAGTTTGAAGCCTATCAGCTCCAGCACATGAAAGCATTTTGTTGATACGCAAGACATGGAATGGGTGAACACGGACACGCAAATGGAAGGCATCTTTCCCTGCAAACTTGGCCATATATTTGTTGCAAGCAATTCGAGCAGCCTCAAGAGCTTCACTTGACACGTTCTCCTTTTCCCAAGACACCAAGTGCACACAGAAAGGGAATTCATCAACCCCTTTCTTCTTCATTCCAACATCATAGATCCTGATCTTGGGATCAGGCACACCACGACAAAAGCGTGATTTCGGATACGGCTTATTTTTGATCTGGCGGTAACACCTTGCAGGTCCTGTAATAACAATAAAACCATTGTCCCTTTAAACGTTGAAACTACTTAATCTCCAATAAAACTCGAAAAACAGCGTAAATCCCCATTTTGATACCCAACAATAACATGACATATAGATATAGATACCCAAATGAGTTATATTCATGTAAGAACCAACACCTGCATCTAGTCATGATATCTAAGAATTACATACGAAAAGAAAAAAAAGGAACAAAAAAACAATCTCAAAAATACAAATAAATCTTATAAAGTCTATAGCTATAACAACCAATCAAAAGTATTAATAAGAAAAAATTTCAGATTAATAAAACAAACATATAACAAACGGAATCCGTCAATTAGTGTTCGTTGAATATCCATGATGAAGATACAAGAAATCGGAAAGTGATGGGAGGGGCACTTACTTCTTCCCATGGCGAAAGCTCTGTTGGGTATGCAGCAACAACCCAAACCCTAGAAAAGTGCTATATAAAAGAAATGGCTTGAGTTTATATATGTGTGTGTTTCCAAAACCCTAACACGTCTGCTCTTCCGTTGTGTTATGTGACTCTTGTCCAAGTCCAAATCTTAGCCCATAAGAAATATTTGGGTCTGTACGACACAGTTTTGCAAATCCCCTTTGAGTTTGTCCACTCATTTTTTGTTTTCAAACATGAAGTTCAATGTTGTGAAAAAAAAAATGAAGTACAACACAACCTTTATAAATTAATAGTAAACCAGATAAAATTTATTAATTAAAAAGTATTAATTAATTGATAAATATAGTGTATTTTCAATTAAATTAACATACATTAATCAACTAACAATTTATTATATTTTACCAATCTAATTGATTAAATATAAATTAATTCATTAAACATATAATAAATTAACCAAAAAATAAATTCAAAATTATTGTAATTTTAGAATTCAATCCCAGAACTTCTAAATCCAATAAGAAAATTAGAAATAAGATCTAATTACATTTAAATATTAAGAAAAAAATTAATAATAGAGTCATAATTTATTTAGTAAAAATATCATAGCAATAGTATTTATAACTTTTGTAAATAATTAATTTATAATATAAATGGAACCATCAAGTTATATAAGGGCCTTAGAAAGTATTATCTTATTAATTTATTGAAATTATTAATTTAGCTTATTGGCTCACATCAGGACCGTAAAAAATTATTATATTATAGAAGTTATAAAATTATCAAGTATTACTTTATAGAGGCTACACAAACGTATGTATTTATGGTGTGTTTACTAAACGAGAATCGGAATAGAATGAAATCGGAATGAGGAATTGAAATCAGAATGAGTTGTTTACTTAAGCTGTAGGAATCAGAATCCGAATGAGTTAGATTGTTGTAAATTACTAAAAAGTCCTGAATTAACTACTGTCTCAATTATTATTTTGTATTTTAATTATTGTGATTATTATTATTCAAAAATTATTATTATTAATAATTATTGTTCATTGTTAACATTAATATATTAATTAATTATAATAATTTTATCATTAACAACAACAACAACAACGATGATGACGACGACAACAACAACAACAACGACGACGACGACGACAACAACAACAACAACAATAATAATAAATTTTAAATGTTTATTTTTTCTTAGAATTGGAATGAATTATTGCAAGTTACTTAAATGACCTTAGTTGATTATTGTCATTATTTATTATAATAATTGTGATTATGATTATTATTATTCAAAATAATTATTGTTAATAATAATAATAAAATTAATAAATTTTAATAATGATAATAATAATAATAATTATTATTATTAAAATATTGTTATTATATTCCTAATAATAAATAATGAAGGACCTATTTGCAAATATTACAAAACTTCTGCAGGGATCAAAATGCAAAAGCGACAAAACTTAATTGAGGGCAATTTGGAAATTATAAAAATTTAATGGGGATAAAATGGAGAATTTAAAGAATGAAAACTTGATTCCCCACCAGCCAATGGGAATCGAGTTTCTTTTTCTTTATCCCAAAAATATATAGGCCCTACATGTTTCATTCCTATTCTCCCATCTACTTTAACAAGTTAATATCATCAATCATTCTCATTTAGGATTCCGATTCTCTAATTGATTAATATTAGAAAGTTTATATTTTATAAATATTTAAATTATCATTTTTTATTATTTATAGTGTTTAATTAATGTGCTCATAACTCATATTTTATCTTTATGCTCCCTAAATATAATTTTATGTAAATTATATTTTATTATGTTAATTTTTATCTTAATAATTATATTGTGTTGTTGTAGGTATATTTCAAGAATAAGGAGAAATTGGAACCGAAAGTGGAAGACAAGTGGATAAATTGTTGGATCCATTTGGAATACATTATTGGGGAGATGTAATTAATAAAAATCAATAAATAAAAAAAAAGGAATGACAGGTGATAGTCACGTGTAGCATTTGTCGCGCATGCCTATCACTCTTCTCTATGTAAGATAATGTAAAAATAATAATAAAAAATAATAATAAATAAATAATGGAGACGATTATTGAGAGGAAAAGCAACTTGCATCATTTGCCTATTTAAAGGAGGCAAGCAAACGTGAAAGCGTGTGGAAAATTTTGGGGTGCATAGCTTAGCTCATTCGATCGTTCTTTCTTCTTTCATTTTTCATGTCTTCCTTTGTTTTGAAATTTTCTTGTAATACATTTTAGAAATCTATTAAATAAAATGTGTATTTTTTTTAACATGAGCAGCTAATTTTATAAGCTAAGGTGAAATGTGAAACTCAAGGTTTTAAATTATTGCATTAATTATTCTCTCAAGTGGTTCTAAAGTTAATTTTATTCATTTGTATTTTTTTTCTTCTACCAGTTTCTTTTATGTCATGTTAATTTATAGATCTAAATCTTCTTGAATCTACATAGTATTTTGACATAATGTCGACACTCTAATATAGCTTTGGTATATTAGGTACTTTATTCCATATTTGTCCGTATAAATGGTTAGTTAAAGATTAAATAGCATAATATTTAATTAGAAAAATGAATGCAAAATATAAATATTAAAGGGTATTAGGATAATAATTTGATAACTGAGAGTGGATCCCATAACCTTAATACTTTTTAAATCATTGATTTCGTTTTCTAAAATTAATTTTTATTAAATAATTAACTATTAGATTTAAAATTTCTTGTGGTTCGACCTCGGACTCGCCGGATTATATTATAACTAGCCACTCTTGTACTTGAAAGTAAATCAAACACTTTTAAGTCGTGTCAAGTTTTTGGCGCCGTTGCTAGGGAATTTTCTAAATTTGGTATCATTTATTTTTTGTCTTTTTCTGTTTTGTTTTCTTTTATTTAACTTTATTTCAAAAAAAAAATTCCGGTCATCATTGTTTTGTTTTCAAGTAAAATTTCAGTCAGACCCTTCCTTTCTGCTTATATTCTAAAATACCATAAATCTTATAAAAATTTCACTTTGACCTAAAAATGTTAAAATCTTGCAAATTAGACTTTAAACTGAATTTGGACTTGGACTTTGGAATTCCTTGAACTATTGGACTCATTTTGGACATGGACATAGACTCAGATGTTTAAACTTAAATTTAATTGGCTGATAATTTTTTTAAAAATTTGGAAAAAATTTATTTTCGCATTTATTTTTGTTGGGCCGGTTAAACTGCCCGAATTATTTTTTATATTTTTTTGTAATTTTTTTATTGGACAGGTCTAACTGCCTATTAATTTTATTTTCTGCTTCTTTATTTTGCATTTTCTTTTTTTTCTTCTACGTTTATTTTATTAGGATGGTTCAACCGCCCATTAAGTTATTTAATTTTCAGTTTATTTTTATTATTTTAGTTTGTGTGATTTTTTTTAGTGTTCCATGCATTACTCATTTGTTTGTGCAACACATTCTGAACTTAATTAGGCGCACACACACACATCATCAACATTGCATAATACATTAGTCTCGTACAGATAGTGGTAGATTAATTAGGAGATCACCTTCACCACCTTTAGGCATAGTCGAAATAGAAGTAGAAAATTTTTCAAAGCATGGAGACCAAGCCCTAGAAAATCTTTCTGATTAGCCTAGGACACTTAGAGATTTCATGCATCCTACTAGAACAGAAGCACCATCATGCATAGTTTTTCCTCATGATGTATCACGTTTTAATTTCAAACCTGGTATTATTCAACTTCTACCTACTTTTTAAGGTTTTGAGTCTGAAAATCCATACTTGCATTTAAGAGAATTTGACGAAGTGTGTAACACATGTACTGATCAAAATTGTAGCATGAACATAATTAGACTTATGTTTTTCCCTTTTTTAGTAGAGGATGAACCTAAAATATGGCTACAAAATTTTAGGTCAGGATCTATCAGAACTTGTGATGAAATACAACCATAATTTTTGAAAAATTTTTTTCCACTCCACAGAACAAATTCCTTTACTAGAATTAAATCACCACTTTAACTCAAAAGCCGGGAGAAACCCTTTAACAATATTGGGATATGTATAAAGAATTACTTAATGCCCACACCATGGTTTTGAAGCTTGGAGGTTATTGTCATACCTCTATGAGGGACTAACATCCCAAAGTAGACAAGTCGTTGAAATAATGTGTAATGGTGAATTTAGGGATAAAAGTCTTGAAGCTGCATTAGATTATCTTGACTATATAGCAGAGAATGCACAACACTAGGACAGTGTTGGTTCTTATGAGTCATCAAGTAAATCTCAGTCATCTCCATCTAGTGGAGGCATGTACAACCTTAGGGAAAGTCATGACCTCGAAGCCAAATTTGCATCCTTAGCTAGAAAAGTCAAAGCATTAGAATCGAAAAAGAATGATTATGTTAAATCTATTCAAGATGCATTATGTCATGTTTGCAGTTCCACTGACCATTTTACGCGGGATAGTCCAACCTTGCCAGCTCTGAAAGAAAGTTTGCTTGAACAAGCAAATGTCATTGAAAATTTCAAAAGGCTGAATCCCTATCCATATTCACAGACGTACAACTCTGATCGGAGAAATCACCCAAATTTCAGTTGGAGAAATGACAATAATGCATAACCTTCACAACCACCTCCATGTCAGAACTTTCAAAACACCCAGAGTTACCCACCTTATGTTCCACCGCCAAGAAAAACTCTTGAAGATACATTACATTCATTTATTGAAAAACAAGAGTCAATCAATAACCAAAGCATGCAAACCTTGACCAATTTGACAGATACAGTTTCCAAACTTACATCTGCCCTCACTATTAATGAAAAATGTATGTTTTCTTTTCAACTAGAACCAAACCTCAAGAGTCAACAACATCCTCCAATGGGTAGTACTGGAAACCAAAATATGAGCGAAGTCAAATCAGTTATAACCCTTTGTGGCGATAAAGTTGTTGAAAAACACATTTTTAATCCTCGTGAAATCAGTAAGGAGCCTATTTCAGAGAGTAAGGAATTTTCCGACGAACCACTAGTCCATGAAGAAATAACCAACTCTCCTCCTTTACCCGCATTCCCTCAAGCATTGATCAAGCCAAAGAAATCAAACTACAGCTCGGAGATTTATAAAGTCTTTAAACAGGTGAAAGTAAACATTCCTCTGTTAGACGTCATTAAACAGGTACTATCCTATGCTAAATTTTTGAAAGACTTGTGCACTGTAAAAAAGAAACGTAAGGTATAAAAGAAAGCATTTCTAGCAGAATAGGTGAGTTCCATTCTTTCAACTAATAATACCTTAAAATACATCCTGGTTGTCCAACTATTTCTTGCATTATTAGGGATCATAAAATTGAGCATGCCTTACTTGATCTTGGTGCTAGTGTCAATTTGTTTCCATATTCAGTATACCAACAGCTCAATCTTGGTGAGTTAAAACCTACCTCTACCACTCTTTTACTTGCTGATAGGTCAATTAAGGTACCAAAAGGAATAATTGAAGATGTATTGATCCGAGTAGATGAATTCATATATCCTGTGGATTTTATTATTTTGGAAACTGAACCAATTGCTAATGAATGCAAGTAAATTCCTGTCATATTAGGTCGACGATTTTTAGCTACTGCTAATGCTTTGATTAATTGTAGGAATGGAGTGATGAATTTGTCCTTTGGCAATATGACATTACAACTCAATGTGGTCAACATGTGCAAACAACCTCATGATAAGGAAGATGAAGACAATGAGAAGGAGGAAATTGAACTCATTGAACCAATCATTGAGGAATATATTTAGGATGAGAAATTTACAAACTCTATGGAAATTTGTTTTGCTAGTTCATTTGGATTAAGTAAAGAATTAGAATGTAACACTACTAATATATGTTATATACTTGATTCTATGTAGGATTCTAAAGATGACAGTAGCCAAATGAACCTTAGAGATATGAGACAACTTGAAGAGACAAAAGAAGAGGAAGCACCAGAGCTTGAATTGAAGCCTTTACGAGAAAAATTAAAATATGCATATCTTGGAGATCAGCAAACCTACCTAGTGGTAATTTCTTCTCAACTTACAAGCGATCAAGAAGGTAAGTTACTTACTGTTTAAAAGAGGCATAAAACTGCAATTAGTTGGACTTTAAAAGACATAAAGGGCATTAATTCTTTAATTTGCACACACAAAATACACTTAGAGGAAAATGCCAAAATAACTCGTCAACCACAAAGAAGATTAAACCCTTACACAAAAGAAGTGGTAAAGAATGAGGTTCTTAAACTACTAGATGTAGAAATTATCTATCATATCTCTGATAGTAAATGGATAATTCCAACACAAGTAGTACCGAAGATATCTGGAATAACTGTTGTAAAAAATGAAAAAGGTGAATTAATTTCAACACGTATTCCATCAAGCTGGCACATGTGCATTGATTATAGAAAATTAAATGATGCCATTAGAAAAGACTATTTTCCCCTTCCGTTTTTAGACCAGATTCTCGAAAGAGTAGTAGGACACCCATATTACTACTTTCTTGATGGCTACTCAGGCTATTATCAAATTCCTATAGCCTTAGAAGACCAAGAAAAGACCACATTCACATGTCGTTTTGGCACATTTGCATGTAGGATAATGCCTTTTGGACTTTGTAATGCTTGTGCAACATTTCAAAGATGCATGCTAATTATTTTTAGTGACATGGTTGAAAATTGCTTGGAGGTTTTTATGGATGATTTAACTGTATTTGGAAATTCTTTTGATAATTGTCTTGATAATCTAGAAAGAGTTTTGAAAAGATGCAAAGGAAAAAGACTTGTTTTAAATTGGGAAAAATGCCATTTCGTGACTATTTCTAGAATTGTCTTAGGCTATGTTATTTCTATTAAAGGAATTGAAGTTGATAAAGCCCAAGTTGAAGTCATTTCAAAATTACCTTTACTACAAACAGTTAGAGAAGTCCGTTTCTTTCTAGGACTTGTCGGTTTTTATAGGAGGTTTATAAAAGACTTTAGTGCCATTTCTAGACCACTTTGTAACGTCCTGATAAAAGACACGCCATTCGACTGGACCAAAAATTGTCAAAAAGCTTTTGAAAAAATAATCAGTCTTTTGACATCAGCCCCTGTAAAACATTTCCCTAATTGGTCTTTACCTTTTGAACTAATATGTGATGCTAGCGATTATGCTGTTGGAGCTGTCCTGGGACAAAGAAGGGAAGGCAAGCCAATCGTCATTTATTACGCAAGTAGAACTTTAAATAGTGCCCAAATGAATTACACCACAACTAAAAAAGAACTACTTGCTATAATATTTGCATTAGATAAGTTTCGATCGTATTTGATTGGATCATCTACCATTGTTTATTTTGATCATGTTGCTGTTAGATATTTAATGTCTAAATAGGATGCCAAGCTAAGATTAATACGATGGATTTTGCTGCTCCAAGAATTCAACCTGACAATTAAGGAGAAAAAAGGTGCTGAAAATGTTGTTGCAGACCACCTGTCAAGACTTACAAACGAGTCTTCAATTGATACAACACCTATCAATGATTCTTTCCTTGATGAATTTTTGTTTTCTGTATACAATTTGCCTTGGTATGCTAACATTATTAATTATCTTGCAACAGGTAAAATGCCATTTGATTGGAAATCCCAGGATAAGAGGAAATTCTTAACAAAGGTAAAAAATTTTTACTGGGATGATCCATACCTGTTCAAGTACTTTTCTAATCAAATTTTTTGGAGATGCATACCGGACAATAAGGTAAGTAGTGTCATTCAATTTTGCCATTCTGAAGCATGTGGTGGCCACTTTTCTTCAAAAAAATAGCTGCAAAAATATTGCAGTGTGGATTTTATTGCCCTACATTATTTAAAGATTCACATGCATTTTGTAAAATGTGTAAGAATTGTCAAATGTTAGGGTCCATCTCAAAGTGAAATATGATGCCTTTAAGTCTCATCTTTGTCATTGAAATATTTGATTGGTAGGGAATTGGGCCTTTTCCATCGTCATTTGGATTTGTATATATTTTGGTTGCTATTGATTATGTTTTAAAATGGATTGAAGCAATTCCTTGTCGGCATAACGATCACAAAACTATGATCCACTTTTTTAAAGAAAATCTTTTGAGCAAATTTGAAATTTCTCAAGCCATTTTCAATAATGGAGGTAAGCATTTTTGTAATAAGTCATTTGAGTTATTAATGAAGAAATATGGTATTACATATAAAGTTGCTACCCCTTATCACCCTCAAACAAGTGGTCAAGTTGAATTAACAAATAGGGATATAAAATAAATCCTGGAAAAGACAGTTAACCCAAGCCGCAAAGACTGGTCTCTTAGACTGACTGATGCACTTTGGGCTTACCATACTGCATATAAGACGTCTCTAAGAATGTCTCCCTATCGATTGGTTTATGGTAAACCTTGTCACTTACCAGTTGAACTTAAGCATAAATAATTTTGGGCTATTAAAGCTTTTAATTCAAATCTTGATGATGCTTGTAATGTATGTAAATTGCAATTGAATGAACTTAAGGAATTGAGAAACGATGCATATGAGAATACGAGAATTATTAAAACACAAACCAAAGCTTTTCATGATAAAAGAATTTTTAAAAAAACATTTGAAATTAGTCAAAAAGTTTTGTTTTATAATTCTCGTCTTCATTTGTTTCTAGGGAAGTTAAAATCAAAGTGGAGTGGCCCATTTGTTGTAAAAACAGTATATCCATATGGGGCTGTAGAAATTGAGAATCCAAAGAATGCTGTCACATTTAAAGTTAATGGTCAAAGATTAAAACCATATCTAGAACAACACATACCACGTGAAGAAAACACCAAAATCAATTTGAGTGACCCACCAAATCTTGATTAAATCTTTAATGGGTAGCTGAAATTTGTTTTATTTTTTTTATTGTTATTTTACCATTTGATTGTTTGATTGGTTCTTTTTATGTCTCGATTAGTGTGTTTGTTCATTAGCGAGTTAATAAGATAGATCACCTTCAGGTACCTTAGAGGCCTTTTACATGTGAAATATCACTTAAGAGGTTTGATACAAAGTTGTAAATCACAACTAATTTGGGAACGACAAACGCCAGATTTTGTGGCCTACGCTGAGGATCTTGAAAGACAACTTTGGGAAATAGAAGGTGGTATATATAACTTTCAATTGCAACTTGAGGTTAATGCAATAAGAAGACGAATGTAAGTTTCATTTCATTTTTTTTAGTGTGTATTTCTTTTTGTTTTGTTCGCTTTTATGTTTGATTTGATTTTCTTCATTTTTTTTATTGTAATTACTACCCCGTATAAATGACGAATAACTGTACTTCGTGACTTCTTATGTCGGTATTCTCAATTCCCACAATAACTGAAACTAGAGCCAGATCCTATGACCTTGGCGTTAGATTGTTCGATTGATGATGGTAGCAGTAACAGTAGTAAGAAGCGCAAATTAGATTTAACTCTCCGTTTGTAAATATTTTCTGTTGCAATATTCAGGTGATGTCTTCTGAACTCTACTTCTTTGCTTTAATACATTGAGGACAATGTCTCGTTCTGGTTGGGGAAGGGAATAGTTGACAGTTGTGGAATGTCTTAGTCATGATGATGCTTTTACTAATTTTTCTTATAAAGACTAGCTTTGGATAAATTTGAGTCGAAGATGGCTGAATATGAAGTGTAATGACTCTAGAAACACATCTTCTTAGTCTTAAAGTTTTATTTTCCAAAACCAAAAAAAAATTATTGTTCTTTGTCATCTTGAAGTAAGGCCATCATTGTTTTGTAACTTATTCATGTTTTGTTAAAAAAAATTTTTTGTTAAAAAAAAAAAGGAAAAAAGGGAGTTTTGCAACCATAAGTTTTATGTGAGACATTGGATGACATGATGAATTTCAAATTTTGATATTTGTATTATCTTTGGCCTTAAATTATCTTACCACCATGTTCTATTTTACATGCTAATTTAATGAGTGAAATTAATTAAGCTATTTGAAGGAATGTACATATCATAGTAAGTTCCAAATGATTTTTTTAGCCTATCATTTGGTTTTGGAGAATAACCTTTTTTTGCCCATATAGCTTAACAATTTATTATCTTATACAAGATCTCTACATTTCATCTTAAGTATCCCAAAAAAAAAAAATTATTATTATAGCTAAATAATTGGTGTAGCTGCATCTGGAAGTCCATTTTACTAGTAGATATGAAAGATTATTTAGAGCTCTGAAAGATGACAAAAATGCCATATTTGATCTGTTTGAGCCTTTTTCTAGCTATTCCTATTGTGAAGTATCTATAGTTACCCCTTTTGAGCCTATTTATATTAAAAGAAAATATTTTTCTTTGGAAACCTATCATCCTATCCCACTCTAATATGGAGTATCACCTTATGTTTTATATTTTCCATCACCCGATTATGTTTTGAAAAATAGGGATGATTATATGTTCATGAAAATGGTGCAATAAAAAAAAAACCAAAAAAAAAAAATTAATACCAATAAAACAATATGAAAAAATGTAAAAAAAAAGTGAAAAACACCTGGCAATCTCCAAAAGACCTTTATTTTTCAAACATATATTTTGTTTTCATATTATCCTTTCTTTGTTTGCCATATCCCTAGTCTACGTTACGTTTTAAAAAAAGTCCTTCTTGCTTTTAGAGAACTATAGTCTGAAGTAGAAGCTAGTGATATGGACTAAAAGGTGTGGTGATAATATCATTGGTCCGACTAGTAATTCATTTGACTTGAGATCATATTACTTCCAAGCTGTGGCCATTATTCTTTCATCTTGGTGAGAGTGTGCGATATTATTTCTTTATATTATTTTCTCTCAATTTATCATTCCTTAGAGTGACTGTTTTTATTGGGGTTTATTTTTTCTGAGAGTGTCACTCTTATCCGTGAGATTTTGGGGTTTAACATGTCATTCTTGGAAGTGGCTTAATTAATGTAGCTTTGATAATTAATCCTTTTACATGAATTTATTTAACTGATTTGGGAACAAAATTTTCTTTTAGGCCGAAGATAATGCTTATACTTTTATTTGATTATTGTCATTAATCTGATTAAAGAAGTGAACACAATTTTTTCTTCCTTGTTTTTCAAAAAAAAAAAAAAGGCTTCAATTTGGGTTTGAATCGCTTTAATTGCTAGAGACTAGCAATAAGCTGGTTGGGGGATGTGATTAGCACTAGAAAGTGTATATTTTATAAAGGTTTAAATTATCATTTTTATCATTTATAGTGTTAATTAATGTGCTCATAACTCATATTTTGTCTTAATGCTCCCTAAATGTAATTTTATGTAAATTATATTTTATTATGTTAATTTTTATCTTAAGTTATGACTTAACTGTTGTGATGTCTAAGGGTATCACTAAAAGGCTCTTCAAATTTACCTTTCAAATACCTATTTGCTTATCTATGTTGTAAATATAAGAGTGAAAAAATAAACTCTCATCTAAAAGTCTCTTCAAATAAGAACAAGTAATTATTATTTTAATCAAATTTTTTCCTCCACCAAATTTAACTACCCCCTATTTTTTCTCAACAAATTTAATTACTCTCCAATTTATTACTCCAACTATTTTAATCGAATCTTTATTTCTAAGTAATTTTGTGTTGATTTTAAATGTCCTTATTATTATTATTATCTTTTAAATATGTTTATCTTTTAATAATTCTGTTGATGTGCTTTTAATATGTTTTTCCCGTTGTGTTTGTCCATTTTTAATTTAATACATTCCAATTAAAAAAACAACTAGTAATTAACAATTAAACATATAATATTAATTATAAAATTACTCGAAACATACAACAATTTTAAAGAAGAAAAATTTGCAGTGAGATGTGTATGGGTTTAATGATATTTAATAGGGTAAAAAAATATCATTAATTAGTTATTCTTTTGAAGGAAAAATAAATAGTAATGTAGCGATTTTCTCTTGCTAACAAAATTATAAAATATTAATAGAAGATGGAGATTGAAGAAGAGAAATATTTTTATTTGAAGAATTATATTTGAAGTGTTTTTTAGTGTTTAATGCCGACGTGACTCTTCAAATAAGAAGTAAAGTCTTATTTAAAAAGCCTTTTGGTAATATTCTAACATTGTTGATGTACACTAAAACCTCAATAAATTAACAATAATAAATAAAATCCCAACAGTTGAGCCCTAATTGTTATGTGGCATTCATCTAAAAGTAATATTCTACCATACACTATATGAATGTTAGATTAGTTGAGACTAATGTAGCGTTTATTTCTTTGATTGAAGTGAGAATTATAAGGAGTAGGAATTCTAGGATTGTGAGTGTGGAGTGAGAGTGGGGTAAGTTGTTTACTTACATTGGAATGGAAGTGTGGAATAGGAATCAAAATTCCATTTATATGTTTATTTTATCTTGAATTGGTATTGCATTGTTTCAAATTTCAGTTTTACTCTTATTTCAAGAATTGTTGTTTTTAATTGCAAAGTGAATAAAAAACTATATTTGTAAAATAAACTATTTATTTTATTATTAATTTTAATTATATAAATTAATAATATTCTTAATTATGTAAATCACAATTTTTTATTAATTTTAAATTTAATTATGTAAATTAAAATTATTAATAAGAGCAACACAAATGAAACATTATTATTAATAATATAGTACAAAATTAATATTTTCTTAGAGTAAACTATTTATTATTATTAATTATTATATTTAGTAAATATAATAATATTATATTTAGTAAATATAATAATATTATATTTTCAAATAAAGATAGTATATAATAATATTATTAGTTCTCTATGAATATAGTAATATTATTTTTAATTAATTTTAATTTAGAACAATGTAAATTATTATTTTTAACTAAATATAATAATATTATATTTAAATAAGTTTAATATTATTATTTTTAATAAATGTAATATTATTAAATAGTATAATAATATTGTTTAAGTAAATGTGATATTATTATTTTTAAATAAATATAACATTATTTTATTTTATTAAATATAAGATTTCCACTCCATACTCTAAAATGAGTAGGACCCATGGAGTGGGATTCCCACTCCCCTTCTTAGAGTAAGTAAACACTTGAGTGAGAGGAATCCACACTTCTCACTCTCACTCTTGCAAGTAAACACTTCATCAATTGTTGCGATTCCGAGCATTACTCATAAATGAATGGCCTTGGAACCACAAAAAGCCTATTAATGTACCAAATATTAATTAATCAATAAATTAATTATTAATTTATGAAAATATTCGAGTTTAGAAAAAATGTTCATGTTTATAATATTAATTTTCCTTGATTTGGTATTTAAATTGTTTTATTTGAGTAGTAATTAGTTGCATTATATTGTGTAAAAAAAAATACAAATAATACTATATGGGAGGAACAAATTTTGAAATTACAAATTACAAATTGAGATTTTACAAGATAACTTACATTACAACTGAGAAAACAATAGTGATATAAGGCAACCTACATTGTATGTAAAAATACATCAGTTAGGTTACCATGAAGACTAGAAGATTCACAAATGGTCTCACTTAAAACGCAGACTCCATAGGCAACATATGGCTTTTGTGACAGAACCTTCCTACAGCACTTAAGCTTACTAATAGCCATTTATACATTTGCCACAAGTTTTCAATATAATAAAATTGAAATAACAACAAATTATTATATACAAGAGAATATAATGCAAACAGAAGCCTGTAGGGGTGTTAGCGGATCGGATTTTACAGATTATACATCAATCCATATTCGATCCATGATTTTACGGATTATAAATTTTCAATCAATCAAATCAACGGATTGGTGAAATTCAATCCAAGTCCAATCCATACGTCTGCGGATCGGATGAGATTTAACTCAATCCATATTCAATCCACCATTTAGCGGATTAAAAATTTTTAATTCTGTCTAAAATTTTTTAATTCTGTCCAATCTACGAATTAGTTAAATAAAAACATCTAATATAAAATAATACATTCAACATTTTAAAATATAACACATCGAAAAGAAAAAAAATCTAATTTATTTAGATCAATATATGAAAATTAGCTAAAATTATGAATTTAAATTTACACAAAAGTTGAAACTTGAGAGTTTGGATGATCTATTCAAATATCTACCTCTAATTTGTGTTTCGTATTTTAACCTAAAAAATAGATATAATTGAAATACATAACAAATAATTAATAAATATTTATCCTTGGTTACTATCCCATCAAATGCAATCAAGTTTCATCAAATATATTTTTGTCAGCTCACAAAATCTCTGTACGTGTAAGACAAAAGAAAAATGTCAATATTTTAAAAATAGAGTAACAATATAAAGTTAAATAATAATCAATAAATACAATTAAAGTTAAGTTGTTACATTTACCTATCTCAATATGTTCAATCTCATCTATTGCCTCATTAAGGATTATCAGAATTGAACATAATTAGTGCCTCAATTATCCTTGTACATATTGAGCACCATGTAGATCAAGGACCCAACCATTATTGCTAAATATTTAGCTTAGGGTTTTTATTATTGTTTAGGAAGGTATATTTGTTTTTTTAATTATTCAATTATTTAATTATTTTTATTTTATATTATTATGGGATAAAATATAATATGGTGTTAATGTAACTATATTTTAACTTATTTACTTATTAGTAAGTAGTACTGCCACATTTATATGTTCTATTTTTTAATTAAATAAATATTTTTTATTTTTATTTTTTCGCGAATTCGCGGATTTTTACAGATTTACAGAAGTAAATCCATATCCAATCCACTGACTGCGGATTTTCAAAAAATCAATTCAATCAAATTCATTAATCCACAGATCGGATTTTTACGGATCGAATTTTTACGGATCAGATGGATTGAGCGGATTAGATCAGATTCTGAACACCCCTAGAAGCCTGTATGATACCATAGTTTTTTAAAATCAGATTTGCCTCCTCTTCTCTGTTGCTTTAGGATTCGAATAGTGCTTGTTTCCCAGGATACAGCAGTGATGAATAGCTATGGTGTACCACCAGGTTATTTCACAATGAACTTTTATTGTGTTTAAACTCAATAAAAATAGATGTATGACAAAGGAGGAATTGAAGTTAGACTAATTCTGTTCTTCCACCTATCACTACTTTCTAGACATTTTGTACGCCTCTTGCTTTCCTTGTCTATCCTCTGAAATGAAGAGGGATGCCAATTTATAGAATTCTTTGAGGGGCTTTTTCATCAAAAAATTTGACTAACTAAATTTTGTAACAACTGCATTTAATTTCTTATTAAATGCACTTGTAACCGCGGCTCTTAACAGTTAATTAAAAGCATGATTGCTGGCTATTAAACCTTTGATTTAATTCTTGAATTAAATTCACAGTGTTACTGCAGTCCCATTAATCACATATTAAATTCTGAATTTAATCTCATATTGAATTTAATTGACCCTTACAATCTCAAAATAAATTATGAATTTAATTAGCAGTTGCAAATTAATAAATTCTGGAATTGATTAGGCCATTAATTCCGAATTAACTAGCCGTTACAATCTTTGTAACTCCTGCTTTTATTCAATGCAGTCAATGAGTATATTTTTAGCGTCAATTTCTCATTCATCCAAGCATAATTTTGTGTATAAAAATCTATCATTTTGATACACTCCCAGAGGAGTATCCGAATCACTTATGACTTTTTACACAAAGTAGATCAACTCAAAATTATGCTTTAATATTCAACTCAATATGCTATTTTTCCAACCATCCCTAACATGAATGAAACTTGGCAGATGAAAAACACAGAAAACTAGACGATTTTGATGTCAAAATCATTTTGACCTTGTGATAGAGTTTAATGTATCAAGACATGCTTAGGATAGGTAGGTTTTACCTTTTGAACTTTCCCTTGTGAAAGTATGTTTACTTTATTGGCTACCCAGTAGACGCGATGTCCTCTAACTGTTCTGTTATTTATGTAAATTAAATGATGACATACTTCACACAAGAATCTCTCCTAACACAATTAAGTTCTCATGGTTATGTTTATTTTGGCCATGAACATTTACCTGATTTTGCAAGAGTTTCTAAGAATTGAGTCTTAACAATTCCCTTTGAAGCGGCCCCTCTTCTCTCACACATAGGTGATTTCTTAATTAAGATAACCTGCATTACTCCACTCGGATTTTCGATGCATAAGAATTATTAAGAGCATAGCTCATCCTTTTCTCCTTACAGGTATAACTATTTCATCATAGGAATGGACATAAGGTAACCTCTACAGGAGTCTAATAAAGCATTGACAGTGTGCAGCCTTTCAATCCTTCATGAGTGGTTTTTCTTATGTGTTAGTACTTGTGATAATTGTGTAGTGTATAAATGACTTATTATTATAAATGTGCGTCAGTTTTTATATATTATTAATTATTTGAAAAAGATCTAAATATAATTCTCTCAAAATATAGGTGAGATACAACCTGAAATCGGTAATCCCCATAATCTGCAGCTATTGGTGATTGAACAAAATAAATTAGTTGGTATTGTCCCAACTAAAATCTTTAATGTGTCAACACTCAAAGTACTTGGGCTTGATAGTAATTCTCTCTCAGGAAGTCTTTCGTCCATCACAGACATTCGATTTCCAAATCTTGAAGAGCTTCATTTGTGGGGTAATAATTCCAGTGGCACAATTTCTCACTTCATCCTTAATGCTTCTAAGCCCTCTCTACTAGAGTTGGGAGACAACTCATTCTTCGGTTTTATTCCCAACACATCTGGCAACTTAAGAAACCTTAAGTGGCTGGCTTTATTTGATAATTATTTGACATCTTCAACTCTAGAATTGAGCTTTCTATCCTCGTTGTCAAATTGCAAGTCTTTAACACATATTGACTCATCTAATAATCCATTAGATAGCATTCTTCCAAGGATGTCTGTGGGTAACATTTCTTATTCTTTGGAATACATTGAAATGTCCAATTGCAACATTTGTGGCGGTATTCCTGAAGAGATTGGCAACTTGACTATCTTAATAGGCTTTTATTAAGGAGGCAATAAACTGAATGGATCAATTCTAATTACTCTCGAAAAATTACGAAAGCTTTAAGTTTTGAGTTTTTGAGATAATAAAGTGGAAGGATCAATCCCAAATGATATTTGTTGTTTGGCTGAACTATATGAGTAGGATTTGAGCAGAAATAAGCTTTCTGGATCAGTCCCTGGATGCTTTGGTAATTTGGCTTCTCTAAGGAACCTCTCGTTGGCTTCTAATGAGTTAATTTCTGTCATTCCCTCGACTTTTTGGCACCTTAAGGACATCTTATACATCAAATTTTCATCAAATTTTTTGGCTGGCCCACTTTCATTGGAGATTGGAAATTTGAAGGTTTTGGTAAAAATAGATTTGTCGATGAATAATTTTATAACACCTACAATCCGAGGCCTAAAAGATTCAAAATATCTCTTCTTAGGATATAACAGATTGCAAGGTTCAATTCCTGATTCATTTGGTGATTTGATAAGCTTGAAATCCTTGAATTTATCAAATAATAATCTCTCTGGGGCTGTTCCTGTATCTTTGGAGAAACTCTTATATCTCAAAGATCTAAATCTTTCTTTCAACAAGCTAAAAGGAGAAATTCCTAGGGGAGGATCTTTTAGAAATTTCTCAGTTGAATCATTTGAGGGAAATGAATTATTATGTGGTTAACCCAATTTACAAGTTCCACAATGCAAAACTAGCATCCACCGCACATCAAGGAAAAAATGCTCTTCTCCTAGGGATTGTCTTGCCGTTGAGTTCTATATATATAATAGTAGTCATTTTATTGATTGCGAGTATCAAAAAAGAGGAAAATGGTCACCAAATGATGCTAATAAGCCACCACCGGCAACATGGAGAAGGTTTTCATGCCTAGAACTTTGTTGAGCAACAGACGGATTCAGTGAAAACAATCTAATCGGTAGAGGAGGTTTTGGCTGTTTTTACAAAACAAGAATTGGGGACAGGATGGAGGTTGCTGTGAAGGTTTTTAACCTGCAATGTGCGAGAGCATTTAAGAGTTTCGATGTTAAATATGAAATGATGAAAAATATTCGCCATCGAAACCTTATCAAAATTATCAACAGTTATTCAAATGAAGAGTTTATAGCCTTGGTATTAGAATACATGCCTCATGGAAGTTTGGAAAAGTATTTGTATTCAAGCAATTGCATTTTGGATATTTTTCAAAGAGTGAACTTAGTGATAGATGTTGCATCATCTTTGGAATATCTGCACTTTGATTATTCAGCTCCTGTAGTTCAATGTGTCTTAAAGCCCAGAAATATATTGTTAGATGATAATATGGTTGCTCATTTGAGTGATTTTGGCATCTCAAAACTTTTAACCGGAGAAGATCATGACTCAAATACAAACACTTGCCACAATTGGCTATATGGCACCAAGTTTGTTCCATATTAAATATTTTCTATTCCTTTTAAAATAATTTGTTCATTTCTCATGATCTTAATCTAATGCAGTTATTATTAACAATTTATCTTACCATGTAACTATGGCAATTCATATAGTATGGAAGAGAAGGACGAGTTCCAACAAATGGGGATGTTTATAGTTTTAGGATTATGTTAATGGAAACATTTAATGGGAAAAAACCCATAGATGAAATTTTTACCGGAGAAATGACATTAAAGCATTGGGTTTTTGAGTGGCTATCCATTTCAGTTATGAAAGTTATTGATGCGAATCTACGAAGTCAAGAGGACATAAATTTTGTTGCCAAAGAGCAATGTGTGTCATTTGTCTTCAATTTAGCTATAGAGTGCATAATATAATCACTAGAATAGAGAATCAATACAAAAGAAATTGTTACAGGACTCTAAAAAATTAGAGACTCGTTGCTTACAAATGTTGCGGTAAATGTATGAGAAAATCAAATTTAAATTGATTCTGCCCCTCCTTCGTTTCTGCTATCCTTGTCAGAAACTTGAATGGTTATCCTTCTTGCATATTTTTTTGATATGTTTTGTTATTGTTCTTTCTCTTGTTATTTCTATTTCTTGTAATTTGTATGCATGCATGTTCTTGTTCTCTTGTATATTTGCATTAAGCTTCTCTCGTACGGTCGAAGTTCACCAGAAAAAAAAAAAAGATTGGTTTTCTCTTCTTTCATTGTTAATGAATTATAATCTTCGTAGTGAATAACTTTATTGTGTAGGAGTATTAGTTATAGCTGTCTTTTGAACTGAGTCTGATAAATTTAACTGCAACAAGTTTATTGCATATGGATTAGTCTTAATTTTTTTTTTCTTGTTACGGTAGATAGCTAAAATTGAGATCTTTTCTTTTTCTTTCACAAGGAATTGGAATCTAAAATAAAAAAAATGAAAATTTGAAAACCATATGGGAAAATTGTGACAATACTCGATGCTGAAATGCAAATGAAAATTGTCCTCTCTAAGGGTTTATATATATGTAGCATTATTTAGCATAAGACCATCCATTAATTCAAAATAAATGGCTTTGGAGGTTCATTTTATTATTTAAAAAATCCAATGAAATCAGAATTAGAGTGCTTGACCTGTGTACACAGAATTATGAAGTGGTAAAACCAAGCAAATAAACTATATAATTCCTTCTTATCTAGGGATGATCGTTTCAGGTCCAATATTCCACGAAGCCAAACAAAATCAATGGGCCACTAATTGATGTTTGGTACTTTTATAGCTGTCCTGAATGAATTCTGAATTCCCATACAAAATTGGCAAATAAGATATTGGGCCAGTGGGCCGAGCGTGACTATATCTTGATTCTTGATTGCCTCATCTTTTCTCCATAAATCTTTGCTTAAGTTTTTTGTTCCCTTAACTTTCCTTTTCTGTTTTCATTTTGCACTAAAATTCTTTTTTGATATTTTATGCGAAAATTATGATGAAAATAAGTTAGTTTAAAACATCAATAAATTTTTATTACATCCAAGATAGGGACAATTACACTTGGATTACTCTTATTTAGCTGAATTATAGATAATACAATTGGTTTAACAAAACTTTCTTCATATTTCGAAACAAACCCCTAACAAATCCAGATAATTACCTTCACTTTTCTCGTAATAAATGGTCTCCTCGATCCAACTGATGATGACAATCATTAAACATCATTTTTCTTTAATTATAGCTCGAGCTTAATTAATTTGCTCGAGCTGAGTATGATGATGAAGCGGAAGAAGAAGAGGGGGATGTTTTTGAGGATGAAAGAGAAAGAAAGTTCTCAAATAAGAATCCGGCATGTGGGAATTAAATTAAAAGCAACTAAGCCATTATAAATTACTTAACAGATTAATTTTTTTCTAATTAAGTTTGGTTTTGAAAAAGATATATTTAAATCCCTTGTAATTAAGGATATATTCAGTTATCTAGTTATGTTTTTTTTATGCTTTCATTGATGTAGGATGTTATTTTAGTTATTTTAGAATTCTAGAATTTTATTTTTTATTTTAATTAGAGTCAATTAAGGAATGCGTCTTAGTCTTTTATTTCAATTATAATTCTGATTTAGTTTTTCTTTTTTAAGTTAACTTAGGGAAGTGAGTTTACTCTATTATAAATAAAGAGACCTTTTTATTGTTTTCATAACTTCAATTATTCAATAAAATTTCTCATTTATAATTCCTTTGGGATTATTTATCAAAATCTCTCTTGTAGAGTCGTTTGGATCAAAGCGTCATCTAATCTCGCTTTATGCGTTATTAAAATCTCATTGAGTTGTTTGGATTAGAACAGATTTAATCACGCTTCGATTAGAGCGTAAGCTAATCGCGTTGGCTTGGTGCTGTACTAGAACGATATCTAGTGTTTTCTATCCTATCAATTTCGCTTCCGCTACGCCGCTTGGTCAATTGGTATCAGAGCAGTTCTTTGCGAATTGCATGGCTTCCCTGGCTACCTATATTCATCCCCACCAAATCCACAACTGAAAAAAAAAATTCAAAAATTCCCAAAATTTGAAACCCTAGCCACCATACCTACCACCACAGCCGCCACCATCTACCGCCACCCACCACCGCTGCTCAACTATCCAACATTGCCACCAGCCTCGCCGTCAGCCGCTGACAAAAACTGGATCAGCCAACCCCGCCATCAAGCAGCGCATCCATCGCGAGAACCACCAAGCCCGCGACCTTGCACCACTCGATCTGCCACCGTCAGCCACCTTCAACGGTATCCAACACCACCATCAGACTCCCCATCTTCCACTGATCAAAATCCGACCAGCCACTGAGTGAACCGACCTCAAACCTGCCTTGAACCACCGCAAGCCACCACGTCTTCAATTCAATTTTTTGGCCAAACAGCTGAGAATCTGGCCAATCCACGGCCACCATCGTGTTCCTCACCTCCAAATCTTCCAGATCCGACCAACCTCACACCAAATCACGGCCACCAGCCGCCGATCACCGCAAACCTTGAAAGTCAGGTTATTTACTGTTTTGCCATTGGATATATTTTAATTACAGAAAAAAGATTGCATGGCTTATCAAGAATTGTTTGATGATCTTCCGAATTTTTCTGGGCTTTGTGTTGATCCTGAGAATGTTTTTGATTGGATATTTGAAATTGAAGATTTTATCTTTGACAACGTTCCTGAAAAGAAGATTGTCAAGTATGTCTCTTCCAAATTTACTGGATATGCTTATATTGGTGGGAAAATTTAATGGAAAAAAGAGTTAATCAAGGAAAAGATAAGATTCGTGCTTGGTATGTTATGAAGGGGATAATTAAAACCCATTTTACACCTTATGATTATGCTGCAATGATACTTTATAAGTTTGAGAAATGTCGACAGGGAATGAAATCTGTCCGAGCTTATCTTTCTCAATTTCAAGGTTACTATCATCGTGTGAATTTTTTTGAAAACAGTGCTCTGTTAATTTCAAGATTTGTGGGAGGATTACGTGATGAGATCAAAGAGCGAATTCCTTTACAATCTGTGATTAATCGTGACTTTTGGGATGTCATCAAAATCATTTTACAAGTTGAAACGCAAATCCAAAGAGAAAGAAGTCAAGCATTGAAGAAGTTAACTCTATCACATCCACGACAACAATCTAAGATCCCCAGTCCTATAATAAATCAACAGCCTAATATCATAAGTCAGCAGCCTAAGTGGAAGACATCCGGATGAAAGAAGTTTGTGCCTCTCCGCAAGTTAAAGAAGTGCCTAATGTTGCAGAAAAAAATGATGTGATCCAGAGTGCTCAGAGCATTAAAGATCCGTTGCTTGTTCCAGAAGGGCCAATTACGAGAGCACGAGCTAAGAAGATCAAGGAAGCCATGCAAGGATTTATTCCAGCTACTTTGTATGACTTCAATTCAAGTTTAATTTGCAAGAGTCCAATATTCAAGATGGGCTTGAATGAGGAGGAACCAGCCTTGGTACACTTGATTCGGGCTAACGAGGTGGCGAGCATCGGAGAGGATGGTTTTTGAAATATAATAAGGGCCAGAAGAGTAATTCTAAAACTGTAGATACATTCCTTATGTCGAGAGCTTCGAAACGGTATATTGTGGGTTAAAATCCGACATCATATGACCAAGTTATGGCCCGTTTAAAATAAGAGGCTTTGTAGGCCAAGGCCTTGAGGGTCCTGCGGGTCCAGGTTTTTAATTTTAGGGTTTTCTCTTATTTTTAAGTTAGATTAGGATTAACCACCTTATATAAACACTCCTTTATGTTATTTTGAGGAGACTTTTGACATTATTGAGTTTAATATCATTGAGAGGATTTTCTCAACTTGTTCTTGAAAGAACTTTTGACTTATCAAAGGATTTGCTAACCTTTGTGGCGTTTTATCTAGCAATCCGGGTTCTTGAGACTTAGCTTCTCAAGGGTTTGGATCTTTTATCCGAATTCTGATCATATTAGCTTTCTTGGGTTCTTGTCAATCTAGTTGTGGGTTTTTCTAGCTTGATCTAGAAGGGTTCTCATCAGTTGGTATCAGAGCTTAGGCACCAAGGTCAGATTCATCTATCTTTATTATTTTTTTTTCTCATTCTTATTTAAGATTTTTCATTCTTGTTCTAGCAAAAAAACAAAAAAAAAAAATGTGAACAGTGCGCATCAACAGTATCGCATGAACAGTGCCGCATGAACAGTATCGCATGAATAGTATTTTTAGGGTTTTCTTATATCAATTTTGCATCCTTGTGGTTTCTTTCCTTAAATCCATAAATTTTACCTTTTCCCCTAAATTCATTCAAATTTCAATTATTTAGGGATTACAAAAAAAAAAAGAGCAAAAAAAAAATTGATTGAAAAAAAAAAGAAAAAAAATCACATTAATAATAATCATATTGGGTGATCTCCTTTGTTTTCTTGGTTTTGTTATTCTTGTTTCCTATATTCTTGTTCGTTTGTTTCATTTTTCCTTTTTCTTGTTTCTTGAACTGTGATTGTTAGAAGGATTATACTTTGGTACTTTCCCTTGATTGAGTTATTAGTTCCTAAAGAACTTGACTGAGAAAATATAAGAGTGGTAAAAGGCAAGAGTGTGTGAGCACAGCTTCGGGTAAAAGCCTATTTGAGTGTAAACACGAGTGGAGTGACATCGTGAGTGTAGACACGTGAGGCTTGTGAGGGTCATTGTTGTTTTTCTATTTTGCTAACATCTCTTTGCAGATTCAAATAACTAATATGGATGATAAAAGTGAGGCGCAACCTTCTACGGTAGACTTTACTTTCACTTTGAAGGTAATGCACCAGGCATTTGAGAAGATGAATGCGAGGTTTGATGAGATGGGAAGCCAGTTGAGGCAACATGGAACTGCCATTGAGGGTATTCAGAAGGAGCAAACTAGTAGAGAGCGTAACAGGGCTGGACATGATGAAGCAAGACATAATGGGAAAAATAATAGGCTTAGATATGAGCCTATAGATGAGGATGAGGCAGAGAATGAAATTTGGGAAGATGATGGTGATGATCGAGCATCCGGAATAGAAAGGGATAGAGTAAGATATAGAAGAGGTAGACAAGAGAGGGGGTATAGGAGAGATGAGGAGGATAGAGATTTAGGCAAAATCAAAGTGACTATTCCTTCGTTTCAAGGAAGGAGTAATCCAGAGGCTTACTTGGTGTGGGAAAAGAAGGTTGAGTTGATCTTTGATTGTCACAATTATTCAGAGGAGAAAAAGGTAAAGCTAGCAGTTATTGAATTCACTGACTATGCTATTATTTGGTGGGATCAATTGGTGAATAATAGGAGGAGGAATCGAGAAAGGCCTATAGTTACATGGGGAGAGTTGAGGATGCTTATGAGGAAGCGATTCATTCCTAATCATTACTATAGGGATCTTTATCTTAAGCTACAAAACCTTACCCAAGGATCGATGAGTGTAGAGGATTACCATAAAGAGATGGAGATCGCTATGATCAGGGCTAATGTAGAGAAAGATAGGGAAGCTACAATGGCACGATTTTTGACCGGATTGAATAAAGATATTGCCAATGTAGTGGAGCTACAGCATTATGTGGAGTTGGAGGATATGGTCCACATGGCTATGAAGGTGGAGAGGCAATTAAAGAGGAAGGGTACAGTAAGGTATACTTCGGCTTCTTCAAATCCATGGAAACCGAAGTGGAGTAATAATGAGAGACGACATGAAGGTATCAAGACTGAACCACCTAAGGCAAAGGAAGATTTCAGTATAAAAAATAAATCTAAGGCTGAATCTCAACCACAGAAGAATCGGGACATCAAGTGCTTCAAGTGTTTGGGTTTTGGACACATTGCTTCTCAATGCCCAAATAAGAGAGTTATGGTGATGCAAGATAGTGGAGAATTAGTGAGTGAGAGAGAGAGTGATGGTGGGGAGATGCCAGCGTTGATTGATGCTAGTGATGATGATGAAGTAGAATACCCTACGAAAGGTGAATCCCTAGTTGCTAGGCGTGCTTTGAGTACGCAAATGAGTGTTGATGACATGGAGCAGCAGAGAGAGAACATCTTCCATACTAGATGCATTGTGAATAATAAGGTGTGTAGTATGATAATAGATGGTGGGAGTTGCACCAATGTAGCTAGTACTACCCTCGTAGAGAAGTTAGGGTTACACTTGCTAACGCATCCCAGGCCTTACAGATTGCAGTGGTTAAATGATTGTGGAGAGGTCAAAGTTAATAAGCAAGTATTGGTAACATTTACTATTGGAAAGTATCGTGATGAGGTGCTTTGTGACGTAGTTCCTATGCATGCTGGGCATTTATTATTGGGAAGGCCATGGCAGTATGATAGGAAGGTGACACATGATGGGTTTAGGAATAGATATAGCTTTGTCAAAAATGGGAGAACCGTGACGCTTGTTCCTTTAACACCAAAAGAGGTCTACGAGGACCAAATAAAGATGAGGGAAAAAGAAAGACAAAATTAAAAGAGTGAGGTCGAGAGTTATGAGAAGAAAAAGAAAGAGAGTGAGGCTAAAAGTGAGAGAAAAGAAAAGAGTGAGAAAGAGGGAAGAATGAGAAAGAACTTCTTTGCAAGAGTGGGTGAGATTAGGAAAGCATATAAAACAAGCCATTTCATGGTTTTGCTTGTGTTCAAAGAATCATATCTAACCTTTGATGACATTAATCCTTCTCTTTCTTGTGTTGTTACTTCTTTGTTACAGGAGTTTGAAGATGTGTTTCCGGAGGAAATGCCTATTGGCTTACCACCTATTAGAGGCATTGAGCATCAAATAGATTTCGTACCAGGAGCTGTCATACCCAATAGGCCAGCCTATAGAAGTAATCCCAAGGAGACCAAAGAGCTTCAAAGGCAAGTTATAGAGCTGATGAGCAAGGGGTACGTGAGAGAGAGCATGAGCCCATGTGCAGTACCAGTGCTACTAGTACCAAAGATGGATGGGAATTGGAGAATGTGTGTTGATTGCCGAGCCATCAATAATATTACGGTAAAATATCGCCATCCCATTCCTAGGTTAGATGATATGCTGGATGAATTGCATGGAGCTTGTTTATTTTCTAAAATTGATTTAAAAAGTGGCTATCACAAAATTCGCATGAGAGAAGGTGATGAATGGAAAACTGCCTTTAAGACCAAATATGGATTGTATGAATGGTTAGTTATGCCTTTTGGTCTTACTCAGTTTGTTGTTGTTTATTTTGATGATATTCTAGTGTACAACAAGACTTTAGAAGAGCATATTGCACATTTGCGATGTGTGTTAGATGTTTTGAGGAAAGAAAAGTTGTATGCTAATTTTAAGAAATGTTCTTTTTGCATAGAGGAAGTTGTTTTTCTTGGTTTTGTTGTTGGTGCAAATGGTATAGAGATGGATCAAGAAAAGGTTAAGGCTATTAGGGAGTGGCCAACGCCTAAGAGCATCAGTGAGGTAAGGAGCTTTCATGGTTTAGCTAGTTTTTATCGGCGGTTTGTTAAGGATTTTAGCACTATTGCTGCACCTCTTACTGATGTTGTCAAAAAGAATGTTGCATTTACTTGGAGTGTTGAACAAGATAAAGCATTCATTGATCTTAAAGAAAGGTTATGTTCTGCACCTATTCTAGCATTACCTAATTTTAATCGTACTTTTGAGATTAAATGTGATGCCTCAGGAATAGGTATTGGAGCTGTTTTGATGTAGGATCGAAGGCCCATTGCTTATTTTAGTGAGAAGTTAACTGGAGTAGCCTTGAGGTACCCTACCTATGATAAGGAGCTCTACGCGCTTGTGAGGGCCTTGGAAACTTGGCAACATTACTTATGGCCTAAGGAGTTTGTGATACACACAGATCATGAATCCTTAAAGCATCTAAAAAGTCAACGTAAGTTGAATCGAAGGCATGCCACTTGGATGGAGTACATTAAGACATTTCCCTATGTCATTCGGTATAAACAAGGTAAAGAGAACATAGTTGCCGATGCATTATCTCGGAGGTATGTGCTTCTTAATTCTTTGAGTGCCAAAATGCTTGGATTTGAGTATGTTAAGGAATTATATGCCAATGATTCTGATTTTATTGATGTGTTTGCTATATGTGACAAAGGATCATTCGGTAAATTTTATAAGCATGATGGTTATTTGTTTAGGGAAAATAAGCTTTGTGTGCCTAATAGTTCTATGCGTGAGTTGCTCGTGAGAGAGGCACATAGTGGTGGCTTGATGGGTCATTTTGGGGTTAAGAATACTTTAGAGACATTACATGAGCATTTTTATTGGCCTAAGATGAAAAAGGATGTCATTCGTATATGTAATCGATGCATTACATGTAGAAAGGCCAAGTCAAAGGTTTTACCACATGGTTTGTATATGCCTTTACCAGTTCCTAGAGAGCCTTGGGTAGATATTTCTATGGATTTTGTTTTAGGGCTACCTAGGACTCGAAAGGGGAGAGATTCTATTTTCGTGATCGTAGATAGATTTAGCAAGATGGCACATTTCATTCCATGTCATAAGTCAGATGATGCCACCAATATAGCTGATTTATTCTTCAGGGAGGTAGTGCGACTCCATGGTGTTCCAAGGAGTATTGTTTCGGATAGAGATGCTAAGTTCCTTAGTCACTTTTGGAAGGTATTATGGGGTAAGTTAGGTACTAAACTTTTGTTTTCTACTACTTGTCACCCTCAGACTGATGGTCAAACTGAAGTGGTCAATAGAACTTTATCTCAGCTTTTGCGCACTATCATTAATAAGAATTTGAAATCTTGGGAAGACTGTTTGCCATTTATAGAGTTTTCATATAATAGGAGCATTCATTCTTCTACTTCCTATTCTCCGTTTGAGATTGTTTATGGTTTTAATCCGTTGACTCCAATGGATTTGACTCCTTTGCCCGTTGATGCGAGAGCTAGCTTGGATGGTCAAAAGAAAGCGGAGTTGATAAAGTCCATTCATGAGAAAGTGCGGCTTCACGTTGAAAAGAAGAATGAGTAGTACGCTACTTAAGCTAATAAGGGTAGGAAACGTGTGATTTTTGAACCCGGCGATTGGGTTTGGGTTCACATGCGTAAGGAGAGGTTTCCAGCCCAAAGGAAATCTAAGTTGCACCCTCGAGGAGATGGTCCATTTCAGATTCTTGAGCGTATTAATGACAATGCTTATAAAGTGGATCTTCCTGGTGAGTATAACGTGTCTGCTACCTTTAATGTTTCTGATCTTTCTCCCTTTGATGCAGGTTCAGATTCGAGGACGAATCCTTTCGAGGAGAGGGGGAATGATGTGATCCAGAGTGCTCAGAGCATTAAAGATCCGTTGCTTGTTCCAGAAGGGCCAATTACGAGAGCACGAACTAAGAAGATCAAGGAAGCCATGCAAGGATTTATTCAAGCTACTTTGGATGACTTCAATTCAAGTTTAATTTGCAAGAGTCCAATATTCAAGATGGGCTTGAATGCGGAGGAACCAGCCTTGGTACACTTGATTCGGGCTAACGAGGTGGCGAGCATCGGAGAGGATGGTTTTTGAAATATAATAAGGGCCAGAAGAGTAATTCTAAATCTGTAGATGCATTCCTTACGTCGAGAGCTTCGAAACGGTATATTGTGGGTTAAAATCCGACATCATATGACCAAGTTATGGCCCGTTTAAAATAAGAGGCTTTGCAGGCCAAGGCCACGGGGTCCAGGTTTTTAATTTTAGGGTTTTCTCTTATTTTTAAGTTAGATTAGGATTAGCCACCTTATATAAACACTCCTTTATGTTATTTTGAGGAGACTTTTGACATTATTGAGTTTAATATCATTGAGAGGATTTTCTCAACTTGTTCTTGAAAGAACTTTTGACTTATCAAAGGATTTGCTAACTTATCTAGCAATCCGGGTTCTTGAGACTTAGCTTCTCAAGGGTTTGGATCTTTTATCCGAATTCTGATCATATTGGCTTTCTTGGGTTCTTGTCAATCTAGTTGTGGGTTTTTCTAGCTTGATCTAGAAGGGTTCTCATAAAAAAATGTACAATTTATTATTGATTTATAGTTTCAATCTGACAATTTATGCAAGAATGTGCATGATGTTTCCTTGGAGGATAAGAGTGAGGATGAGCATGTTGTTTCCATGGAGGACAAGATAAGTGTTGACGATGAAAAGAAAAATCAAGTTGAAGAAGCAGAAGTGATTGAAATGGTTCTACTTATTCACATTGAAGACAAGAAAATTGTACTTGAGGAAGATTTGATTGAGAAGGTAAAACTTTCTGGAAAGCACATTGAGCTACAATTAGGAAAAGGCAAGTGTTATTTGATCGTTGTTCGTTCTTAGAAATCATCATCGCCTCGAAGAATGTACAAGCGAAGGAAGTTGATGAAATATGGATACTTCAAAGTTTCAAGGAAGATTGATGAGAAAGACAAGAAGTTCGACTTACAAGATGATTTAGTCTTACACTACAAGTTTTATCCTCTAGAGTCCAGACTATATTCAAACTATAGGACGAGTTTCTTTTAAAAGGGAAAGTATGATGTAGGACGTTAATTTAGTTATTTTAGGATTCTCGAATTTTATTTTTTATTTTAATTAGAGTCAATTAAGGAATGTGTCTTAGTCTTTTATTTCAATTATAATTCTAATTTAGTTTCCCTTTTTAAGTTAACTTAGGGAAGTGAGTTTACTCTATTATAAATAGAGAGGCCTTGTTATTGTTTTCATAACTTCAATTATTCAATAAAATTTCTCATTTATAATTCCTTTGGGATTATTTATCAAAATCTCTCTTGTAGAGTCGTTTGGATTAGAGAGTCATTTAATCTCGCTTTATGCTTTATTAAAATCTCATTGAGTCGTTTGGATTAGAACGGATCTAATCACGCTTCGATTAGAGCGTAAGCTAATCGCGTTGGCTTGGTGCTGTACTAGAACGATATCTAGTGTTTTCTATCCTATCAATTTCGCTTCAGCTACCACCCTGTCATTCACTTTACTTGATTCCTCTTATCGCTTTTTGTCTCCTTTAAAATTGTTGTATATGTGCCAATGGCCTACAAGCCCATTGGTAATCAAGGTGCTCAAGTTTGGTTTGAGTTTCAGTTATAACTGGGACTCAAAATTTCTTTAATTTTGCATGATTAAGTGAAATTAATTAATATATAGTCTTTTTCTCTCACAAAATGCGAGTGGAGTACATCCCTTCAATATTTGTGAGGGTTATTTATCTAGACAAGTGTTTCATAGAATTTAATATAATATTATTGTCCCAGTGTATTTGTCTGCTGAAATAACAGTTGTAAATATCTGATGTATGATCTGATGTATAATCAGTTCAAAAATAAAAATTGTTGTATATGATGGAGTATTAAGTTCATCACAAGGATCATGCTATGGTTAAGGTAGGAGCACAGTTCATTGGCTGTACTCTAATGTAGCAGAGTATTTGGTGGATTCAAGACTTTTAGGAGGTACGTTTGTGAATTGATGAGCTGGCACCAATGATTGTAAACTAATTGATAAATAATTAGTCTAGAGTGTTCTGATTTCTTCCATCTAAAAATAATTCGTTTTAGCTTAGCACCTGTAGCTTGTGCTTTTATAAATTGTACGTTTAAGAATTATTTTTCTTTTCATTCAAAATAATGAATACAAAAAATGTAGTAGTTTTTTAATTTGTCAATTCCAGTTTTGATAACAAAAATCTGCCATCTTCTCCTTCACCTCCATTTGGTCCAACACTCCAACACCTCATCCTGGTAATATCTTATCTCACTTTATTCGTTTATCGATCTTATCGATTTTGATTATTATTGCCATGCAATTAAGCAAGTATATCATAACCCAGTCAAGTCAATCGGACTTCTAGTCACTCTCCACATTAATAAATCGATTTAGTGTCACCTCATTTTCGCAGGGAGATTGGAAGAAGGCCAATTCATAAATGAGTGTCCCTCACAAATAAAATTCAAGCCACACAATTTCTCTTGTTATATATACTACGTATTGGCATTTGCGAATCCTTGAATTATCAAACAAATAGCAAGATAACACTTCAGCATCTGTTGTCACATAGGGAGAAATCCCATCTCTCTTTGATGCAATATTTGGAATATGTGCATTGACTTTTCATTAAAACAAGTATTGTCATGTTGTTGAGAAACAATTAGGTTAAACTGTTCAATTTAATTTTAACAAGTGAGAGAGGGATGGGACCGTCCAATTGGCTTAAAGTTTCAAGTGGGCAGTGCGACCAATATTATTGTCTCATGCTTGTCAAATATAAATTTGAAAATCTAATCACGTCAATATGGTGGCATGAGAATTGTCTCACCGAAGTTTATTCTCGTGATCTTCTCTAATAGAAAAAGTCTTGGATATTCATAATCAGTCGTAGAATGTAGAATCAGGATTTTATTTGGATGGAGGTTATAATGGTGTGTTTATTTGGGGGTTTGGAGAATTAAAATGAATGAATGAGAATAAAATTTTTATATTGCTTGATAAAATATAATTTGGAAATGTGAATAAAATGTATGGGTCCCATACAATTTAAGAATAATGAATGAGAATCCCATTCTTATTGGGAGTTGGGAATAAAAATTTGGCAATAGGAATAGGGTATGAATTGACATTTTTACTTTTAAAGAAATAAAAAAATTATTTATTTATTTATTATTATTATTATTATCATAAAAATTTATTATTATTATATCAAATTATATTAACTTTATTATTTTAGTTATTATTAATTATTTTTATTAATATTATCATTATTAACATTTATTTTTATTATTATATTAAATTATATTAACTTTATTATTTTAGTTATTATTAATTGTTGTTATTTTTATTTTTATTATTATTATCATTATTAACATTTATTATTATTATTAATTTTATTTATTTATTATTAAATATTATTAATTTTATTTTTTTAATTAATATAATTTTTATAATAATATTTATACATGTATTTAGTTAATGAAAATTACATTATTTAATATTATAGATATTTTAGTAAATTGGTTTTCATTCTCATTTCTTATTTCTATTTATTTTGCCAAGTAAACACATCAATGGTATTTCAGCACATTCCCATTTCCATTTATTTTTGCCAAGTAAATATTAGAATCTCATTTCCATTCCTTATTCCTATTCTAGTCCATTCCCATTCCCAACCTATTTTCATTTCACCTTATTCCCATTCCATGAAGTAAATGCACCATAAGTTAGGTTTGACATAAAATCAGCGTTATAAAGTGTTCAACAACATGAAAAATAATCATTCCTGTTGCCTCCGCTTTCATTGACTTTTGCGACTTGCATGCTGTGAAATTTTATCTATTGAGTCTAGGGGTGGGCAGAACCGAACCGAACCCGAAAATTTATCGGTTCGGTTCGGTTCGGTCTTTTAAATTGAAAAATCCAAAAATTTTGGTTTGGTTTTTATATCAAATATTTCAGCTCGGTTTTCGGTTTTTTTTTTCAAATCCGAAAACCAAACCGAAAAATTTATATTTGAAAATAAAAAAATGACACGTGGCGTGTAGAGATTGGCGGTTTTTTGGTTTCAATTTGGTTTTTTTAGTTTCGGTTCGATTTTTTTAAACTAAAAAAACTGAATTTATTAAAACCGAACCGAACCAAATAAAAAATTTTAAATCGATTTTTTTAAATTCACAAACCGAACCGAAACGGAAAATTAAAACCGAAACCGAACCGAACCGATGCCCACCCCTAACTGAGTCAAGCTAAAAGCCCTCATTAATTGGGAGGTTAAGAGTGGCCATTACTTTGAAAATTGCTTAAATTCATTTAATAGATGAATATGACTTGATAAATCAAGTGAGGGCGTGATGCACTGGCTTGCTTAAAATTATTAATCGAGTCTGTTTCAACTAATTAAACTACACCTAATGTTATTAATGCTTTGCAGTTTGCACCAGTCTTTTTCTCCTCTGTTTTTCTCCTGTTTTTTTAATCCTTATGCTTTTGGTAAAGACCTGGTCTGTTTGTAAAATTTTCAGGAGTAGTAAATTGTCTCAAATTTAAAAGAGAACGATACAAAAATTGTATTTCAATTTATCCAAAAATTTGAGTTCCAGCCTTCAAGGAATGTTACATTTACATATGTCATGTTACTATGGAGAAGAAAATTTTGGACTTTTTTTTTTAATGAGTAGAATTATGTTGTGATGAAAACTATCACGATCACATTAAAATTAAGTTTTTTTTTTTTTTAAATTTCACACCTCTTAATAACTTCCTGCACAATTCAGAATTTACCTTTGTAATTCAATCTATTAATCAAAGTAATAATCTATCCTTTGCTCAGTAAATGCTAAAACTTAATATGATCTCCTTAGACCATCTTTGCTCCAATCTCACGAGAACAAAATATCTAAGAGAATTATGAAATTCATTACTAGAAATTTGTATAAAATTTATGAGATTAGAAGTTTGATAATACGAAATTAAATAATAAATCCCTATAACAATACAATAAGTTCTAAAATTGTCTACAAAAAAATTACTTTCCATTTGCCACTTGTTAAATAAGTTCTAAAATCATTAGGATTATTATAAGGATAAGCTTTTGGTGAGTGAAGGTCTGGCTCATGCGGGTCTTTTTCTCCTCTATTTTTTTAGAAATTTCTGTTTCATTATAAATAGTTGGTAGCGCACTTTTGAATGTTTTTGCATTTCCAATACAATTAAGCACACACTTACAATCTAAAATACTCTCATCTCATGGATAGAGTTCATTATGTAATCACGGTATTATAGAGTGAGCTTATTTTATATACATTTTTTCTTCTTTTTTTATTATTTTATTTTCCCCATTTAAAGTACCGAAAAAAATGTTATACTCAATATAACGTATAAAGCGCACGCATAATTAATTAATGGTGCCGCTAATATCTTCCTTAAAAGAGAATTATTGCAGCGAGGTAATTGGAAGCTCAAGGTGTTTCCATATAAGCCACAATTTGTGTTGGGGGGGGGGAATTCAAGTTAAAGACCAGAAGAGTGTGTCCCTCACAAATACAATAATTCAAGCCACACAATAATCAAGCGCACGGAAAAAGCACTTTAACATCCTTCACCCTTTGACGTAATCTTCACAACCCAACAACTAGGAAAAAGAGATACTGTGCCAAAAGTTATTTCTGTTTTTCTTAATATATGTATATTACAATTAGATATATATTGGGACTTGATGTTAGATCAAGTCTATGTGAATAATATCTATTCCACCCACATGAGTGGGAAATATATCTATCTTCACCTAATGAGGCAAATTAAAAGGTGTTTCTTTCTTTAAGAAAGAATGCCAAGAAAGTAATATCCGTTTGACAATAAACACCTTATTGACGATGCAGAAACGTTAATCGGTTGGTTGATAGAAGAAATTAGGTTTTTGAATAATGAAAATTTTAGTAGAAAAGTTTGAAGGAAGAAAACTAGAGTTTTGGGATCATTTTATAATAACCCTAAATATCATGAATTTACCAAAATAGGTAAATTTGAAATTTTATTTTATAAAAAAATTCTCATAATCTAAAGAAGAAAAACAAAACAAACAGCACCTAAATCCGATATCTAAAAAAAATAAAAATCTTAAAAGAAATAGGAAAAATAACTTAAAAATTAAAATATGGTCAGAAAAGAAGCATAATTTCCAGACCAACCATGGGATAGAATAGCATAGGCCATTCTAGTTTGGTTCGTCTCGTCGCCCAAAATGGACACCTGTAGGAGCAGCCAAGATTATTTGCCCATAATGGACACATATAGCTCAAGTTATGACCTTCGGAAGGTACGCCGCTCATTCCATACAACCATCCTACATCAAGAATTATTTTGCTTTTCATTAAAAATAATAATAATCATGATAAGTTAGATTGAATTAATACTATTTGCCTGTGTGATATAAATAATCGGTTTAGTGTCACCCCATTATTAATTAGTGAATGTCCAATTGTCTTCTCTTTCATTAACTTTGCAACTGTGACTTCTGATTAAGAATTGACAAAAATATTGCAATCCATACAGCACGCATACTCAATTAATGGGCCACTAATTTCTTCTTCTTAACGAGAAATTTTGCAGGGAGATTAAAAAAAGGCTAATTCATGTTAAAGATCAGAAATGAGTATATCTATCACAAATACAAGTCAAGCCACACAATTTTTCTTGTTATACTATTTATTGGCACTTGTTAATCCTTGAATTATCAAACTAATAGCAAGAACACTTCAACATCTGTTGTCACATGGAGAGAAATCCGTTCTCTCTTTGATGTAATGCTTGGGCAATATATATTGACTTTTCATTAAAACAAGCATTGCATGTTGATGAGAAAAACTCACGTTAAACTGTTCAATTTAATATTGACAGGTGCGAGAGAAGGATGGGACCGTCCAATTAAATTGCAAGTGGGCATTCCCACCATTATTGTTTCTCATTTTGATATTTAAATTGAAAATCTCACCATGTCATTACGGTGATGTCCTGGGATTATTTCACCTAATTTTTTTTATCATCATGAACTCCGTCATAGGATAAAAAAAATATTGGGTGCTTTACTCAGTGGTAGAATCAGGGTTTTATTTCGATGGAGACCATTATGATTAAACTATAAACCTAAGTTGGTTATTGTTGGATAAAAATCGTATTTTTAATAAGGATCTCATATAATATATAAGAATTAAGTAATCTAGAAACTCGTACCTTGTTTTTATGAGAAGATGAATAATCCACCAAACGATCTTCCAGGCTATGACTCAAGATTGATCAACACTGGGCGTGTGGGCGTCCGTTTCACTACTCCCAATTGCAACTGGCGTTTTTTTTTTTTTATTTTAAATGAAGATCTCTCTCTTTCTCGTTTTGAGAAAAATCCTTATTTATAATAGCTCATGAAAAAACCCTATCATGTATTATATCTCATTAATTTAAAATATTAAAATATTTTAAATTAAATATTTATCTCTCCACTAACGTAATAGTAGAGGGAATGTGTAACCTACTAGGGAACTAACTTGTAAAATATCACAAGACCCCTTTTACACTTGTATATAATACATTAGGCCTTAACAAATATTATAATTAAGATTTTTGCCTGATATGCCAGTTTTCTCGCTTTTGGGTCCAGTAATGGTGTTGTCAATTAAATGAGCTAACCCGGGATCATTTGGGAACATACAATAGTGGCTACAATAATTAAGCTTGTAATTAAACAAAAATAATTATTTAATTCCAATTCTACTCCACTATAAGATTGGAACTGACCTCCATAATTGTATGCTCGAATAATAATTCGCCCAAGCCACATTGATTTCTTTATTGCACAATCCTTTGTACCACATCGTTAATTAAATTGATATCTCAACTCATCCAATCAATTTAATTACATCTTGTTCCTTGATACTTACTGGTTTTCTCTAATGATCATTTTCAACATACTTATATATATATGTTGATACACTCTGGCCAGAGAATTCTATGATCAAGTACTGAAACCCATCAAGAGATGTGTCGTACAAATTCTATATTGTCAATCTATAAATTCAATACTTGTAATTGCTCCCACCAAGATACCGGGTAATCTTGACTACAAGTGTATGTCGTGCCCATTGGTATCTCAAATGAAATAACAATTATAATCAAGAAATTATAATTGACTCAAGATTAAGATCACATTAAATCAATGCCTATGAGATTTAATAAGTCTGACAGTTATTACAAAGTTAATTAAATCTCACAAGTGATCCAGTTCAATGTAGTCATGCTACATCAATAAATTCATATATGATTAAGACAAATCACTCAATGAACTTATTACAGTCTATACCTAAATAAAGCGCCCAACTTTATTTATCAACTGCGAACTTAATTTATTTAATCATAAGATAACTTGTATTTATGTCTTCTGAATCCACTTGGTGATCACATAAATACATATAATATGGTTAAATGGACTTTACTCAAAATATTAATGCAATAGAGATACTTGAATAAAATACCTCATTCATTTTATTAATCAGAAAAATATTTATAACAATAAATAAATAAATATGCTTTAAAGAGCATATTTTTCCAATAATCTCCCACTAGCTCTCAAAGCATATTTGGCATCTCACGCATGCCCATGGACTCTAAGTGCAAGTCAAAAAGTTTCCCAGGTATGGCCTTAGTAAAAGGGTCTCGCAAGTTTTGTCGTGACGCAACCGAGTAACTTTTACATCACCTCTCTGCACTATATCCCTTATAAGATGATACTTCCTTTCAATATGTTTTTGTTTCTTGTGGTTCCTTGGTTCTTTTGATTGAGCTACTCGCGCCACTATTATCACAAAATAATTTAAGTGGTGCGGTTGCATCGTGTACCACCTCAAGATCTTGAAGGAACTTACGGAGCCATACAAATTTCTTTTGCGCCTTCGGATGCGGCCACATATTCAGCTTCCGTTGTGGAGTGCGATACAAGATTGTTTCACACTCCTCCAACTAATAGCTCCACTTCCTAATGTAAACACATAGCCTAAAGTAGACTTTCTAGAATCCTTATCTGACATGAAGTCAGAATCAGTATAACCCACTAGAATAAGTTCATCACTGAATACACAAGCATATAATGCTTAGTTCTTTTCAAATACTTCATTATATGCTTGACAACGATCCGGTGCTCGTGTCCGGGATTAGATTGATATCTACTAACCATTCCAACTCGTAAAACGGATGTCTGGTCTAGTGCAAAGCATGGCATACATGAGACTCCCCACAGCTTCTGCATAGGGAACTCGTCTCATTTTCTCTATCTCATCAGATGTTTTAGGTGATTGATCCTTAGAGAATGCAATTCCATGTCTGAATGGTAACAAGCCGGTCTTGGAATTTTCCATGCTAAATCTAGCCAATATCTTATCGATATAGACCGCTTGAGATAAGGCTATAGTTTTATTCTTCCTGGTCTCGTAGTAACTTGATACCAAGAATATAACTAGCCTCTCCCAGGTCTTTCATATCAAATTGTTTTGCTAGCCAACTCTTTATTGTAGTCAATACTCCTATATCATTTCCAATAAGGAGAATATCATCTACATAAAGAATTAAAAAGGCTACGCTTTTTCCCCGAATTTTCTTATATACACATGGTTCATCAATATTCTCGAATGAATCCAAACGATTTTATCGCTTGATCAAATCTAATGTTCCATGACCGGGATGCTTGCTTCAATCCATAGATAGATCTCTCGCAACTTGCATACCATGTGTTCTTGGCCTTTTTGTATGAATCCATCCGGTTGTCTTTGCATATAGATGTTTTCTTCAAGATGCCCATTTAGAAAGGCAGTCTTAACATCCATTTGCCAAATTTCATAATCCAGCACTGCAGCAATGGAGAGCAGAATTCTGATGGACTAAGCATAGCAACCGGAGAAAAAGTTTCCTCATAGTCGATTCCCTCTTTCTGAGTGAACCCTTTGGCTACTAATCTTGCTTTAAATGTTTCCACCCTTCCGTCTACTCCTCTTTTCCTCTTGTAGATCCACTTACACCCAATAGGTTTTACCCCATTTGGTGCCTCTACAAGTTCCCAGACTTTATTGGAATACATAGATTCCATTTCTTGATTCATAGCCTTTTTCCAAAATTCAACATCTCTATCTATTAGAGCTTCATTGTAACTAATGGGATCTTGTACATGTTCATCTGAGATAGCCGTATAGGTTTCTCCCAATAACATGTATCTTCTTGGGTAACCTAGTTACCCTCCCACTACGACGAGGTTCTAAAAGTGATGGTTGTTCAGGGCTAATCCTTTGCTGATCAGATTGTTGCTCTTCATCTTGTTCTAAAACAGGTGTTGAAAGCTGAGTATCAATCTGATCACTTGACAGTTCTTCAAGTACTACCTTACTCTTTGGTTTGAAGTTATTCATATAGTCTTCCTCAAGGGAAGTAAAGTGTGTGCTCACAATTACTTTTCTATCTTGAGGACTATAAAATAAACCTCCCCTTGTTCCTTTGGGATACCCCACAAACATGCAAACCTCAGAACGTGAATCCATTTTGTCTGCCTTTGGTTTCAGCACATGTGCTGGTGATCCCCAAATACGAACATGTCGTAAACTTGGTTTGCGACCTGACCATAATTCTATTGGGGTTTTAGGCACTGACTTAGATGGAACTAAGTTTAAAAGGTAAACTGCAGTCTCTAGTGCTAGTCCCCAAAAAGAGATAGGTAATGATGAATAACTGAGCATAGATCTCACTATATCCAAAAGAGTTCTATTTCTCCTTTCAGCTACCCCATTTTGTTGTGGTGTTTCTGGGGCAGTCAACTGAGAAATAATCCCATTTTCAACCAGATACTCTTTGAAATCTCCGGAGAGATATTCACCACCTCGATCAGATCGAAGTTTCTTTATGTTCTTATCTAATTGCTTTTCTGTCTCAGCTTTATACTCTTTAAATTTCTCAAGAGCTTCAGACTTGTGACGCATTAGATAAACATAACCATATCTAGAGTACTCATCAGTGAAAGTGATGAAGTACTCATAGCCCCCTCTTGCTTGTACATTAATTGGTCCACATACATCTGTATGTACCAATTCAAGTGGTATTGTAGCACGCACTCCTTTGGCCGAGAATGGCCTTTTTGTCATTTTTCCTTCTAAACAAGATTCACAGAGTGGCAATGATTCATTTTCTAATGGACCCAAGAGCCCATCTTTGATCATTCTCTGTATCCTATTTTGGTTTATATGACCCAAGCGTAAATGCCGTAGGTAGCACTGGTTGGAATAAAACTTTCTTTTCTTAGATAAATGTGTATGCTCATCATTATTAATCACTGTGTCATGCATAGAAAGGATCATAGGCCTTAAATGATATAAATTGTCTTCCAATGTGCCAGAACAAATAAATCTATTATTATAAAAGATTGAAATAGAGGATCCAAAATTTACAGTGTACCCTTGTTTTGACAAACAAGCTACTGAAATTAAATTCCTCCTTATGTCTGGAACATAAAGACAATTATTCAAAGCCAAAGTCTCATTATTAAAAGATAATAAAACAGATCCAGTCTTCACTGCTGACACGAACTGTCCTGTCCCAAGCTGCAGCCTAACGCTCCCTTCACTTAGTTTCCTGGTTTCCTGAAACCAAATAAGTGAATTACAAATATGATTAGTTGCTCCTGAATCCAACACCCATGTGTCAACTGGATTCTGAACTAAACAAGTCTCAATAACAAAAAGATTTCCTATACCTGATTTGGCAATCTTAGGGCAATCCTTTTTCCAATGACCTTTCTGTCCACACTTGAAGCACTTGCCTTTAGGCTTGCCATCTTGTTTTGTAGACAATTTCATTTTCCCAGGTTTCTTCTTCTTACCTTTGCCTTTTGGCTTAGGCCTAGATGAAGAATTTTTTTCAGCAATATTTATGCTTCCCAGAGATTTCTCAGCACGATAGATCTCTTCAGCAGAATGGAGTTCGTTCATCAATTCTGTTAAGGTCATGTTTCTTTTGTTCATGTTATAATTGACCTTAAACTCTTTGAATGTATCTGGCAGAGATTCTAGCACCATGTCAATTTTTGAGTTATCATCAATTTGTGCGCCCTGAATCTCAGCCTCATTCAAATAGTCCATCATTTTGAGGACATGATCACGAACTCTTGTGCCCTTCCCCATTTTGCTATTCATGATACCCTTCAATGCTGCCTGTCTCGCAGAGCGAGTACTCTGCCCAAACATCTCTTGGAGACTATCCATTATTTCAGTGGCTGTCTCCAAATTCTGATGTTTGGTCTGCAGAATATTAGAAATAGAGGCTAAAATGTAGCATTTAGCCATTTCATTAGCCTTTTGCCATTTCTCATAAAGCCTCCTCTCATTTCTATGAGCATTTTCTAGTGGTTCTGGGGGGCATGCCTGGGTTAAGACATATTTATAATTTTCAGCAGTCAGGACAATATATAGATTTCTTTTCCAATCTATATAGTTCTCGCCAGTGAGTTTGTTTTGATTCAGGATAATAGTAAGTGGGCTCAAGGAAGACATTTCTGAAAAATAAAACATCCATACATAAATATTTTGATATAACATTCACAATAAATAATAAAAATGCAAAAAACCATAAATGCATTTTTTTTTTTTTTTTTTATTGTAACGATAATCTAGTACCGCTTTGACAAGCTATCCGTTGGGGAAGTCATGTCTACACTTACCAGATCCAATTATCCATTAGATTATTTACTTTCATGTCAAAACATGATAAATAACTATCGTTGTCTTTTTAGGCCTAAATTTGTTAACAGAGCTTCGATGGGAAGATTAATAACAAATTTTAGTTGAGTGTGTAACCATTGTTTCAATCTACGTATTCTCTATATCATGCAGCCACCGTTAGGGTGATCAACAGATTGAAAAATATTTCGATCTTATCTTTAAAGAAGTTCATCAAATAAAATATCTAATATATATACCCTCCGTAGGGAGCATCACCGTATCATGAAGTCGAGGTATATATATAATTTTATTATTGAACCAACAATGGAGCCCGTGGGAAAAATTATCTTGAATTTTCCCTCTCCCACTCAATATTTTAAAATTGGTTTTTCCTTTTAAAAACATACATATATTGTTAATATCATGCTTCCTATAATATTATCCAAGTGATATCTCATATTATCAAGCATTTAAATAATACAAACAATATACGTAAATTCATGTTAAATGAATGATATTTATCATTATGCATAGAGTGGCACTTCCTATTCTATATGACATGTTTTCATGGCATGTTAACATCCAAAACATAACATATAGAAAAATAATTAAATAATCTCAATTCATGATTTTCCTAAAATAAAAATACATTAATCCTAAGCCTAATCTTCATTGGGCTTTTTGTCAATGTCCATCTTCCATTGGCTTTTCTTTGTTAATGGACTTTGGCTAATATGGGCTTTAAATTTATTATTGGTCCAATTCTTATTTTTTAAAGAAAACAAAATTTTTTACTTAAAAATTTTGGACCAAAAATAAACTTAATGTGTTAAACTATATCCATGCATTTTAATCCATTAAGCCCAAATTTTATTGGACCTAAAACTAGGATTTACCAAGCCCAAAAACAAATCTTGGACTTAAATGCAAATAGTAAAACAATATGCCCAAACGAGAAAGTTACAGAACTATAGGGACTAAAGTGATAAAAACCACAAAAACCCTAAATCTGTATTTTTCTCCTCAGCCGCCGTCACCCAAAATCCAGCAACTGTTCATCTTCTTCTCCGATGCACCTGCTCGCTGTCCCGCCGAAAGCCTTCACCCGACGCCAACCATGAGCACAAAGACTCGCTCACGCTGCGCACGCCGCCACGCCGCCGATCGATCGGCTCGTGCGGCGCATAAGCTTTCTGTAGTTCTCGCAGCCGCGGCCGTCTGTAGATCTTCTTCAGCGACCGGTGTCGCTCGCAGCAGCGCGCTCTGCGCGATCTTCTTCGCGGCGGGTGTCTTCACTGCGGCTCGCAGCGGCACGCTCTATTGCGATCTCTTCTTTGCGGTGATCTTCTTGCTATGGCTCATGCGCGCGCGCGCTGCAGCTGCGTTGCTTATTCTATTGCGCGTGCATTACTGCTTACATCGCGCGCGTCTGTTGCACACTGCATGCGCGCGCGCGTGCGTTGCTCAGCGTGAGTTGCTCTCTTCTTTGTCCGATGAATACAACCTTATTTTACAGATTCCTAACGCCAGTGGCTTACAAAAATTCTAAAACAGAAAATTAAAACCTAGAGGGAAACATGGTGATGATAAACCACCCCTCTAGTTACAGATTCAATACAATAATACAGACAAATTTCTAATCATGAATTGAGACAAACCCAAGCATGCTTTATTCATATATTAACAAATAATATATATCTAAATAAATTGTGCCACTCTAATACATAATCAACAAGATTGATTTCGTACGAAATCCTTATATATTATTATGAGATGGCTCTGATACCAATTGTTGGATAAAAATCGTATTTTTAATAAGGATCTCATATAATATATAAGAATTAAGTAATCTAGAAACTCGTACCTTGTTTTTATGAGAAGATGAATAATCCACCAAACGATCTTCCAGGCTATGACTCAAGATTGATCAACACTGGGCGTGTGGGCGTCCGTTTCACTACTCCCAATTGCAACTGGCGTTTTTTTTTTTTTTATTTTAAATGAAGATCTCTCTCTTTCTCGTTTTGAGAAAAATCCTTATTTATAATAGCTCATGAAAAAACCCTATCATGTATTATATCTCATTAATTTAAAATATTAAAATATTTTAAATTAAATATTTATCTCTCCACTAACGTAATAGTAGAGGGAATGTGTAACCTACTAGGGAACTAACTTGTAAAATATCACAAGACCCCTTTTACACTTGTATATAATACATTAGGCCTTAACAAATATTATAATTAAGATTTTTGCCTGATATGCCAGTTTTCTCGCTTTTGGGTCCAGTAATGGTGTTGTCAATTAAATGAGCTAACCCGGGGATCATTTGGGAACATACAATAGTGGCTACAATAATTAAGCTTGTAATTAAACAAAAATAATTATTTAATTCCAATTCTACTCCACTATAAGATTGGGCCGACCTCCATAATTGTATGCTCGAATAATAATTCGCCCAAGCCACATTGATTTCTTTATTGCACAATCCTTTGTACCACATCGTTAATTAAATTGATATCTCAACTGTCCAATCAATTTAATTACATCTTGTTCCTTGATACTTACTGGTTTTCTCTAATGATCATTTTCAACATACTTATATATATATGTTGATACACTCTGGCCAGAGAATTCTATGATCAAGTACTGAAACCCATCAAGAGATGTGTCGTACAAATTCTATATTGTCAATCTATAAATTCAATACTTGTAATTGCTCCCACCAAGATACCAGGTAATCTTGACTACAAGTGTATGTCGTGCCCATTGGTATCTCAAATGAAATAACAATTATAATCAAGAAATTATAATTGACTCAAGATTAAGATCACATTAAATCAATGCCTATGAGATTTAATAAGTCTGACAGTTATTACAAAGTTAATTAAATCTCACAAGTGATCCAGTTCAATGTAGTCATGCTACATCAATAAATTCATATATGATTAAGACAAATCACTCAATGAACTTATTACAGTCTATACCTAAATAAAGCGCCCAACTTTATTTATCAACTGCGAACTTAATTTATTTAATCATAAGATAACTTGTATTTATGTCTTCTGTGAATCCACTTGGTGATCACATAAATACATATAATATGGTTAAATGGACTTTACTCAAAATATTAATGCAATAGAGATACTTGAATAAAATACCTCATTCATTTTATTAATCAGAAAAATATTTATAACAATAAATAAATAAATATGCTTTAAAGAGCATATTTTTCCAATAGTTATGACATAAAATCAGCGTTGCAAACAATGCATATGCATTTCATTCATATATATATATATATGCATTTAGATATTAAGCTTTTGTATAAACTATTGTGGTAGGATGTGATTGGTTGATAAAAGAATATATATATGTTGATGCAGACATCTGGTCGAGGTTGTTATTGCGACTAGGTGTCAACGCCAACACTTGAATTTGTTTTGAGGGGAGATGGTATTTGCTTGCGCCTCTTTTCTTTGAGCAGATACTTACGACCATGAGCACTTCCTGTAAAATTCTCCTGCATTCACAAAAAACAGTTAGGGGGACGCCGGATGTTTTTCTAGCGTAAACCCTCCGATGCTCAAGTTAATTTTCGGGCATTTTGGAAAAAACTTGCGCCACAACTCTCGTGGCTTAACAATTATGGTTTTTTCAATAAAATAAGGTTAAAGGAAAGAAATCTGAAATTGGGAAAAAGGAGAGAAGAATGCCTTTTTTGCTTTTGAAAAAGAGTTTTTCCTTGTGATAGTGTCTGATTACTCACCTGATTCACGCTTTTTGGAGGACTTTTATAAGCAGCCGAGATTATCGCTCCATAATTGATGCATAACTGTGAGTGCGCCGGTTGAGTAATGGTTGGTGGGTCAGTAGAGTTAACTGTCTGTGGGTTAGCCGCGCAACTGTTAGTGGGTTGGGATCGTGCCTAGATTTTCCGAGGGAACCCACTGGTTGACCTTCGACTAAGTCTTTGGGCTGACATGATTTGGCCTCTCCTTGCGAATACCATAGCCGACCACATGTATGTGACCAGCCATTGACTTCCTCGAGGAATCACTTTAAGCCGAGGCGAGCACATTCTGCTTAGGTGTGTACTTGATAGTGGTGTTTTTACCCCAAACAATACGTATATATATCAAGCGAGTTATACCATGTTTTTAATTCAATGAGTGATAATGTGCCACATCAATTTGTACAATAATATTTGTAAATAAGTGTAATTTTTTAATTCAACAGTTGATCACAAGGATCACAATTATATTATGGCCTAAGGAAGGAGCACAGTTCATTGTCTGCGCTCAAGTTTAGGAGAGTATTTTGGATTCAAGACTGTTAGTTGGTTGTTACAGATGCAACAAGCTAGGCTGCTGTTGTGTAACTGTATGCCATGCTAGCAAGTGTCCTATGACAGATTGCTGAGATGGTACCAAAGATTGTAAATTAATTAGTAATGGAAAATGCTATTTCCACAGAAAATTGCACAAAACAAATAGAATGGGGATACTTGTACAAAAAGGCAAGATTAATAAAGTGAGTAAATTTGTCTTTCAGTGAAATGTTTCTTATCTTTTATCGTTTTTGTATATTTTTGTGTGCAAATAGCATTACTCATTAGTAACTAGTCTAGAGTGTTCTGATTTCTTCTAATAAGTAGCTCATTTGAGCCTAAGACCTGTAACTAGCATTTTACGTTTTTGTTACTTTCTAACAAAGATTTTCTATGTTCTTTTTTTTCTCTTCCATTTTCCCAAACACTACCGATCCTTGATTTTCTAGAGTATTAGCTATCTACAGTATAATCTTTATAAATTAATACTCGATAAATTTATAATATCTATAATATAATAATATTTTTTGGTCCCAACTTGGGCCCTGAAGCTAAATTAATAATTTCGATAAATTAATAAGATAATAATTTTTTTGAGAACTTCCATATAACTCTGTGGTCCCATTTATATCATAAATTAATAATTGTAGAAATTACAAATGCTGTGAAATTACAAATGTAACTGACTATGTCAATTTATTAAAATATGAGTCTATTGTAACTTATTTTTTCTTGAAGTTTAAATCTAGTTGAATATCATCTTTAATTTTTCTTATTGTATCTAAAAGTTATGGGATTGAATTCTTGTACTGCAATAAAAAATTATGAAGTGTTATTGATGACTTGAGTGCTTCAGTGCGCGAAATAGCCTCTAACTTCATAATTTTATGAAGTTAAATTATTAGTTCATCTTCAGCGAAAATCCTCAACTTCATCTTCAGCATGATCTTTAGTGATGTTAGCAACAATTTCTTCTAAACTTTGGGCCTCTGAATTTTCATTATTTAAATTCTATTGATTATATTTGTAAAATACAATGAATTTTCAATCAATTAAATGTTAGTTCTCTATATTGTGAACACACTCTATAAATTAATAAATTATTAATTTATCGATTAATTAATATCTCTTTAAATTAATAAATTTCTATGGTCCCGACATTATTAGTTTATAGAGGTTATACTGTATTTCTACAAACACGAAACTGCTATTTGTCTAATTACTTTTAAGAAACAATGTATTGTGTGGTTTATTGACTTGTGCCTTGTGAACGGGGCAGTCATGGTCGGCCGATTGTCTCCTCTTTCATTGACTCAGTTTATTGAAACTCAAAATTCTTGAAATAAAAATATTGACATTATTTAAATAAATATATGAATAACATTATTTAAAACTCAAAATTTTGTTTAAATTGTTGACTCATGATGCTAGTACGAATGTTTGTAATTGAATTCTTTATTTTATATTAAATAATCTTTATTGTTTAATTAATTAAACTTTTATTTAATTTTTATGCTAAGAATCAAATTCATGTTATTCAACACATGCCAGATTAACATATTTAGAAGATACGGACGTGGATGGTGTAAAATGAGCAGTTTATCCAAAAATTTGAGTTTTAAGAAATGTAGCATTCATGATCCAAGGGCTAATTTTTTCAATGAACTTTTTAGATAAATGATAAATCAATATATGACAACTAATAGCTTACTACAGGAAGAAAATTAATATAGAATAAATTTTTTAATTAATAGAATTATTTTACGATAAAACTATCACGATCTCATTTAAAAATAAAGTTATTCTTTAAATTTCTCATTACTATTCCTACTTTTCTTGTTTTACTACTAAATGGCACTGGTGAAGCCTTGATTTATCAAACAAAAAGCAAAACACTTCAACATCTTTTGTCCCACGGAGCGTTGCTAAATTCATAGAAATAAAATGAATACTTGTATGAAAAAACAATCAGTCTCATTGTGTGCTCTTTCATTGACATGGGCAATTTGTGGTCAACTTGTGACACCCTCATTGACACGTAAAGAACTTTCTTACCCGATAGCCAATACTTTTATGTAAATTTTCTCAAATTTAAAAGAAAAAGATGCATAAAGATAATTTCAAGTCATCCAAAAATTTGAGTTTAAAGGAATACAGCATTTATTATATGTCATGTTCATATAGACAAGAAAATTTTAAAAAATTTCTTTTTTGAATGAACAGAAGTATTTTTATTGATAAAAATTTCACAATCATATGTAAAAAAGAAGTTTTATTTTAAAAAAATTTCACTCCTCTTCCTACATAATTTAAGAATTTAACATTATAAATTAATCTTTTTAGTTAAAGTAACAATCTCTCCTTCCCTCTGCAAATGCTAAAATTTAATGTTATATCCGTTGAAGATATTTGCTCCAAATTCACGAAAATAAAATTATAATTTCTGACAAAATTATGAAATTCGTTACTAGAAATTTGTAAAAAAGTCATGAGAATAGAAGTTTGATCATAGGAAATTAATATATCCCTATCCGATTAAAAAATGATTATAAAGAAAAACAAAAGTCACGGGCTAATTGTAGGGAAAAAAAAATTACTTTCCATTTTCCAATTATTAAAGTAATTCTAAAATCGTTAGGATCACAAGGATAGGCTTTTGTTGACTGGAGGTCCGGCATAATGCATGCGGGTCTTTTTCTCCTCTATTTTCTTAGAAATTTTGGCTTCATTATAAATACTTGGTATATAGCAATCTTATGAGTGTTCTTGCATTACCACTCCCATTAAGCACACACTTACAATCTAAGTACTCTCATCTCATGGAAAGAGTTCATTCTCTCAGTATGATGTGCAGATTTCTCTTACTCCATTCTTTGACTCTTATTTCCTTATTTACCGCAGCTGCAACAGCCAACACCAGTACTATTACCACAGACCAAGATGCTTTGCTTGCCCTGAAAGCTCACATATCTCATGATCCAACAAATTTCTTGGCCAAAAGTTGGAACACAAGTACTCCTGTCTGTAATTGGACAGGCGTCACTTGTGATGTCCACAGCCATAGAGTCACAATCTTGAATATTTCTGGCTTAAATCTCACAGGCGTCATCCCTTCTGAAATTGGGAATCTTTCTTCTATGCGATCACTCGATTTCAGTTGTAACCGACTTTCTGGTTCTATTCCCTCCACCATCTTCACCACATATACATTGAAATATGTTAATTTCAGTGAAAATCAGCTCTCCGGTGCTTTCCCTTCTTTCATCTTCAACAAGTCTTCCTTACAACATCTTGATCTTAGTAAGAATACACTGTCTGGTGAAATTCCTGCAAATATTTGCAGTAATCTTCCTTTTCTGGAAATCTTTTCTTTGCACCAAAACATGTTCCATGGCGGAATACCATCCGCTGTATCAAATTGCTCATATTTAAGAGTCTTAGCTTTGTCAAGCAATGATTTCTCAGGAGCCATACCAAAAGAAATCGGGAACTTGACCAAACTTAAGGAATTATATCTCGCCACTAATAGACTTCAAGGTGAGTATGATCACAGAGTTTAATTATGAAAATTGTTCCATAAGTTGTAATATGAATAGTGTTCCTTAATACACTTTACACACGTTGACTAACTTGCAGGAGAAATTCCTCGAGAGTTTGGCAATCTTGGAGAATTGGAGCTGATATGGCTATTAGAAAACGAACTCCAAGGTATGACTGTAAACTTTTTGAAATTTTATTATAGTTGTGCTTGCTTCTGTATTCATTCGCTTGTTCTTTAATTATGCTATGATTTGTTGTTTTTCTTTGAGATAGAGATAAAGCTCTATGTCTCTCCTCACTCATTTCATTCTTTAATTCGTGCAGATAAAAATAAAAATGTTTTGCAATTTTCTTTCGTCATATTGCCACTTCCATTTTGAAGTTCCCAATTAAGTTGATCAAAATTAATGATGTTTCATTCTTATTCCTGTCAGCCTTCTTATTTAGTTGAAGAGTTGGTTGTTATTATGATATTCTTCAGGCAATAAATTCTTAATTTTTTTTTTCAAATATGAATGATCAAATTGTTTGCGCAAATGTATGTGTACTTAATTTGCAGGAGAAATTCCACAAGAGCTGGGGAATCTTACAAGATTGAAGATATTACAACTGTCCAATAATTTTTTAACCGGTATCATTCCTTCGTCTATCTACAAATTACTCTTCTCAATTGAATTTGGAATTGTCATTTAATAACATGACAGATAACTTCCCTTATGACATATATACGTGACATCTACCTCTTCTTAATTAAAAGATTTCACATTTTTTATTATAGATTCTCAAATGGGGATGTATCATTACTACTATCTAACATTACCTCATTTTTTTTTATTAGAAATTAATCTGTGTTTATGCAAAATTTTGTAGCATTTATCAAAAAATAAAAACACTTGGAATAAATCGCCAATCTTTGTTCTTTACTGAATTTGGATTTCTCAAAAATTATCTTGGCAGGTATGCTTCACTAATGACATGCATGTGTGACAACTTCATAAAATATTTTATGTGGAGTCACTAATTGTTTTTAAATAATTGAATATGCCATCACTAATAAATAATTTCTTAACAAGCACCATACCAAAAGAAATCAACAATTTTACTAATATTAATTAAAGAGTTACATCTTCACTACAAGTCTACAATTATGACATAATTTTTTACCTAAATAAATTTTTAGTCATCAATTACATAATATTTTATCTTAACGGATGATGTTCAATCTTAAAATTTATAATATATTGAAGGTTATTGGCTATGAAAATTAGAAACTGTTTATTTAACTTAGTATTTAAGCATTTCAATTGAAAATTTTGAAATAAGCGCTGAGAACTGGTCCTCAGTATTTCAACGGATAAATATGAAAATAGGCTAGAAAAAATTATTTTACTGAAATAATAGTTAAAAAGAGAGGAGAAGTACAGTACTCATGGCTTAGGCTTGCTGTGTACTGAATTTTACTTGGGCCTCTTGCTTGATTACTCGCTCAAACACTTACACCTGTTATAATAATAGCATCCCCCCACTTAGGCTTTTACTTTCACCACACATTTGATAATTTCTTAACCTTCCCAAATTATATATAAATAGCTAAACCATACTAAAGCTAGCATTGATGTACGGATGAGTGGTGATAAAAGTGTATCTGTTTTTATGTATTATTTATTCTCTTAAACAAATCTAAATACAATTCGTTCAAAATACAGATGAAATAGGACATGATATTGGAAATATTTTACTGCGACAAGAATTCATACATTCATTGTAGTAGCACGTATAAAATAGACTATAAATTTAGTTCCAAAAAACATTCTTACATTCATATAAATTTTACATAACTAACTTAAATTAATATTAAAATATGTTTTTCTTTCACTATGTTATTTTATTTAACAATGATGTGACTACTGGAATTAATAATATTTATAATTACTTAGTAAAAATATAAATTTAATACTTTGTTAACATTTTATCTTTGTATAATAATTAAACTTAAACTCGTATTTAAAAAATTTTAGTTATGCATATTCATTTCATGATATAAAAGTGTATATTTATACTAATAAATAATTTCTTAACACACACCATAATAAAAGAAATTGGCAATTTTACTAATCTTAAAGAATTGTATCTTCACCACAATATACTTCAAGGTACGTATCATGACAGAATTGTTTATCTAAATATACTTTCAGTCAACACTCAGTGATATTTTACTTTAACCAATGATGCTCATTCTTAAAATATTGTGAAGATTAGTAGGAAAATTAAAAATGTTGATTTGCTCATAAATAAAATTTAGTGTATAGCATTTCAATTGGAAAACTTGAACTAAATGTTGATAACTTCAAATCTTCATGTTACTGAGGAGAAATTTGAAAAGAAATTATTTTACTGAATTAATTTATTTTATCTTGCTGTAATTAAAATACTGCCGGGGCCTTTTTTTTTTTTTTTTTTTTGGCTGTCACTAGGGCTTGATTTACTTTAATGGTAGCAGCCACCGACTTAGGCTTTAACTTTTCAGCTCTTTTCTTTTAAACCACATAATCTATCTATTTCTCACCCATTGCTCGCTTAAATCGCATACATGTTTTACCTACTTACTTTTACAAATATTAGTCAAATATATATTTTTTTACATTTCTCTCGTAACTTCTCCAAATGTGCACTATTAATACTTAACTCTCCCTATTAATTTATCTCAAAATCTGTCAACAACTTAAACCACATATATATTTTACCAAAAAATAAAAAATAAAAAATAAAAGAAAAAGAATATGTGTAGCAATTTGTATATAACTAATAAAGCATTGACGGAGTGTAGCCTTTCAAAACTTCATGAGTAGTTTTTCTTGTGTGTTAGTACTTGTAAAAATTGTGTAGCGTATAAATGACTTTTTATTATATGTGTGTGTCCGTTTAGATATATAATTTATTGTCTGAAAATTAATGTGAATATAATTTTTTCAAAATACAGGAGAGATACCACCTGAAATCGGCAATCCCCGTTATCTAGAGGGGCTGTTGCTTGGTCATAACAAATTAGTTGGTACTATCCCAGCTGCAATCTTCAATGTGTCAACACTCAAATACCTTGCGCTTGAAAATAATTCTCTCTCAGGAAGTCTTTCGTCCATCGCAGAAGTCCGACTTCCAAATCTTGAAGGGCTTTATTTGTGGCTTAATAATTTCAGTGGCACAATTCCTCGTTTCATCTTTAATGCTTCTAAGCTCTCTGTGCTATCGTTGGCATACAACTCATTCTCTGGTTTTATTCCCGGCACATTTGGCAACTTAAGAAAACTTAAGTGGCTGATATTATTTCACAATTATTTGACATCTGCAACTCCAGAATTGAGCTTTCTATCCTCGTTGTCAAATTGCAAGTCTTTAATACGAATTGAATTATCAAATAATCCACTAGATGGCATTCTTCCAAGGACGTCAGTCGGTAATCTTTCTCATTCTTTGAAAAGCTTTAAACTCGCCAATTGTAATGTTAGTGGCGGCATCCCTGAAGAGATCATTAACTTGACCAACTTGACAACCATTGATTTAAGTGGCAATAAATTGAATGGATCAATTCCGACCACTCTCAGCAAATTACAAAAGCTTCAAGGTTTGGTTCTTAAAGATAACAAATTAAAAGGATCAATCCCAGATGATATTTGTTGTTTGGCTGAACTGTATACGTTGGACTTGGGCGGCAATAAGCTTTCTGGATCAATCCCTGCATGCTTCAATAATCTGGCTTCTCTAAGGATACTGTCATTGCATTCCAATGGGTTAACTTCCATTCCCTTAACTTTCTGGAGCCTTAAGGACATCTTGTACCTCAACTTTTCATCAAACCTTTTGACTGGCCCACTTGCATCAGAGATTGGAAATTTGAAGGTTTTAGTAGGAATTGATTTTTCGATGAATAATTTTTCGGGTGTTATCCCAACGGCAATTGGAGGCCTAAAAAATCTACAATATCTCTTCTTAGGATATAACAGATTGCAAGGCTCGATTCCTGATTCATTTGGTGATTTGATAAGCTTGAAATCCTTGAATTTATCCAATAATAATCTCTCTGGGGCTATTCCTGTATCTTTGGAGAAACTCTCATATCTCAAAGATCTAAATCTTTCTTTCAACAAGCTAGAAGGAGAAATTCCTAGGGGAGGATCTTTTAGAAACTTCTCAACTGAATCATTTAAGGGAAATGAATTATTATGTGGTTCACCCAATTTACAAGTCCCAACATGTAAAACAAGCATCCACCACACATCATGGAAAAATGCTCTCCTCCTGGGAATTGTCTTGCCATTGAGTACTATATTTATGGTAGTAGTCATTTTGTTGATCGTAAGATATCAAAAGAGAGAAAAATGGCCACCAAATGATACTAATATGCCACCAGTAGCAACGTGGAGAAGGTTTTCATACCTAGAACTTTGTCGAGCAACAGACGGATTCAGTGAAAACAATCTAATCGGCAGAGGAGCCTTTGGCTCTGTTTACAAAGCAAGAATTGGGGACGGGATGGAGGTTGCAGTGAAGGTTTTCAACCTACAATGTGAAAGAGCATTTAAGAGTTTTGATGTTGAATGTGAAATGATGAAAAGTATTCGACATCGAAACCTAGTCAAAGTTATTAGCAGTTGTTCAAATGAAGAGTTTAAAGCGTTGGTATTAGAATACATGCCTCGTGGAAGTTTGGAGAAGTATTTGTATTCGAGTAATTGCATTTTGGATATTTTTCAAAGATTGAACATAATGATAGATGCTGCATCAGCTTTGGAATATCTGCACTTTGGTTATTCGGCTCCTTTAATTCACTGTGACTTAAAGCCCAGCAATGTAGTGTTAGACGATAATATGGTTGCTCATTTGAGTGATTTTGGCATCGCAAAGCTCTTAATCGGAGAAGATCAATCTATGACTCAAACACAAACACTTGCTACAATGGGCTATATGGCACCAGGTTTGTTCAATATAAATATTTTCTATTTCTTTTTATCTTCATAATAAGTTATTTATGTTTCATGATCTTCATTGGATGAAGAAATTGTTATTAATTATTTATCTTACTATATTACTGTTGCAATTCATAGAGTATGGAAGAGAAGGACGAGTATCTGCAAATGGAGATGTTTATAGCTTTGGGATTATGTTAATGGAAACTTTTACTGGGAAAAAACCCACAGATGGAATTTTTAACGGAGAAATGACATTAAAGCATTGGGTTAATGATTGGCTACCCATTTCAATTATGAAAGTTGTTGATGCAAATTTGCTAAGTCGGGAGGACATACATTTTGTTGCAAAAGAGCAATGTGTGTCATTTGTCTTCAATTTGGCTATGGAGTGCACTGTAGAATCCCCTGAGCAGAGAATCAATACAAAAGAAATTGTAACAAGACTCTTAAAAATTAGAGACTTGTTACTTAGAAATGTTGGAGGCAGATGTATAGGACAATCAAATTTAAATTGATTATGCCCCTCCATCGTTGGTAGCTATCCTTTTCAGAGACTTGAATGGTTATCTTTCGTACAAGTTTTGTTCATATGTTTCATAATTGCTCTTGCTCTTGTTTATTTCTCTCTTTTTTGTAATTTGCATGCATGCATTTTTTGTTCTCTTCCATATTTGCGTTGGTTTGTAAGTAGTTTGCTTTCTATGGGTAAGGCTGATTATGTCATTCCTTAATTAGATGTACCCTTTTTATTTTTATTCAATAAAGCTTCCCTAGTACTATCGAAGTTCACCAAAAGAAAATTTTAAATTGATTTTATTTTCTTTGACTGGCAATGAAAATTGTAATCTTTATAGTGAATAACTTCAATAATAGAGTGTAAGAGTATTAGTAGTTATGGCTATTTTATGAACCTGGAGTCTGAGTAATTTAACAGCAACAAGTCCCTTGTTATAGGAAATTTCTTTTTATTAAGTCTTTTTTTGTCTTCATTTTCTCCTATTTTCTCTATAAATCTTTGCTCAAGTTTCACGCTCCCTCCTTTTTTTTTTTGTTTTTTTTCCTTTTGCACTAAAATTTGTTTTAGATATTTTATGCAAAAATTAGTTTAGAACATCAATAAATTTTTGTTACATCCAAGAGAAAGACAATTACACTTAGATCCGTCTTATTTAATTGAATTATAGGTAATAAAATTGGTTAAGCAGAATGTGATTCTTAACTCTTGTAAATAAAGGTTAGTGTTCTTTGATTTTAGTGGTGTAGGGCTTATAACTCTATGCAACAATTCTTGGTGGGTTCGATTCATAGTATACGATCATTCTCAATTCTTTAGGGATCATGATTTTCTCCTGATCTGATCACATTCTGAGAAAATAACTCATGTGCTGATTGGTAGTTAATAAATAAAAAAATAAAGAAGTTAAATTCTACCCATACACTATTACTAAAAGACACATGTCAAGAAATCTTTAAAAGTTCAGTAGAGCTCAGATCAGGAGATGATCCAATTCCATTCTTTAGAGTCTCATAATTAAAAATTCTAATATCATAATTATAATTTACAAACAAGTCAAAGTGAGTCAAATCAAACATAGAAATTTGAGGTCTACCATAAACTTTTGACAAATTAAATTTGAGGTGATTAATTAAATGCTAGACAAAACCTAACTTATGAATTTACCATGCCATATGATGAACCTATTTAAAAAATCTTAAATTACACACCAATTAATTATTAATCTACATTTTCTTCATCATCTAGCTATCGTTGAAACTTCTAGCTTCACAACACACTGTTCTTAATTGGCCTAATTTTATTTTTGTCAGCCCATGTGATAAAATGGATGTGAGTGGGGGCTTTCAATACCTCTACCAAAATCATTATAACAGTACTTTTGAATTTTATTTTCTAAAACACATCCAATTTAATTTATAAAATATGAAATTATTTATTAAAATTAATCATCTTCCCATAAAATAAAATATATATTTCTTTTAATTTTTTATTATAAAATACATGCAAATTCTAAATTATTAAATTATTTTCTTCTTATTATATGACTTATATCTCTATATCTCTAAACCCGTATAAATTTCTTAAAAAAATATTTTTTCAATTTAAAATATAAATATAAAATACAAAATGGAGTGGGTATAAAAAGTTTGTTAAAAGAATAATTTATTTAAGTATTTAACATAATTTTTATTTAAAACAAGAAATAATTTAATTTATTTTTGATTAATTAAATAACTTTCAATTAGAAAAGAGCGTTATGAGAAATTTGAGGAAGACGTTACCTACGAATTGGATTTATCTCATGAAATTTGATTAACGAAAGTGTATGAAAATATATGAAGAAAATAGTCAAAAAAAAAAATTGGTTGTGTAAATGCTGTATGGTGAAACAAATACAAATAAATCCACGTATTAAACTTGTGGAGTATAGAAAATAAGCGAGGTTCATTAAAAATATTTAAAAAAAAAAAAAGAAATACACACTTGAGACACCGAGACCGACATGCACAAACTCACACATTAACATATTAATTAAGGGAAAAATGATCTTCTGAGAAATATTATTGACAAATGATTAAAATTTTTGTTAATTAAACATTTTCGTATAAATACTAGTGATATTTATAGAAAACTTGAATATAAATATCCAATATAATTTCACACATGCGAATTGTGAACCAGTGATCTTTAAAGCATCATAAAATTGTTTCAACATAAGTAATTAGTTTAAAAAATTGCCAATAATGTTTAAAAGTGGGAACCAAAAGATTATACTATATATGTAAGACATGATATCATTTAAGACGGCTTACAAATTATGAGAAATATATCGATCTTCCAAATAATATTTAATACTTCAATTAGACTGAATCTGTGTAATAAAAAATTCAAATTAAATAATAAACCCTTAATTTTCTTATAATCATAACTATGATCTTAATTATTAAAGTCATTCAATGTCATTTACTTATTCATTTTTTTTAATTTTCTAAATGACATCTAGAACTCTACTCAGTATTAATTCATTCGAATGTTCTGTTTCAAAGTAATCGGAAACTGCGAATGAAACAAACGCTTGCAATCACAAACAGCCTAAAATGGGATTTTTATTTTTTAATGTTGCAATGACTTTGATCTTGATCTTGAAAATCTGTTTGTAACTTATATAAAGGCTTCAATTTTATCTTAATTGATTTCTAATGCTATGTAGTGTAGGGAAGCATGGATAAATTGTCGGATCAGATTAGATTTTAGAACTAAAAAAATAATTTCATCCAATGTTATGTTTGACCGTCAGGACTAGCAAATTAGTCCAAAATTATTAGAATTATTAGTCTTCATTTTCACGTGGGTTTAAGTATGATAAGATTGGTAAGATTATATGAAATATTTTTGTTCTCTTTATGACTCATCTGTTTATGACTCATCTGTTTTTCATTTATATTAAATAAAAAAATTAATTTAATAATTTTTTACCTAGAATTTTATACTATATTAAATATCAAAATTCTGTCCAATAATGTATTATCATTTATTTATTAAATATTTAGGTTTATTAATATGTTATATTATTAATTAAATTAAATTTTTATTTAAATAAAAATAAAAATATAAATTTATATTTAATAATTTAAATTTATTACAATTTATTAAATAATAAAAGTTAAATGATTATATTTAAAATATAAATAGTATTTTAATGTAATATAGCCTAAATCTTACCTCTATAAGTTTATTTTATATACCTTTTATTGTATTAATCTCATTTATAATGCAGTGTAATACAACAAGAAATTATAACTAAATATGAGTTAGCATGCAAATAATATTTTAATACAATACAATATAGTATAATGTAAGCTGAAAAATGTAATATTTAAAGCCTTTGCTATAATACATGCATGTATGAGATACATGCAACCAAAAAAAAAAAAAATGTTTGCCATTAATTGGCAGCCAAACATTTGAAAAAAAAAATAACAGCTTGGAGCAACCGATAAGGAGCAACTGGTTGTTCCTTAAATGATTAATCAAATATTAAAGAATATAATAAATAAAATAATAATAATTTTAATAATAAAGGCCTCATAATAATAAAAAATTAGTTTGATAATAATAAAAACTGAGTTTCACGTTTAATGGGTCCAAGTATCAAGTTAATGGTAGGTGTTTCATATTTATTGGTCCATAATTTGCATGTTTTTTAGGATTGCAAGTTAATGATCCCAAGTTTCATGTTCATTGCCCTTAGCTTCAAATTCCTTTGGTTTCAAATTTAATGGACCCAATATTAAGTTAATGGTAGATGCTTCATGTTTATTGGCCCATTATTTGAATGATTTTCAAGATTGCAAGTTAATAATCCCTAGTTTCATGCACTACAAAAAAAAGGGGCTTTAGCGACGAAACAAATCGTCGCTAAAGAATACAATTTTTGTCGCCAATTCATCGCAATAGGAGCGTCGCGCTAGGTCTTTGGCGACGAATTTTCAAATTTTGTCGCCAAATGTCTCCTTTTTAGCGACGAATACAATCATCGCTTATATGTGTTTTAGCGACGAAGTAGTATTTATAGCGACGAATAATCTGTCGTCGCTAAAAGTACCTTTCCACGACGAATCAGTAATCGTCATTGCTGAAAGGTACTTTTAGCGACGACGATGTGTTTTTAGGGACGAAACAATTTCGTCGTTGAAAGGTGTTTCGTCACTGAATTGTATCATGTTTTTTAATATTTAATTCTTATTACAAATATTTAAATATTATCATTTTAACACTAAATTACAATGATAATTAATACCATTATGATAAAAAGAGAATAAATTAGTTTAAAGAATTATCATTATTGATGAAGAATACAAAAATAATTACAAAATTCAATATCCATTCTTTTGAAAAAAAAAATTACAAATAAAAATAAATTTCTTGATTTTCTTCATCTTGGTGTACTTGATCTTCAATATTTCTTACAAATAAACACAAACAATAATTAGTTAACTTCGAAACATAATAATAATATAAGTTGTAATAAATAAGATAAGTAAAAACAAACAAAATTACACTATGTTAAAAATAAAAGAGAAAGGAAGTAGAGATTACCTTGTTAAAAATAAAATAGAAAAGAAGTAGAGAGTGAATGAGAGAATGAGAATTATTTATTAGAGAGAGAGAGAGTTAAAGAATAAAAGTTAGAGAATGAAAGGATGAAAGAAATGATACATAAATAGAAAAACTAAGTTTTTAGCGACGAAATTTAAAATTCGTTGCTAAAACCTAATTTTGGCGTTTCTGTCAAATTTTTTTTAATTTTTACAATGTTTATAAGTATTCTTTAGTGATGAAATTTGTCTTTTGTCGCTAAAAGCTAAATTTTGGCAGAAATTAATTCACCAATTTTTTTTTTAAATTTTTACAATGTTCCCAAAAAGTATTCTTTAGCGACGAAATTTATTATATTTCGTCACTAAAAGTTAAATTTTTGGCGTAAATTAATCCGCCAATTTTTCTTAAATTTTTACAATATTTAGCGATGAAAATTGGCTTTCGTCGCTAAAAGCTAAAATTTTTGTGGAAATTTAAATCTTTAAATGAATATTTTTAGCAGCGAATTTGGAATTTCGTCACTAAAACAAGCATTTAGTAACAAAATTTTAATTTTTCGAAAGGTGTTGCCATCCCTAGTTGTGAGAGAGGTTAGGCATTAGGATTTAATTTAGGGGGATCAAATTACATTGCAATTTTATATTAATCTAATGAAATTGAATTGATAATTTATAATTACATAGTTTCATATAATAAATTATATTTTATATCAATCTTATGTGAAATTATATTTTTATTTCAAGTTTTATTGATAATTTTTTTAAAAAATAAAATTAAGTATATTATACTTGCTCATAAATTTAACTATATATTTTATCAACCTTACCGGTCGATTTTTGCAATGCAAATTTTGATCGCAATATGTCAAAATTTTGTCTCTAAAGGTATAGCGCAAACGTAATTTTTACTGCTAAATTCTTTTGGCAACGAAAATTTTTTTTGTCTCAATATGTGCCACTAAAAATAAGAGTTAAATATTATTTTTTCAAATTTGGTTTTCGTAACGAAAATTTTTCGTCACTAAAACCTATTTTTTACATGTCAAATAGTTTTAGTGACAAAAATTATTTTGTCGCTAAAACATGTTTTCGATTTTGTCGCTAAAGCTTGCTTTTTATTTGTCAAAGAGTTTTAGCGATGAAATAAGCGTTGTCGCAAACGATATGTTTTAGCGACGAAACTAATTTCGTCGCTAAAACCTATTTTTTGCAAGAAAAATGTTGGTTGCAATATGTCAAAACATTGTCGCTAAAGATGTAGGCGCCAACATAATTTTTACCGTTATATTTTTTTGGCGACGAAATCTTCGTCGCAGAAAATGAGAATTAAATATTTTTTTTTTTCTTCTTTGATTTTGGTGACGAAGAGTTACTTTCCTCACTAAAAAGCACATTTCGTCACTAAAAATTTGGTCGCTAAAGATTGATATTGTTGTAGTGGTGTTTATTGCCCTAAGTTTCAAGTTCCTTTGGTTTCAAGTTTAATGGGTCCAGTATCAAGTGAATGGTAGATGTTTCATGTTTGTTGGTCCATTATTTGCATGATTTTCAGGATTGCAATTTAATGATCCTAAGTTTCATGTTTATTGCCCTAAGTTTCAAGTTCCTTTGGTTTTAAATTTAATAGTCCCAGTACCAAGTTAATGGTAGGTGTTTCATGTTTATTGGTCCATTATTTGTATGATTTTTAGGATTGCAAGTTAATGATCCTAAGTTTCATGTTCATTGCCCTAAGTTTCAAATTTCTTTGGTTTCAAGTTTAATGGTTCCAGTATCAAGTTAATGATAAGTGTTTCATGTTTGTCAGTCCATTGTTTGCATGATTTTCAGGATTGCAAGTTAATGATCCAAAGTTTCATGGTCTGCCCTAAGTTTAAAGCTCCTTTGGTTTCAAGTTTAATGGTTCCAGTATCAAGTTAATGATAGGTGTTTCATGTTTGTTGGTCCATTGGTTGCATGATTTTCAGGATTGCAAGTTAATGATCCCAAGTTTCATGTTCTGCCCTAAGTTTCAAATTCCTTTGGTTTCAAGTTTAATGGTTCCAGTATTATGTTAATGATAAGTGTTTCATGTTTGTCGGTCCATTGTTTGCATGATTTTCAGGATTGCAAGTTAATGATCCCAAGTTTCATGTTTATTGCCTTAAGTTTCAAGTTCCTTTGATTTTAAGTTTAATGGTCCCAGTATCAAGTTAATGGTAGGTGTTTCATATTTATTTGTCAATTATTTGCATGATTTTTAGGATTGGTTCCAGTATCAAGTTAATGATAGGTGTTTCATGTTTGTCGGTCCGTTGTTTGCATGATTTTCAAGATTGCAAGTTAATGATCCCAAGTTTCATGTTCTATCCTAAGTTTCAAATTCCTTTGGTTTCAAGTTTAATGCTTCCAGTATCAAGTTAGTGATAGGTGTTTCATGTTTGTCGGTCCATTGTTTGCATGTTTTCAGGATTGCAAGTTAATGATCCTAAGTTTCATGTTCATTGCCCTAAGTTTCAAGTTCCTTTGATTTCAAGTTTAATGGTCCTAGTATCAAGTTAATAGTAGGTGTTTCATATTTATTTGTCAATTATTTGCATGATTTTTAGGATAGCAAGTTAATAATCCCAAGTTTCATGTTCATTAACCTAAGTTTCAAATTCTTTTAGTTTCAAGTTTAATGGTCCCAGTATCAAGTTAATGGTAGGTGTTTCATATTTATTGATCCATTATTTGAATGAGTTTTAGGGTTGTAAGTTAATGATTCCAAGTTTCATGTTCATTGCCCTCAGTTTCAAGTTACAGTAAAACCTCGATAAATGAATGTTCAATAAATTAATAACATCGCTTAAATAATAAATTCTTTAGGTCCCAACTTGGGCCAATGTACTAAAATAATAATTTTGCTAAATTCATAAGATAATAATTTTTATCGAATCCTTTAGGACCCAACAAAAATATAAATTAATAATTGATCAAATACAAAAAATATTAATAATAAACAATATATAAAATTCATCTTATCAAGGATTTTTTTTATGATAACTTACACTTCTCAACTCAACTCTTTTCCAAAATATGCATCTAAAGTTATTTGTTTTTTCTTTGTTCTGAAATTAAACTTAGCCTCATCCTTAATATGCAGTTCCAATATTCTCTATAGCTACCGAACCACTCTCACCAAACCTTCGATAAGATTTAATTCCGTGTCTCGCCTTAAACCGCTTGAGCCAACCACTTGAGAAGTTAAATTCCATATTAGAGTTGCCATACATTTTCTACAAAAATTCTTTTGCTTTGGTTTGGATCATTTCTCCAGTCATATTCACTTTCTCTTGATATTGGAGAAACCACTCATACACTACTTTTTCTAACTCGAGATATTTTGCTAGTTTATGCCTCTTAACATTCTTATTCTTCATCTCATTTAACAAATATTTAGCTGACCTTTTAAAAGTATTTGACATTGTTGAATGGCTTATGAAGAGGTGAAATTTTTTTGAACCCATTGTTGCAAATCTTTTTGATTTGAGGAAGGATGCTCATTTTTATATTTGCACAGTACTTTCCTCATCTCATTAGTCAATGTAAATTTTTTTACTCCTTTCAAATGAGAAGCCATTATTCTAATAATTTGAGTTTAAAATAAAAAAATAATGGATTATGTATTTATAGAGTTTGTGTTCTATATTCTATGTACTATGTATTATGTACTTACATTAATATTAATATCATTTGTAAATACATGATAATTGAAATGTATTTACATTAACTTCTTGGCTTTTATGTACATGTACTTGTAAATTTATTAATATCATTTGTAAATACATGATAATTAAAATATATTTACATTAACTTTTTGGCTTCTATGTACATATACTTGTATTTATAACTCATACATGAATCTTAGTTAAAAGAATAATACATGTACCAAGAAAACTCTTCATAAATTAATAAATTATTCATTTATCGGTAAATAAATAACCTCGCTAAAATAATATTTTTTCTTGATCCCAACAATATTATTTTATAGAGATTTTTCTGTACTTTGGTTTCAAGTTTAATGGTCTCAGTATCAAGATTAATGGTACTTGTTTCATATTTATTGGTCCATAATTTGCTTGATTTTCAGGGTTGTAAGTTAATGATCTCATGTTTCATGTTTGTTGTCCTCAGTTTCAAGTTACTTTTGGTTTAAAGTTTAATGGTCTCCCAAAATGTATGGATTTTATGGTTTCAAGTTTAAAGTTAAGATACAAGTGTGTAAAGCAATGTATGGATTCAATTTGATAAAAAAATGAACCAAAAATGAGTAAAATTTGAAGAAATGGGTTTGGAAAATAGGACTTTAATTTTGGGATTTTTCAATTTTAAACGAGAAATGGTGTTTAAGTCACTGGTAATGATTTTGAAGTATCAAATGAGCTAGAAACATATGAAAAGATGATGAATTTTAGTGAGATAAAGATGGAGTTTCAGTTTTAGAAAACATAGTGATGAAGCAAGTGAAGAAGATGAAAGAAATAAGTACAACCCAAGACTCAAGAGTTGAAACCAGTCAGCTAATTCCTTTTAGCAGTTGCCTGCTTCAACTTGGCAAAGTTACTGCCATCCAAGTAGTTAACCATAAGAAATGAGACGACTGATCGTTTCACCTGAATTTCGTGCACTAATTTTAATTTTTCAGAGGTCATACCTTAGGCTACAAGTGTTTGTTTTAGGCAATTTCGATTTTTTTTATAAAATTTAAATTAAAATTGATAGAACAAATGGGCGGTTAATAATTAATTGATGGCTATTGATACTACATCGGCGGCCACAACTTCAAAAGAAGCGGAGGAGTATGATAGCGATCTAGATGAAGTGAAACACTCTTGCGATGCGCAGAAGGAAAGCCAACGATGAAAAGGAGGTGGAGGAGGAGAGAGATTCAGAGCTTATAATGGCTCAAAGTGTCCACATTTCTGTGAGAGAAGCAGAGGCTATGAGAGAGTACGAAAGTGATCCAGATGAAGTGAAACACACTCTCATGATGCGCAGAAGGGAAGCAAGCGATGATGAGGAGGAGGTAGAGAAAGAATTTGAGCGTCGAATGAATCGTAGGGTCCACATTTACTCTTAAGATGAATCTGATGGCGAAGGTGGTACTCCAGCTGAGTATGATGATGATGAAGAAGAACATGATAGAGAATTAGAAGAAGAACATGAAGAGGGGAATGTTTATGAGGATGAAGAGGAAGAAGAAGTTTATGAAGAAGAGGAGAGAAACAATGGGGCAGTTAAAGTCAAGGGAATAGAGGGTAATGATGCAAGGAGGAGTACGGGAGGGGGCGATGGAAGCAAGTACAGGGAATAGAGAGTAATGATGTACTATTATTTTGAAAATCCATGGTTGTATTGTGTCTCTAAATTCAGTAATACAAGTTCTGTCAATTACAGTTGGATAAAGTGACTTGAATAGTTTAATCTTGGGAGCTTCCTACCATGCACCCTGTGCATGCATGCTTTAGCCTAACATGACATATACCCAATGAAATTGTTACATATGTTTGATAATAAGTGTAAAGTGACTGGCTATTCTGGTTGATTGTGCATTAATAGTTATTTGTGTCTTGGTGTTCCAAGTGGCTTCTATTTTGTCACAAGTTCTCTAAAGAATATCCATAATCATAAGTTTTGCTGATGTGTTTCGTAATGCTAAATTAAAAGTCACAAGTACTGTAGCGGTACTCCGACACGTGTGAAGTAGTAAACATAAAGCCAGAAATATGGGCCACAACTACGGAGCAGACACGGAGGAAAAAAAAAGACCTACAAAAATATGAAACCACCGAGGGAGGAAAAAAAAAAAAGAAAGTGAGGAAAAGACCCATAAGAAATTTTTTCAAGGGCAGCTGAACATTATCTGCAACACTGTAGACACGGAACAGGCCACAACTACGGAGCAAATACTGTAAAGGCAAAAGAAATGGGAAGGACTAACCCCAATCTAAATATGTTCATCATCTGCCAGGTAAATGGTGGCATCTTTTTCTTTTCAATTGCTGTATGCTGAAAAATTAAATTGAAAAATGCCTTTTACTTAATGTTCTCAGAAAGCAAATGTAGTGTAAACTTTGTTTTTGGTATTAACGTTTCATTAAATGCTAATATGATGTGGGCTTCTGTTGAAACTTGTATAGAAGTGACCTTTAGGCATTTGTTGTGGAATGCACTGTCTATGTTCGATGAAATGTTTGAATGACATTGTGAATTGCATGACAATTGTTTGATGAAATCCTCCATGTAGTTAATCGGCATCAATTAAGATGAGGTATGGATTTGAGCGTGGCATTTTGAACGCACATATTTATATACTTGGTTTACGAACTTGCAGGATAATTGATGGAGGAGCATACAATTTTTCACTGAATGATCAGTCATCTTCGGGTAGCTCCCCAATTACAGTCTTACAGTTTATTTCCTCCTCTCATGAAGAGTTTATAAAAATTTTGAACTTCATTGCTGTTGTCATTGCATTTGTCTTCATATCATAAAGTCTAGTTTTGGAAGCAATGTTTGCAAAGGTTTTATGTTGTTGTTCTTAAGTGCACGCTATGTTAGTCTTAATCTCCTACACTGTTCATGAATTAACATGTCATTTTACAAAAATTGCACGGGTAACACTGGATATCCGAAAGATTTTGGGTCATCTCGTGTTATTCATTTCACTTCAAAGGGTGAATTTGTCTAAATCCTTCAGCAATGCTATATTATTCAATCGGTTGCATTTACTATTAGGAGATTTGGAATTAAGCAATCTGTCTTTCTTTATTTTTGATTCTTTTATAGATTTCCAACTCTGGCGATCTAACCATTTGTTTCAAATGATCAGGGGTAATCTCACCATACAGCTTGACCAAGTATTGGAGGAAGCTGCTGCTGACGTTTATTAACATGTAAAATTTATGTGAGTAAATGGTTTGTGCTTTTAACATATGCTTAAAGAGATTGTTCAGAAAAGCATGATATAGATAGCAAAATTTATGCACAGTTTATATGTGGTTTCAATGAGAAATCTGAACCTGGGGTCACACGCTGCCACCTTGGGTAGTGTACACATTAAAGGCTATCTTTAGTAAAGGCACATGATTCACTCTTTTTGTATCGAGTAGCTCCCGTCAATCTCTCTTCCGCATTTCTAGCAATATGTGATGATATAACCACAGGACAATTCTTTTCTATCGAAGACTACTTTAGCATCCTTTAGTTTTTTTCTCATGACATTTTGTATTGGTTCCAAATTGAGTTTCCAAAATCTACTGGGTTGTGTATAACAAAGTAGAGGAAGGAATATCCGTTCATCGAGATATTTCATAGTATAGAACAATTCCTACCTGCAATTGATATTCAGATAAATTGGTTGTCTCTACCTCACATCTTTGCCTCCACCAACAATCAGCTGGTTGAAAAGGATAGAAGTGGTATATTGGGAATGAAGGAATAATTGTTCTCAAAAGTACATAAACTGAGCACTTGATGAAATTTAATACCAATTTGAAGAAAGCTGACTTTTCATTTGGGATGAGAAAAAGTTATTGAAACAATACATTTTGATTTATGTATGTTATGAAATGAACCTATAAAAATTTCTAATATGTTTGAAAGAAGTCATGAACGAATTGAATAATCTCCTAATACTTTGCTTTATATATAGTTGCAGTAGTTATTAATGATATGGATATGCGTATACACCTCCGAAACATAATTTAAATAGTGCTTATTCGCTAATGCTTTTGGATTATAAATGCGTATACGCATTTATTCTGTAGCACCCTTTGTGACTGTAATTGTTCCCAATTCTGTTGAACATGTCTTCCAAGCATTTGACTGCTGGCTTGTCTTATTGAAATGCTGTGCCATGTTATTTACTGGTTAATGTGAGTTGAGCTTCCTATTTAGTGATCTACGTACTTTTAACAGGTAGGCAAGTGCCCGAGAAAGGGGTGCTGATCAGAATATAACCAAGTACTCTGTTAAAGTTCTACTTATGAGTTGTAGAGCTTATTTTACTTATCCTTCATTATGTTAGTATACAATAGGTTATAAAATCTATTGAGTTGTTTCTTTTGGGTACTTTGTACCAGAGTTAGTTTTGCCTCTGTGTTTTTTCGGCATAGAAAACCAGTATTGCTATTATATATTCCTTCATTAATACATTTTTTACTTTTGAATAAGAAAATAAGGCTAGTATTTACTTACAGCTTTTGCCTCCCTAGGTATCTTGGCTGAATAATCCCTTGAGATTGAATAAAAACTGTTATTGAATTATAACGTTGCATGAGCTATATATATATATATTTATTTATTTATGATATTTTGGATATTTGGAGCTTTTTATAAATGAATATGCTTGTTTTATGTTATCATTTTTTCAGAAATATACTTCTTATTCTGGGAACTTTATTGCTTTTGTCATTGTATGTGTCTTTTGTTTTTAATTTTCTATTGTTTTAGTTTCCATGATGACAAGCCTGTAGTCCAGCAACAATATTTCCAAGAAATACATTATTTTGGACATACGAATGTTGATATATGCCAACCATGTTAGTAGTTATGAATACAGTTTAATTTAGGTATAGGAATCTGCTCAGTTCCCACTTTGTAGTAATTGAGCTTGGTGTACATAGCTAATTAGTGGGAATTTTGGGCTGCCATGTCCACCAATATGGTGTAGCTTCAATAGTATAAAGACAACATTTAGTTTGAGTTAAGTGCATACTTAATACAACAATGTAAGAAATAAGTCAGCATTCATAAGCATCGTAGAACATGGAAGTCAAAATAAGTGCGTACATAATCCAACAAATAAACTAACAACTGAGACAGTAGTCATAATACAGAAGCATCATTAGAAAACAAAAAATGTAAGTTATGGACCATTAAAACCTTAGAGCGACATATTTTGATAGTCTATTAATCATGTTCCATCCATATATCTGCCCCAATCTTCCTGCGTATTAGGCCTCCATGTCCATAGGTGAAATTGAAGGGCATGCCAAAGATCAGGTACTCAATCATCTTGAGAACATATGGTCCACAATCTGCTGACCCATTACACTGTTGTGGGACACCAAATCAGATCCGCACAAATATATAAGGATTAAGGCTTATGTTCACATCTCTCCTATTAGCATAGAAGCCAAGGCAATGCATCAAGAATCGAGGCATCAGTACACACAGTGGGTGCACGGAAGGCATAATATCATCATCAGTAAATGACATCAAAGCTGGATCGTAAATTGTGATTGTTCTATTGATGAAATTTGCCCTTGCAGCCACCTAATGTATCCCACGAATGTTTATTGGCATATATATCTGTAAAGAGGAAATTAAAACTGATTAACCATTAATGCGTGTGTATAAAGTTCCTAATATTATTGATACAAATAACTCATAACTCATCGATAGTTGTCCATGCTATTTTGCCATCCACAAATCTTTTGATGATATCCTTATCAAAGAAACCTTCATATGACATAAGTTGCACATGATTTTCCCAAGTCTGATCCATCAGAGGTTGGAAAAGGAATTAGTATTATGTTAGATACTGTATTAGTTTCTGCAAGTCCATTTGTCATGGAAAAATACTTCGCATGTAAATAAGTAATCATACCCAAAATTCATGGTCGATTACACCGCATTTACTTGCAACATTCTCAGGATACCTCATCATCCGCTGGTGAATTATATTGATATACACGGACATGTGCTGCATATCACAAGGCAATTATATAGTTACTTTCCTAAATCAGAAAATATTATAAACCAAATTGTGTTACCCTTATTTTCTTAAATTTTATTTAAAAAAAAAATATTATCTCCCCTTTAATCCATTTGTCACCCACCACCATCCGCAGCCAAGCAGGATACATTATAATTTCAATATTCCAAAAATTTTTAACTTTAATGAAGTTGGTAGGGCCACTTTCAATCCATTCCACATTGTATCTCAGATTCTTGTATTAATTGGTGTTGATGTCAATTTCATCCTGCAAGTCCAAATGGTTAAGTAAAGTAGAAACAGGGCCAGCTCCTTTCTCTCTACAGTTTTCTCTCCGACTGACTGAGTATTTGTATTTGCACAAAGCAGCCAAACTCCCTTTAATATAACCCTTTTGAACCTTGCAAACGCATGGATGTTTCCACCATTGGGCATATTACTTGTAGGCATTTGGCTAACTTTTTCATTAATGTCAACCTGACAAGCATCAACCGATGGGTGGACCCTTGAAACCATTGCTTTCCAAATGGCGTTGTAAGTCGCATTCCATATAAGAGCTCCCCAAGGGTACTCATCGAACACATCAAGATTGTCCACAAGCTTCAAAAGTGCCTCGTCAATAATAGTTGAATAGACTTTCCAAGAAGGAGTCGCTCCATGAGAAGTACAAGCGCAAACCTTACTGCGTCGTCAGTGTCAACCTTTTCGAATCTGACGGATTCAAAATATTGTTCAATGATTAGTGTTAAAAATTGTATGTTTATCTAGTGATTAAATGGTATTTTGTGCTTATATTATAATTTATATTTTGTAATATGTTATGAATTTCTAGTTATGATTTTAAATATTTGATATTATGTATTTTTGTGTGTTTATTAGGTAAAATAATATTTTGACCCAATTCAAGTCTCCAAACAGATAAACGGACGTCAAATTTGGATTCCGGAGGTCCGAAAACCTTAGGAGAGACATAAAGGGTCATACGTACTGTTCATGTATACGGTACTATTCACGTATACGGTACTGTTCACGTATACGACACCGTTCACACATACAGTATGCTGACGTGGCATTGACTGATGATGTGGCAGCATACTATTGGATCAAAAAGAATGAGCTTACGATAGATATGAGTGCACTGGATAGTTGTCAACTTTGACTAAATCTCAACCGTTTATAATTCAATGGCTACGATCGTGCCACGTGGTTATGGTTGGTGAGTTAGGTTGGAGGATCTGAAAATTTGTATTTGGGTTGACCCGATCCGCCCATTAACCTGCCAAATCTCAACCGTTCTTTGACCAAATCGGACACTTCAAATGATGCCACGTGTCATGTTGACTTTTGATGTTTGACCAGCCTTCAGATCTTGATCTAGTGGTTATGTGGAGTGCATACATAAAGCTTATAATGGACTGCAAAGCACTGGATTATGAACGAATTTTCCTATAAATATAGCCTCATTTTCATGTATTGGGGGAGCCCTTCTTCTCCAATTTTCTCCTAAATTCTATGTAATATTATTTTAATAAATTTCAGTTGTGTTTTTAATATTTTTCAGAAATATTTTCATAAATAAATTTAGTTTTATTTCAAGTTAAGTTATTTTTATTTCTTTTAAGTATGTATAATTTAGTTTTAATAATTACTTTTATTTCAATTTTGTCTAGCTAAATAATTATAGTTAGGGTAAAGTGAAGCTCTTAGAAAATAAATATGATTTAATCAAATTCTATTTTTAATTATATTAATTAAATTATTTTCTATTTAATTCTACCCATATTTTATATTTTGGAATTTTGATTTATTGTAGACAAACAATGGAGTTTGGCACAATAAATTCTTAATATCTTAGTATAAATTATGGCAAAATTGTATTTTGACTTATTGTAGACAAATTGAATTTTGGCACATTAAGTACTTAATCTATGATAAAATTAATTGAAAAATAATGATGATTTATATAATTAATCCTTTGAGCAAATAAAAATATGATAAAAAGAATTTGTTAAATTATGTTTACTACTAAGAGTGGATCCATAGCCCTAATTAATTTAATTCCATATTTTCACTTAGAATTAATTTACATATATTTTAATTTTATTTTATTTTCTCAGAAAAATTGAATATAAATAAATTTAAATCCTTTCCCTGTGATTCGACCCCGGACTCACCGGGTTATATTATAATAAGACACTCTTATACTTGAGAGTAATACACATTTGAGTCGTAAGTTTTTGGCACCGTTGCTGGGGAAATGTATTTATTTTTCTTATTTTCGTTTTTCCTTACATTTCCTTGAATTTTTTATATTTTTCCTTAAATACTCTTCTACCCACAAAACTTTTCAGAATCTTCACTTTCATCCCACATGGCTTTGTTCTAAGCTTCATTAAATTGCTGTGCGGCCATAAAATTATAAAGAATTTTGTGAATTGGTCCCTGGACTAAATTTCTCATGATAATCAAACTTGGACTTAAATCTTGGACATAATTTGGACTAAACAAACTAATTATTAACTCCTAACTTTCTTATTTTTTTAAATTTCAGCAATTTAATTTTTGTATTTTTTTTTACTTTAATTTATGTTACTAGTTTAAAAGGTCGGTTCACCGCCTGAAACTGTTAATTTTTATTTTTAGTATTTTTTTTTGCAATTAGTTTAAAGGGTTGGTTCACCGCCCGAAACTGTTAATTTTAATTTTCAGTATTTTTTTTCTCTAATTAGTTTAAAAGGTCGGTTCACTGCCCGAAACTGTTAATTTTAATTTTTTTTTTGTAATTAGTTATTTTTTTTTATTTATTTAGCATTTTTAATTTGTGTAATTTTCATTTAGATCTTGTATTATTTGTTGTATAATATTTTTGTAATATAATTTCACACACACACATATCGTCATTATTTTATGAGACACTGGTCTCTATCTTCAAGTGGTAGATTAATCTGTAAATCTCAGTCACCGCCACCAATCATGGAAGAGATCCACGAAGAGAACATTCTGGGTCAAATTAATCCACAAATTGATCAAGACGACAATCACTCTCAGCAAGATGCACGTGATCAGAATCAACCAAGAACGTTAAGAGACTACATGAATCTGATCAGAACTGGAGCACCGTCGTGTATTGTATTTCCTCCTGAGGCATCTCGATTCAATTTCAAACCAGGTATTATCCAACTTTTACCAACATTTCATGGTTTAGAATATGAGAATCCAACCAACATTTCATGGTTTAGAATATGAGAATCCATACTTGCATTTAAGAGACTTTGAGAAAGTTTGTAATATATACACAGACCAAAATTGTAGCATGAACATAATCAGATTAAAGCTTTTTCCTTTTTCATTAAAAGATAAAACTAAAACTTGGCTACAAAATCTTAGATCTGGATCAATAAGAACTTGGAATAACATGCAAGAACAATTTTTGAAAAAATTCTTTTCACCTCATCGAACCAATTCATGTAAAAGGCAAATCACTTCTTTCACTCAAAAAAATGAAGAAACATTATACCAATGTTGGGATAGGTTTAAAGACTTGCTTAATATATGTCCACACCATGGTTTTGAAACTTGGCGATTGGTCACTTATTTCTACGAAGGCTTAATACCCCAAAGTAGACATGTAGTCGAAATGATCGGTAATGGTGAATTTAGGGATAAAAATCCTGAAGATGCACTAGATTACCTTGACCAATTAGCTGAAAATGCATAACATTGGGATACTGTTTGAACTTTTAAATTGTCAAATAAGTCACAACCATCTCCATTCAGTGGAGGAATCCATAATCTTAGGGAAGATCATGATTTACAAGCAAAATTTGCATCCCTAGTTAGGAAGGTTGAAGCCTTAGAACATAAAAAGAATGATCAAGTAAAATATGTTCAAGAAATTCCATGTAATGTTTGTAGTTCTAACGACCATTTCACTCAAGATTGTCCCACTTTGCCTGCACTTAAAGAATGTCTCCATGATCAAGCTAATGCCATTAACAATTTTAATAAGCCAAACCCATATTCACAGACTTATAATCCTGGTTGGAAAAATCATCTGAATTTTAGTTGGAGAAATAATAATAATGCACAATCTTCACAAGCACCACCTCCACAAAATTTTCAAAATTCTCAGCCTTATGCACCATATGTTCCACCACCATCGAAAAATTTGGAAGATACAATGCATACATTCATTAGAAAGCAAGATGTTATTAACAATCAAAATGCACAAACTTTTTTTGATTTGAAAGATACTCTTGCTAAAATTTCTTCTGCACTCACAATTTAAGAGAAAGGTAAATTTCTAGCTCAACCACAACCAAATCCTAAAAATCAACAAAATTTACCCATGGACCAAGTCAAGATAGTTATAACTCTTTGTAGTGGTAAGGTTGTTGACAGACCTATTCTTGAACCTTGTGAAGACAAAGATGATGAAAATTCAAAGGGTAAGGAAGGTTTAAATAAACTTATACCTAGTGAAGAAATAACTATTGTTCCACTTGAACCACCATTTCCGCACGCATTGAATAAACCAAAGAAATCAAACCACTCTTCTGAAATTTATGAAATTTTTAAGCAAGTGAAAGTTAACATTCCTCTATTAGATGCAATTAAACAGGTGCCTTCATATGCTAAGTTTTTGAAAGACTTATGCACTGTCAAGAGGAAATTGAAGGTAAGAAAGAAAGCGTTCATGGCTGAACAGGTAAGTACCATTCTATCTACTAGTAATACATTGAAATATAAAGATCCTGGTTGTCTTATTATTTCTTGTATTATTGGTGATCACCGAATTGAACATGCTTTACTAGACCTTGGTGCTAGTGTTAATTTGCTTCCATATTCAGTTTATCTTCAACTTAATCTTAGTGATTTAAAATCAACTTCAACTACACTTTTGCTTGTCGATAGATCAGTTAAAGTACCAAAATGATTAGTGGAAGATGTTCTAGTACAAGTTGATAAATTCATATATCTTGTGGATTTTATTGTCTTGGAAACTGAACCTGTTGTGAACAATTACAAACCAATTCCTTTAACTCTGGGCTGACCATTTTTAGCAACTGCTAATGCTTTGATTAATTGTAGGAATGGTTTAATGAATTTGTCCTTTGGAAATATGACTTTGGAATTGAATGTTTTCAACATGTGTAGGCAACCTAATGAAGAAAATGAGAATGATGATGGTATTGATGAACAAAAGGAATTGCTTGAGTCTTGTATAGAGGAAAATATTCAAAAAGGGGATTTTTCTAAACTTACTGATATTTGCTTGATTAATTCAATTGATTTAAATAAGCAACTTGAACTTGATACTTCTAATATAAATTCATTGCTTGATTCTATGCAGACTTTACAAAATCATGATGAAGATTCAAAATTTGAAGAGCTTAGAATCATTGAAAAGACAGAACAACAAGAAGCCCTAAACTGGAATTGAAACCTTTGCTAGAAAGATTGAAGTATGCTTTTCTTGGAGAAGAACAAACTTATCCTGTTGTGATTTCTTCTACTCTAGCAAGCGACCAAGAAGGTAAGTTACTATCTATTCTTAAAAAGCATAAAAATGCAATTGGATGGACTTTAAATGATATCAAAGGCATTAATCCCTTAATTTGCACAAACAGAATTAATTTGGAGGAAAATGCTAAAACATGTCAACAACCTCAGAGAAAATTAAACCCACACATGAAAGAAGTAGTAAAAACAGAAGTTCTTAAATTGCTTGATGTGGGAATTATCTACCCTATCTCTGATAGTAAGTGGGTAAGCCCTACACAAGTAGTGCCTAAAAAATCTGGAATCACTGTTGTTAAAAATGAAAAAGGCCAGTTAATTCCAACACGAATTACATCTAGTTGGCGCATGTGCATTAATTATAGAAAATTAAATGAAGCCATTAGAAAAGATCATTTCCCTTGCCATTTATTGACCAAATCTTAGAAAGAGTAGCTGGACATCCATACTAGGTTGGGGCATAGGGATAGTTGACGTAAATTGTAAATACGTGTGTTTGTTTATTTTTCAAAAAAAAATCCAAAAACAACAAAAATTTTTTTCTAGGATGGCTGAGTAAAGAGTCAATACTTTTGAGACGCATCCTAATAGTCCAATCTGTATTATATTTAGATTTTGAATTTCATAGTAAGTTGTTTTTGTTCCCTATTCTTTGAATTACTCAAATTCGTGAATTCTCCATTTGATTATCATTAACTATATAATTATGCCATTTATTCATTAAACATGTATTGTTAAATCATTCTTCACACACACACTATGACGCATGCTAGTGGGTTGTAAGTTAAAAATTTTGCAATAATTTTGTTCTTTTGATTCACTGGAGATAATATAAGGTAGTGGAAAATGTATATATTTTAAGCACAAAAAAAAACCAAAAAAAAATAAAAAAACAAAAAAGACAAAAAAAAAAAATGAATATGATTAATTTCGCTATATCTGGAACCCAAGTAATTAAGTCCGTTGGGGTGTTTCAACATCTAGTGCCCTAAAGCCAACTGGTTTGGGAGTCACTAGCCTAAAGCTCGCTACATGGGTGACAGGTATGTTGTTTTTCTCTGGAACCAGAGTAATTAAGTCCGTAAGGGTGTCTTAACACTTAGTGCCCTAAGGCCAACTGGTCTGGGAGCCACTGGCCCAAAGCTCGCTACATGGGTGATAGATATGTTAGTTGCTTATTTATTTTAAATAATCCGAGTAAGTAAGTCCGTAGGGGTGTTTCAACAATTAGTGCCCTAAGACCAGCTGGTCTGGGAGTCAGTAGCCTAAAGCTCACTACATGGATTAAATTTGTAATATTTTAAATTATGTGAATAATCTACTGCTTAATAAATATAGTATCTCTGATGAATCTTTAGAACAAAAGTGTTGTTTTCTTTAGATGAAGCTCCATAAGTATTGTGTTAATTTCTTGAGCACAAAAGAAGGTTTGATGATATCTTGGATAATGAGTGAATGACAATTAGCTAAACTAAAGAAATTTGGGAGAATTTATTTATTTGGTAGTTTAGAGGTTAGATGAACAACTATTAACTTGCACGTGAATTTGTAAATCTTAATTTAATATAACGCTTTAATTGCTAGGGGCTAGCTATAAGCTGGTTGGGGGTGTGATTAGTGTTAAAAATTGTATGTTTATCTAGTGATTAAATGGTATTTTGTGCTTATATTATAATTTATATTTGTAATTATGTAATATGTTATGAATTTCTAGTTATGATTTTAAATATTTGATATTATGTATTTTTGTGTGTTTATTAGGTAAAATAATACTTTGACGCAATTCGAGGCTCCAAACAGATAAACAGACGTCAAATTTGGATTCCGGAGGTCCGAAAACCTTAGGAGAAACATAAAGGGTCATATGTCCTGTTCATGTATACAGTACTATTCACGTATACGGTACTGTTCACATATACGACACCGTTCACACATACAGTATGCTGACGTGGCATTGACTGATGATGTGGCAGCATACTATTGGATAAAAAAGAATGAGCTTACGATAGATATGAGTGCACTGGATAGTTGTCAACTTTGACAAAATCTCAACTGTTCATAATTCAATGGCTACGATTGTGCCACGTGGCTATGGTTGGTGAGTTAGGTTGGAGGATCTAAACCTTTGTATTTGGGTTGACCCGATCCGCTCATTAACCAGCCAAATCTCAACCGTTCTTTGACCAAATCAGACGCTTCAAATGATGCCACGTGTCATGTTGACTTTTAAAGTTGGACCAGCCTTCAGATCTTGATCTAATGGTTGTGTGGAGTGCATACATAAAGCTTATAATGGACCGCAAAGCACTAGATTATGAACGAATTTTTCTATAAATATAGCCTCATTTTCATGTATTGGGGGGAGCCCTTCTTCTCCAGCTTTCTCCTAAATTCTATGTAATATTATTTTAATAAATTTCAGTTGCGTTTTTAATATTTTTCATAATTATTTTCATAAATAAATTTAGTTTTATTTCAAGTTAAGTTATTTTTATTTCTTTTAAGTATGTATAATTTAGTTTTAATAATTACTTTTATTTCAATTATGTCTAGCTAAATAATTATAGTTAGGGTAAGGTGAAACTCTTAGAAAATAAATATGATTTAATCAAATTCTATTTTTAATTATATTAATTAAATTATTTTTTATTTAATTCTACCCATATTTTATATTTTGGAATTTTGATTTATTGTAGACAAACAATGGAGTTTGGCACAATAAATTCTTAATATCTTAGTATAAATTATGACAAAATTACATTTTGACTTATTGTAGACAATTTGAATTTTGGCACATTAAGTACTTAATCTATGATAAAATTAATTGAAAAATAATGATAATTTATATAATTAATCCTTTGAGCAAATAAAAATATGATAAAAAGAATTTGTTAAATTATGTTTACTACTAAGAGTGGATCCATAGTCCTAACTAATTTAATTCCATATTTTCACTTAGAATTAATTTACATATATTTTAATTTTATTTTCTTTTCTCAGAAAAATTGAATATAAATAAATTTAAATCTTTTCCCTGTGGTTTGATCCCGGACTCACCGGGTTATATTATAATAAAACACTATTATACTTGGGAGTAATACACTTTTGAGTCGTGTCATTCAAGCTACACACTGACACCGAGTAGCTATTGTTCAAAAACTTTGCTCGAATGGAGCGTACGAGACGAGATAAAAGCCTCTGCTCATGTTCAACCATGGGACCGTAATGCAATCCAGTTACAAGAGCAAACTCCTACTGTGAGAATCTAATAAACCTACCTCCAATGTAGTACTAAAGCTCTTCAACGTCACCACGAACCTCTACCTCACGCATCAATACATTATGAACTAATTGTGACTGAAAAATCAGCTTATGCATGTCCAAAAAATAACCCAGTGTCGTTTTGCGAAAACGGTTTTCCTGCTCCGGAGTCAGCAGCAAGTTGATTAAGTCAATAACCCTAATTTTAGAGTGGGCTGCCACACGGGCTTGTTGAATGTCCTCAACTTGGTTCTTGAATTGGGTAGTGACCTATACATTGTCTACCTCACTGCATGAAAATGTACAAGTTCATTAATGTATATGATATTGGAAAGAAAAGTATTTACGTACTTATTCCAGTTATCAAATCATTTTTCATGCACATTTTAATTTATTGAGGTCTTCACTTAAACCACCCAAATGGCCATCTCTAACAAATTGAAATCTGACTACCACATGAAGCCAACAAGTAGGGAATGCAAGCGCAAAAAAAAAAATCTACTGTTGTCTATGCTTACGGAAACAATAAAATTTTTGGTAAACACAGACTTCAGCGTTTAGCCAAAAATAAAATAGCAGTATGTAGGCACAAATAATAATATTTACAATTTTCATATCAAATTTTTTCGACTCAATATTATGGTTAAACAAGTCCGTTTGAAAGCGAGTAATAGCCCATCTCTCTTTTTTTAAATTTGTAATGTTGTAACAGTTGTAAGTAATGCCATGGGCAAACAATATTATCATCAAGAAGAAACAAAAAGGTTAACTTTCATACCTTTCTTTTTCCATATTGAGGAAGTTCTCCAATCTATAGTCAGGAGAGAAATAAAGTGACTGAATTGAGTGTGGTGAGGATATTGTTAAACAAAAAGGTTGCAGACACTTAGAGGATGAATGCGATGTTGTTGGGAAGCAAATATGAAGTATCTACAGAATCGTTTCATTTATGGATCAATGTTAAGGGTTGACTCTTTACCTGGTATGGTAAAGATTTGCTTTTCTACTCCATTAATTTCCCTCAGCTACCCATCGGTTTATTCATTACCCTTTATGACTTGAAATGACGAGGTTGGTGTGATTTAAGTCCATAATAATCTTCAATTAAAGGACTTTAGCTATGAGTGAAGTGGCAGTATGTGATTTGAAAAAGAATATTTACATTTAATAAGAACCTCGGAAATGGGAATGTGCTGATATCAATAAGTTTATACGTACAAGTGATGGCCATACACGTTGTTTTTTGTAATGATGGAGATAATACTTGGCTATTCAATAACAAATATTTATTTTCCTCTAAAAAAAAAGTTATAGGTATTTATTTCTCCATTCGGTTGACATAGACGTGTTTAAATACCTTCCCAATTTGTTATTTGTTATAGGAAAAAACAATAACTAAATTTGTACGCACTATATTTAATAATAAGGATTTGCAATCGATCACTGCATGCATGATGTTGAGACTGTTCGTCTCCCTTGCGCATGTAAATCATGCATGACATCCACGATTGCATAGGGTAAGTTGCCTCTTCATTGGCTAGGTATTATATAACCTTTAGTTATATTCATGAATTGCATTACAATTATATAATTAATTCATACTCAGATTATTTAATCGAAAAAAGAAACAATTCTATCAATCCATTTTACCAAACAAATTGGATTCTTGAAATGTTGGATTCTCGTTGGCTTTAGCGATAGTATATGTCGGCTGTTGGATTGCATACCAAATTAATTAGTCAAATTAAAATTTTAGAATAATATTACATTTACTAAAATGATTAAATTCCAAGCCAGAAATGAGTTTACCCCATTTCACGAAACTTACTTATCTATGTTTTAATAGGATATCTGCTAATATGTCCGAGAGTGAAAAAATTAACAGTGGCACTACCGATTATACTTAATATTCTAATTACGAGTACGACTATTCATCTCTCTAACTGTTATTTTGAATACTCAATTACTCTGCACACTCAAACACTAATCATAAAATATTAAGTTTAACTTTGTATACTTTGTAAAATTTTATAAATATCATTACTTAAACAAGTTAAGTTACTTAACTTTATTAAAATTAAAACAGCAGTAAAATTACGCAACACACTAATGTTAAGAGATTTAACATGTATTTACAACAATATAATTAAGTCAAGTTGCAAACAAATTACTTATTATAGGAAAAATTATTGTTATAAAGTTTTGCGTGTCTTAATGTTCATTATGGAATTTACACCCAAAATTACTTACAATGAGAATATAACAATAAGTTATATTGCATAAATACGACCAAAAAATAATTATGAAGAAGAAGCCATAGAGATGAAGATGCTGATAAGAATGGTGAAAGCCGAAAAAAAAATTCTTTTTATTTTATTTAAAAAATGGATAACACATACTGTCGAATCATAATTTCGATATACATTAAATCCTTATTGTTCATCTATATATGAATTAAGATGTTCAAAATAAAAGTTTTGGGTTTACGGAACTAGAATTTAAAAATGAATAATGAGGATACGGGTGTGAAGAATATAATTATATGACATTGACTTATAATAAACTATCCTCAATAGTATACCATATATTTTTGGTGTTTTTTTTAATACATATTTTTATTAAAATTAGAGCATTCAAAGTAATTTTTTGAGTGCAAATAACTGCACCCTTAAATTACTCACAAATGGTACATCGGATCCTTTTGTTTAGAGTTGCCATTTTAGTTTAGGGGGACTCTAGCCCCTTGTGGAAAGGAAGTGTCTTTGGTTCGTAAGTATCGATTGATGAACATAAGCATTCGCGATGATATGAGTACAATTTAGCAGGTGCTAAGTGCATATTACAATATAATTCAAAAATTGGTTAATAAGTAACAAAAGCTGAAATAACACTTCAATTAATCTGTATTAAATTCCCTCATATGCTCAAAATGAGGGAAAATCATCTTACTGTCAGGAGTATGCATGCATTATGTAGACTTTTCCATCTTTAAGTGGGCCCATTATAGTTGTAGTCAGATGAAGTAAGTCTGCATTTTTCAGGCAAATCCACCGATATAACAAGCGCGGTTGGGTAGTATTTTTATTATGTTTCATTCGTCAAGTCGATTATGAGAGCCATTGCCCAACAGCTAAAAGTGTTTTGCTATTTATATCTGCTCACAGCTTGCATACCATCTCATAATTCGTCATTTTCGCGACAAATTCTTCAGCTCCAACAAGTTACTGTATAGTACTCTCCTCCAAACTCAATTACTTTAACACCTCTTTCCTATTACTAGCATCTCTATTGTGACTACAATATAGACGCAAGATGTCATCGGAGAGTAAGCAGTCATCATCGGACGAGCCGTGGATACGCCTCAACAATAGATACTATTGGTGTGGCCATCGGAAGTTTACTGTGATGAGAGTTTCGCAATCATCTGCCAATCCTGGAAGAGTATATTGGTCGTGCAAAGATTGTGGTTATTTCATGTTTTGGGAGCCTACTGCCAATGAAATGGTTAGCATTTTCAACTTCGTGCAGTACTACAGTGCTGTGTTTTCTATTGCAAATGAAGAAATAGAGGCCATACGTGTGAAGTATGCGTCACTGCAAACTGAGCTTAGACGAACAAGATGGGTGGTTGCTGCCTTACTATTTTGTCTTTTATATCATGCTTTTAAATAATGTACTCAGCTTGTACTTGTAACCCTGAACTGTAGTGAGTTCGTAATTATATGTATAAATTCGTTAGGTATATTTTCTGTCACCGTCTATTAATTTAAGTATTTTCTTCTAAAATATTAGTTTCTGTGGTGAAGATGAGTTGTTGAACAATGCGGCATGTCAATTATTACCACTCTTACAGTACCCACCGAATGCCAGACTATTGATTTATGGTCAGCAATGAATCATGCAGTCAACCACTTGACGTGCAGAGGTGGATGACTACTGAGGTGTGGAAGTTGAAAGTGAGAAAAAACACCTTTATTAAAGAAAAAATAGTACAAGTGTGGTGACTTGAATTAATGTGTGTCAGGTCATACGCAACTCTAGCTTTGACGACCCTAAAGGGAAAATTTCGCTTTGATTATATAGCAGTATCGCCAACTCTTGTTCCGAGGGAAACAGGTTGGAGAAAACTCCAAATCCGATACTCATTTCATACTCTAGCTCACACTCATTTTTTCAGCAGTTAAATAAAAAATATTTCAACTGTTGTGAATGATAAGATAATACTAAGATAATATTAATCATTAAAAATAATTATTATCTTTCATACCGAAGTAGTTATATTAATATATACTATCTGAAACGATATAGTATAATATGATTAGAATCATTCGAAAGTAATAGTATTATATTTATTTACGTATTAATGATAACACACTTTTATACAATTAATAGAATTCATATTTGCATAACTATCTATGGATAACTGATCTAATGAAAATTAATATGAAATCAATCACACGCTCTTTCATTAAATTCAATAGTATATTATCCCTATTATCTTCTCCTCTCATTATATATATATATATATATATATCAATAATAGAGTTGTTTCAATCCATCTTCCTATAACTTATCCTATCTACCCTCTATGGGTGTGTAGAATATCACTTGGATTACTGTTCTTCTAATCTAACGATTATATCTGAGACAAAGGCCAGGTGGGATAAAATTAGTCGGATTATTAATGCAAAATTAATTTGTTACCATAGCGGATTGATGATATAAGACAGAATTGTGAATCAATTTCATTAAGAAGCATCCAAAAATGTTATTGACGATCACTTGTACCCGAGCCAAGGTTGTGGCGAGTGTATATTAACAACATGCCATGTACAGATGTTCTAGATGCCTTAATTTAATCCAATTTAACAGTGGTTTGTAGATTTTTATTAATAAGCTATTTCTGACACAATCCGATGTCTTAAGTGCCAATTCTTTGTTAATAATTTTATATGCTCATACCAAGTTTCCATTAACTTATAAACCTTCGATTTAAAAATTTGTAACTTCATTTAAATTATTGTACATGTAATTACAATTATTCCTATATTTATACGATAATTTGCTCACTTTTAATTGGTTATTTATATATTGGTCAATTTCATTAAATCGTTGATCGTATTATTTTCTAGAGGGAGGTTAGGATCATTAAATACATTTATCTTATAATTGTAATATATTCAGCTGCCTAGGACATAAGTATTATTCTTTAAATGATTATGTATATATTAAATCTTCCTAACTTGTAGTTCGAAGATTCCAAGTGCGGAACTTTCATTTCACGTCACCGAACCCTAGAATTAGAGAACTTTCAATAGTGGAGATGTTGTCCTCTCTTTATTAGTATAATGTTGTTAATCCAATTAATCTTGCCACAATTTATTAATGCAAAAATTCACGTATTGAATCAATACTATCTTGTATCAGGTTTAGTAGAAAATAAAAGGAATGCTACTGGTGGACTTTTTTTTGGCCGAATTGCAATCATTGCCATTTTACCAAATATTATAGCACTTGGAAGATAATATTAGATATAAGGACTTTTCTAAAGGCTATGGATGGGAAGTGTCCGGAAGTGGTAATTACTAACGGGGATAGGGCAATGAGAAATGCAATTTGTACTGTCTTCGCCCATGCAATTCATAGATTGTGTCATGGCACCTTGCCAGAAATGCTCAAACAAATGTCGGGGATGACAAATTCACTACACAATTCAATGAATGCATGTATAGTAATATGTTCGAGAGTGACTTTGAGGTTCGTTGGTCAGAACTAATTAATTGATATGGTTTGCATAATCATGATTGGGTGAGAAGATTGTATGATGATCGTCACATGTGGGCTGAGACATTTTTGCTGGGCCATTTCTTTGGGGGAATGAGAAGCACTCAAAGATCGGAGAGCATGAATACATACTTGAATAGGTACGTACATCGCACATTAAGAGTGTTTGAATTCGTTCTGCAGATGGATAGAATGCTAAAAAGAATAAGAAATGATTAATCAAGGGATGACTTTCATTATGTGAATGGGACACCGGTTTTATGCACCCACTTGAGACAGTTTGAGGAACACGCAAGTAAAATCTTCACCAAAAATATTTTCTTTTTAGTCATAGATGAAATTGACAAAGAAGGATTGCTTGTTATTGACGATCGTATTGATGGATTTGGGACAAGATTGTACAAGGCAAAGCAGTATATGGGAGGAATAAGAAGTTGGGATGTTCAATTCAATGAGACGTCGAAAAAGGTTTTGTACTTGTAAACATCTACAGAGCATAGGGATACCATGTTCTCATTCTTTTCTAATTATGAAAGCTGAAAATCTAAGGGAAATTCCTATAAGTATGATATCAAGGAGGTGGACAAAGAATGCCAAGGTTGTAGCAGAACAAGGCAATGTGCATACTGCTCACACAAAACTACAGGAAATGACTAGAATTGGTTATTTGGCCGTTCTTTATAAAAACTTACTCAATTACTCAGGAAATAGTTATGCTTCTCACAACAAGGCCATAAACATCATTCATAATTTGATAATACAACTAAACAATGAATTACAAGGTTCTAGTGACCGGATATGTGGTAGGGAGCAATTAAACGTTGTAGCTGATCCTCAGATAGTCCTGACAAAAGGGAGCAAAACACGTAAAGGCAAAGGGAAAAAAACAGTAAGGCGATGCAGTACTTGTAGTGAGGAAGGTCACACAAGGCATACCTGCCTATTACAACACACAGCTGATGGCAAGATCCAGGATAATGAAAACGACAATACAACTACATTTGCCTCGCGGGTCAATGACAGTAGTGCACCTCCTGCTTATAAAGCACGAGACTTGAATGATCCCGCATCTTGTAATTCTGTATGAATAATCGTGGAAAATAAGTATGTTGTTCATAATGTTAACGCTGGCAAGGCAAAGTCCATGTACAGAGAAAGGGTGTTATTGTTGTTTCTAACGACTTTTTTTTTTTCAAAGGAGAAATTCCAACAACCTCATATTTATGCGAGGCCATGCTGCATAGATCAGTAGTAAAAAGTCATTCCATGAGCTTGAACCTATGTCATTTTCTTTTTACTTTTTCATTGTGTAGTATTGGTTATTTCCAAACTGATGGGATTATTGTTTGATAATCTCTCAATGTTATTGTCATTACAAATTTAATTTCTTGGCCTGTCATGTATCATGCACCAAAAATTGCATAACCGAATCACTAAATGGTTTCAAACTTGTAACATATTTTTGCCAAAAAAGTTGAAGATTGTGTTTGGATTAGAAGTAAAAAATGTTAATCTGATCCAGAGACATAGCGGCTAGCCGCCCTGTTTGAGACGGCTGGCTGTTATGTCTCTGGATCATAATCTATTTTTTGACTTCTAATCCAGAGACATAACGGATTGCCACCTCAGATAGGCTGGCTTTCAGACATGTCTCTGGATCAGAAGTCCTTTTTGCTTATGAGGTAGAGACATGGTGGCAAGCCGCATGAATTATGGTGGCTAGCAGCTATGTATCTGCTGCATACGATAATTATATACATTTCAGGCTGAGCGAAACCAGCTTGCTACTTAAAAGCAAGCGGGTAGCCTCTATGTATCTGGAAAGGCTATAAAATTGGGATTACGAGGCATGTTCCAACTCGACTAGGGACCGCAACTAAGGCGGCTAGCTGCTACCTATATGAAAAGCGGGTACATGTACATATTCAAGCGGTTAGCCGCTTTTTTTATAGGTTCATCACCCTAGTCAGCCTCTTCTTCGACTAAACATAACGAGGCCACCCGTCTCTCTCTCTCACTCATTACAACCTCTCCCTTTATATTAGAAAAATATCCATATCTGAGCATTTTAATGGCGAATTAACCCATCTAAATCATTTCTCATACATTATTCTTCATCTTTTCAGTCACCGTTTACCAGTTACCATATTTTTCTCAAAATCCCAAATCCGAAACCCTAGACTTCCATTTTCCTCAATCTTCAGTGTAACTCATGTGCAGCTAATTTTTAAAAAAATTAAAGGCATACGATCTCTATAATCACTCCTAAGTACAAATCAATTGGTCCAAATTCATCATTATCCCTTAAAAATACTTGGACCCGAATTTGTGTATTTGGGCAATTCTGAAATTTCACCATGCGGAGCAAACAAAATTCCAGAAAGCGGAAGGAACCATAACAGGACGTTGCTGAGTTCTTCAAAAGTCATTTCTCCAGCGCACCTTTATGGAAACACTACATTGACAAGTTCATGAACAGGTCGGTTATCCAAACTTACTTCGTTAAGGATGGTCAGAGTAATTTTGAAAGAGGATTTGCATCATGAAGGATGGTCAGAGTAATGTGACCAGTGCTGGTTAGAAAGTTTTGCTTTATATTGTAGTCAGGACCTATTAGATTCTCTTCTTATGAAAAATATGATTTTTTCAATTGATTAATTTAAATCAATATGAAGTTATCAAGTAAATGTTTGCTGCCTACATATGCTGAACTGCTGAAGTCTATTTTTCATCTTAACTAGTCTCCTTTTACTATGACTTTCACTGCTTTTACTCGTCACTTTTATTCATCACAAATTTATAGCCATACATCCCAAAATAAGCATTGTCATACTGCTCAAAGTGCTTTTTACTATCAAATATAAGTCGATAATTTCAACTGGAGCATAATTCAGAATTAAAATTTTAAACCCAACTTCTATCTGAAAATCAGATATTTTCCTTCTACTTACATATCTTCGTGATATGATGTATATTACTTGCGACGACCATACCCCCAAGTACGTAGCCTGTACATGAGCTTTACCCTCTCAAATCCATCTCCGCCACATGCAAAATTGTGCTTCTTTGCCTCCTGTTCATAGTGCAACCGAGCTCGATCGAATATTAAATCACTAATAATATTACATTACCGGCTGGAAGTTGAAGCGCCAATCTCTTCTTTGCATCGTCTGAATTATGCTACAAAGTAATTTCAATAAATAATTCGTATTACTCATTAATATGTTCAAATCTCCATGCACAGACAAAAAATTGGAGCTGAATCTCATTTTTCAAATTGCTCAGATTTATGATACCTCATACCGGGGCTGACAAGCATGCAAAAAACCTTGCATGCACAATATGATGTACAGCCTGCAGTCAAAGTCATTTGGTTGCTTCGGAAGATTGGCGCACTAACATATTTCAAAAGTAAAAAACTTGTTGGTTGCACATCGTATACGGTATTTGTCTTCGCTGAGAACTATGTCTAAAGCTTCTAGTTGCAATGGAAGTAAACGCAATCATTGATCTATAATGCCATTTTATATTGGAAGTTGATTATAATGGCTCTTTTTTTGAAAAATATATAGATACGAACAATATTCTCTGCATATGACTGCTTCAGTTTTGCACTAGGTAGAGGATCCCAAATCTCAGCTCGCCTATCTAAGATATTAACAACAACTAGGTACCAATGACCAATCCCATCATGCATTGGAATGTAGATCTGTAATAATACCAATCAATCCAGTATCATTATCGGATGTAAAATTGCTCAATTATACCAAAACCTATATACTGAATTCGTTTGTCACCCATATAGCACACAGACCTTAGAACAACGAGAAAGCTTCGGCGTATACATTTTTTGAAAATTTGTTCCTTGCATGAAGTAGCACAAATTACATCCTCTCGTCTTGTACGTCGTCTAAGTGATATAGCAAACCGTATTGTTATTACATAATTCAAAACTATGACAATTGAAAAAAAGTTCAGTGAACAAGTACTCACCGAAAATTGCAAAACCAAGTACCATTCTACTTTTGCATTTGCCGACTTCTATTTCTCTTTGTATGTTAACATCTCAGTAACAATTGTAATAATCTGCAACATAATCATTTGGCGAGATACTTAGGATACCATATGTAAAATAGAACGATAATAGTTTGCAACGCACCTAGCTGTGAATCCACCTCATTGGATTTAAAGATAATATGCCAGCTCATGACACGAAATTCATCTCCATTTCAACAATCCTTTCACTGAACACAAGATATGGACTGCATTATTAACTTCAGTTCGGATCAATAGTTTTAATCTTCAATGTGACTAAATAACCTTATATCTTTTTTATCAGAGGTTGAATCGATCATTAGAAGAAGAATTAGGCCAAAAATTAGGATACATTCTGGGAAAATAAAACTTCCATCAAAGAGAAGCAAATGAAAGGCTTTCATAAAAATTCTCGTAGAATCGAGAATGAAGTTTTCATTCTGTACATGCCAGATCATGAATTAGTAACTGCATCCAATCTCCAAAAAAATCCCAATTGTTTCGAACTTTCTATTTTTAGAATGGAATATTTACGGAATCTCCATGAATAGGATCAAACCTTAATTTATTAACTAAAATATTAAGCCAAAACTGTCAAAATCCTTTACTCTTTATCTAGGTTGTCATCTAATGCATAACATATAATATTCAACTCTTCATCTGATAATGTCGTTGTCACCAAAAAAGGTCCGGCTCTATAAAGTGCATGTGGTGTACTAGCATTCATTTTTTGTGTCTTTTCTCGTGTTGCTACGTCTTCAGTGAATTTCACCTCACCTACTATGCCATCACTATTTACCGAGGAGTCCATCAAAGTAATGATTTCTGAAACCTTCTCTTTAACATGATGCCAAATTATATAACAAAGAGTGCCTTACATTTATTATACACTACAATTATTATAATTATTTGACAGCATAAGAAACACCAGGCATTTGCCACCTTCATCAAGTCTTTTTTCCTCTCCTCAGCTGGTCAACGAATAAGCAACTGCACACCCTACCTTTCGGCCATAAATGGACTTCCTCTATCTGGTGAAGTAGGTGAGCTAGCGCTGTAGTTGTTCGTCCCAATAGGTGACGTTTCATCCCGCTTGCCACCATTATACATGGATGAGTTCAGTATATGAACACTTTTTGAAACTTTATCTTCGGCCTGAAATCAATGTAATTACTGAATTACATATAAAATCTTCAATTATCAATGACCATGTAAGCAAATTGACTAAACGGCACTTGTAATGCAGACACATCGTGCTTGGCAACATAATTTCTACATTTAAATCCAGACATTTCCTTCTCAATTTCAATTGCATTGTGGTTAATATCACATGGCTGTAATTTCTTTTCGGTTTCCTGTAAAGCCTCTCTATTTGGTAGCTTCAGCATGCAATCATAAAGAGATTTTGCCGGAACCAAAGACTTTACCATCAATATCATGTCATTTAAAAACTTATTTTGAGATTCTATGTGAGACGCTAGCAGTTTCATTTTCCCTAACAAGCCTTTAATATCTTCTGCCTGTGAATCAAGTTTCTTTATAAAAAATAAGCGGATTTGTCAAAAAATGGTTGACATTTTCGTTTCCTTCAATATGAATTTTCACTGCATTGGTACAACTTGTATCTCGAACTAGTACCTGAACATAATACACTTTCACTTTCAAAATGTTTATCAATAAACCTCCTACTACACAGCTGTATATTGTTTTTCCGTAATTACTATATTTGTATTCGACAAAGTATAACTTTAGTACATTACATACCTCTTTACTGTCGAAATCTCTGTGTTTATCTCACCACTTCAAAAACTGTCTTACTCTTTCTTATTCCACAATACAACAGGAACCGTCGAGAGATCTCCTTTAATATTACCATAAACAATAGAGTTGAAATACAACACCTACACTTATAAATTTCTAAAATTAAATACTTTCTTAAGGCCCTTCAAAACCATTTACTTTCTTAATATAACCAAAGGCAACTTACCTCTATAAGCAATAGACAACCATTAATGTATGTAAGATGCTCCTCATTATTTCTAGTTATAGCTTGCACCAACTTGTAAAAATTGAAAGAGGCCCACTTCATGTTTCATATATTTTTTACATCAGCCAATGAAAACAAATAGGAAGCACTTATATATGAACCACATGGGGGATAAAGTAGTGTTCCAATACAAAACAATGTGAATGCAATTTTGAAATATTCATCGAAACTTTTATGCATTAATAAAACTTCTTCAACCCTTTTTATGTGAATGCACCTATTTGTTGCATGAAACATCTCACACAATCCTTGTATGTTCGACCTCTCCCTTTGTACAACTACATTTAAATCTTCGTCTTTTATTCCCATAATGCTACTAAGAACTTGAGGATTTACTGAATCAGGTATTATTACACAATACTCGATAAATTAGCATATCAATTTTTATATATCTCAAAAAAATTATTTTCCACAATAATTTCACGTTTACCTCTTCATTGGCTAATTTTATTTCCTCTCTTTCCTCATGTTCTGCTCCATTCTCAGCTTTGCATCACCATTGACATTGTAATTATAAAATTGCTCGACATGACATATTTAATTGAACTCATTCAAGTACTTTATGTACAAAACATATTTAGTTTTTTAATCCCTGAATCTCTTTGTCCTTTCTCTTTCATCACTATTGAATTCCTTGCAGATCCACATTGCATCCTGCACATTTAACATATCCATATCTGCTAACTACTTTCTCTCTCAACATCTATGTACCTCCTTCACTAACGATATCATAAGGCAAAATAATATTGACAGAAATACTACCTTTTTCAAGACTGCATTATAACTGGATTTATGCTCCTTTTATTCCACTTATGCAACGTTGCAACTTTGTATTCTTTATTAACATCTCACGTATTTCACATTCCTTTTTTGCTCTCTAAAGCTCTTTTCACATCACTATGTAAGTTAGCTATATTGTCCATGACCAATAGTTAAACAAATCTTTCGACTTCTTACCCCTTTTTTCAAATTCACTTTTGTTATTTTGATTTTTTTGCTATTTTTCACAGTTTCACCTAATTGATCAGTCAACATTACAGTCCCATTGTCTTCGTTCTCACTACAACATCAACTGGGCCACCACCTCTTGCTTGTCTCGGTTCGTTTATTTTTTTATTGGACTTTTTTTTAAATCATGTGGTTGTTATTTTCTTCCTCTTATTTAATTCCACCTGGTCTATCAACATACTACGTGCACTGTAGTTGTGGCCTTAATCTTGATTTGCAGGGAAAAAAAAGTTGAGAAATAGAACTCACAATTTGCGTGCGTTCTGCTGGAAACTTAATTAGTTTCTCATTAGTAAATTCTGGCATAATCTCTTTGATTTCTCTTGCATTTGAATGAATGGATGAGTGTTAATGCATGCAATGATCTCTTGACTTTCATGCATCCACAATAAATGCTACTTCAAAGGCATGATAAAATGTCAGCAAGCTTGGTCCAAGTTATCATGCTTATTTGGTGGCTGCAAGATATGTTCGTCCAGATTTTGGACCGTTTTCTTTGACAATGGGAAAGCCCCAATATCTATAAATTGAGAACTCACTGAAGTGCGAAGAGAGACAGAAGTGAATAACCAGAGAGTTAATGAAAAGAGAGTGCACTGAATGTGTGGGAAGGTTTAGGTGTGAGATAAAATAATCTAAGTGTATGATTGTAATAATTTTTTATATGGTGAAATTTTTTTATCTCATCGTCTTTGGCGGCCGTAGCTTTTTATTCCAGAACTTTTCAAATAAATCTTGTGCTGTGTGATTGGTGTATTATCCATTTTATTTTTCTGTTGATTATGTTAGACATGTTGCTAGCAGTGGTCTTGGGTGGGAACCAAAAATTGGTAATTGTTTTTAACTCTGTTATGAATAGAGCATGAAGGGACTCACTTATCTAATTATGTTTTTTATGCTTATGGTTGACTTGATTTCATCATGTCCCTCTCCTTTATCAAAGTTGTATATGTTGGAGTATCAAGTTCATCACAAGGATCATATTATGGCTAAGGAAGGAAGACAGCTCATTGGCTGCACTCAAGTGTATCAGAGTATTTGGATTCAAGACGGTTAGATGGTTGTTACAGATGTAACGCTGTTGTTGTGTAACAGTATGCCATGCTGGCAAGTGTGCTATAACAGATTGCCGAGCTGGCACTAATTATTTTAAACTAATATTAGTGATTAGTCTGGAGTGGGAATTATTGGTAAAAAATTTGGTTTAACAAAATATGATTCTTAACCCTTGCAATTAGAGGCTAGTGTTATTCAGTTTTAGTTATAACACCATGCAACAAGTCTTGGTGGGTTCCAATTAATATATGATCATTCTCAATTTTTAATAGTTCGTAATTAAAAATTCCTATATCACAATTGGAATTGGAATTTGCAAACATGCCAAACCGAGTTAAATCAAACCTATAAATTTGAGGTCTACGACAGACTTCTGACAAATTAAAATTTAAAACGATTAATTAAATGCTAGACAAAATTTAGCCTATAAATATTCCTGACCACATGATGAATGAAATTATAACATCCTAACTGGTTATTTTTTCAATTTCTTTTTATATATCTTTGAAACTTCTAGTTTCCTAACATATTATTCTCAATTTGTGTAAATTATTATTTTTTAAATATTAGGGCAACAATAAGTATAAAAATAAAATGCACTCATTTAATGAAAATTTTTCTAGATGCTTCAATGGCAGAATCTCATTGGTTTATTTCTCTCACGCTTTAGATTCAAGATTCAATTTCAAACCAACAACGAATGAACAGTATAAACCTTAATTAACAAACTTGCTTCGGTGGGACCGTATAATCATCTCTTATGTCGGAATTTAAACTTAAACAAAGCTCCCCACCCCGCGTCCCCAACTTTCTTTATATTTCCAAACAAACCCCTACCAAATCCAGATAATTTCCTTCACTTTTCTCGTATAAATAAAGAAGACGATGATTCCTACAAAGCCAAGTGAGTCAAGTGAGCGTTATGGCCATGGGACATTGGATCAAACTACTGGAATGTAAAGCAAAATTAACCAATTAAACTAAATTAGATCCAACCAATCGAATCGGTTTTGTGTGACTCAAAAAATAAATAAATATATAAAACAACACAATTATCATATTAATGGGGCGCTGTTAAATTCAATCAGTAAATACCTTTTTTTTTTTTTCATTTTCAATAAATGCTTAATATGAAAAACAATATGCCCATTGAGCACTGTTTAAATCATTCAATGAAAATAAGTACTTCTATAAAAAAAACAATCATTCCCTAGTTTATTTACACGCAAAGAACTTTCTTACTCGGCTCGGCGGCCAATCCTTTAAAATTTGTTAAAATTCATTTAATTGACGAATGTGACATGACTCGATAAATCGTTTAATTTGTATAATTGATAAAAATTAATTTGAACTTCAAGTAATGTAGATAGAATGATTAATTTTGCGAATATTTAGATAATTGATATATGCCATGTTACTATGAGTGAATGAAGTGTATCGTAGAAATCACAATGCTTGTATTAGAAATTTTAGGTGTGAATCTATTTAGTGTTAGGTTATACATAAAAATAGTTATCAACCTGTCTTGTTTCTCATTTTACTTAATTATCATAAATTTGACTCACCATTAATTATGAATGAAGAGTTTGTTGGAAAAATATGGTCTTCCGTTTACTATAAAAAAAAATAGTGTGATTTAATTATTTTTCCATTTGCTTGATGACTGGAAAATTATGAAATACTTTGGCAAATAAGATAATTATAAACATCATTTTGAAAATCCATGACCATAGTTGTGATGTGTCTTTATAAATCACTAATACAAAATTAATTTCTATCAAAATTACCAATTGCTTTTCTGAACAGAGCATGAAGATATCACTTATCTAGATTTGCTTCTTATGCTTTCACTTCACTTGATTCATCCTGTCCCTCCTTTAACAGTATGCCATGCAGATTACTGAGCTGTGGCCATTGATTGCAAACGAATTATTGGTAATCAATCTAGAGTGAGATAAGATAAATGACATGGCAATAAAAATGAAAATCGATAAGATCGGTAAACGAATAAAGTGAGATAGGATACATGAGATATGACCAGGAGAAGGTGTTGGAGCGGACCAAATGGAGGTGGAAGAGAAAATAGCAGAGGTTTGGGGCAAGGCTTTCCAGTAACTGGTCCACACAGATTTGAGTTGTTATCAAAAATGCAATTGGCAAACTGAAAAAAAAAAAAAAAACTACTTTTGGATTCATTTAAGGCACTATCAATACTCACCAGACATTGCAAGGTGTCATCTAAAAGGCGAAAAAATAAAAAGTCATGGATCCATCAATTTCTAGCTTCTAGTTAGAAATAAATCTCCTGATAAATACTTAAACAAATCCTTACTTTTTCTTCGTTTTTGACAATAATATCTTTATAACTATTCTTGTAGATATTAGTAAAAAGAATAAATGTTAATTTAACAAGTTAGCCTTAAAAATAAAATATAAATTTTTATGTTATTATTTTACTTTTAAGAAAAGTTCGTAAATTAATTTTTTATAAATAATTTTTTGTAAGATTGTTGCTAAAATATTAAACATAGCTTTAAATTAGTTGATATTAATTTATTTACTAATAATATCGCAACATTCAATTCAAGTCTAATTCCATTGAATTATTTAGTTGATATTAATTTATTTACTAATTCGGTTGAATTAGTTTAGTAGAGAAGCAAAATTCGGCTTGCTCCCTAGAGAACCCGGATTTGGCGCATGATGTTGTGATGATTTGTTTTCTTGTCTTCTTCATTCAAGTCTTGTAATGAGGTTATTTCTTTTCATCTATGTGGAGAGTCTATGTAGATCTTGGATCACTAGATATTGAATAATTGTAATTTATCACTTTGCGAAGTGCCTTGAGGATCATAGATCAAGAGGGGTAGCAGTTATTCAAGAGTAGCAAATTCAGTCTGAGGTTAAGTAAGTTGTATGGTAATACACTGTAAGTGAGAGTCTTAAGTTTAGTAAATCCATAGGTTGTAACATCTCAACTTAGTGAATCACTCTTCATCTAAGCATACCATCGTGGATGTAGGATTGATTAATCCGAACCATGTAAAAATCTCTGTGTTATTTAATTTCTGCAATTTATTGTTTTTAGCAAAATTAATGTTTTTTATGCGAATAAACAGTAATGTGGACAATACTCATGAACAGTAACTGTAAACAGTACTCGTGAATAGTAACTGTGAACAATATTTTCGAAAATTTAATTTAGTTTAATTAATTTTGTGTTTTAAATATAATTAAGTTAATTATATTAGAGATTTTCTCATTCTTCACTCTGTTAAGGAATTTAATTAATTAAGTCGTTAATTAATTAGTTTTAGGGTTTTAGAAATTACCAACATCTATTTGTAATAGATCTAAATTCCTTTCATTATGGATAATTTGGCCTTTTTGTTTTTTATACTTAGGGTGAAAATAGTCAAATTAAAATTATGTTAAAACAACATTAAAGATCAACAATAGCCAAGAGACTCGTAATTGAAAGGATTTAATTAATTAATTGTTTAAACTTTTTCTTTATTTTAATATTTTGAAAAATAAGGTGAATTTCTGTAAATAATTTTCTGAATTGCAACTAATAATTTCCCATAATTAAATTAAGGGAATTGTTGTAAATGTTTGAATTCTCATTTTGGTGGGGAATCCCACATTGAAAATTTGACAACCCCTCTCCCTTTGATTAGCCTATAAATATGTGTATTATATGTTAATATATGTAAGTTGAAAATTAATGAAAACAAAAGAGTTTATAATATAATTGTTATAAGCTCATTGTGAGGTACTTGTTTCAAGTGTCTCCATTAGTATAAAATTTTATCTACTGGGTTACGTAATAAGGTACGCTAATCTATTCTATCTATTTATTTATTTTATAACACGTTATCAGCACGATAGCTTCTTTCGTATGAATAGTTTAGGTCTTGTTTGTAAGCATGCTTGTTATGGTTGCTTTGTCATATGTTAGATTTACATATTCGATCTAATTATTGTTAGACAATAGATATTTACGAAGTATACTTAATCTTTTCACATGATAAGCATGACATATAGATTATTGCTCGCATAAATGGTAGTATGAACTCGAAGTTCTAACTACTATAAAGTAATTGATAAATTTCCTCTACTTTATAATAAGGTACTCGAAAATGTCGAACCTTACAAATCAGTAAATTCCCGCCCTAGAAGTTTCCTAAGAAACTATCTAACCTGGGCCCTGGATGTTAAGATGCATCTGCAAGCCATGAATCTAGAAGATACCATAAAGGCAAGGAATAATGCATCAAGGCAAGATAAGGCAAAAGCAATGATTTTCCTCAGACATCATTTACAGGAGAGCCTGAAGACTCAATACCTAACTGAGGAAGATCCATTAGTTCTATGGAAGAATCGAAAGAGAGATATGACCATCGAAGGATATATTCCTCCCACGAGCCGAGTATGAATGGTCGCAATTGAGACTACAAGATTTCACCAAAGTGCATGATTATAATTCTCGAATTATATCGTATCACCTCACAAATGAAATTGTGTGGTGTGGAAATTAACGAGAATGCTATGCTAGAAAAGACGCTCTCGACCTTCCATGCATCAAGTCCGGTTCTCACAGCAACAATGAGATCGAGAGCGTCGATACACGAAATATTCGTAATTAATATCCAGTCTCTTAGTGGTCGAACAAAATAATGAGCTGCTTTTGAAAAATCATGAGATGCGACCAACTGGTTCTCAAGCATTTCTTGAAGCAAATGCAAATGCTCATAATAGTTATAGACGCAATAGAAGAGGAAGACGTGGTCGTGGTTATTATCCTCATGATGGTCATAGACACTCTGGACATCGAAACAACAACAATAGACGCCACCAGAAGTGGAATGTCTATAAAAGACAAGACGATAAAAGCCCAGAAAAGAAAGATGTCAGACGTGAATCTCCTAAGAAAGACAATGACAATATATGTTATCGATGTGGAGGAAAAGGACATTGGTCGCGTACCTGTCGTACGGAAAAACATCTGGTAGATCTCTACCAAGCATCCAGGAAGGGCAAAGGGAAGATTGAAACCAATTTGGTTAATGATTCTGATCCTATTGATCTGAGTACCCACCTCGATGCTAGTGACTTCTTGACTGGAAATAGGAGTGAGAATATTGATTAAGTTATCATAATCATGCTTGTATTATGTTGTAATAGATTTTTATAATTTTGTGACTAGACTTATATTATCCTAAACTAGTGTTACCTTTTGTGTTTTTCTACATCTTATAATATGCATGTATTTAAACTTTTATAAGGTTATGGATTTTAGAAATAAATTATCTGTTTTGGGAGCGAAAACTGGGGATGTATGTTTGGCTGATAGTGCAACCACACACACTATTCTTCAAGACCAGAAGTATTTCTTAGAGATAAAAGAATTTGAAGGAAAGGTAAACACTATATCTGGTCCTGCAGACCTGATAGAAGGCTCTGGAAGAGCTATAATCCTGTTAGCAAGTGGAACAAAATTGATAATTGAGAAAGCTTTATTTTCGGCAAGATCCAGAAGAAATCTGCTGAGTTTTAGTGATATCCGCCGAAATGGATATCATATTGAGACATTAAATGAGAATAATATAGAGTATCTGAGCATTACTAAAAATGTCTCGGAAAAGAAATACATTTTAGAGAAACTCCCAAATTTTCTCATCCGGATTATATTACACAATCATAAATGCCATAGAAAGCCATGCGGTAATGAACCGTAAGTTCATAGATCCAAAATTATTTATGCTATGGCATGATCGTCTTGGACATCCAGGATCTACGATGATGCGTAGAATAATTGAGAATTCTCATGGACATCCACTAAAGAACCAGAAGATTCTTTCATCAAATGAAATTGTTTGCACTGCTTGCTCACAGGGAAAATTTGTGATTAGGCCATCCCCATCAAAGGTTGATATTGAATCTCCATCCCTTTTACAAAGGATTCAAGGAGATATTTGTGGACCAATTCATCCACCTAGTGGACCATTTCGCTACTTTATGGTTTTGATTGATGCATCTGCACGATGGTCACATGTATGTTTACTATCTACACGCAATGTTGCTTTTGCGAGATTATTGGCCCAAATCATAAGATTAAGAGCACAATTCCCAGACCATCCAATCAAAACCATATGTGTAGACAATGCTGGTGAATTTACATCTAAGACTTTTGACGACTACTGTACATCAGTGGGAATCGATGTTGAATATCCAGTTCCTTATGTACATACACAAAATGGGTTGGCATAATCATTGATTAAGCGATTACAAATAATTGCTCGGACTTTGCTCATGCGCACAAAGTTACCATTATCTATTTGGGGCCATGTTGTTTTGCATGCCTTTGCAAAGATTGATTCGTCTCGGGCCCACCGCTTATCATCAATATTCTCCATCCCAACTTGTACTTGGTCATCACCGATATTTCCTATCTACGCACCTTTGGTTGTCTTGTGTTTGTGCCCATACCACCTCCTCAACGCACAAAGATGGGATCTCAACGACGTTTGGGAATATATGTTGGTTTTAACTCACCTTCTATTATCGTATTTAGAACCCCCGACGGGTGATCTTTTCACCGCACGTTTACTGATTGTCATTTTGATGAGACAGCTTTTCCCATCATTAGGGGAGAGAAGCCTCCCGAAGTAAGGCATGAGTTAATTTGGAAAGTTCCCACTATGTCTCACTTAGATCCTCGTACTAATCAAAGTGAGAATGAAGTGCGAAGGATAGTACATTTGCAACAGATTGCAAATCAATTACCGATGCATTTGTAGATGCGTCAAAGGTAACCAAGTCATATATACTGCTGCTAATACACCAGCCGGGTGATTGTTCTGCCGAACAGTCAAGTGCAAAGGCAACTAATGAGTTATGTATTGTACGCCGAAGCGTGGTAGACCACTTGGTTGTAAAGATACTATTCCCCCAAGAGGAAAACGAAAAATCGGGATCCCGTTGAAAATGAAGCTCGAGCATTAGGTATTCCCACATTAATTGAATTATCGGTTCCGGAAGAACGATAGTCCCTGCGAGAGACACATGTCCCCGAAGCGACGAAAGTCCCCAGAGACAATAGCCCCCGAAGAGGCACAAGATTTTAGAAATAAAGAAAAGTCTACAAATTTTACTTATACGAATGAAATGTGGGACCGTAATAAAATCATCATCGACAATATATTTTCTTTTACGGTAGCTACCGAAATTACAAAAGAGTTTGAGCCTCAAACCGTCGATGAGTGTAGACAAAGACATGATTGGCCCCAATGGAAAGAAGCAATTCAAGCGAATTGAATTCTTTGGCCAAACGCCAAGTATTTGGACCTGTAGTCCAGACACCAGAAGATGTCAAACCCGTTGGATATAAATGGGTATTTGTACGAAAACGTAATGAGCATAATGAAATCACTAGATACAAAGCACGACTAGTCGCACAAGGTTTCTCACGAGACCTGGTATTGATTATGAGGATACATATTCTCCAAGAGATGGATACCATTACGTTTCGATTCTTGATCGCTTTAGCGCCTCGAAAGACTAGACATGCGCCTAATGGATGTAGTGATCTGCGTACTTATATGGGTCACTTGACACCGATATTTTTATGAGAGTCCCCGAAGGATTCAAGATGCCTGAAGCATTAAAAGTAAAAGATCGTAACTTATGTTCGATCAAGTTGCAACGATCATTATATGGGTTGAAACAATCAGGACGCATGTGGTACAATCGTTTGAGTGAGTATTTGATTAAAGAAGGATACAAAAATGATCCTGTTTGTCCATGCGTATTCATCGAAAAATCAATCCGGATTTGCAATTATAGCGCTTTATGTTGATGATATGAATTTGATAGGAACTCTGAAGAGCTCCTCAAGATCACTTGAATATTTGAAAAAGGAATTTGAGATGAAAGACTTGGGAAAAACTAAATACTGCCTCGGCCTGCAGATCGAGCATAAGATAAATGGGATACTTATCCACCAGTCTGCATATGTTGAGAAAATCTTGAAAAAATTTAATATGGATAAGGCATATCCTTTAAGTACTCCCATGATTGTACGATCTCTTGATCCTAAAAAGGATCCATTCAAAGCCCAAAGATGATGATGAAGAAACACTTGGTCCGTAAGTACCGTATCTCGAATGCAATAGGTGCATTATTGTATTTAGCTCAATGCACTAGACCGGACATCGCATTCGCGGTAAACCTGTTAGCGAGGTATAGCTCAAAGACCAACAAGACGACATTGGAATGGCATCAAGCATATCTTTCGATATCTCCGTGGAGCAACCGATTTGGGATTATTCTATTCAAATGAACTAACACATAATCCCTGGTCTTATTGGATATCTTGTGCCGGCTATCCGTCTGATCCCCACAAGGCTCGTTCACAAACAAAGTTATGTTTTTACTTATAATGGTACTTTGCAATTTCATGGCGATCTACAAAGCAAACTTTTGTTGCCACCTCTTCTAATCATTCGAGAGATCCTTGCACCGCATGAGGCAAGCGAGAGAATGTGTTTGGTTGAGGTCTATTATTCATCATATTCGAGAGCACGTGCAATTTGACCTCCGTAATAGATATTCCAACAATTATCTATGAAGATAATGTCGCTTGTATTGCTCAAATTAGAGGAGGATACATTAAGGGAGATAGAACTAAGCACATCTCACCAAAGTTTTTCTACACCCATGAGCTACAAAGAAGACAAGAAAATTGATATCAAGCGATTCGCTCCACCGATAATTTTGCTTTGATCTTTTCACTAAAGCTTTGCCCACATCAACGTTTGAAAAATTAGTCCATAATATTGGCATGCGTCGACTCAAAGAAATTGACATAAGCCATTTGATGAAATACTTCATCCAGGGGAGCATATTTTGAAGATAAAGGTTTTTGTTTGCTATATTTGACAAATGTGCACTCGTACTCTTTTCCTTCGACCAGGTTTTGTCCCCCTGGGTTTTACTTGGCAAGGTTTTAACGAGGCGAGATTAAGCACATCCAATACATGTATGCAACAAAATGATGAATCCAAAAGGGGGAGTGTTGTAAATGTTTGAATTCTCATTTTGGTGGGGAATCCCACATTGAAAATTTGACAACCCCTCTCCCTTTGATTAGCCTATAAATATGTGTATTATATGTTAATATATGTAAGTTGAAAATTAATGAAAACAAAAGAGTTTATAATATAATTGTTATAAGCTCATTGTGAGGTATTGTTTCAAGTGTCTCCATTAGTATAAAATTTTATCTACTGGGTTACGTAATAAGGTACGCTAATCTATTCTATCTATTTATTTATTTTATAACAGGAATGACCTTATTATTCTTTTCAACTATTTACAGATGAGGGGTCAGGTCATGAGTTTTGGGTCCTTATCTAATTTTTTTTTTATCCTCAAATTTTTGGGACACTTTGATGAAATAAAAATTATATTCTTGACAATAATTAGGAGTAAATTAAAGTTTACAACAGAGAGGTACTTTAAAGATATTCAATTCATTAAAAGATAAATTAAAATTAACATTGCTTTCGCTGGAAGACAAATTTTCACTTCCCGTACACTTACATGAGGGCTGTTCTGGTGCATGCAGTTGCGCTCTCTTATGGTGCACGACAGCACGACTACACTTGTGTCTGCTTCCCATTAGGGAATGTGGCCCTGCAGTTTAGCTTCCCACTGGCACGCGCACAGTGCGCGATGCGTGCACTATATTATCATGCACACTTACATTGCACAATGACTTCCGCCAAATATGAATGGTTATGTTTCTTTAACTATAACTTGAATTAGAATTATAACGACATCATAACACTGTTGTCTAATCTAACTATTTTCGCAAAACAAAACAAAATAAGAAAGGCTATACAGAAATTAGAAACCAAACGAGTCACTAACTAGTCCTATTGTAAAATGTTTCTAGGATCATTGCCAGCTCAAAACTAGTTATGAAAAGTTTTCTCAGTACGGATTTTATCTAGGTGTAATGGTAGGGATGACTCCACTAACAAGATTGCTACCAGAGACATCTGATGAAACATATGGCTTCAGCATTGAGGTTGAAGATGGTGGAGTTTCTTCTTTTGATGTGGGTTCACTAGTTATGAATTCAGTACTTTTCGTATCAGACTCCGGCATCATATTCCATATGCTCTCAAGTTCTCTCATAACCTCCGACATTGAAGGTCTTGCATCTGTCTCATCTTGACAACATTTCAAGGCCAATTTAATGAATTTCTCCACACATTCCGAAGGATAAGAACCCATATTCCCATCAATCACTGAGAAGATCATACCGGATTGATACGCAATATTTACCTGATTTCAAATTAAATCATGCAAGACGCATTGATTATAATTTTGTGTTCAATCATATTTTCTTGAAGCAGTAAATTTTACTTAAAAGTACCAAGGAATGATCAGTAAGGTAATACCTCTCGAACAATGTTTTTGCCATGTGAGATCGGCTGCATACCAGTCAAGAGTTCCAAAAATACCACTCCAAGGCTATACACATCACTCTTGTCCGTCAATTTATGAGTTAAGAAGTACTCCGGATCAAGGTAACCCTGGAAAGGTTATACAAAAGTTAACAAATTATTATCAATTAGCAAAACCATTTCTTTATTTGATGTATTGTTTAATTGACAACGAATTATAACTTCATTTTGAAAAAAAGATTAACTGATGTGTCAACTAATTATTTGTACAAAGTGGCTAGCAGCCCATCAAGAAGATGCATGCAAAGTAATTGTTATTGTGTTTGAACAAATACTTTTGGAATCACAAACTCATTATGCATGGCTAATAATTATTCTACAATTAATCATGTGCGCATGACAAAATTTCTAAAGGTTGACTTGTAGATCATATATATGTGGATACTGCAAATTGAAAGCAGAGATATGAATAAAATCAAATTATAATCCCTTGTTAAGCTAACAACAAGCCTTACCGGAGTTCCCTTTACAACTGTAGATACATGAGCTGGTACAATCCCTTCAATATCAGGAACAGGTGCAAGTCGTGAAAGTCCAAAATCAGCAACCTTGGCTGTGAACTTATGGTCCAACAATATGTTGCTGGCCTTAATATCTCGGTGGAATACTGGAGGATCAGCTTCTGTATGCAGGTAGAGAATACCCCTGGATGAACCCAGGGCAATCGACAGTCTCATTGCAAACCCCAAAGATTCTTTAGACTTAGCTGTCACACCATTTGCATCAACCAGTTACTAGAGCTTACCATACCGGCATATTGAGTTACAAAAACATGAATATGTGTGTCCTATTTTGCTCAGAATAGGCAGCAAAGAACTTACAAGAAAAATTATATCTACCACAGCAATTTTTTTAATGCAATTTTAACTGCCTTTAATATATCCCAAAGTAAGAAAAAGCAAATTCCAGTGTAGAGTATACTAAAAAGTACCAGAAAGCTGATCCCTCAGAGTGCCATTTGACATAAACTCATACGCCAACATCTGCATGCATAGCAAAAAGACACGTGAAGTTTTTTGGAATAAAAATTTCCAACACGTGCAATAACAGAGAATATGATGAAAATGAATAAATTTTGGCATACTTGTGACATTTTAGTAATATGTTACTGCTACGACGAAGTAAAATGAAGGATAATTAGTTGACATTCATGAAAAAGTATTTCATGAATTATGAGTTCGATACATCCTGTTTAGGTTCCATCTAAGTTCACCATGAAAGGATAGATATTATAAAAAAATTTGTTGCATATACGATATTAACCAAAATTTTACTTTCTGCATTTCAGCAAGATAAATATTATTCTCAGCTCAGTTAAATTTTCTTCAGTGCTCCACTATTTGAAGTAAATAGCTTTACATCTTTAATATTTGCTATCTAATATTTAAAATTTTGGTCAGATGCATCAAATTCCTAAGTGGATATGAACTTATTTCTTACCTTCGTTAATGTTGCACATTATTTGTCAAGTGTGGAGATGGGACAAACCAATTTGATGGAAAATTGAAAATAAAAATAAATAAATATACAATTTGAGAGGAAGTACCTGTTCCCCTTCTTCATCACAGTATCCAACCAAAGATACAAGGTTCCGATGATGTAATCTTGACAAAAATTGTATCTCTGTTAAGAACTCCTTCTCTCCCTGCAAAGATCCCTCTTGGGCACGCTTTACAGCAACAACTGTGCCATCAGCAAGAATACCTTTATAGACCTTTCCATACCCACCTTGGCCAATTTGAGAGGAGCTATCAAAATTGTTTGTAGCTAAGGCCATTTCCCCATAAGTGAAACTTCTCACACCATCAATTTTAATGGAGGTCTTAGATGCTGCACATAGTTAAAATACTAATGTTGAGATTTTAACATTTAAACAGCAAACCGCATGCATAAAGAATTTCTAATAGTTTATCATAAACACACGCACTGGTTTATAAGTTTCAAAATGAAATTCTTCAATATGAAACTTGGAAAAAGGAACCAAAAGATCTTTTGGAAATAGCATCCAGTTGAGACCAAATTTAATTTTGATCACAAGTTTTATAAAACAATTAAAATGGAAATAGTGGAAGACCTTAACTTTAGTTCTGAAGGATATAAATTAGAAACCAATGATTGAAATAAAATGGTTAACATATAAAATAAGGTTAGACTTTGCAGACAAATAAAAGTTGAGAGTTAGGACATAGGAGAGATGCAAGATACTTACAGCGACGTCTTCTTGAAATTGCATGATAATTCTTCATATGTGCCCTGACGATAAGAAGTGAAACAATTGCCGATAACGTAACTGCACCTGCAATGGCCCCAAGAATTATGCCAGCCAGTGCCGCCTTGCTTATGCCAGAATTGCGAGATGAAGGAAACACTGTCACCAGCACAAACAAGTCATGCTACCATATTCGTTACATATGTGGCTACATGCAAAGAGTGATATGCCTGATCCAAAGTTAATCTGTGCTAAAGCCATCCCGACAACAATATGAATTTGGAACTGCCATTTTGGATATAATATTGCTCATGACACAATCTCCCATGAACCAAAAATCATCTATAACTATGCACAACCAATAGTTAGTTACCATGATAGCCCTTATAGCATTCCCACAACAAGTGCACCAAAGTACTTTCTAAAAGGGTCATCAAGGCGAGGGAGAAGCCAAAGAAAGGAAAAACCCAGTCATTGACATACACACATTACGGAACAATGACAAACACATAAATGCTTTAAAATGCACTCCAAAAGGACAGGTCATTGTCTTGCAATTTTAGTAGAGAGGGCTTTTCAGATCAATACTAATAGAAAGGAAACTTAGGCAAAACAATCAGGTCAAACTTTAGAGTTGGGTATGTTCGCTACCCAGATAACCCCAGTCGTTAGGCACTCAATAAATTGTGAAAAATTAAGTAATAACAAGAAGTTCAAATAAAACATATCAGATAAAGTTTCTGAGACAGACCATCCTTGTAAGGGCCCTGTAGGGTGAAGTTGATTAGTTCATAAGGGCCAAATATGTCGCTATCAGGAATATTCCATCCTGTGAACATGCTTCTGATTCGTCGAACCTCACTAGCATTGAAAACATATGAATTTCCACTGTTATTATCATATACAGGAAAAAACTTCAAGTACATTTTCAGTCGAGGTCCCTTTTCCCAGCGAAATGATTCAATATCCAGTTGATAAAGATTCAAATTGAGACCAGAGGTCAGATACTCCTCAAACGAATCCTTATATGCAGGAAAATATGACAATCCAGGACTTTTTAGCCGGTATCCGACAAGAAGAGGGGCAGCACAGAAACAATGAATAGGGGAAGTTCGTGAATATTCATAATCAGCTGGGCATGATTGAGGACGACAGTCAAGAGTGGAGTTTGTTGATCTATCAATTTCATTCTCATTATCATTGTGAGATCCACAAAACTGGTCTGCGTTGGCGTTCAAACACAAGGGATTTCCTCCTAGCCTGTGTATTATTAAAAGCATGTAGTCTGTTAGACCTTCAAGTTGTAAAACTAAAAAAAAAAGTTTCTCGCTATCATCATCAACATCATTAGCTGCATTTATTGTTATAGGCTCGTCTTTCTTAAGGAGTCACATTCGTGAAATTAAATTTCATAGCATACAAAGATCTGTTGTGTATCAAAGTATATCCATATTGAAGAGTATAAAATAGGAAGCAAAGGCAAAGGCAAACCGGACAGTGACATTGGGAGGGATGTTAAAACTGCCCGAAATATTTGAAAGATTATTGTTCTCAAAATCCCTGCAAAAGAAAACAGTGCAGATAAGATAATTTAGCCAAATCAAGTACAGGATGCTGAAGTATGGAAAATCACCCAGAAAGCTGTTGCTTTTTTGAGCTCAAAGGAGTATGTTGAAATTAGAAAAGGAAATCAACTTTTTTTCCCCTAACATGATGCTTTTTTACCATTACATGAGAACACAAGCATGTAGATAAGCTCATCACGCGGGCACACACACACACACACAAAAATTAGCCAGAGAAATATGTAATTTCATCACTTTAGGTCTTACAAGATAAATGTCTCGGTTGCATTTAAAGTCCTGCTCTGCCAAATGGAGGATGGAATGGAGCCACTAAGTGAATTATTTGCTATCAACCTGCCATGAGAATGACCATAAGAAAAAGCTATTTATTTTGTTACAATAGTTCAATTGAATCACATTGCTCACATTCAAGCAACTTCAGATACTTGTATTCATAGACTGAGACCAGGAAATTCAATATGCTAATTTAAAATAATATTTCACAAACCACAACAACCAAATGAAAGCAAGAAAGAGCACTTGGGTGAATACTCACAATCTTTGCAGATGGGGAAGGCCCGAAAAGTTGGACGGAATTGTTCCTGTGAGCTTGTTGTTGGATAGTATGCTGCACAAATAGATAGGATATAGTTTCAAATCATCAGTAATAGTCTACAGAATTCTCCACAACTTAAAATTGGTTATTAGTAAAACATCTAAAATTTATCTTACAGAAAAATGCCAAGAACACAAAGATTGTAAATTATTTGCAAGATGGAGAATCTTACATGGTCGTGATATTCAAAGAGAGCTTGCCCGGAGGTATAGATCCATTTAGTTGGTTTGAACTTAAGTCTCTGACATTAATCAAGTATAAAGAAAAAATAAAATACCAATGCAGTTGCACATTTATAATTGGAAAGCCCATGCCCATGGAGAAAATGACTTAGTATGGAACACCCATTCTATGTACTTACAGATAACCAAGGTTTGGTATCCGGCTCAGATCAGGCATTGGCCCTTGCAAGCTGCAATTTCTGAGACTCCTGACAAATCCAACCGGAGAAATAGCCAATTTTTTTAATAGGAAAATTTATCTACTATAATCAAGGGCATGCTTCTTAATTGTCATCAATCCTATAAAGATTCTAAGACCGTGGATTGTCAATTATGCAAGTTAAAGAATTACAACTCCATTCAGGCTGATTCTTTACTTCAAAATAAAAAATTTAGACAACAATGGATCAACAATTGTGAATCTGATTCTTAAAGATTTTACTCAGTGGACTCCACATCTGGAAATTGCAATAAGATGCAGTAATGCCTTTATCTAAGGTTAAGCAACTGAATGCCTGAGTTATAAGAACAGTTCCAATTGTAGTCTACAGATAATGAACGAAGCATTAGAAATTTGTTTCGAAGAATATGCATACATTGTGTCCATTTTTCATTGTACTTATTTTGACCAACTTTTCCTATTTAGTTTCATTTTGCATCTTAAAGATTGTGAGATCATAATACTTTCAGCCTCACATCCCAACACTTGCATCTTACACCAAAGTGAAACAGAGAGGTCTGGATGTTGGTTAAGCTCCATGCTCTTGATCTACTTACAAACAAGAGAAAAGATTTAGCATTTACAATTTCAACAATTTGGACATGTTACTGTAAGAAGCTGGTATTGTAGTCCCTTCAAAGTTGTTGTTATCGAGTTGTCTGCAAAAGAAAGAAAGACAACAACATTAAGAAACCTGTCAAAATTTTGCTCATATAATGAATAAAAATATATACGTAAACCTTTGAATACATCTGAATTTTCAGCTTAACTTTCCACGATCTCCTCCCTTTAAACCTCTCCCACCACTTCATCATTTATAAAATGAGAAGTAGCCCAAATCATTCCTTCAATTTTAGAGATATTACTCCTTTTCACAACCACCCTCTTGGATTCAAGGTTCAACTAAAGGACACAACTGGCTATATATTCTATAAACAAAGTGAACATTTATAGATTTATCACCATTGTATTCATCGTCAACAGTTAATACACCCTTCAATTTTTCCTTCCAAGTCTCACTCTTCCAGTGGTTCTTTCTCTTATGGCAGTTTTTAATTTATTTATCCATTTTTGTTTTCAGAAATGCTAGGTTCATTATTTCATATTAAGCATTTCTACTTTAATTGGTAACTCTTTTCATCCTGCCATTAATGCATAAGTACTGTTATTATTGGAACAAGTTGAGTTACAGTTTTGATTGGTGAAAGAGAAATGCTATGCTTTAATTCAAGAAATTTATCAATTGCGGTAAATTCCAAAATACTCAGGCTACAGATTTCACATTTGCACGCTAGAAATATAAATCAAGATTCTGAAAATTCTAGCAAACATTTGTAATAATAAGTTTAATTCAAGAAAAAAAAACAAACAAACAAAAGAAATCCACAAACACAAAGAGCTAAATAAGGTAAATTTTACATTTGAAAGGATATAAAAATGCTACTACTTCCAGGGAAGTAAGAGAACATACAGGATCAGTAATTTTGGCAATTTGGAGAGCTCTGGTGGAAGAGACCCATTTAAGTTGTTATTGTCAAGAAGCCTGCAAAGATTCACTTCGTTAACAAGGAAGAGACGTGTACTACAATGAAACAAAAGTTGAAGACTCTTGAAAATCTTGATTATATTAAAAATAAATGACACATTCAATATTCTAGAAAGTTAGCAACAATCTACTTACATGTGAACAAGACTTGGCAATCTGGAGAGTTCAGGTGGGATTTGCCCGCTAATTGAATTGTTGTTCATGTGGCTATTCAAGAACAAGAAAATAAAAAGGAATAAGAAACACCAAAAAAGAAAAAAAAGATGGTAAAACAGCTAAACAAACTAGCAGCGGTTTTTGGATATGTAGAATCAGAAAACCCTCACAAATGCTTCGTTTTGTTCAAGTTTGCAAATGATTTAGGAAGTGGGCCAGAAATGTGATTCTGGTCAATTTGTATTCTGTCCAAATTTGGAAGATATCCCAGCTCTTCAGGCAAGGAACCTGTTAATTCATTTCCATTCAGGAGCCTGGAAACAAAGAATATCAAATTATAGTGTCTGAAATGTCAAAATATGACCAAAATACAAAAGCAACAACTCCACACAAAATTAGTCCAGATATTAATACAGATAACACATGCAATTCAGAAAAAATGAACCCCTGCGAAATACACAATAATGACAATATAGATGTATTTAATAGCATCAAAATAGACAAATAAAACAATATTTCAAAAATGAAATGGAGCCTCAAGTCAGGCCAGGAAAAAGCAACCAAACTTACAAGAGTTCCAAAGATTTGATGTTTCCTATTTCCTTTGGTATACTCCCACTCATTTTGTTCCACATGAAATCCCTTTAACATAGATAGAACAAACTATATCAGAAGGAAATGAGATTATTTAAAACAGATAGAGGGTTCGTTTTAGCATAATGTAATGTTCATAATAAATTGAGCCTCACAATATTCTCAAATAAGATAAGCGTCCAAGCTCTGGTGATAAGTTTCCCGACAGATTCAAGTTCAAAAGTTGCCTGCAAAGAACAGAACAATAATTGAGCTTTTTGAAAAAAATTTAAAAGTGCTAAAGAGCTATCAATAGGTAAGTTTAGTAGATGATTCACTAGACATCTAAAAGTTAATGAATTAATCTCTGTATATGTTGGTGAAGATTCTTTGCTAAAGATGAGCCTCTTGCCGTTTCTATGTTGAATATCCTAATTGAATGTGTGACCCACTTTTGCCTTAATATTAATAGAGCGGCAACAAGAATTATTACACAAAAGTCGTGTCATATGCAGGTGACAGAGAATACTTCAACAACCATGTTATCAAAATTAGAAAAAGGCTGAAATTGTACAATTCTCGAAGATGTAGATAGCCATCATCCATTGTTGTATTGAAGCACAAAACTCCAGTCCAATTTGATGTACACGGGTCTCCTCGATTCCAATTACTCAATTTGTTATAGTCATCAACCAAACTCTTCTTGATGCTACGCAATGCGCTGACTGCGAATTGATGCAAGTGTTAGTAAATAACCCCTCCAAAAAAAAAAAAAATTCATAAATTTCATTGCTACTACATTCTTGATTAAAAACTACTTTCATCATCAATAGACCACCTACTAGAAAGCAACACAACCAACGAATAAACCATATAACATGAAACGTAGAATTGGGCAAAAGCAAAATCAATCACCTTCAATGGGGTCGGTTATGGAATCATCATCTGCAGCTACAACAAGTTTTGAAGAAGACCAACACAAGCACAAGAACAAGAACAAAACAGCTGCTCTCGATGAAAACATCTTTGACTTTGAAGTATCCGGTCGAATACAGTGCCTGAAAACAAGAAAAAATGAGTAACAAAAATCTTCAAAAGCCAGACCCATATAAACAAAACAAATAGCTCCAAGCACTTACAAACAAGTGAAAAAAGACAAAAGGGAATTATACTTTGCAGTTCTATAAAGATTTCGCAACAAAGTTAAACTAGAGACAGATAAAGTGTTACCCAAAAAAAAGATAAAAAAAAGATAAAAAAAAGACAGATTAAGTGAATTCTTGAGCTATGAGCTTGTGCATGAAGATATAGGAAAACAGAGCTGATGTGGGTGTTGTGTTTAGTACAATTCTGACCCAGTCGCCATGACGAATTCTGCAATTAATTTAGACACGGATCATAAAATCATAATTTGTAATTGATAAGATGATTGATGGCCACCTTTTTCATTTCTTTTTTCAGTTAATTATTTTTATAATTCAAATTTTCGGGAAATGGCAAAAATGATTATACGAAGCTCTTAAATCTTAATCAGTGGGTATTGGTCTTGACTTTCTGGGCATTTTGATTTCTAATTTTAACAGAGAAATATTTATTTCATTGTTTTGTACTTTCATTTTTTAAAATGGAGATACCAACCTCAACCACCCCAATGCCGATGGCCGTGAGTGCGACTGCGAGGGAGATTTCAAAAAGCAAATTGTAAATAAATGATGACGAAATTGAAACGCAGTTTATAAAGGAGCCTTTTGAACGAATGCTTCCATGTGACTTTACTTAGGGGTAAAATCGGTGGTACCCCTGTCGTTTTACTTTATTGCAAAAAATTAAACAAATTCATATTATTTTATTTTTTACAAACCTTAAACTATATCCTCCACTGACCCACCAAAGTTGTTTGCCAATGATCTTGGGGAGAGCATTAACCCGTTGGGGTTGATTTTATCCAAAAATTGAACCGAATAGAATTCGATTGATTCAAGAAGTTATAAATTAATTGTACGTTTACTAAATGAAAATTGGAATGGGCTAGAATCGAAATGAGTAGGAATGGAGATGGGCTGGAATCGGAATGGAAAAAATAAGTTGTTTACTAGAACTGTAGGAATCAGAATCGGAATGAGCCGGATTATTAATGTATTTACTTTGTCTTATAATCGGAATCGGAATGAGTTAAATGGTAGAAAATTACTCAAAAAGTCCTTAATAATAATAATAATAAAATTATTGTTAATATATTAATTAATTATAATAATTTTTATCATAATGATAATAATATTGTTAATAATAATTATTATTGTTATTATTATTATTATAAACAATAAATAATAATAATAATTATAATAATAATAATAATAAATAAATAACAACAACAATTAATAAGACAAATGGGGCATTTTTGAAAAACAAGAAAAATGGGGCATTTAGGCTCGGTTCAGTTAAAAAAATTTAATAATTTTTCTTTTATATTAGTCAAAAATTTAGATTTTTTACCTAAATTTGATCATTTTTTTAATCCAATTCAATTTGAATCACTAGTGATTTATATTTTATGTAAAAATATTAATATAAAATAATTTTATAACCAAAATGTATTATTGTATATATATAAATGAATAATTTTTCTTTTAAATTTAACATTAAACAGATTGGATTTTTGATTCAGCTCATTTGATTCAAACTAAACTGAATGCCCACTTTTACTTAAAAATTAATTTATATAAAAAAAAAAGACGTATTCAAACCGTTGAATTTTCACTATGATATCATCATAGTTAACATACTTGATCAATAAATTTGTATGAGTGTCAAGTTGTCAATAATAAAATCAGTTAGGGTGACGCAAAGTACCTAGGGTTTGAATTTTACTCGTATAAATAGTAAGAAATTTTTTTAGGCAAGTTATGTTTTTAAAATAAAATAAGTTAATCAACCATTGACCTAGTAAGTAGTTGGCAGTAGTACCCAGGGTTCAAGTGTTCTCATGTGATTATACATTAGGAATAAGCCTTCCATCTTTCATTGGAGTAGATTTTTTGGACTAAACTTTAGATAAATTATACATGTTAAGTTAGGTTTCAACAGATTTTTCATTTACAATATCAATGGAATTAAAATCGCGTTGTAATCTAAAAAAAAAAAAATTAAAAAACCTGTTCAGCTTTTGGTGACACTGTCTTCATCCTAACATGAGATACGTAAACGGAGACTTTTCAGAATATTATTAATAGATAACATTTCGGTTCAATCGTTACTTATGTAAGAAACTTAATATTTTTCATGATACGCGTGTGAAATTGGCATTAGGTGACCTAAACCAAGCAAATTTTACAAAGACAAGTAATGAGGAGGATTAGTTTACTAATTCAGTCGTCAATATTAGTGGTTTGATTTGTATGGATGTCAAACTTATCCACTTAATTTTATTTTATTACCGTAAACACAAATTATCCAATTGACTAATTATGAAATTTTAGTTGATTGCGTAATTACATGTAAGACCTGTTCCATATATGTTCATCATGTTGTCTTCCTTCAGTGGTTCAATGCACGCATGGATTGGAAGTCAACAGTATCTAATTGCCGGTAATTTGAAATCATGCAATCATGTAAAGAAAGCTGTTTAAACACAATTCGGTCAAATTTCGGAGTAAATTCTGAGAAATAAACACATGTATTTTAATTTAGCTTTTCTTCTTAATGTTATTTATTATGACTCCTTTTATTTACAAATATTATTAAAATTGTCAAAAATATAAGGGTTTAAAATCTAATATCAATAAGGTAAAAATGACAAGAAATTTGATGGTAATATTTGCACCCCTACTATTTTTGTAAATCCATCCCATATTTAGGGCGGGTCTATTAACTTAATTCATTGGGGGTAAAAAACTATAATAAAAATTAATAATTTATAAAATTGACTACAAATCAAAATTTCTTTATAAATTTATTCATGTCCAAACAAAATTTTCTTAAAAAATAATACAAAAATAAGGGAAATTTTTTGTTGAGCGGAGTCAATTGCTCACATTGGGCTCTATGTAGATCCGATCATGCCCATATTTAGAAAATAATTACAATAAATTCACAATATTTTATGAAAATTCAAATGAAGAAGAAGTTTGAAGAATTAATTATTTAAATTCATTTTTACTTTTTCTGTGGCAAAGAACTTTTTAACTATATTTGACCTAGAGGCAAAAGTATAAGGAAACTTGGGACTGATGAGCCTTGGAACAAAATTGAAACAAATTGGAATATTTAAATTTCATGAAGGTTTCTCACATCAAAATTTTTCGCCTACATAAAAACAACGAGACCTCATGAAATGGAACATTCAATTCTCTGATTTTTTTTTTCTTTTCTCTGCAAAAACTGCTAATAAATGTCTAAGAGATCATCATTAATTATCTTTATGATAAGATTTTTGTTAAGGCAAACAATTTTGATATTTGTGCCAGTTGAGATATGAAGATAGATCTCTTGGCAGCTTATTTTTATATATAATTTCGTATTATTTTTCTTTTTCTTAATTAAATAAAATGCATGGGTCATCCTCATCTATAGCAATCAATTATGAAACATTTGGTTCGTTGGTAGCTGTCATTACCTATCTTATAATTTAATAACATTAATCAATTGGCTATAAATTGGGGTGGGTGGCAATTGGCAGGATAAATATCTAACCGAAATTATTGGACTCGGATTGGCAAGCTAAGGAAAAAGTATATTAAATCAGTAAACCTAATTTTGATTTCTCACTAACGCTAACGAACATCAAATAGCTTTAAAATTTAAATCACCAAGCAGCTCACAGCTCACAGCCGCTGCTCAACAGACCAGGCGTACATCCTTGCCCAGCCCTATTAATGTTTAGTTGTTAATTGCTATCACTTAAGTGATTTGGTAGTTATTAATGTAATAGCACCAAAAAATTGTCTCATATTCAATTTTAGCAAGAAGGAAGCGGAAACAGCTGCTAGCTATAAATATAATAATATATTAAATGCTACAGAGAATATCGCACCTGATGTCCTTATTTTGAGAATATTATAATCTTTCTTGCACGGACTTTCGACAGCTCAATTATTGCTCAAGTATTTATATGTAAAATTATAAGGAGACTGTTAAATTATATTATAATATAATTTATTTTTTTCACATAAATAATTTTATGTACTATTTATGTGAAGAGAATATGTTATATGCCATGTAATTTAGTATAGTCTAAATTATAATTAATCTCGTGGGATCACGAGGAAAGTTTGACTTTCTCCATGCTATACCAACACTTTTTGGCAGATTGCTTTTAACTCACGTGTATTCTTTTTTTTTTTTCAAATTAAACAATATATATATATATTTATTAAAAAAATCTTATATTCAAATAATTAATACTCCACAAAAGCGGTTAATAATCCTAATCAAATGAATAGCCAGGCCAGTCTGTCAATACTTGTCTTTTATGGGGACCATAGCTTCAGTAGGGAATGAAATACAACATTCTACGTGCCCGATTCCCTAATCCTAAAATTAAGGGTAAAACTAATTAATTGAATTCTAAAATTTATTTTGAATATTTATATTTTACTAAAATTTTATGCTAATAAAAAAACCTTAATGGAATTTAAAAGATAATTTAATATAACGTAATGAAATAATTATTATTCTTTTCACATTGTCATTTTGTCTTCGACCTTTTTTTTATACTTTATTTTTATTGTCTTCAACATCAAAATCTAATCTATCGTTAAAAATAACTGTTTTCAACTTTGATAAATGTGGCACCTATGAAAAATTAAATCAATATTTTTGAACATTATTTGGGACTAATTAGAGAAAGCACGGTGGCCTAAATTCTTCTCAACTTTTTTTGGTTTATGGAACTGATTGCAAAGTTATTGTTTTTGTTGATTACCTAAATTAATCATGCAATTCTATTTTATCAACCAAAGCCATAACTTCTTGGTTGATGTGGAAACGAATCGTCATGAATATGCAAGAATAAAGAACAAAATCCCTCTAATGTTCCAGAGCAGATTGTCAGGAACTTTACACAAACAGATTGTAACGAACATGGATTGATTGCTAAGAACCGTCACGAGCAAATCACCTTCACAAACGGATCGTAACAAGTTTTATGTCACTGATGGTTGGAGGACAATCACAGAGTTGGAAAATCTCCTCAATTCACGAAGCAAGAACCCACTGCCTTATTTTTCCCTTTCTCTCTCACTTTCCTTATGATGTTACTATGATTCTTATGGTACATATAAAACTCTATAGTTTAATTCATTTGATTAGGACAACCCATGAAGTGCTTATATAGTACAATAAGTGTAGTTTAATTTAAATAAACTTCCTATAGTTATTTGAATAAGCCACACCTTATGTTATCAGGATCCAAATAAAACTCTAAGTTTATCTTATAAGAATTCTAGATAAGTCATACAACATTGAACTTATCTTTCACGTTAGATAAAGTCAGCCTGTCATGGGCACCTAAATCTAACATCTCCCACTCACACATGATAGGATGATTGAGTAACCAGAGTAACGAGAGCAGAGTATATTGGCACAATGCCATAACCGCAATATCATACGGGCAAATGCAACGTGTGACCAATGAACAACATAAACTAGAGCTTGCAAATCCAAAAAAAATCTCAATCACACTCTCTGTAATAGATTTAAATAACTTGTTCATCATGTATCCTAGATTTCATTATCCATTATATCGGTACAAACATATTTAATCCCTCAACTAAAAATCATGTTTGACACTGTGGACTTTATGTATTCACAATCGTATTCATCCCTAAGTGGATTATACAACTAGTTGATCGATGAATGCATAAGTCAGATGTAAAGAAAATAAATCTTCCCATCCTACTTATATATTTTAGTTCTAGGCTGGCTGCTTTCTTAGACATGTTTTATGAATCGTATAACTTCAAAAAATATGCTAAAGTAGCTAATGAAAAATAAATCACCAATCATAGTAATAGAAAAAAAATATTTTTTTTGTCATAAAAATATTTTGTTTGTTCACGTAGTCATAGAAAAAAATATGCTAAAGTAGCTAACATCAATCTTTCCCTTCAAGATATAGTCGATGGTGACTAAGGATAACTGTCGAGGTCTTTCTTATACCTCAAAGGAACTTACAGAATGAGGAACCAGGGATTCATTCACTCATTTTCCTTTTTTATCACAAATGCATGCAGGTATGAATCATGTGTTACAGTGAATTCTCTTTACATGAGAGCATATGTCTTACTATTTGCTGTACAGATCTAAAAATAGTCACTATTCAAGCACCCAATTTGAGTCTCAATAAGCTCACCTTCATAAAGCGCCAAATGAACTCGTATATGGCTTAATCAGGTTCTCATCTTGACCTAGTCAAGGTGATATTTTCAAGATTATAAGCTCCATGAGAACATACCGAGTACTTTCACTTAATCTTGTGTCTCATCCTAGCTTGCATTTCGTAGCAACTGAGGCAACTGCTTGTGTAATAGAGTCGGCCAAAACTTGAAGACATATCTTTTAATAATCATGTATTTATGTAATCATGCTAATATCATTAAAGAATAGGTAAAAATTTTATTAAAAAATTATCTAAAAACTAATGAATAAAATCTCATTAAGTATAACTTTACAATCTACGTAATCCCAATGATTTTGTATGTACGAGATAAACATTTCGTGTCCTAACTTTTGTAAATGGGTCTGCAATGATGAAGTGTGTGGATATGTGTTGCATCAACACTTCCTTTTTCACCACAATATCTCTCACAATGTTATACTAACTCTCTATGTGTTTAGACTTGTTGTGGTATTTCACATCTTTGGTAAAAGATATAGCTGCTTAGCTATTACAATATATAGACATTGGCGAGGAGGACTAGTAATGATCTCGAGATCATCTAAGAAACGCCTAAGCCAAACAACCTCTTGTACTCTGGCTGAACATGCTACATATTCTGCTTCTATAGTCGATAGAGCTGTGCATGTCTACTTCTTGCTACTTCATGAGATTACACCGCAACTAAGTAAAAATATGTATACTGAGGTTAATTTATGCTCATTAAGATGGCCTCCCCAATCGGCATTTATGCTCATTAAGATGGCCTCCCCAATCGGCATCTGTGTATTCAATTAATCGTAAATCACCTCTTTGATAACATAAAGAATAGTCGGCAGGGCCTTTTAAATATTCTAAAATTCTTTTGACAGCATTCTAATGTTTGCATCTAGGATTTGATTACTAACCCCACAGCATAGCAAATATCTGGCCTTGTACACATCATAGCGTACATAAGACTTCCAATAGCATTAGAGTACGGAATTCGTGCCATTTCACTACATTCTTTTGGAGTCTTTGGACACATTCAAGTCTAAGAGTTTGTCCCTTCGAGATGGGAGTATCCATGGGCTTACACTTGTCCAATTTAAATTTTTCAAGAATTCTTCTAATATAAAGCTCTTGTGAGAGAGCTAGAAGTTTTCTTAACGATTCTTATAGATTTTAACTCCTAAGATATAAGATGCTTTACCCATATGTTTCATTTCAAAGTTTGAAAATAATAATTCCTTGATGATTTGGACAAACTCTATATTATTTCCAACAAACAATATGTCATCCACATAAAATGATAAGATAACAAAGTTACCTTTATACCTTTTAACATACACACAATGGTCTTTTTCGGTCATCGAGAATTCACAAGTCATTGTAGATTCATGAAACCTAAGGTACCATTGTCTAAAGGACTGTTTCAACCTATATATGGAACTTTTGAGTTTGCAAACTTTGTGTTCTTGGTCTTTAGTTATTTAACCCTCTGGTTGTTCCATGTAAATTTCTTCCTCTAGTCATCCATTGAGGAATGCAGTTTAAACATCCATTTAATGTAATTCAAGGTCTATATGTGCAACGATGGCTAGAATTAATCTTATAGAGGCAAACCTTACTACTAGAGAAAAAGTTTCCTCATAGTCTATACCCTCTTGTTGGGTATATCCTTTTACCACCAGGCGTGCCTTGTCTCTTTCAATTGTGCCATCCGCCTTTCGTTTAACACACAAAACCCATTTGTTTCCAATGGCCTTATAGTTGGGCGGTCGATCAACCAAGTTTCAGAAGTGGTTTGATCTCATAAACTCCATTTCTTCATCCATTGCTTTAATCCATAATTCCTTAGCTAATGATGTGATAGCTTCAATATAACTTCTTGGTTCATCACCACCATATGAAGCAATCATAAATGTCTCCCCCTCAATCTCAAAATGACGACGTGGAATGGTTGTGTGATTACTTCTACGAATTGAGTTATCTTGTGGACTAAGCCCATTTTGTGGTTGACTCCCACTAGGATTAGAATCCCCAGATATATCTAGGTTTATCTCAATTTGTAAATCAGAAGTGTCATTAATCTCTGGATCATTCAACTCATATGGATGGATGTCTTTGTTGACTTCTAAAATGCTAAGGAATTCATTTTCCAAGAATACGACATCTCGTGAATCTATCTCAGTTATAGTTCCATCATCATGTTCACCCATGAACACATACCCTTTAAAGTGTTCTGGATATCTTATAAAGATACATTTCTTTCCTCTTGGACTAAATTTCCCATGTTTATGAGATGGGTTGTGAACATATGCTACAGAACCCCAGGGACGCAAATGAGTAAGTTCATGTTTTCTACCCGTCTATAGCTCATATGAAGTGGAACTTACTAACTTACTCGGAACTCGATTAAGTACATAAGTGGCAGTCAACAATGCATCTCCTTAATAAGAAACTTGAAGATTTTCTTATGCCATCATAGATCTAACCATTTCAAGTAATGTTATATTCCTCCTTTTCGCAAAACCATTTTTTTTGTGGAGTCCTACGAATAGCTAGTTGTCTCTTAATACCTTTATCATTGCATAGTTCCTTGAACTGTTTTGAAAGATATTCTCACCCATGGTCCGTTCTTAGGACTTTGATCTTTTTGTCTAATTGATTTTCTACCAAATTTAAGTATGATCTAAAGTAATCCAATGATTCAAACTTATGAGAAATCAAATAAACATGGCCAAAATGTGGGTAGTCATCAATGAATGTGATAAAATAAATGGCTCTATGTCTAGCCTTCACACTCATTAGCCCATAGATGTTAGAATGGATTATTTGTAATGGAATTTCAGCTCGAGTAGCTTTACCAAATGGTTTTCTAGTTGCTTTTTCTAGCTAGACAATTTTCACAAATAGGCAAGTCAACATTAGCAAGTGAGCCCAATAAGCATTTTCTAGCTAATCTATTCATTCTTTCTTACACTATATGTCCTAGTCTAGCATGCCAAGTATTTACATCCACATATCGAAAAACAACTTTTATTTGAATCATAATAATTAGTATCTAAAACAATAAAATCATCCAACAAATAATCAGTAGAAACTAAAGTTGAAATAAGAACAATTTTTAAACTAACACCATAAAATTGTAATTGATATCCCATCCTAAGAAGAATAGTAATAGAGACTAAGTTTCGTTGGATGTTTGGAGCATAAAGAACATCGTGGAGATAAAGTATTCAGCCACCATGCTACCCTAACTTACAAGTGCCAATTCCTTTAGCTTCAACCCTTAAGTTGTTTCCCACGTATATCCATTTAGTTCCTTGAATAATCTGACGATATTCCACCAATGCTCCATGATCTCTGGCTATGTGGTCTGTCGCTCCTGAGTCTATAGTCCACAAAGGATGAGATTAGGTTAGAAAAACAGAACTTGTCATATAGTTACAACTTGAATTTGTGGAGATGAATTGTACTTTTTTTGGCTCAGTGCATTCACGAGTGAAGTGGCCCATTTTGCCACAATTGTAAAAATACATTTTAGTCTTATCTTTCTACTGACCAATGCGCTTTTCTCTCATGTGTTTTCTGTTATTAGGCTTCCCTTGAGTTGGCGCAATTTTATTTTCCTTATGGAAAGTATTGCTTCCTCTTTTGCGCTTAAAGGCCGAAGCTTATTGGGACTTAGAGTTAGCCATATAGAGTTGGCTAGAAGTTTTAGCATTCTTTAAGTGAGCCATTGCCATTTCATTTGAAATGGCACCATGAGAGGATGCATTCTTAAGTGAAAAGATACATTTTCCATAATGCGTAATTAATTGGACATGTCTTTACAACAAGAAGTCATTTATTTTGAAATTATTCCAAAAATTTATTCATAAATCAATTGTATACCAATTAATAATTCATATTAATTATTAATAATGGATTTCGCTAAGTTGGGTTCTGCTCTCTAATGAAAAGTTCTTCTCAATTCTATGGCAAAATGATAAACTATGCTAAAGTCAAAGTGCTAAACAATCGGCAACTTGCCGGTGGAGGTGTGTTGTTAATTTTATGCAATAGGTGTCAGTGCACAAGTGGACAAAATAAGTAATAAAGTGATAAGTATTGAGATCGTCTCCACAGGGATTGATGTTATCAGACTTGCTACAGCAAGTTATTTAGTGCAATTTTTAAGAATTTAATAAAATTTAAATTAATTAAATGATTTAATAATTCAATAAAACTAATAAAAGACTAAACAAAAAGATCATAAAAGAAAACAGACGTCTAACAAAAGGAAATAATCAATGGCTAATAGGTAGTTTGGTGTCTAAACTCATTTAATGATTATTGACTTTTCTGCAATTTAAGTACAGTTGCTACAGCATCTCCTACAGCACTGGACAAAATCTTAATGCATCCTTAGCTGTCGCTTGTTGGATATTTTATATCTATATTCTTCCTAACAGTGATCAGTTGTTAAGCCAATATCTAAATATAGCATTATACGCTCTTAGAATCTATGAATCCTACAAGGTGAATCCCTATGTCTAGTTCTTCACTAATTCTAGATCAAGCATGACTTTGTTCAAGTTGATAGTAAATCAACAAAGGAAACCTGATCTAAAAATAAGTATTGTTTTGATTTGTTCCACTAAGTAGTTCTTTTTGAGGATCTAACCTAGCTTGTATCCACCAAATAGGTGATCAGTCGAAATAGATAATTGAATTAAGTACAATCAAAACAAAATGCTGTAGCAAACACAGAGTAATAATAATATAAGTCAATAAATCATCAAGTTTATTTAAAACCCAACTACATTGAAATTTAGTTCATGATCACTACAACAAAATCGATTATTACCGAGGGACGCATTCCCTAGGTGTTCCTCTAAATCCCTCGGTAATAGATTTTTTCGGTCGGAATCCGTCGTGAAAACGCTTGTCGTTAATTCTAAATTACCGACAAGCCCTCGAAAATAAGTATTAGTTCCTACGGCAATTTCCCTCAATATAAAAATATTGTCCTCGGTAAAAGTATTCAAACGAGAAAGAAAAACAATTCCTAGGGCTGTTTTTTGTCGATAATAGATAAGTTCCGATGATTTGATTTTGTCAGTACAATGATTTTCCGTCAGAAATATAAATGTCGACGAAATATGGTCCCTTGGAATACAAATTAATCGCTTGGAAATATTTGATTCCAAATATATAAATCCCTCGGAGATAATAAATTTTCCCTCGAAAATGTTGAATATTTACCATTGATATTTTCTTGGAAATAAATGATTTGTCGGAAATCAATAATTAATTTAAAACATTATTTTTCCGTTATTTTTTTTCTTTTTTTCGTTATATCAATTAATTCAGTAGTAAAATTATAGAATCAATGTGTAATAAAATTGAAAAAATTATTATAAAATATCATAAGTTCATTACATTAAAATAATAATCCAATACATGTAACAAAAGCAAAATGTAGTTCATTGATGGTTCAACTTCATACAAAATGAATAATGATTCCTTATCTTGAGCTTTTCTCACACATCAACAGCTAAGATTGTACATTCTTACATTTAAAATATTCCAGGTACTTGGCTCATCCCTTTCAATTTGTTCCTCATCTTCATCCTCTACTCTAGTGTCCTGCATTATTATTTCAAAACCTATTTTATATAAGTACACCATGCTATAATATTAACTAAAGAAAGGGACAATAACACTAAATAAAATTAGTCCAAACACTTGACATATTAAAAACCAAAAAATTTGCAAAGTAGATTAAAAGGCAAACGAGCACTAGCTTATTTAGTCCAACTAAAGAAGAGATGTACTCATGTACAATCCAATCACCAAAGGCAAAAACATCCTGAAACTCAATAAATTTTCACAAACATCATATAACGGCTCAATATAAATAAGTTAATACACAAGCACTACAATCCTTTCCATTACCCAAAATAAATGATATCTTCATGAAACAATCATGGCAACAAAAGAATTCAACCTCATTTCTGATTCTCTATTTTTTCAATCATCATTCTTTTAATAAACTATATGAAACTATCCTTCAAATTATTATCAAACTCAAAAAACCAGAGTCCAAAAATTCTCATACATATGTGTGTGTGTGTTGTTTTCTATCTTATCAAAAGCAATTACCTGCAGCCATTTTTGAAGATTCCATATTAGAAACACAAGCATATTTGTGCTGCTTTTTCTGCTGCTCTAAAGTGCAAAAACAGATGCTGTTTTTCCTGCTCAAAAGTCCAGAAACAGCTGCTGTTCAAAAGTGTAGAAACAACCGCTGTTTCTGCTGTTCAAAAGTGCAGAAACAGCAGCTGTTTCTACTGATCTAAACTGCAGAACAGCTGCTATTTCTGCTGTTCTAAAGTGCAAAAACTCTAACGAAATCCAATTCTTCATTCTCTCCATGATAGCATTAGCAATAAACCTCAAATTATCACAACATCAACTCCTGCACAAGCAAGACCAAAATTCATTAAAAATAAAAAATAATTTGACACAAGCAACTAATAGAAAGACAAAATCAGTAAATGGATATTGCAGCAGTGAATAAGAATCTATAGAGGCTAATAGAATTATAGAAAGAGAGATCAAACTATTTCCAGAATTGTGTAATACATATAGGACTCCATCTCCATGCAATAATGAAACTTGCAAAAGAATTCTAACTATTATAACTTTTAAATTTATACTTTTCAGGAACATATAACAAGATAACTTTAAGTATCCCGGAGAAAATAATGGAGCATAAGCAGTAAAACAATTGCCGTAGACAAAATTTACTCAATGGAAAAGCATTATAATACAAATTGCTAGAAGCACTAGACTAAAAAGAAAATTCAAATAGAGAAATACTAGGAGCCTCTATCTTTTTCTTACCATGCTTGAAATTCAGAGATTCATATGTAGAGTAACCCATTGCTCTTCAAAATAGGCCACAACCTGCCACGAATAAATAAGACATAACAAACATACCACAATTAATACCAAAAGAGCAAAGTACAAGATCATCTTAACAAAATCTACCATAAAATCCACATGTAAATGAATTTAACAAACCTTTGAAAATCATAATGGAAGAATACATTAATATGGAAGGAACATCAATTTATCAATCTATATACCAACAGTATTTTAGTAAAATTAAAAACAGACAAGAAGAAAATTAGCAATGAAACCTCAAATAAGACATGCAAATCAATTAAGAACTAAATTCTTTTGATTAGCCCAGATTCTATTCCTGTACAAATTAGAATTCAATAACATAATCATTCCAACTTTAAGGCATCAACAAAATCACCCTTGATCACTTACCAACTATTGCTCTAATGCTGCATAATAGGAAATGTTATAGTTCCAAAGCTTAATTTGTGAAGAAAGCACAAAGACACTAGATATTAGCAGAGAAGAAGCTAATGCTACTGGACAAGAATTAAAACTATACTTTGCAGAGAAAGAACAGTAACAAAATGAAGAAGCTTAAAAATAGAGCCACAACAGAGCAAGCCTAATAATTTTAAATTTATTATTTTTCTCAAAATGTTTCAGCAACCTAACCCGATTTCCTGCAAATAAGCCACCTGGTTTCAAAAATCACTTATCACTATTGCAATCAAACAACAAAGAAAGAAAAAATTATACGAAATAAACATTGCCTGTGTCCGTGATTAATTTCCTTTTCATTTTCTTTTGGGCTTGGCCAAACAAAAAAGCGTAACTAGTTACACAAAACAAACTTTAGAAGCAAATGGACAATTTCAACTGATTTCAAGCTACAATTTGTAGCAATGTATCACCTAAACATGTGTTCTCTTTCAAGCTAAAATTGTCAGTATGTTACAAAAAACCCAACATTACCTATCATTCAGCTCTTAACAGCTTGTTTATAAGACACCAAACTCTTCAATATAACTCCTAAACATAAACCCATCAACAAAATAGCGAAATATATTCCATCAACAAAACAAAATCAGTAAAATCTACAATCCAGCAAGTATTTGATAAATAAAAAAGTCAAAATTAAAAATATTAAAAGAAAAAAAACTCCAGAACTAATAATATGAAGAAATATGGAAACAGAGACAGAGAAAGGAACGAACCCACTGTAAACGCTAGAATTACCATAACGAGGCCATGATGAATTCGCTCGATGAAGATGATGAAGGCGATGGGTTTTGCGGCTACTGAAATTAAGTTTTGTGGCTTCAATTTGATTCGATTGAAAGACGGAATTAGGTTTTGGTTTTTGGATTTAATGAATTTGAATGGGAGGGAACGTGTTTGACAATGAAATAAAAAGAGGGAACCTATAAAATTTTCCAAGTATTGAATTGCAATGTTCTTTTAAACGACACCGTTAAGAGAAAAAAAATAAATATTTAGTTAATAACAAAAAAGTAAATAGATGACGTAAATATATGATTATTGATTCGCCATTATAAATTAATATTTGATAATTTATTTGAATTAATATTTCAATAATGAAATACTAAATAAATCTATTAAAATTAATTTTTAAGTAGGCTCTATTAAAATTAAATTTTAAGTAGTTTAGTAGCATAATATTTATCTATTATTTACTTTGATTTCACTTAATACAAAATAGTATTATAAATTTGGAACCTAATCTAGTAAGTCTTATCTTACAATTAATATATTCAAATTTTTGCATACCAAATCCTAAAAATTTAAATTAAAGTATTATATGAAGAAAACTTATAATTTGAAATTAGTTGCTTCGATATTACTATGACATAAAAAAAATAATAAGTATAATCAACAACGTGCATTTACAAGTTGTGGTAAAATATTTCACAACATACCAAGATGCACGTTGTTGAATACAAATGACCACGAGCAAAAGAAAGTTGTGGTATATTATTATTAACAACGTGTCTTTCAGAATGCTGCTGAAGATGAAACTTTTAACAACATGCTTAGTGTGCACGTTGTCATTTTGTCTATGAAATCCACCACAATCAGAAAACCGTTGTAGTAATATTTTTAACGACATACCATGAAGCATGGTGTTAAAGATGAACTTTTAGTAATTTTTAGTAACACGCAATCTTAAAACATTGTTCAATACCATATTTTGCAATGCTCATAATATGCACGTTGCTAATTTCTTGTTGTCTTATCTCTTTTGTCTTTTAGTGTAAAAGAAATCCAATATATGAAACTGATGAAGAAAACCTGCTACAATTATATTTTGCTGCTTGAAATAGAAAGTGTCTTGACAAATTCAACATGCAGTAACTAAGGGATTTTTGTTGAATCGTGAATGGTTTTCTCTCTTTAACACGTTTTGATAATTCTTGCTAATGAAGGAACAATAAAGAGTAAATATTGTAAACTAAAATTCTAAATAGAACGCGTTTAACTAAAGAGGAATTAATTACTGATGGGTATTTTTAATTTTATTGCATTTTCCTAAAATTGGACCAATGATTATATATAAAAAAAAAAGTTCTTATTTTTAAGGGATATTGAATTCAGTGGTGAAAGAAACATGATTTATATTACAGAGAGAATTTTTGCTAATTTTCTGAGGGATATAAACTCTAGGTAATATGGCTTCTTATATTTCCAACGATTTCAATTTCCCTTGGAAATATTTAACTTTAGCAAGGGAATCTTTTATTTTTTTCCGAGACATATCAATGTCGTTGGAAGAAAAATTTGGCGCACTAAATTCGTACTAAAAATTATTTATTTTATTGAGGGAATTGTGCTAATTTTCCGAGGGATAATGACTATAGCTAATATGGTTTATTTTTCTTCAATTACCTAAGAAAAAGTTAACTTTAACAAGGGAATTTTCGATTATTTTCGAGAAATATTGCTATCGTCGGTAGTAATTTCCGCACCAAATCCTCGTGCGAAAAATGATAACAACACCGAGGGAATGTTTTCGACTTTTCCGAGGGTATTTATATCATAGGTAATAGTGTTGAGTTTTACCAATAGATTTCAAATTCCCTTGGAAATATATAGATTTAACGAGGGAATGTCTACTTATTTCCGAGTAAATAGGTTCCCTAGGTAATAATATGCTTAGTTTGATTTGATTACCTACGAGTGATAAAAATCCCTAGGAAATTGTATCTTTATCTAGGGATTTTTGGTTCCCTCGAAAAAAGATGGTCGGAAGTACTAATTTTGTTGTAGTGCAATTAATATTGAAACAGTAATAATATTAGTTCTAGCCATCAAATACATCCCAAAGAAAAATAAAAATAAACGAATGAAAGATAGAGATAATGTTCCGCAAAGATGAAGACTTCTCTCTTTTGTTGATTTGCGATCTTTCCTTTTTCTCCACTGAAATCTTTTGTTGCGGCCCTCAAATATTCTTTTTTTTTTGTTATTTTTCCCTTTTATTGTGTGTGGCAGCTCCCTCCAATCAGCCCTCCTCTTTCTAAAAACGTGCTCCTTTTATATCTTAAATTAGGGTTTTCCAAAAAGACAAGTAGATCTCCATGTATCCTTAGGATTATAGGAAATGATCTTTGACTATTATTAAGATTCTAGGAATATATATCCTTATATTTTTCTAATCACGAAAGATCTTTTCCTTTAGATTAATGCATGCCAGGTTTGCCCTATTTTGTCCACCAAATAATAATCAGCTGCAGAAAATTTAGTTGCTTAACTCGCACACATTCGCATCTGTCCTATTTTTGCGTGCTACATGAGTTGCTGCAGCAATGTTTCTGTAGTAATTTCTACAACATCTTCTCTGCTTCAAACTTGATTTATTTCTTCTGCAATTAAGCTCTTTGTCATTCTCTGCAGCTCTGTTGTTACAGCAACCATCTCCATAACCTAAGCTTTTTGGTTACCTACAATAATGCACTTAATAAGAGTACATAATGATCTAAAACAAATAAAATTATTAAAACTAAACCTATTTGGATACTCATGCAAAATGCAGCTAAAGATTAAATAAAAACTCATCATTAACTCTCTAAGTAATACTAATTTAAGCTTAAAAATGCCATGATAACTCTCATTTCATAGAATTATCACACCTCCAAACTTAAACCATTACTTGTCCTCAGGTAATGACAACGACAACAACACTAACACCACAAACACACACAATCATGCAATAAATAACTTAGCTCTGTCACTTAGATTCATTTGACTCATCAACCCTCAAATTTTATTCTTAAACATGCAAAATTATCAACAGCAGCTCTAGTCCTAGATTTGAGTTTTGTTTTGTCCAGAGTGTGTGTGTGTACTTTGATCAAATTCAGAGTTGGTGTAGCAGGACTCAAGTATCATATATATCTCAGAAATAAAACAATAAAAACATATTCATTCATAGGGGAATAAAAGACATAAAGATTTAAAACTGTGCTATAGCAATCATTATTCACTTATTAACATATTTTTTTTATAAGTCAAAAGAAACCTTTAGTATGTCATTATTTGTTAATGTGAATGCCTAACAGGGGTACTGACACCCAATTACTTGATCAATGCACAAATTGGAGTTGCTGCAGCAATGCTCATAACTTTGGCTGCCTTTTTACTCAAGTCTGCATATGGGGTGCATACTCAGCAATAGTTACTCAGCAACTAAGTCATTGGAGTACAATTTATTCTTATTACAGCATAGTTTGTAATAATTTTGAAATTTTTTTTAAATTCCCCCAAACTTGAGCTATTCATATCCATTTTTTTAACTCAACCTGGTTTGCTACAATATACTCACAAAACTCAATCAAAGTTTAAGTGTTAAGACAGAATTTCAACTTTTATCCATAAACTAGTTCTACTTGAAGGTAACTCATCCTATATCTCATCACTCAATTCTTCTTCATTGGGCTTCCTAAATAAAAAATAAGTACTAGATAAACAGAGCTACACACTCAAATAAACATTCATAAAACTGATTTAAAAAAAAAAAAATAAAACTCATTCATTCAACATAAACATATTACTAAATAACATAACCCCTCCAAACTTGAGAGGTGCTGTGTCCTCACATGCACTCTACACAAAACAAATAAAAGATATTCATGTAAATAGTTAATAAACTTAAAAACACGCAAAAATATTTAACACAAAATAAACAAATAAAAATTTCAGAAATTGCATAATAAACTTGAACAGATAAGGGAGACTCCTCTGATGTTGAAACTGTTGCTGAAGCATTAGTTCTGCAGGTTCACATCTTCTTAGTTCCACTTATTAAGCTCTTTTCCTGTGAACTGGGTTGAGCTGCTATCTTTTTCTTTGTTCCTTTGCTTGGACTGATTGGTGGAGTTCTAGCAACTTTTTTAGATTTGGGTAGATTTGACTTTGTTCTCTTTGGCTTTGCCCCGGCTGGCGTTGCAAGCGATGTTGCAGTATTTTCTCTCAATTGACATTGTCTAATTTCCTCCCCATTCAAGTCTTGCATTCAAATTTTCACTCTCTATTTCTGATTCATGATAATGTAATGACCATAAAACAACATTAAAAAACATAAAAATTAGTTGCGTAAATTAAGAAAATAAATAAACAACCAACATTAAACTAAAATGCTTTAAAATCACTTCCCTCATTGGGTTGCCTCCCAATCAGGGCTTAGTTTTAGGCCCTTCAGCGTGACCTTCCTTGATTGCTCAACTTGGATCCTTTAAGAACATATCTTCCCTTGTATTGTTCACAGAAGCTCCCATGTAGTGCTTTACTCTCTGCCCATTAACCTTAAATTCCTCAAGTTCTTCAAATGTTGCAGCCTTGATTTCTCCCTTGTTGCAACAACTGTTTAATCTCTCTGCTACAACAACATCCATGGCACTAACAAAATTACAATCTTCAATTTCATCAGGACTCTTTATGGCCTCTAGTACATTGAATATAACTTGCTGATCGTTAACCCTCATGGTTAATTCCTTTTTTGCTACATCAATCAGAGTCCTGCCCGTGGCTAAAAAAGGTCTACCTAAAATGATAGATACTTCTTTGTCTGCTTCAAAGTCTAGTACTATAAAGTCCACTGGAAAAATAAACTTATCCACTTTTATCAATACATCTTCAATCTTGCCTTCTGGATAAGCATGAGATCTGTCAGCAAGTTGTAAAGCGACTGTTGTTGGTCTGGCTTTTCAAACCCTCAATTGTTTGAACATAGATAATGGCATGAGATTGATGCTTGCTCCCAAATCACAAAGTGCTTTACCACTATATTTGTTGCCTATAGAATATGGAATTGTAAAGCTTCATGTTTCTAAGGCATCCTACTCTGAAGCCTCTAGCTGCTTTCTTGTGTTAGAGCAACTGTTTCAAATTCCCCCAACCTTCTTTTCTTTGTTAAAACATCCTTTAAGAACTTCACATAATTCGACATTTACTCTAGAGTTTCAACAAAAGGGATGTTAATGTGCAATTGTTTCAGCACTTCCAGGAATCTGTTGAACTGCTTTTCTTGTTTCTGTTTTTGGAACATTTGAGGAAAGGGTGGTGGGTACTTCAACTGCTGAGCTGCAGCCGGTTGTGCAGCCTCCTTGCCTTTTACCATGTTTTGGACTGGTGCTGCAGTATCTCTATCAATAGGTGCTGGATCTTCAATTTCTGTAGCTGCTGCAGCATGACTGTTTTCACCCATATATTATTCAGTAAAGGGTAATGGCTCTTCTTTAACTTGAGTTTCTTTTTGGATTGAAGTGGGCTCAACTCTTCTTTTTGGTACACCAATAGGGATGTGAACATCCTTTCCAAATCTTAAGTTAATCACTTTGCAGAGCTCTTCCCTTTTTCTTCTTGGGACGTCTGTATTGCTGGGTAGACTTCCTTGAGGTTTGTTGCTTATTGTTGTAGCAAGCTATCCAATCTGATTCTCTAAGTTTCTTAAGGATGTAGCTTGACTTTGGACAACTGCTTCATTCTTCATAATGTACTCCTTAATCAAAGCTTTAAGGTGGCTGAGTTAATCATTACTATTGTTGCTTTGCTCTTGGTTTGGCTGCTGAATTCCAGGTGGTTGTACAGGTCTTTCTGTCCACTAGATGCTGCAGCAGTCTGATTCTGATGCTGATTTCCGTATGAAAAGTTTGAGGGCTACCTCCATCTAGGATTATAGGCGTTTGAATAACAATTGTTCTGTATGTTGTAATTACCCACATAATTAACTGAGGTAGGATTTCCAGGACAGTTATCAAACAAGTGCCTTCTTCACAATAAACACAAGATATTTTAGCACAACAAGTTGCTAGAGTAGTAGACATAGCCTTTACCATTTTTATCAATGAGGTTACTTAGGCTGATAATGCTGTTAGAGCATCTACATTGTGAACTCTTGCTGGTCCTCTTGCTGCAGCTTGTCTGGTAGATGGCTACTGATAATTATTGTTGGCTATCCTTTCTAAAATCTCATAAGCCTCATTGTAAGACTTAGCTAACAAAGTTCCATTTGCTAAAGCATCTACCATCAATCTAGTGCTTGGGTTCAAGCCATCATAAAAAGTTTCCCACTGAATGCAGCAAGGAATACCATGATGAGGACATTTTCATAGCAACTCTTTAAATATTTCCCATGTATCATACAAACTTTTATCTCCCAATTGATGGAAAGATGTTATTTCGTTTCTCAACTTTGCATTCTTAGTGGGTGGAAAATACTTAATTAAGAATTTATCAGCCAAATCATTCTATGTAGTAATGGAATCAGGTGGTAAAGAATTCAGCCATGCTCTTGCTCTATCTCTTAGAGAAAATGGAAAATGTCTTAGCCTCAATGCTTCCTGTGATGCTCCAGCAATCTTGAAAGCATCACTCACTTCCAAAAACAACTTAAGGTGGAGATGAGGGTCCTCTGATGGCAATCCATTAAACTGTCCCATGGTCTGCAACATTTGAAACATCACTGGTTTAAGTTCAAAATTGGCCACTTGCACTTTGGGTTTAATTATTCTAGGATTTATGGCTTGAGGAGTAAACACCGCATAATCTCCGATCGCTCTGTCTTTGTTATCTGCCATGTTGATAATATTGTTGTTCCCTGGTTGCCCTTCAATATTCTGCCCATTCTGACTTTCTTGACCTCCTTGTGCATTGATTGGTTCGATTAATCCTTGAGGGTTCAAATCTCCTATGTTTGGCAATTCGGCCATGTCTACAATAGATCTTAAATTTCTATGCTCTCTTCTCAAATGTCTTGCTGTTCGTTCTATCTCTAGATCAAACTAATATTTGACAGATTTGTACTTGCGCATGCAATGGTTGCTAGAGCAATTCTGTCAACACAACAAACAAACAAATTAAAAGAAATTTAAATTAACACCAAATAAACTTGAATTCACAAGACACAATAAACAATCAATCCCCAGCAACGGCGCCAAAAATTTGTTGTTAATTTTATGCAATAGGTGTCAGTGCGCAGGTGGACACAACAAGTAATAAAGTGATAAGTATTGAGATCGTCTCCACAGGAATTGGCGTTATCAAACTTGCTACAACAAGTTATTTAGTGTAATTTTTAAGAATTTAATAAAATTTAAATTAAGTAAATGATTTAATAATTCAATAAAATTAATTAAAGACTAAACAAAAAGATCATAAAAGAAAACAGACGTCTAACAAAAGAAAATAATCAATGGCTAATAGGTAGTTTGGTGTCTAAACTCATTTAATGATTATTGACTTTTAAGTACCATTGCTACAGCATCTCCTACAGCATTGGGCAGAATCCTAATGCATCCTCAGCTGTCGTTTGTTGGATATCGTATATCTATATACTTCCTAACAGTGATCAGTTTTTAAGCCAACATCTAAATATAGTATTATACGCTTTTAGAATCTGTGAACCCTACAAGGTGAATCTCTATGTCTAGTTCTTCACTAATTCCAGATCAAGCATGGCCCTATTCAAGTTGATAATAAATCAACTGAGGAAACCCGATCTAAAACTAAGTACTGCTTTGATTTGTTCCAATAAGTAGTCCTTTTTTGAGGATTTAACCTAGCTTGTATCCACTAAATGGGTGATCAGCCGAAATAGGGAATTGAATTAAGCACAATCAAAATAAAATGTTGCAGCAAACACAGAGCAATGATAATATAAGTTAATAAATCATCAAGTTTGTTTAAAATCCAACTACATTGAAATTTAGTTTATGATTCATATTGAAACAGCAATAATATTAGTTCTAGCCATCAAATACATCCTAAAGAAAAATAAAAATAAACGAATGAAAGATAGAGATAGTGTTCCGCAAAGATAAAGACTTCTCCCCTTTGTTGATTTGCAATCCTTCCTTTTTCTCCACTAAATATTCTGTTGCAGCCCTCAAATCTCGTTTTTTTTTTATGTTATTTTTCTTTTTTATTGTGTGTGACGGCTCCCTCCAATCAGCCCTCCTCCTCCTTCTAAAAACGTTCTCCTTTTATATCTTAAATTAGGATTTTTCAAAAAGGCAAGTAGATCTCCATGTATCCTTAGGATTATAGGAAAGAATCTTTGACTATTATTAGAATTTTAGGAATATATATTCTTATCTTTTTCTAATCCATGTATCCTTAGGATTATAGGAATATCTAATCACAGAAGATCTTTTCCTTTAGATTAATGCATGCCACGTCTGCCCTATTTTGTCCACCAAATAATAATCAGCCTTAGAAAATTTAGTTGCTTAACCCGCACATATTTGCATTTGTCCTGTTTTTGCGTGCTACAGGAGTTGCTGCAGTAATGATTGTTGTGGCAATTTCTACAACATCTTCTTTGCTTCAGACTGGATTTATTTCTTCTGTAATTAAGCTCTTTGTTATTCTCTGCAGCTCTATTGTTGCAGCAACCATCTCCATAACTAAAGTTTTTTGGTTACCTACAATAATACACTTAATAAGAGTACATAATGATCTAAAACAAATAAAATTATTAAACTAAACCTAATTAGATACTCATGCAAAATGCAACTAAAAATTAAATAAAAACTTATCATTAACTCTCTAAGTAATACTAATTTAAACCTAAAAATACTATGATAACTCTCATTTCATAGAATTATTAAGGTTCAACTTAAATTTAAATTTAAAATAGTTTCAAAATTTATAAAAAAAAATAGCATAGCACTTATATGAAGAAGGGTGCACCAGACCACTGAGAACATGTCATTTGGTATGTTTGATAGGTCCCACAATAGAACCTATAAATTAAATAATATCAGACTGATATCATTTAATATAAAGATTTATAGATCCATTGCGGGATTCATTAGACCTACTAGATGGCAATTCCTCAATGGGCCATTGTACCACCTTAGCATAATAAGGTGGTGCACCTAGCCCACTTAAGTTTTTCTCCACCTAAAGGATGAGACAAAATTGTAATATTTATCCTGCTCACATACTTAAAGTGAAGGTAGGATTAAGAATTTGCCTTGGTCCAATCTAGTTTTAAAATAAGGCGTAAAAGTATGTCTCGAATCGGTCTCTAACAGAATGAGATCCTACAAAATCCCACTCTGACGGGAAAATTTGCCATATATACTTCTTCCTATAATATAGAAAATTAAAATTGTAGTTGGTACTTATTTGGAAGAGAATAGAATAAATATAGAATTAAACTTAATTGTTTGGTTTGCAGATGAATTTTAAGAGGAAAGAAATTATAAATATAAATATTTTAACTGGACTAAAATGTCATTTTAGTATTTATTTCTTAAATTCAATTATTTGTTTTAAAATTTAATTTATTTAGTACTCACAATTAGAAATGTTAATAGGAATAAGATCTTTAAAAATAAATATTAATAAGTGTATAAATAAATTTGTTAGTAATTTAAGTATCATTTGCTACCCCAGGGTTTTCATAAAGTTGTTTCAAGTAATTCAAATCCTAAGAAGGTAAGGACTAAAAAGAGTAACTTTGACTTTGTTCACTCCCCTACCTTTTTAAAATAATTAAAAATAATTTTCACTTGTTAATGGCTTATAAACTAAATATGTTTTAATTTATACCGTTGGGAAATTTTACATTTACCACTTAATTTTCATTCTTGCAATGACTGTATAGCACTAGAGGCATTATTTATTTGCCTATAAATTATCAATGTCATTAATACTGTTAAGAATATATTTACGTCATAAGGGCAATCCCACCATTTGATAAAAAAAAAAAAAACACGACATCACTTTACAAATTAAAACGATATCTTTTACATTAAATATATATAAAAAAAGGTATGGACAGTTTTGTAAATAATTTTTTATTATTTTTTCATTGGTTGGGGTTATTTATGCTCCCAATAATACCCTCAACACCTATTTACTAAATATACCAACTATTTAATTTTGAAAATTAAAATTTCATTCATAAAAACACTTAAATGCCAAGAACATCCTCAAAGAGTTTTCTATCATCAACTAACACTCTCAAATTTTTTCTTGATCCATTTTCCTCCTTTCTTTACCAAAATCTTCTAATGAAATCCATTAATTTATAGTCAAATCAATTTTTCTATTCTCTTTCTCTTCCTTCTAGTTTTCCATCATAATCTCATCATTGGGAAAAAAGAAAACCAACGAATCTTGGTAATGGAGGGACAAAATTTGATTCGTCCTTTTGTTTTTGTGCATGTCAATCATACATGTTCAAGAAATAGACAACAGATAAAAAAAATTCTCGAAAGATTTAAGAGATAGGCTAACAGATAAAAAAATAGATGAGAGAAAAGAATTTAAAAGTGTACCAAAATTTCTTTTTAAAAAGTTTTCCATTTTTATTTTAATTTTCTTTTTCATAAACCTAGTTAAAGGATGGGTTTCATAAAACTCAATCTAGATCTTTGACATGATGTAATATCACAAAGAAAAAAATTGAGAATGTAGTCATATCTCTTTTAAAGGAAAAGAATTGAAGAATGTACTCATAAAGTCTAGTTATTTTACCTAAGGGGTTAGTAACCGTGCATTTTTGTCTTTATAGCGATTCAGCCGTTGGATAGCTAGCAAAAAAATCTAACGGATGATAGTTAACATTTTAAAAACTGTAATCAGTGGGTTTTTTAAAGAAGCAATCCAACAAGATAACTTAGAAATAAAGGTTTTTTTTTTTTGTTACTCTCATTTAGTCCGGTTTGGAATTGTCTTGGCGAATGAAGACTGTAGTCGGCTTTTTTTTTTTTTTTTTTGTCTTCGTACAGAGTTTAGAAAAGCTAGAATCAAGGCTTGATTCTTATAATTTGGGTTTTGTTTAGCTGAATTAAGGATTCATTTTTTCTTTTTTGTCAATTCCTAGAATAATGGCTTGATTCTCTTATATAAGGTTTTGTTCGGGAGATTGGGGTTTTGTTTTTTCTTCTACATAATGTCAGAATAACAACATTCGAGTTCGTGCACCACTGAAATAACTAGGTGATAAGCGCATATTTTCTATATAACTAGGTGATAAGCGCATATTTTCTATATATTTTATTATTAATTTCTCCATTTTTTTCTTGTTTTGGTATTAAATATTATAATTAGTTTAGTTAATTTTTAATTTAGTTATTTTATTAAATTATATTTTATTATATTAATTATTAATCTTAATTTTTATATTTTGTTATTTTAGGTATATTATAGGATTAAAGAGGAATTAAATCGGAATATTCGGAAAGAAATCTACTCAAAAGAATCAAAAGGAGAAAAAAATAAAGAGATTTAATTGAATAAGTCAAGGAATATTTGATTTAATTAAATCATCATGCATGGCTTACATTATAGGAAACAAATTGCATGTGCATGGCTATTACCGAAGCCAATTCATGCACATGCATAAGTTCCTTTTGGCCATCACGTGAAGAAGAGTTGGCAAAGGTCGGTGGCTTCAAGTGGGCTTCACGTGCAAGGCTAAATGGAAAGCAAATTAATTGCTTAGAGATCTGATTCGGCCAAGCAATCCAAATCCAATAAGAATTCGCTGTGTACTATAAAAGCATAAGACAAGCGGCAATTGAAGAAGGATTTCGGTAGCCACAAGACATAAAGAGAATTCGGCAGCCAAGAATTAAAGACAAGCAGCAGCCGCAGAGGAAAATAAAGAGAAGCCGAAGGAATTAATTTGGAGCAGAGCTAGCCTCTTGAATTATTTTCTATGACTGGTTTTATCTATTCTTTTATTCTCAATTCAGTTATGTTAGGCTAAATTTTCATTTTGGTTAAGGGTTAATTCAAAACCCCAGACATACTATTTAATTAATAATTAAATTCTATCATTAAATTTCTTTAATTGAGATTGTTTATGTTCTTCTGTTATTAAGGTTTATGATTTTATTCTTGACTTGTTTAAGTGGCCAATTAGATAGGACTTGAATAAATTCTATTGCTAGATTAAAATTCTTGATCCGTTATTATCTTGATATTTTAATCATTAGTAGTAGATTGGAATCCATGATTCAATTAGAGAACATAACCTAGGTTAAACACTTGTGTGTTTATTGCCTAGATCAACCTAAAATCTTTCTCTGCTTAATGCTTCCGTTATCTTAAATTTAGAGAGCTTATTCTAAATTATTTAACGATTAGAGATTAGGTGAAGAGCTTGTTTTGCCTAACGACTCAGTAAGGAAAGATAGGGATTAACAGAGCTTATTGTTATCTACTGTTGATAGTTTCAATGGAAATTGATGATAGAATGAATATTCTATGGATGTTTGGTGGTGGCGAATGATCATTTGACCAAAGTTTTCATTATTATTACTTCTTCCTCATTTAATTAGAGTTCCTTTTAAATTATTAATTTCGTAATTTTAGTTTCTCTATTTTGTGCTATTTAATTAAAAATTCATAAAACCCCCATTTATTTATAATTGGTATTTATTATTATTATTATTTTATTTTAAGTCTTTGTTTTAAAGTTGATAATAAATAAAACTAACTAGTCTTCGTGGGATCGATCCTTACTTTTCCTATATTAACTATTTATATTATTAGTAAGGTTTTAAATTTGGTGTACCCTAACGACACTACCACTAGGGATATTCTGTAGCAGCATTAATAGAGAGGATTGTTCTGAGATCGTATACTTAGTATTGGCTGTCAATCAGTTTTCAGTGAGTGAGTAATCGCATCTTGAGGTGCTTTTTTGCTAATGAATTTCATTTTTTGGGCTGTTCATTATTCTGCATGTGCATAAATATGTGGTGGTAAGTGACTAGATGGGCATAAAGTGGTAGAAATGGGCATATGCTAGATTTGGATTAGAAAACTCTATCTTTTAACTTGTAAAATACACAATAGCCGATTTGTAGTATTCTTATGTGTTTGGCTACTGATGAGGAATCTTTATTAAATATGGATTTGGTTGGGTTTTTTTGTTTTCATTATTCTCTGGAAATGTTCTATTGTATAAAATGGGCTGTACAACATATATTAGATGTAAGTAATCTCAATTAATTAGCTTCTTATGACAAGACTGCATTAAACAATATGTAATGTATTCGCATATTTCCAGAGACCTCCCCTGACATTAATATTCCGTTTCGTATAAATTGGGTAGACGAGGACAAAATCGTAATTGAACACATTATGATAAAGAAATTCAAACAAATTTAATATTTTCACTTTGTAATAAACTGAAGCACGCTTTTACTTAACAAACATCAACAAAAAATGAAAAATACTCGTCTTTCCTCCATCAAATCTGAAGCAAGCAAGCTTAAAACACATTTCATTTTCTCTGTTAGTGCTTTGATCAAGTACTTTGGCCACAAATTAAAGACATTGACAATGAAGCTGATGACTCCAATATCGACAATGAACAATTCACGATGGTGAGGTGAGAGAGCACTGACTAGTGGGTTTCGCCGGCGACCGACCAAACTATTTTCAAGCAATCAATAAGGTATGAATCAGATTCTTTCAAGCATGTTAGTTTTATTAGTTGAAATTGGAAGTCTTGGTGACAAATTGAAAAATGGGTCTTGAAAATTATTTGAGATTGTTGTTGTTGCTTCTGATTTTTTCCATCGATTATTATTAGTGGTAGTTAAATGAGTACATTGCAAATGCTTATTGAAGATAGAGCTAAGTCAAATATCTCTGCTTTCTTGTGATTGAAAATTGGACTTGAAAATTTTTTTAACTATTTTTGGCTGCTGCTTCTGATTTTTGTCCATGGATTCGTGATAGTTGTAGTTAAATTATAGATGAAAATGCATGTTGTAGATAGCTTTAAGAAGGTTAGTAATGCTAAAGAATTTTGACATGATTTATTTCACAATCTTTTCCTCTTTACCCTTGAAGTTTTGATCTTAGGAATGCTTATATAATGACTATTTAAGATTTGTTTCCCACTCTGTGTGCTTCTGCAAGTTGATCAGAATTTTTGTTTGCATTGCTATGATGAATGTAGATGTTCCTCTTATCATTGTTTATATAGAAAGATTACTAATCTACCCCTTGGCACTGTTAGTAGATGCAAGACGTCTAAAGAAGATCTAGTGTTTGAAAAGGAGCTTTTGAATGATGAAAAGCAATGTGCAAAGCATATTATGCTTGTTGACTTGGGAAGGAATGATGTTGGAAAAATTAATTCTTAATTTTATTTAGTGAAGCTTTCTTTTTCCTGTTTCACGAACTTGTCCGTCTTGGTTTTGTGGCCATAGATTTGATTTTGAGGTGACGTTCTTGAAACCTGGTTTTGTGAAGGTTGAAAAGCTCATGAATATTGAACATTATTCTCATGTCATGCACATAAACCCAACAACATGTGTTTATATTTATCTATTTCTCAATTAGCAAAATATCTGTTTGGCTTTGCAGGTTACTAGAGAGTTGCTCGATTATTTAACTAGCTGGGATGCTTTGCGTGCAACACCACCTATTGGGACTGTTAGTGGAGTACCCAAAGTATGCCTATAATATATCATATGAGTGTTTTGATTATTCATTCTTCTAAATTCTTAGATGTTCTCAATTTTGTTTTTTGGTTGTAGTTCAATCTTATAAAAAAGAAAAAAACTCTGAACTTTTTATTTGGGTGAGATATTCTAATTCTCATTATCTGCTCTGATTTAACTAAAGTGAAAGCCAGGGAGTTAATTAATGAGCTGGAAGTCAAAAGGTGTGGGCCCTATAATGGTGGAGTTGGAGGCGTTTTTTTTTTTTTACTGGTGATATGGACATTGCCTTTGCTCTTAGAGCTATATTCTTCTAAACTGCAAGATTTTTTCCATGTTTGAATTAAAGGCCGGGCTTTGGCAACTTGGAATTCATCCAGCAGAGCGATATAAAACAGCTTTCTGTATCCTTAATGCTCATTACCAGTGGACGGTAATGCCTTTCGGTCTTAAAGTGGCACCTTCGCTTTTTCAAAAGGCGATGACACGGATCTTCGAGCCTATCCTCCACCATGCTCTTATCTATATAGATGACATCCTTTTGTTTTCTACTGATCACGAGGCACACATGGAATTACTTTCCACGTTTCACCAGATTGTGGATCAGTATGGCATTATGTTGTCGGCAAAGAAGAGCACTTTAGGCTAGACATCAGTTGAATTTCTTGGTATGGTCTTAAAAGATGGAAAGTATCATCCTAGGCCACATATCGCCTAAAAATTGTTACACTTTCCAGATCACAATCTCACAAGAAAATAATTACAGTAATTTCTAGGCATCATCAATTACCTACGTGAATTTTTACCACATCTTGCGGTCCACACCAGCCCTCTCTCATTGATGATGAAAAAGATTGCCCCTCCTTGGGGACCAGCTCGACAACAGCTGTCCAGCAGCTAAAGCAGATAGCTCAACAGCCTCCTCCACTCAAAATACCAACTGTCAGTCGACGAATCCTACAAACGGATGCTAGTAATGAGTACTGGGGAGCTGTTCTCTTTGAAGAAATTAATGGTCATGAATTCTACTATGCCCATGCCAGTGGTCAATTTAAGAATTCTGAAAAGCACTACCACGTTATCTACAAGGAGACTTTGGTAGTCAAATACGGCATTCAAAAGTTTGAATTTCACCCAATCGGACATAACTTTCTGATTAGACAATTCAGCTTTTCCTAGTATACTGAACTTAAAAAACAAGATGCTACCAGACAAGCATCTTCTCAGATTAAAAAATTGGTTTGTCAAGTATGACTTCACAGTTCAGCATATAAAAGGGGATAAGAACCTAATCCATGATCTTCTCACTCTACCCCTTCTATTTACAACCCTGGTCACATCTGTTTCTACCTTCCCTCTCATAGCTATGGCTTCGCCTCTTCCTAACACAGCAGCTACTAAAAAGACTTTTCCTCTGAACCTCTCTTTTCATTCTCTTCATCAGATTCACGACTTTGCCAAAAAGTTTCTATTTCAATACTTCACCAATATCTACTGTGCTCAACTCGCTGATTTTCCCAATTGCCATCATGAGCATATTTTTCTCACAAGTTTTACCATTGATCCTAAACGGGATATCACAGAGGACGAACTTTGGTTCATTTGGTGCCTTACAACTTTGTATGCCACAAAGTTGGTATTTTCTTTCCATGCAATCCAGACTCTCCTCAACAGTCCTCCTCTTGCAGGTTCTCTCTTATGGACTATGTTCGAATGCTTCTCTCCCATCCCTTGGTGGAGAAGACAATTCCTACAGATTGCTGAAAGACTCCATTTCTCTCAGATTCTTGATTATGAAAAGGATAAGTTCCCCTCAGTTTTCATTATTCATAGGGCATATTTCCAACATCCTGCTACAAAGTCATTTTGGACACAGGACTAGGCATATGAATGGAAAACTCTTCCTCATCCTTTTCCTCTTCAGTATGACCCCACAACTGTTAGAAAACTCCAGCACTTCCTCCTCGAACTGAATCATGTTACTACTCCAGCAACAGATATTCAATACACTTCCTTGGGACCTCAACATGAAGTCCTCTCAGTTCCATCCTTTAGTGAAAATTCAAGTGGACTCTTGTTCAAAGAAGAACGCCCAGATTACACCAACATCATGTACCAGGACTCACAAGATCTTTACGAAGACTTTTCTCTAGTCTTCTCTCAGTCCTGCCAACCTCCTCAATCTACTAGCTCTTCCTCCTACACTGTAGAATACCCACCAGAACCTACCTATTCCTCGTACGCTGTAGAACACCCACCAGAATCTACTTACAAAATGTTTTGCAAATAAGGTGATAGTGATGATGACACCAACAATGAAAATGACATCATGAACCTGTTCCCATCTCACTTTATGTAATGGTTTTGCTTTTTCTGGGTTTACTTTTGAAAAAGCCACTTTATGACTTTTGTTTGTTTGTAATAATGTGGCTAGAGGTCCTACCATTATCGTTTGTTTGTTTACTTTTTCGAAAGTCACTTTATGACTTTTGTTGCTTTCTTAAAGTCACTTTATGACTTTTGTTTGCTTTCTCCTTTTGTGGCTAGGGGCCCTGTCCTACCATGTGTGTTTGTTGGTTTGATTGACGGAGCTTTTCATATATATAGGACACTCCTCCCCTTTTGTAAGATAAGCTTAAAAAAGGAGAAGCTTGAAATGAAAAACATAAGCCTTATGCTTTCTTCTAAATTTTCTTTTGTTTACTCTAAGTATTCCAGAAGTTAGACTCTTATCTAAATTTGTTCATCTCTATTCTAGTTGAGTACGTCCTATACACATACCTTGTGTAGGTTTCCATATAGCAGAAGATTATCCAACTTTTCAAACCTTTAATCAGTCTAGAAGGATGACTGTTACTCCATTGTTCATGTTCACAATAGCCAACGGACTGGCGCTCAGATAACTAGTATATAGAACCCAGGTATCTTCATTCTGGTTTTTGGTATTTGTTGGTTCTGGTATATAGGCTGGAAACCCGAGGGCACGGGCTATTGGCCCAAAGGATAATTAAGTTCGTCATCTCTCTGGTCTAACAACGTTACCGTACTCACACTAACTGGTAATTTTATAAGAACTACTTTGTGAAGAATACCTCCTTTAATGATCAAATTGTATGTCATTATTGCAATCAAAATGGTCATTGAAAAATAGATGTCCTGTAAAAAGAAATGCATATTATGGAGTAAAATGTGTTTGGGTTCCAAAAGGAACCATTGCTAACATTTAAGGACCCAAAAATATTTGGGTACCAAAAGGCACAACTTGAATATTTTTTTGTAGGTACCACAATCAAGGAATGAGGGGGAGTTCCTTGATGAAAGCTTGTGGGGGTAATAACTTGATCATGATGCGAGGCAAGATGTTTTAATTGTTTTGGTAACAAATCTTGCATGGTCATTTACTTTAAATTTAGTATATGTCTCATACCCAGTCTATGATATTATGGCATTAAATGCATTAGCATAATGTGGGACGATTATTTTGTCTATTGATTATGTTGAGTAAATCATGGATAGTAGCTTGAAATTGTGAAAACATGCTTGAGGATAACTTTGAGTGCATATGGAAGGACATATATATGATGATAGCATTGTATACTTATCATGATGAATTTATTTGATTTTGATGATCTACACATTATCATTATGCTCTCATGTCTTGCTTAAGTTTTAATGATGTAAAAGGGAGATTAGTATATACATTTTGAAGTATAAATGTATGTGTTGAGCTTTATGTGTTTGAATATGTTTGGATACATAATAGTGACACACACGCACACTCGTAAGGGGAGTTGAAAGTTAAACTTTGTCTTTTTTATTTTTGTAACATATGCATATAATTAGGGGGAGTCTTGATAAAGGCTCAAAATACATGATGTGTTTTGATGATTATACTCTACATGATGAAGTTGATCTTATGAGTATTTATAAATGTGAATGAATGCATTTTTGTTTTACTTTAAATGATATTGAAAGAGGGAGAAATACATGTATATGTTGTCTTGATTTTTAAATTGTGATTATTAATTATTCATGCATTACTCACTTTTTGGAAATTTATAGGGGGAGATGCTTTATTGTTCAAATTTTGATGATGTCAAAAGGAGGAGAAATATAAGCAGTTTGAGTAAGTTTTTTAATATGTTTTTATGTCCAAAAGGAAAGACAAAATGTTGTATTTTGAAGTATTAAATTCTTCCAAAAGAATTTTATCTTGCACATTCATTAAAATCTTCAAAATACTTGATGTGTTTTGTCATCATAAAAAAGGGGGAGATTGTTAGCCTAAATGGCTATAAAATATATTGATTTTGCTGATAACAAACCACATGAAATAAGGGCAATATGGTCAATGTATTTTATCTCATTTCACAAGCTTTTAAATAGCAAATTTTATTTAAGTGAAATCAAGATAAATGACTTAGCTCTTAAAAAGCTCATAATGATCTCTAAACAAATCATTGTTTTTCATAAACTAAGGTTTTGATTTTATAAAGCAAATGATTTTATCAAAATAGGTGTTTTTATATCTTATGGATTACATTGAAAAGATTTGAGTTTTGGAATCCATAAGTATGAATTTTAATTTCTGAAAATGGACTTATTTGAAAAGTTTTATAAAATATTTGGGTATAGTATAGTTTCTAAAAGTTTTCATTGTAGCGACACTGTAGCGGTACTATAGCAATCTGGCTAACCGGATTTCAAAACGGTAAACTGAAAATACCAGAATTACATTCTAGAAACAATTCGGCTAACCGAATTTCAAAACGCAAACCGGAAACAATAGAAATACATTCTGGAAACAATCCAGCTAATCGGATTTCACAAAACGGCAAACCAGTTATCAAGTAGCAACTCTCTGGAATAAAAACGGCTAACCGAATTTCAACAAGCAGCAATCCGGATGTTCAAATATTGAAATTTTGGCTACAACAGTAACATCAAGCGGCATACCAGTTAGAGAAAGCGGCAAGCCGGTTATGAGCAAAAAGTCAATAACGGCCTGTTTTTTCTCTCCAACTATAAAAAGCCAAATCAAACTCATTTCAAAGATGCTCTCCTCTCTATCAAGTTAGAACTTGTTCATACAAATCATCTTGAGCTTTCATTTGTTTATTCACATAGATTGATTCATATTTGAGCTATCATCTGCTTATATACTCTTGCGAGGAGTGTGATATTTGTAATCTTCATTTCAAATCAAATATTGAGTGATTGTAAATGTGGGAAACACTTGGGTTAAGAGATTTGGGATAACTCTTGTTGTACAGGTTGATTGACACTTTGGAAGTCAATTGTAAATTGTTGAAGCCTTGGGTTGAGGCTTGGATAGTGAAATCCTCAAGCGTGGGTTGCTTGGAGGCATGGACGTAGGCAGGGTTTGCCGAACCACGTAAAAATCGCGTTTTCGTTCTCTCTATCCTTAACTCTTTACATTTACTTGTTGAAATTATTATTATTGTTGTTGGTTGTGGTAGTTGTTGGTATTGAATTGTGGTGTAGTTATTAAGGAAATTTTTAAATCCTAATTCACCCCACTCTTGGGTTGCCTAGCTAGAATTTCAGTATGAACCAAGAGATAAAGTAAAGTCCTATACCTTTTAAGCACATTGTGAAATTGATCTGCTAACCAAAAACCTAAATTAGGCCTCACATCATTTAGCATGCATCAGATAAAATAAAACTCGGTTTTAGAGAAAACCCCCAAGTGATCTTTCTTACCTAAAAAATTATATATTAAGAACCGATGCACACATTTCAAAACAGGATCACGTAAGAAAGAACTCTTTGATTTACTCGGGTCATAAGCATTGTGATCCAAAGATAAATTACGCCAAAGACCATAAGGCTCAAATTCTTCACTAAAGTCACAAGCTGTCCCTAAATATACATCACTATACCAACTGATGAGAACCCTTTTAGATCAAGCTAGAAAAACCCACAACTAGATTAACAAGAACCCAAGAAAGCCAATATGATCAGAATTTTGATAAAAGATCCAAACCCTTGAGAAGCTAAGTCTCAGAAACCTGGATTGCTAGATAAGACGCCACAAAGGTTAGCAAATCCTTTGATAAGTCGAAAGTTCTTTCAAGAACAAGTTGAGAAAATCCTCTCAATGATATTAAACTCAATAATGTCAAAAATCCCTTCAAAATAACATAAAGGAGTGTTTATATAAGGTGGCTAACCCTAATCTAACTTAAAAATAAGAAAAAAACTCTAAAATTAAAAACCTGGACCCGCAAGGCCTTGGCCTACAAAGCCACTTATTTTAAACGGGCCATAACTTGGTCATATAATGTCGGATTTTGACCCACAATATACCGTTTCGAAGCTCTCGACATAAAGAATGAATCTACATATTTAGAATTGCTCTTCTGGCCCTTATTATACTTCAAAAATCATTCTCTCCGATGCTCGCCACCTCGTTAGCTCGAATCAAGTGCACAAGGCTGGTTCCTCCTCGTTCAAGCCCATCTTGAATATTGGACTCTTGCAAATTGAACTTGAATTGAAGTCATCCAAAGTAGCTTGAATAAATCCTTGCATTGCTTCCTCGATCTTCTTATCTCGTGCTCTCGTAATTGGCCCTTCTGGAACAAGCAACGGATCTTTAATGCTCTGAGCACTCTGGATCACATCGTTCCCCCTCTCCTCAAAAGGATTCGTCCTTGAATCTGAACCTGCATCAAAGGGAGAAAGATCACAAACATTAAAGGTAGCGGACACGTTATACTCACTAGGAAGATCCACTTTATAAGCATTGTCATTAATACGCTCAAGAATCTGAAATGGACCATCTCCTCGAGGGTGCAACTTAAATTTCCTCTAGGCTGGAAACCTCTCCTTACGTATGTGAACCCAAACCCAATCGCCGGGTTCAGAAATCACACGTTTCCTACCCTTATTAGCTTGAGTAGCGTACTGCTCATTCTTCTTTTCAATGTGAAGCCGCGCTTTCTCATGAATGGGCTTTATCAACTCCGCTTTCTTTTGACCATCCAAGCTAGCTCTCGCATCAACGGGCAAAGGAATCAAATCCAATTGAGTCAACGGATTAAAACCATAAACAATCTCAAACGGAGAATAGGAAGTAGAAGAATGAATGCTCCTATTATATGCAAACTCTATAAATGGCAAACAGTCTTCCCAAGATTTCAAATTCTTATTAACGATAGCGCGCAAAAGCTGAGATAAAGTTCTATTGACCACTTTAGTTTGACTATCAGTCTGAGGGTGACAAGTATTAGAAAACAAAAGTTTAGTACCTAAATTACCCCATAATCCCTTCCAAAAGTGACTAAGGAACTTAGCATCTCTATCCGAAACAATTCTCCTAGGAACACCATGGAGTCGCATTACCTCCCTGAAGAATAAATCAGCTATATTGGTGGCATCATATGACTTATAACATGGAATGAAATGTGCCATCTTGCTAAATCTATCAATGATCACGAAAATGGAATCTCTCCCCTTTCGAGTCCTAGGTAGCCCTAAAACAAAATCCATAGAAATATCTACCCAAGGCTCTCTAGGAACTGGTAAAGGCATATACAAACCATGTGGTAAAACCTTTGACTTGGCCTTTCTACATGTAATGCATCGATTACATATTCGAATGACATCCTTTTTCATCTTAGGCCAATAAAAATGCTCATGTAATGTCTCTAAAGTTTTTGTAACCCCAAAATGACATATGCCTCTCTCACTAGCAACTCACGCATAGAACTATTAGGCACACAAAGCTTGTTTTCCCTAAACAAATAACCATCATGCTTATAAAATTTACCGAATGATCCTTTATCACATATAGCAAACACATCAATAAAATCAGAATCATTGGCATATAATTCCTTAACATACTCAAATCCAAGCATTTTGGCACTCAAAGAATTAAGAAGCACATACCTTCTAGATAATGCATCGACAACTATGTTCTCTTTACCTTGTTTATACCGAATGACATAGGAAAATGTCTCAATGTACTCCATCCAAGTAGCATGCCTTCGATTCAACTTACGTTGACTCTTTAGATACTTTAAGGATTCATGATCTGTGTGTATCACAAACTCCTTAGGCCATAAGTAATGTTGCTAAGTTTTCAAGGCCCTCACAAGCGCATAGAGCTCCTTATCATAGGTAGGGTACCTCAAGGCTGCTCCAGTCAACTTCTCACTAAAATAAACAGTGGGCCTTCGATCCTGCATAAAAACAGCTCCAATACCTATTCCTGAGGCATCACATTCAATCTCAAAAGTACGATTAAAATTAGGTAATGCTAGAATAGGTGCAGGACATAACCTTTCTTTAAGATCAATGAATGCTTTATCTTGTTCAACACTCCAAGTAAATGCAACATTCTTTTTAACTACATCAGTAATAGGTGCGGCAATAGTGCTAAAATCCTTAACAAATCGCCGATAAAAACTAGCTAAACCATGAAAGCTCCTTACCTCACTGATGCTCTTAGGCATTGGCCACTCCCTAATAGCCTTAACCTTTTCTTGATCCATCTCTATACCATTTGCACCAACAACAAAACCAAGAAAAACAACTTTCTCTATGCAAAAATAACATTTCTTAAAATTAGCATACAACTTTTCTTTCCTCAAAACATCTAACACACATCGCAAATGTGCGATATGCTCTTCTAAAGTCTTGCTGTACACTAGAATATCATCAAAATAAACAACAACAAACTGACCTATAAATGCACGCAACACATGATTCATTAATCTCATAAAAGTACTAGGTGCATTAGTAAGACCAAAAGGCATAACTAACCATTCATACAATCCATATTTGGTCTTAAAGGTAGTTGTCCATTCATCACCTTCTCTCATGCGAATTTGGTGATAGCCACTTTTAAATCAATTTTAGAAAATAAACAAGCTCCATGTAATTCATCCAGCATATCATCTAACCTAGGAATGGGATAGCGATACTTTACCGTAATATTATTGATGGCTTGGCAATCAACACACATTCTCCAATTCCCATCCTTCTTTGGTACTAGTAGCACTGGTAATGCACATGGGCTCATGCTCTCTCTCACGTACCCCTTGCTCATCAGCTCTATAACTTGCCTTTGAAGCTCTTTGGTCTCCTCGGGATTACTTCTATAGGCTGGCCTATAGGGTATGACAACTCCTGGTACGAAATCTATTTGATGCTCAATGCCTCTAATGGGTGGTAAGCCAATAGGCATTTCCTCCAGAAACACATCTTCAAACTCCTGTAATAAAGAAGTAACAACACTAGAAAGAGAAGGATTAATGTCATCAAAGGTTAGATATGATTCTTTGAACACGAGCAAAACCATGAAATGGCTTGCTTTATATGCTTTCCTAATCTCACCCACTCCTGCAAAGAAGTTCTCTCTCACTCTTCCCTCTTTCTCACTCTTTTCTTTTCTCTCACTTTTAGCCTCACTCTCTTTCTTGTTCTTATCATAACTCTCGACCTCACTCTTTTAATTTTGTCTTTCTTTTTCCCTCATCTTTATTTGGTCCTCGTAGACCTCTTTTGGTGTTAAAGGGACAAGCGTCACGGTTCTATCATTTTTGACAAAGCTATATCTATTCCTAAACCCATCATGTGTCACCTTCCTATCATACTGCCATGGCCTTCCCAATAATAAATGCCCAGCATGCATAGGAACTACGTCACAAAGCACCTCATCACTATACTTTTCAATAGTAAATGTTACCAATACTTGCTTATTAACTTTGACCTCTCCACAATTATTTAACCACTGCAATCTGTAAGGCCTGGGATGCGTTAGTAAGGAACAAGCTACATTGGTGCAACTCCCACCATCTATTATCATACTACACATCTTATTATTCACAAAGCATCTAGTACGGAAGATGTTCTCTCTCTACTGCTCCATGTCATCAACACTCATTTGTGTACTCAAAGCACACCTAGCAACTAGGCTATTATCAAAGATGTTCACCTTTCACAGGATATTCTACTTCATCATCATCACTAGCATCAATCAACTCTGGCATCTCCCCACCATCACTCTCACTCTCACTCACTAATTCTCCACTATCTTACATCACCATAACTCTCTTATTTGGGCACTGAGAAGCAATGTGTCCAGAACCCAAACACTTGAAGCACTTGATGTCCCGATTCTTCTGTGGTTGAGATTCAGCCTTAGATTTGTTTTTGATACTAAAATCTTCTTTTGCCTTGATCATATGATGTCGGATTTTAACCCACAATATACCGTTTCGAAGCTCTCGACGTAAGGAATGCATCTACAAATTTAGAATTACTCTTCTGGTCCTTATTATACTTCATAAATCATTCTCTCTGATGCTCGTAACCTCGTTAGCTCGAATCAAGTGTACCAAGGCTGGTTCCTTCTCATTTAAGCCAATTTTGAATATTGGACTCTTGCAAATTGAACTTGAATGAAGTCATCCAAAGTAGCTTGAATAAATCCTTGCATTGCTTCCTTGATCTTCTTAGCTCGTGCTCTTGTAATTGGCCCTTCTGGAACAAGCAATGGATCTTTAATGCTCTGAGCACTCTGGATCACATCAGAATCCTAAAGCTAGGTTAAAATTTGTGATAGATTGTGAAAAATTTCGTCCCATTAACCTAAACTTTATAACATTCGGAGTATGCAAAGTAAAATTATCCAGTATATTAAATTGAAAAGTAGAGTAGAACTCCCTAATCAACTCAACATAACCCAAACAATCAACATCAACAAACTTACGCATACCAATCTTATCTATCAAAGAATCAAAATTCTCCTTAACATTCAACTTTTCAAGAGTCGGGTAATTACCTGGCTGGAAGTATTTTTCGCTTGGAAATATCTTTGTACCTCTCTATTTCTTGTTGAGTCATGTATGTGAGGCACCCTCCGAGATTGGATTCAGCAAGTGGCAAGACACTTTTAACCTTTCCATGTTTCGATCTTTGTCTCACGGCTTGGTGCGAATTTGAAACTATGTTCCATGGAACCGTAGTGGGAGTAGCGGTCTTGGATTTCTTTTTAGCCGTTGATGACTTGGAAGCCGTTGCTTTCCTCTTCGACATGACAGGATTCTTTTTACTTGAATGGACTGATGCAGGCGCTAATGGTGGCTATGGATGCGAAAGGCAGTGGCTGCGCTTCAAACCAAAATATGTTGCGGCGAGGAATAAGAGTGCGGCGGCGAAGAAGAAGACTAGTGCACAAGGAAGATGTGCAGCGCGCGGTTCAGGTGGTTGTCATCACCGACGTTTCGCTGGCTGGCGTACGAACAGATCGGAGAGGCAACTGTAATTTTTGGGGCTGCTCTAGGGTTTTTGAAATAGTAAATCCCCAAATCAGTTTTCATTTTTTTATATAAATAATAAAAGAAATAAAAATTTAGAAGAAATTAAATGGAGAAAAATAAAAATTAAAAACTATAAAATAAAAGCTAAAAGAGACGCTTGAGACAACAATAAACACAGAAGTACTTTTTTAGTAAGCATATAGGCACGCCTTAAAATCTTTGTACTTTGATAAATACAGAAGTACTTTTAGAGTAAGCATATGGGCACGCCTTAAATTCTTTGTACTTTGATAAATTATAGAAGAACTTTTTTAGTAAGCATATGGGCACGCCTTACCAAAAAATTCCTTCTAACCAAAATAAGCACAGATTTTATTTAAATAAATTAAATCAAAACAAAAAACACAGGATGCAAAAAAAAATTTAAATAAACGTTAAATCCTTTGGGTTGCCTTCTAAGAAGCGCCTTTGTTTTATGTCTTTGGCTAGACACATTCATACCTCAATCTCCATAAATAGGGCTCTCAAGAGCCACTTCCTCCACAATATTCACCGAAAAACCTTCATAGAAAGGTTTTAAGCGATGACCATTAACCTTAAAAATTTTGTCAGAGGTCGGACTTCGAATCTCAACTGCACCATGAGGAAAAATATTATTAACAATAAAAGGTCCAACCCATCGAGAGTGTAATTTACTAGGAAAAAGTTTAAGTTTAGAATGAAAAAGAAGAACTTTTTGACCAACAAAGAACTTCTTTCTCAAAATCATTCTGTCATGAAATGTCTTCGTCCTCTCCTTGTAAATTCGCGAACTCTCGTAGGATTTATTTCGAATCTCCTCCAACTCTTGTAGTGCAGAATTTAAAACAAACTCCCTTTCATCCTTTTGCAATCCTTTGAGGCCCAAGCTGTTGTTTAAAGTAGCTACCAATGATTCTTCAACATCCAAATCAAAAACCTCGTACACTAAAGGGTTAATAACATCCACAGAAAATACCGAATGTTCATCACTAGGATATTTCATGGCATCATTCATATTGAACTCTTTAACCTCTCCATCAAACTCCATAGTGAGAGTCCTTTTATGTACATCCATTTTAGCCCTACCAGTCTTAAGAAAGGGTCTTCTTAGTAAAATTAGGACAGAATTAGAGGAGTTATCCTCTTCCATATCAAGTACATAAAAATTAGCAGAAAAAACCAACTCATTAACTTGTACTAAGACATCTTCTAATACCCCATTAGGATATGCATTAGACCTATCAGCTAGTTGAATTATCATGCTAGTTTCTTTTAATGAACCAACATTTAAAAATGAATAAATGGAACGAGGCATGACATTAATAGAAGCTCCTAGATCTAACATAGCCTTCTCAACTCTAACACTACCAATTTTGCAAGGGATGGTAAACATACTTGGATCCTTGCACTTAGGAGGTAGTTTCTTTTGGAGAATTGTTGAAACATTCTCCCTCATGTGAACTATTTCATCTCCTCTCAACTTCCTCTTAGGGGTGCACAGTTCCTTAAGAAATTTAGCATAGCGAGGTATTTGTTTTATAGCATCTAATAAAGGAATATTTACCTTAACCTTGCAAAATGTCTCAAGGATGTCTCTCTCTTGTTCTTCCTTCTTGGATTTTGCAAACCGACTTAGAAAAGGAGGAGGTATCACCACAGGAAGGGGTTTCACTTTCTGGGTTGTACATCTTGAGATTTAAGCATTAATTCCTCCTTCTCAATCTCATCTTCTACATGCTTTGTCACCTTCTTGCTAGGCTCTTGCAACTCCTTCCCATTTCTAAGGATGACAACACTAGTATTTTGCTTTGGATTCACCTCAAGTTGTGAAGGCAATCTCTTTGATACTTGAGACTCCAAGCGGCTTACTGTAGTTGCCAATTGGCTCACTTGGTTCTCCAAATTCCGAATGCTTGTTGTAGTTGCCTGCTGAAATTGTTAAGTGTTAGTTGCAAGTGATTTAACAATTTCTTCAAGAGACATAACTGACTTGAAGTTTGACTGTAGAGGAGCTGGTTGTCTTGATGGGTATTGTTAGGGGAATCCGGATGGTCTAACTCCATAGCTGAAGTTGGGATGATCCTTCCATCTTGGGTTGTACATTTGTGCATAAGGATCATATCTCTTCTGAGGCATGCCCGGAAATCCTCCAACCGCATTGGCTTGTTCAAAGAGTTCTTCTTGAAGTGTAGGACACATATCAGTTGGATGACCCCATATTGGAACAAATGCTACAAGTCTTCACCTGTTGCACATTGCCTACAAAAAACTTTTCCACAAGAGAAGTAAGTTTATCTAAACGTCGATCAATAGAAGAAGTACTTACCTCATTGACTTTCCTTGAAGTGGGATCTTGCCTGTTGCCAAACTGTTGCGCATTGGCAACCATATTTGAGATCAATTCCCTTGCTTGGGTAGGGGTCTTGTTCACCAACACATCTCACTAGTAACATCTATCATACTCCTATCCATCAATAACAGTGCTTCGTAAAAGCATTAGATAAGAAGTTGATCAGAAATCTTATGCTGAGGACAGCTGGCACACAATTGTTTGAATCGCTCCCAATACTCATACAAAATCTCCCTAGGAAGTTGTCTGATCCCACAAATAATTTTTCTGATGTTGGCAGCTCTTGAAGCAGGAAAATACTTCTCGAGGAACTGTTTTTTCAAATCATTCCACGTTGTAATCGATCTAGGAGGCAAGTAATACAGCTAATCTTTAGCTAGCCCATCTAAAGAGAAAGGAAAAGCATGCAGCTTAATATGCTCTTCAGTCACACCTTGAGGCCTCATGCTTGAACACACAACATAAAACTCCTTGAGATGTTTATGAGGATCTTCACCTGAAAAACCATGAAACTTGGGTAATAAATGAATAAGATCATACTTTAATTCAAAATTTACCTCCAAGTCTGCATATTGAATGCAGAGTGGTTGCTGATTCAAGTCCGGTTTGGCTAAATCTCTAAGAGTTCTTTCTGCAGGTGGAGCTCTAGCCATCACTTGTTCTTCTGAGTTGCTAGATACTTCTTCTAAATTGCTTGATGATTCAACCAAATCAGGCATCGTATATGTTTCAGAAAGCAAAGGTGACGAGGATCGTTGCTTGGCTCGCTTGGTCTGCTGTCTTAGCTGGCGAGTTGTCTTCTCAATTTCAGGATCAAATAAACGTGTACCTGTACGAAAAGAATGAACCATACACCATGTAAAATGTAAAAAGGATTAAATAAATGACACCAATCCCAGGCAATGGTGCCAAAATTTGATGGGTGTCGAAGCTAGCAAATATAAAAACCTACTCTAAACAAAATTGTGTATCGTAATTAAGTAGGGTCGTGTCCACAGAGACCGGTAATTATTTAAATCCTTTTAAAATAAAAATGTAAAATTTGGGGGGTTGTTGACAATAATGAAAATCAATTGAAAATAATAAGAATGCAAATTAAAAGTGTAATTCAAAATGAGAAAACTCTGGTTGAAGGAATTAACTTAGCTTTGATTCAACTACTGAAATATAAATCATTACTACTTATGAATAGACCGGTTATAGCTACTGAGACGCTCTAATAACCAATCTCTCTTTAACTAGTCGATAACCAAGGTACGACCATTGGTTATTTCCCTAATCAATAGACAACCCTAGATACGAATATAAGATTTAATCAATTGACAGGCAGACCCAAATCCTAATTAACAAACGCATGAGATGGTTTGTTTAAATTAGATTGTTTATTCTCATAACACAACGCACTGCTATGCTATTTGCCACAAACATCAAAATATTCATACGATGAATCTTTCAATTGGCAGTAGATTAAGTTGATAATTAAATAGTGGCCAATTATCTAATTAACAAACATAATCATGACAATAATTAGAATAAGCAAATACCAAAAAAAAAAATAAAACAATTAAAGCATAAGAAAGATCTCACAGTAATGATGAGTCAAAGCTTTATTAACCTTCAACTACAAAAATGAGTTTAGTTCCTCATGGAGAAGGGAGAAAACCCAAGAAAAATATTTCTTTCTTTCTAATCGTCAATCAATTGAATCCTTTCACGTGTTTCCCCTCTTTTTTAGTTTTCCAAAAATAAAATACTAATATCTAAAATATTATCTAAAGATTAAATTTAAAATTACAAAAGTAACAAAAAGATAAAACACGTAAAAATAAAAACTTCAGGTCCTCAGTTGACAGCACGCGCCCATGCCTTATCAACAAACTTCTTCTGCAGCTCAGAATTTCTCCAGGAAGACAATTTATCCTCAAACATCATCTTGTAGCTCAATTTTGCACCAATCAATAGAATTGCACCTAAAAAAATAAATCGAAAGTAAATCACTATTATTAAGTGCAAAACATCGATTTTAAAGGGAGTAAGCAATGCAAAACTAGTGCATAAAATGCACTCCAATAGAAGAACATCTACTGTTTGATCTTCAATTGGAACAAAATATGCAACAATCTTCCTAGCTATAACTTTTTTTCCGATGAAATGAATATCCAATTCAACATGCTTAGTTTTAGCATAATATACATGTCAAAAGTGCAGAAAATATATAGATAATGAGACCACTTAAACATTTGTGAAGTTTTCAAAATTAAAATTTCAACAAAATAGCTCCAAAAAATAAAAGGCATATTACACTTAACAGGTCCAAAAAAGTCTCGCAATCTAATTACACATGTCAAAAAGTTGAGTAGCTTTGCCAAATCCATCACACGCTAGATCCGTTAGTCATCTGGGAATTATAATAAATTATAGTGAGTATAAAAAAACTCAGTAAGGAAGCTAGTTTTAATATAGCGAACTAAATACACAATATATACAATACATGTGCATAAAATAGCATGAGTAAAACTTACTTTCATTTATATGTTTCATATTTCATATTCTAGGAATATGTAATTACTACCAAAGACTCACTCTTATTCTAGGAATACCCACACATCGTTACTGCTTAATAGGACTTTACATATCACATATCATAAAACGAACCTTAGTCACCTGTAGGTGACTTGCCATACAAATCACATATACTAATCCTAAAGGAAAGGCTACACATATCAAAAGGCTCCACATAAGCATATAAGTGCCTAATAAGCAAGTAATAATTCATCACAACTTCACTAGTCATTTTCGAAAAAAATTTATATCCTACATACGGTACTTTATGCTATGCGTGGCACTTTGCACTATACGTGGCACTTCGTGGCACATTGGTCCTCGAGAGGTGGTTCTTATGTAGTCTCAAGAGATGACCCCTACACGACTTTAAAATGTGACACTTCATGCTGTGCATGGCACTTCGTACTATTTGAGACACTTCACAGCGCATTGGCCCTCGAGAGGTGGCCCTCGTATAGTCTCAAGAGGTGACCCCTTGCACAACTTCAAGAGGTGGCCCCCAATGCAAACTTTCATAAAATTTAATATAATAACAAGCTTCATATATAAATCATAAATTAAAATACAATTAATAAACATAATTATTTTCACATAAAGACTTATAAGATCCATAATGTGGCCCCAATGCATATATCAAGTACATTATCAAATACACTTACCAAAAACATCCATAATGCACATATCAAAATAATCTTTCAAAAATCCACACAAATGTATATGTTCATTGTGATCCCAATTTAAAGTCTAGATTACTTAACTCTCGGTGATCATAATGATAAGCTTAACCTCGATACTAGTCTAACCATCGTAACCTATCATTAAAGATTGATCTCCCATGAACATCATACGTATATAAAAAGTAGTAACAATCTATTCTCCTTAAGGATCTATTTTCCATAACTTTGTGAATAAAAGATTTTATTTCTCATATTGCAGAAACATAAATAACCAGCCCTCAATCTTTGATTTTTATAAAATAAAATATTGATCCAAAAATCACGAAATGTTTCAGAGTTAAAGTAGATGGCTTATTTTATAATAAGTGGTAGAAATTTCAAAGCTGAATTCACTAAAACTCTATTTCAAATCAATTTTATTTCAAGACTATTATGTCCTGAAATCCAAAATCCATAATTGAGCATTCCTCACTCATCAATTCAAAACAATTAAAATACAAGGAATTTGTCCAATTTTGGATATGATAAACCATACATATAATAGAGTAGATCTGGAAAGTTTCATAATTTTTTGAAAAGGTTTGTTGGTATAATCATTTTTTTCCATCTTACAGCATTGCAGAAATGTCAATTTGTTAGGATCAAGCGCTTACCACTGGGACAAAAGCTATAGCTGATAGCCAAGGTTCAACTTTATTTCCTTATACTATGGAAGAGCAGTGCCCCACAATTAGCGGTGGGTGGACATGAGGGTTGCACCATGGAAGGTGCCAGCGGGCAGGGCAGTTGCGCCCTAAGTAACCTTACTGCCACCTTAATGGAATTACACAGAAGGATGTTACACCCACAAGCGCTCAGAAGAATGCTGGGGCCCCATAACCCTAACATCCCCCCCCCCCCCCAAATTGCTTCTGAGGCAGCTCGAACCCATGACCTCGCTCTAATACCAAATGAAATACAAGTTATGCAACCTAAAAAGGGGGTGAATTGGGTTTTTAAAACTAAAGCTAAACAAACCACACAACAATTTATTTTAATGTCTTAATGGAATCAAAAGCAATAAATTTAACAATACTAAAAAATAAAAGAGTAAGGGAGGAGAGAGCAAACACAATGATTTTTACGTGGTTCAGCAATCCCCACCTACATCCACGCGTCCAAGCAAACCAAGCTTGAGGATTTCATTATCCAAGCCTCCCAAGGCTTTAACTTCTTACAATTGACTTCTAAGGTGTCAATAAACCTTTACAATAAGAGATTATCTCTCAATCTCTTCACCCAAGTGTTTCTCACGCTTGTACACCGACAAATTTGACAATGAATTCAAAGATTACAATAAATACTCTCTTTTAGAGTGGATATACAAATGATAGCACAATGGAGATTTAAAATATGATGATTTTCGAAATGAAAGCTCAAAATATGTTGTATGGCCATGTTCTCGCTTGCAAGAGTCTCTAAATTTGAATTGGATTTGAATTTATATAGTTTGGACACAAAAACTACCGTTATTGACAAAAACAGCAAGTAGTCGGCTAGCCGCTAAATTAGCCGGATTGCCGTTTAGTACAATGCAAGTTACCGTTGCAATTTGAATTGTGCTACAGTAACACTATTTGCCAAAATTATATTTTAGCCCAAAACTTTTTGTAATTCAACTATGGCCCAAAATGTCATAAAACTTTACAAATAAGTCCATTTTCAGAATTTTAACATAATGCTTATTGAATTCAAAGTTCTTAAAAAATGCTTATTGATTTCAAAGTTCTCAAAACCTTTTCAATTTAATCCAAAATATGAAAAACACCCAAATCCACAAAATACTTGTCTTGAAACTATAAAACATTTTGGTTTATGGAAAATAATGATTTATTAAATAAAAACTTGAGCTTCCCAAATGCTAAACCATGCATATATCAAATCATACTGGCTTTACAAGAATTTGTCGCAATAATAACTTTGTTAAACTAAACTTTGTTCTTGATCAAGCCGTTGTCTGTTGAGTGTCTTGAGCTTGATTTCACTTGATTCTCTTGCATAAATATTATCCTTTAAGAACTAGCGAAAATATAAAATACAATATTAACCAAATCACTTAAGACATGTTCGTTATCATCAAAATTATGATATGTGTAGCCCTTTAGGCTAACAATCTCCCCTTTTTTGATGATGACAAACTTCTCATGTATTTTGACATTTATGCTCCCCCTTAATATATGGCATACATGATTCAACAAATAAACATATAAATCAAATATTAGCTCCCCTTGAATACATGACCTATAACATTTGTAAACCCACCCTAAGTATCTCAAAATTATGCATAAACACTTCAAGATCAAAATACATGTTACCTCTTCTCCCCTTTCAGCATCAAAATTACACCCAATCATGCTAAGATAAAAAACAACTGTAGAATTTGTTAAATAAGAAATATAGAATAAAGAGCAAACATCCAAATAACCAAATATCCAAAATATTTAAGAATCCAGAAACATTATCCAAGCAAAATATCCAAATATCAAGCAAGAGTCCTCAAACTATAGATTAGACAGAAAATCGCATATGCATATGAGAATGTAGGTGCATAATAAAAACAGAGGATGAAAGAGGTTAGGGAGGTGGCTGAAAAGATGAGAAGGATGGCGGTGGAAATCCAAGAGTAATAAAAGTTGTCGCTGGCTATCAAGGATTTGCTATTGTTGATAAAAAAAGGCGTTGGTGCTCAGAAATGGAATGAATTTGAATTGCCTCAAACTTTGACTGAAGTTGACTCTGCTGCTCAGAAATAGAGCACACTTCAGTCAACAACTGCTGCATTCGATCACTAGAATCAGTTGGAGCAGAATGTGAAGGACCCTCTGAAGGTGGAGGTTGGTAGCACCGTGGATTATTGAGGTCAGGCAACTCTTCTGGAGAAAGGATATCATTGAAGTACTATCATCTGTAAGAGCTATGTACCTTGCTCTTGTATCTCTGATCTTTAACCCATTGACCTTCCTCCCATATAAATCCCAAATTCACTATGGCTTCATCTCCTAATTCTTTAGTTCCCAAAGGATTAGGTTCAGTAAGAGGAACTCTAAAATGTTTAAGGATGCAGGTGATAATGCTACCGGAAGGAATGGAACGTTTAGCTATTTTTGGAGTGCTAAGCATACATTGAAGAATGATATATCCCGCATTGAGCACCTTCCCTTCGAGAATACTATCCAATATAGCAGTATCCAAACGAGTAACTTCATCCCTATGCCCAGACCTAGGACTAATAGCATGTTGAAGACCATTATGAAGAATCCTTATATGAAGAGGTAAGGCTTGTGATTTTAGAGTAGAGTTACAAAATTCAAGGGACAAATTAGAGCGCCTACAAATTTTCCTAACAACAACCACAACGGAATACCAAGGATAATCGATTCTGCTTCTAGCAATATAAAGTTCCAGCCCTTCATTAGGAGTTCTAAGGAACATATTCAAATCTCTAGCATCAAACTTAATAGGAATTCCCCCAACACTTGTAACAACACGATTAGGAGATTGTGAGGAAATAAGCATATTCGAGTATAACACCTGGACTAAGTTCGGATAAACTAGTTCCTTAAGAACTAAAAGATTTGTCTAGCCCATATCAATAAGCAATTCACTCAAAGTTTTGTTGTAAATAGGTAAGTTATCCAAAAAATTAAGGTTAACAAAATAAGATTGAAGAACCAACCTTGAACTGAACTTGTCTTGAAATTGTCTCCGAAGAGGTGGATCCGGGAAATGGGTTAACATGAACTCGAAATTGTCTCCAGGTTGTTCCTTACGCTTCTTGCCTATGTGTTTTTCCTTGGTTTTTGTTCCATCAGCCATGATTGAAATCAAAACTAAGCTTAAAGACCAAAATTCATATTTTCAAGATTTGGAGTGAAATGGATGCGTTTAAACTGATGAAATGGATCCTAGAGATGATTGAAGGCAATGTGTGGTGTTAATTTGATTAAAAAAAAAAGCTAAGAATGGCTTAAAAATAAAGAGAGAGAAAAGAGCAATCTTAGGTTTTGATTTTGGGATTTTGAGAAACAAGTGAAGAAATGATTATTGGAAGATGTTTAATGGAAGTTAATTGGATGGGTAATGGTTTAGATGATGATTTTGGCAAGAAAATGAGTGAGAAGTGAAGAAATTTTGAGAGGAAATAGAGGTGAGGCCTTGGGTAGAGAGAAAGTGATGAGAGGTTGAAGAAACAAAGGAGAAAAAAGCAATATAAGCACCAAACCAGTGCCCAGGCGGCTAGCAGCTTGGCTGCTATTTTTTTGCACTTCTTTGCTTTTCGGCTTAGTTTTGAGCAATCCTGAGACCATTTTGTGATCCCAAAACATTTCAAAAGCCATTTTAATGCATGAAACATAATCATAAACATTCAAAAGATCATGAATTCAAACATATAACACATCTATCATGCATATACATCACACAATCATGAAACATATAAGCATTCAAAGATTGAGAATTCAAGCGTATCACTCATTTATCATGCTTAGACACTACATAATCATTAAGAATCATCAATCAATCAATTTTAATTCTCTCAATAACATGATCAGGGATGTTAATGTGAAAATTTCATCATCCTAAGTTTATGCCGAATTTTTGAAAATTGTTCTTCGCAAAAAGGTTTTGTAAAAATATCGGCAAGTTATTTTTCTGTAGAGATAAATTCTAATGCAATATCTCCCTTTTGAACGTGATCTCTCAAGAAATGATGTCTAATCTCTATATGCTTGGTCCTAAAGTGCTGAATGAGATTCTTTAAGAGATTTATAGCACTAGTATTGTCACAAATGATTGGAATTTGATCAAGATTAATGCCATAGTCTCTAAGTGTTTGTTTCATCTAAAAAGCTTGTGCACAAAACTACTATATTCTACGTCGGTGGTTGATAGTGCAACCGAATTTGTTTCTTACTAAACCATGAGACAAGTGAGTGACCTAAGAAGTGACAATTTCCACTAGTACTCTCCCTATCGACCTTGTAACCGGCAAAGTCAGCATCCGAATAACAAGTTAAATCCATATGTGTTCTTCTAGGATACCAAAGTCCAAGATCTATGGTTCTACTAAAATAACATGAAATTCTTTTGATAGCAAGCAAATGAGATTCCTTGGGACTTGATTGAAATCTTGTACACAAACATACTTTAAACATGATATTGATTCTACTAGCAGTTAAGTAAAATAAAGATTAGATCACACCTCAGTACATTTTGATGTCAACCTCTTTACCTTTTTCATCCTTGTCAAGCTTAATTGTTGTGCTCATTGGAGTACTCTTGGTCTTTGACTTATCAATGCCAAATCTTTTCAGTAGATCTTTGACATATTTGGCTTGATTGATAAAGATTCCTTCTTCATTTTGTTTTATTTGTAGTCCAAGGAAATACTTCAACTTTCCCATCATGCTCATCTCAAATTCTTTACTCATACAAGATTAAAATTCCTTACACAACAACTCACTAGGAGAACCAAAGATAATATCATCAACCTAAATTTGAACAACAATTATATCTTTGTTTCTATACTTAATGAAGAGAGTGGTGTCAGCCTTACCCATTGAAAAGCCATTATCCAACAAGAGATATTTAAGCCTATCATACCATGCTCTAGGTGCTTGTCTTAAACCATACAATGCTTTTGATAACTTATAAACATGATCAGGAAATTTTGCATTTTCAAAATCAGGAGGTTGTTTTACATAAACTTCCTCCATAATATAACCATTTAAAAATGCACTCTTAACAACCATTAAATATGAAATGAAATCCTTATGACATGCAAATGCTAATAACATCCTAATAGATTCTAATCTGGCAACAGGTGCAAGTGTCTCATCAAAATCAATTCCTTTTTCTTAGTTGTAACCTTGAGCCACTAATCTAGCCTTATTTCTTACAACCACACCAGATTCATCCATCTTATTCCTAAATACCCATTTAGTAACTATGATGGATTGTGTTCCGGTTTAAGAACTAATTCCCACACATTATTTCTTTCATATTGATTTAACTCCTCTTGCATTGCCAAAATCCAAAATTCATCATTCTCAGCATTCAAAAAGGATTTTGGTTCAATTTAAGAAATGAATACAGCGTGTTTGCAAGTGTGTCTAAAAGATGATCTAGTAGTTATTCCTTTGGAAGGATAACCTAATATTAAATCTTTTGGGTGAAAAGAAACATACCTCCACTCCTTGGGGAGTGTTTGGGAAGTACCTTTACTGTGCTTCGCATTTGTTTCTTCTTGTTGCTCCATTTGATTTCCATATGGTGTATCCTTTTATTTATCCTTCAATGAATCTTCTTGTAATTCTTTATCTGCATTATCATCAACAACAACTTTCTTCGCAGAGGAGGGGTTAGACTCATCAAACGTAACATGCACAACTAAAGTTCTTTTGTTATAAACTCTATAAGCTTTGTTTGAGTTTGAATATCGAAGAAAGATGCCAACATCGGATTCAGGTTCAATTTTTCCTAAATTATCTTTCTTGTTCAAAATGTAGCATTTACAACAAAAAACCTTAAATTATCCCATGTTGGCTTTTCTATATTTCCAAAGTTCATAGGGAGTCTTATTGAGAGTAGGTCTTATCAACACCTAATTTAAAACATAACATGCAGTGTTAACGGCGTCGACCTAAAAATATTTAGGTAATGCATTTTCATTTTGCATGGTCCTAGCCATTTCTTGAACAGACCTATTCTTTCTCTCAACAACTCCATTTTATTGTGGAGTCCTAGGTGAGGAGAATTGATGTTAAATGCCATGCTCATTACAAAAACATTCAAATGCACGATTTTTAAATTCTCCTCCATGATCACTCCTAATGCATGCAATGCCATAACCCTTTTCATTTTGAAGCTTTTTACAAAACATTTTAAGAGCATCAAAGGCATCATCCTTATTGGCTAGGAATAATACCCATGTGAATCTGGAGAAATCATCAACAATCACAAATGCATAATACACTCAAGCTAGCATATCTAGAAGGTACAAATAAGTCTATATGAAGAAGTTGAATTGGTTTTGAAGTAGAAATATGATTTTTGTTTTTAAAGGAGGTTTTGATTTGTTTTCCAAATTGGCAAGCTTCACAAATTTTATCTTTTTGAAAATCGATTTTAGGAAAACCTTTAACCAAATCATTTTTGGAAATCTTTTAGATCAAATCCATGTTTGCATATCCTAGTCTTCTGTGCCATAGCCAACTATCATCATGCAATGTGGAAAAACATTTATCATGGGTAGATGCATATTTAATATCAATGGTATATACATTACCATTAATATTTTCAACCAACACAGTTTTGCTATCAAATGCATTATCTATAACACATCTAGTTTAATAAAAAACAACTCTATAACCCTTATCACATAATTGACTAATACTAATCAAGTTATGTTTCAAATTCTCAACCAAACATACATTTTCAATGAGAGTTGAAGAAACTTTACCGACATTAGCAATTTTGAAAATTTTTCTTTTTGAATTGCCTCTAAAGGAAACATCTCCACCATTTTCATTTTTGGTAAAACTTGAGAACCATATATAATTCCCTGTCATGTGCCTTGAGCAGCCACTGTCAAGGTACTGTTTATTCTTCTTCTTTCTCAAACCCTGTAGAGAAAATCTCAAGTCTTAAGTACCTAAACCTTTTTGGGTCCTTGAGTGTTAGCAATGGTTCCTTTTGGAACCCAAACACATTTTACTCCATAATAAGCATTTTTCTTAATAGGACATCTATTTTTTATGTGACTATTTTGATTGCAATAATGGCATGCAATTTTATCATTAATGGAGGTACTCTTCACAAAGTAGTTCTTATAAAATTTTTGTTTCAAGTTTGGCTTATAGCCAATACCACCCTTGTCAAACACACATTTTAATGAGCCAAGCAAGTTATCAAACATCTTTTGCCCATTTGAAAACTTTAAGACAACCTCACTAAGTTCAATATTTTTTTCTTAAGTATTTCATTTTCATTCTTCAAATGATCAAAAATAGAATTCTGATGCTCAAGAATAATGCTTCTTTAGAACATGCACCTTCATCATGCAAATTTTTATTCTCTAATTCTAAGGATGTAATCTTTGCATTTAGAGAATTATTTTCATGTGAAAGAGCTACCATTTTCTTTTTAAGGCATACATTCTTTTTACCTATTCTCATCCAATCATCATCCAATTCTTTAAATGCATCATAAAATTCATCATAGGTAGGTGAATCACTTACCTCATCAATTCCGTTAAATGATTTATCCCCAAATGCCATAAGAGCTAGGTTTGACATTTCTTGGTGATCATCATCGTCGTTTGTTTCCTCATCGTTGTCATTTCACATAGCCACCGTTGATTTCTTCTTGAGCTTGTTGAGAAGAGGGCATTCCGATCGAGTGTCTCTAAGTTTCTTACATTCATAGCAAGTGATTGGCTCCTTCTTCTCCGTTTGATTCTTGTAATTTTTGAATTTTCTCCATTCACTGGTTTTCTTGAATAATTTTTTGAATCTCCTGGCCATCATCGCCATATCTTTGAGGCTTTAAGAGCGATGCTTTTCTTCTTCTTCTCTTTATTTCCTTTTTTAACTGCCAAGTCTTCCTCATAAAAAATAAGAGAACCAATCTAATCATCAATAGGTAAGGTGTTTAAATCATTTGCTTCCTTTGTGGAAGTTCTCTTAGGTCTCCATTCAGTTGGTAATGACCTAATGATCTTCTTAACATTTTTGCTATTCAAAAACGTTTTTCCTAGGGCTCCCTATGTGTTCACAATGTTTGTAAACCTAGTATACATAGAATAAACACTTTCATCTTGTTGTCTAGTGTATCTATTAATCTTAGGATAAAATAATTAAACACCTTAATTAATTAAATGATTATGTCAAACTATCCCTATATGAATTATCCAATTCAAATGCTTTAAATCAATAACAAGTAATGATGTGGAAATGTAAAGCATACAAGTGATTTTTACGTGATTTGGATTCAACAATCCTACATCCACGAGGCCACGCCTAGAGAAAGCAATCCACTAAGATAAGATATTACAACCTATGGATTTACCAAACTAAAGACTCTCACTTTAGTTCCTCACCGTACAAGTCTACTTATCTTCTCTTGGATACTTTCTAAAGAACTATTGCTACCCTTAGGGTTCGCAAACCTTCAAGTATTCCTCAGAATCTCAATAGCAATATTCTTTCAATAAAATCAATCTTAACCAAAGAATGTGAGATGAAGAGAACTAACACTCATAAATAAATCTCACATACAAATACCAGGATAGAAGCTTGCAGCAATAGAATCCAAGGGAGGAATTCCCTAGGGGGATCAGCGGCACTTGCTTTAGGGAGGCTCTCTGTATTTTTCTTTTCTGTTCTGGCTTGTCAGACTTAACCTGAATTGTAGAGATACATTTCTTTATATATAGACAGAGTTTCCATTAAAAAAGGATTCTATTTTCCTTATAAATAAGCTAACTTGTTTCACAAGATTTTCTATCCTAATAAAAGACTAGAATCCTATTAAATTGGATTATCTAATAATTAGGGGAATTAACAAGATTTATTTCCCTTTTACATATGATCCTAAAATCCAATTTAATTAAAACCTAAATAAATTGCCAAAGATGACAATAATAAATAATTGCCTTAACAAGACTCTTTAACTTGGTCTGTCCCCTCAAAGACAATTTCAAGTTTGTTCCAAATTTCCTATGCACTCTCACAACTAGACACCTTATGAAACTCTTTCTTATCAAGAGCACAAAACAAAGTAGTCATAGCTTTGGAGTTTAGAGACAAATTTCTCTTTTCTTCATCATTCTATTTAAGGGTGTTCGCGGATTGCATTTTGCGGATTAGACATCAATCCATATTCGACCCACGAATTTGCGTATTATAAATTTTCAATTCAATCCAATCCAATCCACGGATTGGTAAATTTAATCCAAATCCAATTCATACTTCTGCGGATCAGAAGCAGATCTGACTCAATCCATATCCAATCCACCATTTTACAAATTAAAAATTTTTAATTCTGTCCAATGCATGAATTAAATAAATAAAAAAAATCTAATATAAAATAATTTTACCACTGATCAAATTCAAATTTGAATAAGATTTAAATAAATTAATTGTTTAAATAAAGCTAGAATAATACATTCAAATTTGAAAATATAATACACCGAAAAGAAAAAATCTCATTTGTTTATATCAATATATAAAAATTAACTAAAATTATGAATTTAAATCCATACAAAAGTTGAAACTTGAGAGCTTCGATGATCTATCAAAATGTCCATATCCAATTTATATTAACATTTTAACCTGAACAAAATAGATAATTTTTGAAATAAATAATAAATAAAAATATTCTATTTAATAAAAAAAATTAATAAATATTTATCCTTACTTACTATTCCATCAAATGTTATCAAGCTTCATCAAGTATATTCTTGTCAGCTCCCAAAATCTTTGTACATGTAAGACCAAAAAGATTTTAATATACTGAAAATCTTTGTACATGTAAGACAAAAAAGAATGTCAATATTTAAAAAATAGAATAACAGTATAAAGTCAAATAATAATCAATAAATACAATTAAAGTTAAGTTGTTACATTTACCTGTCTCAATATGTTCAATCTTATCTATTGCTTCATTAAGGATTATCGAAGTTGAACATAATCAATTTTGTGTGCAAATTAGTGCCTCCGCCATCCTTGTAGATAGTGAGCACCAATGTAGATCAAGAACACGACCACCAATGCTAAATGTTTGGCTTACGTAATTTTGTTTTGCTTTAGAATTTTACTGTTTAGTAAGCTAGATTTGTTTATTTTATATTATTATCGGATAAGATATAATATGATTTTAATGTAACTACATTTTAACTTATTTATTTATTAGTAATTAGTAATGTCACATTTACAAGTTTTATTTTTTATTAAATAAATATTTTTATTTTTTTGCGGATTTACGGATTTTTATGAATTTACAGAAGTAAATCCATATCCAATCCACCAAATGCGGATTTTTAAATTTTTAATCCAATCCAATCCACCAATACACGGATTGAATTTTTCTAGATCAAACTTTTGCGGATCTGACGGATTGAGTGGATTGGATCGGATTATGAACACCCCTAACTCCATTATCTTGATGATTTGGGGATATCTTTCCCTTTTTCATTTTTGGTAACGGGCACGAATGGACCATCATTAACAATTTCCCAAATTTCGTAATCTAAGGCCTACAAATAAATTCTCATCCTAGTTTTCCAATATGGGTAATCGTTACTATTAAAAATGGAGGTCTAATGGTCACTACAAGAAAACAGGCAATAGATGATGAGAAATAACTGTCATAAAAAGGAAACTCATGACAGACAGTTCATCCGTCATCTATGTACATGTCATTAATTTATGACAGAATATTTTCCGTCATGAATTCATGATGGTATTTTACAATCATATATCTGTCACACAATATTTTAATGTGAAAAAATAATTAAATTTAAATTTAAATTTTTGCGCCATTTTTTCTAATTTTTGATAGAAATTCAATCATAATTTGCAAATTTATTATCCAATTTTGGTGGGAAATTGTTTATGACAGAATTTATGACGGGTATTTCCCATCATAAAGTTATATATTTTTTTAAAAAATTATATTATAATAATAATTTATTGCTGAATTCCAATTTTCAAATTTATTTAATTAATAAAATGAATATCGTCAAAAAAATGGAAAACAAATAATATTAATTAACATACATTCAATCCAACAAATTAATTTCCAAAGAAATACATCTAGTATCCAATGTGATCACCACCAATACATAATAAAACATCTCAAATTGAAAAAAACCATCCCAAAGTATAAAATAATAGTTAAATTCCAATCAAACTCTAAGAAAATCAATAAAAATTCCAGCCACCAAGCCAAGTTACCCAACAAAACTTCGGAAGATTAATACAAGCATTCCAACAGCAAGACTTCTAGCAAGACTTCCAGTAAAACTTCCAGCAACAATACCATCTTCCAACAGCACTTCAAATGAAAATTAAAACTTACAAAGCGACTTGCAAGCTTCCTATGAACAAGAATTGACTCAGACACCAATCATCAGTGCATTTCATGAACACTACAGCCATATGTGATTACTTATTACAGTTGGGAGTTATTTTACATAAATTTAACTTTCTTCAACTAGGTTGTCAATATGTACTAAATCGAATTCAGTCATCTGATTTATAACATGGTTTATCCATTCAGCTAGCTTAATGACTAAAACTGTATCAGAATGCGCTATAAATTATATATCTTCCCATAAAGGGAAAAGTATAAACTCAACATGTCCCATTAGTCTAGAGTAAACGAAACTTCACCTTGATGCTCCTAACATATCTTGGGATTTTCCTAGAAAGCAACAATGCTGAATAGAGAAAGAGATTGTGACTGAACAAGATATGAATGGAAACAAAGATGACAATCTCCAACCAAGGAAACCCAATACAAAGTAGGAAGAACATAAGAAACCTAAAGCATAACCATAGCACAAAAAGTGAAATTGCGAGACCAGTAGCACCATTTCCTTATGAGTTGGGGAACAGAAAATCCATGCAGAACTTCTTTTGCATCAGGCTTTGCATAGCCAAGCTCAACAAAAAAAAGCATCTAGCCATAGTAAATACAAGAAAAGCAATAAAAAAAATTCAAGCTTCCTAACTTGTAAAACAAGGACACAAACAATTAAGGCTTTTTAGATTACTTCAAAAGCTAACAAAGTAATTTCTCTTCGATAATTGATAATAAACCACTGATTTATAGCTAACAAAGATGAATAGTTTATAGGAAATGAATCAAGAATATGCTGTGAAAGAGGTATTGTCTTCTCTTTGCTTTCCTATTGAAACAAAGTCTTAATTCTTTGTTGGACTCATTCATATTGAACAAGCTGAGTCCAATAAAGAATTAAATCCTTTATGTACATTAGAGGGAAGTTATATATATATATATAATAAGCATAAAAGAATTAAGACTGGTTTTTCTCATCTAACTCTTTAAGCTTCTGTAGTTTTTTTGCTCTATGCTTCAAGCACTTTCAATGGCTCTAACTATGTTACCTGACCATCAAAAGAGGCAACATCTTAGACTAAAAGTAAGGAAAATATCTACTCAGCCAAAGTATTTTTAATTGAACATGTAAAACTATCAGTGGTCTCTGAAACTTTTAAAAAGAAAAAAGAGAGTCATTTCGTGATTATAAAAGGTGTTAATTACTAATGGATAAAATATAAATACCAACTGATTGTAATTGTGATTTGTGGTCCCGCTGGATAGCAATCAAATGATTATCTAGTACTTCTTGCAAGTGATTTTTATAAGAAAAAAGAAAAGAATTAAAGAAACGTCAATTTCCAGGATTTTAAGTGATCCTAAATTATAAGGAATTGCCCAGAGAATAATACATAGAAAAAGGTCAATTTCTAGGATTTCAAGTGATCCTAAATTATAAGGAATTGCCCAGAGAATAATACATAGAAGATACTCTCAAGGCAGATAGACATTAAATCCTATCTATATTAAAATACACCACAAAGTAACAGTTTAAATGAAACTCACAAATTAAATTCTCAAAAGCAGGAATATGGATACATTTGTATTTCAAAGTAAAAACTTAAAAATGAAATTAAACCTACAATATTGATTCAATCAACAAAAATTAAGTTTTAGTGCATATGTAAAAGAAGCAAACTCAAAACTACCAACATAAATATAATTTGTATTTGCCAAAGAATTAATTTCACCGTGGCTTGTTGTTGGAAAACAGAGTTACAAAAGAGATGGCAGCAAATAGTTCAAGCCTAAAACAAAAATTCAGGATCAACAATTAAGCTTGCACCTAGCTATTACACAAAAGTACTCTTCTCTTTCAACAAATTAAATTAAATTTGGCACCAGAAGCAAAAGCAACCTAAGTTTTTGTAGGCTGGAATTCGTAGTTGCTAGGTTTTGAAATCGAAGGGATATTGGTGGTTGTTAAATCAAAGGACAAAGGACAACCATGTTTGAGTAACTAAAAGGCAAATTGGCCAAACATTTGCAGTAAGGTTCAAGCAAAACATGTCAAACAATGAAATTTTGCTCTTGATCTTTCAATTTTGACACTTTGTCTTTTAATCTTGAAAGAAAAATAAAATGGTGAAGTACGAGATCCAAATTAGAGAAAGTAAAAATTTGGGCATGTTAAAAAAAAGAGAGAAATAAATAAAGATAAAAAAGCTTAAATTTAGGAATCAAAATGATAACTTTAGCAACTGATAGAGAGAAATATTAGAAATAAATCTTTACCACACAATAGTGATACTGGCACATATCATTAGATCCTTTAAACCTTAGGAAAAATTAGATTGGGAGAGGATCTAAGTCCCACAATTTGATGTGTTATCTTAAGCATGTAAATATTGATACAAAAAGAAGCATTCATTATGAGAACTGGAATAGAACTAACCACAAGTTACAGAGGGGCCAAATGTAGGATCATAAGCATTTAAAGGAATAAACTTTGAATCTTCAGTTAACTCACTTAGAACTTCTGTAACATGCATGTAAAAAAGAAAATTAATAACTCAACATTCAATTGAAAAGCAACAAAAACAAAAACTTATTTTAGAATGTAAAATTAATATGCAAATTAAAAACAGAGAAAAGGGTAAGCACACACACCTTCAGCTGATGCACATGGTGTTCGTAGGTGCATTAGTTTCAAGTTGTGAGCACAATTGCTACCAATCTTTGATGGTAAATAAAAATAAAAATTTTAAATTTGTGAAACTGTATGTGAGTTTGATGAAACTGAAGGAATCCAAAGGAGAGTTCAGAAAATCTATTAAATGTGGACCCGAGACAAGCTTTCCTTTTCCTTTTAAACAACTAAAAACTCAAGACAAAAAAACTCCATTCACGTTAACTTCTAACAAATTTATAATTCATTATCAAAAGTTAATTTTCACTTTAATCTTTTTGTGTTTCAAGTTAAAAAAATATATGGACTTCACTTGTTCATTCTAGTCAAACTGTTCTTGTTCATTCTAATCAAACTGTTCAACATTCATGAATCTCTAAAAGATTTAACTCAACAGAAAATTAATTATTGCAAAAACCCCATTGAACCTAATCTAATAAAATCCCTAAAATAATATAACAAAATTTCAAAATTTAATTAGTTCATTCACATGAATTGTAACGAGAGAAAACTAACCTCTAGTAGAAGATCTAAGTTATGCAAATCAAAATAGAGATAAATTAATATGCATTAATCAACTAATTAATCTATGTTATGGTTCCAAAGAACACAACAAGAAAAAATTAAACCTAGGGTTAGGGTTAATAACCTATATCAGAATTACTCAATGGCTGTTGTTTCCATAGGAAGTTATGGTTTCTTCAGAACGATGACAAATGATTGATTTCTCAGCCATAGTTTCTCCGGCAAGGCGGCAAGGTGGTTTTTGATGAGCTAAATGACTGATTTTCAACTTCAAAGAATGGCAACGAAAGTCAGCGATGACAATGGCACTGAGTGGCGGAGATGGATGAGTATGACAGCTTGGATTTTTGTTGAGCAGCAGCAAAGAGGGATTTTGTTGGATGCAATAAGGGTTTCTTCCAAAGGTTTGAGAGGCTGAAAGTGTCGGCGCGAGGGGGGAGTAGGGATGGCAAAATGACCCGGCCCGAATTTTGGTCCGAATGACCCGATCCGAAATTTTAGGGCTTTGGCCCGAATTTTCGGGTCAAAGATCGGGCTCGGGCTAAAAATTAAGGCCCGATTAAGTTGTCGGGTCGGGCTCGGGCCATAGGCAGCCCGACCCGACCCGACCCTAAACTAAAAAAAAAAAAAAAACTTACACATGGCTTTGTCTTTTTTATGTTAAATTGTGGAATTAAATTGTGAAATTGTGTGTTTTTATTTGTATATGATATGACTTTTTTTTAAAACATTGGCTTGCGGAATTGATTTGTAGAATTGTGTGTTTTTATTTGTATAGGATGAGTTTCTTTTTTTCTTTTTTTTTTAAACGACACAAGTGTAAATCAAATTTTGGATATGAGTTGTGAAATTTGTGTTTTATTTAAGTATTAAATTTGAAATTGGGAAAGAAAATAGTGGGTGACGGGCTAATCGGAAATAAATCAAACAATTAGAGTAAAAAATTATAAGCTAAATCAATAGTAAAATATTGTTCGGGCTTGGCCCGACCCGATTGTGACCCGACCCGATTGTGACCCGACTCGGGTCGGGCCCGGCCCGACCCGAAGCAACAGTGATCGGGCTTTTTGTCGGGTCGGGCCTTTGTTTGAGGTGGTCGGGTCGGGCTCGGGCTTGGCCCCGACAATTTGCCATCCCTAGGGGGGAGGGGGTGTGTGTTTAACTCTTAAAAAAATTTGTTGCATTTTTTTTTGGAGTACGTATTTTATAAAGGTAGTAAAACGGTGAGTTTTGCTTTTGGTTTTCTAATTATTTTTAACACTTGAAAAAAAATGTTTAATAAGTACCAAAATCAGTAGCATTTTGCTAGTGTTCAATAGGAAACTAAGGCCATTATGGTAAAACAATACCGTTTTGCCATCTTTCTCTTTAATTATTCAAATGCACCGTTTTGTTTTTTAAATAAAATAATACATCAAATTTAGGTCAAACAAGGTTAAAATTATTTTTCTATCACAATTTCTTGATAGATTAAATTTCTATCACGATTCTATCATAAATTCGTGATAAACAATTATTTTATCATAAAGACATCATAAATTCGTGATAGAAAATAATTCTATCACAAAACCATCATTAATTTCTAATAGATTGAAAATTATGTCATGAGTCCGTCATACTTTTATGATATAAGTCATTTTGCATAGAATCTGTCACAAACTATCTGTTATCTATTGCCAGTTTTCTTGTAGTGGGTGGATTGATCTTCCCTAAATGTGGAATTGGGTTGTCATTGATATTTAACTCTAGATGGTTAAGTCTACAAAAGAGCACCAAGCTCTTATACCAATTATTAAGATCAAGCGCTTACCACTAGGCCAAAAGCTATAGCTGATTGCTAAAGTGCAACTTTATTTCCGTATACTATAGAAGCAAAACAATTTAACTGTATACTGTCACTATGATAAAACAAAATTATAAAATGTATTATTCTTTTTAAGTACCATAACAGCCTTTTACAAGCTTTCCAATGATGAACTATTTGTAAGTCTAAAAACTAACTAAGTTCGTTGACTAAAAGGGCTATTTCTAGTTTAATATGTGCCACATATTGTAAAGCACCAACAATGCTTCTATATTTTGAAGCATTGGGAATAACAACACCAGAACTCTTAGTAAGAGGATGATTAATAGACATAGGTGTAGGAACACGACTATTGTCAGCCATGCCATGTTTAAGTAAAACATCTGCAATATACTTACCCTGAGAAAGATGTAATCCATCAGCAATCCTGGTAACTTCTATTCTAAGAAAAAAATCAGCTCTCCTAAATCGTTCAAGGAAAATGTGTGATGCATATCAGTTATTAACTATTAAACAAGAAGTTTATTAGATCTATTAATGATTATGTCATCAACATAGACCAATAATAAGAGTAAACAACCATTCTTCCATTTGTAAAACAAAGAATTATCTGATCTCAAATTTTAGAAACCCTGCCATGAGACTTAACAACCTTTAACATGTCAAACCATGCTCTTAGAGCTCGATTCAAGCCATAAAGAGCGTTCTTTAGTTTATAGATATGACGAGGTTTTGATGAATTAACAAAACCTTTAAGCTATGCCATATATATATCTTCATTTAAAAAAATCATTTAGAAAGGCATTGTTGACATCCACTTGATGAATAGGCCATCTATTCATAATAGCAACACTTAAAACAACTCTAATAGTGGAAGCCTTAACAACTGAACTAATAGTTTTTGTATAATCAAACCCATAAGTCTGATCAAATCCCTTGGCAACTAACCTTGCTTTATATCTACAAATAGAACTATCAGAATTATATTTAATCCTAAACATCCACTTGTTGCCAACCACTTGACTAGCTGTGTAAGTAAAACCAACTCCCAAGTATGATTAGCTTGAAGAGCCTGAAATTCTTATTGCACAACTTTTGGCCACTTTGCATTGGTTAAGGTTTGTGAAACTAAAATGGGTTCTAATGGGTGATAAGAAGTGCAACTAGATAGGATTTAGGCTTGTAAATACCAGCCTTTGATCTAGTGACCAACTAGTGTTGGTTTAGCCAATACATGAGGTGGTAAATGGTTGGGATCCAGATTGTTTGGTCAAGAAGAAAGAAGATGTACCTCATTTTGTGACATAGGAGCTTGAGATGGAAGATCAATTGCTGAGGAAGCTGCTAAGGAAGCCTGTTTCAGTGGAGCTAAAAAATGGATTGAGAAGGTGACTCTAAAGAACTACAAGGTTGCACTATAGAAGAAAATCTGTACTAGCTATAGTTGGAAAAAAATATTCATCAAACACTACATGATTAGACACATAGACCCTACTAGAGGAATGTAAGCACTTATAGCCTTGACGAAAAGAACTACAACCAATAAAAACATATTTTTCATAAATGAAGGCAAGTTTGTGTTTATTGTATGGCTTGAGATTAGGATAACATGCACAACCAAACACTCATAGAATTGAGTAATTAGGTTGTTGATGGAAGAGTTTTTGATAAAGTGAAATATTATGTAACATGGGAGTAGGAAGCCTATTGTTGAGAAAAACAATTGTATAAAAAGCATTCCATTAAAATTTTAATGGTAGATGAGCTTGAGCTAATAAAGTGAGACCAATACCAATAATGTGACAATGATTTCTTTCTATTCTTCCATTTTGATGATGAATATGAGGACAATGATGCCTAAATGAACCCTAGATTAAGCAATTAACGAAGTAAAGCCTCTGAATTCACCCTCCCAATTAGTTTGAACAGTTTTAATGTGTTTTATGAAAATGCTTTTCAATGAAAGTTTTGAACTCAGTAAATACTTGGAGCGCATCTAACTTTGCAGATAATGGAAAAATCCAAGTAAATAACCTAAAATCATCTAGGATAGAAAGATAATAGGAGTATCCTTCTGTAGAAGCAACATAAGAGGGACCCTAGCAATTGTAAAGGTTCTATGGTTTTGGTTTCAACAAAACCAAAATGTAACAAGCGATTCTTTCCTTGTTGGCAAGCATTACAAAACAAAAAATTTTGAGTTTTATTGAAAATAGCAAAGTCATTACAAGCCTTTATTACACTATTGAGAATATGAACTGCAGGATGAACTAGTCTCTTATGCAGGAGATTAACATCAAGAGAATCTATAGTTATAGAAAAACAGATGGCTGATATGACTCATTGGAAGACTTAGATAATGAGTTATTATCATAATGAAAACCACGACAATAACCAAACAAAGGCACAAATTTATTTTAAGAAGACTGACAGAGTAAAGCTGAGTGAGCTTCAGAGAATGGAGTAGGACTTTGGACTTGATACAGACCTCTTTTTGTAACTCCTTTAAGCAAAATGATCCATGTACTCCTAAACTTGACAAAGCACAAATGTTCAAGAAATTCAATAGTAACATTATTGTCAGGTATTTACTTTGAAACATTGAGTAAATCTTTAGTAATATGATACACATGTAAGACATGATTTAGATCTAAAGGTTAGTGTGAAGTGGTTGCAAGCAACATGAATCCAATATGCTGAATATTCAATGCAGTACCATTTCCAACAATTAATTTCTTAGAACTTGCATATATTGTAGACTCAAGAAGCTTACCAGAGTCATTTGTTATATGATATGTGGCATTATTATCAATGTACCAGGAAGGATCCTCAGCTATCTTTGAGTGGGAGAAACTAAAGGAGCATACTGTGCAGTTGGAAAACCACCACTTGGTCCAAGAAAACCATGAAATCTAATAGAGTTACCACTAGTTGTGGAATAAGTACCAGATGGAAAGGTAGGATTGTAAGTGAAGAAAGCAGCAAGAACTTGATAAACCATATTGCCTTGAAATCCTAATCCTTTTGGCATAGAAAAACCGCCTACAAATTGGGGACCCAAACTTCTTGCATGCCCATTAAAAGGTCTAGTTCCACTATATTTAACAAAAAGAGCCCGATAACCTCTGCCATAATGCCCCTGATCAAATCTGAAACTACCATAAGAACCTCCTCTAACATGATTCCTTTGTCATATGAAGGCTAAATTATACATATTTTGCATTTATTTGCTCCATGTCCTGGTGCAAAACATATTTGATAGATGATATTTTTGTCCTTGGCCACCTCAGGTACTAAAAACCACCATAGCCAAAACCATTCCCATTACCTCCAAAATTCTTTTGATAACCGCCAATATTCCTTCCACCATTTTGATATTTTTGAACTATATTAGCAGACATATTATGTATAACTTCACCTATAACCTTGTTTAGTTTTTTTTCAACTCTATTCTCATGACTCAACAATAAAGATTAAATTTTCATTAAGACTAATCTTGTCTCCTCTAGCTAATACAACAGTCACTAAAGATCCAAAATCTAAAGAATCTAATCTAGTTAATACATGTTGCACAAAATCATTCAATTCAATAGATTTCCCAACTAAAGCCAAATTATCATCCAATCTTTTCATTTTGTCAGAGTAATTAGCCATCGTCATAAAACCTTTCTCAAAAGTTTGAATTTACATCTTCAAAGTCATAATTCTAGCTCGAGATTGTGAAACAAACAGAAAAGTAAGAGAATCTCAAAGTCTTTAAAAGTAGCAAAATGAATTATTGTGGAGAGCAAATTTTGTTGATCCAAGTAGTAAAATTAGGATTTACCTCGCTTGGAGCAGATCCAAAAGATGAATAAGCTCTTGTAGCAGCATGTGAAAGAAATTGCTTAGGACACAAACTATTAACATTGATAAAGCTCTATAAAAGCATTGACTTTTATTGAAGTTAGTACTTGTGTACTCCACATAATGAAATTATTTTGATAAAGCTTTACTACTATGACAAAGCTATAATAAGAAGAATTTTGAGTATTTTTATTCGAAATCAGCATTGTTTGCTCTAATACCATGATTTGCTCTAATACCATGATTTGAAGTGTAATATAGAGTGTTTGTGAAGCAAGAAAGTGAAAGGAAAAATGAAAGAAAAACATAGAGAAGTTAAGGGAAGGTTATACAAATGTATAGTATTTATTGTTAATGTCAACTGATTACAAATTGAGTATTTATACTAATGATTCCAGTTGTTATAATTTGCTACGAGTTGAAATGTGTACATAACAAACAACTAACAATTTAACCAACTAAGATAGGATAGTTACACTCTTCAATCAAGTGTGTGTTGCCCCACTATATCTTTACATGCTCTATAATCACATTCACTATCATCAATCACGTTCGCTATCACCCCTTATCAAATTATGATATGGACTGCAATTATAAAATGCACCCAATAATTAAAATTAATTCCATGGAATTTTGTTATATTTTGATTGACCCATTATATAAAATTAATTATACCTACACTTTTAGGCCTAATAATGAGGTAGAAACATTCACACACACTAACCGATTGTGACCTTTATTTAAATACCATCGCATGACTCCCATGTAAAGAGTAATTTCCCATATATTTTTTTCCTTATTATTTTTTCCTGATTGATTTTGTACGATCGAAAATCTTTCCCAGGCTAAAACTCCGCATTCTACATTTACAAGTTGGATATATAAACAGTCATAAAAAGCATTAGCATATTACATATAGTTCTCATTTAACAATATCAAGCATCAAAACACATTCGCACATCATTAATGGGTCCATCAAAATATAACAAAATCCCTTGGAAATAATTTTACATGCTACCCTTACAAACACGGCATAAACTAACCCATTATTTTGAACAACATAGCCATCATCTGTATATTACAATACAACTACACCAAAGATCAGGGCTTCTTTATACATAACTTGAAGTTGGTATATTATTATAAATTAGCAAGTAATATAAGAGCACTTACTTTGTATGCAAACATAAACTAGTTAGGTTCCCAGTAAAGACTGGAAGGGTCACAATAGTCCTGCTTAAAACCCAGACATCTTAGGTAATGTATATAGCCTTTGTGATATAACATTTTTAGTGCACTTAAGCTTACTAATAAGCCTCTTAAACAATTTTCACAATTATATAATAATATTAATAAAAATAAATTGAAACAGCAAAGATATAACAAATAATTCAACAATATGTAATAAGACAAAAAACCACTAACCTAAAGTTATTTCATCTACGTAAGTATATATTTCCAACATTTATCTTCCTCAAAATTAGCATCAAAATAGCCACTTTATGTTATTTTTCTAACACTTGGCCACCACTTTCTTTCATCTTCTCTAATTCCAGATATTGCCTACAATTCAATACATGAACCCAATTATGCCTTATTGGCTTTACAAAATTCTTCATATGCCATTTCAACCATTTTCCTGGATTTGTAGCAATTTTATAAATTTCTAAGAAATCCATTAACTTGCATCTGAAATTCAGGCAATGAATGGTAAAGTCATGGGCTTCGTCCCACAAACACAACATAATGTTTTCCAAAAGCCATTTTCTACCATAGGACAAAAAATTGCATCACTCTTCAAATACTATGCATAAACTAATCAACAACGCAATAATCAAAGATACAAAATATCCTATTAATATTAGGAAAAATAAGGTGTCCTAGCTCAATCAAGTAAAGATTCATACAACATCACCAATTCCCCACAGCTTCTTAATTACTCACCTACAAATTGAATAGATTAGTATATGTTTGATAAGAACATAAAAATAGAAAATGGAATTTTTTTCTAAAGTAAAGATTAGAATAATTCTCACATGCCTACCCTATTCGCCTAATGACAAGTAGACTACATTGCTACTAGCCTTAGTTGATTAGGAATCAATTGTTTAAAAAAATATCAATTTAATGAAATTTAGCTAAATAACCAAATATCATTATCCTAGTAGATTTATTGCAAATCTAAAACTAGGATACCCACATACAACTTGTAAGGCCTTATACATTTTATAGAGGTGATGCAGTTTGAAAAGTTAAACTACTTATCAAGTGATAGGTTACCCTTTTAACACCTTTATTAGAAAGAAGAGAAAATAAAATAGACAGATTTTTATTTGGGTAAATTTCACTGTGCCCCTACTAGAGTGACTATCTTCAAAATTTTACTATGCCCTTACTAGAGTGACTATCTTCAAAATACCTCCAAGCATATGAAAACATCACTCTAACCCTTAAATGCAGTGATCTCCTTGTTAAAGTTAAAGGGAAAAATCATGTTTCAACAAATATAGTAATGAACGTTAGCCTAGAGGAATGTGACTAACGGCATAGTTGTATGACATGTCAAATCAAAGCAACCTTTCAACTACCCCTTATGTTTTTTATAATTTTATATAGGGTATAATTATAATAAGTTATTTTCATTTTTTTAAATGAGAAAATATATAAGCGGTTGAACGTAAAATATATAAGTGGTTAAATGTAAAAACATCAAAGTATCCTTCTCTTGGCGCGAACTATCGTCATGTTGATAGTGTAGAGAGTGAAACTTTAAAACAAAGCATCAAAATATTGGCCATAAACAACGCATTTCTATTTGAAGGATTACCAAAAAAGTGAGCATTAAAGAGTGGCTGCTAGTAACAACAACCTTATGATGGCAGAGGTAATTTTTTTTTCATTTAGTTATTTACATGAAAATGGGTTTAGCAGCATTTTTTTAGATGTAGGATAGCATTAGGTAAAAAATGATCTGTACATATGAAAAATTTGTGCAATTGTTGTTATTATTTGAAGCAAATGGGTTTAAACCCTAGTTCTTTGTGAATTGGGCCTTTTTGTTTTTTTTGTATCATTAACGAAATTTATAGTATTTCCTTTAGAAATTAGTTACTAGAGACAAAAAAAAGCATATGCATTTGTATGATTTATTGATATATACTGAACTGAGTGTTTGCTCAGCAAATGTAACTAAGAAATTGTTTTATTGATATATACCCTGCATGTTTTGGTGATAGATATTTTGGTTTTATTTTTCATTGTGTGATATCATTCCTATGTTGATATTTTTATTGATATTTTTTACGAATGCTTTTGTTATGGAAGGGGAACTTGAGGATTAAAAGCTTTGTCAACTTTCTTGGTGAAACTTTTGAGGTTGGCCTCAATGACCTTGACTTTTTAAGTAGAGTTGTTTTTATCAATACTGCAATGAAAAGAATGATTGGGAGAAACAAGTATAGAGATGAGAGATTCATCATTGAAGTTACACTGCAGTGGAATCGGAAGAAGGGTACAGTAAATAATGATCATGAGATGTATCATAGATGGCACTTGTACAATAAGAAGAAGTATACAGAGATTGTGTTCGACATAAGCATCATAGCACTTAATGTGATGAATGTGATTAATAGGAGGTTGTTTGAGGATGATATAGAAGATGTTGCTGTTAGGCTTGATGCTGCACCTCAGAGTGTGTTATCTGTATTTCAAAGGCAACCAACTGACCATGTCAAGCACAACAGCAGGTTTATGCAACCGCTACTGGAAAAAGAGGTGTTAAATAGAATTAGTGGCAATAAAGATATCAAGAATTTCAGAGGCCACTTCAGCAGAAGATGATCTTCAAACACAAACCACAACTGAAGTTGATACTATAGCAGAAGCTGAATCTGAAAAACAAACCACTGCAGAAGAACCTGAAGTTGAAACACAAACCACAACTCAGTCCACCACTTTAGCAAAGGATGAGTTTCAAATACAACCACGACTGAAGTTGATGCTACAGTGGAAGCTGAACTTGAAACACAAAACACTACAGTAAAACTTGAAGTTGAAACGCAAACCACAACTTAGACCACCACTGCAGTAAAAGCTGAAGTTAAAACACAAATCACAACTCAGCCCGCCACTACAGCAGCTTGAAGTTGAAACATAAACACATGAACCCCTACCTAAAGTTGAACTTGATATTCAAACCGTAGAAAAGGTACTAGAGAAGTTGAAGCCACCTGTCAGTAATAATATAAAACCTAGTATGTTTGATCCCTTTGCCACACCTATAAAAAGGGGTTACAAATAAATTATTCCCAAATTTTGAAACAATCACAGCAGAACTACCACCACAATTTGACAAAACCCCATTCCTAATACCAACACCAGCACCACCACCTCAGTTTGACAAAACCCTATTATTAATGCTTACATTTAACCATCATTCAGGTGATGGTGGTCCAAAAAAGGGGTGCTAATGAGGGTGAGATTGAACCCTCACCTGAAGTTGAACTTGATATTCAAACTACAGAAAAGGTATTAGAAAAGTTGAAGCCACCTATCGGTCATAATATATAATTTGGTGTGTTTGATCCCTTTGTCACACCTATAAAAGGGGGTTGCAGATAAAATATTACTAAATTTTGAAACAATTACAACAGAATTATTAACCATCATTCAGGTGATGGTGGTCCAAAAAAGGGGTGCTAATAAGGGTGAGACTGAACCCTCACCTGAAGTTGAACCTGATATTCAAACTACAGAAAAGGTACTAGAAAAGTTGAAGCCACCTATCAATAATAATATATAACTTGGTGTGTTTGATCCCTTTGTCACACCCATAAAAGGGGGTTGCAGATAAAATATTACTAAATTTTGAAATAATTAGAACAGAATTACCACTACAGTTTGACCAAACCCTATTCCCAATACTAACACCAGCACCACCACCTCAGTTTGACAAAACCCCATTACCAATGCTTACATTTAACCATCGTAGTGGTCTATCTTCAATAGTGGGATTTCAATAAAACTCTTTTATTTGATAACATGATATGACTCTTATCCTTGAGCTTAAAAATTTAAAATATTTCAAAAATTTGAATTCAAAACATTATCTTCTTATTTTCCTTATTTAACAAGATAATAGACTCCCACTTAATTGCAATCATGTTCATCAATATATTACAATTTACCCTTGAAGTATAGAGAATTTCAAGTGAGACCCTTTATCAATACAATTATTTTAATCAATCCTTCCACCACACCATATTCCACATGAACTTCTTAGATTGAATTTAAAACTCATTGTCGAATTGTTCATGTCATCTTTCATTCTTAATTTTCATTGCTTAATTGGACTCATTAAAACATTTTTCAAAATATTAATATCTATATATTTATATTAATAAAATAATTTTACAAACATTGCTGGCCAGCCTTTTGAGTCCAATTCATTTATGAAAATTGCTTGAATATACTTTCTCAAAACTGAGTATGGTGGATCTCTTGTTGAGCATTTATATACTTTGAATATTATCTGTGTAACCCAATATGTCTGTATTTTGCTAATAAACATGATTAGCATCACTAGTTGACAATATTAAAGTCACATAAACAATATGCAAAGATATAGAAATCTCTCAAGTCTAAGGACAATTAATAAATTATAGCTTTTACTATCCTTTTCATTTGACAGTGATAATTTTATTTGGGTGTTCTAAGTAGGATTCTGTTCAGTGTATGTACTTGTTACATTACACCTACTTGTTTGCTTAAGGTCACTACCTCAATGATGGAGTAAATCATCCTATCACATAACAGCACAACAAGTGTAGACAAAATCTGTATTTAATATTAACATAAAATTGTCTATAGCAAATATTAGGTTCACAAGGTACCCAAAAAATCATTACTCCCAGTCTAGTGTCTTATAACTACTAGCATGATTTTTCTACAATGTCACCTAAAATTAGTCTTTTTTTAATTATTTTTTATATATCACATATAACAAATAAATTAATACCCATAAACATTATGTCTATGAAATTTCACAAAATAAAAACCGAATTGGTTTTGAGAGCACATATGTCCAACAGGATTTTGGGTTATTTGCAAGAGTATTTAGCTGATGACAGACAGTTGATATTTGTGACTAATAGGGAAAATGGAGTACTTAATGATCTTCATTTGGAGTTCACCGGAGCACAAAACAGGTTCTTTGCAAGACACGTGTTTGCGAACCTCAAGCCAAGATTTCCTCAAGTAGAGTTGAGGGATGAGTTTTGAAGGATAGTCGGAGCATCTAGTAAAGAAGTTTTTCTCAAGGCAATGAATGGCATACGAAAAATTGATGAACATCTATTTCAGTGGCTGAGAAAGTTAAACCCCAAGCATTGGTCAGTGCATGCCTTTGATAAGTTTGTAAAGTGTGATCACACAACAAATAACATAATAGAGAGTTGGAATACATGGCCTAGTGAAATGAGAAAAGCACTAATAATAGCTCTAGTAGAGCACATTAGGAAGCTAATGATGAAAGCAATAACTGAGAGGAGACAAACTTGTTTGAAGTGGCCAAGTTATGTTCCTCCTTTTATTAATAAGAAGATGAATAGTGTGCTAAAGATTGTTAGGAATTACCAAGCATACCAGCAAGTGTTGCCTTATATGAAGTTAAAACAAGCCTAGAGTCTTATATTGTCAACCTTGAAGAGCATACGTGTAACTATGGCCTGTGGTAGATCAGTGGCTTACCTTGTAAGAAAGAATGCCTTGTCTTGCTCACATTAGGGGTACTTATGAGAAGTATATTGCTCCTTGTTTTCTAAAGAATGCAAATTTGAGATACTTTTTTTGCATTATTCATCCAATGCCCGACAAATCTAAATGGTCATGTGTTAAAGGTAATAAAATATTACCCCTAATAGTTCAAAGACCACTAAGCAAGCCCGACACATGTAGAAGAAGGGAGGTTGATGAATCACCAGTACATAAAAGAAGGTTGCTGTATGTTGTTCATATTGTCAAGGTATTGGTCACAATATAAAGGACTGCCCTGTTGACCTAGCCAACATACATAAGAAGACCAGGCATATATTAGTCAGTTTAAGATTGCTTAAAATTTTTAAAAATGCTTTGTAATTATTGTTGGGTTAACTTCAAGTTACCCCACACATAGAGTGACTATATAAATGAGGGATAAATTGATGTTTTTTACATTAATGGGTGTAAATTGAAGTTTTGTCACTCTAATTCGGGAGTAATATTAATTTAACCATATTTAGTGTACTTACTTACAAAATTTACTTCTTTGTGTTGAACAGAAGCATCGTAAGAATTTGGTAGTAGTATCAAGCTCAAGAGCATCATTTACAAGAGAGAATTCTACTGGAAATTCAACACCTGGTGGATCTGCATCGCCTAAATGATGTTTGATAAATGATAATGAAGTTTAAAAAGTTTAAACTGAAACGTAGCTTTATACATTGAAACATAGATTTATACACATGCCTTATTAGAAGTTAATGATGGATGATGGATGAACCATTACCTAATACTTCAAAGCTTGTCCCTTTGTAATCAACAAGGGGTTCAACAACATGGAAAGCACCAGCAACAAATGAAGCATAAAAAATAAGTAGAGCAAATGATAGACCAATGAATGCATCAACAACAGCAAATGCAACTTCTGATCAATTTCCAATGCCACCAACAAAAGGAATTGAAATTAATAAGGGGGGCAAATTTGATAGGGCTATTCCACAATCTGCCCCAGTTCAAACAAAGAGATATTTGAGGGCAAAGCAGTAGCTCAAAATGGGTTTTTCCTTTTTCTTTAAAAATCAATCATTTATTTACATATATTACATGTAAGATATTGTTTTGCCAACATGGTAACTACAAATTAGGGCTTTATGTTGCAAAGAAATGAAGCTATAGTAAAAGGCATGAAGGCAGCAATATGGACATTTTACGAGGATGGTGCTGTTGATTTTGATATTGATACTTTTGAATATACTGGTACAACAGTGCACTATATAATATATATGTAATTGAAGTCCAATTGTAGACATCAAAATATGGGGATGCAATATGCCAGTATATGCGCTCATGTTATTTTAGAATTAAAATTAATTATATTTAGGCCAAATTACTATTTTTTTTTGGGTTATTGCAATTAATATTTGGTATATTTGGTTTGTAATCCCTTGTTATAAAAGCTGAAAAGCCAAAATGTAATATGTTGCTGGTGATGATGAACATTGACTACAACAGCATAATTGTAATATTTTGAGCTAAAAATACATTTCGATGGATGTAATACATGGAAGTTCTTCATTCAGCTATTTAATTTAAATTTATACTACTTTGTAGCCTCATACATCAGTTATGAGCAACATTAAGCATATCATCATACAAAAAACCAGTATGAACAAGATAATATGCTGCAGCCTAATGATTGAATATGATTTTATGGCAAGCTTATTAATTCCCATCTCTAGCATCTTCTTGTCTTTAATTCCCATATCATCATGACCTTCCAAACCATCATGCAACTTTCCCAAACCTCTTATAACTACTCCATACTCGTACATACTTGGTTTCCACCATATAAAGAAATTACAGCCTTTATTGTCGCATTTGAGTATAGCTTCTTAGGATTTGCAGCAAACTATGAGATGTATATAAATGCACATTTACCACCATCTCTGCATGCTTTGCTTTTGAACTTGAGCACCTCCCCATTAATCTCGAACTTCTCATTTTCATCTTTATCTTCATCTTCGACATCAAACCAACTATCTCCTAAAGACGACATACCTACTGTTATTTCTTGATTTTTTTATGTTATGTGATGTTTGTAATTTGTGATTTTGCTAAGCTAAGTATTAACCTTGTTCGAATCTATAAAATAATGGTCAGTTTGATTTTTGAATTGGAATTGTTATTGTCATAGAGAGAGAAGGATGATTTTTTTTTTTAAATGAGTGGTTGAAATCACAGTGCAAAATTGCAAATCCCAGCAAAAAAAATTTAATTTCATACCTTGTAATTTTTTTTAGGATTATTATCATTTCAGTACTTTAAGAATTGTAAAATATCAAATGACTTCAACTAACTGGTCAACTAATAGTCATAACGGAAAAGTAGTAAAATGAAATGTTTTGCAAAGATATAGTAGTAAAATGATAAGGACCAATACTTCTTGTAGTCATTTAATATTTTATAATTCTTAAAGTAATGAAATGATAATATCCATTTTTTTTAATCTAAAGCCTGAATAAGGAATCAAATTAAAACTTTTTGACCAAACAAGTAATTATACGTTTTTAACATTATAAGCCTAACATCCCATGTTTTTTACAGAGATGTCACATCAACATCTTTGGCAAAACTCAACTATTCACACAACAACACTGTTAGATAGAATATTTTGTTCCTCACAATGATAATATCGTTATTTACTAAGTCAGCATTAGTCAACCATTTAAAGTAACGGCAATTAGGGGGTAGAGTGATGTTTTCGTATCCTTGGAGAGTATTTTGAAGATAGTCACTCTAGTAAGGGCCACATTGAAATTTAACTTTTTATCTTCATATTCTATTTCAGCCTTAAGTTCAAATTTAAACTTCTAATTGAGCAAATAAGCATAATAAACTTGAATATTTGTAAAAAAATTAGTCAAAATAAGGATATAAGAACTTTCACCTTTCACAGCAGATGTCCCACTAATGTTGAAGAACCTCTAGTACGTTCCCCTACCGACAAGTTGTTCCCCCAATTTGAGGATGATCTGTCCAAAAAGCTTGAGTTTTTTTCTTGGTAGAAAATAATTAATTTCTATTTTAAATTTTAAATAATTTTGAAAATGAAAGAGAATAGAAGCATCTCACTCTGCTCCTTATATAAAAAGTGAAGGTGCAACCACGTGGTCTATGACATCACTTTTATAATAGAATAAAATAATAATTTTTTAAAAAATGAAGATTGTCAAATTTTCCCTTACTGTCATCAATATCTATCATTTATCCTCATATTATTTTTATAATAGTCAATAACCCCCCTGACATTATAATTTTATAATATTATCCTTATTTTTAAATAACACTTTTATTCATATTTATTATAAATTAAATAAATCATATGAATAGAAATTAAAATAAAAAATTAATAATAATTAAAAACAAGAAATATATGTGTTGTTGTGATCAAAAAATTAATAATAAAATATTTTTCTTGTATTTTTTTTATTTTATAAACATTTTCTTTAAATATTAAACATCGTAATGCATCATTTCACACAACTAATTATTTCATTCTTTTACTTCATGTTCAACAACAAAATTTTTTAACATCTAACTCTCACCTCGTTCGTAATAAAAGTACTTGCATCATTTGCCATTATCTTCTGCACTGCTTCTCCACTGCATTTATATAGACATTTTATTCAAATAACCCTTTACATTTCTAGTTCCTTAAAAAAAAATATTTTCATTATTCCATTGCCATTATTCCATGGCATCATTTGCCATTATCTTCCGCATTTTACTTTCCTCATATCTGAAAATAACATTTTATTTAATTTATAACAACTTTTAAATAAACAAGCATTTACACATATTTGACTAACGCAATGCATCCAATCAACCATTAATCTAAGTACTTACTTTTAACAAATTAACATAATTTTACTTACAAATACAACATAATACAATAACTACTTGCTCCTTTTGTCTTGCCTTCTGTGTTGTTTTTGAACTTAGCTGCACCAGCTTCTTCTTCTTCAGTAGTAGAAGGAATTTGCTTCAGATCCGATGCCACATTGTCTCATCATTGACCACGTAATCACAAATAAATCTTTCATATTTCTTTATCTATTTCCCTATAGTTAAATTTAAAAATTTGCCTCTACCACGTCCCCTTCACTGCTCTCTTTAAATTTCTAGTTTTTTTTTTTAAATTTTCATTTTCCAAAACTTCTTTATAACTATGTACTTCGTAATCTTCATGGTTGCCAGTCCTCACTCTTTTGACAATTGTACACTGATTTTTCTACAACTTCCCGACCAATTTCACAGCGTTTTAATGTGATTGACATTTTTTTCACCACCAATGTCTTTTTAACCCGTTTAATATTTTTACCTTTGAAAAATATTTAAAATAAACTAAAACAATCGAAAAACCTAAATCCACGTGCTCTTTTTCAACCCACACAATCCGGTTGCCTAATAACCACTATACTCGGTTCTTAGTTTTTTGTTCTTTTTATTTTATAGCCTTAGGATTTCTGTCCACCATATCTAACGAATTATATAACTAATCTCCTACTAGCAGAAATTGTAACTTAACAAGCTCCCTAAAAAGAATGCAATGTTTTCATCTAAATTCATAAAATATGCCGCCGGTTTAAAAAGTTGAAAAGTTAAATATTGAAATAAATAGGCAGCAAGCACTTATTGCTCAATGTTAATATGAAATTGGGCCCAAGCGAGTTTTGCAAGTGGATTTTTTAATTATTTCTGTTAAGGACGGTTTTAGATTATCTGAAGCCTTAGGTAAATTTTTTTTATGAGATCTTAGGTGAATTTTTTTTTATGAGGCCTCTTTTTATTCTACAACTTTAATAATCAATGAAACATAAAAAAGCTAAAAATTCATTCTATCTTTAATTCTTGAGTTTCCACAATAATCAAGAAGATCCTAAAATTTTTCAAAAACAAAACCTAAAATTTTACTTCCATTGGAAGCATTACAAGAGTAAACAAACAAATAAATAAAATATTTAGAATAGTAGCACATAGAAAGTTGAGATTATAAATTGTTGATCAGATAATGGATATGAATTTTGTATTTTAAGAAACTATTTTTTTTAATGAACTAATGAATATAATAATTTACTTTGTAGAAAAGAGAGTGTAAAATTTTTTGATCTACTGATTTTTTAGATTATAAGATTTTTAATAGAAATTAAAAGGAATACTCAAAGTAAAAAATTATAACGTTAAATAATTATTTTTTTTGGGAAATTGAAAATGTAAAGAATTTTTTTTTTTTGGAAAGACTAATAATGAATGAATTAATGGTTAGATAATATTATTTATTAATTATATCTCTTTAACACTAAGGTTACCAAATAAAGATTTTCTATAAAAAAAATTCTTAATTGTAGGATAATTATTAATTAGAGAGATGTCTAATAGGCTTTCTTATAAAATATAATTAAAAGAAAACTTTATTAATTAAAAATTATTAATGAAATACTAAAAAAATGAGGTCCTCATAAAACATGAGGACTTAGGCGACCACCTTGCTCGTCTATACTTAAAATCACCCCTGATTTCTCATTTTATAAGATGCAAGTGGCTTAAAGTAGCATGTTTTAGTGTTAAATAAACAATTCTAGAATATTCACATACCCCACGACATTTTCGTATGATCATGTAACCAATTGGTTCGAGACTTCGAGTAATGCAGGTTTTTGTTGTGAAGACCAATCATAAGTGAGGCAATTTTTTTCTTTTTTCAATTAAATAAGTAACCCATATCATCAAGAGTGAGAATGGAGGAGGATTTGAGTACATGAAGTCAGGAACGAGATTGCTACAAAGAACATGCAAGAAATGTTTTAACTGTAATTGAACATTGGATTAGTTTAAATAGTTGATGAACATAGGCCTTAAATAATGTTAAGAAATAGGTATACTCAAAATTTTGCACTTGATGTTTCCTTTAGTTCAGCAGTATATTGTATGACTTGTATCACATGTATATACCAATATGATAAAACTGATAGAAGATATTTTTGCTTGCCAAGTACAAAAATAAATATCCAATAGAGCAATTGGACAATTTGTCCAGTCAGACCGTGAGTTAGTTAATTGTCATAATCAACTTAGGAGTGAATATGTGTTTTTATATTGAACTAAAATGACTTAAAAGTACAAGAATGATGTTGTATAAAATTCGAAATTGAAATTCACTTAATAAAAATCGGTCTTATTTATTTTATACTCATAATAATATAGTAAAAAATTACTAATATAAAATCAACAAAATATTTTAATTTAAATAATAATAATAAGGCTGTAATCGATGGTTATCGCACTTTTCAGCTATTGGAGTGCATGATGTAGATGATCAAGAAGAATATTCAGGACTATCGAAATGTTCCAAATTTGTTGATTTACACCACCAACTTCGATTCATCGAAAAATAACTCATATTGTCATTTAAATATTTCATGATATAATTTTTTTTCCTGTGCATATTGGCAAATGAGACCCATGGTGGCTTTATTGAGTAGAAGATCATCAAATTCCAAACACTTTGGACTATGTGTGGTCGTTGAAAAAGGGACATGACCAATTTAATACCTAATTATTATTTTTCTAAAAAATTTAGTGAGAATATTTAAATTGTGATATTGTATGTATGCTAATAAAAAAAACATCTTAGTATTTTTAATAATTCAGTTTTTTGATGGGTTTGTATTGATAGTATGATTTTATTCTTTTACTTTAAAATGATTATATCAATTTTGAAAAATAAAATTATCAATTATTTAGGAATAAATTATCCTCGAGATCTCTTTTATTCGAAAACACATCACCCCCTCTAATAATTATGATGGGAGATCTCTTTTATTCGAAAACACATCACCCCCTCTAATAATTATAATGGGGGCCAGTAATGAGAAGGATGGGTGTAGGAATGTTGATCCCTTCCACTTTTATTATACATGATCACTTGAGTTCGAGTAAGGAAGGTAAAAATTATTATTTAATGGGTAAGGTTTTTCAGTCCCATCCAAATTTTAAAAAAAAAAATCTTCATACATGTGATTAGTCATTTAAGCATTATATATAAATTTAATTATTTTCTAGTGCAAATTTTTGCATGTACTCAACATAGCTAGACAGAGCTAACTGGCCGCAATCTAATACTAAATTATATGTTTATAATTAGTTATTATTTATTGTCCAATGACAAAATTCACATATTAAGAATATGCAGAAGTTCGAATTCGAAAGGGCTTTCAAGATAGGGGTATAATAGATAGGTAGCAAATTTGAAAATTTTTGGTCAAGATCCTACCAAATTTGCGTTGAGGCCACATTACTTGAATGTGGATGTTGATATGTTAATTTATTTAAGCAAAGAAAGCAAGCAAGCACCTATGAATTTCATCCACAATTTAGTTTCAAGTGAAAAAAAGCCATAGGGACCAAATTTCATTTTTGCTATTGTGCAAGATGGCAAATTCCGACATTAGAGCTTGCAAGCAACTCATCTGTCATTGGGCTTATAACTCAACGATGGGTGGATGCTCTCAACATTGTTGAAGGACTAATTCGAAGGTGCTCAGAACAATGTTGAAGGTACTAATTTGAACCTTCAAATGGGCCTATTTCCTCTTACAATAAAGATAGATCTCTCTCCAATATTGTTGGTGAGACTACATTTTTAAACTAATCATTGCAGATGGATGAGATAAATGTAATATCTCTTCTACGAAACTTATAATATAGTGTCTGAGTCTCTACTAGAACCCAAAAATTATTTATAAAATATTACTGGCATTACCTAGAATAGGTATATTCTTGAAAATTGAATGCATTTGGATTATTGGATGGTTGAATTTTTGTTCTTTTTTTCTACTGGTTACAATCTACATATATGTGTTTACAATTTGAGGTATACTAAGAGCATGTTTTAGGTTGCTCTAGATTACAATTTGAGGTATACTAAGAGCATGTTTTGGGTTGCTTTAGATTGTCAAATAATCACTTATTTGACAATCTAGTGCTCCAAAATATTTGGTAAACTCATATAAAAAAAAATTATTAGAAAATATAATTATGAAATAATATATTTTTAAACTAACCCTCCAAAGCTTGTGGGAGTTGCTTTGAAAATCATATCGTTACCAGCGTAAACCTTTCGATGTTTGAGTCAGATATCGAGAGTAACACAACAACAAATAAATAATTAGATGGAAAAAAGAGTAAGAGAAAAGACTTAAAGGATATTATAGCCCCTCCTCCAATATACATATTTCTCTTTGTATATTGTAGCCCCTCCTGCAATATATATATTTCTCTTTGTATACTTTTGTATTGTCTTGTATATCCTTACCTTTGAGTGATGATCTATTTATATAAGAGAGAGAATTAGAAGTATAATTAAGTTATGATAACTTATCTCTTATCTTGTAGGATTTAAGTTTGATGACAATTAGATTTTGAATTGTTTTATTTTATTTAGATTATGACATGTTATTGGATGTGGATCCTTGGACTCGAGGGCCATTCGTTTATGTCATCGGGTTGAGTTTGGTAAAAATATAATTATATAAGTAATATATAATACTAATAATATCCTCATTTCCATAGTTCACTTCCAAATATACCGCACTGAAATAAAGTAATTTTTTTTAATATTTATAGTTTCTGAAAATTAAAAATAAAACAGCAAAACTATTGCTGGCCACCAACGGTCTCTCAGGCAACATTGTCAGTGACTATGAAAGTTCTCTATTTAAGACACTACTGATATTACCAGACTAGATATTGTATGACCTATGCATCTATAATGTTTTTTGTCAAAAAAGGAGGGATGGTGGCCATGAAAGCTCCACAAATGTATGGCAGCCATGACAATGCATCATTCAAATGGAGTTAAACATAGGTTCACTACCGCTTCCAATGGCTAGATTGGTAAACGGCGACCTAGTTTCAAGTGGTTACTCACCATGAATCGGCTCTGTTATTCAGTTTTATCACGATTTCCTCTTAACAATTGGAGGCAGGTGCTCCTCCTCAAAGCCTCCGATGCCAACATATGTTCCACCATTGAATAGATCATAAAATTGTAATTCCGATGGTATCTTTATAAGGATGAACGATCGCTATTTCCATCACTGGAGACGCTGACGGCTCCGATGCCCGCGACGAGACAAGTATCCTTTTTAATATATATTATTTTATTTGTTACACAATAAATAATTCCATTAATCCATATCATTTCTATAGAAAGAGTGGCTCTATTTTTAGTAATTACTTAATAAATGAATTGAAATTTGTACTAAAATTAATATCCTTTTTAATAAAATAGGGATACTTTAGTCGTTGTGATTTTTTAATTATTTCAAAATCTAATTAAAAGGTGACTTTTTAGGAATCCAAAGTAATACCAAACATACCCTAATATTCTACATACATACATTTATAATAAAACCATAAATTTAGTCGAGGCTTAGGAAAAGCCCGGCCCCTCCGTGGCCCTTGCTTGTTTAGGTTATGCGGAGAAGATCTGGGCAGGCCTTGATTTATTTTAAACATTATTTTTTAAAAATTTTCTAATAATTCTTAAAAAATTAAATTTTTAAATATTTTTACTGGCATTTGGATTGGGCGTGAAGATTTTAGTTAGAAATGAGTGTATTTAGAAAATAATATGATAATTTGAGATTAATAATTGGGTCTAGCTTGGTCCTTCCACCATCGGGCTGCCCCAAGCCTTTTTTTTTTATTTTTTTTCATTTTCTTAATCATTCAGGAGAGAATTTTTTCTTTTCTTAATCATCCCAATTCCCAGGAGAGAGTATAATTTTAATTAATTGTTTAATTCGACTTGCATCAAATTGGGGTAAATTTAATCGCATCAAATTATTATATACTGGTGGGGATGAGGGTATCTGTCTGTATCTGCTGCTGCTGCTGCTGCTGCTGCATCTTCAATAGGAGTCGAAGATATGATATTAATTTTCCACGTGTACACATTTTATTGGGTACACAGATGGCGGTGTGATTCCAGTGGGTGGCCACATTCGCTTTCGCTATTTTGTGACTTGTTCCTGTCTGTCCGGCGCGATGCGGTTCCATGCAAATTGATGTTGGCGTGAAAAGTAAGGCGGCTTAGATGACGTGGCGACATAGCAGCCTAAACTTTTATGAAAACCTAGCTGGACAAAAATCCTGGCCACTCGCTTGTTTGTGGTAGAGAATAACTTTGCTCCCACAGAAGTGTACGTACATTCATATCATTTCGCTCATTCGGTTTTTTTTTTTTGACTGAATTTCGTTCATTCTTTGAAATCACTTTCACTTGAATATGCTCGTGATTATTGTTATTATTTTTGTCTGGATTACCCACTTTATCCTTGAAGCATTCTTTAAAACGACGAAAGGGAAAAGCTCCTCATTTCTCACCTCCGTTGGATATTATAATTATCCGCTAGGAAAATGTCAATAATACAAATCTGTACTTTTCAAAGCACACACGTTTATACTTAACACCCACTAATTTATATATTATTAACAAGTGTCTTTGTCGAACAATGTTGAGGACACCAATTTGATGGAATTATTTTTCTTTATTATAAAAGTATAGAATACATATAAATTTTTCCTTAAATATTATTAACATAAATGTATGCATTTAGAGTCTCAGTAAATCCAAAATTGTAATTTAAAAAATTGTACCCTTAGGACAAAATTAATGAGTTTTATCAAAATTTTATCTAAAATAATTCAGTTTAATTACAAATTATTTATATAAAATTGTTGATTTAATTATTAAAAAATAGCAGTTGAATTGATGGTTCTAATCATACATTATACATCTAAAGCAATCTAAACAGCCAAAGAATCATAATTGGAGAAGATTTTGGCAAATTCATGCTGCTTCCAATTTCCATATAGAAAGGAGCAAATTATGTGTGTCATAGGAGTTGATATGATCGAATTTAGATCTTCAATTCATTTTGGCTTTGATTTATTTTTTATATCCATTAATAGGTATTTGATAAAATATATATATATATATATATTATAAATGGAAATTAATAATAAGATTCTTAAAAAGCAAGTAAACATCAAATGAGTTCAAGATCCATTCCCTAGTCGATCGGCTTTATAAGATTAGCTGACATTAGTTAAGTGGAGTTGACATGCAATTAAGGAGATAATGATAGTGAAAATTCAAAGTTGTCTTTTGTCAGGAACTGAAAATGGGGTAGAATGGTCCAACCACACAAATGAAAAAAACTATCTAAAAATATTTTAATATTTCTTCATCTTCCTGTTTTTTACATGTAAAAGAAAAAATCTCTATATAGCACGAGAGAGATGGTAATCTTATCCGGACACGATCTCTTTATTCTCTCATCATATCAAATCCCCCAAACCAGACAGCCATGGCTACACCTCTAACCAACAGGTTCTCTAGTGCCATGGAAAGAACTGGCCAATGGTAATTTATTAATTATAGTTCACGTAAAAAAAATTTGATTCTAAAATTTTAATTTTTGTTTGGCAGGGTTTTTTCTCAGGAAATTCCAACTGATGTCGCGGTTGTAGTTGGTGAAGCAAAATTCCCTCTTCATAAGGTATGTATATATGTATATTTTATAAATACTTAAATCAAGTTATAGTTGCACAACTAAATAATTATATTTGTTAATTATGCTTCCGTGCATGATGATGATGATGATCAGTTCATGCTAGTAGCAAAGAGCAATTACATAAGGAAACTGATAATGGAATCAAAAGAAGCAGACTTGACGAGAATCAATCTGTCTGACATTCCCGGAGGCTCTGAGATGTTCGAAAAAGCAGCGAAATTCTGTTATGGAGTGAACTTTGAGATCACAGTCCACAACGTTGCAGCTCTGCGGTGTGCAGCTGAGTTTCTCCAGATGACTGACAAGTATTGCGAGAACAACCTAGCTAGTCGCACTGAAGATTTCCTCTCTCAAGTCGCTTTGTCAAGTCTCTCTGGTGCCGTTGTTGTTCTTAAATCTTGCGAAGCTCTTCTTCCCCTCGCTGAAGATCTCCTAATTGTTCAACGATGCATCGATGTTACCACTGTTAAGGTACGTACACAGTTACAATGGATCAAATTTTTTTTTTTTTTTTTATCTATTCGTATACTAAATAATTAACTCAATTCAAGTGTTAATTAGTAGTTAATAAATAAAAAATAAAAAAATTTTATTTTATTTATATATTATTATGTATATGATAAAAAAAAATTTAAAGTAAGTAGAATTCAGATCTAAGAAAAAATTTTAATTAATATATAATAAATTAAAAATTAAAAAATTAAATTTATACACTGCTACTAAAATATAAATGGATGGAGATCATAAAAAATTTAATAAAATTCAGATCAGGAAAAGATTATATTCTAATTACAATACATTTTGGATCCAGTTTGTACATGTGTTAATTAATGAAGAATTAATTAAATTCCAATTTTAATTGATTAAACTTTGCTCTGCCTCTGTGTGTGTGTGTATAGGCTTGTTATGAGGCCAACTTCCCTTGTCGCACGCCACCAAACTGGTGGACGGAGGAGCTATCGATCATTGACATTGAATTCTTCAGCAGAATCATTGCTGCCATGAAAAAACGAGGAGCAAAAGCCCTAACCATAGCAAGTGCTTTGATAACATACACAGAGAGATCACTTAGAGATCTTGTTAGAGACCATTCTGCAGGCAACGGAACTAAGTCTTCGGATGCTCATTCTACCAATTCCCAATTGAGATACCAACAACGTGAGCTTCTCGAATCCATTGTCTCTCTTATGCCCTCCGAAAAAGCAGCTTTCCCGATCAACTTCCTCTGTTGCCTCCTCCGATCCGCTATTTTCCTTAAAGCCTCCACTTCTTGCAAAAACGAGCTCGAGAGAAGAGTCTCAGCTATTCTGGACCACGTCACTGTGGATGATCTTTTGGTCCTCTCTTTTACTTATGATGGGGAGAGGCTATTTGATCTTGAAAGCGTGAGAAAGATCATTAGTGGGTTCGTTGAGAAAGAGAAAAGCATGGCTGTTTTTAGTGGTTCTGGTGATTTTAGAGAATCGTGTTCTTGTTCCCCTGCCATGCACAGAGTTGCCAAAACAGTCGATGGTTATCTGGGTGAGATAGCAACTTATGGCGAGCTGAGCATCTCCAAATTCAATGGAATTGCTAATCTTGTGCCCAAAGGTTCACGTAAAGTTGACGACGATCTCTACCGTGCCATTGACATCTACCTCAAGGTAATAATGACAGTGATTAGTTTTTTTAATTTAATTTGGGTTATTTAATTTTGACATTCTTTAATTAATTAAATAAAATTGCCGATAGCACAGGTGCGGCCATTTTGAGATCACTTTTGTGTTCGTATATTGTTAAATTTGAGTCAATTTTGAATCCCACCAGTTTATTTACGGTGTCAAGAATTTTAAACACTAAATTATCGCGTTATAATTATGTCACCAATCTAACATAATTTTTGTAGTTTCTTAGAAGTAAATCATGTTTAACATATTTTTACCCAACCCCTAGACATAATTTCTGGCCATGAATGCCCTTTGATATGTTTTTAAAATATTTTTGGTAGTATAAAACGTGGGCTATTGTGTTGAAATCTATAAACATGAACTTGTCGCGATTATTAAGCCCTAAACTCGAATTAGATCAACACTTAAATTTATTATTTCTTGTTAAATCCACGGATCTTGTTGAAAATTCCTATATATATATGTACTTTTTAAATGCGGTCACTTTTATTTTTTTTTTCATGTGGACATGTTATTAAATCATATGATTTAATAATCTATATTCAATTTACTTTAAACCATTTCGTATAGTAGAGTTAGTTTTAATTAACTATAAAACCATATAACTTAATAGCGTGTTTGCATAAGGCGTCCACACACGCACGCACGCGCATGCACAGATATATATATATATATATCATTAATTTTGTGCATTTGATGGGGTAAATGCAGGCTCATCCAAATCTTGACGAAATAGAGCGGGAGAAAATCTGCAGCTCAATGGACCCATTAAAGCTATCTTACGAAGCGCGAGTACACGCTTCACAGAACAAGCGACTGCCAGTGCAGATTGTATTACATGCATTGTATTACGACCAGCTAAAGCTAAGAAGTGGACTGGACCACGATCGGAGCACACCGGATGCCGCATCAACAAGGAATCAATTGCAGGCAGACACATCGCTGATTAAAGAAAACGAAGCATTGAGGTCGGAGCTGATGAGAATGAAGCTTTATATCACAGATATGCAGAATAGTAATAATCAAGGGACAAGTACCTCTAGTAAGAGTGGTACTAGTGGGCATAGAAAGCACACTTTCTTCTCATCAATGTCAAAAACATTGGGCAAATTGAATCCCTTTAAGCATGGATCTAAGGATACTTCTAACATTGATGATGATGCTGCTGCTGCCCTGGATCTTACCAAGCCTAGAAGGAGAAGGTTCTCCATCTCTTAGTTAATTTTGGTATAATAGCAGATTTTGCTCTTTATACTCTTTGGGAGGAGGGTCTACTTAATAGTCTTGTGATATATGATGTATCATGAAGATTTTTTTTGTTTGTATGATTTTGTTTCGGGGTTTGATGAATTTGTGTAATTAAATGTTAAATTAATGATTGTATTGTATAAGGCAAAACTCAAACTTTTATTAAATTAATTACCTCCTACTTTCTCACTTTATTCGTTTATTTCTTTTAGCTCTATTGGTTTTTTGGTCCTTTAATCTGTGAATATATTCTCTCCACCTATAGAGTTGCGGTGGTCTTACTCCGAGACGTTGATCTATGGAAACTTTGATGGATGTTGTGGTTTTTTAGTAATTTGGCTGGAAAATTGATGGAGCATGGTGCCTGAAGCAGATTAATAAGTTAGATAAATATTAGATATTTTTAGTATAAGATTAAGTCAATATGATCAAATTACGTTTTAATTGAAGCGTAATTATATTTTATTCCAGTCAAAATGATTTAATGAGATTTTAACGACACTTTAAATGGGAGTAGATGACACACTAATTTGAATGACTCTATAATAGTGATTTTAATTGATTATCCTAAAAGAATTATAAAAGGAATTTTTATTAATTAAAAGGTTACACTAACAATGACAAGACAACCTTATTTATAATAGGGTAAATTTACTTTTTCAAGTTAACATAAGAAAGAAACTAAATCACATTTATAAGGAAAATAAAATATTAAAACACATATCATAATTTATTCTAATTAAAAATAAAAAAATCAAAAGATCTAAAATAGCAAAATTCTAATCATAAAATAGTGTCTTACATTATTTTCCTCCTCTTAAAAGAAATCCGTCTTTAAATTTATCTGGAGGATGAAACTTGAATTAAAGCATCAATGTATCTTTGAGCTTGATCTTATAGTATTTTTAATCAAAAACTCGAAATTCTTCATGCTTAATCTTTTTCTTACGCTTATGAGTAACTTTTCGAGAAGATGAAGTTTTGTACGAACAAATCACTTCCAAGTCTCTCAAGTCTTTGCCAAATCTCGCTCAATGTTTTAGCCAATTAACTTTATCTTTGCAGCCACATACTCTTCAAAAATAGCCTTCTTGTTTTCAACGTGGATAGGCATAATCATATCAATCAGTGTTGGGATCTCTTTAACTTGATTTTGCTGCACAAACTCGATCATACTATTAGGCTCAACGTTCAAATCAAGAGTAGGTTGTACCTCTTCTTTAAAAATCTCATATAGATCAACAATCTCATCATCTCATACTTTCATTGGCGTAAAAAGGGATGGTTCGACATTATCACAATGAATAAAATGGTCTTTCATCAATTGTCTCATATCAAATGATTCTTTAATTTCATCTTGCCCTTATTGAATCCTTGATTTGTGTAGTTGTTCCCACCAATCTAAAGCATCATCTATCAAATTAAAAGATGCATGAGAGATAGCAATTTTTAATGAGACAAATTGAAGAAAATTATCCATTATATAAATTCAGTAAAAAATATCATATGATTACCATCAAAATCTGGAATATTTTTAAACTTAAGGAGATAATATGAACCTTAATGCACTATCTTTAACATTTTTTTCCTCAAATTAAAAATGCAACTAATGGCAAAACTGTAAATAACCTGACTTTCAAGGTTTAGTATTGCCGATGATCAGTGGTCGTGATTTGAAAGCAACAATGATCGGATTTGATAGAGTTAATGATGAGGAAGACAACGGTGGTGACAGTTAAGGTCAACTTGCAGGGTGGAGGTAAATTGAAATGGTAAAACTCGTAGGTTTTGAGGGTTGTTTGTGCGGCGATTTTGGAGGTGGCTAAGAACAGTAGATGGTAAGGTTTTGGTTAGTGGAGATTGGGGATTCTTGTAATGGTAGTGATCGATAGTGATAAAGTTGAAAGCAACGGACTAGGTGATGAAACAGTCACGGTTTAGGGTGATTCGAGTAGTGGTTGCTCGGCTGTTCAAGGATGGAGGCTAGTCGGGTGCTGGTCGGCGAAGGATGGGGAGCTTGGTGGCTATATTGGGTTGGCTGAATGACGGTGGTTGGTGGCAGTAATGGTGGCCACAATGTTTAGATAGTGGAGGCTAGAATTTTGTAATTTTTTAATTTCTTCCCTTTTTTCAAAGATGGATTCAATGGTGATGGATGTAGGTCGCCAGGAACGTTGTGCGATTAGAACAGAATTTCTTTGATACCAACTGACAGAACATGGTAGTATAAGTGATTGATAGGACAAAAAAATTTTAGATGTCGTTCTAATACTAGACCAAGTCAACGTGATCAAGTTGCGCTTTTAATCAAAGCGTGATTAGATCTCGTTTTGATCCAAATGATTAAATGAGATTTTAATAACACTTTAAGCGAGATTAGACGACGCTCTAATAAAAACGATTCTACAATATAAATTTTGTTAGATAATCTCAAAAGAAATATAAAAGAGAGATTTTTAATCAAAATGTTACACTAATAATGACAAGACCTCTCTATTTATAATAAGATAAAACTACTTTTCAAAATTAACTTTAAAAAAAAAAACTAAATTACAATTATATGGAAAATAAAATATTAAAACAAATATCAAGGCTGCAACTACAATGCGGCGTGGGTTTGGTGCCCCAATTGTTTGTCTTTTAGCCAAGTGAGTGTTGGTTTTGATCTGACGGCTGCAGTAGAGAGACATAGACAATTGGGAGGAAACTGAGAAAAAGGATATGGGCCGGTCACTTATAGGGAAACAAGTTTTTGATAAATGAACACCTGTAATAGGTTGGCAGTTTCTTAACAACGAACGCATTTACAACAACAGGAACCGGGTATATGCAAGTAATGGTTAAAACAACTTTGGGGAAGCGTGCAAGTATGGGTTGGCTAAGATTGATATGAAATATCCAAAAATAGTGTCCGAAATATTTGGAAATGATGAGGAAATGCGTTGCGTAAGTAATTGGTGGAAAACTAAGGAAAAAAGTGATTTTGGTCGTTGAGGATGGATACAATAACTTCGTATTTTTTAAACAGGAGGTGAAAAAATCCTTCGATGAATGGACAGATAATTTGTGTTTATTTCCCGAATTAGAGAATAGGAATCCGGTTTCAAAATTATTGACAGCCTTTATTTCAAAAAATAAGATTGAAAATCGGAATTAGATTATTAATCGCCCTCACTAATTTAGGAATTAGGAATAGAGATTGATTCGCGAGCCCCCCGTGGAATCAATCTAACACTCCAAAAATTAACCATTTTGCCCCTGGACAAAATAAAAAATTTCCATAATTGTCGTAAATGAAAAAAATGTTATAATTAATCAAGTAACAAATTAAAATTAATTAATTTATTAATATATTATAATAACTAATATATTATCAATAATAGATTAATATATTAATATTGTAATAAATTAATATATGATTATAATAATTAGATTAATAATTATTATAAATAATTAATATACTTTAAATTATATATTATTAGTAATATATTAATTAATATATAATTGTGACGGTAAATAAATTGTTAATATTATAATTAATATATTATTATAATTATTGTAATTAAAAAATATAATTAGAAATTATGATGATGATGATGATGATTATTATTATTATTATTATTATTATTATTATTAGTATAATATTAATTAGCGTAACATAAAAAATAAATAATGAATAAAAGGTCATAATAATTATTAATATAATTATTATAATTAAATAATATAATTATTATATTATAATTAATATTATTATTCTATTTTGTAATATATTATTGCTATAATAAATATACTATTAATTTAATATTAATATATTATTAATATTATAATTAGTAAATTAATATGTTATTAAATAATGCTTATTAATTAATAACTTTTGAAAAATTGATAATAATAATAATTATTATATTATTATTATTGTTATAATTAGTTAAATTAATAATAATTGTCAATATAATTGTTGTAATTAATAATTAGTATATTAATTAATATATTATTAAACCTAACTAATTTAATACTATATTATTATTATTATTATTAATGATAATATTGATAATTAAATAAGTAAATAGTAATAATAATAATGATAAAAGTAGTAATAAATTTTTTTTAGAAAGTTGTTTATATCTAACTCATTTTGCTTTCGATTCCAAAATATAGTAAACAGATTATTTGACTTTCAGCTCATTTGGATTTCGATTCTAGTAGCTGAAGTAAACAACTTATTCTGATTCCCATTCTCATTAAGGCTCATTCCCATTCCAACTCATTCCAGTTACAGCTCATTCCGATTGCTGATAAATAAACGCAACATAAAATTAATTTGGTGCAAATTACGATTATGAGGTATATAAATGCAAACAATTTTAAAAGTACCGGACTTATGTGTCAAAAGTTGAAATCTAAAGTTGCCTTATTTTGTCATAAAATAACAGGGGCTGCAACAGTAATAATAAAGTAATTACATCCTTTCCGTTGTCATAACTTTTGCAAATCTTGTGTTTAACGTAAAGGTTGGATCACAGAAATTAAAAAAATGGGGTATGCAATCACGATTGCATGATGGTTGGACCCCAAAAAAATTGAGATTGTAATGCATGATACAATATTCTGATATAGTTTTTACAAATGTGTGTTTATGTCTGTAGTTTTAGTTTTGATACTTTTTCAGTTGAATAGAAAAAGTACATCTGAGTTTTGTTGTAGTAGTTCATTGTGTTATAAAGAATCTTTTGCTGTGAAGCCCAAAAATTTGAGTATAGCTAAGGTTGGAAGCCTTCCCCTTGGTACTGAAACTGCCAACGAAGGTCGTGAACGTTTTGCCTTTTCCGCAAGTATATCTATTGTTTTTTGGGTGGAGCTGGTGGAGTTGGCACCCTGGTGATTCTGGTAAAATGACAGAACATGTATTTCTTGCGTTTTCTTGTGCGCATGTTTATGGAATTAATTCTTCTCTCAACTGAGTTTTAAATTTATTGTTTTTAATTGCATGTTTATAAGTTTATTTTCTACTAGTTGTTTTCATTCTATGTTAATCTATAGATCTAGATCCCCTTTGGATCTATATGGGTATTTATGCATAATGTCGACACACCAATACAGTTGTGACTCATTATGTACTTAATTCTCATATTTATTCATAGAGTGGTTAGTTAAGAACTAAGTCACAAAATATTCAAACTAGTAAAAAAGTACAAAATATAAATATGAGAGAATATTATGATCATAATTAGAATACTAAGAGTGGATCTCGTAATCATATCACTTTTTTTTAAGTTATACTATTCATTATTGATTTTTTTTTCTATAATTATTTTTATTGAATAATTGACTATTAGATTTTTAAATTTCCCATGGTTCAACCCCAGATACACCGGTATATATTAAGACTAGCCACTCTTATACTTGGAACTAATCAACCATTTTTGAGTTGTGTCAATATTATAATTAGAAATCTATCAGAACTATCTTTAATAAACATCCCGAATTTTTATCCTCATATAATACCAAAGAGATATCCGCTCCACCCATATGAACGAAGGAAAAATTTTATACACTGATATATTTTAATAAAAAATCTATCAGAACTACCCTTAGTAAGTCTAGTATGGCATAGCCTGAATTTATACCCTCATAATATTCCTTAATAGTCTAGTATAGCATAGCCCGAATTTCTACCCTCAAAATATTGGAAGAATATCTATTCCACCCATATTAACGGAGAAAATTTTTTTACCCGTAACCAGTTATTTGAGTGCGTGGGTTGCATATTGATGCAATGTTGATAAATATGAAAAGACACATAGAAGCATATAGAATATTTGTAACCGGCGTTTTTCAAAATAGAGTATAGAATGTAAACAAAAGAAACTCTGACACAAGATAAATCATTAAGAGCATCAAAATGAAAGTTTGCTAGCCGTAGCATCTTGAATTGTCTTTTGCTTCAAGCAATTCTCTTCACCCTTTCATAACCATTTGGCAAAAATTGAACCTGGAACTGAATGAGGCAAAAACTAACCTGGTAAAAAAAAAAACATTAAGAGAAAAAGAGTCATGACCTGTGTTTTATCAACCAAATGAGTTCTAAAACATTTGCATAGATAAATGAATACCTAATAAGCTATCATCACTCTCCGTACAATCCATCGTCACACAATGAAGCTCTACATCACAACCCGAATATATTTCCACCATTAGTACAAACTACAAAGAATGAACTTGAGCGAATTATTGAAATCTTTTATTTCAATGCCAATATCATCTAATACTCGCTTACATTTTGCTGATTTGGTCCATCTCTTCAAAATATATGGATTTGGTAAGTAAACAATTTGCATTCTTTTCAAATATATGCCAAAATGTTCCTGCACGCTATTCACTCACTTTCAAATTTCTTGCAACTTCATGATGCAAAATCCTCACATTTTCCATACACAATTTCATATACCTTCAAATCATTTTCATTCCTTTCCTCAACCTTATACACACTATGATTATCGTCATTTCTTATCAATTGAGCTTCATATCTCAGGCTATTCCACAATTCTTCTTGAAATTTGTAAAAGGTTTTGCATGTATAAGTTTCATGTACCCATTTTTATTGCAATTCGTGTTGGAAAAATAGCATATTGAGTTGCTATTTTAAAGTATAATTTTGAGTGGATCTACTATGTGTAAGTAGCTCATAAGGGATTCGGATACTCCTCCGAGAGAATATCAAAATGATGTATTTTATACTTAAAAATGATGCTCGGGTGAATGAGAAATTGATAATCAAAATACTTCCATTGACTGCATTGAATAAGAGCAGGATTTACAAAGATTGTAACAGCTAGTTAAATTCGGAATTACTTATGCAATCAATTCCAGAATTTATTATGCAATCAATTCCAGAATTTATTATTTCTAATTGCTAATTAAATTCAGAATTTATTCTGAGATTTCAACAGTCAATTAAATCAAATTTTAATATAAAATTAAATCTTGAATTTAATATATGGTTAATGAGGTTGCAGTTATACTTTGAATTTAATTTAAGAATTAAATCAAAGGTTGGCTATAATTGGGCTTGTACTCATCGGGTTTGTTAGCGTTTCTTGGGTCCTTAAGGTTTGCTTGTTGATTTATCTAGTATCATTTATCTAGATGTGCTAGAGGTCTCTCATGTTAGGAGATAGTTTTACTTTTCTTTTACTTTTTGCTAGTTTACTATTGACTTTTTTTTTTGCATATTTTTATGCCTTCTTGTATTTCTTTTGGACTTGGAGGTTTTGGTTTATGTTCTCCTTTATATTTCTTTGCCATATGATAATCTATATTATAGGTGGGGTCCCGCTTAACCTCCTCCAATAATAGTGGTCTTTGAGAAAAAAAATTAAAGGTTTAATAAGCAGCGATTATGTTTTTAATTAGATATTAAAAGCATAGTTACAAGTGCATTTAATGAGAAATTAAATGCAGTGGTTATAGACACTATAAGAAAACTGGCAATAGATGACAGACACTTTGTAACAGATTTTGAGAAAAAGGCATACATCATAAAAGCATGATAGAGTTGTAATAGATTTTTTGTCTATCATGTATTCATGACGGACTTGTGATAGAAATAAATTATTTCAAGAATGTATGACGACTTTGTGATAGAAAGTATTACGTCAATAATGCATGATAGAATTTTAACATTGACTTGATTTTGGCACATTTTTGACCGAACTTTTGGATATTATTTGAAATAAAATATTATATGAATGATGAAACATTGTCGTTTCAGGTAAGTTGAAACGACGACGTGTTGCTTCTAAATTTAAAATATTAAATTTATAAAATCTTTTATTATAAAATAAAATTTTAAAATTAAACTCACCGGTTTGGTGCTTTCTAATCCTTAGCTAATTTTTTTTTCTAAGTATCAGATTCATACAACACAAACACAGAGGCTAGGGAGTTCAAAGTTCAAACCCTCGATTCTGACTTCTCTCAATCTCTCAAACCCTCGATTTTGTCTTCCTCACTCACTGGTTAACGTCGTCATCTCAATCTGTCACACTGAAATTGCCCGAGTGAAGGTGCATTTCGTGGGCTCGCCATCGTCTTCTTTGCTATCGTCCTCCTTGAAATCTCGTTCCTCGCCATCGTTTTCTATCCTCATCTTTCCATCTTCCTCGCTGTCATCTTTTAAAAACCCTTGGTATGACTTCTATTATGTCCTCATTTTGCATGCTGTTTATTTTGCACAAATGTAAGTTAAATCAATTAATTCTATAAATAATCTGAAGAATAAACCTGATTAGAAATTTTTTTTGTAACTTCTTCAGTGTTAATTGTTGTGGCAAGCTGCCAATACTTTCTGTAGATATGAAGAAAATTGTAGTAGCCTTCATTATTCAACTGTGACCCTCTGACCCGTGTTTTAAGACATGAGATATGGAATATAGGAAGGGATTTTCTGGCAAAAGAGATTTTGAACTAATTTGCTAGTCATGAATTTGGGTCTTGGGATTAATGGGTATTGGTGGTTTATAGTAGGCTTTGTGCATTAAGTGAACTAGTATGGTAATTGTGAATCTGATTCTCTTGATTAACATGTTATCGTGTGCTTTTTAATATTGTTGAACTATATTGTTCATCTGGTGGTTCAATTGTTGCAGGGTGATGGTGACAGTGCCCTTGATAGGCTTTGGCAAAAGAAGAAAGTTGAGGCCCGACAACAGTAGTTTCCATTAAAGCGGGTTATATGTCTTCTCTAGCAGTTGTCTCCTTTGGTAAGGGTTGGAATGTGATTGTACCGACTCGTTTATTCTAGTTTTACTTATGTGGACCATGTTGAAATTTATTTTAACTTTTGGACTATGATTAGTACTTAGTTTGTTTATCTATCAAACTTAATATATGGTCATGATTTGCTCTACGGCTATGGATGACCTCAAGAATTTTGATTTCTATATTGTTTTGTCCTACGCATGTTCTTTTTGTTGAAAAAGAGCAAAGGATGTTGGTTTGTTAGCGTTAGCAGTAGCAGTAGCGGGAGTGATGTAGATTTAGGATATAAAGGATTAGAGAAAATGGTTAATTATTTTACAGTCGTAGTACAACTAATTGTAGCACCAGGAGCCAAATAATTTGTCTCTTTTGGTAAATTTTGCATTAAAGTTTGGGGTTATTAGGAATTGATAAAGTAACAGTATTGGTTTTGCAACAAATGTATACTTAGAACCTAATTTAGCTTCTGATACAAAATTGTATTTTAATTTGTTGAAAGAGGTATCTTTCTTTATGTAATAGTCAATCATGTGTTTTTGTTGGAACAGTTTGCTGCCATCTCTTTTGTTGCAGCATCTCTTTTGCTGCTGCATCTCTTTTGTTGGCATAGTTTACTGTAGAGGAATTAATTTGATCTGATAAATAAATTGCACTTCTTTATTTTTAGAGTTTTGAGTTTGTTTATTTACAGTTGCATGAAAGCAATCTAATATTATGGTCCTTTATATAATATCATGACTTGATTATTGTGGGCTTCATTTTAGTGCTGTGTTGTGACTACTGTAACGTGTTTATTTAATTGTGTTTTGTGTTGTGACTACTATAATGTGTGGGGTCGAAAATTAATGTTATGATTATGTTGCAGCAAGGGTATTTAAATTGGTGTTAATTTGGACTTTGCTTATATGTTTGGGTAATATTTTCTAATTTTTTATTTTTATGTAACTTCATTAATGTGTCAGGATCAGAACAAATTGAAATTAAAAATGGATAAGTCTTGGGTTCATTGTAATAAAATGTCTAGTGAGTATGAAGATGGGGTTGAATAATTTATAAAGTTTGCTGGTGATAATTCTGAAAGTAGTAGCGTCATTAAATGTTCATGTTCTAAATGTATGAATTTATCCTTTCGTACACATAAGGTTGTTCGTGAACATTTGTATTTTCATGGTTTTAACGTTTCTTACACAACCTAGAGTTGGCATGGGGAAGATGTCAATGACACACCACTTCCTAATGTAGTTCCTAATGTAGATGTAGATGTTCCAACTGACTTTATGGACTACGATGATGGTAACACAATAGATATGGTTAACGATGCTTATAAGGATTGTGCTGCAAATCCTAAAGCATTTAAAGAACTTCAAGAACAGGCTGAGAAGCCTTTGTACCCGGGATAGCAAAATTTCACTAAGTTAGGCACTTTGGTTAGCTTATTCAATATAAAGGGTAAATTTGGGTGGTCTGACACAAGTTTTACCGAGTTATTAGGTCTTCTAGCTAGGTTGCTGCCTGAAAGTAATGAAATTCCTATGTTTATGTCTGAGGCCAAAAATACAATGTCCGCTTTAGGCTTAGAATATTGAAAATGCATACTTGCCTAAATGATTGCATACTCTACAGAAAAGAGTATGAAGGGCTGTCTGACTGTCCTAGTTGTGTTTTATCTAGATGGAAAAAAAAGGATGGTAGTTTTGACGAATATAGGAAAGGGGTTCCTGCGAAGGTATTATGGTATTTTCCGCCCATCCCTAGATTTAAGTGCATGTTTCAGTCCTCAGAAACTGCCAAGGACTTGACTTGGCATGCAATTGAGAGAGTCGATGATGGGAAGCTCCGACATCCAGTAGACTCACCATCATGGAAATTAGTAGATAATGAATGGTCTAACTTTGCATTAGATCCTAGAAATCTTCGCCTTGCCTTATCGGCTGATGGAATAAATCCACACAGCTCTCTTAGTAGTACATATATTTGTTGGCCAATTATTCTTATAACGTACAATCTTCCTCCATGGTTGTATATGAAACACAAATTCATTATATTGTCCCTACTAATTTTTGGTCCTCAACAATTGGGCAACGACATTGATGTGTACTTGGCAACTTTGATAGAAGATTTGCAAACTTTGTGGCAAGTTGGGGTGAAGGCTTATGATGCCTATAGAAATGAGTTCTTTAATTTGCGGGCTGTGTTATTATGGACTATAAATGACTTTTCGGCATATGAAAATCTAGTTGGTTGCACTGTTAAAGGATATAATGCTTGCCCATATTGTGGCGTAGACACTACTAAATGTAGACTTAAACACAGTGGCAAAAATGCATTATATCGGTCACCGTCGTTGGCTTCCTCATGGTCATGAATTCCGAGACCAACATAAAGCCTTTGACAACACAGTTGAGAGAGAGTTTGCTTCGAAACCGTTGAATGGGGAGGGAGTTTTACAGTTGGTTAAGTCTATTGATTATAAATAGGGGAAGAACAACTCTAAAAAACGCAAAGGTTCCGACAATGATGACCGCATTTGGTGGAAAAAAAATTCATATTCTATGATTTAGAGTATTCGAAGCATTTACTTGTGCGTCATCATTTAGATGTTATGCACATTGAAAAGAATATGTGTGAAAGCATCTATGGAACATTGCTCCACATTCCAAGAAAGACCAAAGATGGTCTTAAGTCAAGGAATGATCTTGTGGAAATGAAAATTAGGGATGAATTATCACCAACTTTAAAAAATAACAAGCACACATTCCTTCCCATAGCTTGTACACATTAACTAGAGATGAAAAGACAAAATTCTGCAATGCTTTGAAAAGTATTAAGGTTCCTGCTGGATATTCCTTAAATATACAAAATCTTGTGTCAATGAAGCATCTTAAACTTCAAGGCCTCAAGTCACATGATTGCCATGTTCTCATGCAACAACTTTTGCCTATTGCTATTAGGTGTGTCTTGCCAAAGCATGTGAAAGAAGCTATGATCAGGTTGTGTTTCTTCTTTAACTTGTTGTGTTCCAATGTGGTTGATGTGTCAAAATTGGATAAATTACAGGCAGACCATGTGGTGACTTTGTGCTTGTTAGAAAAATGCTTTCCTCCCTCTTTCTTTGACATTATGCTACACTTGACTGTGCATTTAGTCAATGAAGTTAGACTATGTGGCCCAGTTTACCTTCGGTGGGTGTATCCTTTCGAGAGATATATGAAAACTCTTAAAGGTTATGTCCGGAACCACAACTGTCCTAAGGGTTGTATAGTGGAGAGTTATATTGCGGAAGAAGCATTAGAATTTTGTGCAGAATACATGTCAAACATGAGTACAGCTGGGGTTCCACCAGGACATGTGCAAAACCTATCAAAAGATAAGCCATTGTCTGTTGGGAAAGTGGTACAAGTTCCTCCAAATTCACTAGATCAACTCACCTGTATGTTGATTAGTGTTAAAAATTGTATGTTTATCTAGTGATTAAATGATATTTTGTGTTTATGTTATAATTTATATTTGTAATTATGTAATATGTTATGAATTTCTAATTATGATTTAAAATATTTGATATTATGTATTTTGTGTGTTTATTAGGTAAAATAATACTTTGACGTAATTCGAGGCTCCAAACAGATAAACGGACGTCAAATTTGGACTCTAGAGGTCTGAAAACCTTAATAGAGACATAAAGGGTCATATGTACTGTTCATGTATACGGCACTATTCACGTATACAGTACTGTTCACGTATACGATACCATTCACAGATACAGTATGCTGACGTGGCATTGACCGATGATGTAGCAACATACTATTGGATCAAAAAGAATGAGCTTACGATAGATATGAGTGCACTGGATAGTTGTCAACTTTGACCAAATCTTAACCGTTCATAATTCAATGGCTACGATCGTGCCATGTGGCTATGGTTGGTGAGTTGGGTTGGAGGATCCGAACCTTTGTATTTGGGTTGACCCGATCCGCCCATTAACCCGCCAAATCTCAATTGTTCTTTGACCAAATCGGATGCTTCAAATGATGACATGTGTCTTATTGACTTTTGAAGTATGACTAGCCTTCAGATCTTGATCTAGTGGTTATGTGGAGTGCATATATAAAGCTTATGATGGACTGCAAAGCACTGGATTATGAACGAATTTTCCTATAAATATAGCCTCATTTTCATGTATGGGGAGAGCCCTTCTTCTCCAAATTTCTTCTAAATTCTCTTTAATTTATGTTAATAAAATTTAGTTGTGTTTTTAATATTTTTCGTAATTATTTGAATATATAATTTTGTTTTATTTTCAATTTTAGTTTCTTTTATTTCTTTTAATTATGTATAATTTAGTTTTAATAATTACTTTAATTTCAATTATGTCTAGCTAAATAATTATAGTTAGGGTAAGGTGAAACACTTAGAAAATAAATATGATTTAATCAAATTCTATTTTTAATTATATTAATTAAATTATTTTCTATTTAATTTTACTCATATTTTATATTTTGGAATTTTGATTTATTGTAGACAAACAATGTAGTTTGGCACAATAAATTCTTAATATCCTAGTATAAATTATGGCAAAATTGTGTTTTGACTTATTGTAGACAAATTAAATTTTGGTACATTAAGTACTTAATCTATATTAAAATTAATTGAAAAATAATGATAATTTATATAATTAATCTTTTGGGCAATAAATCTAAATAAAAATGATCAAAAAATTTGTTAGATTGTATTTAATACTAAGAGTGAATCCAAGCCCTAACTAATTTTGATGTGATCCAGAGTGCTCAGAGCATTAAAGATCCGTTGCTTGTTCCAGAAGGGCCAATTACGAGAGCACGAGCTAAGAAGATCAAGGAAGCCATGCAAGGATTTATTCAAGCTACTTTGGATGACTTCAATTCAAGTTCAATTTACAAGAGTCCAATATTCAAGATGGGCTTGAACGAGGAGGAACTAGCCTTGGTACACTTAATTCGGGCTAACGAGGTGGTGAGCATCGGAGAGAATGATTTTTGAAGTATAATAAGGGCCAGAAGAGTAATTCTAAATTTGTAGATGCATTCCTTACGTCGAGAGCTTCGAAAACGGTATATTGTGGGTTAAAATCCGACATCATATGACCAAGTTATGGCCGTTTAGAATAAGTGGCTTTGCAGGCCAAGGCCCTGCGGGTCCAAGTTTTTAATTTTAGGGTTTTCTCTTATTTTTAAGTTAGATTAGGGTTAGCCACCTTATATAAACACTCCTTTATGTTATTTTTAAGAGACTTTTGACATTATTGAGTTTAATATCATTGAGAGGATTTTCTCAACTTGTTCTTGAAAGAACTTTTGACTTATCAAAGGATTTGCTAACCTTTGTGGTGTCTTATCTAGCAATCCGGGTTCTTGAGACTTAGCTTCTCAAGGGTTTGGATCTTTTATCCGAATTCTGATCATATTGCCTTTCTTGGGTTCTTGTCAATCTAGTTGTGGGTTTTTCTAGCTTGATCTAGAAGGGTTCTCATCAGTTGGTATCAGAGCTTAGGCACCAAGGTCAAATTCATCAATCTTTATTGTTTTTTTTTCTCATTCTTATTTGAGATTTTTCATTCTTGTTCTAGCAAAAAAAAAAATCGTGAACAGTGTGCATGAACAGTATCGCATGAACAGTGCCGCATAAACAGTGCTGTATGAACAGTATCGTATGAATAGTATTTTTAGGCTTTTCTTATATCAATTTTGCATCCTTGTGGTTTCTTTCCTTAAATCCATAAATTTTACCTTTTCCCCTAAATTCATTCAAATTTCAATTATTTAGGGATTACAAAAAAAAAAAAAAGAGCAAAAAAAAAAAAATTGATTGAAAAAAAAAAAGAAAAAAATCACATTAATAATAATCATATTGGGTGATCTTTTTTGTGTTCTTGGTTTTGTTATTCTTGTTTCCTATATTCTTGTTCGTTTGTTTCCTTGTTCCTTTTTCTTGTTTCTTGAACTGTGATTGTTAGAAGGATTATACTTTGGTACTTTCCCTTGATTGAGTTATTAGTTCCTAAAGAACTTGACTGAGAAAATATAAGAGTGGTAAAAGGCAAGAGTGTGTGAGCACAGCTTCGGGTAAAAGCCTATTTGAGTGTAAACACGAGTGGACTGACATCGCGAGTGTAAACACATGAGGCTTGTGAGGTTCATTGTTGTTTTTCTATTTTGCTAACATCTCTTTGCAGATTCAAATAACTAATATGGATGATAAAAGTGAGGCACAACCTTCTACGGTAGACTTTACTTTCACTTTGAAGGCAATGGACCAGGCATTTGAGAAGATGAATGCGAGGTTTGATGAGATGGGAAGCCAGTTGAGGCAACATGGAGATGCCATTGAGGGTGTTCAGAAGGAGCAAACCAGTAGAGAGCGTAACAGGGCTGGACATGATGAAGCAAGACATAATAGGAAAAATAATAGGCATAGATATGAGCCTATAGATGAGGATGAGGCAGAGAATGAAATTTGGGAAGATGATGGTGATGATCGAGCATCCAGAATAGAAAGGGATAGAGTAAGATATAGAAGAGGTAGACAAGAGAGGGGGTATAAGAGAGATGAGAAGGATAGAGATTTAGGCAAAATCAAAGTGACTATTCCTTCGTTTCAAGGAAGGAGTAATCCAGAGGCTTACTTGGAGTGGGAAAAGAAGGTTGAGTTGATCTTTGATTGTCACAATTATTCAGAGGAGAAAAAGGTAAAGCTAGCAGTTATTGAATTCACTGACTATGCTATTATTTGGTGGGATCAATTGGTGAATAATAGGAGGAGGAATCGAGAAAGGCCTATAGCTACATGGGGAGAGTTGAGGACGCTTATGAGGAAGCGGTTCATTCCTAATCATTACTATAGGGATCTTTATCTTAAGCTACAAAGCCTTACCCAATGATCGATGAGTGTAGAGGATTACTATAAAGAGATGGAGATCGCTATGATTAGGGCTAATGTAGAGGAAGATAGGGAAGCTACAATGGCACGATTTTTGACCGGATTGAATAAAGATATTGCCAATGTAGTGGAGCTACAACATTATGTGGAGTTGGAGGATATGGTCCACATGGCTATGAAGGTGGAGAGGCAATTAAAAAAAGAAGGGTACAGTAAGGCATACTTCGGCTTCTTCAAATCCATGGAAACCGAAGTGGAGTAATAATGAGAGACGACATGAAGGTATCAAGACTGAACCACCTAAGGCAAAAGAAGATTTCAGTATAAAAAATAAATCTAAGGTTGAATCTCAACCACAGAAGAATCGGGACATCAAGTGCTTCAAGTGTTTGGGTTCTGGACACATTGCTTCTCAATGCCCAAATAAGAGAGTTATGGTGATGCAAGATAGTGGAGAATTAGTGAGTGAGAGTGAGAGTGATGGTGGGGAGATGCCAGCGTTGATTGATGCTAGTGATGATGATGAAGTAGAATACCCTGCGAAAGGTGAATCCCTAGTTGCTAGGCGTGCTTTGAGTACACAAATGAGTGTTGATGACATGGAGCAGCAGAGAGAGAACATCTTCCATACTAGATGCATTGTGAATAATAAGGTGTGTAGTATGATAATAGATGGTGGGAGTTGCACCAATGTAGCTAGTACTACCCTTGTAGAGAAGTTAGGGTTACCCTTGCTAACTCATCCCAGGCTTTACAGATTGCAGTGGTTAAATGATTGTGGAGTGGTCAAAGTTAATAAGCAAGTATTGATAACATTTACTATTGAAAAGTATAGTGATGAGGTGCTTTGTGACGTAGTTCATATGCATGCTGGGCATTTATTATTGGGAAGGCCATGGCAGTATGATAGGAAGGTGACACATGATGGGTTTAGGAATAGATATAGCTTTGTCAAAAATGGGAGAACCGTGACGCTTGTTCCTTTAACACCAAAAGAGGTCTACGAGGACCAAATAAAGATTAAGGAAAAAGAAAGACAAAATAAAAAGAGTGAGGGCGAGAGTTATGAGAAGAAAAAGAAAGAGAGTGAGGCTAAAAGTGAGAGAAAAGAAAAGAGTGAGAAAGAGGGAAGAGTGAGAAAGAACTTCTTTGTAGGAGTGGGTGAGATTAGGAAAGCATATAAAACAAGTCATTTCATGGTTTTGCTCGTGTTCAAAGAATCATATCTAACCTTTGATGACATTAATCCTTCTCTTTCTAGTGTTGTTACTTCTTTGTTACAGGAGTTTGAAGATGTGTTTCTGGAGGAAATGCCTATTGGCTTACCACCCATTAGAGGCATTGAACATCAAATAGATTTCGTACCAGGAGCTGTCATACCCAATAGGCCAGCCTATAGAAGTAATCCCGAGGAGACCAAAGAGCTTCAAAGGCAAGTTATAGAGCTAATGAGCAAGGGGTACGTGAGAGAGAGCATGAGCCCATGTGCAGTACCAGTACTACCAGTACCAAAGAAGGATGGGAATTGGAGAATGTATGTTGATTGCCGAGCCATCAATAATATTACGGTAAAATATCGCCATCCCATTCCTAGGTTAGATGATATGCTGGATGAATTGCATAGAGCTTGTTTATTTTCTAAAATTGATTTAAAAAGTGGCTATCATCAAATTTGCATGAGGGAAGGTGATGAATGGAAAACTGCCTTTAAGACCAAATATGAATTACAAGAATGGTTAGTTATGCCTTTTGGTCTTACTAATGCACCTAATACTTTTACGAGATTAATGAATCATGTGTTGCGTGCATTTATAGGTCAGTTTGTTGTTGTTTATTTTGATGATATTCTAGTGTACAGCAAGACTTTAGAAGAGCATATTGCACATTTGCGATGTGTGTTAGATGTTTTGAGGAAAGAAAAGTTGTATGCTAATTTTAAGAAATGTTCTTTTTGCATAGAGAAAGTTGTTTTTCTTGGTTTTGTTGTTGGTACAAATGGTATAGCGATGGATCAAGAAAAGGTTAAGGCTATTAGTGAGTGGCCAACGCCTAAGAGCATCAGTGAGGTAAGGAGCTTTCATGGTTTAGCTAGTTTTTATCGGCGATTTGTTAAGGATTTTAGCACTATTGCTGCACCTCTTACTGATGTTGTTAAAAAGAATGTTGCATTTACTTGGAGTGTTGAACAAGATAAAGCATTCATTGATCTTAAAGAAAGGTTATGTTCTGCACCTATTCTAGCATTACCTAATTTTAATCGTATATTTGAGATTGAATGTGATGCCTCAGGAATAGGTATTGGAGCTATTTTGATGCAGGATCGAAGGCCCATTGCTTATTTTCTTGAGAAAAAGATTGAGCAATATGCTACTCAAGCTAATAAGGGTAGAAAAGGTGTGATTATTGAACCCGGTGATTGGATTTGGGTTCACATGCGAAAGGAGAGGTATCCTGTCCAGAGGAAATCTAAGTTGCACCCTCGAGGAGATGGTCCATTTCAGATTCTTGCGCGTATTAATGACAATGCTTATAAAGTGGATCTTCCTGGTGAGTATAACGTGTCTGCTACCTTTAATGTTTCTAATCTTTCTCCCTTTGATGCAGGTTCAGATTCGAGGACGAATCCTTTCGAGGAGAGGGGGAATGATGTGATCCAGAGTGCTCAGAGCATTAAAGATCCGTTGCTTGTTCTAGAAGGGCCAATTACGAGAGCACGAGCTAAGAAGATCAAAGAAGCCATGCAAGGATTTATTCAAGCTACTTTGGATGACTTCAATTCAAGTTCAATTTGCAAGAGTCCAATATTCAAGATAGGCTTGAACGAGGAGGAACTAGCCTTGGTACACTTGATTCGGGCTAACGAGGTGGCGAGCATCAGAGTGAATGATTTTTGAAGTATAATAAGGGCCAGAAGAGTAATTCTAAATTTGTAAATGCATTCCTTACGTCGAGAGCTTCGAAACGGTATATTGTGGGTTAAAATCCGACATCATATGACCAAGTTATGGCCCGTTTAGAATAAGTGGCTTTGCAGGCCAAGGCCCTGCGGGTCCAAGTTTTTAATTTTAGGGTTTTTTTCTTATTTTTAAGTTAGATTAGGGTTAGTCACCTTATATAAACACTCCTTTATGTTATTTTTAAGAGACTTTTGACATTATTGAGTTTAATATCATTGAGAGGATTTTCTCAACTTGTTCTTGAAAGAACCTTTGACTTATCAAAGGATTTGCTAACCTTTGTGGCGTCTTATCTAGCAATCCCGGATCTTGAGACTTAGCTTCTCAAGGGTTTGGATCTTTTATCCGAATTCTGATCATATTGGCTTTCTTGGGTTCTTGTCAATCTGGTTGTGGGTTTTTCTAGCTTGATCTAGAAGGGTTCTCATCAAATTTAATTACATATTTTCATTTAAATTAATTTACATATATTTTAATTTAATTTTATTTTCTCAGAAAAATTAAAATAAATAAATTTAAATCCTTTCCCTGTGGTTCGACCCCGGACTTACTGAGTTATATTATAACAAGACACTCTTATACTTGGGAGTAATACACTTTTGAGTAGTGTCATACGTCTTGCATAACAAGCAAGAAGCGGTACTCTACATTAGGTAATTTGCTGTTAACTAAAAATCTAACTACGCAAGTGTACGTATCGAACAAGTAATAAAGTGATGAATTAGAATGTCGAACCCACAGAACTAATATTATCCTATACTATCTATCAATTTATATCTTTTAAGTCTAATCCAAACAATTGAATAAAAAGTCTTAACTAAAATTATGACGGTAAATTAAATGCAAAATAACACGAAGATAATTAATGGATGATGAAACCTAGGCTTGTAATTTCCTATAGTAATCCCCTTATTAATCTTAATTCAGTTCTTCTAATTAACCTAATTCAATTATCACTCAGAACTATAAAATCTCTACAAGCCTCTTCCGATGGTCAAGTAGATATATTACTCAAAATCAACCCACTATATTCCTATGAGGATCAATTATAAGTAATTCATTAAGTTCAAGTTCCTTAACAAGTGCATATGCAACCTAAATATATTCCTATCTCCGATTAACACATGTTATCATATTTAGGTCTATAGATGCATGACTCTTCCGATATTTATGCAACTACACACATGCTATTTAATTGGTGATCAATCAATCAAATAGATTAAGTACAAAATATGATGAATAATCAATAGAAGGTAATTTTAAAGAACTAAGACATCAATAAATTAAGGTTCATACTAGGTTTCATTACAAACCTAGATAAAAATATTTAGTTCATAATAAAGAAAATAACAACATACAAAAAATAAAACATCATCATAATTAAAACAAGAGAAGAGTGGATGGAGTTAATAAGATAAACTCTTCAAAGAAATCTTCAAGTTGTTCTTCTTCTCTTTATGCGGCTCCTCTTCTCCTATTTTCTTTAGTTCCATGTGCGGCTGCTCTCTTCCTCTCCGCTCTCTCTTGGCTTGTTCCCTTTTGTCTTCTCGGCTTCTCCTTTTGTAATGCTTGACCTTAAATCCTTAAGTCAAAAGGATTTCCAACTCCAATTCAAATCGCCACTTTATACAAGCATGCATGCAAAGCCCATGCAAAATTCTTAATGTAAAAGGATTTCAAATCCAAGTCAAACCAAGCCACCACCTTTTCCATTCATGCATGCATGTGAAGGCTTAAACAGAAATACATCTTTTTAATTCGGCTTGGCTTCCTTTTTATTTCCATAAATCTTAATTATTTCCCTTAAGGTCCAAATTGACTTTCTATTTTAGCCTCTCCACTTAAATATTCTCAAAATAAACCTACAAAATCAAAACAATAGAAATTGAGATAAAAAATTAATATAATAAAATATAATTTATCATAAATTAACTGAGGAAACTATTAAAATAATATATAAATTATAAGCACATCATTTGCTTAATTTCTTCTAATTAAGTCTATATAGCTTATTTTCTATAATTTACAGTCTAATTTTTTCATGTTCTGGATCTTCAGTGACCATATGGATTTGCTTAAAACATGTTATCCACAACAAAATGATAAATGGTTGCAAGAGGAACACAACCGTACATTTGCCGATTGGCTAACCGATAAGGTCGAAGCATGTAAACAATTAATTTTCATAAAGAAATCTCAATCTTTTTTTCACTTAGTAAAGATATTTACTTATATCTCTTGTCTTGTTAGGTATATGACTTAATTGAAAAGGGTGATCATGTATCAGATGCCTTGCGTTGGTTATCACATGGACCTCTTCCTTTTGTAATTAAACACAATGGTTATGACATTAACAATTTTCATTTTGTTACACGTGATCGAGACTCAAATCGAGTAATTCAAAATAGTGGAGTTAGCGTAGTTGATTCTAAAATATGTGATATGACATGTTATGGAGTTATAGATGAGATTTGGGTACTTGACTGTCATTTGTTAAAAGTCCCTGTATTGAAGTGTGATTGAGTTCAAAGTAGTTATGTGAAGAAGGATGACCTTGGATTTATCTTAGTCGACTTAAACCGATTAGGACATAAATATGATCCATTTATATTGGCTTCTTAAGCTAAACAAGTAATTTATATAAATGATCAGATTCAAACAAAGTGGTCAATTGTAAGTCCTATGCCTACTAGAAGTAATCCCAATCAAATAAATGAAGATGAGGTCAATAATGCTTAAGAATGCGGGTAACCGAATGGAAGAGATCGGGTGCTGATTCCTAGGGTGCTAAGCATATGCTGGATAATAAGATACCCTACATTGATTTTCCTACCAGAGAGAATACTATCTAATAGAACAACATCTAGACGGTTGACCTCATCCCAATGCCCTTGCCTATGGCTAATGATACGCTAAAGAATTCTATGTAGGATTCTAACTTGAAGAGGTAACGCTTGACATTTAAAGGAAGCGTTACAGAAAAATTCTGACAAATCAGATCTCCTACAAATGTTCCGAATGGCATCAACTGCCGAGTACCAAGGTTGTTCAATTTTATTCCTAGATGTATACACATGGTACCCTTCATTCTTAGTTCTAAGTATCCCATTCAAGCCCTCTACATCAACCACTATGGGAATGCCGGCAACATTTGTGACTATCCTATTCGCCGAGGTTGAGGAAACTATCATGTTGGAGTAAAATACACGGAATAAATTTGGATAAACGGGTTCATTAAGGACTAATACATTTTTCCATCCCATGCCAACAAGTGATGTCCTAAGGGTTTTACCACAAATAGACAAATGGTCAAATATATCAAGGTTTACAAAGAAAGTTTGGATAACCAACCTTGATATGAAATTGTCTTTGTAGTGTTTCCGGTGAGGTCGGAGTTAAGAAATGAGTGAAAAGGAAGTCAGAATCATCATCACTGGATCCCCGTTGCCTCTTGGATACTTGCTTGCTCCTCATTGTTAAATGACAGAAATGTCCTTATACACAATTTTGGGTTGAAGGATTTTTAATAGAAAATTATGAATTTTGACCGATTAGAATGCTCCTATAGATGATTAGAGCGAGTGTATGGACTAGATTTGATCAAGGAATAACTGAAAATGGAAGAAAGTGTAGATCTAGATTTGGGATTTTGTGAAAAAGATAAGAAATTTGTGTTTTAGAAGTGAAAAAGTGAAGTTTGATGAATGAGAATTGATTTGGGAGTGTGATTTCTGCAAGAAGTTAAGTAGAAAATGAGAGATTTTAGAGAGAAATTGAGAGAGGAGAAACGGGCGTAGAGAGAGAAAGAGGCGGCTGATCGTGTGCATGAGGAGAAGAAGAAGATGAATAGGGTTAAAGATGCGAAGCCGGCTGGCTGCTTGAATGAGGCGGTTAACTGCTTTCTTTATGAATTTTTTTATAGACAGGCAGTGACATAGCGGTTAACCGCATGATGTGAGCCAGCTAGTCTGTTAGTTTCTGCCTCAAAAAATTTGTTCGTGTTTTTTAGTCACTGTTGAACCTCTTCTGCCTCATTCGGTAAGTCCCTTTTCTCTCTCTCTCACACTCAAATCAGCCATTTTCTTCAATTCCCACACCAAATTAAGCATAGCAATTCATTACTCTTCATTCCTAGAACACGAAATCATCATTCAAACTCATTTTCTTCTTCAAAATCGAAAAACCCCAAATCTAAATTCATTTTCTTCATCAATTTGATCCATTTCTAGTGATTTTTTTTTATCAAATTGAGCATATACATCACTCCCGTTTGAATAAGGATTTAAGGCTGATTTTATAATGTTGGGGTTGGATGGGTATATTCAAAATAAATGGGGTAGATTGTTATATTTTGACTTAATGAGGACTAATTTGAAATTAGCACTATTAAAATTCTTATGCAACTTCGAATATGAACAGTAACAAACGAATGAAATTCTACAATTTTGCTTCAAACCTATAATTTCCTTGCCCAGTAATTTATAATGACGATATAACACAATGGATTCTGATCAACAAGGTTAGTTCTTCATTGTCTTTCACTGATTTGTGTATTTTTACTGTTATTTTTAAATACTATTTTCCCTCTTTCTTGAAAAAGTAGTGTTATTTAACGTTATAAAATTAAAATTAGTCGCTATTATGATTTGGATACAAAATTTTTTTTTAACGCAACAATCAAATTTTGTAGTAAGAACATCGTTCATTACAATAGCATTTACAGTAACTCAAAAACAAAGAAAAATAAAAATTCTGTTAAATTTTATTTACTCTGTACAATAAAGCACCTGTGTTTCTCATTCATTAAATTAAACATCAACAACTGGGATAAACCAAAACCAATTTCGTTATACATTACAAACAATGCAAAACCAATTTCAATGTATTACTTACATTATATTTTACAATTAACAAAAATATCGAACATGAACATATATATTCAAGCATTAATAGTTTATTTTGGTTAAAATCCTCTTAACTATCAATCCATACATTAGCCATATCCTCAAAATACATCACATCTCCAAGTTTGCTTCCATCATAGCACCCATCATTAGATGGTCATTCTATTAATGTCTGTGATTCATTAAAACAGAAAAGAAAGTGTAACAGTACCTGATTAAGTAACTGATTTATAAATATTTCAAAATGCTACTTTCGTTCGGAATGAAATGCTTATGATACTTGAGCATCCATTCATATAGAAAACAAAAAACATGTAAGAGGAAATGTGTATGTTTCCACATTAACAAATAAAATCGTTGATTTTTTTATTCAATATAGGTATTGACAAAAATTACAAAGTGCCAAAGTTTGAAGTTCCATCATCATACGATATTCCTTCAACAGCTAGGGCAGAAATACTATCAGGTTCTTTTAGTTGTTAACAAACAAAATAATAATATTAGATGATTTTAGTTGTTGACAATAAAATAATAATTCATATCCTATTATGACAGGGAGGCATGGTTCCTCTAATTCTATTTATTGGGATGGTAAAAACATGTATGAACTTACCTCTGAAGATGTTATTGGAAGACAGTTTACATCACTTGAAGAAGCTACATATTTTTATCAGAAATACTAAAAATAATGGTTTTTAGTATTCGCATTCATGATGGGAGACGTGATATAGATGGTACACCCATAATGAAACATTGAGTTTGTAGCAGAGAGGGTGAAATGGATAAGAAGTATATTGAGCGTACAAACAAAATTCATGAACCTAAAGCTATTACAAGAGTCAATTGTCGAGCACCATTTAGGGTAAATTTAGATAAGAAGTCCAAAACTTGGGTTGCAAGGAGCTTTGTCCCAGAACACTCTCATGAATTGGCAGCAGATTATGAGACCCAATTTCTTCGATCTCATCGAATGGTTAAAGATTCTAACAACTCTCTAGCTAATTCAATTAACAGAATTGGAATAAAGACAAGTCAAATTATGGACTTTCTTGTCAATTAGGCTGGGGGTTATGACAATTTGGGCTTTTGATCAAAGGATTTGTATAACAATATAGATATTGAATGTCGATCTATGCTACTTGAAAAAGACTTAGAAGCAACACTTGCGTACTTAAATGCAAAAGCTGATATGGATCCAAATTTCTTTTGTCAGTACTTTGTAGATGGGGAGAATAGACTTGCAAATTTGTTTTGGGCAAATTCTATTGCTTGTTTCGATTACGGTTACTTTGGAGATGTTTTGGCTTTCGATAGTACTTACAAGACAAATGAGTATGGGAAGCCTTTAGTTATTCTACCTGGTGTCAATAATCACTATGCAACAAGTTTTTTCGGATGTGCAATTCTTGTGGATGAGACAGTTGAGACCTACACATGGATGCTTGAAACATTCTTATATGCTATGAATAATAAAAAGCCTATTTCTATCGTGACTGATGGAGATAGAGCGATGCATAAGGCAATTAAAAAGGTAATTTCTGAAGCTCGACATCGACTGTGTATTTGGCATCTACAAAGAAATGCACAGTCTAATGTACATAAAAAACCTGAATTTGTTACAAAATTTATGGATTTTATGTTAGGAAATTATAGACCCGAAGAATTTGAGCAATTATGGCAGAAGATAGTGGATGACCTTGGTCTTCAAAATAATGATTAGGTTAACAAGATATATTCAAAACAGGAGAGATGGGCAGAAGCATTCTTATGGGGTCATTTCTTTGGTGGCATGTATACAATGCAACGTTGTAAGGGTATGAATGCATATATGAATAGAATTCTTCAAAGAAAGTTGAAGTTACATGAATTTGTTCGTCAAATTGATCGAGCATTGAGACGTAAACAAAGAATAACAATTTAAGACTTAATTTTAAAACCAAGCATTCTACTCCAATGATTAGTACTCATCTTCCAAGCTTGGAGAAGCATGCTGCAGAGGTTTGCATTCAAAAGTTATTTTACAAGGTTCATAAATAGATTTGCAAAGAAGGCCAATTTATATTGTCTAGCAATGTCACTCTTCTAGATATGCAATTGTACCCCTTGACTAGGCATCTACAGGCAAATAAGAAGTGGATGTTCTATAATTGAAAATAGTATTTTTTTATATTTGAATTATGGGGAAAACTACATTGCATCATGGGTTTGGTATCCAACCCATTTGTTTTTTTGGCAAATGACCCTTGAGATTTTATCTGACGGCTGCCATTGAAATACAGAGACAATTAGGAACAACCTGAGCAAAAGGTAATTGGCTGGTCACCTTTTAGGAAACAAGTTAATGATAAAACAAGACACATAGTAGGTTGGGAGTTTGGTAACAACAAACACATTTAAACAAACAGCAAACAGGTGTATGCAAGTAGTGGTTGAAAACAACTTGTTCGAAGCGTGCAAGTCTCGGCTGGTAAGAAAATTCTAAAAGCGGTGGCTGAAATATTTGCAAATGATGACGTAAGGCCTTGATTGAATAAGTGATGAGAGAAGGGAAAATTATGTGTTCACCCATGAGATATCATAAAATAAGTCATATCACATTATCACTCATGTATTTTAAAGCAATCGACCATCTAATTCCCAATTTTCAAACAATAGATGAAAATATCCTTGTATTAATGTACAGTTAGGCAACTCGATCATTTGTAATATGGAAAATAGGATAATGAGTTAAATAAATGCAAACCCTTGAAAAGAAGGTGCAAATACATAACATGTAACATTGTGAAGAAATAAAAAATGTAAGGATAATTACAAGAAATATGCAATATATATGAAGGTGAATGTGTGTTGATTTAATTGTATTAATGAAGTTAAAGTATAATTTTAAATTATGTTAATAATAAGAACAAGAACAACAACAATAGGAACAACAACAACAATGACAACGACAACTATAACAACAAGAACAACAACAACAATAATAATAACAAGAAGAAGAAGAAGAAGAAGAAAAACAACAACAACAACAATAATAATAAAAGCAAATTGGCAACGAAGGATGAGGCTGCCCGACTAAAAAAAATTAAAAGTATGTATTATAAAACATACAATTGTTGTATCATAAATTAGAACATAGAGTCAGGCAGACACAGAAGTTAGATTATGTTATTAAGAACAGAATCTCATATCAATAATGCTTGCAATCTTGTAAAATAAATCGATCGTGTTAATGTTTTCATTGTAACCCTTGTAATAAGAAAGGAGTTGTATATATGTTAGTTTCTATAACAATAGCTAAACAAATATGGGCTGATGAATGCAGTGAAAGATAGCGGGAAAGGGGTATAGGAAAGAGTTATTAAGAAACTGTTAAATTATGGAAATGGGAATTAGTATGCAAGCATTTACCCAGTTTGTATGTGTGTATGTGTATATAACATTTAGGGATAAATGTAAATATAAATATAAATGTAAATACAAATATAAATATAAATATAATCATAAAAATAAAAATAAATATACATATAAACCGCATGGTTTAATAGCTATAGGCACTTTACCATATGCATTAACACTAATAAAGCATGTGGTTTAGTAGCTATTTAAGACTTTTATGCACGTTCAAATCTTGGGCAGAAACATTAGTAATAATAATTTTTATTTTGTGTTATCATGTGTGACACTAAACAAAAGATAACAATATCGTAATGTAAGCTAGTATTTTAAGCAAATGGGTGGATTCAGTATATGAGGAATTGAAAGTAAGCCGTCCATATGAACATATTTAAATATGTTAATATACTAAATTACTCATGAACATATGAAGATAACAAAATAATATTATGGATTTATGTGTTAAAAAATTGAAAGATAACCTTGTCTTATATTTTTGATAAAATAAGAAAGGATGCAACATTAATAACTAAGTAATTATATCTGTGCTGTTGTAATAGCTTGTGCAACAATTGTGTAGAATGTAACGACTAGATGGGATGAAATTAAAAATTTGGTGAATAAAAATGAAGAGTGCATGGTAGAAGGACCCATTGGGCTACAATGGGGACACTATAATGCAATAAGTTTCATTCAGGTATAGTTTTAAGTAAGAGTTGTTATGACTTGTGTTTTAGTTGTCATACATATTCGTGTGAATAGAAAAACTGATAATAAACATAATTGTGTTGAACAGAACCTAGTGCTGTGAGGCCCAAAAGTTGGAGTTTTGTCAAGGCTGTAAGCCATCCCCTTGGCATTGAAACTGGGTATGAAGGTGTTCAGCGTTCTGCATTCACCATCGGTTAATGTAATCTTGTTCTAGGTGGAGGCAGTGGAGTCGTTAGCCCGGAGAATGTAAAATAACAACACTGTTTTTTCTTGTCTTTTATTTGCTTGTCTCCATAAATATTTGACATTATTTACTAATGTTTAAAATTTTGCTGGTGGCTGTCAGTATTCATGGTGGCACTGTCAGTATGTGGGTTAATGGTTTTCAAAATGTTGACGCACCATGATGTACTTGCATTATTTTTTTTCACAAGAAGTTATATTCTTAGATGTGTTATATAATGAAGCGTTATGTTGTAACTTAAAATGGCTATAGGTTTTGCATTGAAATTTCCGTTCATATCAATTATTTGATTTGTAGGTTAGTCATATTTATGGGGTTGAGTACGCAGGTTAATTAATGGACATATATAAAATAGCAAATGTGCGGGTAAACACCCTTGGTCTCTAAGTATAGAATTAACTTGAACCATTAATCCAATGGACTGACGTAGTAAAGTAAATAGGTATATATCCTTCCTCATCTGGAAATTACAACATTAATAAAATGTGAAACTAATGACTTCGGTTGGAACAAGTTAATAGTTGGTTGTGGTACATGACATCTTGTGTTGGTGCAGCTAGGTAAGCATGTCTAGGTTGAGTCCCAGTTGATTGAGTACGGTGGCGTTGTTAGACTAGAGAGATGACGAACTTAATCATCCTTTGGGCCAGTAGCCCGCACCCTCAAGTTTTCAGCCTATATACCCGAACCAACGAATTCCAAAAACCAGAATGAAGATACCTAAGTTCCATATACCACGTTATCTGAGCGCCAGTCCGTCGACTATTGTGAACATGAACAATGGAGTAAAAGTCATTCTTCTATACTGATTTAAGGTTTGAAAGGTTGGATAATCTTCTTCTATACGGACGTACTCAACTAGGATAGAGATGAACAAATTTAGAGAAGAGTCTAACTCCTGGAATACTTAGAGAAAACAAAAGAAAGTTTAGAAGAAAGCCATAAGGCTATTTTTCATTGATTTCAAGCTTTATTTTCAGCTTATTCAAGCTTATCTTACAAAAGATGAAGAGTTTCCTATATATAGGAAAAGCTCTGTTAAATAAGCCAGTAAACACACGTGGTAGGATAGGACCCCTAGCCACAAAAGGAGAAAGCAAACAAAAGTCATAAAGTGACTTTAAGAAAGCAAACAAAAGTCATAAAGTGACTTGAGAAAAAGTAAACAACACACGATAGTGGTAGGACCCCTAGCCACATTATTACAAACAAACAAAAGTCATAAAGTGACTTTTTGAAAAGCAAACCCAGAACAAGCAAAACCATTACATAAAGTGAGATGGGGATAGGTTCATGATGTCATCTTCACTGTTGGTGTCATCATCACTATCACCTTCTTTGTAAAACATTTTATAAGTAGATTCTGGTGGGTGTTCCACAGCGTAGGAGGAGTAGGTAGGTTTTTGTGGGTATTCCACTGTATAGGAGGAAGAGCCTATAAACTAAGGAGGTTGGCAGGATAGAGAGAAGACTAGAGAAAAGTCTTTGTAAGGGTCTTGTGAGTCTTGGTACATGATGTTGGTGTAATCTGGTCGTTTTTCTTTGAACAAGAGACCACTTGAATTTTCACTAGAGGATAGAGCTGAGAGGACTTCATGTTGACGTCTTAGGGAAGTGTGTTGAATATCTGTTGCTAGAGGAGGAACATGATTTAGGTTAAGGAGGAAGTGCTTGAGCTCTCTAACAGTTGTAGGGTTATGCTGAAGAGGAAAAGGATGAGGAAGGGTTTTCCATTCATATACATGGTCCTGTGTCCAAAATGACTTTGTTACAAGATGTTGGAAATATAACCTGTGAATAATGTAACAGCATTTCATCTGCATGTATTCTCGGTGGCAAGCTCTGTTGCTGCAGTAGTTTCTCCAATAAACTGATCATAAATTATGCCCAACACAGTGGACACATCTAGAGTACTAGGGACAAGAGTAATCAGACTGGGGAGTACTAGAGTGCTCAGAGGGACTAGAAAAAAAAATAGAGATGAATTTTCCATCTTAGGCTGAAGCTGAGAAGAATACTGGTAAAGAGGGCTATTTTTTGGGATCTACAGGATTCGAAGCTGAAGAGGAGTCAGATTGTGTATCTGAAACATGGGATGAAGTTGGTACTGGACTAGGGACAAGACTTTTTTGTGCTTTTGGTGTGGATCTTTTTGGTTTGAAGGAGGACTGAGTGGGAGTTTGGTACAGCGTATGGGTTAGATAGAAATTGGTATTCTGTCCAGGTGTTCTGTTTAAGGATGGTGTATAGAACGGTTGGTATGTACTAAAAGTAGATGGTTGAAAGGGTAGACGAGCTAACTTGGTTAACTGAGGTTGCTGATGTTGCTTTTCAGCATCAATTCTTGCAATTTCTGCCTTAAGATTGCGAATTTCAGCTTCGTTTTAATTAAACTCTGGACCCCAGATATGATGTTGTATCATGGATCTGAGTTCTTTATCAAGCTGAATGACTCTGTTATTCATGTCTTCATACACCTTTTCTAATTGAGTAGTAATAGAAGTAACTTGCTCAAATGTATGGTGAACTTGTGTACTAACAGCATCTACTTTGGTGTGAATCTGTTCTAGAACAGCATTCTAGGCTCTGGCATTTTGAGTTTGCCAATTGAGAACAGACTCAAATTGTTTAGGTTCTTCAGTTTGACCGGTAGAGGTAACAGGACCATGAATATAAGGTCGTGTAACAACCTTAGATGTTAGATCAGTGTGTCTGTCAAGGCAAGGGAACTGACTGTTATAAGTACTTGATGAAGATGAAAACAACATACAGGACTTAATCAAAGGTGTTTGATTTGAAGAGGGCAAGAGGTTTTCTTGTTTGAGGATTTTAAGGCCTTTGTCTTCAATAGGTAAGGGTGTCATAGAGTCAGGGTGATCAGGAGGAAAAGGCTTGAATGGTTTGTAAGTAGCAGGAGTTCTGCTAACCTTTTTCTTTTTGCGACGCCTTGTGACATCTTCCTCATCATCTGAATAATCATCTAGACATGGACAGCCTGGATCACACATATGGGCTGAAGGAACATCCCATAAAAAATTACCATCGAGTTTGCTAGGATATATAGGATACCTTGTTGCATCAAAACTCTGTATGAGGATTTTCTCTTGTGCCATTGAAATGGCTGTGATCATTGATGTGCAGGAAAAAGAAACTCTGGGTGCTTGTTCGGAGGATGGTGGGTGAAATGTCATTCTGACGGAACTATCTGACCTTTTTTCAAACATACCATCAAAAGTCTGGATCGGTTGAGAATTTTCGTGGAATTTCTCATAGTTGGATAACCATTCGAGAGACATGAGTTTTATGAGTTCAAGCTTCTGAATTTGTTTGGGAATCTGAACTATGGACGGAGTAGTCTCCATATCTGCTAAGATCATCAAAGCATCATGTGAAGATTGTGCTGTTGGAAGATCAAGAACATGGTTTTGCAGTTGGTAAACAAATTGGTGATGCGGAGTTGCTATCTCAGAAGTGACAGTTTGTTCTGCTCCTTGGATCTGTACTTGAACCTTCAAGGTTGTGGGAATGTTTTCATCTTTGAATGATAGATTGAAATTGGGATAAAAGTGAGTAGATAGATTGAAATTGGGATAAAAGTGAGTAGAACACTTCCTGCGTGTAGAGTTGTGAGGATTGTACCAATAACAGCTTGTTGATAATCTTTGAAACGAGTGTCTAACAGTGCAAGTCGAGCCGTAACTGGCAGGCCTTTTCTGCCATGAAGTGTGAGGCTTAATCGAACATCACCAAGATGGAGGTGAGTGTACCCTTCTTGTTTCAACTGATCAATTAAGTCTGGTGGAATTATACTACCTCAGGCAGGAAACGGGGCACAAATTTCTTGTGGTATAATTTGTGCTAAGTTTCTTGTCTTTTAGATACAAAAGAGAAAACATCTTTCAAATCATGGCTTCATCTTCCTCTTAACCTACAGATCTATATTCTATTTCTCTGTCTTCTACTTTATCTTTACCCAAATCTTGCACTAAACATGCGGCTTCTAAACTAGAAAATCTTGTTGAATATAGTTATATTCCAGAATCTGCCTAGATTTCTGAGTCTTTCATGCCTTTACTTAGTCCTTACCATCTGTATAAATGTGGAAATTTCTTAACCTGAGGAATTAAAACTCTCATCCACACCAAAAGACCTATCCCAAAAGAGTATGTCCAGTCTTCTCGACTAGACTAGTGCACTTTATCAGCCTCCCAAGTAGATCAGTATGTCACTCTTGAGATTCCACCAGACTTAATTGCTCAGTTGAAACGAGAAGGGTACACTCACCTCCATCTTGGTGGTGTTCGATTAATCCTCATACTTCATTGCAGAAAAGGTCTGCTAGTTACGGCTTGACTTGCACTGCTAGACACTCGTTTCAAAGATTATCAACATGCTGTTATTGGTACAATCCTCACAACTCTGCACGCAGGAAGTGTTCTACTCACTTTTATCCTAATTTCAATCTATCACTCAAAGATGAAAACCTTCCCACAACCTTGAAGGTTCAAGTATAGATCCAGGGAGCAGAACAAACTGTCACTTCTAAGATAGTAACTCTGCATCACTAGCTTGTTTACCGACTGCAGAACCATGTTCTTGATCTTCCAACAGTACAATCTTCACATGATGCTTTGATGATCTTAGCAGATACGGAGACTACTCCGTCCATAGTTCAGATTCCCAGACAAATTCAGAAGCTTGAACTCATAAAACTCATGCCTCTCGAATGGTTATCCAACTATGAGAAATTCCACGAAAATTCTCAGCCGATCCAGACTTTTGATGGTATGTTTGAAAAAAGGTCAGACAGTTTCGTCATAATGACATTTCAGCCACCATCCTCCGAACAAGCACCCAGAGTTTCTTTTTCCTACACATCAATGAAAATCCCCATACAGAGTTTTGATGCAATAGGGTATCCTATATATCCTAGAAAACTCTATGGTAATTTTTTATGGGATGTTCCTTCAACCCATATGTGTGATCCAGGCTGTCCATGTCTAGATGATTATTCAGATGATGAGGAAGATGCCACAAGGCGTCGCAAAAAGAAAAAGGTTAGCAGAACTCCTGCTACTTACAAACCATTCAAGCCTTTTCCTTCTGATCACTCCGACTCTATGACACCCTTACCTATTTACGGCAAAGGCCTTAAAATCCTCAAACAAGAAAACCTCTTGCCCTCTTCAAATCAAACACCTTTGATTAAGTCCTGTATAATATTTTCATCTTCATCCAGTACTTATAACAGTCAATTCCCTTCCCTTGATAGACATACTGATCCAACATCTAAGGTCGTTATACGACCTTATGTTCATGGTCCTTTTACCTCTACCAGTCAAACTGAAAAACCCAAATAGTTTGAGTCTGTTCTCAATTGGCAAACTCAAAATGCCAGAACCCAGAATGCTGTTCTAGAACAGATTCACACCAAAGTAGATGCTGTTGCTACACAAGTTCACCATACATCTAAGCATATTACTTCTATTGCTACTCAATTAGAAAAGATATATGAAGACATGAATAACAGAGTCATTCAACTTGATAAAGAACTCAGATCCATGATACAACGTCATATATGGGGTCCATAGTTTAACTAAAAAGAAGCTGAAATTTGCAATCTTAAGGTAGAAATTGCAAGGATTGATGCTGAAAAGCAAAATCAGTAACCTCAGTTGATCAAGTCAGCTCCTCTACCCTTTCAACCATCTACTTTTAGTACATACCAACCCTTCTATACACCATCCTTATACAGAACCCTTAGACAGAATACCAATTTCGGTCTACCCCATACACTGTACCATACTCCCACTCAGTCGTCCTCCAAACCAAAAAGATCCACACCAAAAGCACAAAAAATTCCTATCCCTAGTCCAGTACCAACTCCATCCCATGTTTTAGATACACAATCTGTCTCCTCTTCAGCTCCTAATCCTATAGATCCCAATCAAAAAGCCCCTCTTTACCAGTATTCTTCTCAGCTTCAGCCTACGATGGAAAATTCATCTCTATTTTTTTTTCTAGTCCCTCTAAGCACTCTAGTACTCCCCAATCTGACTACTCTTCTTCCACTGATCAGCCTGACCAAACTTTATCAGATTCCTCTTTAGAGATTGAATCTGCACCTTATTCTGATTCTGAGTCAGAATTTGCAGATATTTCTAGATTCCTCATGGTCGAACCCTCTAATAGTTCTCCTCTTCCTGAGCAAAGACCTCCTCCTAGTCTGCCTTATGTTGATATACCAGATGATGAAGATTCAACTCATGGAGAACAACCAGCTCCTACAGGATCATCACATAATTCCTGAAAATCAGCAAGTTCTCACTGGTTTACTTTTGATGATATCCCAAGGACAAAGTGGCCAGCAAGATTCCAAGAGTTCACAGCTTGGATTGATGTTCAGATGCTTTAACAAGGAGCCACAACTCTTAAAGTTCTTCAGGAGTTCAGTTCTCGCTGTACTAGCTCTCTCCGAGATTGGTATGATAGCGTGGGTCCTTATCGCCAACTCCAATTTGTTCAGTTTCTAGATGTGTCCACTGCATTGGGCATAATTTATGATCAGTATATTGGAGAACCTACTGCAGCAACAGAGCTTGTTTGCCAGGAATACATGCAGATGAAATGCTGTTCCTTACAGCGGAAAGATCTTGATTTTCATTACAAGCGTATGTCCATTCTTTTCTATAAGCTTAATGGCTTTAATGATCCAACATTAAAACATGTTTTCATCGCTTTCGTTCCTAAAGAATTACAACTTGAGCTTCAATGGCTGATCACTGTGAATCAACTAAATGTTGCAAACATATCGTTCGGCAAGATTTATCAATTAGTCATTAATTCTCTTGAACGGCTATGTGAGCAAAAAGAATTTTTGAGAGATCTCATTGACAACAAACAACCTTTACAGACTGCTTGCAAGAAACCTTACCCCAAGATCAAATGCAGGTCCGAAAAAAATTGTCATTGTCTTTCCAAAAAGAAAACTCATTTTAAAAAGTATAACCACAGAAGGTCCAATTCTAATTTCCCAAAGAAAAAGAAGCCTTATCGCTTTTTCAAAAGAAAGGAACCTTCGCAGATGCACAAGACAAAAAACTCCGGGTGTTATATTTGCAAAAAGAAAGGCCATTTTGCCAAGAATTGTCCTAACAGACAGGTAAAATCTGTTCGTCTCATTCAACATCTTTAGTAAACTTCTATGCTTTCTGATTCTGAAGATGTTGAATCTATTTACACAGAACAGTCAAACTATGATGAACAAATAGCCTTTGCTCTCAGTTATGATTCTTCTCCTGAACCTCCTCTTGATGCTGTGGTGCTTGTTATCAATTGTGCTCAGCTAGTTATGGCTTCCAGTGAGAAGATTTCGATTCCCTCTATCTAAACCAAGGTACTCTCTTCTAAATTCTCCAAACCCAAATCAGTCATTGGCTTTCTTGACATAGGATCCCAAAAAATCATCATGAACCCAAATATCCTTCCTTCATATTGTTGGGCATCCCATACTGAATATTTCAAAGCTGCAAACGAGGAATTATTTCCTACTTCCATTATCTCCAAAAAACCCATTGGTATTCAGCATTTTCAGAACTGTGTCATCTAAATCAAAGTTATAGGTTCTACTCTTCCTAATAAGGACCTATTAATTAGATTTGATACTCTTCAACAAATTCCCAAACTATATATCATGGCCATAGAAATTCATTTTAAACATATGTTTCTTCCATACACAGCTACTTTAAAGCTATATGCTCTTTCTGATACTCAACCTCCTTATAAAATTTTCCATGAGAAATTTGTTAAGTTTTGTTCAGAAAACCATAGCCAGTTCTTGCATCTTTCGCCATTATGGAAAAACACTCAATTCTTTATTAAGATTTCTTTTAAGCTTAATAAGGATATCAATCCTACAAAGGCCACTCAACCAGGGATGACTCCGTCTGACCTCAAATTAGCCCAAGATGAATGTAGCCAAGCTTTTGTCACAAGGGTTAATTGAGCCCGCGACTTCAAATTGGACTTGTCAAGCCTTTTATGTTGAGAAACGGTCAGAAATAATTCGGGGCAAAAAGAGACTTGTGATAGATTACCAGCGCTCAAATTATTTTCTATCTAATCACAAGTTTCCTCTTCCTAAAATCCAATCCTTATTTGTCCACATCAAAGATGCAAAGATTTTTTCAAAGTTTGATCTAAAGGGTGGGTTTTGGCAACTTGGCACCTATCCAACAAAGCGATGCAAAACAGCTTTCTATATCCCTAATGGTCATTACCAGTAGACGGTAATGCCTTTCGGTCTTAAAGTGGCACCATCATTTTTTCAAAAGGCGATGACACGGATCTTCGAGCGTATCCTCCATATTGCTCTTATCTATATAGATGACATCCTTTGTTTTCTACTGATCACGAGACACACATGGAATTACTTTCCACGTTTCACTAGATTATGGATCAGTATGGCATTATGTTGTCGGAAAAGAAGAGCACTTTAGGCCAGACATCAGTTGAATTTCTTGGTATGGTCTTAAAAGACGGAAAGTATCATCCTGGGCCCCATATCGCCCAAAAACTGTTACACTTTCCATATCACAATCTCACTAGAAAATAACTACAGCAATTTCTAGGCATCACCAATTACCTCCGTGACTTTTTACCATATGTTGCGGTCCACACTAGCCCTCTCTCATTGATGCTGAAAAAGACTGCCCCTTCTTGGGGACCAGCTCAGACAACAATTGTCCAGCAGCTAAAGTAGATAGCACAACGGCCTGCTCCACTCAAAATACTAACTGTCGATCGACAAATCCTACAGACGGATGCTAGTGATGAGTATTGGGGAGCTGTTCTCCTTGAAGAAATTAATGGTCATGAATTCTACTGCGCCCACACTAGTAGTCAATTCAAGGATTCTGAAAAGCACTACCACGTTATCTACAAGGAGACCTTGGCCGTCAAATAAGGCATTCAAAGTTTGAATTTCATTTAATTGGACATAACTTTCTAGTTCGATTAGACAATTAAGCTTTTCCTAATATACTGAACTTAAAAAACAAGACGCTACCGGACAAACATCTTTTCAGACTAAAAAATTAGTTTGTCAAGTATGAGTTCACAGTTCAGCATATAAAAGGGGATAAGAACCTTATCCCTGATCTTCTCACTCGACCCATTCCGGTTACAACCTTGGTCACATCTATTTCTACCTTCCCTCTCATAGCTATGGCTTCGCCTCTTCCTAAAAGTTCCTATTTCGATACTTCACTAGTATCTACCGTGCTCAACCTGCTGGTTTTCCCAATTTCCACCCTGAATATATTTTCCTCACCGATTTTACTATTGGTCCTAAACGGGATATCACAGAGGACGAACTTTGGTTCATTTGGTGCCGTACCACTTTCTATGCCACAAAATTGGTATTTTCTTTCCATGCAATCTAGACTCTCCTTAACAGTCCCCCACTTGCAAGGTCGCTCTTATGGACTATGATCGAGTGGTTCTCCCCCATTCCTTGGTGGAGAAGACAATTCCAACAGATTACTGAAAGACTTCATGTCTTTCAGATTCCTGATTATGGAAAGGACAAGTTCACCTTAATTTTCATTCTTCACAGGGCATATTTCCAACATCCTATTACAAAGTCATTTTAGACATAGGACCAGGCATATGAATGGAAAACCCTTCCTCATCCTTTTCCTCTTCAGCATGCCCTACAATTGTTAGAGAGCTCAAACACTTCCTCCTCGACCTAAATCATGTTCCTCCTCCAGCAATAGATATTTAACACACTTCCCTAGGACCTCAACATGAAGTCCTCTCAGTTCCATCCTCTAGTGAAATTCCAGGTGGTCTCCTGTTCAAAGAAGAACGCCCAGATTACCCCAACATCATGTACCAGGACTCACAAAACCGTTACGAAGACTTTTCTCCAGTCTTCTCTCAGTGCTGCCAACCTCCTCAGTCTACAGGCTCTTCCTACTACGTAGTGGAATACCCACCAGAACCTATCTACTCCTCCTACGCTACGGAACACCCACCAGAATCTACTTACAAAATGTTTTGCAAAGAAGGTGATAGTGATGATGGCACCAATAGTGAAGATGACATCATGAACCTGTCCCCATCTCACTTTATGTAATGGTTTTGCTTGTTCTGGGTTTACTTTTCAAAAAGTCACTTTATGACTTTTGCTTGTTTGTAATAATGTGGCTAGGGGTCCTACCACTATCGTTTGTTTGTTTACTTTTTCTGAAGTCACTTTATGACTTTTGTTTGCTTTCTTAAAGTCACTTTATGACTTTTATTTGCTTTCTCCTTTTGTGGCTAGGGGTCCTGTCCTACCACGTGTGTTTGTTGGCTTGTTTAACGGAGCTTTTCCTATATATAGGAAACTCCTCCCGTTTTGTAAGATAAGCTTGAATAAGCTAAAAATAAAGCTTGAAATCAATGAAAAATAGCCTTATGGCTTTCTTTTAAACTTTCTTTTATTTTCTCTAAGTATTCCAGAAGTTAGACTCTTATATGAGTTTGTTCATCTCTATCGTAGTTGAGTATGTCCTATACACATACCTAGTGTAGGTTTTCATATAGCAGAAGATTATCCAACCTTTCAAACCTTAAATCAGTATAGAAAGATGACTGTTACTCCATTGTTCATGTTCACAATAGCCGACAGATTGGCTCTCAGATAACATGGTATATGAAACTCAGGTATCTTTATTTTAGTTTTTGGTATTTGTTGGTTCGGGTATATAGGCTGGAAACCTGAGGGTGCAGGCTATTGGTTTAAAGGACGATTAAGCTCGTTATCTCTCTGGTCTAACAACGCCACCGTACTTAATCGACTGGTATCAAGGGCTTTGGAGGTGATTTGGCAACATATGATAGCAAGGAGAATATTTTAAGACCTGACATAGAAATATGTTGACCTGATAAAAAGCATTTGGTAAGTTATGGATTACCATTGTTGAGCAGTTTGTGACTAATTTGATGAGAAGTGAGAAGTGGGTTTTCATCTTCTTGTGTAGTATTAGTATTAGTTTTACAAAGATCTCTAACCCCAATCACACCATCACATTGAGCTTATATATGATTTGGACGTTGACTGCAATGTTACATTAGGGAGGGCGAGGTGATCAGTAATAATTTGTAAATGTATGGACATAATTCCATATAATATTCCAAACCACAGAAACTAGAAAATAGCACTGGTGTTTACAGATTGAGTACATCTCCATAAGCACTATCGAACTCTATTAAGTGCGGAAAATCCCCATGCTCTGAGAAGGAATGTCATGGTGTGCATATATTGAGGTGCATGGCGGATTGAAAAAAGATTTGGGACCATATATGCATTAATGAGGGTGACCTAGCAAGTGATGCTACTTAAGACGTAGATGACGAACTATAGTTAATTTGGTTGAACTCTAACTGCTCAATCCGTATTTAAAGGCCTGCAGATAGAGAGGTCAGTTTATCTATATTCTTACTGATTGTATCCCCAGTGGTGTTGTTACTATTCGACCCAAGCAAGAAGTCGCAATCTAAAAGAGGTGAGTGTGGCTACGATAGGGCAATGATTAGTTCGAGGAAAAGGAACATAAAATTTGTATTTCATGAACACATTTGGTTGAGATTTAATGCATGATCATAGAGGTTAATTACGAAAGAAGCAGTTGAATGATTATTACCTTAACAAGATAAATTGATTACTCATTACACCTTTCCGGTGGCGGCAATACAATGTCATATGTCTGACTTATCCATTGTGTAATTTTAGGAAGTATATTCATTCCTGGTCCGTACGTTGATCTATATTCATCCACTGACATTAATGTATGTATGTATGCTTCAAATTTATCTCCCCATCTATCAATGCATCGGAAAGTATGATGGCAAGGAATTCCAAATAGTTGCCATAATCTGCAAGAGCATGTCATAAGTTCCCTGTTAACTTCATATACAAGTCCATTCCTACTGACAGTGCACAATGCATTGTACGAAGCCACATCAATAGTCCAGCCTTTACCATAAAAAACATTGTGCATGATTTGTTGTCTTGCTACTAGTGTTATTTTGTCATTAACCCATTCCCAGCCCTTCAAATATCGGCGCGGAAACATTTATGCAATTTTTCTCGTTATTGTTGTATATCTTTGTGCGACATTCAAGTACAAGTATTTCATCAACCAAATGCGAAGTTGTTTGATGGCACTTGTGGTTATCTTTGTGCTCTTAACCCACTCTGGCATGGAAAAAAGTGCCCACTTACGCCAGTCAGTGTCCTTCAGCCAATTATGACATTTGACATTTATTTTTTCGATGATGGACATTTGTTTTATGAAACTTTCATTATTGCGCTTTGACATGCACCCCAAAATGCTGCATGTATTCTCCCATCAGGAAAGTCCTCTACCATTCTTCTGTAAAGGCTGAAACAACACTGCCTATACACAGCATATAAGAGGAACTCTTCAACAACCTCGTCAATGCCATTATCCCCATCGCTCAATATGTACATTCCTTTTCCACGTTCCAATCGGAGTCCGTAGGTTAAATTCCTAAGGAAAAATGCGAACGCATCTAAGTTCTCTTCTTGAACCTTGCAAAATGCAATTGGGAGCACAGCATCATTCCCATCACGACACACTGCAACCAGCATGAAACTTTTACGTAGACCATAAATCTCCCACCCATCAACTATCAGGGTAGCGTTTACTTTTTGAATTAGAGGGGGAATCATGAGGAGTGAGAATCTTGGGATTGGGAGTGTGGAATGGGAGTGTGAGTAGGTTGTTTACTTACACTGGAATGGGAGTGTGGAGTCGGAATCAGAATCTAATTATATGTTTACTTTATCTTTGATTGGGAGTAAATATTTTCAAATTATAGTTTTACCCTTATTTAAAGAATTTTAATTTTTAATTATAAAATTAATAAAAAATATATTTGAATATAATAAAATAAATATTTATTATATTTTTAAATTAATAATAATTTTTAATATTCTTAATTATGTAAATATAATTTTTATTAATTTTAATTTTAATTATGTAAATTAAAAATAAAGATAGTATTATTATTAATTATTACTATTAAATAAATATAATATAGTATTATTATTAATTATTACTATTAAATTAATATAATACTATTATTTTTAAATATCTATAATAATTTATATTTTTAAATAAAGATAGTATTATTATTATTATTATTATTATTATAGATAAATTTATAAAATAATAAAATAATATTATTTTTAATAAATTTATTTATTAAATTTATAAAGTAATATAATAAAATCATTATATTATTTAAATAAATATTATATTATTTATTTTATTAAATATTAATATATTAAATTAATAAAAAGGGGGGGCAAAAAAGGAAGATGGGAGTCCCACTCCCACTCCCCACTCCAAAATTGAGTGGGGCCCATGGAGCAGGACTCCCTCTCCTAAGCTTAAAATGCTAAGTAAACGCTGGAGTGGGAGGACTCCACAATCCCCACTCCCACTCCAGTAAGTAAACGCACCCTAGGAGCATTCAACATCTTGTCTTAAATGCATATGTAGTGTCATACAAGAAAATAAAAATTCGCTTAAAAATCTCGTTGCCGAACTGATTTTCAGTTATTGTTTCCATAATGATGATGTTGTGGTCGTTTGCAATCTCCATCTCGTGTTTGTACTGCATAAGTTGTCCATATCCTTGTGCGTAGTCTATTATAAGCCACATTCTTGCCATGCTGTCTACAACATTCAACTTCCAAGTGGGGCATTTTATCCCATAAGTAGCCGTAATTTCCTTGCCCAATATATTGAGATCCAGGAGTACATCTTCATTCCATCTATGGAGGAACTTAGCTGCAATCCATTTTGTCCCTCACTGGAGTTTCGAACAACGTTTAGTGCATGTGTGCGTCAGGTTTATAAATGAGATGACAAAGACACTCCTTCTGTGTTACACTCCCTCTGTGTTCTTTGACTGCAGTAATTTTCCAATCACATTCAAGATCCGAACACTCATAGCTGACACAGATACTTGTGTTATCCATTATGCAAAGTTTGATACCACCACAAATTGCTAGAACCTCTATGGATCATTTGAACTGAAAACCATCTTTGAACCATTGTCCCAGCTTCATTACTATTCGATTTGTGGTTATATTAACAAATGAAAAGCCATTTGTCTGCGATCCCCATTTTCCTGTCTAATTCGATTTGAAATAACTCATCCTTATATCCTCTCCATGACATTTCCAATTCATGATCATCGTCACTGCAGTTAGGCAAATAAACTATCTCATCTTCTGAATCATCCTCTGCTTCCCAGCCTTTATCGGATGCCCTTTAGGCTTGATAATCCCCTTGGTTAGTACATGTGGACAGGCGAATGCTTGAATTAGGGCTGTTACATACATTATGTGTTGTAAGCAGGGGAGGTTTAATTTTTTAAACTACTTGTCCCACCTCAGTGTCAGAAATGAATTGGATTCTCTTCGGAGAAGCAAAATCGTCAAATGATGATGATGTGCATATTCTATGGTAGTCCGTTGTCGAAAGCGATCATCACTGCGTTCTTTACGACCATACTGCTCACGCATGTGACTAGTGGATTTTTCATAACCCCCAGTTGGAGGCTCAATTTGTTGTTCAAACAGCACCCTTGCAACGTTCTTTTTGCTGACACAAGCATCATCTTTTTCCATTCTTCAGTAATGGATGCAATGGCATCAAATGATTGTGACTCTTTGTTGAATGCACTGTTGCGGCCTCTGAAATACTCAGGCGATCCTCTCACTATTGTCCCTCTCTGTGTCAATCCGCATTGGTAGGTGGTTGATGAATCTGATGAAGGGGACACATATTTATGTGCTGTGCAGTCCATTTCTTGCTGAATAACTCTCTCCAATTTGCAACCTAAACAACCTTATCCTTCAAGCACTAACCTATAGTAGATGGAGATAATTCGGGTAAGTAACCTAAGGAAAATACTGCAGGCCCTTGCGAAGATGACGAATGGATTTCTATTGTATATGAATACAATATTAGTTTTGTTCGGATGCTTGCGCCGGAAAGCTGAAAGTGAACGAACAAGTGTATATGCTAAGTCCTTAAATGAATTGACATTCGGTGTTGGCAATACACAATGAAGAGCTCGTTTGAAAAAATAGTCACTTTTAAGCTATAAGCGAATGCTTGTCCAAAAAATTATACAACGGCATAGGCAGAAAATATAATGCAATGCAGACATTTGAACAATAAAATATAATGTTCCTGTTGAGAAGTTAAATTTTTAAATATTTTTTTTCGCAGGTGTAAGTTTCGAAAGAGAAACTTCCTCTTACCATGATTAATTCACCTGCTGTTGTTCGTTCCAAACATGTATATACGAGCAAGAGGGTAAAAAACAAACAAAAGTTACTCTACTTATTAATGTAATTCCTTGTGCCCCAATAGTATGCCATGTTGTCATCACTGATTTTAACATTTTAGAGACTCAGTTACAGCCACATTGAAGGAATGCAATTTGGGATCTCATTTATTGACTACAATTTTTGATTTAAGGATTTTCCTATATCACAGGCTGTGGTTTTAGTTGCAGCGATATGTTTTTGCCCTGCATTTGACAGTCAGTCTTTCTTGGAGCAGCTTATATTGTGAGTTCAGATTGAAATCCTCTCGATGTTCTCCAATACTGTGAAGTAAGTTGAAGCGTATGTGAACTTACTTGTCTGTCAGTTTCCAAGCTGGCGCCAAATTTTAGATAATTAATTTGCAAAGCTTTAAATATATCGACAGTGAGTTTAACAGATGGCCACTATATGAGTTATAAAATTTGGCAACTGAGTTCCCAACAGTATGCTTTTGCCACCGAGGAAACGAGTTCAGCTTCCAAATGTTTTATGTAATATAAATCCATTGTTCAATAAATTTACGAATGCAATAAATTTATGAATGCATCTGTCGTGGAAGGCCAAAATTTTATGGGCTTGATATTTTGGCCCAGTTTCGTTAATGTGTAATTATTGTTTCACGCGTGCTGGCTTCTCGGCGGTCCATTTTGATGTTGACCATGCGGAAGATTCCAATTGAGCTCAACTCAGGTTACTATTTACTAAACGGTAAAATTATTAAAGCATTTGTAGTTATTTTCATTGGTTACTAGTGGGCACGTTTAATTAAAATAGATCAATATTTTTTACTTGCCAGAATGAGAATTAAACTCTTCAAATTTCTCATCTATTTTAGGTATAATGATCGGATTGTTTATTGGCAATGTTAGTATAATTTAAAGACTGATATGAATTAAGTTAATAAATGTAGTAGAAATTCGTGTGTATTCTTAATTCATTGAGTCCATGAAGGCATCACTTGGTGTGCACGTTGAACAAAACATTACCACCTGAGTGGCCTAAACTTTTGCCATTTTTCGAAAATGTCCACCTCCAATTTATGGGTTCATGCTGTATAAAATTTATTGTTACTGAATCCATGTTAATGTAGTTAGTTAATTAATAAAGTTATGATATTATTTAATTAATAAAGTTATGATATTATTATCGGCTTACATCTTATATGGTGTGATGTCCACTTATAATGATATTATTTACTAATTACATACTAATACTATCGTACATATAGTTTGTTCCATTATTTTCGTTTGTATCATGGTTTGTTATTTTTGTTCACATAGATAACTATCGATTTACAATACAAGTAATTAAAAATTTAGTTTTGAACACCTGCAACCCGGCTGAAGAGTAGGAAATCAAGTGATGGCATCAATCAACGTATTTATTTATTTTTATTAAATAAGCATTGCTGCGTTTACATAATAGTGACGGCATTTAGTGGGTATTAAATTTTCGAGTAGTGAGAAATTAGTGGGCCTGTGAGTTTTGTGTTAGTATTTTTTGTTGTTCTTTGCTCTTTCTGTGGAATTGAATACTTTGTTTTGATTTGTGTAAGACATGATTATGTTGTGAATTTTTTTTTCATCATCCGTATATACTTACACAGTTGATGTGTCGAGTAATTTTAGATTTTATTATGCCTATATATGGAGAGGTTATGTCTAGTTTGTTAATGTTAATTACTTAAGTATACATAACAATAATAAGGGTAATTTGAAACAACCGGACTCTTCCCCTTGTGGTGACGATAAGTACCTGACCCAGAACTCACGTTATCTTCACTTTTCGGGCTCGGGCCTCTATTTTTTTCTTATAGTGTCAGGAAAGGGTTGATCCACGTCTAAACCCAACCCGAATATTGGCTGCCACCCCACATCATATTATGATTCAGCCATTGGGTAAGGCGTCTAGCCAGACATTTCTTTGAAATTATATATCACCTTCAACTGTTGGTAACATCCACGTGCTTGGTTATTGTGGTCGACTTAGTTCGGGCAAACAATAAATGTAAATGCACTTTGAATAACATCCATGTCAATATAAATGTGGTGGATTCGCGCTTTAAATGAAAGCCGCCTATATTTAATAGCCGCTTGATTAGTGATTACATTGACCACGTTTTTTTACTTACCCAGAATATTATCATTACGTACTTTACAAAGGGTAATAATAAAGGTTGTCTCAGTCACTCTCCAAGTTTCCTTTAGTTAATTATTTTTTACTGGCAATGGGTCTTAAGGCAGTCGACTCACGCAAGTAATTAAAAAACATAAAGCATGCCACGCGTATTATGATATATCCACACATGTTAGTCCGTAGTATTCATTCTCCGTCCAGCACTTATGGGGTGCCATCCATCGGCTGTGAACTTTAAAGATCAAAATATTGTGATGGCCCACGTGAAAACTAATACTTTATGTCCAGCACCATCAGCATTCATTTAAAGGTAACATTGTGGGGAAATGTGTCATAATGTAGTACACAGCCATTCCAGTGTCCTTATGGGGCCACTAAAATTTGTAAAAATTATTTGATTCGTACATAAGGGCAACACCGAATTATGGCCTATTTCTTGAATAGTACGTGTGTTTTGTAATGTTACAACACGCTGCTTGGTTTGTTTCGCGATGCCTTCACCAAGGTCCATTCTGGGTATATTAATACTCTAGTTACGACAACATTTGATGTGGCCACCTTATAATAAAAGTGGAAAATCAAGTATAGCTTTCCAGAAACGGAGAACATATACAGCGTCTCTTATATTTATAAACTTTATTTATGCTCTCTGCTGCTGCGTCACTTTGGGCTAGTTTATGTGGAGTGGACATTAGTCACTGTAGACTTATCGATATCAAAGAGGTAGTTGATAAAACCTAAGTTTACCCTAGATAATGTAGTCATTATAAACAGCTGCCCAACCCGTCTGGTAATAGCAATAGTACCCATTTACTGATTTTCAATAATAACAACAACAATAATAATAACAATAATATTACTATTAATAACCATTATTATGTTACCAATAACCATAACAATAACAATAGTCATTTATTTTCATCTATTATGACGTATTTGTGGAATATATTTTGGTCATGGGGTGTTTTGAACATTGCGGTATATACTGCATTTGTTTTCAAGGGAGATTCTTGGGGCAGTTTCTTTGGTCTTGTTTGACCTTGTTGAATTTAATGTATGCATAAATGCGAATGCATCTTAACAGCAGAAGATTTCCATTACAATCTGTAAACAAATCAGTAATTCTCATTAACTAAGTTATCATTTTGTTGAGGCAACTGATTTTATGCAAATGGGTGTTTTAACTATTATGTATCACACTGAAAAGGACTCCGTTTTTTAAATCCATAGGTGTAATTGTTAAAGTGTGGAAATGAGGCTATTTGCAAATAGTTTACATGAACTCAACCTTTCTACAGTGGTGGAAAACTTTTTGGGGTAGGTTTTTGATTTCAGCCAATACTTATGGGAAAAATGACCCTATTTCCAGTGCGTTAGCAGGTACCCGGTTATGCTGGCGGCCACCCGCCTATGCAATAACTACATTTCCAAATAATTTATGAAATCCAGTGAGCTAGTGCCCAACTGAGTGATTGTTGGGACATTTCATTCTATGAATGCATATTTTTCAAAATGAGTTCCAGCAAGTTAGTGCCCAGTCTGGTGATTCGAAGCGGTAAACTTAATGTGCAATTAAAGGTCTTCTCTTTATTTAATGCCAATAATTCGAAAGACGAAAAGAGCTATGAAATACTGTAGTTCAAAAAAGCATAGATAAGCTAGCCACAATGCGTACAAAGACTTATAGGTCATGTTTGGAAGCAGTATAAAGTGTGGGAGTAGACTAAGTTTTTGGATGAGATATTTATCCCATGTGTCGCAAACTCACTTTTTTTTTTTAAGAAGGTCGTAAACTCACACAGTTATTCTCTGTACAGCTCCAACGAAGCTTGGAAAGTTATTAGTTTACTGTTCCAGACCAACAAATTTGGATATTGTGAACTCTTCAATTTCTGCCGCACTTATGTGGGATGTTCGGGAGATTTAACTCTACCTTAGGCAGCATGACCATGCTGTGTTGTTGGAAGCAATGTACAGTTCCAGCACTTTGCAAGTACTAAAACTGAAATCAGATTTTTCGATCGCAATTCCTTCGGCTGGAACATGTTTTCCTCTTGTGAAGATTCTTATTGTGCGGCTTGAAGGCCCAAAAAATAATGTCATAGAGAAGCTCTTTTCATGCTGCCCTTCGTTAGAAGAGTTGTCGATAAAGGCTTATTTGAAGGATGATGCGCCTCCAACAAACTTTATCATCTCATCCCCTACACTGAAGAGTTTAAAGTTGTCTGTGGGCATAGAGGATAATTTATTTACAAAATCAGACTACACTGTGCAATTACCGCTCTAGACCTCGAATGTATGCATGTTCTCTTTGACATATTAGGATTTTATGGGTTACATGAACTGAATTCATTAAGGGAAGTTATATTGGATATTTTCCATGAGGAATGGTCACAGCGTGATCATTTCGGTGTAATACAGCTGTTGACAGGTTTGAGAAAAACCAAGAATTTAACAGTATCTGGTTGCGTTATGTATGTAAGTATCATCCTATAATGCAGAGATTGGTAACTTCTTTATTATGATGCTTTATTCATCATTTCATCGGTGATGGCGACTTGATTATGCAAATATATGGTGTATGCCAGTTTCAATCGTAATAATGAATGTAGTGGCATTTTTAAGAAATTGTGTTTCCCAATTTCTTATTTATTGTGGTTTTATGTCAATGGACAGGCTGTTGACTATGCTTATGAGGATTTCTTACCATCATTTCCTGACTTTATACATTTATAAGTGAAGCTCGGAGAAATTGGTTGGCGAGTTCTGCCGATCATCCTAAGTAGTTCGCTTTTTTTGGAGACTCTTGTCTTGCACAAGGTGAGGGTTTAATTATAAACTTAAATGTACATGATACTTAGTTATTATCCATTAACTCTATGCTCTGTTTGTTAAGCAATGTTGGTTTTTCATAACCGAGGAATAGTTTGGATGGATTGAAAGAGATGTTGTGCCCATCTGTTTGCTGGAAAATGTGAAAAACATTGAAATCAAGGTGCTGAGGGGGACGAAGACGAACTACGACTGCTGGAGTACTTGCTAATGGTGGCTGGAGATCTGCAGAGTATGATGGTTAGGGTCAAGGGCTCCCCAACAAAAACTAAACTTAGAAACCTTTGGCAGACACTATTGCGGTTGCCAAGAGCCTCGAAAAGATGTAAAATTGAACTGTTATGAAAGCTTGAAGGTTAGGCCTGGTGATGGAAATGTTTCATGCTTTATTTTAAGTTCATCAGAAATGTTAACAACAACTTTGGGATTGTGATTGCCAGGTTACATAGAATTTTGGGTGGACTATTTGTTGTAACTGTGTACTTTATCTTGGTATGTTTTCCAATGGTGTTTTGCGAAGGCCAATTGTTTCGTAGGTTTATGCATGTCTATGTTTCCTTAATGGCATTTCACCTTCACTTAAGGATTCAGTATATGTTTTGATGATCTTCAATTGAGAACCAATGTGCCACAAAACCAACGATTGCACTTTGCAACATTTCACCACGCTCGGCCTCATATGGATAGGGTTGGAATTTCGATGATAATTACTTTTCCCTCTTATGCTATATATCAGATATTATTGATCGGTTGACGAAGATGACTATGAAATGAGCTTAAATAAATACCTTTTAACCCGTGGTAGGGAGAGGTGTGACATGTTATATGCAAAGAACACCGCTTATACTGAAAATGATTAACATTTTCTCACTGTAATCGCGCAGTCATAATGCTTTTATGTGCGGAGGAGTTGTTAATGCGAATTTTACAAGTATCAACCTTAACAATTACAAAAAATGGATATGACAAGTGGTAAATGTATGGATTATTATAAGTTGGTTGAGACAAGTATATGGGTAACAGGTGTCCATATTTATGCTGCGTTTACTTCTAGGATTGGGGAATCGGAGTCCAGAATCAGAATCATTACCACGTTTACTTCACAAATTAATGTCTGGAATCGGAATCGTTGCTGTGGACCCCACCCGAATTTGGGAATCATTGAGGGAAGACTGATTCCGGTGGGGGGACTTGGGAATTAGTCTCCCATTCCAAATCTACCCATACAAACATTCTAATATTCCTTAAATGCCCCCCATTAAAAAAAATATATAAATAACGTAAATAAAAATAAAAGCCAAAATCCCCAACTCTTCTCTTCTCTTCTCTTCTCTTTATCGTTGCTGCCGAATGTATAACCTCTGCTCCTCGTCATTGCTGCCGAAATCAACAGCCACCATCATCACCACTGCTCCGTCGGTGCTGAAGCAGGTAGCTGCTCTCGGTTTCTTCTTCGTCAAAGGCCGTTTCATCTCTGTTAGTGGACGTCGCCCATCTTGCCAATTTTGGTTTTCACCGCTTGTCTTGGACGCTCCCCTTCACCGTCGATCTGATGATGATGATGACGATTTGTTGTTGCAGTTGTTGTGGATGACGATGATGATTCCGATTTTGATTATTGTTGTATTTTTCGTTTTGGAAATGGATTTTGTAGTTGATGATGATTATTTGGGGTTTTGATGATTATTTTTATTATTTTGGAAATGGATTATTTTGTTGTTGATGCTGATGATTTTTTATTTTGATTATTATTATTGTTCTTAATGATAAAAAGTATTATGATTAATTATTATTATTATTATTGATAAATTACAATTAATTAATATATTAACAATATTATTATTATTATGATAAAAAGTATTATAATTAATTTATATATTAACAATAATTGTAATAATATTATTATCATTGTTGTTATTATTATTATGGACTTTTTAGTAATTTACTACCATCTAACTCATTCCGATTCTGATTCCAAGACAAAGTAAACACATTAATGGAATCCAGCTCATTTCGATTCCGATTCTTATAGTTCAAATAAACAACTTATTCTAATTCCTATTCCTCATTCCCATTCTAGCTCATTTCGATTTCTAATTATTCCGATTTCAGCCCATTCCGATTCCCGTTTAGTAAACGCACCATTGGGCTGTATTTACTGCGTTCTACTGATATAACTGAATTTATTAATTAAGGAAGTTCATGAATTACATACGGATGGAGTGTTAACAGAATTCTGATGGGGCAAACCACATGATAATTTTCGCACGACAACTATGGGAAAATATTTCAGTTTGTCTATTTGCCGCAGCCCGAAATGAAATATAGAAGTTGGGTGCATATAAAGTGATTAATATACCTATATCGTGATATTAATTAAAAACGGAATAATATACAAACTTAATTTAGTTGCAAAGATCAAAGGCTGGTACCCAACAGAACTGATACCAAATTTGAATGACATAAATTTTCTTCGATACACCCTAAAATAATTTATTCCCATCTTACAATTTGTATGTTCATGGTTAGCTTTAGGAATGCATCTATATCAATAGAACAACAGACACAGGAGGAGTAAAGAAGGAAACTAATCAAATGTAAATGAACACCGGACGGGAGGAATAGCTAAACAAATAATGCCTTATATGCTGACAGGTTGGAAGCGTGAAATTGATCAACAATAGTGGTCACATGGAACCCTGGGCATGTATGTGCCTAATGGAACTATCCACTTTCAGTGGTTTTATTATAAATATAACGACGGAAGGGTGCAGACTAAATTGGTTATATTAATAAAATGGCTGAGTAAAGAGTAATACAATGTAAATGTCAGTTGTGATGTGGCCCCATCTGCCTCATTTTTAGACAATTCAAATTTTGACCTAAGTTCCATCGGGAAAAATGAGTTAATTTACTGCCCACATAGAACAGTCCCCTTCCACCAACCATTATCATACAGAATCGTTTGCAAGGGAAGGGTAAGACTGCAGAAATAAAACCAAACCTAATTTAACAAACACAGACGAAGATCTGCCCCTTTATACGAAGCAATATAAATCTCCACACAATCGAGGAAGTGCAGTGATGACCTTTTCCCTAGAGGTACGTTGGAACTCCATCTACCTAACTAATCCTGACAATTTAGACGTAATAATTTTCTTTGAGAAATCACACATGAATATGGGTCTACGAACTCACCAGTAGGAGCTTTGGATTATTTGTTTCTTTGACTACTAATGTCGACTAATATAGTGTATGAAAATGGGAAATATAGTGCAAACGAAAACCTACTAAACCCAAGTAATAGTTGGCGTGACCATAGCAAATTGATGCGTGCACAACCATTCTAACTTGTTGTTGTTCACGCAGAATATGGAACAAATAATGTCTTCTTCTTTCAATTCTGAAAGTGACTGCGAGATAGGATATGAAATCCTTCATGTCCCTGATGATGCAGGATATTCAGAATGTGAAGATGGGTGGGCGGACGATGAAGGAGATGAACTGATGTCAATAAACCCTGAAGCTAATAAGCAAGCAGACAACCAATGTGAAAATAATGAATCAGTAAACCTGAAATCTCAAAATTATTTTGTTATTACCCAACAACCCCCACAACTAGAGAAATAATAAGTAAATAATTAATTAAAGGCAGGTCATCAAAGTATCTATTATCTATTGAGGCAGTGTCATTCAAATAAGACAAAACTAAAAAACCTGAAAATTCAAGTGGTCTATTCAATGTCAATTCAAAACTTTCACTTGAAAAAATAAATTTCTAATGAAATAATGACCAGTTTGCACATACCAAATAAATTCTGTAAAGTTGTTTGATGGTTCAGCCAAGTTTGGCTATTCATTTTCTACTGCGGATGGGATGTACAGACTAGTGTAGCAGGATTGGGATGCCATGTGATTTTCAGCTACAAAGTTTGCCACACTTGTATCGTGGCCATTCTTACTTGGGCATTTCTGTACGGTATGTCCATCCAGTTTGCAATATCCTCATTTTCTTGGTCCCAACCAGAGGATCTTTTACAATTCTTGCTTTCTTTTCTGCCCTCAATGGTCTATCTCTATCTCCTTCATCGCTTGTTCTCAACAGCTTTATCTCAGTTGAGCAAGATAACTTTTTAATCTCCAATATGTAGCATCAGACTTTGAGGCATAAAAAATAATTTCATTGAATTCAACATTTAGTGAATCATACCAAACATTGTTATGAACATCCATAGATTGACTTTCCAGTGGCATTGGAGATTGATTAAGAACTTTCACATCCATGGTCCATCTTCTGTTAATCAATGAAGCGGGTATCTCACTAACATGCATATGTTTCATCACACAAAATAAATGAGGGCATGGTATTCCAATTGATGCGAACTTTTTACAAGAGCTTTCAAATCATTGTCGTTTTGGATAATAAACCACAGACACACATATGCTTCCTAATAGAGCCACTGTGATGAGGTCAATGTTAAGGATGGCAGCACAAATGCGTGAAATAAGGCTTATTCAGATCCTATTAAAGTTCCCATAGGACCCGTTACGAGAGCTCGTGCGAAGAAATTCAAAGAAGTGCTTAATGGTGATTTAAGCAACTTGGGATCAATCAAATGCGTGGAGGCCCATTGAAGGAATCTCAGAAGATATTCAGACCAATAAATGTGTGATTCAAGCTCTTTATTTTTCTAAATAATTAATTCCATGAAATTGGCAAGTTGGCATGCACAATATGGCGGGAAGATATGCTACCATCTTTTACGGATATTTTTCTGTTTTTAAAAGAGGCAGCAAATCCGTAATTTCTGTTTTAATTAGTAATTTAAGCTATGTAGGATTCTTTCATTTTTATTTAGATTTGGATCCTAATTTAAGTAGGATTCTTTCCTTATTTGTTTTAGATTCAGATTCAGATTTGATTCTAGATTAGGATTTGTTTCTAGTTTTGGATTATGATAATTATGACAAAAAACACTATATATATTGTACCTGAAATTCAAGAAAGAAGTTTTTAGAAGTTTTCATACAACTGTGAGAGTGTAATTCTCTTGGGTTCTTAAACGAACTCTTTGAACGAATTGGATATTCCGTGGCGTTTAATCCTTGACTTACCAGTCAGCCCTTCCATAACTGATTGTGGCATCTTCACATACCAAGGTTCGTGCTTCTTTAAGCAACGGGTCACCGTTCCAAACAATTCCGAGTTAGAATCGATCTTGGAGACTATTTTGATTAGGGTCGTGTCAGTTCTTTGCATGGTTCATATCATTTGGTATTAGAGCTAGTTTCTAATAAGGTTTTGCTTATCCTTTACTTTACATTTTGCTTCTTATTAATCCGTATCTTGTTTAATTCCAATTCATCAAAAAAAAAATCGTGAACAGTGTTTCATGAACAGTGCGCGTGAACAGTAATTCTTTTAGGGGTTTTTTTTTTATCAATTTTGAATCCTTGTGGTTTATTTTCTTAAATCCACAAATCTTACCTATTCCTTTTCCTAAATTCATTCAAATTTAAGTTATTTATTGTTAAAAAAAATCCTAGTTTTCCCATTCATTTTTGAATCCCTAGTTGTGTTATTCCAAAAATAAAAAATAAAGAAGAAGAAAAATATGAGCAAGCAAAAAAAAAAAATTGCTCAAAATTTTAGTATTTTGTGCTTCAAAAAAAAAATTATCATACATCTTTCTATTCTTGCCTTTAAAACCCGAATCTCCTTGGTTTAATCTTTGCGAATTGTTGCTGGAATCTTGATATTGTTTGATTAGTTTTATAAGAACCAAGAGAGAATTACTACAAGTAGAAAAATGCAAGAGAGTGTGAGTGTATTAGAGGGTAAAAGCCAATAAATTTAGTGAAACACGAGTGAAATTAATTGATCATTCTCTTGAGTGAAACACGTAAGGGAGTGAGGTAAGGTCTTATTTTTTTATATCATTTTTAACCTCATTTTTTTGTAGTTTTTAGCCATGTCTCACAATCAAAAAGGAAATTCCAATGAGGAGGTCCAACAATCAACCGTTCAAAATTTACAAATTCAGGCATTAATAGGAGAGATGAGATGGATAATGAGGGCTGAATTAGAGAACATACATGAGCGTTTGGATAAAGCAGAAAACACACGTGCGGAACAACTACAACATGTTCCCTAAGCACATAGGAAGGAGGGAGTTCTGGCTCGAGAAGAGATGATTATTATAGGAATGAGTATGGTGAAGGTGAGGATTCTTTAGGTGATTATAGGAGAGTTAGGCATCGAGATGATAGTGTGAGTGGCATAAAGATAAAGATCCCATCTTTTCAAGGAAAATCCGATCCAGAAGCATACCTTGAATGGGAGAAGAATATGGAGTTTGTATTTTACTGCCACAACTATTCTGAGGCAAAGAAGGTAAAATTGGCTGTGATTGAGTTTTCTGATTACGATATTATTTGGTGGGATCAGCTTGTTATAAATAGGAGGCGGAATAGGGAGCGTCCTGTTGAGACATGCGATGAAATAAAGACGTTGATAAGAAGGCGCTTTGTACCTAGCCACTGCTACCGAGACTTGTACCAAAAACTACAACGTTTTACCTAAGTTAGTAGAAGCATGGAGGATTACTACAAAGAAATGGAGGTTGTCATGATTAGAGCAAATGTAGAGGAGGATAGAGAAGCTACCATGGCATGATTCTTGAATGGCCTTAACTGAGAGATTGCAAATATGGTTGAGTTGCAACATTACGTGGAGATTGAGGAGATGGTCGACAAGGTCATCAAGATTGAACAGCAACTCAAGAGGAGGGTAAAACTCGTACAACCCTAGGCTCGAGTTTTACTCTATAGAAGCCAAGTTATGTGAAGCAAGATGAGAGGCCACATACATCTACTGCACCTAAGCCATGATCCGAGCCCTCCAAGCCCAATTCCCAAGGTAACACCGTGACTTTCCCTACTAGAAATCGTGACATTAAGTGTTTTAAATGTCAAGGCAAGGGACACATAGCAAGTGAATGTGTTAATAAGAGAGTTATTGTGATGCGGGATGATGGTAAAATTGTCACTAACGATGAAGAGGAAGATAATGAGATGCCACCATTGGAAGATGTTGAAGATGTAGCCCCAGAAGAGTTAACTTTAGTAGCTAGGAGAGCTTTGACTTCGCATGTGAAGGAAGATGAAGCAGTGCAACGAGAAAACATTTTTCATACTAGGTGCTATGTTCAAGACAAAGTATGTAGTATGATTTTTGACAGGGGAAGTTGTACCATTGTTGCTAGTGCTATCATGGTGGAGAAGTTAGGGCTCCTGACACTTAAGCATCCACGGCTATACAAACTACAATGGCTGAATGATAGTGGTGAGGTGAGAGTGGACAAGCAAGTACTAGTGTCATCGGCAAGTATAAGGACAAAGTGCTATGCGATGTGGTACCAATGCAGGCTGGACACTTATTACTTGGGCGTCCTTGGCAATTTGATAGACGTGTGAAGCATGATGGCTACACCAACAAGTATTCATTTGAATTCAATCAACGCAAAATTACTCTTGCTCCATTAACACCAAAGCGAGTTTATGAAGACCAAGTGAGCTTACAAAGAGAGAGTGAACAAAAGGAAAAGACAGAAAAAAAAAGAGTGAAAATCAGAGAGTGGCCGAGAAAAATGAGAGAGAAAAAGAGCAGAAAATTGAGGCCATTGCGAGAAAATCAAAGAGAAAACAAAAGAATTTTTATGCAAGTGCGAGTGAGATAAAAAGAACATGGTTTTCAAATCAGCCAGTGATTGTATTGTTGTACAAAGAGGCATTTTTAAACACTAACGAACTTGACCCTACCTTGCCTAGTTCTATTGTTTTTCTTTTGCAAGATTATGAGGATGGCTTTCCCGAGGAAACACCACATAGTTTACCTCCAATTCGAGGGATTGAACATCAAATTGATTTCGTTCCCGGTACAACCATTCCAAACCGACCAGCCTATAGGAGGAAACAAAAGAGCTTTAAAGGCAGGTTAGTGAACTGATGGAAAAAGGGTACGTGAGAGGAAGCATGAGTCCGTGTGCAGTTTCGGTTTTGCTAGTTCCTGAGAAAGATGGGACATAGAGAATGTGCATTGACTGTAGAGCCATCAACAACATAACGGTAAAGTATCAACATCCCATTCCTAGGCTAGATGATATGCTTGATGAATTGCATGGTTCTTGCATATTTTCAAAAATTGATCTAAAAAGTGGGTATCATCATATTAGAGTGAAAGAAGGAGATGAATGGAAAACTGTCTTTAAAAAAAAATATATGGTTTGTATGAATGGCTAGTCATGCCTTTTGGCTTGACAAATGCTCCTAGTACTTTTATGAGACTTATGAATCATGTTTTGCGAGCTTTTATTGGCAAATTTGTTGTTGTTTATTTTGATGATATCCTTATATATAGCAAAAACTTAGACGATCACTTAACACATTTGAAAACTATTTTAAATGTTCTCAGGAAAGAAAAGTTGTTTGCCAACCTAAAGAAATGTACCTTTTGCACCGATAAACTTGTGTTTCTAAGATTTGTTATGAGTGCACAGGATATACAAGTTGATGATGAAAAGGTACGTGCAATCCAAGAATGGCCAAGTCCCACAAGTGTAAGTAATGTGAGAAGCTTCCAGGACTTGCTAGTTTCTATCGGCGGTTTGTGAAAGACTTTAGCACATGAGCCGCACTGCTTACAGAATTAATCAAGAAAAACATTTGTTTTAAGTGGGGAGAATAACAAGAGGAAGCATTTCAAATGATCAAACTGATATACTTATATTTTATATATATTTTATTATCTTTTAGCTTTATTTTATTCTTAGTTTTTATTTTATTATATTAATTATTGTCTTAATTTTATATTTTTATTTATGTAGGTAATATCCAAATAAAGAGAGCTAAAAGAAAAATTAAATCGGAATATTCGGGAAGAAATCTACGTGAGAGAATCAGAAGGAGCAAGAAATAAAGAAACAAATTAAGGAAGATTAAATCATCATGCATGCAATCACGTGGGGAGCATTGGAGAATTAATTGACAAGTAAATATGGCAAGCTGGGCACATATTGTGATTAATTAAGGAAGCAAATATTTTGGCATGGTTTTAACTGGCAATTCACGTGCATGGCTAAATAGAAAGCAAATTAATTGCTTAAATGTGGAATCAGCCAATGTGCATGCACGGCTTAGAAAACCAAAGCCAACAAATTGCATGTGCATAGCATTCACGTAGAGATTGAATTTAATTCAATTTGGTGGCTTTAACTTAAGTGGAGGGCACATACACGGCATTTTCTATTTTGGAAAGAAATCTAATGGAACCCGTGAGCTTGAATTAAGGTTGGAAACAAATTGAGTTCGGTGGATTTTCCTTACAAAAGCGGTTTTCGCATGCAATTAAAATCTTAAAAGGACTCGGCCAAGTTGTGAACTATATAAAGAGAAGCCGAAAGAAAAAGAGAAAAAAATAAAAAGAGTAGCAGCCGCATAAAAATTTCAGAAAAATAAGAGAAGAGGAGCCGAATAAAGAAGGAGATAGAGGAAATAAATTGAAGATCTTTTTCAAGAGTTTTTTCTACTGAATCCTTTTTCTTTTGTTTTAATTGTAAGGAAGTTTTATTTGATTATGATGTTATTTTCTTCTTTATTATGAACTAAATATTTTTATCTAGGTTTGTAATGGAACTTTGTATGGACCTTAATTGGTTTATGTTTTTAGTTCTTCAAAATTGCATTCTATTAATTATTTATCATATTTTGTGCGTAATCTATTTGATTGCTTGATCACCAATTAAATAGCATATGTGTAGTGGCATAGATATCGAAAGAGTCATGCATCTATAGACCTAACTATGATAACACATGTTAATTTAAGATAGGAATATACTTAAATTGCATATGCACTTGTTAAGGAACTTGAACTTAATTAATTGCTTATAATTGATTCTTATAGAAATATAGTGGGTTGATTTTGAGTAATATAACTACTTGACTATCAAAAGAGGCTTGTAGAGACTTTAGTGTTCTGAGTAATAATTGAATTAGGTTAATTAGAAGAACTGGACTAAGATTAATAAGAGGATTGCTAGGGAAAATTACAAACCTAGGTTTCATCATCCATTGATTATCTTCTTGTTTATTTTGTATTTAATTTACCGTTATAATTTTAGTTAAGATTTTTTATTAAGTTATTTGGATTAGACTTGAGAGATATAAATTGATAGATACTAATAGGATAATACTAGTCCCTGTGGGTTCGACAGTCTCATTCATCACTTTATTACTTGTTTGATACGTACGCGTTCGTAGTTAGATTTTTAGATAACAAGTTTTTGGCGCCGTTGCAAGGGACTATTTATTGCCTTTTATTGCTACTATTGATTACAATTAACTAAGTTTGAGACCAAACTATTCTTGTTTGACAGGGATTGTTAGCTAGTATATACGTAGTGCAAGAAAGCTAGCACTCATTCCTTTTGACCCTGAGATTGAGAGAACTTGTCAAAGAAATAGAAAAGAAAAGCGAGAAGAAACTCTTCAGAATCTCATGATGGCTAACGAAGAAAATGCAGATGAACATAAGGCACTTCGTGACTGTGTAATTCCAGAAGTTGGATGGATCCACACAAGCATTCAGCGCCCAACTATTGATGCTAATAATTTTGAGCTCAAGCCAGCAACTATATAAATGGTTCAACTATCTCAATTTGGGGGTTCAACTATCTCAATTTGGGGGTTCAACTATTGAAGATCCAAATACTCATCTGGCTAATTTCTTAGATATCTGTGCTACTTTCAAGTACAATGAGGTGACTGATGATGCTATTCAACTGAGACTATTCCCTTTGTCCCTTAGAGACAGTGCCAAGGATTGGTTGCATTCATTACCAAGGAATTCAATTGCTACGTGGGATGCTTTGGCAAAGAAGTCTCTAGCTAAGTATTTTCCACTTGCTAAGACTGCTAAATTGAGAACGACATCACATCTTTCAAGCAGTATGAGGGAGAGTCTTTGTATGAGTCTTCGGAAAGATTCAAGGAATTGCTTCGCAAATGTCCTCACCATGCTTTACCAGACTGGCTGATTATCCAAACCTTCTACAACAGTTTGGGTGGTTCAACTAGAGTTATAGTGGACGCTGCAGCAGGAGGTTATTTGATGGCCAAATCTTATGCAGAAGCCTACACCCTGTTGGAAGAGACGGCTTCCAATAATTACCAGTGGCGAATGGACAAAGCACAGCCAAAGAGGATGCCTGGAGTGCATGAAATTAATGCTTTTACTTCTTTAACAGCTCAAGCGGCTTCTTTATCCAAGAAGATCGACACATTGGGGATTCAACCTGCTCACAACATCATTGCAATGTGTGACGTCTGTAGAGATAACCATCAAAGTGAGGTTTGTCCTAGCAATCCAGCATCTGGGAATTTTGTTGCTAATAGGAATAATCCATATTCAAATTCCTATAATCCGGGTTAGAGGAATCATTCAAACTTCTCTTGGAGCAACAGTAACACTACTTCAGTGCCTGCCAAGCCTATGTTCCCTCCAGGTTTCCAATCTCAAGCGCCTCCTCAAGTGAAGAAGCCATCCTTAGAAGAATTGGTCCATCAAATGGGCACCAACATGGCTCAAGTCATGACAGAAACTAGAACTCAACTTCAGAGCCAAGCATCTTCCATTAGGAATATTGAAACACAAATGGGGCAACTTGTAAATGCCATCTACAATCGTCCCAAAGGCACTTTACCTAGTAACACCGAGACAAATCCAAGGGAGCAAGTGAATACAATTGTACTTCAGAATGGTAAACAATTTGATGAGCAGCAAAAAGAAGTTAAGAAAGTTCATAAGAGTCGACTGAAAACACTACCAAAGCATCAAAGGCGACAAGTTTAGAAATACAACAACCTCAACCAGCAGTACCAGTCAAGGCTTATGTTCCTCCAGTTCCAGTTCCTCAGCGTCTCCGAAAAAATAACATAGATAAGTAATTTTTAAAATTTCTTGATGTGTTTAAGAAATTACATATTAACATTCCTTTTGTAGATGCTTTGGAACAAATGCTGCTTTATGCCAAATTTATGAAAGAAATTTTATCTAACAAAAGGAAATTTGAGAAGCATGAAACTATAATGCTAACTGAGGACTGCACTACCATCTTGCAAGATAAGTTGCCACCAAAGCTTAAAGATCTAGGGAGTTTTAATATACCTTGCACTTGATATAGCTTTATTTGATTTAGGTGCAAGTATTAATTTAATGCCTCTCTCTATTTTCACGAAATTAGGATTGGGAGAACCTAGGGAAACAACTGTTACCCTCCAGTTAGTAGATAGATAAAGTATCCAAGGGGAATAGTTGAGGACGTACTTGTGAAGGTTGACAAGTTCATATTCCCTGCAGATTTTATTGTCTTGGATATACCGGAAGATATAGAATTACCTCTCATTCTAGGCCGACCATTCTTAGCTACAGGAAGAGCTTTGATTGATGTTCAGGAAGGGAAATTGATTTTAAGAGTTGAAAATGAGCAAGTCATTTTCAATATGTTCACACCTATCAAGTATCCATCTAAACCCAAAGATTGTTTTCAAGTCGACGCGGTGGATAGAAAAATGGCTAAAACATTTGAGGATAAGCATCCATCTAACCCTCCAGACATTCATACAATACATAAGGAGTTTATCAATGAAGATCCAGCGCCACTTTGTGGGAAGAGGCCAAAGTACAAGAAACTTGAGCAAAGACCATCTAGATCATCTCCTTTCATTCATGAGCCTCCTTGAACGATCTCTTTAAAGGTAGTCAGGCTGATGACTGTAAACCAAGCACTTATTGGGAGGCAACCCAATTTTATTTAGCTTTATTTCTTTTGTTTTGTTTATTTCCTTTAAATTTTTATTGTTAAGTTCTTAAAATTAGTTAGTTAGCTATTGATTTAATTATTATTTTTTTTGTAAGTTATCAAATTGCTAGTTTGGAGGGTTGGTGATTACAACAAAGGAAAGAGAGATTAAGTTCTTAAAAAAAAAATAAGCTACAAGCGCTCGCGAGCAGCAACCCTCGCTATTGAGGCAGCTGCTTCCTAAATAGAGGCGCAAGAGCTTGCGCGCGCAGCTGCCTCCTAGACAGCGCCCAAGAGACACGCGCGAGTAGCTGCCCCATATCGCGCACTGCTGCCTTCCAAACAGAAGCGACGAGCCCCGTGCGCCTGCACGTGAGCAGTTGCCTCCCATACGTTGTCCAAGAGGCGTGCGCCTGCGAACGTGCAGCTTCACCGAAAAAAAATATAAAAATAAAAAAAAAACCAAATCAATCCTCATTTTTTTCTCCAGTTTTCTTCTTCTTCTTCCCCCATCATCTCTTCTCTCCTTTCTAAACTTTTTTATTGTTATTTTTATTTCACATTTTGTCTTTACTTATTATTATTATTTTTTTGTTATTCTTTTCTTTTATTTTTTTTATTTTGTGTGATCTAGGTTTTTGCACAAATTTGGAAGTTGATGAACATCAACATTTAACATGCCCCTCAATGACTCCACTACAAGTTCACATCTTCAAAAATTTTTACAGCGAGATAATCGCCAGCGAGAGGCCAAACCTATTACAAGGATATGTTACGAGGTTGAGTTCCGTATTGCCGTCAAAGATGGACAAAGTGGATGGGTATGTACTCGTTTTAATGGCAAACACAACCATAACTTAACGCCCCCCTTGCATGTACACTATATAAGATCTCATAGGAAATTAGCAAATGCAGATTTAGCAGTTGTCTCATCGCTCAATAAAGTTGGAGTGAGACCATTGCGGAAACATGAATATATGGCTGAAAGAGCCAGTGGGTACACAAACGTTGGCTACATGAGGAGGGATGTCCAAAATCTGTTGGACTCCCAGACACGGAGACAACTTAAGGAATCTGAAGCCTAGAGCTGTTTATCATATCTAGAAGGCAAGAAGAGTGTTGATCTTGCATTTTATTATGACTTCACAGTTAATGGAGATAACAGATTGGGGGATCTATTTTGGTGTGATGGTCGAGCACGTGTGTTGCCTAAAAATCTAATCACGCAAGTGTACGTATCAAACAAGTAATAAACTGATGAATTAGAGTGTTGATCCCACAAAGACTAATATTATCCTATCACTATCTATCAATTTATATCTTCTAAGTCTAATCCAAACAATTGAATAAAAAGTCGTAACTAAAATTATGACGGTAAATTAAATGCAAAATAACATGAAGATAATTAATGGATGATGAAACCTAGGCTTGTAATTTTCCCTAGTAATCCCCTTATTAATCTTAGTCCAGTTCTTCTAATTAACCTAATTCAATTATCACTCAGAACACTAAAATCTCTACAAGCCTCTTCCGATGGTCAAGTAGATATATTACTCAAAATCATCCCACTTATTCCTATGAGGATCAATTATAAGCAATTCATTAAGTTCAAGTTCCTTAACAAGTGCATATGCAACATAAGTATATTCCTATCTTAGATTAACACATGTTATCATAATTAGGTCTACAGATGCATGACTCTTCCGATATCTATGCAAGTACACATATGCTATTTAATTGGTGATCAAGTAATCAAATAGATTAAGCACAAAATATAATAAATAATTAACAGAAGGCAATTTTGAAGAACTAAGACATCAATCAATTAAGGTTCATACTAGGTTCCATTATAAACCTAAATAAAAATATAAAGTTCATAACTAAGAAGAAAATAACATACATAATAAAATAAAACATCCTTAAAATTAAAACAAGAGAAAAGGAATTTAGAAAGAAAAACTATTGAAGAAGATATGCGGCTGCTGCTTCTTTTCTCTTCTACAATTTGTGCCCTTCTCTTTTTTTTCTTTTTCTGTTCGTGCAGCTCTTCTCTTATAATGCATGGCTAATCCTTGTAGAATTAGGATGCTTGACCGCCAATCTTGAAGACAAAGCATGCCTTCCAATTATGCTTCTTTCACATGTGGGCCATCAATAAATAATCAATCAGCCCAAATCCAAGCATCAGGTCGATTTAATTTAATTGCAATTGCCTTGCATGCGCAGCCATTAAATCATTCCATTAGTAACTTAGCCTTCTTGCAATAATTCTTTGATTTCTCTTCCAATTCAATTCCTTTCAGCTTTATTTATTCTCTAATGCCCAATTAATTTTCCTGTTCAATAAACTAATTCAATTAAATATAAATAACAAATATAAACAATTAGCAAATATATAATAAAGGGTAAAATATGTATATAAATTATGCCCATCAAATACCCCCAAACTTAATATTTTGCTAATCCTCGAGTAAAAACTAAAATAAAAACTGTGAAAATAAAATTCTAACTAAACCACCTTTGCAGGTGATCACGATTGCATTTAGCGTATGCAACAAGCCTTTAAACCCCTAGGTGGGCCTAGTGGACGAGTTATAGTCTCGTGAGGGCTTCCAACGATGATACCCACAAACACCACTAAAGAATGCCTCAAAAATTGCATAAAGTATATAGCTCAAAGAAAATTAAAAATATTGGCAAAGTTCTAACTTTAATTCAATATTCAGCCCCATCTCAAATTGGATTCTTGTATGTGTGTGTGTCAATTCAATCAAAAGCCATTCCCAAAATCTTCAATATCAATAGCCTTTGCCTTGAACAAAGAAAAGAGTAGGCCAAACTAATCTTATCGTCTTAATCTCCAAATTTTTTTTTTCACAGGCATTTATGTGCATTTTTTCTCTTTTTCTCACTCTTTCAATTTTTTTTCATTTTTTTTGAATAGTCAGGAGCTTTCACTCTACTCCTTAAGGTAGCCTTCTTCTCATGGTAGATTATCCTCTACATACTGGTGGTATATAGGCCCAAATTACTCAAGGATAGCTTCACTCTTAAGGGTTATAGGTAGCTATTTCTGACTTTGGTGCCTGTGTATACTATATTGTGGAGATAAGAATCAAGACAAACAGTCATTTACTCAATCTAAAATTCTCAACTCAGGCTGTATTAATCTCAATTTCAAGTCAAAACTATGAAAGAATTGATATTAGTGCTCATGGTATTTAAAGAATCACAATCAAGATGAAACTAGCACAAGAATCAAGTATAAACTAAGACAATATTAATCCCTTTCTAAGAACCATATTCATTTTCAACCATATACTCATCATCGACATAAAAAAAAAAGTTTTTATTTTATTTTTTATTAGGTTTTTTTATTTTTTATTTTTTTAATGCAAGCAAATATTCCCACCCCCAAACTTGAAATCAACATTGTCCTCAATGTAAATAAAAGGAGATGGAAAAGAGAAACTTCCAGGGTTTTGCACTTGAAGATGTGAACTTGTAGTGGAGTCGTTGAGAGGCACGTGAAAAGTTGATGTTCATTAACTCCCAAACTTGTGCGAAAACCTAGATCACACAAAATAAAACAAATAAAAGAAAATAAAGAAAAAAAATGAGTAAAGACAAAGTATAAAATAAAATAAAAATAATAAAAAGTTTAAAAAGGAAAGAAGAGATGATGGAAGAAGAAGAAAATTGGAAGAAAAAAAATAAGATAAAGTAAAATAAAAAAAATTTTCGTTTTTTTTTTTTTCGGTTTGGGGCAGCTGCTTGCGAGCGGGGGTGCGCATCGCAGGCACTGTCTGGAAGGCAGCTGCGAGCGGGAGGGGAGAAGCTGCGAGCGAGCGCGGGCGCACGGGATCCTGGGCACTGTCTGGGAAGCAGCTGCTCTGGTACGGGAGGCAGCTGTGCTGGTGTGCAGGTACGCGCGGCTCACGCTTCTGTTTGGAAGGCAGCTGCACGCACGACTGCAGCTTGCGACCTTTTTTTTTTTTTTAAATCTCATTCTCCTTTGTTTGTAATCACCAACCCTCCAACCTTGTTATTTGATTCCTTACAAAAAATAATAAGAATAAAAAAAATAATTAATTAATTAAATAAATAACTAACAAACTAATTTTAAAAATTTAAAGGAAATAATCAAAACAAAAGCAATAAAGTTAAATAAAATTGGGTTGCCTCCCAATAAGCGCTTGGTTTACAGTTATCAGCCTGACTGCCTTTAAAGTGATCGTTCAAGGAGGCTCATAGATAGAAAGAAATGATCCAGATGAACATTGCCCGAGTTTCTTGCAATTAAGCCTCTTTCCATGAAAAGAAGGTGATGAATTTTCATTGATTGACTGCTTATGTATTGTATGAATGTCAGGAGGGTCAAATGGACGCTTATCCGCAAATGCTTTGGTCCTTTTTCTATCCACCATGTCGACTTGAAAATAATCTTTAGGTTCCAATGGATACTTGATAGGAGTGAACACCTTGAAAATGACTTGCTCATTTTGAGCTCTCAAAATCAATTTCCCTTCCTAAACATCAATCATAGCTCTTCCTATAGCTAAGAATGGTCGGCCTAGAATGAGAGGTAACTCTATATCTTCGGGCATATCCAAGACAATAAAGTCTGCTGGGAATATGAACTTGTCAACCTTCACAAGCACGTCCTCAACTATGGCTCTTGGAAACTTTCTAGATCTATTTGCCAATTGGAGAGTCACTGTTGTTGCCTTAGGTTCACCAAGTCCTAATTTCTTGAAAATACAGAGAGGCATTAAAATAATACTTGCACCTAAATCACATAAAGCTTTATCAAAATAAGATTTTCCAATAGTGCATGGTATATTAAAACTCCTTGGATCTTTTAGCTTTAGTGGCAACTTATTTTGTAAGATGGCCGTGCAGTCCTCAGTTAGCATTACCGTTTCATGCTCCTTAAATTTCCTCTTGTTGGATAAAATTTCTTTCATAAATTTGGCATAAAGCGGATTTGTTCCAAAGCATCTGCAAAAGGAATGTCAATATGCAATTTCTTAAACACATCAAGAAATTTTAAAAATTGCTTATCCATGTTTTTTTTCGAAGACGCTGAGGAAATGGTATTGGAGGAACATAGGCCTTGACTGGTACTACTAGTTGCGATTGTGGTTTTTCTGAACTCGTTGCCTTTGAAGCCTTGGTAGTGTCTTTAGTTTGCTCTTCATCAAATTTCTTTGCTTCTTTTTGCGCCTCTTCAAGTTGTCTACCACTCCGAAGTACAATTGCATTCACTTGTTCCCTTGGATTTGTCTCTGCGTTAATAGGTAGAGAGCATTTGGGAGGATTATAAATGGCATTTGCAAGTTGCCTTATTTGTGTTTCAATATTCCTGATGGAGGATACTTGGCTCTAAAGTTGAGTTCTAGTTTCTGTCATGAATTGAGCCATGTTGGTGCCCATTTGATGAACTAATTCTTCCAAGGATGGCTTATTCACTTGAGGAGGTGCTTGAGATTAAAAACCTGAAGAGAACATAGGCTTGGTAGGCACTGAAGTAGTGTTAGTGTTGTTCCAAGAGAAGTTTGGATGATTCCTCCAACCCGAATTATAGGAATTTGAGTATGGGTTATTCCTATTACGAATAAAATTCACAGATCACTTTGATGGTTATCTCCACAGACTTCACACATTGCAACGATGTTGTGAGTAGGTTGAATCCCCAATGTGTCGATCTTCTTAGATAACGAGGTCACTTGAGCTGTTAAAGCAGTAAAAGCATCAATTTCATGTACTCCAGCCATCCTCTTTGGCTGTGCTCTGTCCATTTGCCATTGCTAATTATTAGAAGCCATCTCTTCTAATAAGTTGTAGGCTTCTTCATAAAATTTAGCCATCAATGTACCTCCTACTGCAGCATCTACTATAACTCTAGTTGAACCACCTAAACCGTTGTAGAAGGTTTGGATAATCAACTAGTTTGGTAAAGCATAGTGAGCACATTTGCGCAGTAACTCCTTGAATCTTTCCCAAGACTCATATAAAGATTCTCCCTCACACTGCCTAAAAGATGTGATGTCGTTTCTCAATTTGGCAGTCTTAGCAGGTGGAAAATACTAGGCACTGTCTCTAAGTGAGAAAGGAAATAGTCTCAGTCGAATAGCATCATCAGTCACTCTATTATACTTGAAAGTAGCACATATGTCCAAGAAATTAGCCAGATGAGTATTAGTATCTTCAATAGCTGAACCCCCAAACTGAGATAGTTGAACCATTTGAATCGTTGCTGGCTTTAGCTCAAAGTTATTAGCATCTATAGTTGGGCGCTGAATGCTTGTGTGGATCCCTCCAACCTCTGGAATTGCAAAGTCACGAAGTTCCCTATATTAATCTGCATTATCTGCGTCAGCTATGATGAGATTCTGAAAATTTTCCTCTCGCCTTTCCTTTCTATTCCTTCAACAAGTTCTTTCAATCTTAGGGTCAAAAGGAATGAGTGCTAGCTTTCCTGCACTACGCATATACTAGTCAACAATCCCTATCAAGCAAGAATAGTTTGGTCTCAGACTTAGTTAATTGTAATCAATAGTAGCAATAAAAGGCAATGAATAGTCCCCGGCAACGGCGCCAAAAACTTGTTGTCTAAAATCTAATCACGCAAGTGTACGTATCGAACAAGTAATAAAGTGATGAATTAGAGTGTCGAACCCACAGGGACTAATATTATCCTATCACTATCTATCAATTTATATCATCTAAGTCTTATCCAAACAATTGAATAAAAAGTCGTAACTAAAATTATGACGGTAAATTAAATGCAAAATAACACAAAGATAATTAATGGATGATGAAACCTAAGCTTCTAATTTCCCCTAGTAATCCCCATATTAATCTTAGTCCAGTTCTTCTAATTAACCAAATTCAATTATCACTCAGAGCACTAAAATCTCTACAAGCCTCTTCCGATGGTCAAGTAGATATATTACTCAAAATCAACCCCAGTATATTCCTATGAGGATCAATTATAAGCAATTCATTAAGTTCAAGTTCCTTAACAAGTCCATATGCAACATAAGTATATTCCTATTTTAGATTAATACATGTTATCATAATTAGGTCTATAGATACATGACTCTTCCGATATCTATGCAAGTACACATATGCTATTTAATTGGTGATCAAGTAATCAAATAGATTAAGTACAAAATATAATAAATAATTAACAGAAGGCAATTTTGAAGAACTAAGACATCAATCAATTAAGGTTCATACTAGGTTCCATTACAAACCAAAATAAAAATATTTAGTTCATAACTAAGAAGAAATAACATCCATAATAAAATAAAACATCCTTAAAATTAAAACAAGAGAAAAGGAATTTAGAAAGAAAAATTATTGAAGAAGATATGCGGCTGCTGCTTCTTTTCTCTTTTGCAATTTGTCCCCTTCTCATTTTTTTTTCTTTTTCTGTTCGTGCGGCTCTTCTCTTATAATGCATGGCTAATCCTTGTAGAATTAGGATGCTTGACCGCCAATCTTGAAGACAAAGCATGCCTTCCAATTATGCTTCTTTCACATGTGGGCCATCAATAAATAATTAATCAGCCCAAATCCAAGCATCAGGTCCATTTAATTTAATTGCAATTGCCTTGCATGCGCAGCCATTAAATCATTCCATTAGCAACTTGGCCTTCTTGCAATAATTTTTTGATTTCTCTTCCAATTCAATTCCTTTCAGCTTTATTTATTCTCCAATGTCCAATTAATTTTCATGTTCAATAAAATAATTCAATTAAATATAAATAACAAATATAAACAACTAACAAATATATAATAACGGGTAAAATATGTGTATAAGTTATGCCCATCAACGTACAAATTATGTCGTATTTGGTGACGTTGTTGCGTTTGACGCAACTTATCGCACAAATGCCTATCGAAAACTATTCGTTGTATTGTTGGGTATAAATCACCATAGAAGGACCTTTGTTTTCGAGTTTGAATTATTGTTAAATGAGACAGAACACACTTACACTTGGTTATTGCAACATTCTTATCAGCAATAGACAGGAAGCAACCTAAGACGGTGATCATTGGTGGTAACAAGGCCATGCGGAAGGCTGTGACCAACAAATTTCCACACACACAACATAGGCTTTGTTGTTGGCATCTTGGCCGGAATGTGCAAAGTAATGTGAATAAGGAGTTCACATCAGACTTTCACCGATGCATGCTCTGACCATACACAGTAGAGCATTTTGAGCAGAAATAGTTGGCCGACATGACGCTGGCATCCATGAATGGATTTTGAAGATGCATAGGGACAAGACTATGTGGGCTAAGGCATATTTGAGGGGAAAATTATTTGGTGGAATGAGAAATACACAACGATCTAAAGGAATGAATGCATATCTTAATCATTATGTCAGCATTAAATTGAGACTCATTGCATTTGTGAAACAAATGGATAGGCTAATAAATAGGGAAAGGGAGGTTGAAGGCAAAGATGATTTTGACACTACAGAAGGTTGCCCAGTGCTAATGACGCACATGAGACCATATGAGGCACCGATTGCCAATATTTATACAAGAGCAATGTTTTGACTTGTAAGAAAGCAAATACTGCAGAAAGGGATGCTAACTGTAGTAGAAGAAACAAGTGAAGAAAATTCAAAATCATTCTGAGTGAAGAAGTGGAAATTTTCTGATGCTGACTGGCGGGTTCACATACAAAGGAGATGGGATAATGTTTCATGTACTTGTCTCATGATGGAGATTTTAGGAATACCTTGTTCACATTTTTTGCTGTAATGAAGGTGGAAAATGTCGAAGCAATTCCCCAGTCTTTGATTTTATCTTGATGAACCAAAGAAGCCAATCTCGGTGTAAGTTCTGAAGTTTAGCATACATGTGGGCAGCAGTACAGAAGGTGGTTGCACGAAGTAGTCGGGCTTATGACTTAGCAATTGCTGAACTACATAAATTGTCACTGCAATTAGAGGCTATTTCATGTGAAAGTGCCCAAGATAAACCAAAAGGAGATTTCGGCAGAAGATTTAATGTTCATGACCTGGTGGTCGTCTTAACAAAAGGTTGTGTCAAGAAGCCTAAAATGGGCCCTTGGCAACAGAGAAAATGCAGCCGCTGTGGGAATAGATGACATACCGTACGAAAGTGCAAAATAAATATGCAGGGACAAGGTAAAGATATTGAATACCAGAGCAGTCAATTCATGGGTGAGAACATTGTTTTACCCCCGACAAGACCTTCACAAGTTACAAATGAGGGAGTATAACGTAACAGAAGTAATGAGTATGAGCAGTATTACTCACATCAACCTAATACCAATCATGCTACCAGTTCAGATTCATGGTACCAGCAGTATGGAACCAGTACATATAATGATTCCACGGATGACACAATGATGCAACGGTTGATACTAGAGTTTGTTCTACTTAGTGCTAGTGCCTCAACATTTGCAAGTAACTATCGCAATATTTGGGCTGGGAACCAAATATAACTGAAGCTTGCACTCATATTGTGTCAAGGTATGGACGAACCTTTATTTCATATCTAGTAAATGTCAGTACATGAACCTCCAAATAATTTTTTAAATGCTATGGGTTTATATTTACTACCACAATTAAAATGACCGAAATACATGTCAGTGGATAAAACTGCACTTGTTGATGGTTTGGGGGATTTTTCTTACAAACTAGAATTTTTTCAGATTACTTACCGCCATATAATTTGCAATTATTTTACAGCCCCTTCCTAAACAATGCTTGTGGCGATTGGTGCTAGCCCGGAGGGGATACAACTGGTTTTAAGGAAATTCCCATCACATATGGTACACATTGTAAACAAAGTAGCAATAAAGTTTATGCAAAGTAGTGTATATCTCTCTTTCCGAAGCCACCTGTAGTTATATTGTTTGTTGTCATTTTTGGGCACTTTTGTGCAAAAATGAAGTGCAAATTTTATGTCAAACTCCTTGTGTTTGATGTTAAGGTCACATTTAATTAGCTTTTCTAATTTTGATCCCACCAGCATCGTTTCCCTTTCAAACGCACTTGGAATTTACAAGGAGTAAGGACTCTGATATTAAAATCCCTTGTACACTTCCGTCCAAAAAAAAATGTCGGTATTGAATGTTCCATTAAAAAATGAAAGAATTAAATTAAAAATAGCACAATATGTACATAATCATATTGAATGAACTAAACTATAGTCATATATTATGAACCAACAAATGTGGAATTAATATGAATGCACAATTTTTGTTCTCTACCTACAAAGCGATTCTATATGCAACAATGTACTTGGTTAGTTATCCACAGAATTACCAACAATTTTCAGAGTGACAACGGAACGTCTACCTCCGTTGCCTATAACCCATTTTCTTTGATTTTAACCTATTTAGCTGTCGATGTTTTGTAATTTCGCCCTCTAGTACCATAACAAATGCTTCTTTGTTCGTATGGTAGTTAGTAGCACTTTCTATGACTCTGTCTTTAACCAAGTTTTCTCGAAAGTGTACTAACTGCACTACGAGGCTTGATTGTGCTGCACAAGAATCGCACCGCATCTAACAAAAAAATATATTAATATCAAATTCTCTTCACTCATCTTCAAAACACGTTAAGAAAACAATTACCTCCATTAAAGGCCTTTGCCTGTGGTGAAGCTGCTTCATTAACAAAAAAACATATAATCCACAATCAATAGGATGGAGGTCTTTCGGCTTTAATGATGGATGTGAAACTTCACAGCTTGAAAATGGAATACCCCCACGACAGAAAGTACGCCTCTCATTATTAAGAACCCTGTCAAAACATTTAAGCTGTGAAATAAAATCATTCTCAATTATCCTCTTAGTGTATATAATTCAATCAAAGATTTACATTAAAGACAACAACAAATTAGCATATAGCGCAAATACAATTCCAGTGAACAATTCACTCACAATGCGATGCACTTCCATCATGAATAGGTTTGTCGCCATACAACTCGCCAATAGATCCCATATCTTGGCGCGCAGCTCTGGAATGACAACAACTAGCAAGAACCAATGCCCAATCCCATTAGAGATGGGGACAATAATCTGTATTATCAAATGTATGAGCTTGAACAATCACATTGCAGTCCATTTTTATGTAATCCTAAATTAAAAATCAAATTACATCTATCTTTACTATACCCGGTAACATGAATCCAACTCAATGACACTTTGATTATTCGATGCTATATCGCGTAACCAAGTCTCCAACAGAGAATCGTCTCCAGCCATGGTTTCCTGCAAGTGGGGTCAGGTATTAATAATTTCCACGTACAGAACCGTGAAAGGTTTGCTCAATACAAAACGAGTGGCGTCTTTTCATGAGTTCCAACAACCTAAAACAAAATAATTGTAGGAAATCAAATTGATGCAGCGGAAGTTTTATGTTCTTGTATTCTGTTGATTCTAGAGAATACCAGAATAAAGAAACGAACTAAATTCACGCTGATTCTACGAATACCCACGAATCTAGGGGGGTTAAGAATCGTTGATTCCACAGAATGCCGAGAATTAACTAAACTCAAAAACTCACACAGAGCTTTGAAATCTGAAATATTATTAAACTTAAATCTCTCTGCCTTCAAAGCCTATAAGAGGGGCCTATTTATACTAATCATAATTATCCTAAACTATGAAGAAATAGGAAAACAATTCCTAAACTAGAAAGGAAAATAATAATAAAATTTAAACAATAAGGAATATTAATTTAAATAGGACAAGGACTCCTAATAGAATATGGATTCCTAATCTGCATCATTCCCCCCAGGATGGAGAGAATTTTCCCGCGAATTCGGATTGTCGGTAACAACATTTTCATCATGATCACCTCTGAAAGGAATAAGATGCTTGACATTGAATACATCTGCGGTGCAGATATGACTAGGAAGCTTCAATTTGTAGGCATTAGGATTTATCTTCTTTATAATCTCTAAAGGTTCGATTTTCTTAGCAGAAAGCTTGTTGTACTCTCCAACTGAGAACCTGTCTTTGGTCAAGACAGCCCAAACAAGAACTCTCACCTGGAACTCTAAAGCTCGACGCCTTTTGTCTGCATCAATCTTATAACCTTCAGTAGTTTTCTTCAAAGACTCTTGCGTAGCTGTATGAATTTTCTGAAGTTGCTCAATAAAATCTTCTGCCTTGCTGCTTTTACGAACTAAATCTGGAACTGGGGCTAAGTCGGTAGGAGCTCGTGTATTATATCCATAATTAACCTAAAAAGGACTTAAACCAGTACTATGCTTAACAGAACGATTATAAGCAAACTTGACTTGGTATAACTTTTGATCCCATGTCTTCGAGTTATCGCCAACTAGACTACGTAAATGGTTTCTTAAAGAGCGTTTGACAACTTCAGTTTGACCATCTGTCTGTGGGTGATAAGCACTTCCAAAATTTAGGCGAGTATTAGTCAACTTCCATAATGTCCTCAAAAAATGGCTAAGAAATCGTGTATCTCAGTCAGATACGATAGAACTCGGTAAACCATGCAATCTAGAGACCTCCTTGAAGAATAGGCGAGCAACAGTCAAAGCGTCTGTAGTTTTCTTGCATGCAATAAAGTGAGCCATCTTCGAGAACCTATCCACAATGACAAATACTAAATCCATACCTCTTTGAGTGTGAGGTAATCCCAGAACAAAGTCTCTATGAATCAAATAATGACGCCAATGTTTTAATGCTTGGACCACTGCATAGAACTCCATATCATAAGTACTGTGACGTGCCTTTGCTTCATTCAACTTCTCGCTGAAATAAGCTATAGGCTTGCCCTGCTGGCTGAGAATAGCTCCAATACCTATCTTGGATGCATCACAATGTACCTCTAAAGTGAGAGAAAAATTTGGTAAGGCAAGTACGGGGGCAATAGTCAACCTCTCTTTGATAACTTCGAATGCCTTAGTAGTTGCTTCTGTCGAAGGGAATTGTCCTGCCTTCATGTAATATGTGATCGGTACCATAATAGTACTGAAATGAGGGATGAATCACTTGTAAAATGATGCCAACCCATGGAAACTCCTGACAGAAGATAAAGTAGTTGGCTGTGGCCACTCTCGAATAGCATCTACTTTTGATTGATCAATAGCTATACCAACTTTTGACACCACATATCCTAAAAATAATACTCTCTATGTCAAGAAAATACACTTGTTTACTACAGTGTATAAACTTGCTGTCCTTAGAGCTGAAAGTACTTCCCTCAAGTGTTGTAGATGTAATTCGTGGTTGATACTATATATAAGTATATCATCGAAGTAAACAACAATAAATTTTCCAATGAAAGGACGAAGGACTTGATTCATAACTCGCATAAAGTACTTGGAGCATTGGATAAGCCAAATGGCATTACTAACCACTCATATAATCCTTCGCGAGTATTAAAGGCTGTTTTCCATTCATCCCCTGGCTGAATCCGAATCTGATGGTAGCCACTCTTCAAATCAAGCTTGGTAAAAACCATTGCTCCACTGAGTTGATCCAATAAGTCATCTAATCGAGGGATTGGAAAACGATACCGGACTGTAATTTTATTAATAGCACGACTTTCCACACTCATTCTCCAAGAACCATCTTTCTTTGGAGTCAATAATGCAGAGACTGCACATGAACTAAGACTTTCACGAATAAATCCCTTTCCTAGTAACTCTTACACTTGACGCCTCAATTCCTCATGTTCTGTATGACTCATACGATAATGAGGTCGATTTGGTAATGTAGAACCCAGTACCAAATCAATTTGGTGTTGTATATCCCTGAGAGGTGGTAAGCTTTGTGATAGCTCATTAGGAAACAAATCTTGAAATTCTTCTAGTATAGGTGTCACAGCATCAGGCACCTTTGAATTACTGTGGCTCTCTTTTCCCAATAAAATATAGACCCTTTTCGTCTTTGTTACTACATCTATAAACTGCTTTTTACCTAACAAATAATTATTCAATTCTTGTTTGAGAGTGATCTCCTTGTTAGGTAGAAGAACAATCTTGGTGTTGTTAAACATAAAGCTGTAGATATTACTTTTCCCATCATGTACTACATTTCGATCATACTGCCAAGGTCTGCCCAATAATAGATGACAAGCATCCATAGCCACAACGTCACACCAAACTTGATCTTTATAAATTGATCCAATAGATAAAGAAACTAAGCAACATTTAGATACCGTTACTTAATTTCCTTTCTTCAACCATGTGAGCTGGTACGGAGTTTGGTGAGGTTCCGTTTTTAAGTTTAGTTTCGTTATAGCTTCTTCTGAGATAACATTCTCACAACTACCCGAGTCTATGACCACATGACATACTTTTCCTCCAATCGTGCAAGTAGTCTGAAAAATATTTTGACGTAACCACTCGTCTTTATCTTGTCCTTTAGGAGTGAAAAATGCTCGATTTACTATTAACACTGGCCCACTATCCCCATGTTCTTTGATGGATTGTGTACTGCCACTAGTATCAAAAGTTGGCTCTTCAATGAACTCTTCACTTTCTTCCCTTTGGTACTCTTCACTTTCGTCAGTGCCTACGAATAAGCCTTTACCATACTTTCCTCCCTTTTTAAACTCTGTCATTTGATGTCCACTTTCTCTGCAATTAAAGCAGCGTATTCCTAAGCCCAAAGGTTGGGTCTTGCTGCTTTAACCACTTTCACTAGATTTGCTAGTTTTGTTTGAAGGATTTGGAGGAGTGAAATTGTAAAATTGGGAAGGTTGACTTGGATTATTACGAACAACACTTCGAGAACCACGAAAGTTGGAGTCACTGGTCCGTTGACTAAATTGTTTCTCCAATTGCAAAGCCTGATGGTGTGCTTTAAAAATAGAGTAAATTAAACTGGTCTTGAAACTGTGATTGTAAGCCTCCAATGTAGCGGGAAACCTGTTGTTCCTCAGTCTCTGTTAAGTCATTACGCGTTACCAACTAATGAAATTCTGTAGTGTAATCATCTACTGATTGATTACCTTGCCTCAAATTCTGTAATTGCTGGTACAACAATTTAGCATAATTGTGGGGTAAGAATGCTCCACACAAGTGCTTCTTTAACTTTTCCCAAGAATCAATCTTCTTTTTGCCTTGCCTCATCCTTTTGAGTTTTGTTTGTTGCCACCAAGCTACTGTTCATCCACGGAATCGAGTTACAGCAAGTGAGACTAGTTTGTTATCAGGAACTTCCTTATATTCAAAAACTTCCTCAATGGTATTGATCCAATCTAATAATTCCTCTGGCTGGCCACTTCCTTAGAATTCAGGAATATCAATTCTCAATCCAGAGTCCCACCTTCTATCTTCAGTGGACTCAATTCTATGTCGACGTCCGGAGAATGGGTTAGCAAAGGTTTCACTTGATTTATCATCGCGTTCTGGTGTACCATGACGTTCGGCGAGTAACTCTGCCATTTGTGCAGTTAACATATCAATTCTGGCTGTCATGCTAGCTATAGCTTTGTCTCTAGGAATATCATCCTGGTGTTAAGGAGCTACTTGAGCAACGCTACAGGCTTTACTTTGAGCCATTTTTCTATTTTGGTTTAAAAAGGATTACGGGATAAACTAAAAATCAGGTAAACCTTTGGGGTAAAATGGTAATTAAGAAAAAGTTTAGGTTTTCGATAATGGTGGTCAGAAATTGGACTAAGATGGGTGGATATGGAGGATTTGAGGGTGGTGTGTATGATGGTGGTGGTGATTTGTCTTAAAAGGCAGTGGTTTGGCCGAAAATTAGAGATCACGGTGGCGGTTTGGTTCCTCGTTTCCGACGATCGGTGCATCGATCGGGGGTGGTGAGGGGTTAGATAGGTTGTGCTGGTGGAGAGGAGTGGGTTAGTGGTGGTGGTGGTGCTGGCCAAATCGCTGCGGAATCCGGCGAACGAAGGCGCGGCTTTCGTGGCACTTTTAGCTATTTTCCGGCGATTTGAAGCTAATCGATGGCCGCACTTGCTGGAGATATGATGGCCGGCGTTTTCTGTCTCGAACAGTGTCGGCAATCAGTGGAAAGGAGACGAAAAGTTGACGTCGATGGCCGTAGGTGCGGCTGTTCTTTTTTTTTTTTAGTTTTCTATTTTTTTTAAGCTAAATTGGTTTAAGGAAAAAAAATAAAAAGGTAGGTATTGAGAACCGTTGAGAACCAAACTTTTAGCTCTGATACTAAACTGATGGTGCTGAAGTTTTATGTTCCTGTATTCCGTTGATTCTAGAGAATATCGGAATAAAGAAACAAACTAAATTCACGTTGATTGCAAGAATACCCGTGAATCTAGGGGGGTTAAGACTCGTTGATTCCGCAGAATGCCGAGAATTAACTAAACTCAAAAACTCACACAGAGCTTTGAAATCTGAAATATTATTAAACTTAAATCTCTCTGCCTTCAAAGGTTACAAGAGGAGCCTATTTATACTAATCATAATTATCCTAAACTATGAAGAAATAGGAAAACAATTCCTAAACTAGAAACAAAACAAATTCCTAAACTAGAAAGGAAAATAATAATAAACTTTAAACAATAAGGAATATTAATTTAAATAGGACAAGGACTCCTAATAGAATATGGATTCCTAATCTGCATCACAAATAGAGAGCATTTCCCCATTCGACCAAACTCAAATTCTGTTCGTACTGAATAGTTAACAACTTGATCATTTACTGCGTCAAGCACTGGCATAAACTAACAGTTGCGCTCATTTGTGCCATTAAACAGTTGGAATGCACTCAGCATTTCTGACAAAGTGGAAATTATCTACACAAATAAATTAAATTTCAGTAGCTCGATTCAATCTTTATGTCGAAATAGATGAAAATTTAAGGGGATTATAATAATCCATCACTTAACATAGGGATGAAATATTAATGACACTGATAATGACAAAACATACATCACCATTTGTTAGTTGCCGGGGTGCTAATGACAAAATCGTATTCCTACTCAAACTATTTCTTTTCGTCTTCACAAGCGTCTCCCTGAATGCAACAATAATAACTCAGCCCCAACGATAAACTTAAACATCTCCATTATCAATCTCACATTTCCATTTCTTACGAGGAATTTTAACTTTTATCAATTCCTTCATGTATTGGTACTTTGTTATTTACCATTTGTCTAAGTCTTCATCCATTATGTACTCCAATAATAGTATGTAGTGACATAGGAACAACAAACGGATCTACCCTGTATTGACGTAATGGATGCTTGTTTTGATTGGAGGATGAATTTGCTCTTTGGGATGCTGATGCATTATTACAAAAATAAGCTATTTTTTAGTCTAGAAGATCAATAATTCCGACAACTCATTTAGACATTTTGCAAAGCACCGATGCATCGATAACACTGCCCTCTACGATCAAAGCCATTGACAATGATTTGCATCTATCAATGTCAATAATACAATCCTCATTTGAACAAGTTTGACTGCCTCCATAAGATGGCCTCCCCCTAGCTGGGCTTACAATCACGAACAACTACTAAAAGCAAAACAGACTTTAATGTTACAAGACTAATGTTTTAAATAATAAATTCACATTCACAATTTGCTTAACAATAAGTATCAAATTTTCCAAATCTTATACATGGGGACAATGTCGTATTCACATCAACAATAACTAACCTTTATGCTTTTAAAACTGCCTTTCTTCTCTATCCACTTCAGTAACCTCTTAATCTCCGACCCATTCCATAGTGCTACTGGGCAGATTGATCTATCTCGACGAAGGCCTCCGTACACAATTGAATTAAAGTACAATATCTGTGACAGGATACAACCATCTACATTATATATTTCATCCTAATACAAATGGTATAATAAAAACAAAATAATACACAGAAATCAGTTAAATATTCAGTATACGTGAAATCAGCTAAAAACTTTGTTACCTCTAGGTATAGTACACAGCCACCAACGTGTGCAAGATTGTCTTCCTTGTACTTAATAATACCTTGCATCAATCTATTGAAGCAAAATGTTGCCCAGTTCATCCTCCGTATGCAGTTAATGTCGATCAACGAAAATTAAAATGAAGATCTTATGTGTAACCTAATTGGAGAACACAACACAGTGCACAATGAAAATAGCATAAATGTCACTTTGAATTCATCATCAGCCTGCCTACAATTACGCAGAATATCAGACAATATCTTAATGTTAATTCCACTAGATGTTGCATTATATTTGTCTAAGTATCTCGCCACTCGTGACCTATCACCCTCTAACTTAAAGAGGCATTCCCCCATCACTAACTCCCATTATGTAACTAAAACTATTACCACTAAGCTCTAACTTACTACCATTATATAATTCTATTGTGTAACTCGCTGTGTTAATCCTCCCAACTAACCAACTGCACAATTTTCTTTTGAGCCTTCCACAATTCAGCTGAATCAGGCTGCCCAATCCCATATCATATACTGCTTCCTTTTATTACTCTGTCAATTCTGCCACCATGGCTGCTAGCCTGTCAGGAGCACACCTGATGAGAAATTTTGCTTCCGATTCCAGACATTTCTCTACTTCATTATGCTGACTTCTTTATTTACTTTTTCTCTAAAGTGGCAAATTCTTAAATTCTTGTCCGATTTCCTTGCGCACCTAAGCTATTCCAACTCACATGATTAACCCATTTTGCATGATGGATCAGAAAATGCATGATTTACATTAACAACAACAGTTCGAGTTTACTCACCTCCTTCGTTATGCATGCCCTTCCATCCATTACCTTAATTCGGCGTACATCTTCCCCACTAATCCATCACAATAACAAAAACACAGCTCATTAATTATTACGATTTCCACACATGCCCTCTTGCTTGTAATGCAGTTTATTTTATCTAAATATTAATTAGCTTATTTGCCAATACTTACATAAAGCTTACGAATCCGTAGTTGCAATGAACATCTTTATTTCCTTCAGCATTGTTATCTTCTAAACCTTCATTTTCAGAACCAAAATCCATCCTTTTTGCTTTCGACTAGGCTCTTCATCCATTCGTACAATTTATTTACACCATAATCTATCAATCTATCAAATGTATTGCTTTTGATTACGAAACAAACATGAATGCCTTCGTCTCTCACCTCAGATATAATTGTTCAGACCTTCTACGCCGTTTAAATATGTTACAAATTATTTACAACTGCTACGTCTACTATATTCCACAAAGTTTATGGGAAATAAAGCAACCTCACATTCCACATATGAATAAACCATCCCTATTCCATTCACAAACTGAAATCAGCTTAATGAAAACTTTTGTTTGAATGCCAATCAAATTATACGTTACTTACGACCATTATATATTGTCTACATCATTTGTAATACTTGTACAAGAATCAGCAAAGTATGCCTATACAGTGATTACTAAGCTGACTTGTTACGGGTGATACAACATTTTCGAAGAAAATCTATTTCCATCATGAAGGTTTCCTTGTTTCAGTTGACAAGTTAATAACATATGGAAATTCCTACCATAACATACGTCCGTTTTCTTTTCTTCCTACCATTTTCTATTTCACACCCTAACCTAACATCCGGTGCCCATTTTTACTTGTTCGTGCCAACTCAGTAAACTACAATCAAACAATTATGCACATGTACAGAAATTAACAACGACGTATGAATATTCATAATCAACACATACCTCAGCACAGTAGTTAGGCACTTGGTCACAATTGATCTTGATTTGAAATTGCGAGAATAATTTACCTCGAATTATTAACTCTCCACAATCTTTCCAACATGATATCTGCAATTTTGCCGATAATAACCCAAATATGCTTTGTACTCGCTAACCCACTAACTCAATCGTTTGTTTCTTTTTATCAAAACCCAACTTAAGAATATTGATGACTTCTTTCCTGCTTTCTAAAATCAGTTTCAAGAATATAATGTCCACAACCCTAGCCCGTCCACTTTAGCTGCTGGGAGAATGATGATCATTATCTTTTATGTTTTCGTTTTACTGCTACTGTACCTTCAGCCGGTTACCTATTTTCCAATTCTTCAATCTCAACTGTCAGATACCTTTATTTGAAATCTAAATGCTCGTTTACTAAAAGACAAACGAGTGGGGTACCACACCCATGATGTAATATAGTTGGGTCCTTGAATTACATTTTGTTTTCATGCTCTTTTTATATATATATATAACTATTTTTATTTAGAGTACGTGTTCTTTGTGTTCACCCTTATTTGATGTACTTCTTTCTACTTATGAATTTTTATGCTCACTTCCAAATATAAAATTTTTAATTTAGCCCGGGGTAATATAAATTCTTGGGTCCGCCCATGAAGAAATGTAGAAAAATTAATGTCATAATTTAGAGAAATTTTGAAGGATTTTGTGTGTGCGCGCGTGTTTGTATAATTGAATATTTTAAATACCAACTACTTTCTGTCCTTCAATTGATCGTCCATTATTGTGAATGAGAATGAGAGAAAAATAAGCAAATTTCTGACAGCCATTAAAAAAATAATTCATAAGCATTATTTAATAGACAAACATATAGTATCGTGTTTAAATATGTTATTTTTTTATTTCAAAAATAAATCTGTAAACAAAGTTAAGAAAAAAAGAAAAGAAAAAAGAAAGACAGCTCCTAAACATCATACATTTCAATGATGATCATTACTATCATTATGTAATGTATATAATTAACAATGCAAAACGTTAATAGCAAGCCAAGCCTAATCAAGTGAATTGCAATAAAATACGATAATTAATAATCTAAAATTCATCGAGTAAGCAAGGATTATGTATATTACGTTCGCACATATATATATCAAGTCGATTCAAATTATATAAAAATCGCAAAAATTTTATAGTTTTATTTTTTCTAATTAAGGATACGATTGAAATTGAATTATTGAGACTTTTAATTCAAGTCCTTTTGAAATAATCACTAACTATCAAGAATAAATAAATGTCCAATAAAAGTGACTGTTTTACCGAACATTTTATTTATTGTGTTTTCATATTCAGTGGAAGGCCAACAATTATAAATACAATCTAAATAAATTCTGTTTTTGATAATTTATGCATACAAAATATAGGCGGATGATTTTTTTTGCTTAAAATTAAATTCATACCTGTTATAATTTTGAGGAAATAGTGTGTTCATAAATTTGAAAGCAAATCCTTTAGAATTGGATTAATAATTTTATAACAAAACTTTTATTTATGTTACTACTATATTACAAAGCTTTGCATGGAAGAACAATAGACAAAGGCTATATTACAAAGCTTAGCAAAGAAGAACAATAGACAAAGGCAAGCTAACTTCAGGCTTCCAATTTTCCTCTAGTAATAACATGTATATATAGTTAGTGCCTTAGTGGAGTGGGTGACAAAATATGTTATAAAATAAGTGGATTTGATAAAGAGGGTTTGGTGAATTTACCTATTCCATAACACTCCTCCTTGGATTCACCATTTATTTTATTAGATGTGCTTAATACTATCTCGTTAAAACCTTGCTAGAAAAATCCATTGGGATAAAACCTGGTCGAAGGAAAAAGAGTACAGTGCACATTTATCTGTCATAACTGTATAATTCTTAAAATATGTTCCCCTGATGACATTGGACGTGATTTTAAACTGCCTTATTAAAAACCTTTGCCAGTAAAAGCCAAGTGGAAAAACCTGGTCAAAAGTAAAAAAGAGTACAGTACATATGCATCCAATATTATTGTGATTCTTCTCTTGTAAGATTATGCTCCTCTTGTTGAGTGCTCTTCCTAATGAGTACTCCTCCTCATGGCAACATGTATTAATTTGATAATGCGTGGAAGAAACGCATGCTGATGCCATATACAATTTTCTTGAATGTCGATGTAGGTAGAGCTTTTGTAAATATATCAGCTACATTTTCCATGGAGCGTATCTGTTTGATATCAATCTTCTTGTTCTGTTGGAGCACATGAGTGTAAAAGAATTTCAATGAAATATGTTTTGTCCTGTCCCCTTTAATGTATCCTCCTCTGACTTGAGCTATACATGCAGCGTTATCCTCATATATCACTATTGGGATATCTGAACTTAAAGGTATTCTATAGGTACTTTGAATATGATGGATTACAAATCGCAACCATATGCATTCTCGACTAGTTTCATGTAATGAAAGAATTTCATAGTGGTTTAAGGACGTTGCAACGAAAGTCTGTTTCATATACTTCCAAGAAATTATTGTTCCATTAAAAGTAAAAACATATCCCATTTGTGAACAAGCTTTATGGGGATCAGACAAATAACCTGCATCAACATAATTAATAAGACCTAGATTTTTCTATAGTTCATTATAATAAAATAAACATAAATCAATTGTTCCTCGAAGATAACAAAAAATATGTTTGACACCATTCCAATGTCTTTTAGTTGGTTCGGAGCTAAATCGAGCTAACAGGTTAACAGAAAATGAAATATTAACTAAGCAACTCTGAATTGGGATTCTATAAATTTAAGCTATTAAACCTTAATACAATTTAAATTTTAACCAAATTTGAAATAATAAAATTAAAGTGCAGTAAAGTAAAAGAGTAAGGGATAGCGAAATACAAACACAAAGTTTTTACGTGGTTCGGCCAACCATGCCTACGTCTACGCCTCCAAGCTCACCGAGCTTGAGGATTTCACTAAGCTCGTCTCCAAGGCTTCAACAATGCTTACACTTGACTTCCAAGGTGTCAATAAACCTTTACAACAAGAGATTATCCACAATCTCTTAACCCAAGTGTATGCCAACACTTACAACCACTCAACTTGATCTTACAAAAAGATTATAAATGATTTCTCATCATACAATGTATATGATTACAAATGAAAGCTTAGTGTATGAATGAATGAAATGAATACACAATCTTAAGCTTAGATTGTAGAAGAATACTCAATGATAACAGTAGTTGTCGAACCTCCATTTGAATTAGAATGAGTCTTTTGTGGAAGAAGTTGAAAACTAGCCATTATTCACTTTTTGACCATAACTGAAGTTCTGTATTCTCTAACTTAATTTTCGTTTGATGTTACTGTTGTAGCTAGAATTTGAATATTTGAAAATTTGGATTTCCGCTTGTTGAAATCCGAAACTCCGTTTGATTCCAGAGAACTTCCTGGATAAATCTGGATTTTCACTTGTTGAGATCCGAAACTCCGTTTGTTTCGAGAGAGCTTTCTTGATGCATCTGGATTGCCGTTTTTCTTATCCGGAACTCCGGATGATTCCAGAGAGCATTCCTGACGAATCCAGATTTTCGCTTTTATTATCCAGAAATTCAGATGATTCCAGTGTGCATTCCTGATTAATCCAGATTTTCGCTTTTCTTAGCTGGAACTCGTGATGATTCCAGAATGCAACTTTCAGGAATCCATATTTTCGATTTCTATAAATGGAATTCCGTTTTTATTCCGGAGACTTTTTTTCTTTGTTTTAACACATTTTCCGCTTGAGAATTTTGATTCCATTTAAAACATCTTCAAAGATTAATCAATTCAAAACATATTTGTTATCATCAAAATCATCATTATGAAAATATATGCTAACATTCTCCCCATTTTTGATGATGAAAAACTCTTTAAAGAAATGTTTTGAAAATTTTATACTCCCCCTGAGTATATACACCACCTAAGTATATGCTCCCCCTAAATAAATCTTTATTGTTTCAAAAATAGTTAGGGGTTGTTTGTTTTTTTGACTGAATGTTTAAAAAAATTCAGTTTCAGCATTTAGCTATTTTATAGATGTTTGTTTTTTAATTGAACAATCAAAATTAAGCAATTACAGCTTAAAAAATTCTAACTTAATGCTGAATTAAAAAAAAGCGCTGAAGAATTTAATTTTTCCAACAATACCCTAACAATATCCAATTATTTCCAGACTTCTTTCGTGTTGACTTTGCTGCTATACTTTCTATTCCTTAGTCTTTTTGTTTGCTCGTGGCCCTTTAATTTTTTCATATTTACAATATATGGCTTCTCTATTTATACTTTTTTTTCCTTCTGAAACTATTATTCCACTCAATTCTAAAACTTGATAATTTTCGGTACAGCTGTCGTAACATAATATGTCATAGTATTAACCGAACATGGACATTGAATTAATGCAAAATCTAGCTAAGTTCTATAAGTTATTTTGTAGAGGCAAATCTCAAAGTGAACTTGGATTTAATACTGGGAGTGATGGAATGTTAAATTAGTGCACGAGTGAATCCATTCACATGCATGAAAAGAGTAGTGATCGTGTTTAAAAAGAGAAGTGATTTATCACTAATGTCTATAAGTGTAATAATATGCATAATATTTTATCTTTGATTTTTTTTCATTGAATTATTAATATATAAGTGTAACAATATGCATAATATTTAATAAAGGTATATATATAAAATAACAGTTTTCAAACATTTCTGTTATAAAAAAACAAACAAGTTAATACATTTATTCAGATATTCAGAAATAAAAAATAAATATGTTATTAAGCATTCAGCATTTAACACTATTCAGACTTAATTAAATTCAGCGCTATTCAGCATTCAGTTAAAAAAAACAAATGCCACCTTAGTATCAAAATTTTCTTATACATATCTCCCCCTTCATCATCAAAAAGAAAATACTAGAAGTAGAAGGGTGAGGATAAAAAAATTTTTCTTTGATGTGAGAAAAAATTTCAACAGAACCTCCCTGAAAAATGAACATATCCCTAAATACAAAAGAATAAAGGCACTTCCAAAAATGCATAAATCATCCAACGCCAATTCCAAATACAACATCCATCAATATCTCAACTCCATCAACCAAGCCAACAGGAATCCAATAGTCAAAACAACATCCATCCAAAAAAAAATCATCATAAAAAGAAATCATGCGATTGTCATAAATATCCAAAATAAATAGAACAGAACATCCATATCATCCAAATCATAAAACAAAAAATGAAAATGTTGGTGGGCAAATAAAGCAGACAGAGAAGAAAAAGACTATTGAGGCAGTGGCAGAGAAGGAAAAGGGTACAAAATGCCGAAATGCCAAAATGCTCAAAGAGAATCTGCTGTCCGTCAAGAAGCTGATGCTGCACAGAGAGCGTCATCACTTCATCCATAAGCTGCTAGAGTGTAACCTTGTCAGAAGCATGAGATTCTAGAGGAGGTACAACTGAGGAAGAAGCAACACGTGCAGGCACAAATGACGGCGGATCCGGATGGTGATGTTGATTCCGCAGAGGTAAAGCAAAATCAGGTAGCTCATCGACAGGAATCACGTCATTGAGAGGGCGGTCATCACTGAGTGCAAGTAAAGTAGGTATGTTCTTCGAAATCTTCACCCACTCCCCATTCCAGAGATCAAATCCTAAGGCATACACAGTCTCATCTCTTATCGACTTGGCAGGCTCAAAAGTGGGTTCATCTATAGGTACATTAATGGCCTTAGGTATCTGAGTTATAAAACTGCCGTAAGGAAAAGAACAGCTAACCACCCCAAGAATACTAAGCATAGTACAAATAATCGTGTACCCAAGGTTGACAGGACAACCCCTAAGAATGCAATCTATGAAGGCGACATCCATATGTGACACCTCATCGGTATGCCCTGACCTAGGAGTCACAATAGTCTGAAGAAGACGAAGCAAGACTTGAGACTGGAGACATAAGTAGTGAGTACAAAAATGAATGTTACACACTTCATCGGATAAATCTATACGTCTACAAATGTTACAAATTGCTTTAACATGAGAATAATTCGAAAAATAAGGGGCTCATCTAGGAGAATAGATTTGTAGGCCAGCATTTGGGGTTCCTAGGATCTCATTAAGCCGCTCAACCCCAAAGTTTATATCAACCCCCCCAACCTATGTAATGACACGAACTTGTCTTGGAAACATTTGCAGCGGTATCCATATTAGAGTAAAACACTTTCACCCCCCCAACCTCTGCAGCGGTATCCATATAAGAGTAAAACACTTTCACCAAATTTGGATACACATTTTCTTCAATTTCAATAGCTCTCTTCCAACCAACTCTAATCAATAAGTCTAGTAAACTGCTATTGCTAATTTCAATAAAACGAAGCCAATTGATTTCAAAGTAATATGAGGAAAATACCGTACGAGTCATGAACTTGTCTTGGAAACATTTGGCCAGGTGTTTTTTAGGAAAGTGCTTTGATAAGAAATCAGGCTGGTCCGTACACCCTCCATCAGTTCGCTTCCGTTTGGGCTCAGGATCAGCCATTTTAATTTTGCCCTTGTCAGCCCTTGGTCGTGAGGTGGACATTATGGCTCTAAAATGGAATTTGAATGTGGTGGTTGATTTGACAAAAAATAAACCAATTAAAAGAGAGATAATGGTGTTTGGAAGAGATTTATGGGTGAAATCTTATCAAAAATTAACTAAAAAAGGATCAAATTGAAGAGAGAAGATTCGGTGAAAAAACTAGGTTAGATTTGGGATTTAACGAATTTGATGCCAAAAATGAGTTTGGATGATGATTTTATGATCTAGAAGGTATGATAATTTATTTTAGAAACCGGATTTGATGTGGGAAACATGAAAAAATTAAGATCTGAATGAAGGAATGAGAGAGAGAGGAAACGGTTTTTAGAGAGAGAAGAACGGATTTCTGGATAAAGAAGAAAAGAGAATTGTGACTTAAAAATATGAATCTAGAATTTCATTTAACAAAATCAGAATTTCGTTTTCTTCCAGAATGTAAAATATGATAATCAGATGTCCGGTTCACATAAGCGGCATTTCGCTTTATTTCATAAAGTAAATAACAAGAACCAGATTTTCGGTTCACAGAAACGGACTTCCGTTTATGGTCAAAAATGTTTTCTGCCACTTAAACGATTAAATTGGTTATTTTAAGCAATTAGTCGATTGCTCTTTACTTTACACACCAATTTATTTTTGGCTTGATCTTGGTTAATTTTAAATCATTTTGTGATTTAAAACTTTATAATATGCCATTAAATGCATGAAACATTAATGTAGACATAAGTAACAATCATATTAACAATAATGCCATACAAAGAGCAATAACAATTTTAAGATACAACATTCATCATTCCAAGCACATGCCTTATCTTAATAAATTAATCTTTACTAAGAGGTTTCGTAAAGATATCTACAAGTTGATTTTCAGTAGAAACAAACTCAATCACAACATCTCCTTTTTTAATATGATCTCTCAGAAATTGATGTCTAATTTCTATATCCTTAGTCCTAGAGTGCTGAATAGGATTCTTTGACAAATTAATAGCACTTGTTTTATCACATTTAATGGGAATATGATCTAATGTAATGCCATAATCTCTAAGTGTTTGTTTCATCCATAATGCTTGAGCACAACAACTTCCGGCCGCAATATATTCTGCCTCAGTGGTAGAAAGTGCTACCGAATTTTGTTTCTTGCTAAACCATGAGACTAAATAATGTCCTTAAATGTGACACATTCCACTAGTGCTTTTCCTATCAACCTTGTAACTAGCAAAATCTGCATTCGAAAAACATGTTAAGTCTATATGTGTTCCCCTAGGATACCAAAGGCCTAGGTCAATGGTGCTACTCAAATACAAAAAAATGTGTTTATCGCAAGCAAATGTGATTCTTTAGAGCAAGATTGAAATCTAGCACACAAGCATACACTAAACATAATATCATGCCTACTAGCAGTCAAATAGAGTAAGGATCTGATCATACCTCGATATGTTTTGATATCAACTTCCTTACCTTTTTCATCTTTGTCTAGCTTGATAGTAGTGCTCATTGGAGTGCTTTTTGCTGTTCCATTTTCATATCCAAATCTTTTGAGTAGGTCTTTCACGTACTTGGCTTGATTTATGAAAATTCCTTCCTCGTTTTGTTTTATTTGCAGTTCGAGAAAGTACTTCATCTCTCCCATCATACTTATCTCAAATTATTTGCTCATTCAAGATGAAAATTCCTTACATAACAACTTATTAGTAGAACCAAAGATAATATCATCAACATAGATTTAAACAACAGAACAACAAGTATATCTTTGTTTCTATGCTTAATGAAAAGAGTTGTGTCTGCCTTTCTCATTGAAAAACCATTATCCAATAAAAAATTTCTAAGCCTATCATACCATGCTCTAGGTGCTTGTTTTAATCAATAAAATGCTTTAGACAACTTATAAACATGATTCGAAAATTTCTCATTTTCAAAACCATGTGGTTGTTCCTCCATAATATAACCATTTAGAAATTCACTTTTGACATCCATATGACATGCAAATGCTAATAACATCCTTATGGATTCCAATCTAGCTACTGGTGCAAATGTTTCATCAAAATCAATTCCTTCTTCTTGGTTGTAACCTTGAGCCATTAATCTAGCTTTATTTCTTACAACTACACTGGATTCATCCATATTATTCCTAAATACCCATTTAGTGCCTATGACAGATTGATGTTCCGGTTCAGGAACTAATTCCCACACATTGTTTCTCTCAAATTGATTTAACTCCTCTTGCATTGCCATAATCCAAGATTATCGTTTTCCGCATCCGAAAAGGATTTTGGTTCAATTTGAGAAATAAATGCAGCATGCTCACAAGTGTTTCTAAAAGATGATCTAGTAGTTATTCCTTTAGAAGGATCACCTAATTAATATCTTTTAGGTGAGAAGAAACATACCTCCACTCCTTGGGGAGTTTTTGAAAAGTACCTTCATTTTGCTCCGTATTTGTTTCTTTATGTTGCTCCTCATGATTTTCAGGTGGTACATCTTTTTGTTTATCCTTTGATGAATCTTCTTGTAATTCTTCATCTGCATCATTATAAAAAAAAACCTTCCTCCATAGCGGAGGGGTTAGATTCATTAAATGTGACATGCATGGACTCCTCCATAACTAAAGTTCTTTTGTAATAGACTCTATAAGCTTTGCTTGAGTTTGAATACCCAAGAAAGACGCCAACATCAGATTTTGGACCAAATTTACCAAGATTATCTTTTGTGTTCAAAATAAAACATTTGATCCAAAAACTTTGAAATATCCAATGTTGGGTTTTTTATCTTTCCAAAACTCATAAGGAGTCTTATTGAAAGTAGGTCTTATCAACACTCGATTTAAAATATAATAAGCGGTGTTGATGGCTTCGGCCCAAAAATATTTAGGTAATGCTTTTTCATTTAGCATGGTTCTAGCCATTTCTTGAATAGACCTATTCTTTCTCTCAACAACTCCATTTTGTTGTGGAGTCCTAGGTGAAGAGAATTGATGTTTAATGCCATGCTCATTGCAAAAACATTCAAATGCATGATTTTCAAATTCTCCTCCATGATCACTTTTAATGCATGCAATACTATAACCTTTTTCGTTTGAACTTTTTACAAAACACTCTAAATGCATCAAAGGCATCATCCTTATTGGCCAAGATCATCAATAATTACAAATGAATAATACTTGCCATTCAAGCTAGCATATCTAGAAGGTCCAAATAAGTCTATATGAAGTAGTTAAAGTGGTTTTGAGGTAGAAACATGATTTTTGTTTTTGAAAAAGGATTTTGCTTACCAAATTGACATGCTTCACAAATCCTATCCTTTTGAAAACCAATTTAAGGAAGACCTTTAACCAAATTAATTTTGGAGATCTTTCTGATCAAATCTATGCATGCATGTCCTAGTCTTCTATGCCATAGCCAACTATCATCATGCAATGCAGAAAAACATTTATTATGAGTAAATGCACATTCTATGTCAATGGTATAAACATTACCACATCTATTTCCAACAAACAAAATTTACTATCACATGCATTTTCAATAACACATCTAGTTTTATCAAAAACAACTCGATAATCTTTATCACATAATTGACTAATACTAATCAAGTTGTGTTTCAAATTTTCAACTAAACATACAATTTCTTTAAGAGTTGAAGAAATTTTACCAACATTACCAATTCCAAGAATCTTTCCTTTTGAATTGTCTCCAAACGAAACATTTCCACCATTTTCAATCTTAGTAAAGCTTGAGAACCAAGAATAATTTCTTCCCATGTGTCTTGAGCATCCACTATCCAAGTACCATTTGTTTTTCCTCTTCTTCAAGTCCTGCAGAAAAAGTCTCAAGTTTTAGGTACCCAAACCTTTTTGGGTCCTTGAGAGTTAGCAATGGCTCTTTTTGGAACCCAAATACATTTTATTCCATAATAAGCATTTCTCTTGACAGGACATCTATTTTTCACGTGACCATCTTGATTACAATAATGACATACAACTTGATTATTAATGAAGGTACTATTCATAAAGTAATTCTTATAGTACTTTTGTTTCAAGTTTGGCTTATAGCCAATACCTCCTTTGTCAAAGACACATTTTTGTGAGCCAAGCAAATTATCCAACATCTTTTGCCCATTAGTGAATTTTAAGACAACATTACTAAGTTCATTATTCTTTTTCCTAAGCATTTCATTTTCATTCTTTAAATTTTTGACAAAAAATTCTCATGCTCAACAACAATACTTTCTTTATAACATATAAATTCATCATACAACTCTTTATTCTCTAATTTTAAAGAAGCAATCTTTGCATGTAGAGAATTATTCACATTTGAAAGTTCTGTCATTTTGTTTTTAAAGGATGCATTCTTTTTGCCTATTCTTATCCAATCATCATGCAATTCTTCAAAGGCATCGTGTAGTTCATCATAAGTAAGGGAATTACTTACCTCATCAAGTTCGTCAAACGATTCATCTCCAAATGCCATGAGAGCTAGGTTTGACTTTTCTTGGTGTTCCTCATCATCTCTTGTTTCCTCTTCGTTGTCATCCCATGTTGCCACCATGGCTTTCTTCTTGTGCTTGTTGAGAAGAGGACACTCCGATCGAATGTGTCCAGGCTTCTTGCATTCGTAACATGTTATTGGCTCCTTCTTCTCCTTTTGGTATTTGTAGTTTCTAAATTTTCTTCGTTCATTTGTTTTCTTGAAGAATTTTCTGAATCTTCTAGCCATCATTGCCATCTCTTTATCATCAAGCTCACTTTCATCATCACTCTCATGTTTTGAGGCTTTTAGAGCAATGCGTTTCTTTTTCTTCTCTTTATTTCCTTTTTCAACTACCAAGTCTTCCTCATAAGAAATGAGAGAACTAATCAAATCATCAATGGGTAAAGTATTTAAATCCTTAGCTTCCTCTATGGTAGTTCTCTTATGTCTCTATTCAGTTGGTAATTTCCTAATAATTTTCTTACCCTTTTCGCTATTCAAAAACGTTTTTCCTAAGGCTCCTAATGTGTTCACAATGTCAGTAAATCTAGTATACACAGAATAGACACTTTCATTTTGTTCCATTTGGAACAATTCATATTTTCTAGTATATCTACTAATCTTAAACTCTTTAACTTGGCTGGTCCCCTCATAGACAACCATAAGTGTGTTCCAGATTTCTTGTGCGCTCTCACAACTAGACACTCTATGAAATTCTTTCTTGTCAAGTACACAAAACAAGACATTCATAGCTTTGGAGTTTAGAGACAACTTTTTCTTCCTTTCCTCACTCCATTGACTAGATGATTTAGGGATATCTTCCCCTTTTTCATTTTTTGTAACAGGTACGAATGGACCATCATTAACGATTTCCTAAATTTCATAATCTAAAGCTTCCAAGTAAATTCTCATCCTAGTTTTCCAATAAGGGTAATCGTTACCATCAAACAACGGTGGTCTAGAGGTGGACTGACCTTCCCTAAAGGTAGAATCATTTTGAGTTGCCATTGATCTTTAACTCAAGACGGTTAAGTCTCTACAAGAGCACTTCGCTCTGATACCAATTGAAATATTAACTAAGCAACCCAAGAGGGGGGTGAATTTGGATTCTATAAATTTAAGTTATTAAACCTTAATACAATTTAAATTTTAACAAAATTTGAAATAATAAAATTACAGTGCAGTAAAGTAAAAGAGTAAGGGATAGAGAAATGCAATAACAAAGTTTTTACGTGGTTCGGCCAACCTTGCCTATGTCCACGCCACCAAGCTCACCGGGCTTAAGGATTTCATTAAGCTCGCCTCCAAGGCTTCAACAATGCTTACACTTGACTTCCATGGTGTCAATGAATCTTTACAACAAGAGATTATCCCCAATCTCTTAAACTAAATGTATCTCAACACTTACAACCAGTCAACTTGATTTTACAAAAAGATTATAAATGATTTCTCTTCATACAATGTATTTGATTACAAATGAAAGCTCAATGTATGAATGAATACTCAATGATAACAGTAGTTTTCGAACCTCCATTTGAATTAGAATGAGTCTTTTATAGATGAAGCTGAAAACTAGCCATTATTCACTTTTTTACCATAACTGGAGTTCCGTATTCTCTAATCGAATTTCTGTTTGATGTTACCGATGTACCTAGAATTTGAATATTTGAAAATTTGGATTTCCGCTTGTTGAAATCCAAAACTTCATTTTATTCCAAAGAGCTTCCTCGATAAATTTGAATTTTTGCTTGTTGAAATCAAGAACTCTATTTGTTTCCAGCGAGCTTTATTGATGTATCCGGATTGCCGTTTTTCTTATCCAGAACTCCAGATGATTCCAGAGAGCATTCCTGACGAATCCATATTTCTGCTTTTATTATCCAGAACTCCGGATGACTTTAGTGAGCATTCCTAATGAATCCGAATATCTACTTTTCTTATCCGAAACTCTGGATGATTCCAGAATGCAACTTTCAGGAATCCAAATTTTCAGTTGTTATAAATGAAATTCCGTTTTTATTCCGAAAACTTGTTTTCTTTGTTTTAACACATTTTTGGCTTGAGAATTTTCATTCCATTTAAAACATCTTTAAAGAGTAATCAATTCAAAACATGTTTGTTATCATCAAAATCATCATTATGAAAATATATGCTAACAGAAAATGCTATGTCCAATCTAGTACATTGTGCTAAATACATCAAAGCACCAATTGTATTTATATATGGTATTTCAGGACCAAGTATCTGTTCATCATCCTCTTTAGGACAGAATGGATCCTTTTTAGGATCGAGAGACCAAACTACCATGGGGTACTCAATGGGTAAGCTTTATCCATGTTGAAACGTTTTAAGATTTTCTCAGTATAAGTCGACTGATGGATAAAGATACCATTTGGTCTGTGCTCGGTCTGCAACCCGAGACAATACCAGTCGACTTAATGGGTAAACTTTCATTTCAAATTCATTTTTCAAACAGTCAGCAGTCTTTTGGAGCTCTTCAAGAGTTCCTATTAAATTCAAATCATCAACATAAACTGCAACAATAATAATACCATATTCCGATTGCTTTATAAAACACATGGACAGATAGAATCATTAACTTATCCTTCTTTTATCAAATACTCACTGAGGCGATTATGCCACATACGTCCAGATTGCTTTAATTCATATAAAGATCTTTGTAACTTTATTGAATATAAGTTACGATGTGATAATTGACAAGATTCTAGCATTTTAAATCCTTAAAGGATTTTTATATATAGATCTTTGTCAAGTGGCCCATATAGATAAGCTGTAACCACATCAATGAGATGTATATCAAGATTTTCTGATACACCCAAACTAATTAAAAATCGAAACATAATTACACACATTGTTTGAGAATAAGTCTCATTATAATCAATACCAGGTCTCTGTGAGAAGCCTTGTGCAACAAATCGTGCTTCATATCTTACGACTTCATCATTTTCATTACGTTTCCGTGCAAATACCCATTTACAACCAACAGGTTTGACACCCTCAAGTGTTTGGACTATAGGTCCAAATACTTCACGTTTGGCTAAAGAAGTCAACTCCGCCTGGATTGCTTCTTTCCACTTCAGCCAATCAATAGTTTGCGGATGTCAGTAGCTACTGTAAGCGAAACACATCATTGATGACAATTTCTTTATCTCTAGCCACTTCAAGGGCTTGTGCCATCTCTTGGGCATATGCCTCTCTAGGAGGTCTTTCAGGGTGTTTGGTCTCATCAAGGACCAGGCGCCTATTCAATAAATTACACTGAGTATAATCAACAGAAATCTCATTATTTCTGGATTCAAGTGCCTTTTCAAGGCTCTGTTCCTCATGAAGAGTTTGTATATTGTCAGGGTTTCTAGTCTTTTTATAGACTATTTGCTTTTCTGAAGCAATTTTTTCTTTTAGATTTTTAGCATCATTTGTAGCAGAATCCTGTATCATCATTTTTCTTTTCCACAGAACACTATCTCTTGAACTAATTGGTCTACCACGCTTTTGGCATGCCATAGACAATTCCTCAGCTGCGCTTTTCATTAATTGTTCTTTAGGTACGATGACCCGACTAAGTATATTAGCCGTTGGTATATATGATTTGGTTACTTTTTCCGCATCTGTGAATGCATCTCGCAATTGTTCTACAATTTGCTGTAAATGAACTATCTTACGCATTTCATTTTCATTCTGACATGTATGTGGATCTAAATGAGACAGATGGGTCACTTTCCACTAAGGATCATGCCTAACTTCATGGACCTTTTTCTTTCTCCCAATGGAGGAAAATTTGTCTCATCAAAATGACAATCCGTAAATCATGCGGTAAATACATTACCCGTCAATGGTTCAAGATATTTTATTATAGATGGTGAGTACATAAATTCCCAATCGACGTTAGGGTCCCATTTTAGTGCGTTGCAAGGGTGCAATCGGCACTTATACTATGCAACCAAAAGTGCGTAAATGGGATATATCTGGTTGATGTCCCAATACCAATTGCAATGGGGAATATTTTTGATAGGCAGTAGGCCTTAAGCGGATCAATGCGGTAGCGTGCAAAATAGCATGTCCCTATGTCAAAATAGGAAATTGACTTCATAATAATAAGGTTCTGACAATTAGCTGTAGACATTTGATGAGAGATTCTGCTAATCCATTCTAAGTATGTACATATGGTACTGGGTGTTCTACATCAATCCTAATTGTCATGTAGTAATCATCAAATGTTTTAGAAGTAAACTCACCTGTATTATCTAGACGTATGGTCTTGATTGGTTAATTTGGAAACTATGCACATAACCTGATTATCTACGCAAGCAATCTTGCAAATGCAACATTACATGTAGATAATAAAGAAACATGTGACCACCATGTAGATGCATCAATCAAAACCATAAAATAACGAAATAGATCACGTGGTGGGTGAATAGGTCCATAGATATCTCCTTGAATTCTTTGTAAAAATTATGGAGATTCAAAACTAATTTTACTGGGTGATGGTCTAACTACCAATTTTCCTTGTGAACAGGCAGTGTAACTATTCTCATTAGACAATAAAATTTTTAAATCTTTCAATGGGTGTCCATGAGAGTTTTCAATAATTCTACGCATCATTATTGATCTAGGATGACCAAGACGGTTATGCCAAAGTATGAAAGATTTTGGATCAAATAAGTTATCTTTGATGATTGCGTAACTTTCCATTGGTTTTATCGTCACATAATATAAGCCAGATGAGAAAGTTAAAAGTTTTTCTAATATTTGTTTCTTTCCAGACTTGTTAGAAGTAATGTATAGATACTCTATATTATTCTCATTCATTGTCTCTATATGAAAATTATTAGAACGAATGTCCTTAAAACCAAGTAAATTTCTTTTTGATTTAGGTGAATACAGAGCATTATGAATATCTAATTGTGTACCTTTTGCTAATATGATCATTGCTCTTCCAGTACCTTCGATAAGATCTACTAGACCTGATATTGTATTCACATTGGCTTTAATTAAATTTAAATTTGAAAATTACCTCTTGTTTCGAAGAATCGTATGTGCAGTTGCACTATTAGCCAAACATATTTCTCCATCAAACATCTTATTGAAATCCATATCCTTAAAACAAAAGTAAAAGAGAAATACATATAGATAACATGAAAATTACAGGGACAAACATAAAACATAAGTTGAATTTTAAATATGATGAACATTTCCATCACCGATCAAGTGATCGATTTTTCCATCTTTGTCTTCAAAGAACTCTGAAACATCAAGATGTGTAACATCCACTGGATCCGATTCATCAACATAGTTTGTTTCAACATATTTCCTTTTGATTTAAGGGATGCCTGAAACATATCCACATGATGTTTGGGAGTACGACATTGTCGCAAAAAATGACCAGACATTCCACATCTATCACAAGTGTTTTCTTGAGTATTATGTTGGGCAGATGTTCCCTCCTCATTTTTTCCTTTTCTTTGGTTCTTATAACCACCACGAGGTCGATAATAATAATTTTTGTTATGACCTCGGCCTCGATAATAGCCACGACTATGTCTACGGTCACGATTATGCCCAAGGCTACGCCCATTTTCATAATTGTCATCACGATCATCTAAGACAGCATTTGCTTCAAAAACTGGTTTTATACTAGTAGGATGGGCTTGATGATTTTTCATTAATAATTCATTATTTTTTTCTGCCACAAGAAGGCATGCAGTCAAGTTAGAATATTTTGTATACTAATAGGCTCTATATCGTTGTTGTAGAACCATGTTAGAAGCATGAAATGTTGTAAATATTTTTTTCCAACATATCCCCATCAGTAATATTTTCTCCACACAGTTTTAACTATGAAGTAATTCTATATAGTGTAGAATTATATTCATATACTGACCTAAAGTCTTGTAGCCTGAGGGCATTCCATTCACTACAAGGATTTGGAAGAATTACTGACCTTAAATGACCATATCTTTTGTACAAATTGCTCCAGAGCACATATAGATCTTTCATAATAAGATATTCCTTTTTCAGTGCTTGATAGAGATGGTGACGTAGAAAAATCAAGGCCTTGGCTCGATCCTGAAGGTTTGAGTCATTATTATTTTTTTATTGTGTCACTAAGGCCCATAGTATCAAGATGAATTTCAGCATCCAGGATCCAAGATAAATAATTCTCGGCAGATATATCGAAGGCGTTAAATTCTAGTTCTGTCAAGTGAGACATTATCACAAATAAATAAAAAAAAGTTAGTATAATAAATATTGAAAATAGTGTAAATAATAAACCTTAATTGTAAGGGTAATTTTATATAAATTTGAGGAAATATTGTGTTCATAAATTTGAAAGCAAATCCTTTAGAATTGGATTAGTAATTTTATAAAAAAAAAGCTTTATTTATGTTACTGCTATATTAAAAAGCTTTGCAAGGAAGAAAAATAGACAAAGGCAAGCTAACTTCGGGCTTTCAATTTTCCTCTAGCAATAACATATATATATAGTTAGTGCCTTAGTGGAGTGGGTGACAAAATATGTTATAAAATAAGTGGATTTGTTGAAGAGGGTTTGGTGAATTCACCTATTCCATAACAACCAAGTCAACAATAACTCTTTTATTTTATTATTTTAAAGTTAGCATGCACCATCCTATCTCGGAATTAAGCATGTAAAATTAAATTGAAACATCTACGTCTTTTTTCCAAGACAAGAGATAACCAATTGAGTTAATTTTTAGAAAAATTGTTGGATCCTTAATCCAACGTTGGACTTATATGTAAATAATTATATATTCTAAATGGTCATGCATGTTAATAGGGGTGGGCATAAACCCACAACCCATGGGTTTACCCAAACCCAAACTAAATTAAATGGTTTGGGTTTGGTAAATCATGATTATGGGTTAGAATTGAGTTTTAGGTAGGAAACCATTTCATTATGGTTTGGATATGGTTTACCTATGGGTCAATTCCTAACAAAATAAATGAAAATTTGCATGCCTTTTTTCAATAGATGAAGACAAAATAAACAAAATAAACGAAAATTTCATTGCACGGCATTTTTAGTAGATAAAGACAAATCAAAACAAATACACCTCCAAATGCTGCAGCTTGTAACAAATACTACTCTGGATGCTTGGTTCAAAAAATAATGATTTTCATGAAGTTATTGTAAAATTTATTATTTATAATTTAACTTCATCCTTAAATCAACAGCATAGTTCAAAAAATAAGGAGTCTAATACTCCTTCAGCCAAGGGCAAATCATAATCAATCTACCCATTTATTGAGAAATAATGATTTTCGTGACTAAATTTTATTTTAATTTTCTATTTTTCTTTAATTTAAGGATGAAGTTATTGTAAAATTATTATTTATAATTTGTTATCCACTGTATTTTTTATATTTTAATATTCATTTAATAATTGATAACAATTAATAATTATTATAATTTCTTATATAATTAAATTTACAAAATCAAAAATATTTTAATAATAAAATTCAAACCAAACCCAAATGGGTTGGTTTGGATTGGGTTAAAAATATTTAACCGAAACTTTTAAGGTTTCATTTGGATTGACTTAAAACCCAACCCAAACCAACACATGCCCACCCCTACATGTTAAGCTTAAATAAAAGTGATCTATTAAGGTTTTCAGTAATTTGAACTTTAACGTATCTAATAAAGTATGGGCTTTTATGTATTGATATCTAATCATTAGATAGAGTGCAAAGAAAAAGTTAAAGGATTATATAGGAAAATGTATTGATCTAGAAGGCAAACTACAAGGCTCTAGCAAACAATTGGTCATTATGAATTCAAGTACGCTTCCGTATATTTGATTATTGATTCTTAGTGGTACTACAAAAATGTTCCGGAAATTTAGGTGATGGCTTTTCCCAAAGATTATTTTCTAACCATAATCACTGAGATTATTTGACAATTATTAATTTTATTTTCATTAGAACACATTTTTTTCTTTTGTAATTTGATATTCGAGATGCCCTCATTTAATAAAGGCTGTCTAACAAACTTCTGATCATTATATTAGTAGATTGTATAAAAAAAAAAAAAGAAATTTACAGCGTATGGTAATGAATAGTGATAAATAATAAGAAGAAAAATAGCAGCACAACTTTAATTTATAGATAAAAAAATGACTAAATTGGTATATAAAATAAAAGTGACCAAATATGCGTGTGTGTGTGTGTGTGTGTGTGCGTGTGTGTGTGTGTGTGTGTAATAATTAATTAATTAATTAAAAACAACAATGAATTGTTGTCTATTGAGCTTAAAAGTTAAATAAAGTTGGAGAAGAGGCACTTCACTAAACAAATACTACAGTCCCCTGTTTCTGTGTTGTGTTGTCCTCTCTCTCTCTCTCTCTCTCTCTCTCACACCCTCCCTCCATTTTCAGTCGAAACTTCTCCTTTAATTCTAAAATAATTCCTGTTCTCCAACCTCTCTAGTCTACTAAAAAAGCTCAAAACAACTGCTTCTAACATGTTACACAACCAGGCCACGTGTTTAGTTTGAGTTGAATTTCGATCGAGTTACAACTTCTAATTTAATCTAATGTCGGATCTGGAACCAAACCAATGCCGTTACAAGAACAAAAAGCAAATCTCATGTTTCAGCTCAACGGTAACTTCTCAGCTGAGCTGCCAGCTCCCTGTTGGATGAGAGGTCTTGCTACTTTCCCCCATGTTTCCAGGTCCACTTGTAAACTTTTGCAGATCTGATTACTTCTCAACAATGTTATTTGTATCGGATAAAAATATCATTTTTAATATTGATCTCATATAATATATAAGAATTAAGTAATCTAGAAACTCATACCTTGTTTATATGAGAAGATGAATAATCGAAAGCTGTAGATCCACCACCAAACGATCTTCCAGGCTATGACTCAAAGTTGATCAACACTGGACGTGTGGGCTTCCGTTTCACTACTCCCAATTGCAACTGGCGTTTTTTTTTTTAAAGATATATCTTCACCCTCATTGTTATGAGAAAAATCCTTATTTATAATTTTTTTATGAAAAAACCCTAGCATGTATTATATCTCATTAATTTAAAATATTAAAATATTTTAAATTAAACATTTATCTCTCCACTAACGTAAAAATGGTGAGAATGTGTAACCAACTAGGGGACTACCTTGTAAAATATCACAAGACCCCATTCACACTTGTATATAACACATTAGGCCTTAACAAATATTATAATTAAGATTTTTACCTTATATGCCAGTTTTCTTGCTTTTGGGTCCAGTAATGGTGTTGTCAATTAAATGAGCTAACCCGAGGATCATTTGAGAACATACAATAGTGGCTACAATAATTAAGATTGTAATTAAACAAATATAATTATTTAATTCCAATTCTACTCCACTATAAGATTGGAACTGACCTCCATAATTGTTTGCTCGATTAATAATTCGCCCAAGCCACATTGATTTCTTTACTGCACAATCCTTTGTACCACATCCTTAATTAAATTGATATCTCAACTGTCCAATCAATTTAATTACATCTTGTTCCTTGATACTTACTGGTTTTCTCTAATAATCATTTTCAACATACTTATATATATATGTTGACACACTCTGGCCAGAGAATTCTATGATCAAGTACTGAAACCCATCAAGAGATGTGTCGTACAAATTCTATATTGTCAATCTATAAATTCAATACTTGTAATTGCTCCCACTAAGATATCGGGTAATCTTGACTACAAGTGTATTTCGTGCCCATTGGTAACTCAAATGAAATAACAATTACAATCAAGAAATTATAATTAACTCAAGATTAACATCACATTAAATCAATGCCTATGAGATTTAATAAGTCTGACAGTTATTACAAAGTTAATTAAATCTCATATGTGATCTAGTTCAATGCAGTTACACTACATCAATAAATTCATACATGATTAAGACAAATCACTCAATGAACTTATTACAGTCTATACCTAAATAAAGCACCGAACTTTATTTATCAACTGCGTACTTAATTTATTTAATCATAAGATAACTTGTATTTATGTCTTCTGTGAATCCACATGGTGATCACATAAATCATATAATATGATTAAATGGACTTTGCTCAAAATATTAATGCAATAGAGATACTTGAATAAAATACTTCATTTATTTTATTAATCAGAAAAATATTTATCAAATATGCTTTAAAGAGCATATTTTTCCAATAATCTCCCACTAGCTCTCAAAGCAAATTTTGCATCTCACGCATGCCCATGGACTCTAAGTGCAAGTCAAAAAGTTTCCCAGGTATGGCCTTAGTAAAAGGGTCTACCAAGTTTTGCTATGACGCAATCTGAGTAACTTTTACATCACCTCCCTGCACTATATATAAGATGATACTTCCTCTCAATATGTTTTTGTTTCTTGTGGTTCCTTGGTTCTTTTGATTGAGCTACTGCGCCACTATTATCACAAAATAATTTAAGTGGAGCAATTGCATCAGGTACCACCTCAAGATCTTGAAGGAACTTGTAGAGCCATACAGCTTCTTTTGCGGCCTTCGATGATGCGACCACTTATTCAGCTTCCGTTGTGGAGTCTGCGATACAAGATTGTTTCACACTCCTCCAACTAATAGCTCCACTTCCTAATGTAAACACATAGCCTAAAGTAGACTTTCTAGAATCCTTATCTGACATAAAGTCAGAATCAGTATAACCCACTGGAATAAGTTCATCACCAGAATACACAAGCATATAATGCTTAGTTCTTTTCAAATACTTCATTATATGCTTAACAGCAGTCCAGTGTTCAGGTCCAGGATTAGATTGATATCTACTAACCATTCCAACTGCAAAACAGATGTCTGGTCTAGTGCAAAGCATGGCATACATGAGACTCTCCACAGCTTCCGCATAGGGAACTCGTCTCATTTTCTCTATCTCATCAGATGTTTTAGGTGATTGATCCTTAGAGAATGCAATTCCATGTCTGAATGGTAACAAGCCAGTCTTGGAATTTTCCATGCTAAATCTAGCCAATATCTTATCGATATAGACCGCTTGAGATAAGGCTAAAGTTTTATTCTTCCGGTCTCGTAGTAACTTGATACCAAGAATATAACTAGCCTCTCCCAGGTCTTTCATATCAAATTGTTTTGCTAGCCAACTCTTTATTGTAGTCAATACTCCTATATCATTTCCAATAAGGAGAATATCATCTACATAAATAATTAGAAAGGCTACAGTTTTTCCCTGAATTTTCTTATATACATATGGTTCATCAATATTCTGAATGAATCCAAACGATTTTATCGCTTGATCAAATCTAATGTTCCATGACCGGGATGCTTGCTTCAATCCATAGATAGATCTCTGCAACTTGCATACCATGTGTTCTTGACCTTTTTGTATGAATCCATCTGGTTGCTGCATATAGATGTCTTCTTCAAGATGCCCATTTAGAAAGGCAGTCTTAACATCCATTTGCCAAATTTCATAATCTAGCACTGCAGCAATAGAGAGCAGAATTCTGATGGACTTAAGCATAGCAACCGGAGAAAAGGTTTCCTCATAGTCGATTCCCTCTTTCTGAGTAAACCCTTTGGCTACTAATCTTGCTTTAAATGTTTCCACCCTTCTATCTACTCCTCTTTTCCTCTTGTAGATCCACTTACACCCAATAGGTTTTACCCCATTTGGTGCCTCTACAAGTTCCCAGACTTTATTTGAATACATAGCCTTTTTCTAAAATTCAACATCTCTATCTATTAGAGCTTCATTGTAACTAATGGGATCTTGTACATGTTCATCTGAGATAACCGTATAGGTTTCTCCCAATAACATGTATCTTGCTGGAAACCTAGTTACCCTCCCACTACGACGAGGTTCTAAAAGTGATGGTTGTTCTTGGCTAATCCTTTGCTGATCAGATTGTTGCTCTTCATCCTGTTCTAAAATAGGTGTTGAAAGCTGAGTATCAATCTGATCACCTGACAGTTCTTCAAGTACTACCTTACTTTTAGGTTTGAAGTTATTCATATAGTCTTCCTTGAGGGAAGTAAAGTGTGTGCTCACAATTACTTTCCAATCTTGAGGACTATAAAATAAACCTCCCCTTGTTCCTTTGGGATACCCCTCAAACATGCAAACCTCAGAACGTGAATCCATATTGTCTGCCTTTGGTTTCAGCACATGTGCTGGTGATCCCCAAATACGAACATGTCGTAAACTTGGTTTGCGACTTGACCATAATTCTATTGGGGTTTTAGGCACTGACTTAGATGGAACTAAGTTTAAAAGGTAAACTGCAGTCTCTAGTGCTAGTCCCTAAAAAAAGATAGGTAATGATGAATAACTGAGCATAGATCTCACCATATCCAAAAGAGTTCTATTTCTCCTTTCAGCTACCCCATTTTGTTATGGTGTTCCTGGGGCAGTCAACTGAGATATAATCCCATTTTCAACCAGATACTCTTTGAAATCTCCGGAGAGATATTCACCACCTCGATCAGATCGAAGTTTCTTTATGTTCTTATCTAATTGCTTTTCTGTCTCAGCCTTATACTCTTTAAATTTCTCAAGAGCTTCAGACTTGTGACGCATCAGATAAACATAACCATATCTAGAGTAATCATCAGCGAAAGTGATGAAGTACTCATAGCCCCCTCAAGCTTGTACATTAATTGGTCCACATACATCTGTATGTACCAATTCAAGTGGTACTGTAGTACGCACTCCTTTGGCCGAGAATGACCTTTTTGTCATTTTTCCTTCTAAACAAGATTCACAGAGTGGCAATAATTCATTTTCTAATGGACCCAAGAGCCCATCTTTGATCATTCTCTGTATCTTATTTTGGTTTATATGACCTAAGCGTAAATGCCAGAGGTAGCACTGGTTGGAAGAAAACTTTCTTTTCTTAGATAAATGTGTATGATCATCATTATTAATCACTGTGTCATGCATAGAAAGGATCATAGGCCTTAAATGATATAAATTGTCTTCCAATGTACTAGAACAAAAAATCTATTATTATAAAAAATTGAAACAAAGGATCCAAAATTGACAGTGTACCCTTGTTTTGACAAACAAGCTACTGAAATTAAATTCCTCCTAATGTCTGGAACATAAAGACAATTATTTAAAGCCAAAGTCTCATTATTAAAAGATAATAAAACAGATCCAGTCTTCACTGCTGACACGAACTGTCCTGTCCTAAGCTGCAGCCTAACGCTCCCTTCACTTAGTTTCCTGGTTTCCTGAAACCAAAAAAGTGAATTACAAATATGATTAGTTGCTCCTGAATCCAACACCCATGTGTCAACTGGATTCTGAACTAAACAAGTCTCAATAAAAAAAAGATTTCCTATACTTGATTTGGCAATCTTAGGGCAATCCTTTTTCCAATGACCCTTCTGTCCACACTTGAAGCACTTGCCTTTAGGCTTGCCATCTTGTTTCGTAGACAATTTCATTTTCCCAGGTTTCCTCTTCTTACCTTTGCCTTTTGGCTTAGGCCCAGATGAAGAATTTTTTTCAGCAATATTTATGCTTCCTAGAGATTTCTCAGCACGATAAATCTCTTCAGCAGAATAGAGTTCGTTCATCAATTCTGTTAAGGTCATGTTTCTTTTGTTCATGTTATTATTGACCTTAAACTCTTTAAATGTATCTGGCAGAGATTCTAGCACCATATCAATTTTTGAGTTATCATCGATTTGTGCGCCCTGAATCTCAGCCTCATTCAAATAGTCCATCATTTTGAGGACATGATCATGAACTCTTGTGCCCTTCCCCATTTTGCTATTCATAATACCCTTCAATGCTGCTTGTCTCGCAAAGCGAGTACTCTGCCCAAACATCTCTTGGAGACTATCCATTATTTCAGTGGCTGTCTCCAAATTCTGATGTTTGGTCTGCAGAATATTAGAAATTGAGGCTAAAATGTAGCATTTAGCCATTTCATTAGCCTTTTGCCATTTCTCACAAAACCTCCTCTCATTTCTATGAGCATTGTCTAGTGGTTCTGGGGGGCATGCCTGGGTTAAGACATATTTATAATTTTCAGCAGTCAGGACAATATATAGATTTCTTTTCCAATCTATATAGTTCTCGCCAGTGAGTTTGTTTTGATTCAGAATAATAGTAAGTGGGCTCAAGGAAGACATTTCTGAAAAATAAAACATCCATGCATAAATATTATAATATAACATTCACAATAAATAATAAAAATGCAAAAAACCCATAAATGCATTTTATTTTATTGTAACGATAATCTAGTACCACTTTGACAAGCTATCTGTTGGGGAAGTCATGTCTACACTTACCAGATCCAATTATCCTTTAGATTATTTACTTTCATGTCGAAACATGATAAATAACCATCGTTATCTTTTTAGGCCTAAATTTGTTAACAGAGCTTCGATGGGAAGATTAATAACAAAATTTTAGTTGAGTGTGTAACCATTATTTCAATCTACGTATTCTCCATATCATGCAGCCACCGTTAGGGTGATCAACAGATTGAAAAATATTTTGATCTTATCTTTAAAGAAGTTCATCAAATAAAATATCTAATATATATACCCTCCGTAGGGAGCAACACCGTATCATGAAGTCGAGGTATATATATAATTTTATTATTGAACCAACAATGGAGCCCGTGGAAAAAATTATCTTGAATTTTCCCTCTCCCACTCAATATTTTAAAATTGGATTTTCATTTTAAAAACATACATATATTGTTAATAGCATGCTTCCTATAATATTATCCAAGTGATATCTCATATTATCAAGCATTTGAATATTTCAAACAATATACATAAATTCATGTTTAATGAATGACATATATCATTATGCATAGAGTGGCACTTCCTATTCTATATGACATGTTTTCATGGCATGTTAACATCCAAAACATAACATATATAAAAATAATTAAATAATCTCAATTCATGATTTTCCTAAAATGAAAAATACATTAATCCTAAGCCTAATCTTCATTGGGCTTTTTGTCAATGTCCATTTTCCATTGGCTTGTCTTTGTTAATGAACTTGGCTAATATGGGCTTTAAATTTATTATTGGTCCAATTCTAATTTTTAAAGAAAACAAAATTTTAAGTAAAATTTTTTGGACCAAAAATAAACTTAAAGTGTTAAACTATATCCATACATTTTAATCCATTAAACCCAAATTTTATTGGACCTAAAACTAGGATTTACAGCCCAAAACAAATCTTGGACTTAAATGCAAAATAGTAAAACAGTTCTGCCCAAACGAGAAAGTTACAGAACTATAGGGACTAAAGTGATAATAACCACAAAAAACCCTAAAACTGTATTTTTCCCTCTCAGCCGCCAACACCAAAAACCAGCAACTGTTGATTGTCTTCTCCGATGCATCCTCCCTGCTGTCCCGCAGGAAAACCTTCTTCACCCGACGCCAGCCACGACCACAGCAACTTGCGCACGCTGCCAGCACTTGCACGTTAGCATCGTACGCTGCTGGCTGCTTAAGCCGCGCGCTCTGCCTGCTGTACGCGCAGCGTACGCTACTGCAGCGAGTGCTGCTTGCAGTGCGCGCTGCCTACTTTGCGCGCTGGATTCTTACTCCTGATTCTGTCCGGTGAATCTCTTCAGATGTTCTTAGGCAAGAATCCGGTGAATCTCTTTAGATGTTCTTAGGCAAGAATACAACCTTTTTTTTTTTTTGTTACAGATTCCTAACGCCAGTGGCTTACAAAAATTCTAAAACAGAAAATTAAAACCAAGAGGAAAACATGGTGATGATAAACCACCCTTCTTGTTACAGATTCAATACAATAATACAGACAGATTTCTAATCATGAATTGAGACAATCCCAAGCATGCTTTATTCATATATTAACAAATAATATATATCTAAATAAATTGTGCCACTCTAATACATAATCAACAAGATCGATTTCTTACGAAATCCTTATATATTATTATGAGATGGCTCTGATACCAATTATCGGATAAAAATCTCATTTTTAATATTAATCTCATATAATATATAAGAATTAAGTAATCTAGAAACTCATACCTTGTTTATATAAGAAGATGAATAATCGAAAGCTGTAGATCCACCACCAAACGATCTTCCAAGCTATGACTCAAAGTTGATCAACACTGGACGTATGGGCTTCCGTTTCACTACTCCCAATTGCAACTGGCTTTTTTTTTTTTTAAAGATATATCTTCACCCTCATTGTTATGAGAAAAATCCTTATTTATAATTTTTTTATGAAAAAACCCTAGCATGTATTATATCTCATTAATTTAAAATATTAAAATATTTTAAATTAAACATTTATCTCTCCACTAACGTAAAGGTGGAGAGAATGTGTAACCAACTAGGGGACTACCTTGTAAAATATCACAAGACCCCATTCACACTTATATATAACACATTAGGCCTTAACAAATATTATAATTAAGATTTTTACCTTATATGCCAGTTTTCTTGCTTTTGGGTCCAGTAATGGTGTTGTCAATTAAATGAGCTAACCCGGGGATCATTTGGGAACATACAATAGTGGCTACAATAATTAAGATTGTAATTAAACAAATATAATTATTTAATTCCAATTATACTCCACTATAAGATTGGAACTGACCTCCATAATTATATGCTCGAATAATAATTCGCCCAAGCCACATTGATTTCTTTACTGCACAATCCTTTGTACCACATCGTTAATTAAATTGATCTCTCAACTGTCCAATCAATTAATTACATCGTGTTCCTTGATACTTACTGGTTTTCTCTAACGATCATTTTCAACATACTTATATATATATATGTTGACACACTCTGGCTAGAGAATTCTATGATCCAGTACTGAAACCCATTAAGAGATGTGTCGTACAAATTCTATATTGTCAATCTATAAATTCAATACTTGTAATTGCTCCCACCAAGATACTGGATAATCTTGACTACAAGTGTTTGTCGTGCCCATTGGTAACTCAAATGAAATAACAATTACAATCAAGAAATTATAATTAACTCAAGATTAACATCACATTAAATCAATGCCTATGAGATTTAATAAGTCTGACATTTATTACAAAGTTAATTAAATCTCATATGTGATCCAGTTCAATGCAGTTACACTACATTAATAAATTCATACATGATTAAGACAACTCACTCAATGAACTTATTACAGTCTATACCTAAATAAAGCACCCAACTTTATTTATCAACTACGTACTTAATTTATTTAATCATAAGATAACTTGTATTTATGTCTTCTGTGAATCCACATGGTGATCACATAAATACATATAATATGATTAAATGGACTTTGCTCAAAATATTAATGCGATAGAGATACTTGAATAAAATACTTTATTTATTTTATTAATCAGAAAAATATTTATAACAATAAATAAACAAATATGCTTTAAAGAGCATATTTTTCCAATAATTTGTTTGTGGGTTTTTCACATTAACAAGTGTTGTTCTTTATAACAATCTTTTTCTCTTTTGTATTGAATCTTTTTTTAATTTTTGTTTTGCCTGCTTAGTGTTTTAGCTATAAGAGGTTTTTTTAAATTGATAAAGATGGGTGCATTTTCTAATGGGGCCTTTCAAATGTGGTTCATTTTTCCTTTATTCTCCATATCTACTCCCTTTTGGATAATGCTCTGCCTTTTTTTTTTTGGTATTGTTTTTGTTACTCAACATAGAATTTAATGGGAAAAAGTTAAGAGAAAAAAAAAGTTGGATGGTTTCCCTTTTGAATACGTTTCTTGTTCCATATGTTTCAATCTCTGAAATTGTTGAATTAGCATTGGAATATGAAATATGGAAAACTGACCCTACTGCCCTTGTTTTTGGGTGCACATCATACTTAAAGAATTTCATATTTTTACATTTATTTATATGTTGTTTAACTTTAGTAAGTATGAACCTGCTTCAGCTTTGTGCTCTCAAAGACTGATGAATGGTACTAGGCTTAGATGTAACCAAAGTGAAGGTCATATTCTCGTGAAATTTTCATTTGAGATGCTTGAAATTGTTTGTTGCATTACCTTTTATGATTTCAAAATCTCTAGTACCCCATCTTTGGAAGCTCAACTGGAGCTCCTCTAATCCCGTCTGCCAGTCTTGGGTGGGCATCACTTGCACTCAGGATCGTACTCGTGTGCTTGCCCCCCGGCTCCTAGGAATTGGACTTGTGGGCCCTATCCCAAACAACACTCTTGGTAAACTAGATGCCCTTAAGATTCTCAGCTTTAAATCCAATGTACTAACTGGTGGTCTTCCTTCTGAAATAACCTCCCTTCCTTCTCTGCGCTACCTCTAACTACAACATAATAAGTTATCTGGAAATATTCCTACCGCCTTTCCCACTCGACTTACGGTATTGGATCTCTCAGTTAACTCCTTCACAGGGAACATTCCACAAAGCATACAAAATTTGACACAACTCACTGGATGAGCCTCAAGAGTAACAACCTTTCAGGACCGATACCTAATTTTGACATCCCTAAGCTAAGGCATCTGAATTTAAGCTACAACAGTCTTAATGGTTCAATCCCGTCATCCCTTCAAAAGTTTCCCAATTCCTCCTTTGTAGGTAACTCTCTCTTATGTGGTCCACCGCTAAAAGCTTGCTTCCCTGTTGCACCTTCTCCATCACCTACTTATTCTCCACCCCCATTCATTCCTCAAAAGCAAAGCTCGAAACAGAAACTTGGACTGGGAGCTATCATTGCCATTGCAGTAGGAGGGTCTGCTGTGCTACTTCTTGTAGCTCTAGTTATCTTATGTTACTGTTTGAAGAAAAAAAATTTAGGCAGCTGAATTATAATAAAATAATATAATAATAATAATAATAAAAAAAAAGAATTCATTAGTCAAGAAGGAGTTGGCATTTGTATTCTTATATGTGCATATATATATATATATATACATACCTACATACATACGTATTTATATTATAAATTAATAAATAATAAAATAAATGAAAGTGGCCAAGGCATTTGGGGGAGAGAGGTGAACGGTGCTGGAAGAGAGAGAAGGAAAGAAAGAAAAGAGAAAAGAAAAAGAGAGACGAAAAAGGGTGATAGGGAGAAAGAGCTGGAGCTCTGAAATTTTCTTTTTTTCCTTTGTTTGAAATTTTCTTCCTTTGTTCTCAAATTTCCTTGTAATATATTTCAAAAGTAATAAAATATGTAATTTCGTTTTCAATATGAGTGGCTAATTTTCTAAGATAAGATGAAATGTGAAGCTCTATGAATTTAATTATGGAATTAATATTCTTTTAAGTAAGGATCTTTATTTTTAATTAAATGTTTATAATTTTTATATTTCTCAGTTAATTTTATATTAATATATTTATTTATATCCACTTTAAAATTTATATGATATTCAGACATATTGTCGACAAACCAAAACGGCTCATTATGTACTTATCTACATATTAATCTATAAGTGGTTAATTAGAATAAGTTATAAAATAAATAAATTAGTTATATTAATATTATAATAAGAGAGAATATTATAACCATAATTTGAATATCAAGAGTGGATCTCATAACCTTAGCACTTTTTAAATTATTAATTTCATTTTCAGTAATTAATTTTTATTTAATATTTGACTACTAAATTTAAAATTTCATGTATTTCGACCTCGGACTCACTGGGTTATATTATAACAAACACTTTTGAGTTTTATTAAGTTTTTTGCGCCGTTGCCGGGGAATTTTTAAATTTGGTGTCATTTTATTATTTATCATATTTTTGTCTTTTTCATTTTTTTCAATTCCGCCATCATTGTTTTTGTTTTTCATTTAAAACTGCAGTTAGCCCCCTCTTTTCTCCTAAAATTAAAAAAATACCACAAAACTTTAAAAAAAATTTGACCCAAAAAACTTTGAACTGAATTGGACTTGAATTTATGGACTTATGACTTGAATTTGGACTTTTGGACTAAATGAACATGGATATGGACTTGGACTTTTAAATTTATACAATTTAATTTTCGCATTTTATTTTATTTTGTTAGCTGGTTCCACCGCCTAAATTGTCATTTAATTTTTAGTTATTTAATTTTCAATTATTTAATTTTTTGTTATTTAATTTTCTTTGCAATTTTTCTTTTTCGCATTTATTTTTATTTTATTGGCTGGTTCTACCGCCTGAATTGTCATTTAATTTTTAGTTATTTAATTCTCAGTTTATTTATTTCTTGTACATTAATTTGTGTAATTTTTATTCTACATTTATTTTTATATTTATTTTATGTTTTATTATGGCTGGTTCTATAATACCGCCTTTGTTATTTAATTTTAATTTTCAGTTTAATTATTTATAGCGTGTGTAATTTTTATTTTTTGTACATTTATATTTGTTGTACTTTTAATTTCTAGTTTTTTATTTTTATTTCGCATTTTTTTTTGTTATTCTTATACATTTGTATTACTTGTTTATTTAATTTCTGTTTGCTTTTATTTTATTGGTAATTTTCATTTTTTTTCTCATTTGCTTTTGTATTACATAATTTCACACACCCACATCAGCAACTTTGCATGATACGTTAGTCTCTGACAGATTAATTAGGAGATCACCTTCACCACCCTTAGACATGGCTAAAATAGAAATTGAAAATTTTTCAGAGCATGGAGACAACCAAGCCCTACAAAATCTTCTTGACCAGCTTAAGAAACTTAAAGATTTCATTCATCCTACTAGAATAGGATCACCATCATGTATAGTTTTTCCTCCTGATGCATCATGTTTTAATTTGAAACCTGATATTATTCAATTTCTACCTTTTTTTCATGGTTTTGAGTTTGAAAATCCATACCTGTATTTGAGAGAATTTGAAGTAATTTGTAGCACATGTACTGAACAAAATTGTAGCGTGAACATACTCAGGCTTAAGTTTTTCCCTTTTTCACTAAAGGATAAAGCTAAACTTGGCTATGAAATCTTAGGTCAGGATCCATCAGAACTTGGGATGAACTGCAAGCACAATTTTTGGAAAAAAATTTTCCACCATAGAAGAAGTTCTTTCAAAAGGCAAATCACCAATTTTACTCAAAAATCAAGAGAAACCTTTTACCAGTGATGGGATAGGTATAAGTGTTAAGTGCTAGAAGTGTGTATTTATAAAGGGTAAAATAATCATTTTACACTTTAAGTCTCACTAACATCTCTATTTTTATGTATAATCCTTTGTACTTTAACTATGTGTTTTGATTATAATTTAAGTATTTTATGTATTTCAGGGGCATTATATTCATTTTACGAAAAATGAGAGATCGAATAGTAAAACGGACAGTATTTTTTAACTCAGGACAGTCAAAAACCTTAGGAGGAGCATAAAAGAGTAAATGGTACTGTTCACGTATACGGTATGCTGATGTAGCATTGACCGATGATGTGGTAGTATAGTAGTGAGCCGCAAAATAGGTTTAAGTTACCTGCGACACACTGAATCACAGCTGCTGATGATGTGTTCCAAGCAATCAGAGCTTGCCACGTGGCGCAATCTAGAGTGTCGGAATTGTTTTCATCCGATGGCCATGATTTACTCGTTGTATCTATAAGAGGGGGGGCTTTCCCCCCTTATTTTGACATTGTTGAATCCATTTTTTAGCTCTATTTTCTGTAATTCCTTCTCTATCTTGTATTTTCTACGTATTTTAATAAATTTTCATTTTGCCCCTAGTAAAAAAATGAGTAATTAATTTAGTTTTAAGTTTGGGTTGAAGGTGAAGCCTCAATATGATCTATGAGCTTAATTTGGTAAGTTTATTTTCTCTTTCTTTAATTTATTTAAATTTTTCTGACTTACCGTTGATAGATAGTAATATTCTTGTCTAGATTATTACTAAATTTATTAGAGAAAAACTTTACACTAGTGTAAAGTTATTACTATTTGGCATGATAAACACTTTACACTAAATTTATTAGAGAAAAATTTTCCTCTAGTTTCTATGGTTTGTCTTGACTCAGTGTAGACAGAGAATTCATCTAGGTTAATTAGTGGACAGTCTTGCCGTATTGACGACAGTTGGATTATTGTCACATGGCATAACGTTTTCTTGATACCACATTTGACATTAGATTATTTCTCCTGGCACAATCATATTCATCAGAGTTAGGCTTATGAGGAGTGGAAATATCCCCTAATAAATTAATTGAAACTAAAAAGGAATATTAAGACCATGGTGAAATGTTGTGTGTGAATCCTAAGACTCAAGCATTTCATTATATTATTTAATCTCTAATTTATTATCGTCATTTTTAATTTAAATTTTAGGATAAAATATACTAAAACCTTCACCACAAGTCCAGTTAAAAATATATATATAATAAAATATATAATAATAATAACTCTACACAATTGAAATCCATCTACTTGTGGGATCGATATTCGCCACCATAAATCTATACTGCAATAGATTCATGCACTTGTTAGTTCAATAAAACTTGCACAATAATTTTTTAGCGCTGTTGTCGGGGAGGTAAGTCATTTTAATTTGTAAAGTTAATTTTCTTTATTGTGTAAATAACTTTTTGTGCAGTTGTTTTCTTGCAATTTTCTTTCCCTTATTAAAAAAAAGAAGAAGAAAGTGAATCCGCATTTTGAGGTAAGTATTTCTTTTCTTTTTCTCTTTTTTAAATTTTTGTAATTTTATTTTCATTTTATTTTTCTTTGTAATTTTTCGTTTATTTTGTTAATTTGGCCAGTTTAACCGCCAATTAATTTATTTTATTTTAAGTTAATTTATTTTATTTTACGATTTTTTTTTCTTTCTTTTTGTACTTTCATTGCACTTGAGTGTGTTTTCATAATAAGGTTGTAACATCGTGATAAGGTCAGCATCATAATTTCTCCTCTCTTTATTTTTAGTTTTGTTTTTGTACGTGTTCTTTGCATACATGGTCGAAGGTCACTGTCACATAATTTAGAACCCATAAACCTTGAAGTAGAAAAGACACTTCGTACACATAGACATATCGCATCACAAGTTGAAATTAAGGAAAAAATTGAAATGGATTTGCAATAACAACCTCAAGCACCATAGGAGAGGCCATTTAAGGACTACTTCAGTCACTCAACTAATTTGAGCACATCATGCATACGATACCCAAAGGTAGCTGTTAGGAGTTTTGAGTTAAAACCTAGTTTGTTAAATTGTCTCCCATCATTATATGGGATGAAAAATGAAGACCCATATAATCATTTGAATGATTTTTATGCTGTTTGTCAAACTTTTAAATATGAGAAATTTTCAGATGAAGTTGTTAAGCTTAGATTGTTCCCGTTTTCTTTAAAGGATAGAGCTCGTTCTTGGTTCAATACATTGCTTACTAATAGTTTTACATCATGGGAACAAATAGTTACTAAATTTTTAAATAAATACTTCCCAGTGCATAAAACCAATGTTATTCGTAGGGAAATCTCTGAGTTTACCCAGAGAGAAGACGAGCAATTTTTTAAAGTATGGGAGCGATTCAATGGGCTACTCTTGAAGTTTCTCCATCATGGGTACGAGAAATGGCAATGCTAATACTTTTTTTAGGAACTATTACCACATGTGCAAGAATGACTAAGAGCAACAAGTGGAGGAGAGCTAATGTCGAAAAGTGCATCAAAGATTTGGGATTTCTTCCAGCGCCAAGCGAATAATTCCCAACAACGAGACCGATCATTCAAGAATGTGAAAAAAGTCAAAGGAGTAAATAATGTCCATGTTGGCTAGTCAAGATCGAAAATAGGGGAAGTCAAAGAAATAATGAAGGACTTTCTCACCAAATAACATTATAAACGACTGCAAAACACCTGAGCCACATGCCTACAACCAATTTGACCAAGATTCATACCCAGATCAAGCCAATGCCATAAATGTGATGGTAAAGCAGTCAAATTACAACCCTTACTCCAATACTTAATCTTGGGTGGAGAGATCATCCTAACTTTTCTTGGTCTCAACGATTCAAGCAAAACAGAACTGCAGCTCCAATTCCACCAATGCAACCAGTTCCTCAGACTCCTCAAGTCTCTCAGCCACCATTCATACCGTACAATCACAATCAGAACTACTCAAAAGCCAAGCCATTGGAGGAGACATTCCAATATCTCAAAAATTGGACTCACTCCGCAATAGAACGACAAAATCAAACTGTTGACGAGCTGCGGAATCAGATGAGAGCTAGCTTCAACTCACAAACCCAATCGATCTCAAATCTTGAAAAGATGGTAGGTTAACTTACTTCATCATTTCAAAACTTGGCAATGACCATTGAAAATGGCAAATTCCTAAGACAGCTAGTGCCTAATCCTAAAGGAGTACATGAAGTAAGTACCAGTTCACCTCAGCAGCATGAAGAGATCAAAGCTGTCATGACCTTGCGAAAAGAAAATAAGTCGACAACAAAGTGGAGATGTCGATGACAAAAACAACTCAAGTTGTACCTGTAGATGCTGAGGACTCATCACCAAAGGAGAAAGAAGAAAGCAGCCCACGAGAATACGTCCTCAAAGCTCCATTCCCTCAGAGGTTAGTTAAAGCAAAGAAAGGAAATTTCATAGGTGAGATTTTTGAAATCTTTAAACAAGTAAGTGTTAACATTTCTTTGCTTGATGCTATAAAACAAGTGCCTTCTTATGCCAAGTTTCTTAAAGAACTTTCCACTAAAAAGAGAAATATTCACGTTCAAAAGAAGGCTTTTTTAACAGAAAACATTGGCTCTATACTCCAATACAAAATTCCTCTAAAATACAAAGACTAAGGCTCCCCCACTATCTCATGTAGTATAGGGAACCACACAATTGAGAATGCTTTGTTGGACTTAGGAGCTAGTGTAAATCTATTGCCTTACTCAGTATTTGTGAAACTTGGATTAGGAGAATTACACCCAACTTTAGTGGTGTTACAGTTTGCTGATTGGTCTATGAAAATACTTTACGGTATTGTGGAGGATGTGCTTATTCAGGTAGATAAGTTTTATTTTCTTGTTAATTTCATTGTGATTGAAACTCAACCGGTGCAGGATTCGAAGAAGCACATCCTCATTATCCTAGACCGACCTTTCTTGGCAACTGCCGATGCTCACATTCAATGTAGGATTAAAAATATGCAGTTGTCCTTTGGCAAAATGACTATAGAGCTGAATATCTTCAGCATTGCCAAACAACCCCATAATGCAGATGATGAAATTATTGATGTGGATCTAATAGAAGAATTAGTTGATTATACTTTTCTTTCTAACCTTAGTGATGACCTTTTACAAACATGTTTAACTCATTTTGGTTTGGATTTTGATATTGACAGATCAGTCAATGAGGTCAACGCCTTACTTGATTGAGCACTATTAATGGACACCAATAAATGGAAGTCAAGACTTGAACAACTAGCACCATCAGGGAAGACATTTAGCCCATCATCAGAATCACCACCAAAAATCGAGCTCAAACTGTTACCTAACACTTTGGAATATGCATTCTTGGGAGAAGAAAGCACTCTGCCAGTGATCATTTCATCATTCCTAAATGACAAACAAAAAGGTAAGTTGTTGGAAGTTTTAAGTGAGCATAAAGAAGCATTAGGATGGACCATAGCCGACATAAAAGGTATAAACCGAGTAGATTGCATGGATTACATTTGTTTTGATGAAAATGCTAAACCTACTAGGGAAATACAACGTCGGTTGAACCTTAACATGAAAGAAGTTGTTAGAACTGAAGTCCTTAAACTATTAGACCCATGTATCATTTACCCCATTTCGAATAGTTCATGGGTCAGTCCTATGCAAGTTGTCCCCAAAAAGTCAAGGGTTACAGTAATTACCAATGCTGATAATGAATTGATACCCACTAGAGTGACTACAGAGTGGCGTTATGCATTGATTATAGAAAGTTGAATTCTGTCACACGTGAAGACCATTTTCCTTTACCATTTATCAATTAAATGCTTAATAGATTAGCAGGTCATGAATTTTATTACTTTGTAGACGGCTACTCAAGATATTACCAGATTCCTATAGCACCAAAAGATCAAGAGAAAACCACTTTCACTTGCTCTTTTGTCACTTTTGTGTATAGGAGAATGCCATTTGGATTATGTAATGCACCTGCTACATTTCAACAATGCATATTAACCATTTTTTCTGATATGGTTGAACGTTTCCTTGAAGTCTTTATGAATGACTTTTTTATTTTTTGTGATTCATTCGATCAATGTTTACATTATCTAACACTAGTTTTGCAAATATGTATAGAGAAGAATTTAGTCTTAAATTTGGAGAAGTGCCATTTTATGGTAAAATAAGGTATTGTTCTCGGTCACATCATTTCGAACAAAGATATTGAGGTTGACAAAGCCAAGGTGGATCTCATTTCCAATCTTCCTCCACTTAAAACAGTCAGAGAAGTAAGATCTTTCCTTCGGCATGCTGGTTTTTATAGACATTTCTTTAAAGATTTTAGCAAAGTCTCTAGACCCTTATGTAATCTACTTGCTAAGAATGTACCTTTTGTTTTTAATGATTCATGTCTTGAGGCATTTGAAAAACTAAAGAATGTACCTTTTGTAATCTACTTGCTAAGAACTTACCTTTTGAGCTCATGTGTGATGCATCTGATTATGCAGTAGGAGCAGTATTAGAACAAAGAGTTGATTGAATTCCCCATGTCATTTACTATGCTAGTAGGACATTGAATGATGCACAGTTGAACTACTCAACCACTTAAAAAGAAATACTAGCAGTAGTGTTTGCATTAGAGAAATTTCGATCTTATTTTATTGGATGTAAAATAATTGTCTTCACAGATCATGCTGCTCTTAAATATCTTCTTACAAAGAAAGATGCAAAAGCTAGACTAATTCGTTGGGTGTTACTTTTGTAGGAATTTAACCTTGAGTTCAAAGATAAGAAAGGCACAGAAAATGTGGTGGCAGATAATCTTTCTTGCCTTACTTTTGACACTGTTCTAGAATCATTACCATTGAATGAATCATTTCTAGATGAACAATTGATGAGCGTGGAAGTACTACTATGGTATGCTGATATAGTTAACTATCTTGTTACAAGTTAACTTCCAAAGCATTGGACTCAACAGGACAAATCTAAATTTTTTTCTAAAATAGATAATTTCTTTTTAGATGACCCTTATCTGTTCAAGTATTATGCAGATCAAATTGTCAGACGATATGTCACAGAAAGTTAATTTCAAAACATCCTTTCATTTGCCAAGAACAAGCTTGTAGAAGCCATTTCAATGCCAAAAAGACGGTGCAAAAGTTTTACAATGTGGTTTTTATTGGCCAACTTTATTTCGAGATACTTATACTTTTTGCTCTTCATGTGATAGGTGTCAACGTATGGGAAGCATTACATGAAGAAATACGATACCACTAAAGCCAATTCTAGTGGTTGAGATTTTTGATGTATGGGGTATTGTGAAAATTTTAATATACTCGCAAGAGGACGAATTTATTGTAATATAGACGAGGAATAACGAGGTTGAACCCACACGGACTGTTAATTTTTAGGAAAGTAAAACTTAATCTAAGCTAATTATAACTCTACTCTAATTGAAATAAAAATATTTTGTTTAAAGAAATTAAAACTAAAGATGCAATTAAAATAAAAGCGAATAAATTGAAACAAGAATTCAAGAGATTAAAGCTACTAAGGTTTCAGAATCCACCACAGTTCAACTTAACATTTATCTAATTACCAATCAATTCCCAATTTTGGAGTGACAACTCGAAATCAATCAATGTCTACTCATAGATATAACAATTAAGTCCAATTAAAATTAATCTTATATACGTTCTTTTTCTACTTAATAGCATGATATTTAAGCATCCCATGTAAACAATATTGAATAACAAAGAGTCAATGTTTCCATAAGCACTCTATGTAAACAATTTAATGAAAGACACAAAATCAAAGATAATCACATATAAACTTTATAAATTCAAGCATATGTTTAGTCAAATGCTTATCCTAACAATCAATAATGCATGACAGAATTGGTGAAAAGATTTAACAATATTCAACCAAACATGTGAAATAAAAACCATAAACATTAAAGCACAAGTAGAGAATTAATTGAATAAAAAGTAATTTATTTTATGGAACAGGGCTTCATCCTTAACCCTAGTATAAAGATTTAGCTAGACATAGAGAGATTGAGAATTATAAAACTGGTAGAACCCATGGCTACATCTGCAGTTTCTTCTCTCGGCTTCCATCTTTGTCCGTTTCTCTCCTCTTGTCCGGTTGCGTCTGCCTCTCTCTCTCTTTCTGGCTACCCCGCTCCTCTTGCGTCCGTCTCCATTTCTTCAATTTGTTTGCTTTTATTATAATGTCCAAATTGACCACCGACCTTACAAATCCTAAAATCAACAGGCTTGGCTTTCTAAAGCTTGTTGGTCTTACAAGTGCTCTCCAATATCAAGCCATTAAATTGCTAATGCTTGTCATGTGCTGATCTTGTAAATTCGGCCAATTAATTTAATTTTTAATTTAGCCATAAGCCCACCAATAATAAATCCTAATAATCTTCAACTTCTCTCTAAATGGATTTCATTTAGCACAATTTATTCCAATCTCCAATGTATTACCCTGTTTAATAAAATAATTTAATTAACTAAAAATAATAAATAAAAATAACTAGCAATTATATAATTAAAGGTAAAATATGTAGATAAATTACGCCCATCAAATACCCCCAAACTTAGATTTTGCTAGTCCTCGAGCAAAAATAATAATTAAAAATAAAGATACAAAATAAATCTAACTGGACCACTTTCGCAGGTAATCACGATTGCATTTAGCGTATGCAACAAGCCTTTAAACCCCTAGGCAGCCCTAATGAACGAGTTATAGTCTCGTGAGGGTTTCCAGCGATGATACCCACAAACATCTTTAAGATTAACCTAAAGATAATAAATAAATACTAAAAACACTGACTCTCTTTTTTTTTTCAAGGCATTTGCATTCTCTTTTTCAATCAGATTAATAACAACAATCAAATAAAAATATAAGCATTATCTCCAGCCTAAAGAGATATCACATCCACATCAACCACTCACACGAATCAGTCAAGAAAACTCATACACAATGATCAATCATCAAAGCTACATTAATCAAGCCACTTTCAAGAATGAAATGTCAAACCCCAAAATCTCACAGGTTAGGAATAACACTTTCAAAAGAAAATAAACCCAATAAAAACAATCGCTCCAAAGAATCATAAATTGGGAGAAAATAATATCACTCACTCTCACCAAGATGAAAGAATAATGCCCACAACTTAGAAATAAAAATAATCTGATCTCAAGTTAAATGAATTACTAGTATCTTTCAGTCCATACCACCAACTTCTACTTCAGACTATAGTTCCCTAAAATCAAGAAAGACCTTTATTATGATGTAACGTAGGCTAGGGACATGGCTAACAAAGAAGGGATAATAGGAAAAATAAAATATATACTTGAGAAGAAATAGAGATTTTTTTTTCAAATAAAGTCAAGGTGCTATTCATATTGTTTTTCTTGCTTTTGTACTTTTCTTGTCTTTTTTTTTCAATCATGCACTTTTTTTTTCTTAGATTTTTTTCTTTTTTCCTTTTTTTTTCTTTGCTTCATTGCATCACTTTTATGAATAACATAATCATCTATATTTTTCTCAAACATGAATGGGTGATGGAAAACATAAAACAAAAGGTAATACTCCAAATTGGAATGGGATAAGATGATAAGTTAATAAAGAAAAAGATTTTTTTTATAGGTTCAAAATGGCTAACTATGGATATTTCACAATACGCATGGCTAGAAAAGGCTCAAACGGATCAAAAATAGCCTCTCTGTCATTTTTTAGAGCACTAAATAGTCTTCCATATCTACTAGTTTAATGGATTTCAGATGTAATAACACATGATTTTTTTAAATTTTTTTCCAATGGTTGACTCTAAAGAAAATTTGGAGATCATGTATAAAATAATAAACTGCTAAGCTATATAAATGAAAAATGGGCAAAAAGGGTTTCTCTCCAAGAAAAATAATAGGCTCAAAAACTCACTTGGAACTTATTGTGACATGTACATTCCGTCAAATAACTCAATCATTTTCACTCATCAAATCTCTCAATTCACACTTGTCAAAACAAAGTAGCAAACATGGTGTAACATAACTCAAAGCCAAAGATAATACGAATACTAAAATTTGAAAGTTATCATGTCATCTAATATCAAAAGATCACACCAAATGCCTTAAAAGTTTTAATTTTTTTGTTTTTTTAAATTTTATTGGAATAAGACACCTCACTCCCAAACCTTTTCTAAACATTGTCCTCAATGTTTCCTATTCTAAAGATGTGCATGTCAATGTGCAAAAAGATAAGGAAAACATAAATGCCAATAGTAAGAGAAATAAGTAGGAGAGATCGACCTGAACTGGCTATAAAATATGCTAGAGAGAAAAAAAATCTAAAGAAAATGTTAGAATAAATATAAATAATAAAATTAAAAACAAAATAAATAAAATCCTACTAAACTAACTAATTAATGTAAACAACAAATTAACTAGGATCAATAAGAATTTGGTGATAATCGAAGCAATTATAAAGAAAATAACATAAAATATGAATGGTGAAGTACTGTAGCATTTTATCGATAAAAGGACGATGATAGTGATACTCACTAATATTATGCTGCTTTGGTCTTATATGGTTTAAGCTTATCTGAGAGCTATCTAAAATGCTATAAAATTTTAACAAATTAAGCACGTCAGATCTTACCACCTTTTGCATGTTAAAATGTGACCTATGTTGCATTTCTTTAGGAAGTAGCTCCAACTGGAATTGTTTAATTTTCTCTTTAGGAGAAAGCGGATCAATCTTTTCCTTCCACTTAGTTAGATCCATGATAGGCGCAGAATCAAGTAATGCATTAACTTCTGAAATAGCACTATCAACATCAAAAGATAAACCAAAGTGAGTTAAGCATGTCTTTAATGGATCATCACAACGGTTAGAAATAAATGAATCATCTACAAGTGCTTTTATCATATCTAATTCAATAACTTCATCAACGTCTTGTGCCTGCTTGGGAACATTAAAAATATTCAATTCCATAGTCATGTTACCAAAAGATAATTGCATGCTTCCAGTCCTGCAACTAATATGAGCATCATCTATCGCCAAGAAAAGATGACCTAAAATAACAGGAGTGTGTTTTGTAGGATCCTGCACTAGTTGAGTATCAATAACAATAAAATCAACAGGATAATAAAATTTATCAATCTGTATCAACGCATGCTCTATAATACCACGAGGTATTTTCATTGACCTATCAGCAAGTTGCAAAACAATAGAAGTTGAATGTAATTGACTTAGCCCAAGTTGCTTATAAACAGAATATGGAAAAATATTAACACTAGCTCCTAGATCCAATAAAGCTTTATCAAATAATTGTGTCCCTATAACACATGAGATAGTAGGAGAACCTGGATCTTTAAATTTTGGTGGCATTTTACTTTGAAGTAAATTGCTAGTTTGTTCAGTTAGAAATGCCTTTTTAGTAACATGCAAATTTCTCTTTTTAGTGTATAAATCCTTCAAAAACTTTGCATATGAGGGAACGTGCTTAATTGCTTCAAGTAAAGGGTTATTTATACTTACCTGCTTGAAGATTTCTATAATCTCACTTGTTGAATTCCCTTTCTTCACCTTTACTAACCTTTGAGGAAAATGAGCCTTAAGAATAAAAGCTGGTGGCTACTTTCTTCTAGATCATTTGGTGATGAATCGTTTGATAGAACTGGATCTGAAGAAGCAGGCTTAGATGTCTTTCTTATTGGAACCTCCACATTGTTGTCAAATAATTTTCCTCTTCTCAAAGTCATAATAGATTTTGTCTCTTCATGCTGATAGCTTGAACTCGATCCAACTTCATGTACTCCTTTGGGATTAGGAACTGGTTGACTTGGGAATTTTCCTTTCTCTATGGTCGCTGCTATATTCTGAACTGATGAAGCTAGTTGTCTCATTATCCTCTCAAGGTTAGACATGGATTGTGCTTGAGAATTTTAGGTGGTCCTGACCTCATTTCTTAATTCTGCTATAGCATCCTCTGTAGATTTAGATAGCTTTTGGATTTCTTCTTCCCTTGGTTTAGGTTGTGAGAAGTTCTGATTAAATTGTCTAAAGCTAGGTTGAGGAACTTGAGCTGTTGTCTCATTCTATTGAAAACTTTGTGACCATGAAAAGTTGGGGTAATCTTTCCATCCTAGATTATAGGTGTTGGAATTGGGAATATAGGCAAGTTGTCTTTTTAGCATGTTAATGGAGTTAACTTGACCAGGGTAAGAATCGTGCTCAGACTGGTTATAAGCTTGTGGTGCAATAAGATTAACACCTGCAAATAAAGCAAACTGATGGGAAAGTTCTTCAACCATGGGTTTGACTTCTTTAATTTCAGAACTAGATTCACCATTGCAGACCTCATTCAATCCTCGCACTATTATACTATTCCTTGAAGATCGACTCCTCTGCTGGGAATTACCTCATTCTTATACTATTCATTCAATCCCAAATTTCTGTCGCAGTCTTGAACATAAGTTCACCTCCACTAGTGGCCATCAACCACTCTCGAATATGTAGCAATAATTCTTCTAGAAAATATTGGCACTGGTGCCATTTTTCAAACCCATGATGAGGACACTTTAAAAGTAAGCCATTAAATCTTTCCCATGCTTCAAAGAATTGTTCATCCTCTTTTTGTGTAAACTCTGATATCTCCCTGTGAATAGTATTAGTCTTGCAGACAGGAAAATGTTTATTCAAAAATTTCTCAACCATTCTCTCCTAAGATGTAATGCTATTAACTGGTAATGTGTTAAACCATGATCTAGCTCTATCTTTCAATGAGAATGGAAACAAAAGAAGCTTAACATCATCAACAGAAAAGTTCTCATATTTAAAAGTTTGGCACACAGCATCAAAATCATTCAAATGATTTTAGTGATCTTTATTATCTAACCTATAAAAAAATGGGAGATAATTAAGAACATTAGGCTTTATTTCAAAACTTCTAGTAGCAACATCTGGATATTGAATGCAAGAGGTGCTAAGATTAGGTAATCGACTAAAATAATCTTTAAAAGGTCTTTTTTGTGGTTCTCTAGCCATTTTATCTTCAATTATATTTTCCTTAATTTGATCAACTTTTTCTTTTAAAGCAACTCTCTTTCTCTGATGAAAAGTTCTCTCAATTTCACTATCTATTGGTTCTAAGTCATACAATAGAGATCTACGACCAAGCATGCAATCACACAAGAACAACTAAAATAAAATAAAATAAAATAAAAAATAAAAATAAAAGAACAATAAAGAGAAACTAACCTGATGAGCTGTTATAGAAACTAACTACGAGGGAGAGAATTAAAAAACTCAAACCTGTAACTTTTGTTTAATTTCTGTGATCGAAAACCTAAAATTATAAAAAGAAATAAATGATAAAATTAAATAACGGTGGAAAAAGAAACTAAAGAAATAATATGAAATAGCAAAAATAAAAAGTTATTATAATGAACCAACAATATTGATTCACGGAAACAAATGGCCAAAGAAAGTCAAACATAAAATAAGGAAACTAACGCATGCAACCAGAAAAGTAAAAAAAAAATTGTTATTTTTTTACTAAAATGAAAATAAATAAACCTAATTAATAACTAGAATAAAAATTAAATTAACCCAAATCAAACAAACTTTCCAATACAGTCCCCGGGAACAACGCCAAAAATTTATTGTGCAAATTTTAATGTACTCGCAAGCGCACATATCTATTGTAATATAGACGAGGAATAACGAGGTCAAACCCACAGGGACTGTTAATTTTTAGGAAAGTAAAACTTAATCTAAGCTAATTATAACTCTATCCTAATTGAAATAAAAAATATTTTGTTTAAAGAAATTAAAACTAAAGATGCAATTAAAATAAAAGCGAATAAATTGAAACAAGAATTCAAGAGATTAAAGCTACTAAGGTTTCATAATTCACCACAGTTCAACTTAACAATTATCTAATTACCAATCAATTCCCAATTTTGGAGTGACAACTCGAAATCAATCAATGTCTACTCATAGATATAACAATTAAGTCCAATTAAAATTAATCTTATATACGTTCTTTTTCTACTTAATAGCATGATATTTAAGCATCCCATGTAAACAATATTGAATAACAAAGAGTCAATGTTTCCATAAGCACTCTATGTAAACAATTTAATGAAAGACACAGAATCAAAGATAATCACATATAAACTTTATAAATTCAAGCATATGTTTAGTCAAATGCTTATCCTAACAATCAATAATGCATGACAGAATTGGTGAAAAGATTTAACAATATTCAACCAAACATGTGAAATAAAAATCATAAACATTAAAGCACAAGTAGGGAATTAATTGAATAAAAAATAATTTATTTTATTGAACAGGGCTTCATCCTTAACCATAGTATAAAGATTTAGTTAGAGATAGAGAGATTGAGAATTATAAAACCGGTAGAACCCATGGTTGTGTCTGCGGTTTCTTCTCTCTGCTTCTATCTTTGTCCGTTTCTCTCCTCTTGTCCGGCTGCGTCTGCCTCTCTCTCTCTCATTTTGGAGGCTCCCCTCCTCTTGCGTCCGTCTCCGTTTCTTCAATTTGTTTGCTTTTATTATAATGTCCAAATTGACCACCGACCTTGCAAATCCTAAAGCTAAAAGGCTTGGCTTTCTAAAGCTTGTTGGTCTTGCACGTGCTCTCCAATATCAAGCCATTTAATTGCTAATGCTTGTCACATGCTGATCTTGTAAATTCGGCCAATTAATGTAATTTGTAATTTAGCCATAAGCCCACCAATAATAAATCAAAATAATCTTCAACTTCTCTCCAATTGGATTTCTTTTAGCACAGTTTATTCCAATCTCCAATGTATTACCCTACTCAATAAAATAATTTAATTAACTAAAAATAATAAATAAAAATAACTAGCAATTATATAATTAAGGGTAAAATATGTTGATAAATTACGCCCATCATGGGGCATCGATTTCATGGGACTCTTTTCCCTTTCTTTTGGCCATCAATACATATTGGTTTCTGTTGACTGCGTATCGAAATGGATAGAAGCAATTCCATGTAGAACCAATGATCCCAAGGTGGTGATAGGATTTCTGAAAAGTAACATCATTTCGTGCTTTGGATTCCCTCGGGCAATAATTAGTGATTGAGGCACCCATTTTTGCAACAGACCATTCAAAGCTTTTTTGACAAAGTATTCCATTACACATAAAGTGACGACCACGTATCATCCGCAAACCAGTGGTCAAGTTGAGATCTCCAATCGAGAAATAAAGCACACATTAGAAAAGATGGTGAGACCAGACAGAAAAGATTGGTCATTGAGATTCGATGATGCATTATGGGCATATCGCATGGCCTTCAAGACCCCAATTGGGATTTCACCCTATAGGCTAGTGTTGTTAATTTTATGCAATAGGTTGTCAATGTGCAAGTATACATAACAAGTAATAAAGTGATAAGTATTGAGATAATCTCCACAGGGATTGATGTTATCAGACTTGCTAAGCAATTTATTCAGTACAATTTTTAAGACTTTAATAAAATTTAAATTAAATAAATGTTTTAATAATTTAATTAAATTAATTAAAGACTAAACCAAAAGATAATAAAAGAAAACAGACGTCTAACACAAGGAAATAATCAATGGCTAATAGGTAGTTGGGGATCTAAACTCACTTAATGATTATTGACTATTTTACAATTTACGTACAGTTGCTACAACATCGACTACAGCACTTGAGAGATTCCTAATGTATCCTCATTTGTCGCCTGTTGGATAGCTTATATCTATATGCTTCCTAACAGTGATCAATTGTTAAGCCAACATCTAGACATAGCATTATACGCTCTTAGAATCTATTAACCCTATAAGGTGAATCGCTATGTCTAGTTCTTCACTAATTCTAGATCAAGCATGGCCCTATTCAAGTTGATAATAAATCAACTAAGGAAACCAATCTAAAACTTGGTATTGCTTTGATTCTTTCCACTAAATAGTCCTTTTTGGGGATCTAACTTAGCTTGTATCCCTAAATGGGTGATCAGCTAAAATCGAGCATCGTGCATACTGGGCCATCAAGAATTCAACTTTGACATGCAACAAGCTAGCTCAAAAAGAAGATTACAGCTGGCAAAACTTGAGAAAATTCGCAATGATGCGTAAAAAAATGCCAAGATCTGTAAGCAGCGAATGAAAGTCTTTCATGATAGGCAAATTATGAGAAAATCTTTTACCCTAGGTCAGAAAGTGCTTTTATTCATTGCTCGCTTGCATCTATTCCCAAGTAAGTTACGCTCTCGATGGTCTGGCCTTTTTATTGTTCACACTGTATTTTCACATAGAGCAATTGAAATTAAGGATCCAAAGAATGGTGCCACTTTTAAAGTAAATGGTCAAAGATTAAAGCCATATCTTGAGTACCAACCACATTAAGATGACATCAAAATAGATTTGAGTGACCCACTAAATTTCAACTGAGATTTTTCCATTTCTTTTCGGTGATTTAACTTTTTGCCATTTCGTTTTACTATTCTTTTGATGATCGAAATTATTTGTTTTCGCATAAGAGTGTTTGCTTAACCATTATGTTTTCTTTTATCACTCTTAATCATGCGTTCCTTAATTAAACATATCCTCTTGAATTGTCCTAGAGAACTTCTACGTGTACAATCTCATCTCAGAGGCTTGATACGACGTTGTAACATCATATTTGGGATATACGACCACTAGAGTTAGTATCCCATGTTGAGGATTTAGAAAGGCAACTCAGAGAAATTGGGGGAGGTATATATGAAATCCAATTAGAACTTGAGCTAAATTCAATAAGAGGAGGATTGTGAGTAAGTATTTGATTATGCTCTTTTTTTTTACATTGTGTGTTTTCATTTTACTTTGTTTGCTTTCACTTTCTACTTGATTTTACAGAATTGATTTTCTTTGTGTGCTTTAATTTGTTACCCCGGTTAAGTGGTGGATAAAGGTACTTCGTGATAAATAAATTCGGTTACTTCAGTTTTCCATAGCTGATATTCTGAGGTAAAGGTATGGATAGAAACACAATTCTTACAAAGCTTTACAAACGATTTCCTTCACTCCCTCAGAATGCTTTCCTTACAATCTATTAAGCTCAGTCCAAATGCATACAATTTCTTATGAGGAATAACGTCACTGCTGACATCCGTTGGTTAATCGAAGCCAAAGTACAATTGGCAGGTGAGTTACCTCTCAAATTCATTGCCTACATGCATGGTTGTGGTAAAGGAAACTATTTAAGAAAACGAAGAGCTCAACGGCTTCCAGTTTCTTGTCATAAGTGTGCTAGAATGAAATGCGATAAAAATCCATGTACTTCTTTAGGAATGATGTCTGATAACAGGGAAGACAAGATTCAATTCATTAGGGATGGCTCGAATAAAGAGTCATTGGATGATATCCTTTTGTCTCTTGAAACGCATCCCAGTGGGTAGTTATAGAGAGTAATTCTCCATTTATGGCCATTATTTCATAAAGAACATGCACGATATAGTCTCGGGAATCTGACTATAAACTACCCTATTTGCCAGTTTATAAAAAAACTGGATGGGAAGCCTATTTCAAACCATAAAGGGCATTCAAGCCGTCTCTAGATGTAAAACCAGAGGAAGATATGAGCCACAGTCACGACTACCTATAAATATCCTTTTATTTCATTGTTGTTTTATCATTTGCATTATTGCCTTTAATATTGTGATTTTATCATTGTTTGCTTTTTCTTTTTACTATTTTTTTTTACTCTCGAGCCATGTGCTTTTTGCGTCGTTTGACAAAGACACGCTACCTTATATACAGCTGTGAATCATTATCACCACGATCCTTAAATACGAATTTTTTTTAAGCACTCATAAATTATTTTTGAGAAGTATTCCAATGGCGGCTACTTCCATTAAACAATTCAAGAACATTTGTGTGCTCTCTGGGTTTAACTTTGGTAAATACAAAGAGGTCATTGAAGCAGCCATAGATATTGGTTCGATCATAGCAGAGAGAAAACTACACCTGATATATGAAGGAGGTGACCGAGGGTTATCAAAGCTTGTCTTAGAAGCTGTTTATATCAGAGAGAGCCAAGTGTTAGATCATCCCAAGAGCCCTAAAACCTGTAGGATGTTTGTCCGACTCACCAATTGGAGAAGAGTTAGTCATCTCAAGTAAGCAAGAGAGAATAACTGAAATGCTAAATCATGTTGATGCTTTTATTTTCTAACTAGGAGATCTTGCAACTCTAGAGGCACTAATTACATTAGCATCTTGGGCTCATCTAAACATTCATCAAAAACCTATCGGTTTGTTAAATGTCAATAACTTTTATGTTGGCTTTATTGCATTTCTTAACCATGCAATAAAAAATCATTTCATTCCTTTCCGAACAAAAAAAATATTTATTTGTGCTCCTAATCCAGATCCCAAGACCTTTGCGTTGGAGTGGCCAACTAATGATGGTAGCAGTAGCCGCAGTAAGAAGTGCAATTAAGATTTAACTCTCTGTTTGTAAATATTTTCTTTGGTACTATGTTGCGGCACCCAGATGATATCTTCTAAACCCTACTTCTTTCCTTTAAAATATTGAGGACAATGTCTCATTTTGGTTGGGGGGAGGAAATAGTTGACAGCTGTGGAATAATTAATAGTAGTGTTGTCATATTTTTACTAACCTTTTCTAAACTTGCTGAGTTAGAAGATGGAAGAATATGGAGTTTAGTTACTCTCGAAACGCATCTTCTTAGTCTTGGAGTTCAATTTAAACAAAAATAAAAAAGGCATTTTTGGTTTGACATTTTTTTGTTTTTTGGATGACATGATGACTTTCAAATTTTAGTATTTGTATTATTTTTTGCCGTAGGTAATGTTACACCATGTTCGCTACTCTGCACACTAATGTTGGAGAGATTTGACGGGTGAAATTAATTTAGTTACTTGAAGGAATGCACATGTACCTTATATACATCATTTCGAGCAAAGGTATTAAGGTTGACAAAGACAATGTAGATCTCATTTCCAATCTTCCTCCACCTAAAACAGTCAAAGAAGTAAGATCTTTCCTTGGGCATGTTGGGTTTTATAGACGTTTCATTAATATTTTAGCAAAGACTGTAAACCCTTTTATACAATCTACTTGCTAAGGATGTAGCTTTTGTCTTTGATGATTAATGTCTTGAGGCATTTGAAAAACTAAAGCGGTTATTGACATCATCACCCATCATTCAGCCCCCAAACTGGAACTTTCCTTTTGAGCTCATGTCCGATGCATCTGATTATGCAGTAGGAGCAGCATTAGGACAAAGAGTTGATCAAATTCCCCACGTCATTTTCTATGCTAGCATGACATTGAATGATGGACAATTGAACTACTTAACCACTAAAAAAGAAATGCTGGCAGTAGTGTTTGCATTATAAGAAATTTCGATGTTATCTTATTGGATGTGAAATAATTGTGTTCACAGATCATGTTGCTCTTAAATATCTTCTTACAAAGAAAGATGCAAAAGCTAGACTAATTCATTGGATGTTACTTTTGCAGGAATTTGACCTTATGTTCAAAGATAAGAAAGGCACAAAAAATATTACGGCAGATCATCTCTCTCGTCTCAATTTTGACACAATTACCGAACCAATACATTTGAATGAATCATTTCTAGGTGAATAATTAATGAGTGTAGAAGTACTACCATGGTATGCTGATATAGTTAATTATCATGTTACAGGTCAACTTCCAGAGCATTGGACTAAGTAGGACAAAACCAAATTTTTTTGTGAAAATAAAGAATTTCTTTTAGGATGACCCTTATCTGTTCACGTATTGTCCAAAACAAATTGTCAGACGATGTGTCCCAAAAAGTGAATTTCAAAACATCATTTCATTCTGCCATGAACAAGCTTGTGGAGGTCATTTTAGTGTCAAGAAAACAGCTACTAAAGTTTTACAATGTGGTTTCTATTGGCCAACTTTATTTTGAGATGCTTACACTTTTTGTTCTTTATGTCACAAATGCCAGCGTATGGGAAGCATTACACGAAGGAATATGATGCCATTAAATCTTATTCTGGCAATCAAAATTTTTTATGTGTGGGGCATCGATTTCATGGGACCTTTTCCTCGTTCTTTTGGTCATTAGTACATATTGGTTGCTGTTGATTACGTATTTAAGTGGGTAGAAGCCATTCTGGATCATAAGGTAGTGAAAGGGTTTTTAAAAAGCCACATTGTTTCACGTTTTGGATTCCCAATAGCAATAACTAGTGATCGTGGTACCCAATTGATAACTCTATAAAATGAAAGTTATCATGGCATATTTAGGCCTAAATTAGTATTACTCAAAGAGTAAATAACAACTTTTATCTATTTTTAGTTGCATTATATGCATGAGCATCCATTTAGATTTAGTTTAATAAATTAAGGTGTTGAAGGTCATTTTGTGCTTTGATATTGTGGATTATTGTAGATAACCAAAAAGCTTAGGTTATAGAGATGGTTACTGCAACAAAAAAGCCACAGAGAATGACAAAGAGCTTATTTGCAGAAGAAATAAACCAAGTCTGAAGCTGAGAAGATGTTATAGAAATTATTGTAGCATAAATTGTTGTAGCAACCCTAAAGCACATGAAGACAAGACAGATACGACTGCATGCAGATTAAACAGCAAAATTTTCTTTATCCGATTATTTTCTTATCATTAATTTGTGAAAAACAAATATAGGGCAGACGTGGCACGCAACAAAAAGAAAGGAAAAATCTTCATTGATTGATAAAAGAAAGGATTGTATATTACCAGAATCCTAAGGATTATAGAAGATCTCCTTGCCTTTTTAAGAAACCCTAATTCCATGATTATAAAAGAGCAAGTTTTTAGGAAAAGAAAAGGGAGAGCCGTCACACAATAAAATATAATAAAATAAAATAAAAACAAAGAGATTTGAGGGCTGTAACAGAAGATTTCAATGGAGAAGAATGAAGGATCGCAAAACAACAAAAGGGAGAAGTCTTCATATTTGCGGAGCCCTATCTCTATCTTTCATTCGTTTATTTTTATTTTTCTTTGGGATGTATTTGATGGCTAGAACTAATATTATTGCTGTTTCAACATTAATCATAAACTAAATTTTAATGTAGTTGGGTTTTAAACAAGCTTGATGATTGATTGACTTATATTATCATTGCTATGTGTCTGCTGTAGTATTTTGTTTTGATTATGCTTAATTTAGTTCCTTATTTCGACTGATCATCCATTTAGTGGATACAAGCTAAGAGAAATCTTCAAAAAGGACTACTTAGTGGAACAAATCAAACAATACATGATTTTAGATCGGGTTTCCTTAGTTGATTTATTATCAAATTGAATAGGGCAGTGAAAAACTAGACATATAGATTCACCTTGTAGGGTTAATAGATTCTAGAGTGTATAATGATATGTCTAATGTTGGCTTAACAACTGTTCACTGTTAGGTTGCACATAGATATAAGATATCCAACGGGCGACAGTTAAAGATGCATTAGGATTCTGCCGAGTGCTGTAGTCGATGCTGTAGCAATTGAATCAGAATTTTTTAAACAAGTCTATGATCATTAAGTGAGTTTAGACACCCAACTACCCATTAGCCATTGATTATTTCCTTGTGTTAGACATTTGTTTTCTTTTATTATCTTTTTGTTTAGTCTTTAATTAGTTTTATTGAATTCTTGAATCATTTATTTAATTTAAATTTTATTAAAGTCTTAAAAATTACATTGAATAAATTGTTGTAACAAGTCTGATAACATCAATCCCTATGGAGATGATTTCAATACTCGTCACTTTATTACTTGTTATGTACACTTGCACACTAACACCTATTGCATAAAATCAAGCGCCGTTTCCGGGGATTGATTTCTTATTGTGTCTTGTGAACTCAATTTTATTTGGTGCCAACTTTAGTTTCTTTTAATTTGTTTGTTTGTTGTGTTGACAGAATTACTCTAGCAGTTCTTGCATGCACAAGTACAAACCTATTGAATTTCAGCTTGATCCAAAAATTGAAAGAACTGCAAAGAGGCTGAGAAGAGAACATAGAGGTATAAGAATTGTTGAAAACACGGCTGGTATCTAGAATATGGGAGATAATCTAATCAATGTTCAAAGAGTTGAAGAAGGATCAATTGGGCAGAATGGTTATGGGCAACCAGAAAATAACAACATCATCGTTATGGCTAATGATAGAGACCGAGCTATCAGAGATTATGCAATGTTGACCCCTCAAACCATATATTCGGGAATAGTCAGACTTGAAGTTTAAGCCGATCACTTCGAGCTCAAACCCGTGATGTTTTAGATGCTGCAAACTGTGAGACAATTCAATGGACTGCAATTAGAAGATCCTCATCTTCACCTTAAATTATTTTTGGAAGTGAGTGATGCTTTCAAGATTGCTGGAGCATCACAAGACGCATTGAGGTTAAAACTCTTTTCATTTTCTTTAAGTGATAGAGCAAAAGAATGGTTGAATTCTATACCACCTGATTTCATCGCTACATGGAATGACTTGGCTGATAAGTTTCTAATGAAGTACTTCCCACCCACCAAGAATGCAAAATTGAGGAATGAGATCACATCTTTCCACCCAATTGAATATGAAAGCTTATATGATGCATAGGAAAAATTCAAAGAGTTGCTTCAGAAATGCCCTCATCATGGTATTCCTTGCTGCATACCATGGTCTAAACCCAATCACTAGATTGATGGTAGATGCTTCAATAAATGGAGCTTTGATAGCTAAGTCTTACAATGAGGCTTATGATATTTTAGAAAGGATAGCCAACAACAGTTATCAGTGGCCATCTACCAGACACGCTGCAGCAAAAGGACCAGCAGGAGTTCACAATGTTGATGCCTTGACAGCATTATCCGCCCAAGTAACCTCATTGTCAAATATGGTGAAGGCTATATCCACTACTCCAGCAATTGTCAGCAAAGTTATTGAAGTATCATGTGTTTATTGTGGAGAAGGGCATTTGTTTGATCATTGTCCAAGAAATCTTGCTTCAATCAACTATTTGGGCAACTACAACAATTAGAACCAGAGCAATCCGTACTCAAATACATACAATACTGGATAGAGGCAGCACCCAAACTTCTCATGGGGTAATCAGCATTAGAATCAGCATACTGCAGCATCTAGTAATAGACTTGTACCACCACCTAGATTTCAGCAGCCAAACAAAAGGAAAACCAGCACCAGTAATGATCAACTCAGCCACCTTGAAGCTTTGATTAAGGAATGCATAGTGAAGAATGAAGTAGTTGTCCAAAGTCAAGCCGTATCCTTGGTGTACCAAAAAGAAAAGTTGAGCCCACTTCAATCTAAGAATAAATTCAAGATAAAAAGAAGTCTGTACAACCTGCTGCAGCTCAGTAGTCGGTACAACCTGCTGCAGCTCAGCAATACATGGCAAAAAGAAGAACTCTGTACAACCTGCTGCAGCTCAGTAGTTCAAGTACCCACCACCCTTTCCTCAAAGGTTCCAAAACAGAAACAAGAAAAGCAGTTCAACAAATTTCTAAGGGTACTGAAGTAGTTGCACATTAACATCCCTTTTGTTGAAGCTCTAGAGCAAATGTCGAATTATGTGAAGTTCTTAAAGGATGTCTTAACAAAGAAAAGAAGGTTGGGGGTATTTGATACAGTTGTTCTAACACAAGAAAGCAGCCAGAGGCTTCATAACAAGATGCCTCAAGAACTTAAGGATCCAATAAGCTTTACAATTCTATGTTCAATAGGCAACAGATATAGTGGTAAAGCACTTTGTGATTTGGGAGGCAGCATCAATCTCATACCATATTTTGTGTTCAAGAAGTTGGGAGTTGGAGAAGCCAAACCAACAACAGTCACTTTACAACTGGCTGATGGATCTCATGTTTATCTAGAAGGCAAGATTAAAGATGTACTATTAAAAGTGGATTAGTTTATTTTTCTAGTGGACTTTATAGTACTAGACTTTAAAGCAGACAAAGAAGTGCCTCTCATTTTAGGTAGACCTTTTTTTGTCACGGGTAGGACTTTGATTGATGTAGAAAAGGGGAACTAACAATGAGGGTTAACGATCAGAAAGTAACATTCAATGTACTAGAGCCCATAAAGAGTCCTGATGCAATTAAAAATTGTAATTTTGTCAGTGTTGTGGATGTTGCAGTAGCAGAGAAATTAGACAGTTGCTGCAACAAGGGAGAAATCAAAGCAGTAACATTTAAAGAACTTGAGGAATTTAATGTTAATGGGCATAGAGTGAAGCACTACATTGGAGCTGCTATGAACAATACAAGGGAGGATTTGTTCTTAAAGGATCCAGTTTGAGCAATCAAGGAAGGTCAGGCGGAAGGACCTAAAACTAAGCGCTGATTGGGAGGTAAACCAATGAGGGAAGTGATTTTAAAGCATTTTAGTTTAATTTTAGTTGTTTATTTATTTTCTTAATTTACGTAACTAATTTTCATGTTATTTTTTCTATTATTTTTATGTTCATTACATTATCATAAATAAGAAATTGAGAGTGGAAAATTTAAATGCGAGACTTGAATAGGGAGGAAATTGGACAATGTCAATTGGGAGAAAATGCTGTAGCATCGCTTGCAGCGCCAACAGAGGAAGAGCCAAAGAGAACAAAGTCAAATCTCCCCAAATCTAAAGAAGTTGTTGGGACTTCACCAATCAATCCAAGCAAAGCTACAAAGAAAAAGATAGCAGCTCAACCAGGTTCACAAGAAAAGAGCTTAAGAAGTGGAACTAAGAAGATGTGAACCCGTAGAACTAATGCTGTAGCAACGTCTTCAACATCAGGGGAGTCTCCTTTGCCTGTTCAAGTTTATTATGCATTTTTTAAAGCGTTTCTTTTTATTTTGTGTTAACTGTTTTGGCATGTTTTTAAGTTTATCAACTATTTACATAAGCATCTTTTATTTTTTTTTATGATTGTGTGCATGTGAGGACATAGCACCTCTCAAGTTTTGGGCGTTGTGTTATTTTGTTTTATTTTTATGCTGAATGAGTTTTATTTTGTGGAAAAAAAATCAGTTTTATGAATGTGTGTGATTGAGTGTGTAGCTCTGCCTATCTAGTATTTGTTTTTTATTTAGGAAACCCAATGAATATGATTGGTGTGATGAGATATAGGATGAGTTAACCTCAAGTAGAGACAGCTTATGGATAAAGGTTGAAATTTTGTCTTGATTTAGTCTTTGATTTAGTTTTGTGAGTATGCTGTAGCAAACCAGGTTGAGCAGAAAATATTTAAAGAAAAAAAAACAATGGATATAAATAACTCAAGTTTGGGGGAAATTGGGAAAATTTTTCAAAAATTATCACAAACTATGCTAAAAATATAATAAACTCTGCTCCAATGACTTAGTTGCTGAGTAACTAGGGCTGAGTATGTACCCCATATGTAGACTTGAGTAAAAAAGCAGCCAAAGTCATAAGCATTGCTGCTGCAACTTAAATGGAAGAAAAAGTCCTCTGTCTTAGAAACTAAGTAACCAAGTTCGTGCATGAACCCCATGTTCAGCCATAAGTCAAAGGTGTCTAAAGATAAGACCATGAATGTAGCATCTTCGATGCACTGCTGCAACAACTCTGATTTGTGCATTGATCAAGTAATTGGGTGTTAGCAGTACCCCTGTTAGGCATTCACATGAACAATTTATGACACACTGAAGGGTTCGTTTGAAAAAAAAAATGTTATTAAGTAATGATTGCTATAGCACAGTTTGTAAATCCTTATGTCTTCTATTCCCTAATAAATGAATATGTTTTTATTGTTTTATTTCTTAGATATATCTGATACTTGAGTCCCGCTGCAACAACTCTACATTTGATCAAAGTACACAACACACTCTGAACAGAACAAAACTTAAGTCTAGAACTGGAGCTGCTGTTAGAAATCTTGCATGTTTAAGAATGATATATGAGGGTTGAAGAATCAAAGCAATCTAGATAATAGAGCTAAGTTGTCTTATTGCATGATTATGTGTGTGTTGAAGTATTAGTGTTGTTGTCATTACTTGAGGACAAGTAGTGGTTTAAATTTAGGAGTGTGATAACTCTAAGAAATTAGAGTTATCGTGGCACATTTTGGCCTAAATTAGCATTACTAAGAGAGTAAATGACAACTTTTATCTTATTTTTAGTTGCATTATATGCATGAGCATCCATTTAGATTTAGTTTAATAAATTAAGTTGTTGAAGGTCATTTTATTCTTTGATTTTGTGCATTATTGTAGGTAACCAAAAAGCTTAGGTTATGGAAATGGTTGCTGCAACAACAGAGCCTCAGAGAATGACAAACAACTTATTTGCAGAAGAAATAAACCAAATCTGAAGCAGAGAAGATGTTGTAGAAATTACTGTAGCATAAATTGCTGCAGTAGCCCTGGAGCACTCGAAGACAGGACAGATATGACTGCATACGGATTAAACAGTCAAATTTTCCGCAGTTGATTATTTTATTGTCATTAATTTGTGAAAACAAATATAGGGCAGATGAGGCATATAGCAAAAAGAAAGGAAAATATCTTCATTGATTGATAAAAGATAAGATTGTATATTACTATAATCTTAAGGATTGTAGAAGATCTCCTTGCCTTTTTAGGAAACCCTTATTCCATGATTATAAAAGAGAAAGTTTTTAAGAAAAGAAAAAGGGAGAGCCGTCACACAATAAAATAAAATAAAAACAAAGAGATTTGAGGGCTGCAAAAGAAGATTTCAGTGGAGAAGAAGGAAAGATCACAAAACAAGAAAGGGGAGAAGTCTTCATCTTTACGGAACTCTATCTTTATCTTTCATTCATTTATTTGTATTTTTCTTTTGGATGTATTTGATGGCTAGAACTAATATTATTGCTGTTTTAACGTTAATCATGAACTAAATTTTAATGTAGTTGGGTTTTAAACAAGGTTGATGATTGATTGACTTATATTATCGTTGCTCTGTGTCTGCTGCAACATTTTGTTTTGATTATGCTTAATTTAATTTCCTATTTCGGCTGATCACCCATTTCGTGTATACAAGCTAAGAGAGATCTTCAAAAAGGACTACTTAGTGGAACAAATCAAAACAATACATGGTTTTAGATCGGGTTTCCTTAGTTGATTTATTATCAACTTGAATAGGGCCATGCCTGATCTAGGATTGGTGACTAGACATAGGGATTCACCTTGTAGGGTTAATAAATTCTAGAGCGTATAATGATATGTCTAATGTTGGCTTAACAATTGATCACTATTGGGTTGCATATATATATAAGATATCCAACAGGCAACAGCTGAAGATGCATTAGGATTCTGCCCAGTGCTGTAGTCGATGCTGTAGCAACTGAACTAGAACTTGTTAAACAAGTAGATGATCATTAAGTGAGTTTAGACACCCAACTACCTATTAGCCATTAATTATTTCCTTGTGTTAGACATTTGTTTTCTTTTATTATCTTTTAATGATTTAATTTAAATTTTATTAAAGTCTTAAAAATTGTACTGAATAAATTGTTGTAGCAAGTTTGATAACATCAATCTTTGTGGAGACGATCTCAATACTCATCACTTTATTACTTGTTGTGTAAACTTATGCACTGACACCTATTGCATAAAATCAACAACACCACTCTTGTAACAAATCATCCAAAACTCTTTTGGCAAAGTATTCCATCACTCACAAAGTGGCTACCCCATATCATTCACAAACCAGTGGCCAAGTCAAGATTTCCAATAGGGAAATAAAGCACATATTAGAAAAGACAGTGAGATCAGATAGAAAAGATTGGTCATTGAGACTTGATGATACATTATGGACATATCGAACGTCCTTTAAGACCCCGATTGGGATGTCACCCTATAGGCTAGTGTATGGAAAAGCTTGTCACCTACCTGTGGAACTCGAGCATCGTGCATACTGGGCCATCAAGAAATTCAACTTTGACATGAAACAAGCTAGCTCAGAAAGAAGATTATAGCTAGCAGAACTTGAGGAAATTCGCAATGATGCATGCAAAAATGCCAAGATTTATAAGAAACGAATGAAAGTCTTTCTTGACAAGCAAATTATGAGAAAATCTTTTATCCCAGGTCAAAAAGTGCTTTTATTCAATTCTCGTTTGCATATATTCCTAGGTAAGTTACACTCTCAATGATCTGACCCTTTTATTGTTCACACTATTTTTCCACATGGAGCAATTGAAATTAAGGATCCAAAGAATGGTGTCACTTCTAAAGTTAATGGTCAAAGAATAAAGTCAGATCTATAGTACCAACCACATGAAGAAGACACCAAAATAGATTTGAGTGACGCACCAAATTTGAACTGAGATTTGTTTTTCATTTTCTTTCAGTGATTTAACTTTGTGTCATTTCTTTTTACTATTTTTTTGCTGATCGAAATTATTTGTTTTCGCATAAGTGTGTTTGCTTAACCATTATGTTTTCTTTTACCACTTTTAATCGTGCATGCCTCATTTAGATAGATGCTCTTGAACCATCTTGGAGAACTTCTACTTTTAAAATCTCATCTCAGAGGGCTAATACGATTTTGTAAAACACATCCTGTTTGGGGTGTACGACCACCAGAGTTAGTACCCCATGTTAAGGATTTAAAAAGGCAACTCAGAGAAATTGATGAAGGTATATATGAAATCTAATTGGAACTTGAGATAAATTCAATAAGAGGACGATTTGAGAAAGTATTTGATTATACTCATTTTTTTTTACATTATGTTTTTATTTTTTTTTTTCGCTTTCACGTTTTGCAGATTTGATTTTCTTTTAGTATACTTTAATTTGTGACCCCGGTTAGGTGGCGGATAACAATACTCTATGACAATCAAAGTCGGTTACTTCAGTTTCCCATAATAACTGATATTATGAAGTGAAGGTATGGATAAAAACACAATTTTAGCAAAGCTTCACAAACGATTTCCTTCAATTCCTCAAAATGCACTCCTTACAATATATAAAGCTCAGTCCGAATACATGCGGTTACTTATGAGAAATAACATCCCTGCTAACATTTGTTGGTTAATTGAAACAAAATTTATTGCATACATGCCTGGTTGCGGTAAAGGAAACTACTCAAGAAAACGAAGAGCTCGATGGCTTCATGTTGCTTGTCATAAATGTGCCATAATGGAATGCGATAAAAATCCATGTACTTCTTTAGGATTGGTTTCTAACAACAGTGAAGATAAGATTCAATTCATTCAAAAATGGCTTGAATAAAGAGTCATTGGAATATATCCTTTTGTCTCTTGAAACTCATCCTAGTGGATACATACAGAGAGCAATTCTCCAGTTATGGCTATTATTCCAGAAAGAGCGTGCACGATATAGTCTTAGGAATCTGACTATAAATGACCATGCTTTCCAATTTATAAGAAAACTGGATGTGAGGCCTATCCTCGACCCATAGAGAGCGTTTAAGCCATTTCTGGACGTAAAACCAGAGGAAGATATGAGCCATAGTCACAACTACCTATAAATATCCTTTTATTTCACTGTTGATTTATCATTTGCATTATTGCATTTAATATTGTGATTTTATCATTATTTGCTTTTTCTTTTTACTATTTACTTTTTTGACTCTTGAGCTATATGCTTTACGCATCATTTAACAAAGACACGCTACCTCATATACAGCTGTGAATTATTGTCACCAAGATCCTTAAATATGAATTTTTTTAAAGCACTCACAAATTATTTTTAAAAAGTGTTCCAATGGCAGCTACTTCCAGTAAACAATTCAAGAACATTTGTGTGTTCTCTGGGTTTAACTTTGGTAAATACAAAGAGTTCGTTGAGACAATCTGTCGTTAATTTTATGTAATAGGAGTCAGTGTGCAAGCGTACACAATAAGTAATAAAGTGTTAAGAATTGTGATCGTCTCAACAGGGATTGATGTTATCAATCTATTCGGTACAATTTTTTTAATACTCTAATTAAATTAAATTAAAATCAATAAGAATCTAATAAAACTAATTGAACAATAAACTAAAAAATAATAAAGTAAAATATACGTCAAAAACAAGAAAATAATCAATGGCTAATAGGTAGTTGGATATCTAAACTCACTTAATGACTATTTTGCAATTTACATACAGTTGCTACAGTATCAACTACAGCACTGGGCAGATTCCTCATGTATCATCATCTGTCACTTGTTGGATATCTTATATCTATATGCATCCTAACAGTGATCAATTATTAAGCCAACATCTAAATATAGCATTATATGCTCTTAAAATCTATTAACCCTACAAAGTGAATCCCTATCCCTAGTTCTTTACTAATTTTAGATCAAGCATAGTCTTATTCAAGTTGATAATAAATCAATTAAGGAAACCCAATCTAAAACCAAGTATTTCTTTGATTCTTTCCACTAAATAATCTTTTTTGACGATCTAACTTAGCTTGTATCTACTAAATGGGTGATCAGTCGAAATAGAAAATTAAAATAAGCACAATCAAAACAAAATCCTGCAGCACACGCAGATAAACAATAATATAATCAATTCATTATTAAGTTTATTTATAACCCAACTACATTAAAATTAGTTCATACTTAATAAAGAAATAAAAACTAAAATTAGTTCAACCATTGAATTCAACATCTAGAAAAATAAAACAAGAAATTAAATATAAAGACAAGAGTTCTTGCACGAGAAGCCCTCTTGAAAGCGTGGTGATATGAACTTCTTCTCCTTTAAGCTTCTCTTGTCGTTTTCTCTTTATTTGTTTAGGGTTTTTGGTGTGTAACGACTTCTTTCAATCAGCCTCCTGTTCCTTCTAAAAACCTTGCTCTTTTTATATCTTTAGGGTTTTTCAAAAAGGCAAGTAGATCTCCATGTATCCTTAAGATTCTAGGAAAGGATCTTTGACTATTATTAGGATTCTATGAATATATATCCTTATTTTTTTCTAATCACGAAATCTTTTCCTTTAGATTAATGCATGTCACGTCTGCCCTATTTTGTCCCCCAAATAATAATGAGCTACAGAAAATTTAGCTGCTTAACCCGCACACATTCGCATCTGTCCTGTTTTTGTGTGCAATAGGAGTTGCAGCAGCAATTGTTGCTACAGCAATATCTGCAACATATTCTCTGCTTCAGACTTGATTTATTTCTCCTGCAATTAAGCTCTTTGTTTGATTTATTTCTCCAGCAATTAAGCTCTTTGTCATTCTCTGCAACTCTGTTGTTGCAGCATCTAGCAATAAAATTTGAGTTTTTTAGTCACCTATAGTAATGCACTCACTACAAAAAAGCTAGTAATAAATGACAGACACTTTGTTAAGAATATACGACAACTTTGTGATAAAATATATTACATCAAGAATTCATGATAAAATTTTAACGTTGTCTTGATTTTAGCACTTTTTTTATCAAAATTTTAGATATTATTTAAAATAAAATATTATATGAATCAAGATATATTGTCATTTCATGTAAGTTGGAAGGACCACGTTTTGCTTAATATTTTAAAATATTATATAAAACAAAAATAAAAAGTTGAAACTAAAAAGAAACCCTCAAATTTTTTCTAAGTGTTGAGCTCCACCCACTCTCACAAACTCTTCTCTCGTAAAACTACTTGAAACCCTAGCCTCCTCCCAGCCACTCTCAATCAACTTAGGTAGATGCTTACATCCACGGCCACCATGGCGGAAGCGTGGCGGAAGCGTTGCAATCGGGCTGCGTTTCTTGATTCAGTGAAAGCGTAGCTGTGCTGGGTCTCTGGCGAGTGGAAGAGATGTCGAAATTCGATTACCCAAGGCTCTAGGTGACGGAGATCGTAACGATCCTGTCATAACAGAGAACAACTTGAAGAATTCGAACCCGGATTTCGTTTTGGATCTTTACACACATCTCTTGATTTTCCTCGATGTTCTCCACGAGTACGTGAGCTTTTCTTTTATTGAGTGATTTTTAAGAAATGAAAATTATATTATATGTATCTTTTCTAAACTAAAACCATAATTCTTTAAGTTCTAAAAAATGTTAAGTGAATAAATTGATTTATTTAAAAGTAAATCAGGGAAACTTAGTAAACAACACCAAAAATGTTACGGTTTTGGAGGGTAAAGTTTCAATTTTACATTTAAAAAGAAATTTTTTAGCTTTAAATGATCTAGGGTTTACTGATTCTTTTTGAATTTTTGAGGAGATGATCAGGGACAGCTTGATTTTGCTGCGTTGGAGCAGCTAAAGAATCCCGATCTTCATGTTCGTTCGGTGCAGATTATGAAATTGTACAGGATTGTAAAGAAGGTGGTTACCTCTGTTAATTGCCCAATGAATTTTACGTTTAAAGATCTTATAAGGCCTGATGCCACTTGGACTGAGTACTTTCTTAGTGCAATTCTGAATTTCTGTCTTTACAAGTAAGTTATTTTCTTCCCTAACCTGTCCAAAATTCAATCAGGGAATCTGTAACGTGACAATCATTTGCTGTCATTATTGAGAGTTGGGATGATGAGTTTGTCCAGCAAATGTTTCTTATTGTTATTGGTGCTTAGTAGAAGAATGAACAATTATTTATGCTCTGTTTTTGTTTTCAATAATAACCAATGAGACTACCTATAAATTTGGTGTTTAATATTAACATTATAAATTTGGTGTTGAGATTTATTTCTTTACAATCAGGATTTATTAACATTTATCCAAGTTGTGCTGATTGAAATTGGCGTATATGATAATGTTGATAAAATAGAAATTGGCGTATATGATTATTCATATTATTATTTTTTATGTTGATCACTTGATTGTTAGGTCATGTGTGTGTGTATAGCTGCAATCTCTAGAATCTCAGGGGAAGCCACCAGTGATGAAGGATTAGGGTTGAGTGGGTGAGTGAGTGATTGAGTGTGTGTGTGATCATCGATATTCGACTAGATTTAGATTAAATTATAATTTAGAAAATTAGAAATTAGATGGACTGTAGGAGTTGGCTTTGGCGAAGAAAGTCTGGTGGCAGTGGCGATGACGTGAAACTGAGAGTTTCGGCTCCGTTTCTTCCCATTCTGAGCGGTTCTCCGATAATCAGGTCAGCATTTCTCTTTTTGATTTTTTATGCAATACTGATACCACCATATGATGCTCTTTATGTTTAAAGAGTAAATTCTATTCCATTGCATGAATCTAACTGTAGATCCTTAGAAGTTGATTGTTTCCCGAGAAAATCGCATGGTTCTTTTGTGGTTACAGACTCATAGTTCTCAGTCACCAGAAGTCACGTCTAAAGTGCCACCCCTCGAAGAAGTCAATGACAGTATGAAGACTCTAACAGAGAAACTGTCTGCTGCTCTTCTCAACATTAGTGCCAAGGAAGACTTGGTAAAGCAGCATGCTAAAGTTGCAGAAGAAGCTGTATCAAGTTTCTCTCTTTTTTATTTGGTTCTGCCCTTTGTAATTCCAATGGGAAAATTATATGCTACTACTAGTTGAAGAAGCGTAACTGGGATCCCCCCAGTCCTTAAAGGACCTGAAGGTAATTAGCTTAAGAGAATGAGCATGCACCTAAATGGCATTATGATGGTCATATTTGTCAACGGTTCATGATTTTCCTTTTTGAAATGAGTTCATTAGTTCAGCAATGAAATTATCCAAGACCACAAAATTATTTGGAGAATAACCCCTTTTTTAATTTAAGGTGTTAGTCAATGGATTATTTCTTTTCCTGCAATTTTCAAATTAGGTAGTTCTTTTGTTCTGCAAAGGAGAGAGCAAAAAGTTAAAAAAAAAAAAAAAAGGGAAGACAATTTTGTTCTACTCTCGAGTCTTTTAAAATATAAATGGTTTCGTTGGTATAAAATTTGATAGACTGTGTTTGCTTGCTGATGGATGGTTAAAAATTTTAAATTTAATTTCAGTTGCGTATTGCTCTTATAGTCAAAAAAAGGGCCAAAGAATTTGGGTTGATATCAATTCGAAATCTATTTTATTTATTTTTTAGTCATGAGTTTGTGAGAAACTTTCATAGTCAAAAAAAGGCTTCATTTTTTTTCTATGGGGATCATTTAAAATGATTTTTATTTGACAAAAAGTTTTAATAAAGTGTTTTATCTATGTGGTGATAGATCTCAAAAAATGTTTTAATCTTTTTCAGCTGCCACAAAAATTGCATATTCTATGGCTAACCAGAAAAAAGAGAATCAGATATGGCTGTTGGAGTATTGCTGCTGGAAGAGGGTATTGCTGCTGAAATATTTTCATTAATCTTTGGAAGATTTGTTTGGCAACTTGGCTTGGTGGCTGGAATTATAATTGTTTTTCTTGGATTTTAATTAGAATTTAATTGTCTTGATTTATATTTGGGATTTTTTTTTAATTTAGGATGTTTTATTATGTATTCATGGTGATTACATTGGATACTAGATGTATTTCTTTTGAAATTAATTTGTTGGATTGAATGGATGTTAATTAATATTATTTGTTTTTGGTTTTTTGACTATATTCATTTTATTAATAAATTAGATCTATAAACAGGAATTCATTAATAAATTATAATTATAATATATTTTTTTAAAAAAATATAACTCTATATTTGGAAGTAAGCATCATAAAGTCTGTCATAAAAAATTTTCTGCCAAAATTGAATAATAAATTAACAAATGAGAATTGAAATTTCCGCCAAAAATAAAAAAAAAGGCGTGAAAATTTAAATAAATTTTAATTTAATTATTTTTTCACATTAAAATATTGTATGACGGATATATGACTATAAAAATCAATCATGAATTCATGACGGAAAATATTCCATCATAAATTAATAACATATACATATATAACGGATGAACTGTCTATCATAAACTCTCTTTTATGACAGTTATTTTCCGTCATCTATTATCTGTTTTCTTGTAGTAACTTAATAAGAGCATATAATGAACTAAAACATATAAAATTATTAAAACTAAACCTAATTAGATACTTATACAAAATGTAACTAAAAATTAAAAAAAAACTTATAATTAACTCTCTAAGTAATACTAATTTAAGCTTAAAAATACCACAATAACTCTCATTTCATAGAGTTATTACACTTCCAAACTTAAACCATTACTTATCCTTGAGTAATGACAACAACACTAATACTTCAAACACACAATCATGGAATAAAACAACTTAGCTCTGTCACGTGGATTGCTTTGACTCACCAACCCTCAGATTTCATTTTTAAACATACAAAATTACCAACAGCAACACCAGTTCTAGACTTGAGTTTTGTTCTGTTCAAAAAGTGTGTGTGTACTTTGATCAAATTCAGAGTTGCTGCAGCATGTCTCAAGTATCAAATATATCTCAAAAATAAAACAATTCAAACATATTCATTCATATGAGAATAGAAGATATAAAGATTTACAAACTGTGCTATAACAGTCTTATTCACTTATTAACATGGTTTTTTTTTCAAAAGAACTCTTCTGTTTGTCGTTAATTGCTCATGTGAATGCCTAACATGGGTACTGCTGACACCCAATTACTTGGTCAGTGCATCAAAGATGCTACGTTCATGGCCTACGTTCATGCACAGACCTAGGTTACTTAATTTCTAAAACATAGGACTTTTTTTTTTCGTTTAAGTTGCTGTAGCAATGCTCATAACTTTGGCTGCCTTTTTACTCAAGTCTGCATATGGGGTGCATACTCAACCTCGGTTACTCAGTAATTAAGCCATTGGAGCAAAATTTATTCTTATTCCAGCACAATTTGTAACAATTTTGAAAACAATTTTTTTCAATTTCCCCTAAACTTGAGTTATTATAAATCTTAAAATGATGAAATTTTCTACATTACTCAACCTGATGTTGCTACAGCATACTCACAGAACTCAACTAAAGTTTAAGTGTTAAGACAAAATTTCATCCTTCATCCATAAACTCTCTACTTGAACGTAACTCATCTTTTTATCTCATCACTCAAAGTATCTTCATTGGGTTTCCTAAATAAAAAACAAATATGGGATAAACAGAGCTACACACTCAATCACACACATTCAAATAAACATTCATAAAACTGAACTTTTTTTTTCACAAAACAAAACACATTCATTCAACATAAACATAAAACAAAATAATACAACCCCCCAAACTTAAGAGGTGCTGTGTCCTTACATGCATACACTCACAAAAACAAATAAAAGATACTTATGCAAATAGTTAATAAACATAAAAACATGCAAAAACAAGTAACATAAAATAAAAAGAAAAGTTTCAAAAATTGCAAAATAAACTTGAATAGGTAAGGGAGACTCCCCTGATGTTGAAACCGTTGCTGCGGCAGGACTGCAGGTTCACATCTTTTTAGTTCCACTTCTTAAGCTCTTTTTCTATGAACATAGTTACACGACTGTCCTTTTCTTTGTTAATTTGCTTTGACTGATTGGTGGAGCTCCAGCAACTTATTTAGATTTGGGCAGATTTAACTTTGTTCTCTTTGGCTCTTGCTCTACTGGCACTGCAAGCGATGCTGCAGCATTTTTCTCCCAATTGACATTTTGCGGTTTTCCTCCCCATTTAAGTCTTGCATTCAAATTTTCCAACTCCCAATTTCTGATTCATGATAATGTAATGACCATAAAACAACAGAAAAAAAAATAAAAATTAGTTGCGTAAATTAAGAAAATAACTAAACAACCAAAATTAAACTAAAGTACTTTAAAATAACTTCCCTTATTGGGTTACCTCGCAATCAGCACTTAGTTTTAGGTCCTTCAGCCTGACCTTCCTTGATTGCTCAACCTGGATCTTTTAAAAAAAAATTCTCCTTTGTATTGTTCATAGCAGCTCCTATGTAGTGTTTTACTCTTTGTTCATCAACTTTAAATTCCTCAAGTTCTTTAAATGTTGTAGCCTTGATTTCTCCCTTGTTGCAGCAACTATTTAATCTCGCTGTTATAGCAACATCTGCAGCATTGACAAAATTACAATCTTCAATTGCATCAGGACTCTTTATGGGCTCTAGTACATTTAAAGTAACTTGCTGATTATTAACCCTCATGGTTAGTTCCCCTTTTTCTACAACAATCAGAGTTCTGCCCGTGGCTAAAAAAGGTCTACCTAAAATGATAGGTACTTCTTTGTCCGCTTCAAAGTCCAATACTATAAAGTCCACAGGAAAAATAAACTTATCCACTTTCACTAGCACATCTTCAATCTTCCCTTCTGGATAAGCATGAGATTTGTCAGGAAGCTGTAAAGTAACTGTTGTTGGTGCTTGAACACATAATATGGCATGAGATTGATTCTGGCTCCCAAATCACAAAGTGCTTTACCACTATATTTGTTGCCTATAGAACATGGAATTGTAAAGCTTCCTAGATCCTACAGTTTCTGAGACATCCTGTTCTGAAGCCTTTGGCTGCTTTCTTGTGTTATAGCAACTGTTTTAAATTCCCCAAGCCTTTTTTTCTTTGTCAAGATATCCTTCAAGAACTTCACATAATTCGGCATTTGCTCAAGAGCTTGATATGCAACTTCTTTAGTACTTCTAGGAATTTACTGAACTGCCTATCTTGCTTCAGCTTCTGAAATCTTTGAGGAAATGGTGGTGGATGCCTGAACTGCTGCGCTGTAGCATGTTGTGTAGTCTGCTTCTCTTTTGCAATGTTCTGGGTTGATGCTGCAGCATCTTCATCGACAGGTGCTGGATCTTTATATTTTGTAGCTGCTGTAACGTGGATGTTTTCTCCAACAGACTGTGAAGTGATGGGTTGTGACTCCTCTTTTTGGTGCATCAATTGGATTATGAACATCATTTCCCGATCTTAAGTTGATTACTTTGCAATGCTATTTCCCTTTTCTTCTTGGGTCTTCTGTATTGCTGGGTAGACTTCCTTGAGGTTTGCTGCTTATTGCTGTAGCAAGCTGTCCAATCTGATTTTCCAAGTTTCTCAAGGATGCAACATGACTTTGGACAACTGCTTCATTCTTTACAATGTACTCCCTAATTAAAGCTTCAAGGTAGCTGAGTTGATCATTATTAGTGTTGCTTTGCCCTTGATTTTGCTGCTGAAATTCAGGTGGTTGTGCAGGTCTGTTCAAGGCACTGGATATTACAGCATGCTGATTCTGATTTTGATTACTCCATGAGAAGTTTGGGTGCTGCCTTCATCTAGGATTGTATGTATTTGAGTACAAATTGCTCTGGTTGTGATTGTTGTACTTGCCCAAATAGTTGATTGAAGCATGATTTCCTGGACAATGATCGAACAAATGCCCTTCTCCACAATAAACACATGTTACTGCAGCAACTTGGTTTGCTGCTACTGGAGCAATGGCCATAGCTTTCACCATATTTAGTTGATGGCCATTGATAATTATTATTAGCTATCCGTTCCAAAATCTCATAAGCTTCATTATAAAGCACCATTTGCTGAAGCGTCAACCATTAATCTAGAACTTGAATTCAGCCCGTTATGAAAAGTTTCTAACTGGATGCAGCAAGGAATCCCATGATGATGACATTTACGTAGTATTTCCTTAAATCTTTCCCGTGCATTATATAGACTTTCATCTTCCAATTGGTGGAAAGATGTAATCTCATTCCTTAACTTTGCATTCTTGGTGGGTGGGAAGTACTTCATTAAGAATTTATTAGCTAAATCATTCCATGTAGTAACGGAATCAGGTGGTAAAGAATTTAGCCATGTTTTTGCTCTGTCTCTTAAGGATAATGTCTCTTAAGAAAAATAAAAATAGTCTCAACCTCAATGCTTCCTGTGATGCTCCACTTGAAAGCATAAATCACCTCCAAAAATAACTTGAGATGGAGATGAGGATCTTCATATAGCAATCCATTAAACTGTCCCACCGTTTGCAACATCTAAAACATCACCGAGTTAAGTTTAAAATTTGTAGCTTGCACTTCAGGTCTAATTATTCCAGGGTTTATAGCTTGAGGAGTCAATATTGCATAGTCTCTCATGGTTCTATCTCTATCATCTGCCATAACAATGACGTATGATTCCCTGGTTGCCTTTGGTTATTCTGCCCTTCATGACCTCCATCAACATTAACCGGTTCAAGTAATCCTTGTTGATTTAAGTCTCCCATATTCTGTAATTCAGCCATGTCTATAGTAGATTTTAATTGTCTTTGCTCTCTTCTCAATCGCCTTGCTATTCTTTCTATCTCTAGATCGAATTGATATTTAATTCATTTATATTTGCGCATGCAAAAGTTGCTAGAGCAAGTCTGTTAACACAACTAAAATAAATTGAATTAGCACCGAATAAAATTAAATTCACAAGAATCAATAAACAATCAATCCCTGGCAACAGTGCCAAAAACTTCTTGTTGATTTCATGCAATAAGTGTCAGTGAACAAGTGTACATAACAAGTAATAAAGTGATAAGTATTGAGATCATCTCCACAGGGATTGATGTTATCAATCTTGCTACAGCAACCTATTTAGTGCAATTTTTTTAACACTCTAATAAAATTAAATTAAAACCAATGAAATAATTTAAGAATCTAATAAAACTAATTGAACAATAAACTAGAAAATAATAAAGTAAAATAGGCGTCAAACACAAGAAAATAATCAAGGGCTAATAGATAGTTGGGTGTCTAAACTCACTTAATGACTATTAACTATTTTGTAATTTACGTACAGTTACTACAGCACTGGGCAGATTCCTAATGTATTCTCATCTATCGCCTATTGAATATCTTATATCTATATGCTTCCTAACAGTGATCAATTGTTAAGCCAACATCTATAGCATTATACGCTCTTAAAATCTATTAACCTACAAGATGAATCCCTATGTCTAGTTCTTCACTAATTCTAGATCAAGCATAACCCTATTCAAGTTGATAATAAATCAACTAAGGAAACCCGATCTAAAACCAAGTATTGCTTTGATTCTTTCCACTAAATAGTCCTTTTTGAGGATCTGACTTAGCTTGTATCCACTAAATGGGTGACCAGTCGAAATAGGAAATTAAAATAAGCACAATCAAAACAAAATCCTGCAGCACACGCAGATAAACAATAATATAATCAATTCATTATTAAGTTTATTTATAACCCAACTAAATTAAAATTAGTTCATACTTAATAAAGAAATAAAAACTAAAATCAGTTCAACCATTGAATTCAACATCTAGAAAAATAAAACAAGAAATTAAATATAAAGACAAGAGTTCTTGCACGAGAAGCCCTCTTGAAAGCGTGGTGATATGAACTTCTTCTCCTTTAAGCTCCTCTTGTCGTTTTCTCTTTATTTGTTTTGGGTTTTTGGTGTGTAACGACTTCTTTCAATCAGCCTCCTGTTCCTTCTAAAAACCTTGCTCTTTTTATATCTTTAGGGTTTTTCAAAAAGGTAAGTAGATCTCCATGTATCCTTAGGATTCTAAGAATATATATCCTTGTCTTTTTCTAATCACGGAAGATCTTTTCCTTTAGATTAATGCAGGCCACGTCTGCAATATTTTGTCCTCTAAATAATAATCAGCCGCATAAAATTTAGTTGCTTAACCCGAACACATTTGCATCCATCCTATTTTTGCTTGCTGCAGATAGGAGTTGCTGCAGCAATTATTACTACAGCAATGTCTGTAATATATTATTTGCTTCAGACTTGATTTATTTCTTCTGCAATGAAACTCTGTGTCATTCTTTATAGCTTTGTTATTGCAGCATCCATCAATAAAATCTGAGCTTTTTGGTCACCAACAATAATGCACTTAATAAGAGCACATAATGAACTAAAACATATAAAATTATTAAAACTAAACCTAATTAAATATTCATGCAAAATGCAACTAAAAATTAAATAAAAACTCATCATTAACTCTCTAAGTAATACTAATTTAAGCCTAAATATACCATAATAACTCTCATTTCATAGAGTCATCGCATCCATAGATCTTATTCGAGTCATAGCAGAGAGAAAACTACACCTAATATATAGAGAAGGTGACCGAAGGTTATCAAAGCTTGTCTTAGAAGCTATTTATATAAGAGGGAGCCAAGTGTTAGGCATCATCCTAAAAGCCCTAAAACCTTTGGGATGTTTGTCTGATTCACTAACTGGAGAAGAGTTAGTCATCTCAGGTATGCAAGAGAGAATAACTGAAATGCTAAATCATGCCGATGCTTTTACTTTCATACCAGGAGATCTTGTAACTCTAGGGGCACTAATCATGTTAGCATCTTGGGCCCATCTGAACATTCATCAAAAACTCATCGGTTTGTTAAATGTCAATAACTTTTATGATGGCTTTATCGCATTTCTTAACCATGTAATAAAAAACCATTTCATTCCTTTCACAGCAAAAAAAAAATTTATTTGTGCTCGTACTGCTAATGAGCTACCTGGTCTGTTACAAGTTTATAGACTAGAGCCAGATCCCAGGACCTATGTGTTGGAGTGGCCAACTAATGATGGTAGCAGTAACCGTAGTAAGAAGTACAAATTAGATTTAACTGTCCACTTGTAAATATTTTATTCGTTCTAAGTTGCAACACCTAGGTGATGACTTGTAAGCCCTACTTTTTTCTTTCAAGACATTGAGGACAATGTCTTGTTCTGGTTGGGGGGAGGGAATAGTTGACAGTTTGGAATAATTGGTAGTAGTATTGTTATATTTTTACTAACCTTGTTGAGTTAGAAGATGGCAAATTATGGAGTTTAAGACTCTAGAAATGCACCTTTTTAGTCTTAGAGTTCAATTTAAAAAAAAAGGGATATTTTGTGTGATCTTTTGACATTGGATGACTTGTTTAGTATTTATATTATCTTTGGCCTTGAGTTATGCTACACTATGTTTGCTACTCTGCATGATGATGTTGGAGAGATTTGACGAGTGAAATTGATTGAGTTACTTGAAGGAATGCACATGTCATAATAAATTCTAAGTGAGTTTTTGAGCATTCATTTTTCTTAGAGAGTAACCCTTTTTGCCCATTCTTCATACGGCTTAGCAATTTGCTGCCTTATGCACGATCTCTATATTTTCCTTCGAGTCAACCTTTTGAAAAAATTTGTGTTACTACATCTGAAGGTCCATCGAATTAGTAGATATGGAAGATTATGTATAGCCTTAAAAGATGATGGAAAGGCCATCCTTGACCCATTTGAGCATTTTCTAGTCATCCCTTCTGTGAAATATCCATAGTTAACCCTTTTGAGCCTTTTATTAAAAAACAAATTTTCTTTGTTAACTTATCATTGTGTCCCACTCCAATTTGCAGTATTACCCTATGTCTTACGTGTTCCATCACCTATTTATGTTCGAAAAAGAAATTAGATGATTATTTGAATAAAAAAAATGGTGCAATATTAAAAAAAAAAAGAAAAGAAGAAAAAAAAAATGATGTGCGACTCAAAAAAAATAAAGAGAGAAAAAAATAATACTTAAACAAACAAGTGAAATACACCTTGTAATTTCCAAAAGATCTCTATTTTTCTCAAACACATATTTTGTATTTCTTATCACCCTTTCTTTGTAAGTCATGTCCATAACCTACATTACGTCCTAATAAAAGTCCTTGATTTTAGGGAACTATTGTCTGAAGTATACGCTAGTAAGATGGGCTAAAAAGATGTTTTAATGTATAAAAATGAATACATTAGTTTGACTAGCATTTTGTTTGACTTGAATTCATATTATTTCTAAGCTGTGGGGATTATTCTTTCATCTTAAAGAGAGTGTGTGACACTATTTTCCTATTATTTTCTCTTAATTTTCCATTAATTGGAGTGACTATTTTTATTGGATTTAATTTTTTTTTTAGAGTGTCACTCCTACTGTGAGATTTTGGGGTTTGACATGTCATTCTTGAAGTGACTTGATTAATGTAGATTTGACAATTGATCAGTTTGCATGTGTTTACTTGACTAACTCATGTGGATGGTCTATGTGGGGGAGATATTTCTTTAGGCTGGAGATAATGCTTATACTTTTATTTGCTTGCTGTCATTAATCTGATTGAAAAAGTAAACACAATTGCCTTGAAAAAAAAATCATTTCGGGTTTGAATTTTATTATCGCTTAATTTGCTAAGGACTAGCAATAAGCTAGTTGGGAGGTGTGTTGAGTGCTAGAAAGTGTATATTTATAAAGGGTAAAATTTTCATTTTACACTCCAAGTCACACTAACATCCCTACTTTTATGTATTTAAGTCCCTTAAATTTTCATTGTGTGTGTTTTTATTACAATTTAAGTATTTTATGTATTTCAAGGGCATTATGGTCATTTCATGATGAACGAGAGATCGGATAGCAAAACGGACAGCATTTGAACTTAGGACAGTCGAAAACCTTAAGAGGAGTATAGAAGGGTAAATGGTATTGTTCACGTATACGACACTGTTCACATATACGGTATGCTGATTTGGCATTAACAGCTGACATGGCATTGACTGATGATATGGCAGTAGCTTATTGGATTGACAAAATTGACGTGGCATTGACCGATGACGTGGCAACATATTATTGGACAAAAAAAATGAGCTTACGATATAAGCGATGCATTGAATCAAGGTTGGTTGACTTTGACATTGACTGATGACGTAGTAGCATAGTATTGAACTGAAAAATAGGCTTAAGTTACATGCGACACACTGAATCACAGCCGCTGATGATGTATTCCAAGCAATCAGAGCTTGCCACATGGCACAATCCTGAGCGTCCGAACTATGTTCATTCAATGGCCATTATTTACTCGTTGTATCTATAAAAGGGGGGCTCTCCCTCTTAATTTGACACCGCTGAATCCATTTTTGAGCTCCATTTTCTATAATTCCTTATCTATCTTGTATTTTCTACATATTTTAATAAATTTCCATTTTGCCGTTAGTTAAAAAATGAATAGCTAATTTAGTTTCAAGCTTAGGTTGAAGCTGAAGCCTCAACATGATCTATGAGCTTAATTTGGTAAGTTTATTTTCTCTCTCTCTAATTTATTTAAATTGTTTTGAATTACCGTTGATATATAGTAATAATCTTGTCTAGATTTTGCACTGGTATACTGGCTTCCTAGTGCAAGGTTATTACTATTTGGCACGATGAGCACGTTACACTAGATTTATTAGAGAAAAACTTCCCTCTAGTTTATGTGGTTCGTCTTGACTCAGTGTAGACAAAGAATTCATCTAGGTTAATTAGTGGATAGTCTTGCCACATTGTCGATAGTTGGATTATTGCCAACTGGCACAACTGTTCTTGATACCACATTTAACATAAGATTATTTCTCCTGGCACAATGAGCACTTGATACCATATTCATTAGAGTTAGTCTTATGAGGAGTGGAAATACCCCCCTCATAAATTAATTGGAACTAAAAAAGAATATTAAGCCCATGATGAAATGTTGAATGTGAATCCTAAGACTCAAGCACTTCATTGTATTGTTTAATCTCCAATTTATTCCCACCATTTTTAATTTAAATTTTAGGATAAAATATACTAAAACCTTCACCATAAGGCCAGTAGAAAAAAATATATAAAAAAAATATAATAATAGTGACTCTACACAATTAAAATCCACCTCCTCATGGGATCACATTCGCCACTATTAATCTATACTGCAATAGATTCGTACGCTTGAAAGTTCAATAAATTTGCATAACAATAAGGAGTTACTTAACATTTGCTCACACCACGGTTTTGAAGCATGAAGGCTAGTGTCATACTTCTACGAAGGACTAGCATCCCAAAGTAGACAGATTATTGAAATGATCTGTAATGGTGAGTTTAGGGTTAAAAGTCTTGAAGTTACATTAGATTATCTTGACTATATAGCAGAGAATGCACAACACTAGGACATTGTTGGTTCTTACGAGTCATCAAGTAAATCTCAGCCATCTCCATCTGGTGGAGGCATGTACAACCTTAAGGAAGATCACGACTTTCAAGCCAAATTTGCATCTTTAGCTAGAAAAGTCGAAGCATTAGAATCGAAAAAGCATGATCATATTAAATCTGTTCAAGATGCTTTATGTCATCTTTGCAGTTCTACTGACCATTTTACGCAGGACTGTCTAACCTTGCCAGCTCTGAAAGAAAGTTTGCACAAACAAGCAAATGTGATAGACAATTTCAAAAGGCTGAATCCCAATCCATACTCGCAGACCTACAACTCTGATTAGAGAAATCACCCAAATTTTAGTTTGAGGAATGACAATCATGCACAACCTTCACAACCACTACCTCCACGTTAGAATTTTCAAAACACCCAGAGTTACCCACCTTAAGTCCCACCACTAAGAAAAACTCTTGAAGATACATTGCATTCATTCATTGAAAAATAAGAGTCAATCAATAACCAAACCATGCAAACCTTGACTAATTTGACAGATACCATCTCGAAACTTACATCTGCACTCGTCATACATGAAAAAGGTAAGTTTCCTTCTCAACCTAAACCAAACCCCAAGAGTCAGTAACATCCTTAAAGGGTAGTACATAAAACTAAAACATGAGTCAAGTCAAATCGATTATACCCTTTGAAGTGGTAAAGTTGTCGAAAAATAATTTCCTGAGCTAATTTCAAAGAGTAAGGAAGTGTCAGATGAGCCATTGATCCATGAAGAAATAATAAACTCTCCTCTTGTACCCCCATTCCCTCAAGCAGTGATCAAGCCAAAGAAATCAACCCACAGCTCTGAGATTTATGAAGTCTTTAAACAGATTAAAGTCAACATTCCTTTACTAGACTTCATTAAACATATACCATCTTATGCTAAATTTTTGAAAGACTTGTGTATTGTAAAAAGAAAACATAATGTGCAAAAGAAAGCCTTTCTAGCAAAATATGTAAGTTCTATTCTTTCAACTAATAATGCTTTGAAATATAAAGATCCTGGTTGTCCAACTATTTCTTGCATTATTATGGACTATAAAATTGAACATGCTTCACTTGATCTTGGTTCTAGTGTCAATTTGCTTCTATAATTAGTGTATCAACAGCTCAATCTTAGTGAGTTAAAACCTACCTCTACCACTCTTTTACTTGCCAATAGATCGGTTAAAGTACCAAAAGGGATAATTGAAGATGTATTGGTCCAAGTCGATAATTCATATATCCTATGGATTTTATTATTTTGGAAACTGAACCAATTGCTAATGAATGTAAGCAAATTCCTGTCATATTAGGTTGACCATTTTTAGCCACTGCTAATGCTTTAATTAATTGCAAGAATAGAGTGATGAATTTATCCTTCAGCAACATGACGTTACAACTCAATGTGTTCATCATGTGTAAGCAACCTCATGACAAAAAAGATGATGATAATGAGGATGAATAAGATGAACTGATTGATTCAATCATTAAGGAACACATCCAGGATGAAAAACTTACAAGCTCTATAGAAACTTATTTTGATGATTCATTTAAATCAAGTAAGGAATTAGAATGTAATTCTTCTAACACATCCTCTATACTTGATTTTATACAGGTGCTTAAGGATGACAGTCTCCAATTACAAGACACAAAACAACTTGAAGGGATGACTGAAATGACTGAACCAAAACCTGAGCATAAACCAATTTATGCTATTAAAGTTTTTAATTCAGATCTTGATGATGCTGGTAATGCTCGTAAATTACAATTGAATGAACTTGAGGAATTAAAGTACGATGCATTTGAGAGTTCAAGAATTATCAAGGCAAAAACCAAAGCTATTCATGATAAAAGAATTTTTCGTAAAATAATTAGCCAAAAAGTGTTGTTTTTAAATTCTCGACTTCATTTCTTTCCATGGTAGTTAAAGTCAAGGTGGAGTGGCCCATTTGTTTTGAAAAATGTGTATCCATATGGGGCCATAAAAATTGAAAATCCAAAGAATGGTGTCACATTTAGAGTTAATGGGCAAAATTAAAATCATATTTGGAACACCAACCATGTAAAGAAGACACCGAAATCAATTTTAATAACCCACTAAATCCTGATTAAATCTTTAATGGGTGACCCACTTTTTCTTTTATTTGTTGTTTTGTTTTATTGTTGTTTTGCCATTTGATTAATCGATTGTTTTTTTATGTCTCGATTGATGTACAACACACGTTTTGTTTAGCGTTATTATCCTTCTTACTCAAGAGTGTTTGATTGACAATTGTGTTTTCTTTCTTTATTTTCAATATATGTCATGAGTACCTCAATAAGACAGATCCTCTTCAAGCATCTTAGAAGACTTTTACATATTAAATTTCACTTAAGAGGCCTGATACAATTTTGTAAATCACATCCAATTTGAGATCTATGACCACCAATATTAGTGTCCCATGTTGCAGATCTAGAAAGACAACTCAGGGAAATAGAAAACAGTATATATGACGTCTAATTGGAACTTAAGGTTAATGCAATAAGAGGACGAATGTAACTTTCATTTATTTTTAGTGTGTTTTTTTTGTTGTTTTGTTCGCTTTTACATTTGATTTGACTTTGCAGATTTGATTCTCTTATTTTGTTATTTTCATTTACTTTCCTGTATAAATGGCGGATAATGGTACTTTGTGACTTCTTAAGTCAAAAATAAAATTAAACTCATTAAAGATGGCCTGAGTGAAAGAGTCATTAGATGATATCTTACGATCTCTTAAGATGCATCGAAGCGAATAGGTACAATGTGCAATTAAACAATTATGGACACAATTCCAAAATGAAAGTGCATAGTTTAGTCTTGGGAATTTGACTAAAAAAGACCCTGTTTCCCAGTTTATACGAAAACTAAATGGGAAGCCTATCCTTGACCATAGAGGGCGTTCAAGCCATTACTGGACGTAAAACCAAAGGAAGATGTGAGCCACAGTCGTAACTACCAGTAAATATCCTTTTCTTTTAATAATCTTTTATCTTTTGCATTATTGCTTTTTATAGTGTGATTTTATTATTGTTTAATTTTTCTTTTTACTGTTTGCTTTTTATGTTTGTTTTTTAAAAATGAGCTAAAGCTTCATGCATCTTTTGACAAATACACTATGCCATTTATAGTTGTGTATCATTATGTCTATCATCAAGATCTTTAAATATGTGCCTTTTTTTCAAACCCTCACAAATTGTTTTTGAGATTGCTCCAATGGCAGTAACTTCGAGTAGACAATTCAAAAATATTTGTATGCTTTCTAGGTTTTGCTATGGATAGTACAAGGAGTTCGTTCAAGCTGCTGTAGATCTTGATCGAACCATAGCAGAGAGAAAACTACACCTGGTATATGGAGGAGGTGACTGAGGGTTATCAAAGCTTGTCTTAGAAGCTGTTTTCACTAGAGAAAGCCAATTGTTAGGCATAATCCCAAAAGTCCTAAAACCTCTAGGATGCCTACCCGACCCACCTATTAGAGAGGGGTTAGTCGTCTCAAATATGCAAGAGAGTATATCTGAAATGCTAAATCATGCTAATGCTTTCATCTTCTTGCTAGGAGTTCTTGCAACTCTAGTGGCACTAATTACATTTGTATCTTGGACCTATTTGAACATTCATAAAAAACCCATCGGTTTGATAAATGTTAATAATTTTTATGATAGCTTGCTAACTTTTATTAATCATGCAATTAAAAATTATTTTATTTTACCCACTGTAAAAAAAAACCCTTTATTTGTACTTCTACTGCTAATGAGTTACTTGATCTTTTACAAGCTTACAAACCAGAGCCAGATCCCATGACCTTGGCGTTGGATTGGTTGACCGATGATGGTAGCAATAGCAGTAATAAGACGTGCAAATTAAATTTAACTCTCAGTTTGTAAATATTTTTTGTTGCAGTATTCAGGTTATGTCTTCGAGACTCTACTTCTTTCCTTTAAGACATTGAGGATAATGTCTCGTTTAGGTTGAGGGAAGGGAATAGTTGACAGCTGTGGAATGTCTCAATCCTGGTGATATTTTTAGAAGTGTTTGTTATAAAAACTAACTTTGGATAATTTTGAATTGAAGATGGCAGAATATGGAGTATAATGGCTCTAGAAACGCATATTATTAGTCTTAGTGTTTTTATTTGAAAAAAATCCAAAAAAAAAGTTTTTAATATTTTCTTTTCCTTTGTCATCTTCTTTAAGCTTCTGCAACAAGTTCAGGTATGCTTTTTCCTATTTCTTCTCTTATTATTTATGTTTGCTTTGTCTTTCTCGCATTTTTGCATGCATATCTTTAAATTATATAATAATAAAGACATTGTTCATGTTAGGTTGGAGGGTGGGGACAGTTGACGTAAATAGTAAGTTCTATTCAAATTGATATTAAACTAATTAAGGAAAATTCAATCTAGAATCATGTATTGCTTTGACTTATTTCCACTAAGCCGTCCCTATTGAGGATCAAACTTAGCTTGTATTTATAAATGGGTGGTTAGCCTAAATAGAAAATTAAATGAAGCATAATCTAAGCAAAATGTTGCAGCAGACACTAAAGCAACAATTATAGAAGTCAAATCATCATTAAGATCATCTAGTCCCAACTACATTTAAATTCATCTCATGCTAAATAAATAAAAAAAAGCATAATTAGGTTTAGCCATTAAAAACATCTTTAAAAGAAATAAAATAAGGAAGAAAAGAATTCAAGAACTAAATCCTACAGAGGTACTCTTGATAAATCACAATCTGAATTTTCCCTCCTCTGAATTTCACGATTTCAGCTCTCAAGTTCTTCTCCTTTTCTTTACTTCCTTGTTGCACAAGGAATGATTGAGTTAATGTCATGACACTCTCTCTTTCTTTGTCATAATCACCTTTTTATATGATGCGATCTAGGGTTATTCCTCATTAAGATAGGAATCGACCAACGAGTTTATTTTATTCTTGCCATACACGCCAAGGAAGTCTCGTGCCATGTCAGCCCTACTTAACCCCTTACTCACGTGGAGTCAGCCTTGTGTCTACATGCTGTGACCATGCTATAGCAACCCTGCAACAACTCCACTGCTGTAGTTAGAATTATTATAGCTATTCCTTAAGTCTTTACTAGTCTTTCTGCACTAGTTGTTGCAGCAGCCATCAGTAGCATTTGCATATTTTAATTACCTAACAAAATGCCATGAATGAGAATATATAATAAACTAAAATGTTTTAAATTAACAAAACTAAATTTAAACATATGTTTATGCATAACCTAATTAAAATTATGCAAAAGATAAATATAACTCTCTAAGTAATCATGATTCAAGACTAAAAGTGCTATGATAGCTCTCATTTCATAGAGTTATCAGTGGTCATGGGCTTGGATGGATTTGGTGATCATATCATCAATGTAGACTTCCATCGTCTTCCCTAATTGATCTTTGAACATGCTAAAGGTGGCACTCGCATTCTTAAGGCCGAAGGGCATGACTCGATAATAGTACATCCCCTGTGCGTAATGAAAGCTGTCTTCTCTTCTTCTGCTAGATCCATCCTAATTTGGTTGTATCCAGAGAAGTCATCCATAAAGCTTAGCAGCTCGTGGCCTGTTGTGGCATCTATCAACTGGTCGATCATAAGTAGAGAGAAGCTGTCTTTGGGGCAAACTTTGTTATGATCCGGGAAGTTGACATACATTCTTCAGTTACCATTGGCCTTCTTTACTAAGACCACGTTTGAGACCCACTCGAGGTATTTTGCTTCACGGATGAAACCCGCCTTGAGACGCTTGTCTACCTTAATGTCAATTGCGTCATAGCGTTCTTGGTTGAAGGCACGATGCTTTTACTTGACGGGGCGAAATAAGGGGTTTACACTGAGCCTGTGACAGGACGTCCTAGGGTCGATCCTTGACATGTCTTCATAGGACCATTCAAAGACATTGTTGTACTCCCAGAGTAGGCTGATAAGGCTTTTTGTGTCTGTCTTAGTCATGTTAGCATAAATTTTGACTATATGATAGAGGTTTTCTGCACACACTTGCACAAGCATTATTGGCTCTACTGGCTCCCCCCTTATTACATCTTTGGAGAGTCGAGGGTCAAGTGTAGAGTTTACTACTTGTTGTATCAAGGTCGTGGCAACATCTGAGACTAGGATGATCTCGCGGGATGGAAAGGTAGTTGTAGCGAGCACCGGGATGCTTTCTATAAGTAAGAGGATGGTATCAGTATGTGTAGTGAGGTTTACTGTAGTTGTAGGAATGGGGTTGGTAAGTGTAGGGAAATTCTCTGTTGGTATATTCAAGGAGGTTGAAGGGATGGTGCTGGTAGGTACGGAAAGGTTCTCTATAGATGAATAGAGGTTGTTGGCAAGTGCAGGGAGGTTCTCAATAAATGAAGGGAGGATGTTAATCGGTGTAGGGGGTTCTCTGTAGTGAAGGGAGGATGTTGGTGGGTACGAGGATGTTCTCTGTAGGTGGGCTTGTAGGAGGGACACTCCCTTTCTTAACCTTTCTCTAACGGAGTCATCTCTTAGTTAGAATTCTTGGTTCGCCATCTAATGATGCTAGTGATAATAGGCCTATGTTTGTGCAGTAAAGACGATGTGGAATGTCCCTTTGGCTGTATTTGAGTAGCAGCTTCGTGCTATTTTTTGACAGCCTTTGATGGTCATGATAGGGGTAGGCAAAATCAGGTTCGGGCCGGGTTCGGATCAACCCGATCGAATTTTGGGTTGATCGGGTTGAAGAGAAACTCATCCGAACTCAATCCGAATATATAACTCAAAAATTCGGATTAAATATGGATCGGGTTGGGTATGGGTCCACAAAGTTATTTCACTTGAAAAGCTTGAAAATTTCACTTGCCGGCCTACAGTACTCTCTATTTTCTTCATCTGAATTTTTCCCCTCACCATTGCCTATAATATAATATTTCTATTATCAAATTTTCAACTAATTTATAAGTCACAAAGAAACCTTAAACCCAAAAAATAAAAATTAAAAAATACATACATAAATTATGTATTATGATAACAGAATCATGCTTGAGCGGAGGGCAGCAAATCGCGGTGCAGCAGTTCGGTGGCCAATGGATCAAGCAGCTGCAGCTGTCATGGTGCATGCTGTCATGGTGCATGGCAGCAGATAGCGTCAGCTCATCGCAGATCGCAATGGCTTCGCTCGGTTAGGTCAGATCGAGTCAGGGTTGCTTCGCTGCTGTGCCATCTGCATCTGTTGTACCGTGACTGTCGTCTGTCATGCTGTGTTTGGTGAATGCTGCTGGTAGCCACTGCGTGTGTGACTGTGTGTGAAGACGTGAGGTGCTGTTGTGTGTGTGTAAGGTATTTGTGATGGCACGATATTTGAGCAATTGATTGTTTGTAATTTGTAAATTAAATTAGGTTTTATTTTATTTTACTTTCAATTTTGCTTTGTTTTTTATTTTTTTTTTTAAGTGACCAACCAGATCGGGTTTTTGGATCGGATCGAGTTTTCGGATCGGATCGGGTTTTCGGATCGGATCAGGTTGGTAACATTTCATCCGATCAGATTAGCTTAACAATCTGATCCACACCCGATATTTTTCAGATCTGATCGGGTTGGATCAGATCGAATCGGGCTTTTTGCCCAGCCCTAGGTCACATCCCCGTTAGGGTGGGAACCTTCATGGCCAGATAGTGCATGGAGATAGTACACTGAGATGTGATCACATATGGGCGACCAATGATGCAGCTATATGCACTTTCCCTATGAACAATCAAAAAATTAACAAGATGAACAACATAGTGATAACCATTATTAACAGTAACAGGTAAGGATACAATCCTTTTTGGCATGACCATCTCGCCCGCAAATCCTACCAGCAGGGTCCCCCATGGGCGCATCTTCACCAACTTTATGTCCATATGCCTTAAGGCGTCGGCGAAGATGATGTCTACCATGCTCCTTATGTCAACCATTACTATTACTACACTATGCGAAGCAATATCCATTGTCACCACAAGTGCATCATCGTAAGGGTACATTATTCCAGCGGCATCATCGTTGGAGAAAATGATTGGCGTTGGGTGTTGGGCTTCAAGGTTGGGAGCCTTATAGTTGAGGTGGCTAAGTAGGGCTGCGTTGGTGCTCTTTGCATATTTTTTCCTTGCTCAATTGGATGCACCTGCTATAGTGGGTCCCCTTGCAATTGTATTAACTCTTGAGTTAAGGGAAGGGAGGCCTTGCTGCTTACCTCCCGTGGGGGAGGATGTACTAGGGGGATCTGCTTTGTGTTGTCACCGTATATCATCTCGCAATGTCAATGAGGAATTCCACTAACTTGTCATTGTTGATGAGTGTTTGGATCTCGCCCCGAAGATGGTAGCATTATGTGGTGGAGTGACCGAAGTCTCTATGGAATTCACAATATTTGTCGGTTCGCCTTGGTTGGGTGGTCTTCCTTAACTGTGAGGGATCCCTGAGCAGGCCTTTTTGCTTGATTTGAAAAAAGATTTGTTATTGTGTAGTGCTAAGTTTATCGTAGTAGGGAAGACAAGATACTGTGGGGTGGGGTTTATTTCGGGGACGGTTTAAGAGGTGGGGATGATCCCTTAGTTTTAGTTGGTACGGTACCTCAATAGAGTGGGGGTGTAATATGGCCCATTTCGCCACAGGGGTGGCAAGGAACGTCAAATAGGCTCTAGTGGTTAGGTCATCTAGTGTTTTTTTATGGTGCAACGCTCTTGAATGTCTATTAGGTCGAGTGCCCAGTAATGCGTAGCGGCTTATATCTTGGGCTCGTTGTGCTTGATAAACTTTTGATAAACCTTCTTATCTTTAAGATTCCTATAAAAGATCTCAAAAGTTCTTCCCTCACTGTAGAAACCAGCGTGCAAGACCTTCTCGTGAAAAAGCTTAACATATATGTCTAATGATTCGTCCTCCCTTTGTACAGTAAGTGACAAGTCTGAGAATCCTCGCTGTTCTTTTCTTGCATACCAAAACTGGGTGAGAAACTCCCACTGAAGTGTCTCCCATGATGAAATGCTCTCTGGGGGAAGGCTTTTGAACCATGCCTTGGCAGCACCTTTCAGGGTGTAAAGAAAAAGGCGACAGATGGCGTTGTTAGTGATGCCTCAAATGGCCATCTAACCCTCATAATTCTTTAAGTGCTCGGTGGGGTCGGTGCGGCCTTTATAGGAAGGCACTTGGGGCATAATGAAGGATGTTAGGAGGCTCCTATAGGCTATTTGTTTTGTAAGGGGAAGATGTTCCGAGAACGTCTCTTTCGCTTTTGCCATTATGTCCACCTTGTCACAAAGATGGTGTAGTTCGGCTAGGATATCTTCAGTAAATAACCAATTCTCGGCCAACCTTTCTTCATCTCATTGTTGCTTAGCGTTCAACTTGTCACAGAGATCAGCAAAAACAAGTTGGGGATGTTGCTTCGACCTTCCCCTGGTGCTATAGCTGGTGGTGGTGGAGCGTACATCCCAATTATGTGCGAGTTCCCCCTTTAAGCCATTTTGGGGGCTCTGCTAGGCCGAACTCTATTGGATGGGGCTGCTAGGGCTTTGCCATTCAGTGATGGTTGACACGACTCAAAAGTGTTTTACTCCCAAGTATAAGAATGTCTTGTTATAATATAGCTCTATAAGAATGTCTTGTTATAATGTCTTGTTATAATATAGTCTGAAGTCGATCCACAGAGAAAAGATTTAATTTGTTTATTTTAATTTATCTAAGAAATGAAAATAGAATTTAAATATATGCAACTCAATTTAAATGAAATTATGAAATTAATTAAGTTAAGGTTGTGGACCCACTGTTAGTAGTAAATATAATTTAATAAATTCTTTTTATCATATTTCTTTATTGGCGAAAAGATTAATTGTATAAATTATCATTATTTTCCCATTAATTTTATTATGGATTAAGTACTTAGTGTGCCAAAAATTAAATTGTCTACAATAAGTCAAAATTCCATTTTACCATACTTTGTACTAAGATATTAAGAATTTATTGTGCCAAACTCCCTTGTATGTCTACAACAAATCAAAATTTCCAAATATAAAATATGGATAATATTAATTAGAAAATAATTTAATTTATATAATTAAAAATAGAACTTAATTAAATCATATTTTCCTACTAAGAGTTTCATCATACCGCCTCTCCCACCCCCTATTTCATTATTAATCCATACCACATACTTAATTAAAGCCTAATTATTTCATGGCCTTACATTTGTCCCACTAATCAAACATAAACGTAACCTACTAATCAAATATAAGCCTAACCCAATCCACTCAAGCATACTTAATTATTCCACGAATAATTACCATACCTAACATGGTAAAAATTTATAATTTCACAATTACCACACTTAACATAGTAAAAAAAACTTATAATTTTACAACAAAAGTCACGGATCCTCTTCGATAATGACCTAACTTTTCGAAGCTCCGGAATCTAAATTTGACATCCGTTTATATGTTTGGAGCCTCGAATTGTGTGAAATTATTATTTTTACCAAATAAAAAAATAAAAATACATAATATCAAATATTTAAAATCATAATTAGAAATTCATAAGATATTACATTATTACAAATGTAAATCATAAAATAAGCACAAAATAACATTTTTATCCCTTAGTGAACATACAATTTTTAACACTAATCACCCCCCCCAACTAGCTTATTGCTAGTCCCTAGCAATAGAAACTCTATATTAAATTAAGATTTACAAAATTCACATGCAAGTAAACAATTGTTCATCTATCCTCTAAACTAATAAACAAATAAATTCTCCCAAATTTCTTTACTTAGCGTTTTGTTGTTCACTCATTATCCAGGATATCATCAAACTTCTTTTATGCTCAAAAAATTAACACAATACTATGAGACTTCATCAAAAGAAATCAACATTTTGTTCCAAAGATTAATCAGAGATACTATTCTTGGGCAGTAGATTATTAACATACAATTTAAAATATTAAATTTTGAATTCATGTAGCGAGCTTTGGGCCAATGACTCTCAGACCAGTTGGCCTTAGGGCACTAGCTGTTGAAACTCCCCACTACAACAAATATGATTTATTATAGCACTAATTTATAGCGCTTTATATCGAATGCTATCACAATCATACATTTTATGGCATTTTTCATTAAAAAATGCTATTAAACTGAAATTTTACTATATGTATAACATTACTATTATGACATATTTTTTAAAAGTTATAAAAAAGTTAGTTAGCATAGTGTTTTGTAAAAAACGTTATAAAATATATTGTTACTTAATATTTTTTATGACATTTTTTGTAAAAGCTATTGGAAAAAACAAATTATAACATTTTTAAAATGCTATGGAAATAAAAAAAAATTCATTAAAAAAATGCTTTTTTAGGCGCCAAATTTCATTAGATTGGCACCCATATTATAAGATTATATTATGACATTTTTTTAAAAATGCTAAATAAATATTTACTTAGGATACCATAATTGTAAAGAAGTTATAAAATAAATATTGAAAAGTTACTTTATAAAATTTTATTAAGTGCTATAGAAATTATTATAAAACAATCTCTAAAATGGCGCTAAATTTTCCATATTGGCGCCCCATTCTTCCCACCCCAAGAAAAAGCCCAAAAGCTTTGTATTATTTTTTTCCCATATCCCTAATCATCTTTTTCTCTCTACAACTCTAAACTTTCCCTTTTCCCCATTTTCTAACACGTCAAAAGTAGCTGAATTCAAGTTCATCTTCTCAAATCAATCTTTAAGGTATGTACATATATAAGAATTATAAATCTTGTATGTATTTTTGTTTATGAGGAAGAGTACTTAGGATGGGACAATGAAGGATATCAAATACCGAATGACGAAAATGAATACCCAATTCATTTGGATGTGGTTAAGGTTGACATTTAAAAGAATCTTGAAGAGATTGAAGATGATGATTAATTAATATTATCTTTTTCTACTAGTCTTTTAATTTCGGTTGAATTCGCCATTAATAACAAGAACCTATTGATTTAATTGAATTTGCTATTATTATAGCTAGCTGTTGTTCCTCTATTGATAGCCATAGAAAATTGAAATTACCTAGCAAATGTAATTGTTATTAGGAAATCTCTAATCTGCTTTGATTTTGATGTTTCCGTTTTCTTTTATACTTGAGTGCACATTGTTTACAAATTTTATTCTTAATTCTATATTTAGTTTATTTATTTATGTTATTGAACAGGGAAATAATTAAGAATTAGGGAATAAAATTATATAAAAGATCAAGAATTGGAAAGAATTGAAGAAGCATTACTCTTAATTATTTAATTTTTCTTGTTTCTTTTTGTGTTATGAATTATATATTATCTACTATATTTGCATTTTTTTCCTTTCAGGTGTAAAAATAATAAAAAAATATCCTTTCTTTTTTATATATTTCATGGCTTTATGGTCTCAGGTCAAGTGAGGACTTCAAGATGATGGACAAAACTTGGGTTCAACTGAAAAGGTTTTTTAACTCACCAAATAACAATTATATATTTACTATTTTCTTATAATGTTATTAATTTTAATTGATATTTTACGTTTATTTGTAGAAATACAAAAGAATATCGTGAGGGAGTAAAAAAGTTTGTGGAAAATGCTACATTAAATGTAGAAAACCAAGGTTTAGTAAGATGTCCATGTAAAAAATGTCAAAACCTATGTCATCAAAATGGTGAAACAATTTAATTGCATTTGTTGAAAGATGGGATGGATATGTCTTATACTACTTGGATATGGCATGGAGAACAGTTGGAAATAAAAGGTACTGATGTGGAAATGACTGATACATATAGCATGTCTAGAGATGTAGATGACCATTATAGAGGTATTCATGAAAATGTTGATGACCAGCAAGATAACTGCCCAACGAATTTTGTTGAAGATGCTGAAACCCCATTGTACCCAGGTTGCTCAAAGTACACTAGGTTATCTGCAGCAGTTATCTTATATAAACACAAGACTATGTACAGACACTCAAATAAGAGTTTTGATAACCTCTAGGAGATTTTGTGTGAAATGTTACCCAAATTAAATACTATTCTGAATTCTACTCGTTCAGTTGAAATGTTATTGAAACCATTTCAACTAGATTGTATGAGGATACATGCTTGTGTTAATGATTGTTGCTTGTTTAGAAATGACCTAGAGAAAAGTGAAACGTGTCCTAAATATGGATCTTCTAGATGGAAGTTAGATGGTCGAACTAAAAAGATTCATAAAGGAAGTCTAGCAAAGTGTTGACTTATTTTCCCATAATATCAAGGTTTAGAAGGATGTTTGAGTCACCAAAAATGGCAGAACAATTGAGATGGCATTATGATCATAAAAGTAATGATGATAAAATGCAGCACCCGGTGGATAGCTTAGCTTGGAAGACAATTGATAAAAAATGGCCTTCATTCTTCGAAGATCCTAGAAACCTAAGGTTAGATCTAGCAGCGGATGGGTTTAATCGTAGTTCAACATATAGTTTCTGGCCAGTAATGTTGGTGACTTACAACCTCCCACCATGGTTGTGCATGAAAAAAGAATTTATAATGTTGAAATTGTTGATTCTAGGGCCTAAACAACCTAGTAATGACATAGATATTTATCTACAACCGCTAATAGATGATCTACAACATCTATGGGAGAATGGTGTAGAGGTTTATGATTCATTCACTAGGACAGTTTTCAACTTGAAAGCAATTTTGATGTGGACAATTAACGATTTTACTGCATATGGCAACTTGACAGGATGTGCCATAAAAGGTAAGGCAGCGCATCCTATATGCAGTTCTAATACATGCTCAAAAAGGTTAAAATACAGTAAAAAACTATATATATGGGTCATAGACACTTCTTTCCTTCTGGCCATTCCCTTCGATTCAAAAAGTCGTGGATTTTTCTTCTCACATTTTTTGATATAATGGTTCATTTGCGAATCCACTTAGGAGCGAAACAAGATTGTGTGGGCCGGTTCAATATCGTTGGATGTATCCTTTTGAAAGGTTGTCAATATATATAAATCAATCATTCTTTTTTGTTAGTTTAAGTAAAAAAGCCTATTGTGTTGACATAATGTTTGATTGTATTTATAGAGAAATGAAGAATAGAGAAATGAAGAAGTTAAAAGGATATGTTAGGAATTATGCAAGACCAGAGGGTTGAAATGTTAAATGCTATCTTGCCGATGAATGCATGAGTTATTTTAGTAGATGCCTAAAGCAAGTAGTAGATATGGATTATCACCAAAGGAGAAATGAAGAGTACATGCATGATATGATACTTAAAGGCCGACCAATCTCTAAAGGATCAATAATTGAGTAAACAGATGAGAGATTGCAAAGTACTCATCGATATGTATCATTTAATATAGCTGAAGTAGAACCATATATAGTATAAACTTTCTTTAGATGAGATAAATTAATCACCTTTTTTAATTATCTCCTTTCTTTTAGTTTGCACTTAGCTAAGTTAAAACATTCGGATAAGAGACTCTCAAGAAATGAAGGTTTACTTTGGAAGAGACATTCGGAAGAGTTCTCCAGTTGGTTTAAATAAAAGGTTCAAATATAGTAGCATTGTGGGATCTATGTTTATTTTGTTTTATTTCTTGAAATCCTATTAATTGATATTTTTTTAATTTCTAAACAGATTGAGGAAGAAAATAGAAAAGACATCTCAATGACATTAAAATACCTTGCATGTGGTCCTCGAAGGCAAGCTGTGAGCTATAATGCATAGATCATTGAACGTTATCATATAAAGGATGTTGAGAAATCTACACAAAATATTGGTATTTTAATTGAGTTAGTTACAGTTTATCAATCTAGTTCAAAGGATATAAATATTTGCATCGATACAATTACATATTATGGTGTCATAAAAGATATTTTGTTGCTTGACTACTATACTCTGAAAATTCCATTGTTTGACTCTAATTGGGATAACATTAGAAATGTTGTCAAATTTGAGTATGGATTTACTTTGGTTAATCTGCATCAAGGACAACATCAATTTGCAAGGGACACGTTTATTTTAGCATCTCAAGCAAAACAAGTTTCTATTCAAGGGAGAATGATTCGTCTAGTTGGTATGTTGTATTGAGAGCACCATGTGTATTGATTGGTTATATTCTAGAGTGATTCTTGAATATTTTTGTATTCTAGACTTAAGTAGCTTTCATTTTAAAATGGTTTCATGTCAATATCATTTTTGTAGAATATTTTGTGATTTTTTTAAGTTAACCCTGTAGTTTAAGAACACTAACAAAGAACTTACTGACAGACCTAGAAACAATGAATAAACTATATTGATTGGTTATATCCTAAAGTGATTCTTTAATATTTTTTCATTCTAGACTTAAGTATATTTCATTTAAAAGTGGTTTCATGTCAATATCTTTTTTGTAGAATTTGTTGTTATTTTTTGAAGTTGACCCTGTCTTTCAAGAACATTGGGGAAGTACTATGTGTGCCCTAGAGATAAATACTCAATTTTGTTCTGAAGATCATATATAAATGAGAAATTATGCTAAGTCATTTTATATATGGTCAATAGAGTTCTCGACAAGCTTCTAAAAGAACAAGGAATGAAAGTTTTTCAAGTAGGTCTAAGTCCAGAGATGCACCTATTACCAAGACACACTTAACTAATGAGATCTCAATGATGTCACATCTGAAAATTCATATCAATCTTGTAATGAAGAGAATTTGGCAAAAAAGAAACATAGTCCTATTGTATGTCATGAAGTGGCAAATGAAGATGGGAAGAAGATAGTCTTAGAATTGAATAATTTGGGGCAACCTATTGGAAAATCATCTATACTATATTCATCATTTTATGGTAGTTTGGTAAAGGATGATGTGTCTATAAACTATAATGATTGGAGATATGTTCCAAAACAGCAGAAAGCTTTGTTGTTGAGAGCACTCGAGGTAAACATATACACATATTTTTTTAGAGTACAGTTCAAATTAAAACATGACACTAAAAAATTTGTTTTGGAAGGAGATGCAATCAAAAAGTATACGCTACAGATGATGGGAAAAGTCTGGCGAGCACATAAATGAAGATTGACCAAAAAGTTGGATGCTTGACCTAGTCTTGTCAAACCTGATGAGTAGGAGACTTTTGTTAAAAAAATGACCTCAAAAGCCTTCATGGTATGTATGCTTATAGTCCTAGCTAAAACATTCATTTATGTATATATTATTTTATTTAGAATGATGTAATTAATGTATTTAAAACAGGATAAAAGCAAGGTTTTTAAGGAAATGAAGGCAAAGCAAGGAAATGAAGGCAAAGCAAGATATTCCATATACTGGAAGTCGAATGAGATATGCTAGTAGGCAAGTAGGGTCCGTATTATGATGAACAAGCCCAGGCCCTTTAAAAGCTCGCCTAAGTTGGGACAGGCCGGTCCCGGGCCGGGCCTGGGCTTCCATTAATTTTAAAATAACTTTTTTATAATGTAAAAAAACATTTAAATTAAAAAAATTCAATACATAATAGAATAATAATCTAATACACAAAATATTAGGAATACAACATAATAAATCTCAAATACTAATAAAAAAATATATTAATCTAATTATTTTTTAGTTTTTTCCCCTTTTTTAATTTTATTTATTTTTTTATTTATAAATTAAAAGCCCAGGCTTGCTAGACCCTTAACCAGGCCCGCTTGATGCGGATTTTTCGGCCCATGTCTAGGCCCAATCCATGCTGGCCGAACTGGGCTTGGGCTGACCGAGGCTTTTTTGCCAACCCTATATGCAAGATAAGATGGTCAATCTTTAATTATATTCAAACAATAAAGTAGTTATCTAGCTAGCGTCTGTTATTACTTTGAGATGTATATAGCTAATTCTAACTTAAAAATATTTTCAATCCAGAAGAAAAACAGTTCAAATCCATCAAAAATAACTCGAATTGATGTTTGGATTAAAGCACATACTAAAAAGAATGGTGAACCATCTAGTTCAAAAGTTTTTGAAGTGAAGGTATGTGTTAAATTTATTGATGATAACTAAGATATGCTTCCTATTATTACTGGAAATATTATAATAAATAACTCTTTCTTAAGTTTACGAAATCTATGAAGTTGAAAAAAATTCAGATTTGTCAGAAGCACAATCAAAATCTATTAAAAATGATGTACTTTCAAAGTTTATTGGACCTGAGCAAGGAGGCTGTGTCAGAGGTCAAGGACCAAAAGTGACGCTATCTAAATTAGAGGCAATATCTCAGCAAACTAAGAAGGAAGCCAGAGTGCAAGAACAAATTGACACATTACAAGACACAGTGAAGCAAATGCAAGGTTTCATGGATGATCAAAACAAACTCATACAAAGTTTAATGAGCAAACTGGTAATAGCAAGTACCTCATTAAATGTTAAGTTAATTACCTATGAATCTTAATTCATAAAATGGTGAAATCAACTGCTTTTTTTAATTTCTTTTTTACAGAGTGAAGCATTAAATGATGGACAAAATCAAAATCTATCTACTTCAATTCATTCTAATAGTACCCCACAAGTAAAGTTTAAACTTATAAAAACAATTTATGCTGTCATAATTAATAGTTTAGTAACTATTAACTTAATTATAATTAGAAATGTTGTTTTCTTTATTTCGCTTATGAGTACAACATGTAAGCCCAAATCGGGAAGGCCAAAAGTGCAAGTTGTTGAATTGGCTTGAAGTAGATGAAGTAGTTGCAATAGGACGCTGGGTAACAAATGATCCTAATGCAATGGTGCATTGTGTAGCCTTAATGATAAGGATGAGCTGTAACTAGACATAAAGTAAGTAATGAGTTGTGTATATATATATATATATATATATATATATATATATATATATATATATATATATATATACTTCGCCTTTCTAAATTTTGATAACTTGTCTTCATTTCTTTCTGATAAGTGCTTCTTTTCTTTGAAATATTAAACTGATTCGCAAGCAATGTATTCAGACTTTGAGGACTATTATGGCCCAACCATTTGTGAATACCCTATTGAAGATTACGATTACCAGCCTATTACAAGTAATCAGCTTCTCCTATTATAAATTTTACTCTCGCTACCTTTCATCACACACACTTTTATTCCAACTCTAACTGGAGCATTAACGAAGCGGATAATCTCTCCGAGTCTCCTATAGTATACCAACTTAATTTCTCTTAAAAAAGTAAAAGATAATGAACAGCCTAGCCATCCTCTTCGAGGAGCTGTCACTGTGCACCTAGATTTCTTTTCACATAGTGCTAGACTTGATTTTCATCTTTTTCTTAGATGCATGCTTAGTCATTTTTTATAAGCTCCCACCGAACTCAGCCCACCTTTTCGGTGCACTATGATTAGTATGTATATTCATTGAAAATAAAGAACCTTCTAGGTCACACATTCCAAAAATTCCAATAGTTTTATCAACTTATGAGCATTCATAATTTCAACAAGGTCCCTCCTTTTATGGGTTGGTACTATATACTCATATGGTCTAAACTTCTCCGTTTTAGTTGCTTATGTGCTTCTTTTCCCACATATGTATTGAAATTCCTGATCTCCTAAAAAGGAGAATAAGAAAAGTTAAAACCAAAATTCCTAGTCTTCTAAAAAGGAGAGCAGGAAAAGTTAAAGGCAAAATTATTGGCCTCATAAAAAGGAAAGCATTAAAGTTAAAGATAAATTCTTGGTCTCCTAAAAAGGAGAGCGGAAAAAGTTAAAAGTAAAAATTCTTAGTCTCGTAAAAAAGAGAGCATGAAAGTTAAAGATAAATTTTTGATCTCCTAAAAAGGAAAGTAGCAAAATTCTACTCTCCTAGAAAGGAAAGTAGGAAAATTTAAAAGCAAAATTCCTGATCTCCTAAAAGGGAGAATAGGAAAAGTTAAAGGCAAAATTTCTGGTGGCCTAAAAAAGTGAGTAGGAAAAGTTAAAAGTATAATTCTTAGTCACTTAAAAAAGAGAGCATGAAAGTTAAAGATAATTTTATGATCTCTTAAAAGGAAAGTAGGAAAAGTTAAAACCAAAAGTCCTACTCTCCTAAAAAGGAAAGCAAGAAAAGTTAAAAGTAAAATTCCTAATCTCCTAAAATGAGAACAAGAAAAGTTAAAGGCAAAATTTCTGGTCTCCTAGAAAGGAGAACAGGAAAAGTTAATAGCAAAATTCCTAGTCTTCTAAAATAGAGAGCAGAAAAAGTTAAAAGTAAAATTCTTGGCCTCATAAAAAAGAGAACATGAAAGTTAAAGATAAATTCATAATCTCCTAAAAAAAAGTATGAAAACTTAAAAGTAAAATTCTTGGTCTCATAAAAAGGAGAGCTTAAAAGTTAAAGATGAATCCCAAGTCTCCTAAAAAGAAGAACAATAGGACAAGTTAAAAGAAAATTCTCTAAAATTAAAAATAAAGCAAAAAATTTCGATACATATGTGGGAAAAGAAGCACATAGTGGGAGAAGTTTAGACCAGGTGTACATAGTTCCAACCCATAATAGGAAAGCCCTTGTTGAAGTTAGGAATGCTTATAAGTTGATAAATCTATTGGAATTTTTGGAATGTAGGATCAAGAAGGTTTCTTTGTTAAAAAAAAAAATTACATGCCAATCATAGTGCACCAAACAGGTAGGCTGAGTTGGGTGGGAGCATATAAAAAATGAGTAAGCATGTATCTAAAAAAATGATGAAAAGAAGTCTAACACTATGTGTATAGAAATCTAGATGCATAGTGACAACTCTTGGAGGAGGATGGTTAGGCCATTGATTGTCTTTTGTTTTTTCAGGAGAAATTGAGTTGGGTACACCATAGGAGACTTGAAGAGATTCAAGCGATATGTCACCCATGAGATTTTCCACTTCGTCGATACTCCAGTTTGAGTTGGAATAAAAGTATGTGGGACGAAAGGTAGTGGGAATAAAATTTACAACATAAGGTGGCTGATTACTTATGATAGGCTGGTAATTATCATCTTCAACAAGGTATTCACAAATGATTGGGCCAGAGTAGTCCTCAGAGTCTGAAGATATTACTTGTGAATCAATCAAAATATTTTAAAGAAAAAGAAGTAATAAACACTCACCAGAGAGAAATGAAGATAAGTTATCTAAATTCAAAAAGGTAAAGAAATGAGTTTTGTATATAAGAGAAGTCCAATTGATGGCCAGTATATATACAAAAAATAAATAAATAATTTTAGACCTCAGCTACCATAAATCAACTTTAAAGAGATAGGGGTAGTTATTGAAACAAAAAACGTGGAAGGTCAAAAAGTAAAAATAAGGTTTTTTGTCAAATAAGTCCAGCTGTTGAAGAGCTCAGCGGCTAGAAGCTTGTATAAGTCAAATAAGCACGACTACAACTAAGCGGGAGCACATCGAAAATGACTAAGCATGTATTTAAGAAAATTATGAAAAAGAAGTCTAACACCACATGTAAAGGAATCTAGTTAAATGGTGACAACTCCTTGAAGAGGACGGCTAGGCCATTGATTGCTATTTACTTTTTCAAGAGAAAATGAGTTGGGTACACCATAGGAGACTTGGAGAGATTCAAGCCACATCTCACCTATGTGATTATCCACTTTATCGATGATCTAATTAGAGTTTGAATAAAAGTGTGTGGGATGAAAGGTAGCGGGAGTAAAATTTACAATAGGAGGTGGCTAATTACTTATGATAGACTGGTAATCGTCATCTCCAACAGGTTATTCACAAAAGATTAGGCCAGAATAGTCCATAAAGTCTGAAGACATTGCTTGCGAGTCAGTAAATATTTCAAGAAAAAGATTTATATTTAGAAAGGTGAAGCAATGAGTTTTTTATATAAGAAAAGTCCAAATGATGGCTAGTATATATAAAAAAATAATTAATTAATTTTAGTTCCTTTTAGCTTCTCTAAATTAACTTCAAGGAGCTAAGGGCGATTGTTGTATCAAGAAATGTGGAAGGTCAAAAAGTGAAAATTAGATTTTTATCAAATAAGTCCTGCTCTTGGGAGCTCAGCAGTTAGAAGCTTGAATAAGTCAAATAATCACGACTGTAGAAGAGCATAGTTGTAGGAAATAAGTTTAATTAAAAAAGTCTAGTTGCTGAATCTAGCAACTAAGGTCCAGTTACAGGAAGCCTTATTTAGGCCCAGTAAAGTTTTATTCACGGTTATTAAAATAAAAAGAATCTAGAAGTCAAAATAGATTTATGCATGTAACTCATTTACATAAAATATTAGATTGTTTTAATAATAATGTTGTAGTTTACTAACTCATCTTTATTAGTATTTTATATATAACTTTTGTCTAGAGTATTATCATTTAATCTTTCATAATTAATTACCATTCTACTTTTTTCTCTTTTTTGTTCACTACGATTATTTACAATAATTGCTGGACTTTATGTCTACTGCTCAATTCGAATTTGAGAAGGAGATAAGTGTTGGAGATAAATGTTGACTCGAGATAAAACTCTAATTAAGCGATAGAGATCATCAGAAGAAGGAGTTATTAAGGATTTGGGTTATCTAAATTGTATTATAAGAGAGTTCTTGATACATAGAGGGGACACAAGAATGCTAAACAAAATCTCCGTTATAATCATTGTACAATAGTGAAATTATTCTTTTTCTGTCCGTGAACGTAGGCCAAGTGCTTAACCACGTAAATTCTTTATGTCTTGTTTGTTATATTGCCCTAGTTATTTATTTCTTTAGTTGACTAGAAATATGCATCAACAGTAAGGATGATAGAAATCCCTATAGTCTGTGGACCCTCCTAATTTGACGTGGGATGCAAGATGAAAAATTTTTAAAAATTACATTATTACAAGGGATGACAAAAATTTAAGATCCAATTTCTTATTTTGGAAAGGACGCTAATTAGGTGCAATTCTCATTCCCGCTGCATTTCCATTTTTTTTAATTTATATAACATATTTAAAAAAAAATTAGTTGAAACATCTAAATTGTAATATTGTATGAATGGAAATAGAAAAGATACTATTGTTTTTAAATAACTTCAGTTTATTTTGATATTCTTGTGTTTGTAATATAAGTTTATAATTTTTATTGCAATATGATTTAATTTCAAAAATTAAAAATATTAATTATTTGAGAATTAAGTATTCTTGAGGATCCCATCCCCTCCCTTAGTAATTATGATGGGGACGTAGAGGGTATGGGGATGTTGCTCCCCTCCCTTCCCAGTAGTCATCCCCAGAAATAGCTCTCTCTCACTTCTACTAAGTAAATTATCCAAATATCAACAATTGTGTTGTATGTAATTTAGAGATTAGGTTGTCGTTATGCTAAATAATAAAAAAAAATTGTTTCTATTATAACTTATCCCACATTCCTTAGGAGTAATATTCTCATTCCAACTTCTCACTATGAGGTAGTATTTATTTACCAGATTAAGGAGTCGGAATCCGGAATCGGAATGATTGAGCGTGTTTATTTCACAAAATAAAGGGAGAATGGGAATGAGAATCGTGGGCTCCACCTGAATTTGAGAATGAGGAATGGGAAATTGATTCCCAAATCAATCTCCCATTCCCAGGATTAACAATTTTGCCCTCCCATAAAATTAAAAATACCCATTTTGTCCTTAGATAAAAAATAATTAATATATTTTATAATTAATTAATATAATGATTATATTTTATAATTAATTAATATAATGATTATAATTAATATAAAATATTATTATAATAATTATTAATATAATTATTATTATTAAATTTTTTATTGTTTTTATTAATTATTAATACGAATAATAATTAACATTATAATAATAATAATATTATTAATATTATTATTATTATTATTATTATTATTATTATTATTATTATTATTATTATTATTATTATTATGTTTATTATTATTATTATTATTATTATTATTATTATTATTATTATTATTATTATTATTGATAAATATTTTTATTATTGATTAATATATTAATATATTATTAACAATAATTATTATTATTATTAATTTTTGAATAAATAGCTCTTTATAATTAATATATTACTATAGTAAATTAATTAAAATATTATAATTAATTAATATATTATTATAATTAATTAATTAAAATAATGATAATTATTATTATTAATATATTATTAATGATAATTATTATTAATAATAATTTCTGAATAAATAATCACAATAATTAAATTATTATTATAGGTAATTAATTAATATATTATAATTAATTAAAATGTTAATATAATTAATTAATTAATATAATAATTATTATTAATAATTTTTAAATAAATTATCACTATAATTAAAATATAAAATAATTATTAAGACAATAATTATTTTATTTATTATTTATTATTATTTAAATGTCATTATTATTATTAATAAATTATATCAAATTTATTATTTTAATTATTACTATTATTTTTTATTAATATTATCATTATTAACATTTATTATTATTAATTTTCTTATTTTATTTATTATTATTATTATTACTATTAAATTTTATTAATTTTATTGTTTTAATAAATATCATTTTTATATTAATAATAATAATAATAATAATTGTTATTTTTTATAATTAACTAAGGGCATTTTAGTAACTTGAAACAATTTAGCTTACTTCGATTCCGATTCCAAGATAAAGTAAACACATTAATGGGATTCCAACCCATTCCGATTCTTGCAGCTCAAGTAAATAACTTATTCTGATTCCCATTTCCTATTCCCATTCCAGCTCATTTCGATTCCAGTTCATTCTGATTACTAATAAGTAAATGCAGTGTGAAAGTAGAGAAACTCTTGGAACTCAAGTGATTTGTTTCTAGTTTAAATATTTGTTTTCTTTTCTAGTTTAATAATATTAACATTAACATTATTAGGGATCCGCAAGTTATTACCCCCAAACGGCCCAACTACAAATCCGATTCGAATTCAAGTCAGAACCGAAGGGCCCAACCCCAAATTGGATCCAAATTCAGTCGGTTTTCTCATCTATAGTTTGCGAGTGTTCTAGATTTAACGACGTCGTATTTACAAGGACTCCGTTCCTTTATAAGAAACACATTGACAAGTTATCAATCGACCAATCCTTTGTTACAATTTCTTGCTGGTCACTCCAAATTCCTCTCAACAAAACAATGGCAGCCGCAGCGATGGTTCTAGACCCGAAGCCAGTATCGGAGCCACCACCGTCAACAAGATCCGATCTGACGGAGCAATGGTCGGACGAAGACGACCTCTACAGCCGACTCAAATCCCTGCAACGGCAGCTTGAGTTCATCGACATCCAAGAAGAGTACGTCAAAGACGAGCAAAAGAACTTGAAGCGTGAACTGCTACGCGCCCAGGAGGAGGTGAAGCGGATCCAGTCGGTGCCGTTGGTAATCGGACAGTTCATGGAGATGGTGGACCAGAATAACGGCATCGTGGGGTCCACCACCGGCTCCAATTACTACGTCAGGATTCTTAGCACTATTAATCGGGAGTTGTTGAAACCGTCCGCTTCCGTCGCTCTCCACCGTCACTCTAACGCCCTTGTTGACGTTCTTCCGCCGGAAGCCGATTCCAGTATTTCTCTTCTCAGCCAGTCCGAGAAGCCCGACGTTACTTATAATGTTAGTTATATAACTCTTGTTCGTTTTATTTAATTTTTTTTTTTACTTGCTTCTTCTGCTAGGGTTTGGTTTTTAGTACGAGGACTAGGAGTAATTGTGTATGTTTAGTTAGTTTTGAAGTAACTGAACTGAAAATTAGGGCAACAGTACTTTTATATATTTCATGTTTGAACTAAAGTTGCAATTGCTAGGGTTTGGGCTAATTCTGTAAGGTTATTTTGGTTTAAGTAATTGAAGAGAAAATTAATTGTGATTTTTCATGTTTGGATTGAGTTTTCCTGAATTATTACTTGTTTCCATTGTAGTTAAATGCATTGTTGAATGCTTTAATTGGTTTTTTTTGTTTCTTCAGTTTGGTGAATTCGCTTAGTTTTCAAATAATTTGAAGAAAAAAATTAGGGGCGAGAATAAACTTGAAGTGAAAAAATGGGTCTTGGTGCGTTTCTTTTGTTTTTGTGGATTCAATTATGTAGCTAATGCTTGGACTGAATTTTATTGTGCTAGGATATTGGAGGATGTGATATTCAAAAGCAGGAAATTCGAGAGGCTGTGGAGTTACCGCTGACTCACCACGAGCTATACAAGCAAATTGGTATAGATCCTCCTCGTGGTGTTTTACTATATGGTCCTCCTGGGACTGGTAAAACTATGCTTGCGAAGGCTGTTGCTAATCATACAACTGCAGCATTCATTAGAGTTGTTGGCTCTGAGTTTGTTCAGAAGTATCTGGGTGAGGTATGGTGGAAATATAAACAAATATTGTAGTTTCACATTATAATTTCTATACACATGCTATTGCTGGATAACTACATAAACGCTGTTGTTGATAGAAAGTAGTATTTCTCTCTAGGGAATGGGATTAGGAGAAGTATACTTATAGAGATAGTTGAGTTGTCGCTAATGCTTTACTATTTTGGCAATCTGACTAGAGATTCTTATTCCAAGTTTTGTAGTTTAAGTGAACCTATTCATTCTGCTGGCTTTTAATTGTCATCTGATTCTAGTGAAAGTGATGTTTATACTCAAAATATGCAATCACTATACTAATTTACTTCCTTTACACCATTTCCAACCAAATTCCTTTTGCAATGATTTTCTGCTACACATGTTTTATGAATCATACTCATTATACTTTTTTTCTGGTGATGCCATATGCTCATACAAATAATCAGTTTATTTTGTTTCAACTACAAATCCTGTTGCCATGCTCTAATTGAACCACAATGGTAGCTTGTTTTCTCTCATTTGTGAGCCATAGTTGACAAACCTTCGGCACATTTTCTGCATTGTTAGTTACCAGGATTTAAAGATGGGCATTTGTTATTTTTTGTTTGTTTTCGTTTATGTAAAGATTGATCTGTCATTACAGTTTCTGTTTACAGTAGCAATAGGGGCTAAATATTCAAGGAGAAGGTTGGGATGTCCTGCTATTACGTCTCTATATATGACTTGATTATTGGGCCTGTAAAATGTGTGGATGCAAAATCTTAAAGCCTATTTTTAGTTGATGATTTGGGATCCTTTTGGGGCTGTGGCAGCGCAGCTACCCCATACGGGCCCTTGGTCTCTTTGGGAAGAATATCCAGTATATTAAACCGACTTTTAGGGTATTAAAAATTTTCTGATGATGAGGGTTTCTTTGGGGTGGCCTTGAGTAATTGGAATATAATTCTGAATTATTCTTTTCATGTTGTATCATTCTTATTGCAATCAGGAACCTCTGTTGAGTTGCTTTTGTAAGGATTAGAGTGATAGCCAATGGTCTTGATGTAGCACATTTATGGTTCAGCAACATAATCTGAAAGCCGTCTTGCGTGATTTGTTCTTGTGTTTGCGTGTGCTTTATCTTTCCATTTTCTTCTCTTTCATATGTATTTTGTACATCTGGTAATTTGGAGTTTTGGTTGTGTGAATGTTTCAATCTAAATGGATTTCTTTAAACAAATGAGAAGTTGGTTTTTGGTTAATAAAGTAAAATATTACAATAGGATTTGGTGATGTTTTCAATTGTTTTATATCTGTTTGATCTGGCACTAATTGCCTAATAATTTTTGGGTTAAGGGTCCACGAATGGTTCGGGATGTTTTTCGTCTTGCTAAAGAGAATGCCCCAGCTATTATTTTTATTGATGAGGTAGATGCTATAGCTACAGCTAGGTTTGATGCTCAAACTGGAGCTGATAGAGAAGTTCAAAGAATCCTTATGGAACTCCTCAATCAGGTATGGCTTATTAACTTTTGGAATTCAATCAACTAGTTTTGTTGATATTTTTGGATATTTATTTCTATAGAGATTATGATTTTAGGTTTATATTAAAGAAATCAGGAAATGCTATGAACCTTGTTTATCTTTCTACCTTGTTTATCTTTCTACCTTGTTTATCTTTCTAACTATGTTGTTTTGATTAAATGCAATTCTAGATGGACGGATTTGATCAGACAGTAAACGTTAAGGTCATCATGGCAACAAATCGGGCAGACACGTTGGACCCTGCACTTCTGCGTCCTGGAAGGCTTGACCGGAAAATTGAATTCCCTTTGCCTGATAGACGACAAAAGAGGCTTGTTTTTCAGGTGGCTCTTGCGTGCATTTCCATTTGTAATGTCTTTCTTTGTCATGAATGGCTCTCCGATGCCTAATCCATTTTATACTGTGACCTGCTTTTGCCCAGGTTTGTACTGCAAAGATGAACTTAAGCGATGAGGTAGACTTGGAGGATTATGTTTCCCGTCCAGATAAAATCAGTGCTGCTGAGGTCAGTTGATTTTGTACTTCTTTGTGCTCATTTGTTTCAAAAACATTAGTTATGATAGCTGTCACTTTGTGTCAATGCACTGGAACTTTGAACATTTAACATGTTTCCTTTTTCAGCCGTTTCTCTCGTCACGTAAATGTACTGTTTTGAATCTAATTGGATGGAATCCTTGGTAGTAAAAGCTGTATAACCTCTTGAAAGTAAAAATTCAAGAATAGAATGCAAATTTGAAAGAAGTATAGGTTATTGAAAGCTAATAGAAGTGTAGAACAATGTCTTCAAAAGCTCTCTTTCCTGCCAGGAAGTTGCTGACCACACGAAAGCCTTTCATTTTGTTTTAGTTAACTTAGCAGGAAAAGCTCTCGTGTCATTTTGCTCATCCTTGCATTAAAGCTTATTTAGCTTTCCTATGAGCGGCAGTTGGTCAGGGAAGCAGGGTAATTTGACCTCCTTTTACCATGTATGTACTTGTTTATCACTGCAGAGGTTAGCACAAGAAAGATTCTAAAGGATTATGATAATAAAATTAAAAACATTTTACAGCAGATATGATGTTACCAAGAAAAATTATATAAAGTGTACTTCATGAAACTCATTGACTTGCATACACATGATCTATGCTTTGAATTGGCTGGCGGGTTAACTTTTTACCCTTCTAATGAGAGAGAGAGACCAGGGGGAAGGTGATTTTTGATGTGTTGTATGGAACTGATGTAAAATGTAGGTCATTTAAGCTAATTTATGATTTAAGCTTTGTTCACATTATCCATTATTCAATTTCTTTGCTAATATTTGGGATTGTTGGCTAATCTTCTTGTTGTTCTTTGACTACAGATCGCAGCCATCTGCCAAGAGGCAGGAATGCATGCTGTGCGCAAGAACAGGTATGTCATACTCCCCAAGGACTTTGAAAAGGGTTATCGGACCAACGTGAAGAAGCCCGACACTGACTTTGAATTTTACAAATGAAGAGGGCTAGAAGAGTTTACGAAGATCACTTTGATAATGTTTGTTAAATTGTTTTGGTCACTGTTAATGTTTGTTGCCATTGATCATGCATGGCCACAACTTGTGATATGGCTTCATTATAGACCTTGTGGAGCTTTATATTCCAGGTTAAGGTAGTGATGTGTTAAAAATCAGAAAATCTGAATTAATGCTTTGATTTATGTATGATTTTGCGCCATATTATGACTTTGAATTAATATTTCTACAAGGCATAGTGTGCACATGTTCATTTGTACTTTTATTTTATTATTTTTATTATTATTATTTTGGGCATTAGTATGTGCATGTTCAATTTACCACATGCGGCCGCCATGTATTTCATTTTCATTTTGAATCATCGAATCATCACTGTGCGGCTAAAGCCTTCTAGTCTCCACCACATCGGTTTTTGATCCTTCGATTTGTTCGAGGGCTGCAAATGGGTGTCCAAACACAAACAAAAATTAAATAATCAGTCTCTTAAGGTTTAGTGTACAAGTGTATGGTCAATTAGGTTATCCCCCACATGTGCATTATAATCGTCACAATTTTTTATTATTTTGTTACAATGTGCATTGTGATCATTGCCCTTCCAAGTTTTGGGTTACAAGACACAAGTTCGTAAAGGAAGCTTTTAGAACTGTAAAAAGAACTTCTGAACGGTAACAACAAATTTGTAATGGTAGAGATGTGATACAAGCTACTGTCTCATTTTAAGGGGAAGATAATGATCAGAAGTGTGTGTAGATAGAATGTTTTAATTCAGAATCTTGAATTTTTTTAAAGTTCGGTAAAGTTGTTAAACTAGGCAAAGTTATTAAACTATACGATTTAATAATTTTTTTAAATTTTAAATTCAGGATTTTCAATTAGATCTCTACTGTATATGGAGGTAATAGAATAAAGAACTTAAAAAAAAAAGTCAAAATTCGTTTGTTAGGAAGTAGGAGAAATGTTGCTATCGTTATCAAGAAGAATAAGAATCAGGATTAATGTGTGCTTAATGCGATTGAAAGATTCTGATGGCACTCAAACAGCTTATAAGTTGGACACAGAATGTCTGTCAGGTAACAGCCTGCTATCTTTGTCGCTTGTCTTGTATTTTTCTTAATTCTATTTTAGACGTTTTAATCTATATTTTAATTCTTTATTGGTTAGTCCTTGTGCTTAATTTGTTAATAAATACTTTAGAAAAGGATCGTGGCAAATAAATATATTAAGTCTGAGAAGCCTCCTTCTGTATCAATACCTTTTTCTTTTATTTTAGAAAAATTGTATTAATTAATTTCAAGCGTTATACCTATTTTGGCATTTCTAATTTCTGCAGATTTAACCCCGATTAATAAAGGGCTAGAGAAACTTTCTAATTATGAATATATCGAATCAATGGGCGATACTTGGTTACAATTTTGAATATGGTATTATATGCAAAATTAGTTGTAATTTTTATTTACTATGATACCTTTCAATCAATATTCTTATCCTTTGTCCAAATGGAGGCGTTTATATATGTATTTAATATAAATTAAACCTCACACTAGCCCTTTTTAATGAGATTCAGATTTGATTCCAAGAGCTAGCTCTTCTGCTATCGCAGCAAGCCATACTATTAATTTGAACCAAGAACTAGAAAATGTCTATTTACATTTACTATGACAAATTTCACAATCAATGATGTATAATGCAAAAGCAAGGTGCACGATTTATCAAGTTTTCGAAAAGTCACTTCTTATCATGTTAATAAAATTAGAGTGATGCATGCTAATTAAAGCACCTAAATAATATATTGATTATACCCTTTTTCTGAATAGTGCACAACTCATTCACTCATCCAGTGCATCTAGCTAGCTTCATTCATTAAATAATTTGTGTTTAGATAATTATCAATCATGTATCTTTTCTACATGTAAAAAATAATGTAAAAAATAAATTAAGAGACTCCTTATATTTTTAGAGAGGCTCAGTTGGCCTCGAGTGTACTCTGTACTATGTAGTTACCTAAGTTCGAATAACAATAGAGGACAAAAGTGGTTGTTTAGTGGATAAGATTTTGATTCATCTTAAACTTAAAAAATAAAAAATTAAAATTAAGGTACTACTCTTACCTTTTTTAATTGAGTGGAACTAATTTAACCTACTAAAATACTTTCTAGTTTCTACATCCATTTGCCTAACTAAACTCACTATGGGATTTTAAAATTTTAAAATTTTAAAATTTACTCTATGCATCTATTTAAATACCAAAAATATCCTTATAAACTAAAATCAAAGAAAATTTTAAATAAATTTTCATTTTTCTCTCCAGTCTTTGTCCACTTACTTGCACCTCTCTTCCTCAATCTATCGATCAAATACACAATTATGATGCGTTTATTTCCCAAATTAGGGAATCGAAATCACTAATGGCATTTACTTTACAAAATAGAGGCAGGAATTAGAATTGGAATCATGAAATCCCACCCGAATTTGAGAATGAGGAATGGGAGATTGATTCCGAAGCCCCCCCTCCCCCTCCAACTTCAAAAAAATCAAAATGCCCATTTTGTTCTCAGTTCAAAAAAATTATTATAATTAATTGATATATAATTATAATTAATTAACATATTATTGTTATTTATTCTTATTATTATTATCATCATCATCATCATCATCATTAATGATAAAAATAATAATAATAAATTAATATATTAATTTTAAATATCATTATTATTATTATTATTATTATTATTATTATTATTAATGATAAACATAAAAATAATTAGTTAATATATTAATGTTAATTATTATTATTATTGTTGTTGTTGTTGTTGTTGTTAATGATAAAAATAATAATAATAATTAATTAATATAATATTTTATTATTATTATTATTATTATTATTAATTATTTTACAATTAATTAATATATTATTAACAATAATTATGATAATAGTTCATTAAGTACTTTTTAGTAATTTTTGTTACAATTTAACTCATTCCGATTCCGATTTTAAGACAAAGTAAACACATTAATGGCAATCCAACTCATTTCGATTCTGATTCCTAATGTTAAAGTGAAAAACATATTCTGATTCTTATTCTCCATTCTCATTTCAGTCCATTCCGATTCCATCCCATTCTGATTTCTATTTAGTAAACGCACTATTAAAGTAACATAGTAAAAACTTGGGTTTTGTTTTAACAAACTAAGATCCCATCAATGTAGAAATAGAGAGAAGCTAGGATTAAAGGTTAGGAATCGAAATGTCATAACTCACATTCATTGATAAAATTAAATTTATTTCAATTGAATATTTGCTATTATGTAGGCTTGCTACTTGTGCAAGAACATTACCAGTTTATTAACACGAAGAGAATAAAACGGAAAAATTATTTTAGCAATCATCATCTATCTAACCCTTAGACTTAACTCCGAGTAGGGATGAGTAATATTATTTATTTTTTAATTTATATTATCTTATTCTTTGTGGTATATTATTTAATGGATTATATGGTAATAAAAAAATTATTAATAAATGAATGTAGAAAATATTTTAATATATTTAAATAGTCCCACCTTTTTTAATTTTGATAACTTCGAAAAAGTAAAATCAGTAACTGCGGCTGCAGTATATAATATATATATATAATCTTTACATTGTTGGACCCAAAAATAAAAGGGTCCTCCCACTATCAAATATGTGGATCCATGGGCTTGACCTAATTAATTCAAATGTGTTGCTGTAAAATTTGAGTAATCTTTTTAACACCTCTTTAGTCTTTAATATTCTTATAACATCCCATTTTTATAATCATAATTTTATTGTTACTTGAAATTACATAAATGTAGAAATACAATTTTAATTAAACTAAGATGTCTGTACAAATCATAAACTCCTAACTATTTTTTAATTCTAATATATAATATAATAAATTTTGTTGATAAAATAATAATAATTTTTAAAAATAAAGAAATATATTACGTAATAATAATAGTTTTATTATGAAAATGTATGTTTATAGTTAAAATTACAATTATGTTTTTTTTTGTAATTTTAGAAAAGAAAAAGCTATAAATATAAAAGGTGAGATTTCTTAAGAAATTTAAAGCTGTGTTAGAAATTTCACTTTTAGAATTTTTTTAGCCAAACCACTGACCCTGCCAGGTGGCCTTTAGTTCCCCGCTTACACACAAAATAATAAATAAAGGAGTTTTAAAAATATAAGTATTAGCAATTAGCAAGCAAGCAAAAGTTATAAGAAAATCATTGTGGAAATTCATGACTTCCAAATTCCAATATCAAATTCAACATTCTTCATATTGTCGCATAATAGCCTTTCAATTTGAATTCTATATAATTTTGCAAAACAATGAAAAGAGTTTAAAAATGTCCGATACTGCACATTTTAGGATTTTAATTGGTTTAGAACTTTTTGATGTTTTCATTATGGTATTTATTTAATTTTTTAGTTCCAGTTCAATTATGTTTTAATTTTCCTATTTGAGTTAACTTGGGAAGTATGTTTATCTTATTATAAATAGTAAGGTCTTGTCATTATTTTTGCAAGTTATTTTGATTAATAATATATATGTTTGTTTTGTTCCCCAAATAGGTTCACTACATTTATCCGTTGTTAAGTATAATTGTAAAAATCTCACAATATTGAGTCTTTTAGATTAAAATGATATCTAATTTATCATAAAGTTTGATTCATTTATCACAGTGATTCACAACTATTACATCAAACTCAGACCCTTGTACTAACATTTTAGTCTCAGTAAGTAAATTTTATTTTACAGATGTTCTACTTCCGCTACTATAGTGTCTCAATAGCTACTCTATTTTTGTGTTAAGATGAACCTATCACTCCCTCAAATTTGTTTATTCAATTTTACAACTAACGTGATTTCATGCGTGGAAATGAAGTGTGCCAACTCAAGATCAAGAATATCCAAATTTAACTTGTTTTCAAAGCATCCAAATTGAGGTTATTATTATATTCTCTGCCAAACCGGGGCTATTTTGTAGAAAATACTAATCAACATGGGCTCAAGTATAATATAAAACTACTTTAAAGGTTAAATTAATAAATATGTAATGATAACCAATTTGGCCAAAATATTCCCATTTTTTTGTTTTCGACACTTTTTTTATTTATTAGATCTCCAAACTCTTGACAACTCAATACAAACTTTTAACAACAGTCATCATAATTAATCAATCAAAACAAAACTTTTTGTCCTTTCAAAATGTTAATGAATAAAAAATCTCTTTTCAATGTATTTAATTTTTTAGCATATATTAACATAAATTTTTGCTTATTAATTTTGATTACTGAAATCTACATTTAACATAAATCTTCCACTGCTTAATGATTATTAATTAATTGGTCAAAACTAATAGTTGAGATATCACAGTTTATAAAGGTGGATCTGATCGATCATGAAAAAGTTTCAGAGTTAGCTAATTAATTGAGCTTCACTTATTTAAAGATAATCTGTAAACATCCATCAATATTATAAAGTTGAGTTTTCCCTTATTATTCATTGACCAGATTTAATAGCAAAGATTATGACTTAATTACCGAGTAATTAACATGTGCTTTGCAAGATTACAGATTAAGAAGTTAAAAGTTAACAATATTTTTTAAAAATTGAAACTTAATTAATTTCTTAATTACAAATATCACATTGATTTTTTTCTTCTTTATGGGAATTTATAAACGTAGGGTGAACGATTTTCTTCAAAATATTTGAAATCAAATTAACAAGACCTATTTTGAGCCCTAATCAAACTGAATTGAATTTTTTTTTTTTATAAATGTCATCGGATTCGAATGTAATATTTAAAATCACATATTGATAACATCCATGCACTAAAATATAGATGGAATTTGTTGAAACATTGGTAGTCTCTTCTAAGCCAAAATAATAATAATAATAATAATAATAATAATAATATTTGGGAAATATAAGAACATTTAATCCATTATTTATTAATAAATTTATTCATGTAAACATGATCGTGAATCATTAGTAGAAGAATCCACGTTGCATGGGTACAAGAAGAGCATATAAATTAATTTGGTGGGAGTGGTTAGAGTAATGAAATATATAAAAAGGGAGTGGTTGGATCAACATTATCATCATCACAAGTACTCCTTAATTAATCAATTTAATCTTCATATACAGCAACTCAATTTGTTAATTACTGTATAAATGCTTTCAATACTCTCTCAGTTTAAAGCAAATTCAAAATCATTCTTTACCAAAAAAGGCTCATAGATAGTAAATTAAGGACCACTCATTAAATGCTATAAGCTTATTAAATGCTAATGGTTTACAAAGAGGCATAGTACCAAAGTTGTTCATGCATTTATTGAATTCACATATTCATGGACCCAATTCCACCATCATCATGAATTTCTACATCAACCGTTTCAGACGTGTACTTATTAACATTGTTGCATTTGTTATAACATTTATATGCATGTGAAATCTAGAAATTTTAATGCAAAAATATAGGGGAAATTTATGGAAATTAGCCAAAGTTTTGGCAATATATAGATTTAGGCAGCCTCCAATTTTCCTTTCTGCGCGTGTATGCATATATATAATTTAATTTCCTTAAAAAGGTAGATGAGTGGGTAAACAAAATCAAATTTTTAACTCATACTTTCTCAAGATTCGGTTTGTAATTCAGGTAGCCAAATTAATAGTTAGCTAAATAAAACTATTTGAGAACCACTCAGTTGGACAAAAACATTCTTAAAGAAACATATGTCTAAATCTTTCCTAAATTTTTCTCTCAAAACAAAACAACTCCATTGGTTTAATTAACAGCCTTTTCATTTTTCATCTTTTAATCAAGTCTCAATTTATAAAAACTTTGACTTACATTGATTCTTTTAACAATAAAAATAAACGAGATGGTTAGTGGGCTAAATTTATATAAATAATTCTTAAATTTTGAATATTTTCATTCATTTTTCAAAATATACAGAAATGCAACTCATAAAATCTAATAAGAAACATAGAAGAATTAATGTCAAAATTTAGAGAAATTTTGGAGGATTTTGTGTGCGCGTGTGTGTATATATAATTGAATATTTTAAATACCAACTACTTTCTCTCCTTCAATTGATCGTCTATTATTGTGAATGAGAATGAGATCCGTGAAGGGGTGTTTGGTACCCCTCATTACAGCAATGTAATCCCATATTTGTGGCTCCAACTTGCTGCATTAGGGTGCATTCTAATCCCGACATTTAGTTGGGTTTAACTAATGCGCCAACTTCAGCATTAGCTTCTTCTTTCGTTTTTTTTTTACTTTGCAATAATAATAAATAAATATAATTTTTTAATTTAATATAATATTATATTTTATTTTGACATTATAATTATTAATGTAAATTAATAAATTTATAATCGATTATTAAATAATATTATATTATATTATATTTAATTTTTATTATATTAAAAATATAACTAAATAATGTATTATTTAATTTTTTTAATTTAATATAACATTATATTATATTATTTTTACATTATTATTATTAATATAAGTTAATAAATTTATAATTGATTATTTAATAATATTATATTATATTTAATTTTTATTATATTAAAAATATAACTAAATTATATATTATTTAATTTTTTCATTTAATATAATATAATATTTTACTTTTTATTTATACATTATAATTATTAATGTAAATTAATAAATTAATAATTGATATTGAATAATATTATATTATATTTAATTTTTATTATATAAAAAATATAACTAAATAATGTATTATTTAATTATATTATGATAATTAATATATAAAATTGATTAATTTTTAATAATTAATATAACCAATAATAAATACTTAAATAATATATAAATATAAAAATATAGCATAATATTAGATTATTTAATATATATATATATATAGTAATTAATATATATAAAAATTGATTATTATTCAACAATTTAATATAACTAATAATAAATTTTTTAATATGAATAAATTTGAATAATATTAATTTAAAATTAACAATATAAATAATTTTAATTTTTAAGTACCAATAAATATTATTTCTAAATATATAATTTAAATTAATCACAAAAAGAATTAATAAATTACAGTGTAACACTAAACATTATACAGCATTGTTATAATACAATACAACATAATACAATACATTTACATTAAAATAATGCAATACATCATAATACAATACAGCATAACAAACGCACCTGATGCATTGAAATATAAGAAAAATAAGCAAATTTCTGACAGCCATTAAATAAAATAATTCTGAAGCATTATTTAATTAACAAACATGTAGTATCGTGTTTAAATATGTTATTATTTTATTTCAAAAATAAATCTGTAAACAAAGTTTTTTTTTAAAAAAAAGAATGACAGCTCCCAAACATCATACATTTCAATGATGATCATTACTGTCATTATGCAATGTATGTAATTAACAGTGCAAAACGTTAATAGCAAGCCAAGACTAATCAAGTGAATTGCGATAAAATACGATAATTAATAATCTAAAATTCATCAAGTAAGCAAGGATTATATATATATTATGTTCGCACATATATATATCAAGTCGATTCAAGTTATATAAAAATCGTAAAAATTTTATAGTTTTATTTTTTCTAATTAAGGATATAATTGAAATTGAATTATTGAGACTTTTAATTCAAGTCATTTTGAAATAAACACTAACTATAAAAAATAAATAAGTGTTAAAAGTGAGTGTTTTACCAAACACTTTATTTATTGTGTTTTCATATTCACTGGAAGCACAACAATTACAAATACAACCTAAATAAATGTTGTTTTTGATAATTTATGCATACAAAATATAGGTGGATGATTTTTTTTCTTAAAACTAAATTCATACCAAGTCAAGAATAACTCTTTTATTTTATTATTTTAAAGTTATCATGCACCATCCTATCTCGGAATTAAACATGTAAAATTAAATTGAAACATCTACGTCTTTTTTCCATGACAAAAGACAACCAATTGAGTTAATTTTTTAAAAAATTATTAGATCCTTAATCCAATTTTAGGTTTAAATGTGAATAATTATATATTCCAAATTGTCATATAAGGTTAAGCCAAAATAAAAGTGATTTATTAAGGTTTTCGATAATTTGAGCTTTAATGTATCTAATAGGGTATGACCCTTTAATGTGTAGAGACTTAAGGGTAATTTTTATTTTTATGATAGCCAAAATAGAAATACCAAAAAATAACAGGGAGTCATCTATATAAGTGGTTATGGTCGCCAGATCACATATTACGTTCTATTTTTTTTTTCACATCCCATCATAAAAAAGAGTATCAAAAAAAAAAATTAAAGGTTTCTATAAGAAAATATATTGATTTGGAAGGCAAACTGCAAGGCTCTAGAAAGCAATTGGTCATTATGAATTTATGGGAGTTTTTGTATATTTTATTATTGATTCTTAGTGATCAATATGAATATTTATGGAAATTAGGTGATGGCATTCACTAAAAGTTATTTTCTAACAATAATCATTGGCTTAATTTTATTTTCAATAGTATAATTTTTTTCTTTTTTAATTTGATATTCGAGATGCCCTCATTTAATAAAGGCACTCTAACAAATTTCTGATCGTTATATTAGTAGATTGTATTAGAAAAAAAAAACGAAATTCATAGCATATGGTAATGAATAATGATAAATTATAAGAAGAAAAATAGCAGCACAATTTTAATTCACACGTAAAGGAATGACTAAATTGGTTTTATATATATGTATATATATTATCATTTCAGTACTTCAAGAATTGTAAAATATCAAATGATTATAAGAAGTATTGTTATCTATTATTTTACTACTATATTTTTACAAAACCTTTTATTTTATTAATTTTCCGTAAGGACAGTTAGTCGACCAGTTAGTTGATTAATAAAATATCAATTTTATCATTTATGGTAAAATATACAAATAGAGGTATCAAATAATAGATATAAAATTATTGTTATGCCTATAAATTGTTAAATAATAATTTTAACCATGAATTTATGAATAATCCTGGATTTATTATAATTATAAAAATAGTGAATTGATAAAAATATCCCTAATATTTTTATTAAAAAACGTACAATCTACTCTAAAAAAATAAAAAAACACTTAAATATGAAAATGTTGATTATGTAGATTGTGTGTTTAAAAAATGCTCTTGAAAACACTTAAAAAAAACTTAAACTTTAAGTTTTTTTTTAGAATAGATTGTGTGTTTTTTAAAATAAAAATATTCAAGAGCATTTTTTTCAATTTTTTATTTTTATAGTTATAATAAATTCAGGATTATTCATAAGTTCATGGTTAAAATTATTATTTAAAAATTTAAGGGCATAACATAATTTTTTGTCTATTATTTGATATTTTTATTTGTGTATTTTACCATAAAAAATAAAATTATTATTTTAATACAATTAATTGGACGGTCTTATAAAAAAATAGTAAAATAAAAGATTTTGTAAAAATATAATAATAAAATTATAGAAAATAATACTTCTTATAATTATTTGAAATTTTATTATTTTTAAAATACTGAAATGATAATAATCTTATATATTAGATAGGAAAATTATTTCAACTTTGTTTTTTAATTTTATATATATATATATATATATATATATATGTATAATAATTAATTAATTAAAAATAATAAAGAATTGTTGTCTGCTGAGCTTAAAAGTTAAATAAAGTTAGAGGAGGGACACTTCACTAAACAAACACTACAGTCTCCTGTTTCTGTGTTGTCTTGTCCTTTCACTCTCTCTCTCTCTCTCCCCATCTCAGTCAAAACTTCTTCCCCTTTAATTCTAAATTTATAATTATTTTCCCCCTTTTTTATTTATTTCTTTTTGTTTTTCAAAAGGTTAAAAAAAAAAAATCCTCTTCTCCAACCTATCTAGTCTACTCAAAAAGCTCAAAACAACTGCTTCTAACATGTTACACAACCAGGCCACGTGTTTAGTTTGAGTTGAGTTTCGATCGAGCAACAGCTTCTAATCTAATCTAATGTCGGATCTGGAACCAAACCAATGCCGTTACAAGAACAACAAGCAAATCTCATGTTTCAGCTCAACGGTAACTTCTGAGCTCAGCTGAGCTGCCAACTCCCTGTTGGATGAGAGGTCTTGCTTCTTTCCCCCATGTTTCCAGGTTCACTTGTAAACTTTTGCAGATCTGATTACTTCTCAGCAATGTTATTTGTTTGTGGGTTTTTCACTTTTAACAAGTGTTGTTCTTTATAACAATCTTTTTCTCTTTTGTATTGAATCTTTTTTTTTTTTTAATTTTTTTCCCTGCCTTTTAGCTATTAGAGCTTTTTTTTAAATTGATAAAGATGGGTGCATTTTCTAATGGGGCCTTTCAAATGTGGTTCATTTTTCCTTTATTCTCCATATCTACTCCCTTTTGGATAATGCTCTGCTTTTTTTTTTTGGTATTGTTTTTGTTACTCAACATAGAATTTAATGGGAAAAAGTTAAGAGAAAAAAAAAAGTTGGATGGTTTCCCCTTTGAATACGTTTCTTGTTCCATATGTTTCAATCTCTGAAATTGTTGAATTAGCATTGGAATATGAAATATGGAAAACTGACCCTACTGCCCTTGTTTTTGGGTGCTCATCATACTTAAAGAATTTCTTATTTTTACATTTAATTGTATGTTGTCTAACTTTAGTAAGTATGAACCTGCTTCAGCTTTGTGCTCTCAAAGACTGATGAGTACTACTAGGCTTAGATGTAACCAAATTGAAGGTCATTTTCTCATGAAATTTGCATTTGAGATGCTTGAAATTGTTTGTTGCATTACCTTCTATGATTTCAAAATCTCTTGTAGCTTTTGACACACATCATGCTTTGAGTAGAGATGGGACTAATGTCGTGTTTTCGGAAGATTAGCATCTGATGGTAGTCTTTTGCTTTGTACGTCTATTAGTCTAATGTTGTTCCTTTTTGGCTTTATTCAGGAATATAGAAAGGCCTCTGGAGGTTGCATTTCAGTTACTTACGTATTCCCTGTATCAAACAATTCCTCATGAAGTTCAATTCCACCCCACTGTTTTTTTCCCTCTGCGTCATAGTCTCTCTGCTTCCTCTGGCTTTTGCCGACCTGAACTCAGATAGGCAGGCCCTTCTTGACTTTGCTGCTGATGTACCCCATCTTCGGAAGCTCAACTGGAGCTCCACTAATCCCGTCTGCCAGTCCTGGGTGGGCATCACTTGCACTCAGGATCGTACTCGTGTGCTTGCCCTCCGGCTCCCAGGAATTGGACTTGTGGGCCCTATCCCAAACAACACTCTTGGTAAACTAGATGCCCTTAAGATTCTCAGCCTTCGATCCAATGTACTGACTGGTGGTCTTCCTTCTGAAATAACCTCCCTTCCTTCTCTGCGCTACCTCTATCTCCAACATAATAACTTCTCTGGAAATATTCCTACCTCCTTTTCCCCTCAACTTATGGTATTGGATCTCTCATTTAACTCCTTCACGGGGAACATTCCACAAAGCATACAAAATTTGACACAACTCACTGGATTGAGCCTCCAGAGTAACAACCTTTCAGGATCGATACCTAATTTTGACATCCCTAAGCTAAGGCATCTGAATTTAAGCAACAACGGTCTTAATGGTTCAATCCCGTCATCCCTTCAAAAGTTTCCGAATTCCTCCTTTGTAGGTAACTCTCTCTTATGTGGTCCACCACTAAAAGCTTGCTTCCCTGTTGCTCCTTCTCCATCACCTACTTACTCTCCACCCCCATCCATTCCTCGAAAGCAAAGCTCGAAACGGAAACTTGGATTGGGAGCTATCATTGCCATTGCAGTAGGAGGGTCTGCTGTGCTACTTCTTGTAGCTCTAGTTATCTTATGTTACTGTTTGAAGAAAAAGGATAATGGGAGCAATGGTGTATCCAAAGGGAAGGCTTCTGGTGATGGCAGGAGTGAAAAGCCCAAAGAAGAGTTTGGAAGCGGGGTGCAAGAACCTGAGAAAAACAAGCTAGTTTTCTTTGAAGGTTGTTCTTATAATTTTGATCTTGAAGATTTATTAAGGGCTTCAGCTGAAGTGCTGGGTAAGGGTAGTTATGGCACAGCATATAAAGCTGTCCTGGAGGAGTCAACAACAGTTGTGGTGAAAAGGTTGAAGGAGGTGGTGGTGGGGAAGAGGGACTTCGAACAGCAGATGGAGATTGTGGGACGGGTTGGGCAGCACCCAAATGTTGTGCCACTCCGTGCTTATTACTACTCAAAGGACGAAAAACTTTTGGTCTATGACTATTTTGCAAGTGGCAGCTTATCCACGCTCTTACATGGTATGGTTTCTCTACTTCTATATTCTTCTTTTTCTCGTAGTTGAAAATAGTTAAAAGAACGAAGAAGGGGTAATTTTTAACTTTGAGTTTGTTTTGCACGTATAATTTGAAAGCTGGTAAATACATCTTAGTTTTTCTTGTGAAAAAGCTTATGGCCAGAAATGTGGTGACCTTTGAAATCAGATGCCTTATGCTTTCTTATTAGAGTTTAAAAACACATAACTTTTATACCAGAGCACCGTGGGACTCTAATCTAACAACCCCCTTCATGATGTGACCATATATAAGTAGTCAATTTTATTATAACACTTTATCAGTGCGGGACACTAAATTGAATTTCTTGGTTGACTTGGGAAATAATCAATGCCATGCCATGTCTTTGTATAAGGATTCTTTAAATTTGATGGTACTAGAGGTTTTGAATAACTTTGTGTTACTACTGGAAATTCAAATTTTTTTAACGACTAATTTTGAAGAACTGGGCGATAATATTGTCACCAAGAGCATGTGGGAAGTATGTAGTAATTTTACATATGGCATGAATGGCTTATGGCATGCAAACATGTTATATATGAGCATATGCTTGGGAAAAGAACTTGTATTATTGAGGGTGATGACTTCTAGTTTGTATGGACTCGGACAATGTGTCCAATTTTGATATAAATTTTGATATTAGGTGAATGAAGGTTTTTGGTTGATAAGACCAATACTTGAATGTTTCTTATTGACTTTACCCTGGTCTTTGAGACTTATAAAATTCATAATTTGATTATGAACAAGAATAAGTTTACATAGGACATCCTTGTAAGTATCATGCCTTATGTCAGGTGACTTGATTTGAAGACATAGTAGATTTATTGGACCGATGTTGATGTGTATGATATTGAAAAACAAATTGAACACTAGGAATATAAACCGGTGAGCAAAAGCATGTCCACCCTAAGTTAAAGCAGATGAGTGGAGGCTCAATTATAATATATCTAGGCTTGTGGAGTCTTGCTGATTTTCAGTGCTGATCTATTAACATTGATTAGAACTGTAGGTCTATATCTGGAGAATTTCTCCTCATTGTATCCATAAGAAAAATGAACATTCAACTTGCACTTTCTGATTATTCTAGTCAAGAAGAAGTGCTTAAATATTCACCTGTCATAAATCAGACGGGAATATCTACACGAGGGAGCCATCCATTTGTTCATTAGAAGTCATGTCGGTATAATCCAACACTCAATTTTCACTTGATGACAGGAAATAGGGGGGCTGGTAGAACTCCACTGGACTGGGAGACAAGAGTAAAGATATCCCTAGGGACAGCAAGGGGCATTGCCCACATTCATTCTATGGGTGGTCCAAAATTCACTCATGGAAATATTAAAGCCTCAAATGTCCTCCTCAACCAAGATCTTGATGGATGCATCTCCGATTTTGGACTGACCCCTCTTATGAATGTCCCTGCCACACCATCTCGGAGTGCAGGCTATCGTGCTCCTGAGGTGATTGAAACTCGTAAGCACAGTCATAAATCAGACGTGTATAGTTTTGGTGTCCTTCTCCTTGAGATGCTGACTGGGAAAGCTCCACTCCAGTCACCAGGGCGTGACGATATGGTTGATCTTCCTAGGTGGGTTCAGTCTGTTGTTCGGGAAGAATGGACAGCTGAGGTTTTTGATGTCGAGTTGATGAGGTTCCCAAACATTGAAGAAGAAATGGTACAGATGCTGCAAATTGGCATGGCCTGTGTGGCAAAGGTGCCAGACGTGAGGCCCAACATGGACGAAGTTGTTAGAATGATTGAAGAAATCCGGCAATCTGACTCAGAAAACCGGCCATCTTCTGAAGAGAACAAATCCAAAGATTCAAATGTGCAGACCCCATGATTGCCAACAAAGTTGGTGCTGTTTGATTTCAAGTTTTAATAGTATGATTGAACATTTTACATGCAAACATGCACAGAAAGGTTTTCTCAAGCATCATTTGAAATTTAAATCCATTTGTGGCTTCATAGAGTGTGAATCTGTCCATTGTGCTATTTTTCTTAGGGGCTATAGTTTCTGATTTTTTTTTTCTTTTAAGTTATTATTCTCATTAGGTAGATTTTCATTACATGATTTGTTGTAATAAATTTTTATTCCAATTTTATGAATCAATTGATGAAGTTCAATTTATTTTTGACATCTCTCTGGGGGTTGGGGATTCTGGAGATCTCTCAAATGACCAGCAAGCCATCAATCCAAAAGCAGACCTGTGCTTTGGTAAGTAATTTTTTGAAAAAAAGATAAATATATAACTAACCGTAATTATTTTAAAAGTTAGTATTACTAAACTAGCTTTATGTTATTAATATTCGAATCGAATCATGGAATTGATGACAGTTCCCAAGGCTACTAGATTTTTCTGAAATTGCTACTATCCACATTATTATGAGTCTAGTTACATCATAATTCATATAATGTCGAACACTATTAACATGGAAATTTATTATGAGAAATATGTGAGGGGCTTGAACCTATATTTCTAGATCCATAAATACAAGCCCAGTATTTGAGCATGTCATACCATTTTTCAATATAACAAGTGTACATTTAAGTTACGTGGACGTTTCCTGTCATTTATATGCCTTATAAAGATTAGATGGCTTCAAGTCTTCAACCTTCACCAGAAGAACAATATTAAATAAAATTAATTAACGGTGTCATAAATTATTTTGAAATTGTTAAAAATCAATAATTACTAGATGTTTGCCGTATAATTTGACAACGTTAGAGATTTTAGAATAACATTTGATGATAAATTTATTTGGTAACTCTATTGTATATATAATTAACCATCAGGATCATGACATAATGTCTGACATTTGTAATTGTTTTATAGGTGTCATGATTCTATCGGCCGAGAAATTTTAGAATACATAAGAGGTAATACAACCAACTAATGCATGTATGATATGTATATTGGATTTAATATAACCACTATTTGCATGATGATTTTTTAAAATAAATGCACATATATCATAGCATGATTTGTTTATTGTATGACTGACATGATAACTGTAATATATTCTAAAATTTATCAGTCGGCTGGCTGTACTTGTGATATATTAAAGTTTTTCTCATATTTTGAGATATGGAACATTAATTAATTAATTAATACATTTACCATACCATATGGTATACCAATGTCCAAGCAACATTTGCTTAATTAAACAAATATGAAAGATGATGATAACGATAATTTTTTTTTATTTGTTATTTGTTTTAGATTTACCATGAATAGCTGGTGGTCCTAAGCTGCTGTGGCCTACGAAAATAAATCTCCAACGTAGGAATCAATAATATGAAAGCTCAGATGAACTCATTTGTTTGACCATCAAGGTTATCAATTAGCTCAGAAATTCTCTGGGCAATGGCGGGGTTTGCAGGAGCGTCATCAAGTCAGCAACAGCACCTCCAGAATCCAAACCCGCCATTGCCGCAGCAGCAGCAGCAGAAAAAGCGCGTTGCCTTCTCTGAAATTCCTCGCAAACGAAACATGTACGAAGACATTCAGGACCCCAACTCCAAAAGGCAACACTCCCGCCGCTGTTTCACGTGCTGTGCATGGATATGCATAAGCGTCACCGCTTTCCTTATAATCATCTTCGTGCTGGGCTTCGTCGCCGTAGGCTTCCTCCGATCATCTCTGCCCCATATCAACGTCTTAAAAGTCCACTCTTCGAATATAAGCATCTCTGAATCTTCGCGACAGAAGTTTCTAACCATGGAGGTCAGTGTTAAACTTGAGTTCGAGAATGAAAATGATAAAATGAGCTTACACTACGAGAAACTGAGAGCAGACATCAAAGCGGAAAACGTCAGAATTGGACACACCACCATTCCAGGGTTTTCCCAAAGGACTGGAAATGAGACCAAAATAGATGTCAACACCACAACTACTAATACTCGAATTGATGATGCAAATGCCGAGATATTAAAATTGAGATACAAACAGAAAGCCATGTTGGTTGATCTGTTCATGTCTGGGGATGTTGGTTTTAGTTTTGGAGGGTTGAAGATTAAGGGCTTGCCTTTTGAGGTTAATTGCCACAAAGTTAATGAAGCTTATATTAAATCTGATGATCCACCTAAGTGCTATACTAAGCTTCTTTCTTTCAGGGGATTGTGATTTTTAATTAATTTGTGGTTAACCACTTTTTCCATGATTAATTGCAACAAGCATCTGTAAATTGAATGAGGAGATCTAAGCTCAAGTCACAACATTATGTATCCCGATAGATTATGAAGAAGAAAATTTTTTTTTTCTGGTTATATATTTATATAGGAGGTTTTTATTTATTGTGTGAAAATGGCAATGGCAATGCCACTGGCAGCCATTCCATGTATGACCTAGCCATGTAATTTATTCTTTTATTCTCTTTCTTTTGTACTGATTAAATTATTTACCAAATACTAGCTTCTGTAATTAGTTTTGTATCGGAATCATGCTTATTTAATGAAGTAGAAAATTGTTTTAATTTATTGCTTGTACTTAGTCTGCTTTGTAAGGAAATATAACGTTGACGGATCCAAATCAGACAGCTGAATATTACTCAGCATTACCATAAAACTAATTTGCCAAGATTTGAGCCGCTTGATTACAAGATCTGGGTATAAAATGAACACCAATAGAGTTCTTTGAAGCTATTAATATTTGAAGAGAAGTTCTTTGGTGCATATTATAATGACTGTTTGAAGTATACACACAATAACGAGTGAATAAAAAAAGAGTAGGACTTTTGGAACACCTAAGATTTTTTCTTATTAGAAATATTTTTGTTAATTAGACTTACTGAAGTCAAAGCACCTTTCTACTTTGATTGGAAACGCCGTTAATTGGCGGTGCATTGACTGACACATCTACAACAGCCCCGCACCGATATCATTGGTGGTGGCAATGGTGATCAACTCTCAGCTGTTTATTGGCTTGCCAGAATAATGCTATATATACTAAAAAATAGCAAAATATTTAGTACAATAAATACAAAAGATCAAAACAATCTGTGTCTTGTAGAAAATTTCTTTTATCCTGTAATTAAATTTTTTTTTGAGTCTTCTAATAGTGATGTGCATTTTTTTTTTACACACATATCACAGTTGGGCATGCTCAACATTCCCTAAGTTGACTATTCAACTCCATTTTAATGATTGCTATACAAATCGTTTGTATCGAGATTGGTATAGCACCATTGCATGTCACATAAGTTATATAACTCATTATTTATTCTCCTTCGCTTGGTAAAGTATGTTTGGAACACTGTTCTGCAGAACATTAGAATATTGTTTCTCATCAACATAATATTGTACATGTATGGAACCAAAAAATGAAAAATATATTATAACTTCCAAATTAATACACGATATTTCTTCATTAAATATATCCCTCGAGTTTAGATCTTATAGCAATACCTTTTATCTTTGGTTTATTACATTAATTTCAATCATTTTTGTTATTTGTTTATATTGTGATATAATTTTTTGAAAAAAAAAAATTAGTGTTTAGAGTTAGAGGTTTCATCATTGAGCCTCCTGGCCCAGTGGTAACAATTCATTCTCTCATATGTAAGGAGTGAGTTTGAGTCCCTATAATTGGACGGACTTCATTTTATCTCTAAATGTGAACAATTTTTCCCTTAAGATAAACGTAGAAAATTTAGTTTTATTACAATAAAAATAATGTTGATTGGTTTTTATAAAACTTAGGTTAGAAGTTTCTACTACTTTATTCGGAAATTGTACTAGTTAAAGTATGTTTGGTAGGTGGTAACCACTATTATCCATGTTGAAAGATACCTTTACCATCAACATATTATCGGATTTATTGATCGGGATTAGGATTGATTAATTTTAATTGAAATTTTAAAGAATATCACAAGGAGTAACATTGGGTTCTAATTAAAAATATGTTGTAATTATGATAATGATGGTTGAACCGAAATAGGAATTGAGTTTTGAGTGGTCTCAAGACTTGAGTATGTGTTGATCATAAACACGCATTTGGGCAATAAATGTTTACAAACTTTTATTGGATTCACGTGTATATTCAATAATACTTCTCCTCTCAAGATCTGATTTTTTCCAGCAGCTTTTATTTGGCTGATCACCCAAATTCGATAACTTTAGATGAGGTTATATATATATATTTTATTTTAAAATTTTAAAGTGTAAGAAAGTCTGAAAAAAATTAATAATTTTCTCGGATTTTAAAATCTTTTATACATACATACATATGTATATATATATATATATACACGTCCTAAATTTTATTAAAGTTTGAAAAATTAATAAGCCTTATGATTTAATAGTATAATACCCGAAAAACCTATTAAGTCATATGACTTAATAGTATACTAGCATTAAATTTGATTTGAATCCTGAATCTTAAAATTTTTTACTTGAATCAAGCTATACAGTCGCTCATCAAAGTTTTTTCTCTCTAAAATGCAATTACACTGGTTTAATCTTTTTTTTTTTAGTTTTCAAATATTATAAAAACTTGGCAATGTAGGGCCATATGTCGAGAATCAATTATTTAACCAAAATAAGAAGTCACCATCGGATCGAATCCAACGACGAAAAAATGCTCTCCTATATTATAACAATAATTTAGAATCCTAGATTAGAAACTTACTTATATATTTATATATTCCAATTAAAGTTCCTGCACTTTAATAAAATGTAAGAATATTGTTATGTTATATGATGTAACGGTGTGATAGGGTAATAATATAATATGCATTACAATATTATACCATATATGTAGAATGCTTATTTCATAATCTTCATATATATAATAATAATAATAATAATAAAATTAACTTTTTAACTCTCCTCTTTCTAATAATAAGAGCTGAGGGCAGAGGTATACGCGTGAGCCCAATTAAAAGTTTGTAAACATTTATAGCCCAAATGCATGTTTACCACAAATACATTTTACAAGGTTTGCTTATCATCAACAGATAAATCTTGAGATAGAGGCCTATGGTTTAATCCCATATCCATGCCCAGTCACCACTGTCTCGGAAAAATAAGGCCCAAGTCTATGCCCTCACATAGAAGCCTGGGCTTAGGCCAGACTAGGGCTGGACTTGGGCTCCCAGGTATTTTTGCCAAGTTTAGCAAGATTCTAATTAGAATCAATGACTTAAAATCTGCACATGGTGGATCCTGCTATGCGTAGATTTTAAAATTTAAAAAACAATAGGCCATGGCATTCATATTCAAGATATGGGGTAAAAAGTCATCTATACTCTTAAGATTTACTTAAATAGTCACATAAACTTTTTTAACTTCATAAATAGTCACACAGATTAGAAGTGGGCAAACTCAATCCAACCCAATGGTCTCGATCCAACCTAATTTTATTTTGATGGATTGCGTAGTGGGTTAATTGGGTCAATTTTTTCGAATCCAATTATTGGATTGGGTTAATTATGATGAACCCGTCCAACTCATGTAAATAATAATAATAATAATAATAATATGTTTATCTTCAATTGTAAAATCCTAAAGATCTAATCGGCTAGCCTAATTTTTAATTCTTTTTATTTTTTTTATAGAAAAGACCATTTCATCCTCGTATTTGCTCCTCTAGACTCTAATTGCAAAACTAAAATCAATCTCTCATATAAGTAAATTTATTATCTTCTAAGTTTAATTTTAAAAGTAAATTAGTTTCAATTTCTCTTTATTTTTTAGTAAACACTTAATAGTATATAATTATATATCACTTTCACTTTGTTACTAGACATACTACTATCTAATTATCTAAAAGGTTTGAATTTGAAATTCGAAAAAGAGATGCATAAGCTAAGAATAAAGTCTAGAAGCACATTGTCGAAATTTTCTTAATTTTAAGATAGTTAGTTTTTTAGCTTTCTTTACCGAACTTTAGATAGTGAATGAAATTTCATGTCATATATCTGATTTTAATAAGTTTTATTTCAAGTTTCATATATTTTCTTTATTTAATTTTAATTTGATCTTCAACTTGATCAACTCAACCCAATGATTTAAGGGTTGGGTTGAATTGGGTTAAATATACTTATTTAATTTGATTGGGTTGATTTTATCTCAACCCATTTAATAGTGGGTTGGGTTAAATTTTCACAAATCGTATCCAACCTAACCCATGGCCGGGGACACAGACCCTTTTCTTAGTATTATATCCTTTGGTTGTCGTCAAAATTTTTATAATAAATACAAATACAATTCTAAGATAAATTAAAATAAATAAAATAGTATATAATAACAAATAAAATACAAAATAAATGTAATCAATAAATTATCATATACATATCATGCAAATTATTTTTAATGTTAAGCTATTAGTAGTATGTCCTGAGAGATTTTATTAATAATTAAATCAACAATCCAAAAATTAATTTTAAAATTTATGTAAATATAGACATAATTTAAAAAAATTATGAATAAAATGTTTAATATAGATTTTGTAAGTTATTTTAAATGTTAAATATAATTATTTTATTATTTTTAAATGGTGAAATATATTTTATTAATATTTAAAAATCTGAAATACAAAATGATTTCTAATTTATTTTTAAAAAATTTAAATTATATTAATGTTATATTTGTATTTTTTATAAGAGTTCATTTAAAGCTAATTTTTGGGTTGTTATAATCAAATGATATAATATTAAAAAAATGGGTCTATATGAACTGAATGATTTATTTGACTATTTAAACAGCCATTAGTGGTATGGGTGGTTTTTTTCCCTATCCAATCTAGAATTCCTAAAATATATTATAATTCGAAACTCTTTCGCTAATTTTGTGGATGTGAATTCAAAAGCTACAATCTGTTGTATATGATGGGAATTGGAAAAAAAAAAGAGCAAAAGCCATTTGATTTCAATCCAATGCCTCCAGTTTGGGATTTTCAGATTATAAATTTTTAGATTTTATTATAATCTAAAAATCTCGGACCGGATAATTATTATATATTTATTTTTATATATTCAATAATACTTTTGTCACTTTACATAATATTAGCACTATAATCTTGTAATTGATGCTAGGAATGACAAACATTGTAAGTGGTAAAAATTTGATTGTATTTATGGTGCGTTTACTAAACAGTAATCGGCATGGTTGCAATTGGAATAAGCTGGAATCAGAATGAAGTATGAGAATCAGAATAAATTGTTTGCTTTAGCTGTAAGAATCAAAATCAGAATGAACTGTATTGTTATTGATGTGTTTACTTTATCTTAGATTTAGAATCGGAATGAGTTAAATTGTTACAAATTACTAAAATGTCCTTAGTTAACTATTTTCATAATTATTATTTTGTATTTTAATTATTGTGATTATTAAAAAATTATTATTCTTAATAAATATTGTTAATAATAATAATAATAATCCATTTTAAAAAAAAGTAATAATCAAAATCATCATCAACAACAACCGTAAAAACAATTATCATCATCATCATCATAAGATCGGAACTGGTGGCTTCCGCGATGGCTGCTGCTGCTGTTGGTTCAACTTCTACGATGTGACGGCGCCACTGCTACTGGTTTGATGTGGTCGCTATGGGTAATGGCTAGACGCCATAACTGCCTCTGGTTCGAATTGGATCAGTCAGAGAAATGAATCTACATTCCCAACTGATTTTCAATATTTTTTATTTTTAATTATTATTTAAATCAAAGATAAAATGAGTATTAGGAAATTTAGGTGGGTAAAATGGTCATTCTTGGGGACGGGGTTCTAATTCCCAACCCTCCTTGAGAATAAGAAGTTTGGTAATAATTTCCAAATTTGTGAGCCTCACACTGTTTTCATTCCAATTCCAAGCCTTCATTTTGCAAGTAAACGCGTCATTGATTCCGATTTTAGAATTTCCATTCTGATTACTGGTAAGAAAACACACCGTTACTATTTACAGGCTGTGTGTTTTAATTTATGGCCATGACTAAGTTGGAGTCGTTCCACCTTGGGACACGCTTTAATAACCATATAATCAAAATTATAAATAATAAAAAATAAGTTATTGTTATATGATTATATGATTATATGATTATTAAGGCATACTCTAAGATAGAGCAACTCTAACATAGCTGGACCCATAATTGATTAGTTTACTTACATGTGCAACCACTTCTATTTAGGATTTAGATGTATGGCTATGAATTGAACACATGGAAGAATTTGAATTGTAAATCAATGAGACTAAGCAGGTCGGTTAAGACCAAGTTATAATGATACACTACGCATCAAATTAATGGGGTGATTCATTTATTAATTTTAATTTGCTCGACTTTAAAGGAATTAGGTAATCGCTTGGTTGACAAGCAATAAGGGGTCTCTTCAGTCTCCAACTCGGGTGCGTAATTGCATTCTCACATGCCTACTCATTGAGGGGCCCATTTACATGCCTTTGCTCCACCTTCAAGCCAAAACAATAAACATATATGAAATATTATTATTACATTTGTTCAACGTTTATTTAAATTTTTTAAAATGTTTTACTATTCTTGCTTACAGCCACTTTTAATTTAATTATATGGGTCACACTAAATTACAACTTATGTAACTTACCACCCATATAACATAGTAGTGGAACCTATTATTATGTTACTAATTTTTGCATCTTTTACAATGGGTAATAAGTTACATAAGTTATAACTTAGCTAAACCCTAATTATATATCCATTCTATATGTACCTTTTTCATATGAGATCTTGAGATTTTTGTTCAATAAAATATTCTCAGAATCCGCCCTTTTCTTAAACTTAGAGTCTTTAGAAGACTAAAAAAAAATAATAATAATAATAAAGAATTGTACACAAGATGTTGGGGCCCTTTTCTTAAACTTAGAGTCTTTAGAAGACTCTGAAAAAAAAAAGAATAAAGAATTGTACACAAGATTTAGGGAGAAGATGCCATGATTGGAAAAAAAAATAAAGATATATAATATAGAGCAAATAAAACGAGGGTGTGTGTGTGCACGTGCGTGCGAGCGTGCGTGTGTGCGTGTGTGCGTGCATGTGTGCGTGTGTGTGCGCGCGCGCGCGTGTCTCAATATACTACATATCTAAATATACTGTATTAAAGTCTGTATTTTTTTACGTATCTCTCACTTTAATATAGTAAGGAATTATTTTTTTTTAGATTCCCTTTAAATATATAGACTTACACATCATTATTGACTAGTCTTTTCAAATTTTTATATACTAGTGTACTAGTAAAAGAACTCGACAACATTTTTAATCTTTTAAATTTAGGCCCTGTTTGGGATTGAGGTTAGGTAGCTATAGTTTAAAAATTATAGCATTAAAGTGTTCGGTAAACATTAGCTACTATAACTTGAAAGCTATGTTGATATGGTTTTTTACTTGTATGATGAAAAATATATTATATCTTTAATAATTTTTTTAAATTATTATTTGAAAATTATATTTACTACATACTATTAATTTTTATTTCATAGTTACAACTTTTTTTCCACAACAGCTGTAGCTTTTAAGCTACAGCAAGTCAATTCCAAACAGAGGATTAGCTCCAAACACATAACGGGGTTTCAATATTTTTATCTTTCGAACTTCAGCATAAAGATATCAGTTTTAAAGGAAAGAAATCTGCTCTAAACAAATAATTTGTATGTGTAATACAAGCAAGGGCAAAAAATACCCTTTCTCCCTAAATTAATATTCTTTTTATTTGAATATTAGTTTTTAGTGATTTTCTCACTCTAAAAAATCATCAGAAGTCGATAGCACAAAAAAAAAAAAAAAACTCCTGTTCAATCTTCTTACCTCATCTTTCACATAAATAATGGAATGATAAATTTTTAAAAATTTTGTTTTTTCTATTCTTCTTCTCAAACTTTCTCTCTCTGAAAAACTCAAAACACTAGATCCCCAAGAAAAAAATATAATTAATTTAAAAATAAAAAATGAATTATTTTAAAGCTTTATAAACCAATTGAATAGATGGAGTCATAAATTAAAAAAATAAATTGATGATATTTCTAAAGAGTTTGTAACAACAAGAAAAAAATGGCATACATGTGCAAGCAAAAAAGAAGAGAGATAAAATATAAATGGACTCATCATATTTGTATTTGTCCTTGAATATAATTTCCATTGAAGAGAGGTTTTATCAGTATACTGAAGAAGTGTTAAAAGCACCACTCAAAAGAAAAAAACTTGCATAATTTTTGGGTGCATGCTATAATTTGTCAATTCTTATGGATGTTGAGGGAATTAATCCAAAAAATAACTAAAAAGTTTTAGGGCCAGTTTGGGACTGCGATGACTGATTAAATATGTTGTTCACACTTTAAAGATGAAATAAGTTGTTGATTGAAAAAGTAGTTTAGTGTTTGGTAAAATGTGTTGTTGCTGTTATTATGAGTTTGAAAAGCAGAGTAATACGCTTAGTAAATTTTATTATAAAAGTATTGCTTTATTATATAATAACTGAAATAAATATAAGTTTAAATTTTCTTTTATTTATATATTAAGGTTTATAGAAAAATAAGTCATAGATGTCTTCTGTTAAAATATTAAGATTATAGTAAGAACTTTAAAAATACGTGGTGATTTATTTAATAAGTTGTTTATAAAAAGCAAATCCCTACATGCCTCTAGAAGCAGTTGTCAAAATTAAGAAAATATGAAATAAAAGTTTTTAAAAATTTACCAAAATACTATTTTGTTAAAATGTATGAACATGAGAAACTTTTTCTCTAGGCAACTTAGGCGGTTGCCTAGGGCCCTACTACATCTGAAGGCCCTAAATTTTTTTCCAAAATTATAGCTATTAAGTTATTAATTTATATTTATTAACTTGATATTAATGATGTACGAGGACAAGGATATGATAATGGTTCTAATATAAAATGAAAATACCAAGGTGTACAAAAAAGACTACTAGAAATCAATCCTTGAGCATTTTATACATCATTTGGATGCCATAGTCTTAATTTTGTGCTTTCTGATATGGCTAATTCTTGTCCTAGAGCTATTTCATTTTTTTGGAGTTGTACAACGTATTTATTCATTATTTTCTTCTTCAACGAAATGATAGAAAATTTTACAAAAAAATTACCCAATTTAACTGTCAAATCATTGTCACAAATACGTTGGAAAAGTCATATTGAAAGTGTGAAAGTAATAAGATTACAAGCTCCACAAATAAGAGATGCTTTACTTGAATTAGAAGAAATTAGAGAAGATTCTAAAATAAAGAATGAAGCTAAGTGTTTAGCAACATATGAATTTGAAAATTTTGAATTCATATTAGGTATGATTATTTGGTATGGTATATTATTTGTTGTTAACTCAGTAAGTAAGATCTTGCAAAAAGAATATATGCATATTGATATTGCTATAGATCAGCTAAAAGGTCTTATTTCTTTTTTTGAAAGCTATAGAGAAAATGGATCCATGTCTGCTATAATTTCAGCTAAAGAAATTGCATGTGAAATGGAAATAGAATCTAAATTTCATGAAAAACGTGTAATTCGTAGAAAAAATAAATTTGATGAAAATATTAGTGAAGAAAGAATTTTGTCTCCTGAAGAATTTTTTAGAATTAATTATTTTATATACATAGTAGATCAAGCTAATTCTTCAATAATGAGTAGATTTGAACAATTTCAAATCTATGAAAATATGTTTGGATTTTTGTTTAATTTCAAAAAATTACAATTGTTAAGTGACAATGTTTTAAAAATTTATTGTGTTAATCTTGAGAATGTTGCAAAATATGATACGCTTTCTGATATTTAGATTTGTTTTCAGAGCTAAGAATTTTAAAAGAAGTTTTTCAAGGTGAAAAAAATACACCGCTTGATGTACTTAATTAATTGAAAAAAATGATTCTTTTCCAAATGCATATATTGCTTATAAAATATTATTAACAGTACCAGTAACAGTTGCTTCTACAGAAAGAAGTTTTTCAAAATTAAAATTGATAAAAACTTATTTAAGATCAACCATATCGCAAGAAAGATTAAATGGATTAGCTATATTATCTATTGAGAAAAATATATTAGTTAAATTTGAATATAAAATTTTGATTAATAATTTTGCATCCCAGAAAACTAGAAAAATTGATTTTAAATAAATGAATTTTTAGTAAAATTAATACATATATTTTACCTTAAATCTTTTTAAAGGACCTAATTGAAACAAATTGCCTAAAGTGCCAAAATTAGTTGAACCGCCCCTGCGCATAAAATAAGCAGCTTATAACATTTGAACCTCAATCCCAAACATGCCTTAATTTCAAAAACATTTCTATCATTGTTGTTATTTATATGTAATAAAAAAAAATTAGATTTTTTGACAAATGCGTCCATGTTCATGTTCTCTTATTGATTTTTTTTTAACTAATACAATCTATAGATATATTGGGTCAATTGCAACTTTAGTTATATACATTTCTATATTGAATACAATCTACGCAGATTGGAACTTGTATACATTTTTTTTAATAGATACAATCAATATATATTATATATGACAAAATTGGATATATTTGGAACTATAGACATATATTATATATAGTTTAACTAGTAAATTTGTCGAGACATTTGTAAATCTACTCTCATTAACAATATTAAAGAAAAATATATTATTATTCCACATATTTGTGGAAAGGAGAAAAAAAATCCTATAAATACTCGAATTACTATATTGAGAACACCAAACTCACCATTGAGTTAAATGTTCACGTTAACGCTAGCTAATAATTGAAAACAATGACCATATCAATATCACCACCAAATCTACTAAGTAGAAATATTCTCAACTCACCATTGTTACTGCTAAGGACAATAACTCTGTTACTCTGACCTTCAACTAAAATTTATCATTATGAGAAAATAATGATCCTCTTATATTAAAATATGCATGTGATATATTAATCAGGATATGTGTAGGTGCCCAAATTTGTATAGTCCCATTCGGTTGTAACGCGTGCTCAATATTTTTAAATAATAAAAAGTACACAAAAAAATTGAGGAAAAAAGAAAACTAAATTCTCTAACCCTAAAAAAGAGTCCACTTTTAAAAGAAAAGAGTCAAAAAATCGGAGGACTAATCCGACATTTCCGGACATGATGAATTTGGAGCAGCTGCACATACTGACATATCATATGAGCCAAACTAAGAAGTTTCCTCAAATTCCATGCACTAGCACTTCATATAGAGTGTGAGTGCCGAATGGGAGAGTGGAATAGACTTGGAAAATTAAAGAGGACGACGACTCTGGGGTAGTTTAATACAATTAAAAAATAAATAAAAATATAAAGACAAAACAATTTACTATCCACCCACACACTTGACACGTCAATTGAGGCAGCTGGATTCATTGCTCCCGCTCTTACATTGACCCCACTCACTTATCACTCGTCACTGGTCACGACCCACGAGACAAGACCGAGACCAAAATTAAACTTCCATCTTTTTTATTAGTCAAATTAAAACTTCTTGGAGAGTGCCTAATTATTATAATTATTATTTTTATTTATATCTATATATATATATATATTTTTTTTTTCTAAAGAGGATATTTTTATTTTAATGTTAAATAAAAAAGTATAAATTCTTATGTATTAACAAAATAATTTTTAATATATTAAAAAATATATTTTTAATATATTAAAAAATATATTTTTAATATTTTAACGTATTAAAAAAATTATATATATATATATATATATATATATATATATATATATATATATATTGTAAGCATCTAATTTTTTTCGTACAGTCATATTTTTAAATTATATATTTAATAATTAAAGTATATACTCTATTAAACTATATAATATTATAATAAATTGAACTCTATTGAACCGTGAGTGTCCATACGAAAAATGATAATAATAATAATAATAAAGCGCCGCATCTGAAAATTTATATATATATATATATGCACAATTTGTCTCCTCCCAGTTTCAGTTTTCAGTTCTTGCTAGCTCTTTAATTTCTATTCCTTTGATCACTTGCTCTCAAATCTCTTTCCCGCCAAAATTGCTCATGTCATGTCTCCAAAATCCGACATGATCATCAAGTTTACTGAACACGTGGTCACTACCGATAAGCCCATAATCACTACTCCAGCACCTCAAAAAGTTGTAAGAATCATACTTACCGACGCTGACGCCACCGATTCTTCCAGCGATGATGAACAAGTAATTAACCACGCTCGAAGAGTCAAACGACATGTCAAACAAATCAACCTTAATAATCATCATCGACGACAACACCAACAGCTACAACGACGACAGCAGATCAATAAGCTGCAGCATAATAAGAAGACAAAGAGACATGAGCCGCCGCCGCCGCCGCAAGGTGACGTCACTCGCGGGAAGAAGTTCCGGGGAGTCCGCCAGAGACCTTGGGGAAGATGGGCCGCCGAGATCCGAGACCCTAATCGTAGGAAACGCCTCTGGCTTGGCACTTTTGACACTCCTGAAGAAGCTGCCTCTGTTTATGATCAAGCTGCTGTCAAGCTTAAAGGTGCTAACGCCGTTACAAATTTCCCCAACCCGGTTTTAACGGAAGAAGTAGTCGTTCACGGTCAACGTCAACGGACAGGCGTTGATTCGTTTGACTCTTCTGACACTAGCTCTCTGTCCTCGCCAACCTCTGTCCTCCGTAACGACGACGAGTTCACGCCGTTTGCTAACTGTTTGTGTTACGGTGACGATGACGTGGACATTTTCGGGTTCGGGTTTGATGTGCCGTTAAGTCTGCCAGATTTGATGCTGCCGGGAACATCATTGGGCCAGGAAGGGTTCGGCGAGTTTGACGTTAGCGATTTTTTAGTGGAAGTCTAGTGGTTACTTAGAACGCACGTGTCATGTTACGCTCGTCAGGACTCGTTAGTAATTCAAGATTTTTATGGGGACTTGTTGGTAATTGAGTCTTTTCAGTTGAGTGTAATTATTGTGACTAAAGATCTGCAAAAGTAATAGGCAATTTTGAATATGTAAAAGTTTTAGTAAACTTCTAATGATTATCGTAATATTAATGTAATTTTCATATGGATGTAATTGTACCAATCATTATCTTTAAAGACATTGACAAGTGGAATGGGATTCCTTGAATATCACGCTAGTGTTGAAAAGCAAATAGATTTTTATTATTAACATATGATCAATCTGATTCTAGTAGTGGTCCATTATTTTAATGAAAGTATAGAATTTCTTGTAGAGCTGAATCCAATGGTTCTTTATTTCTACATATAGTGGGAGTAGATTCGAAAAATATAAAACAAAATATAATGGATTTTTAGATTTGGGATATTGCATACACTGATTCAATTTATGATAGTAATAGTAATAGTAAAATTAGATAATAAATTAATGATTTTATTATAAATATATTTATTTTTATTAAAAAGATTTCTGGTGGAGTCTCGTTTTGTGGAACTTTGAATGAATCTTCAGCATACATGGAGTATTGGTCCTATTGGAATCATGGAGACCCTAAAATAGTAAACACGTGGTAGAAAGGCTTCCCTTTAATAAATCCATTCGTTTTATTGCCAATGAGGTTGGCTTTTGTCGGATATTTTGGGCTCCACTCCTTTTCTACAAGATAGATCCACTGAAATTATTTCATTTTATTATTATTATTTGGTGATTTTGATCGCCAAAAGTGAGCAACTATTTGTGCACCATGACAGTCCTTAGTGTTTTTTTTTTTAATTATTTTATTTCAAATAAAAACGATTGTATTCCATCAAATCAAAACTCAAAGGTAACAATATAAATGTGAAGGAAAATTTTTCATTCATAAAATAAAATTAGAACAATATAAAGTAAATTTAGACAGAGCAATTGCTATTTGATTGCAATTTTTTGAGACATGAAACTGAAGAACACACTTTGGAATGAGTAATCGTTGAACTTTATTAATAAGCTAAAGAATAATGGTATGTTTACAAAATTGTAATATAAAATTTCTATCTTAAATGATGTTTGTGAAACTATCATATTAATAATAATATTAAAAGTAAACTATTATCAAACATATGACAATTATTGGTTGGTGACATACCATTTGAGATATAAAATTTTTTTTCCTGACTTTGTAAAGCATATCATTACTATGCAATTTGATTAGTTTATTTTTTTAAGTGGTGATCATCTTTTTCCTTATCATATTCTTGATGTCGAGATTATGATTTTGTAAATACAATTTTTTTTTTGGAAAGAACTATATAGTAGAATTTTGATAAATTAATAGCTTTGGAACCACGAAAAATCTATTAATGTTAGTCAATATTAATATATCGGTAAATTAATAATTATTAATTTATAAAAATAATATCATATTCATAATAGGATTATTTATGAAGTATAAAGATAGTATAATTAGAGAATTTAGTGATTTTATCGAGTTGTATGATAAACTTTTTATTTAATCTCGATTGAGTGAATCAATCACTTGATATTCCTTTGGTTAGATTGTATGTCTATATCACGATTATCTGGTAACTCATCAAATGAGACTTTTTAGAGGTTATATATTAAGCCAATTTCTCTCTTATTTCTCTTAACACAGCACATAAAATACAACAATAAATTTTGATCTAAAAGGTGTATGGAAAGCAATAATTAATAATCGATAAAATGCATAAAGCAATATGTCCGTATGATAAAGAAATCATAAAGATACATAAGTATTTAATTTCAAATTAGTTAATTATTAATTTATGTATTAATTGGGCCCTATAGAAAAATAAGTTTTTTAAATATATTATCTAATAAATTTATCAAATTACTAATTTATCACATTGGCCTTAAAATGGAGATTGAAAAAAATTATTATTTAATTAAAGTTATCAAACTATTATTTAATTAAAATTATTAATTTATCGAGCATTAATTTAACGAAATTCGATTATACGATATATTTTAATTAGTGTATCATGCTATACAAATTAGTCTAGAGTATTGATGAATGAAGTTCTATGCTCCTATATATATGCTAATTTATATATTAAACCAGAAATGGTGTGTGTACATAATCTAAATTGGATAAGGCTATTGGGGAGTAGGGGATCGAAAACAACAGGACGCTGGCGGCTGCATAGAGATGATAATAATGGAAGCAAAGTCCCTACACTCTCTGCAATTCGCATGCATTTCGAAATGATGAATCGAAATTTTGGCCTCAGAAAATAAAATTTTAAAGTAACAGTGAACAGTGAACAGTGAACTGGCGGCTACCAAAAAGCAGCACGATGAAAAGTCAAAGAGAAGTAATGGATTTAGCGGACCGCATGGTTGGTAACCAAACAGATACGACTACGATGTTTTGCCATGTTCTACCACCGTCCTGCAAACTACATCCGCCCTCCACTCTCACCATTTTCTATTCTTAATTGTTATCAATATGTATATTAAAATTACTTTGCTAAAAAAAATTAAAGAAAATGATATTGAACCCCTAGGAAAAAGTAACCAAGATAGAAATAATAATATTATAGCATAAATAGAAATAATAGTATTATAGTATGACAATATTATTATTTGTGTGTTATAATGATACTGTAGTATGCACAATGATCACATTTTTGTCTTTATGGTATCTTCTTATGGTTTAAACTTTTAGTGCTCAAATTTAAATTTGTAGGATATTAAAATTTTTTATTACGTTTAACATTAATTGAATAAGTATTAGGCGAGATGTGAGAACTAGATTATTTTAAAATTTGGATAATAGTATTACCTTAATTGGTAAAATTATTTGCTTTATGACTTTTTTTTAGTATTATGGTACTGTATCTTTTAAAAAATATATGCTGTAATAGAAAAGCTCTGGTTATGAAATAATAAAATTAGACTCTGTTTGAAAAATTTGACTTCAAATAATTTTGATTTAAAAATAATATAACTATTACAAGTTTTCTCCTCATACAATTGTCAAATAAAATTATTTTACCTTCCAAACAACAACTACAAATATTTAATTACTTGTTGATGGGCGTTGCAGTGCAAGGAATCAAGAGGTGATGTCTATATATTTCCCTTTGAAAATTTTAAATATACAGTCTACAGTCTACAAAATAATACTGCTCTGACTGAGAAAAAATATTATCTTAGTAAGGTTACTTATTTATCAATAAATAAATAATTTATTAATTTATTGATAAATAAATAATTTATTAATTTATTGATAAATAAATATTTATAAATTTAAGAATAATTTTATATTTGAATTACTTGTTTCATCTTGGTACGTGTACTATTTTTGTTGCTAAGATTCATGTATAAATTTTATCATGTATGTACGAAGGAAAAAATTAGTAAATATTATGAACATGTACATAGAAGTTCAGAAACTAATGCAAATACATTGTACATAGACATAAAATTGATGAACGTACTTTTTAAATTTAATACCCTAATAATACCTAAAATATAAAGTATTTCAGTTGCTTAAAGTACATAGAACATAAACTTCATAAATACATCAATTATTAGTTTTATTTTTAGACTCAAATCATGAGATGTATATTTTGGAATAAAATTGAGAAAACTGAAGTTGTTAAGAAAAAAAAAACTTCGTAATATTATGAATTTTATATATTATATATTACTAGTATTTTTTGTATTTAACTAATTATTAATTTATATTTTCATTTGGCCTTAAAAGATTTGAAAAAAATTATTATCTTATAATTTAGCAAGATTATTTATTTAGTATAATGTCCCAAGTCGGGACCAAAAAAATTCTATTACTTAATCAAGGTTATTAATTAATTAAACATTCACTTATCAAAGTTTTACTGTATTGTGTTGCGTCAGAGGACTATTAATTGGGTTCATTTGATTTTAAGTCTTGTGATTTTTATGTTCTTAAAATTTTTTTCTCTTTATTTCTTCATCCCTCAAGATAAAGCTAGCAAAATGGGTAAACGGGTCATGTTCGTGTAATGTCAAATTTAGTTCAACTCATACACAACCCATTTAATAATTATGTCAAAATATTGAGATCCTAACCTAACAAAATTGTGTCAAAATATTGAGATCCTAACTCAATAAAGAAAATAAACGAGTTATCTAATAGCTCACTTAATATCAACATATTTAACAAAATTTACTTATATACATATACGTATATTCGATATTATAAAATATATATATCTACTAAAATATTACATATTAACACTATTAAAGTTTTAATTATATATATGTAAATAATACTATACATAGATATCATAAAATATAAATGTCTACCAATATCTTACACATTTACACTATTTAAGTTCTAAATCTATATAAAATTTTATAAATGAAACATTGTGTATATATATGTTCATCCTTCAAAAAAAAAAAATGAAAAGAGTGAATCATGTCCAATATTTGAGTTTTGATGACAAGAACTTACAAATTAATTTAGAATAGAAAATATAATTGTGCAATTAGTCGGGTAAATAGGTTAAGAACTTTTATTTTAACCCAACATAAAAAAAAAATCGTGTCGACTCAGAATCGGTTCATTTAATAATCGTGTTAAATTTGACGACCCATATTTATTTATTCGTATTGTGTTTGTGTGATCAAGTCGTGTTAAATTTTATCAGCTCTATCTCAAAAGTCTCACCTACTTTTAAGGGGATGAGATGAGAGACAAAGAGAAAGATAAAGGTATTTGGTGGCTAAGTGGGCTGTAGCTAGCGGCTAGCCAATCCAAAATTTGAGAAATTTTTTGAGTAAGTCCTTTCTTTTATAATGTTATTATTAATATTTTAAATATTGTTAATAATTATACTTTTTAATTTATTCATCTCAACCTCAACTCATTTCTTTCTGTCTTTCACTCTTTACCCTCTAATCTTGATGATAAAAAAAATTAGACAACACAGTATTAAATGCTTGAATTTTTTCTTTCTTCCTACAATTAAAGAATTTGAGTGACAATATAATCATCTCAAGTTTAATGAATTTTAATTTAATATTATGATTTAATTCAATATATACCTTGATTCATGTGAATATTATATGATTCTTTTCTTCATTATTCTCTCAATCAACTGTTTAGTGAATTAGGAGCCAACTCAGTTTCTATTTTTTAAATTTTTAAAATTTAGATGAAGATAAATTTTTATTCACTCTTTTTTTTATCTCTCATGAATCTTGATAAACTCTTCAATAAAATACGTGCGTATTATATTTTTTTAAGAAGTAATTTCTATACAACCCACTCTTTAAAAAAAAAAAAACTCTTAACTAATACCTTGACTAAAAATCATATTAGCCCTCCCTAAAAACAACTTGGCTTGCCCCTGTGCTAAGTAACTAAAGATTAATTTGATTAATTTACGTTTCCACTAGCTGTAAGCCTGTAAAATAACATAAAAATTGATTGTTTGGTAAATATGTTTTATTAATAATTTTTATGACAATATTAATAAAGATATTATCAATTTTTTATTTATCAAACAATTGTCGGATAAAATTGCAGCCCAACAACAATAGGACCAAACGAACTGACGGTAATGAGAAAATGAAGCCGAGTTAACGACTTAAGGTGCATGCACGAACTATGCTGCTGCTTAATGCGTTCGTGGCGAATATTAATGGACACAATTGTTGGCTTGTTTTTTTTTTTTTTGAAGAAAAAAAAAATTGTTGGCTTGTTGCTGTTTTTTCTTCAAGACGAATCAGTATTTGATTGATTGAACTATGAATTTACACTAATTTTTCAAAAATAGTGGAAACCGAACCATAACTATTATTAGACCAGTGGCAATATTTATTGACCGTTAGAGGAAAAAGAAAAAGGAATAAATAATTAAATAAAAACAAAAATACAAATGGAACAGGGTAATTATATGGAAGTTCAGGGCACACACATAAAGCGATTTTTTTTTCTTTTTCGAAACCAACGCTAGTATTTAGAGACAGTACCAGAAATCTAATCTAACAAGTGTTAAGTTTAAACAGTAATATCTTATAATCAGAAAAATATTCAGAATTCGATCCATCTAGGACAAATCTAAAAAATAATATAATTTTAAAAGTTATGGCATTATTTTGAAAGTAATGATATTTACCCATACAGTGCCCATAATGCCACTAGAAATGCACTATATAATGTCATTTTAGCTAATGAAACAATCAAATAATGCGAACACAACTTGGTATTAAATAATCTAATAAAATATATTAATAAGCTTTGTTAAATTTCCTTCTTAATCATTGGAAAATTCTATCAAATTCCTTCTAATTAATAATATTTGGCAAATACCCATATAAGAGAAAGCCTCAAATTTTGATTGAAATAACAAATTGACTAAACAATAAAGAGAGTATTAATTTACCTATATGTGTGAAAGCTTAAAGAAATGTAGAGAGAGAGGATTGGATGGGAGGAAGGAGTGATTTAGACTAATTAGAAATTTGAGGATTTTTTAGTATGTGATATTTTTTAAATTTAGAAGAGGCTTTTTCAATTTTTCAAATCAATAATAGGCTAAATTTAAAAATGTATTTAAAATTTTTCAAAAGCCCAGCAGGGGGTGAACGCCCAAGCCCCAAGCTAGTATTAACAATTAGAGACTGATTGCTAAATAATTTCTGTTATTGATACGAAAAAAGTAAGTAAACATCTCCTTTTATAAGTTTTTGAACCAATTGATTAATGCAATAACATTCTCTGCTCCAATTGTTGCTTTTGTTTCTGTATTCTTGATTTATCTACTAGGTTAGTTTGGTTGGTTCTTTACACCTAATTTTAATGTAACGACGATATTTCAATTCATCTTCTTTATTTATTTATTTATGAAATTAACCTCTTTTGGTTAACCCAAAATAAAAAAAAAATCAATCTAACAGAAATTTCATTCACATCGACTTATCAGACGTTTCCCAAAAGACCCAATACGTAGACTTTTTTCTTTTTCTTTTTTTTTGTTGATAGGTCCGAATATGTAGACTTATAGACTTAGAAACTGTTTTTCTAAATTGATAAATTTGATGCTTCCAATGTTATATATTTGATGCTAACATGTCCAAAACTATTGGTTGCACGAAGGAGCTGAGGTGTCCTTCTTCCATAAGCTGCTTATTTAAATTAGATTGAGGTCTTGTTTGGAATTGAAGTTGAAATTCAATAAGCTGCTTATTTCATAATTTTTGATAAAAATAGTGTTTAATAATTTTTATAAAAACAACTTATTTTATAATTTTCTCTATTTTGTCAGCAGCTTTTAAACTCAATAATAGGCTGTGCGTCCCGTTTGATTAAGCTGTGTGGCAGTCTAGTTCCCCCCCTCCCCTAGGCGCGATGTGAACCGTTTATTACTCAGGGATCCTAAAATTTAATTTCCAATTATTTTACTCAAAATCAATTATCTCCTTTCTATAGTCCCCCGGGGCGCAGCGTGAGCCATTTATTACTCATGGATCCTAAAATTTAATTTCCAATTACTTTACTCAAAGTCAATTATCTCCTCTTTAGAGTTTATTTTATTTATTTTTATATTTAAAAGCTATAAATTAGTTTAGTTTTTAATATTTAATGAATAGTTACTATCACCGACCAATGGTGTCTTTGGAAAAATTAAAAGTTACGGATAACACATTTGATATCATTTGACTTTATTTTTTGTGACCTATCTCATGCTGCCATCATCGACTTCGAAGGAGCAGTGGGAACGCCGTAATCATTGATCATATGATGCTTGGGATATTCATATACTAAATACATGACTTGAAAATACGCGATCAATATATGTGAAATATACCCGAAGCTTATAAATAAATATTCACATGAGAACACGTCCCCATAGTACTCAAACTCATTTTCGCTAAGATAAGGAAGAGTCTTTATCAGTTATCACCTAGCTAATGGTGTGAGCTGGGGTTTACACTTATAGCTTGAAAGGTTTTAGTTGTTCAAATATTTTTCAAAGAAGGTGAAGGCCTGCATTAATCGAGAGATTAATAACTCCTTAATTGAATTAAGGTCCGTTTGAAATTAAGGTACTATAGCTTAAAAACTACAACTGTTGTGGAATAAAAATTGTAACTATGCAAAAAAAGTTAATAATATATAATAAATATAATTTTTAAATAATAATTTTTACAAAAATATTAAAGATATAATATATTTTTCATCATACAAGTAAAAAATTATATCAATATAATTTCTAATCCTAGCAGCTAGTGTTTACTAAATACTTTAGTGCTGTAGCTTAAAACTTCAATCCCAAATACACTTTTAGTCAGTTGTCTCCTCACCTCATCCTTGAGGTTGAGGGTTCGAAAACTATTCGTGTGAGTTGTGTATTTATTTATTTATTTCAAATTTTAAGCTAGATTTTAGTACGTTGAGGCAGGTCCTAATACGTATTGGGTTGGATTTTCAACTTGGACAGAATTATTGGATTGTATTTATTTGTATTTTACTTTATTATGTAATATCTTTTTCCAAAAATAAAAAAAAAACTACAGGAGTTCAAATACTGAAATTACCAAGCATCGATTGATCGCACAATATCACTATATCACATGAGGCATAGTAAAATATATTATGGAGCAAACGAATTTAAAACAAGCCAAGAAAATTAAAAGAAGGTTCGTGGAAACGGAATGTATAGTACCATCAGATTTGAAAATGACTTTTCTTTGCAAACAAAGAATTCAAGTTCAATTTCTTTTTGAGCAAACAAAGACTTATCTCGGTTTCTCCCTTCTCCGCAGTTAGTTGTACTGCAGATGGAATGATTGCGAGGAAAAACTAAAAAAAAACCGAATTTTTAAAGGGTTATTTAACGCTCGCCCCTAAATGTCTCAAGAAATGGGACCGCAGACCCCTCTTCTTTCGAAGCCTTTTAGCGCGCACCCAAATCGTTTGATCTGCTGTTGATTTTTACGGTGGAAGGGCAAAAATTGGTAATTGTCCAGACAAATTAAAAAAAATTCAAAAATACATATATATTGAAAGTGCATCATTCACTCGTTTTTTTTCTTACAGTTCTTGAATGCGGCAGCGGCAGTTCCATTCACGCTGAAGGGCGACGATGTTCATCGAAGGTGTTGGTAGTAAATCATGCTTAGGAAAATAATTTTTCTATGTAATAAAATTAGCGGGAGCTAGAATATTTTATTATTATTATTATGTATATATGCATAGAATTAAAATAAAATCTTGATTTCTTGCAGAATAACTGAAGAAGACAATTACTCTATTTTCCACTATTATTATTAGGATCTGCAGAATATGATTGTAGTATTCTCAAATATCCTCAATTATCTTCCGAGCACGTGTGTGCATGATGAAAATCTTCAAACATTCTCTTTTTTTTTTAATTTTTTTTACTGAGAAAAATCTGCATATTATGTGTGTTCTAATTTCTTATCCTTTATATAAGTACTAGTTTGATTAGGAATTTAATTAGCAGAGGGCTAGTAGACATGGGTTTCCTTACTCCAACTTAACAAGTAAGGACCAGTTACCTCATGATACAATAAAATTATTAAGTTAATCTTATACTATTCTACTAAAAGCCAAAAGCTACATAATAGGCATAATATATTTATATATTTCTCCTCTAATTATATATTAATTAGTCTCTTTTATTTTAATTTTTAGATAATTAATTTATTTTGTTGAACAAGGTAATCAATTAAATAATCAATTAAAGCTTGGAGAGTAAATGAGCACAAAAGAATGGAAATGGAAGAGAAATAAAAGAATTATCGCAAGAGGGGCTAAAACGCTGAAAGCCAAGGCTATTGCAAAATAAATCAAATGGGCTTGATAATTGGATTTGGGTTGATTGATTAAATCTATTGCGAGGCCCGGACGTGAAAGAAGCATAATTGTAAACCATGCACCTTTACGTGATTTGACTTGAAGATTGGTGGCCAATCAACCAAATTCTACAGGGATTTGGACGTTAATTTGAAGTCGGCCAAGTATTATAAAAACAAAACCTTTGGGTTTTGGAAATACGAATAGATAGGGATAGGTAAATTCTGATAAGGATCATATTCAAATTAATTTGATCGGATTTCAAATTGTTCGGATTAGTAAAAAAGTCATCCTAATGCAATCTGAACTCAATCGGATGAATAGTTTGGATTAATTTGGATTCAGATCGGTAATATCATATTAAAATTGGATTTGGATTTGCTCAAATAAATCAGATGAATCTAGGTCACTTTCAAGTTGCAATACAAAATTGAAATCACACAAATAAGAAAAAATGCAACAAGCCAGCAAACGGAAAAAAGAAAGACAGAAAATGAAAGTGTTCATTTTAACATCAATTCTTTTGTTAAGATCTTCAATAACAATTGCATCCCAAAAATAGGAAAGCTAAATCAAAATTCAAACAATCAACTTTACAATCACCAAAAAACAAGCAGAATGACATGCAGGCAAAATAAAAACGGATACATAAGCAATTAAAAAGACCTAAACATTTGCAAGTTTTTGAAATTAAAAGTATCTATTCTTATAACCTCTACACCTCACAAGCCTTGATGTATCCGAGTCCATTGGAAACCCTTGCAATAAACAAATAAATGCAGCAGCTGGGTTTGGGACTTCAACTTTTGCTTGTGGCTTCAGCTAGTAGCATGGCAACGTGTAGCTCATGGGCTTGGCGGCTGTTATTTGGGACGTGATAACTCTATGAAATAAGAGTTATCATAGCATTTTTAGGCTTAAATTATAATTACTTAGAGAGTAATATTTATTTTTATATCACTTTTTAATTATGTTTTACATGAGCACTTATCTAAATTAATTTAAAACATTTTAGTTTATTATGTGTTCTCATTAATGGCATTTTTTGTAGCGGATTGAATTGCCCTAATTCTATAGATGGATGCTGCAACAATAGAGCTGTAAGGAATAACAAATAACTGAAGTGCAGATGAAATAATTTAAGTTACAACAGGGAAGATGTTACAGAGTTGCTCTAGCAATCCTGTAGTACGCAAACACAAGGCTGATTTAAGACAAGCGCGGGAAAAGTAAGGCTGATGTGGCAAGCGAATTATTTAGCGTGTGATGCAAGTATAATATAGATCCACCATGATTCCTAACCTTTTGAGGAGTTACCCTAAGTTGCACACTATAAAAAGAAGAGTGCACATCAAGAAAAGGAGAGAGCCGTCATATACAAAAAATTCCGAGAGCGCCCAGGAAAACGATAGGCAAGAGAGGAAAATTGGAGGTTGCAACAGATTAGTTTGAAGAAAGAGAAGCACAGATCGCAATATATACAAGAGGGTTTCTTGGGACAAATTTTGCTTTTATATTTTCCAACTTCTAGTTTTTTTTTTTTAAGGATGAATTCAATGGTTGAATCGAATATTTTTATTTTAGCTTTTTAAACATGAACTAAATCTTAATGTAGTAGGGTTTTAAATGAGCTTGATGATTTATTGACTTATTTATGATTGTTGCTCTGTGTTTGTTATAGCATTTTACTTTGAATATGCTTAATTCAATTCCCTATTTCGGCTGACCACCCATTTATTGGATACAAGCTAAGATAGATCCTCAAAAAGGAGTACTTAGTGGAATTAATCAAAATAATACATGGTTTTAGATTGGGTTTCCTGAATTGATTAACTATCAATTTGAATAGGGCCATGCTTGATCTAGAATTAGTGAAGAACTAGGCATAGGGATTCACCTTGTAGGGTTAATAGATTTTAGAATCTGCAATGCCATATCTAATGTTGGCTTAACAATTGGTCACTGTTTAAGTTGCATATAGAAGTAAGATGTCCAACATGCAACAATTGATGATGCATAAGGAACTCTGCCTAGTGCTATAGTGAATGCTGTAGCAATTGTGCTTTAATTTGTTGAATAGTAAAAAATCATTAAGTGAGTTTAGACACTCAACTACCTATTAGTCATTGATTTTTCCTTTGTGTTTGACATTTGTTTACCTTTATTATCTTTTAGTTTATTGATTAGTTAGTTACTAAATTTTATGAGTTATTTCATTGAGTTAAATTAGAATTTATTAAAGTCTTAAATATTGCACTGAATAAATTACTATAGCAAGTCTGATAACATCAATCCCTGTGGAGACGATCTTAATACTCAATACTTTATTACTTGTTGTGTACACTTGCACACTGACACTTATTGCATGAAATTAGCAACATGATGTCGTCGATGTGCAGCTAGGACATCGACGACTTGAGACTTGACAACTAGTGGCTTTTTCTCAAAGAGATTAGCTGGGTTTGTGTAGCTGCAATTGCTTCTCCGATTCTTTGGTTGGGTTTGTGCAGCCATTGCAAGTGCTTCTTCGATTTTTTGGTTGGGTTAGTGCGGCTGCAAGGGCTTCTTCGATTCTTTCTAATTCTAATTTGGGATTTTAAGGATTTAGGGCTGCCTTTTAATTTTTATTTATTATTTTGTAATTCAATTGATTTGGATCCGATCTGATCCGAATCAAATTTGATCGAATTGTAAAGTTTTTATCCGATCGAATTTGGAGGTCAATCCAAATCCGATTCGAACTTGTTCGGATTGGATTGGTTTGATCCAAATCCAATCCGATGCCCACCGCTATGAACAAGGGTGAGCACAGAATTTTGAGAAGTCGCCAAGAGCAATTGAAGAGTTATAATCACTGGTGAGAGAAGAGATTTCCAGCTGTTTGTTTTTGTTGCCTATGAATGGTTTTATCAATGCTTTTATTCCAAAATTTGTAATTAAATTTCTTTATTAGGGTTAAAGATGAAGGCATATTCAATGAAAAAATATTAATTTTATTTAATTAATTCTCTAGTTGTGTGCTTTATTGTTCATAGTTCTTGTATCACATGATTAGTTGGATGTTGTTTAATCTTTTTACTAATACTATCATGCATTGTTGATTATTAGAATTAATATTTGACCAAATCTATGCTTGAGACTATAAAGTTTATGTGTGATTATCTTTGATTCTGTGTCTTTCATGAAATTATTTACACTAAGTACTTATGAAAAATTTAACTATTTATTATTCAATATATTTATATAGGATGCTTGTATACCATAATATTAAGTGGAAAAAGAACATACACAAGATCAATTTTAATTGAGTTTAATTGTTATATCCATGAGTAGACATAAATTGATTTTGAGTTGTCACTTCAAAATAAAAAATTGATTGATACTTAGATAATTGTTAAGTTGAACTGTGGTGGATTCTGAAACCCTAGTTGCTTTAATCTCTTGAGTTCTTGTGTTAATTTACTCATTTTAATTTTAATTGCGTCTCTATTTAAATCTCTTCAAACAAAATATTTTCTTTTTCAACTAAGTAGAGTTTTAATTAGCTTAAATTAGATTTAGCTTTCTTAAAAATTAACAGTCCATCTGGGTTTGACCTCGTTATTCTTAGTCTATACTCCAATAGACTCGTGTACTTGCGAGTATATTAAAACTATGTATAGACAGTTTAACTAGAACCTTTCACATCCTAAACCATGGAAAGAAGCAATTCAAGAGTTATCAAAATCTACAGAGAATGCTATGATAGAATTGAGAAATGAGGTGAGGGCCATCCAGAATTCTCAAGCACAACAAGTGCAGTGCATGTCCAATCTTGAGAGGATGATAGGACAATTATTTTCATCAGTTCATGAAACCGGAGCTAGTTCAAGCCACCAACATGAAGAGGCGTAATCCATCATGACCTGAAGAGGAGAAAAATTGTTTGACAACAAGGAAGACGTTCCAACAAGGAAGACATTTGAAAATGCTTCTTAATATCTAATTTCATCAAAAGACTCATCACCAAATGATCCAAAAGAAAACAGCCTACTAGCCCACATTCCTAAATCTCCTTTTCCTCGAATGTTAACAAAGGTAAGGAAAGAGACTTCAACAGGTGAGATTATGAAAATCTTCAAGTAGATAAGTATAAAAATCTCTTTACTTGATGCTATTAAGCAAGTTATTTCCTATGCCAAGTTTTTAGAGGATTTATGCTCTAAAAGAGAAATTTGCATGTTACAAAGAAAGCACTCCTCACTCAACAAACTAGTGATTTACTTAAATGTAAAAGGCCACTAAAATTCAAAGATCTTAAAATTCAAAAATCCTGGTTTCCCTACTATCTCATGTGCCATAGGGAATCAATTGTTCTACAAAGCTTTATTGGCTTTAGGAACTAGTGTTAATCTCTTACCATATTTTGGTTATAAGCAACTTGGGCTTGTCAATTACATTCAATTTATATTGTTTTACAACTTGCTGATAGATTTATAAAAATATCTCGTGGTATTATATAGGATGTGTTGATATGGATTAAGCTGTGTGGCAGCCTAGTTGCTTTTTTCATCCCACTATAGAGTATGGACTACTTATACTTGAGTAATACTAGGGATCCTAAAATTTAATTCCCAATTAATTTATTTAAAGTTAATTATCTCATTTTTATAGTTTATTTCATTTAATTATATGTTTAATAGCTATAAATTAATTAAAATTTTAATTTAATGAACAGTTACTGTCACTGACCAACAATGTCTTTGGAAAAATCAAAAGTCACTGAGGACAACACATCTTACACCATTTGACTTTATTTTTTGTGACCTGTCTGATGCTGCTATGATCTACGTCAAAGGAACAGTGGGAACGCCATTATTGCTGAAGTAATGCTTGGGGTATGTTAAACATAACTCGAAAATACGCGATCAATATATGTGATAAATAAATATTCACGAGGGAGAAAATGTCCTCCATAGTACTCAAACTCAATTTCCCTATGATAAGGAAGAGTCTTTATCAGTTGTCAACTTGCTAATGGTGTGAGCTGTGACTTAGACTTATAACTTGAAAGGTTTTAATTGTTCAAATATTTTTTTAATGAAGGTGAAATCTAGCTTTAAAAGAGAGATCAATAACTCCTTAATTGAATTGGTTAGTTGCCTCCTCACATCATTCTTAAGGTTTAGGATTCAAAAACTATCCATATGAGTTTTGTATTTATTTATTTATTTTAAATTCTAAACTAGATTTTAGTACGTTGAGACAAGTCCTGATATGTATTGGGCCAGATTTTCAATTGTTGTCTAAAAATCTAACCACCAAGTGTACATATCAAATAAGTAATAAAGTGATGAATGAGAGTGTCGAACCCACAGGACTATTATTATCCTATTATTATCTATCAATTTATATCTCCCAAGTTTAATCCAAACAACTGAATAAAAAACCTTAACTAAGATTATAACGGTAAATTAAACACAAAATAAACAAGAAGATAATCAATAGATGATGAAACCTAGGTTTGTAATTTTCCCTAGCAATCCCCTTATTAATCTCAGTCTAGTTCTTCTAATTAACCTAATTCAATTATCACTCAGAATACTAAAGTCTCTACAGGCCTCTTTCGATGGTCAAGTAATTCTATTACTCAAAATCAACCCACTATATTTCTATGAGGATCAATTATAAGCAATTCATTAAGTTCAAGTTCCTTAACAAGTGCATATGCAATCTAAGTATATTCCTATCTCAGATTAACACATGTTATCATATTTAGGTCTATAGATGCATGACTCTTCCAGTATTTATGCAACTACACATGTGCTATTCAATTGGCGATCAAGCAATCAAATAGATTAAGCACAAAATATGATAAATAATCAATAGAAGGTAATTTTAAAGAACTAAAAACATCAATCAATTAAGGTTCATACTAGATTCCATTACAAACCTAGATAAAAATATTTAGTTCATAATGAAGAAGAAAATAACATCCATAATAAAATAAAGCATCCTCATAATCTAAAACAAGAGAAAAGAATATGGGTTTAATAAGAAAAATTATTAGAAGAAATCTTCAATCTCTTGATCTAAAACAAGAGAAAAGAATATGGGTTCAATTTTCAATCTCTTGATCTTCAATCTCCTTGGGCGTTTGTTGCTCTCTTGTTATCTTTTTTTTCTTTTTCTCCTCTCCTTTTAAAAACTAATGAAAGGCCCAATAAATAGAGTTTAGCACTTTAAAATTGAGAATTCCTATGGTTTTAGGACTTAATTTCCGCAATTCAGGAAAATTTATTACGCGGGGTCACTTGCATCGAATTCTTGGCCGCAATCAATTAGAATTTGTCTCGGTGGTAGCTGCCCAATAGGTCGTGGCAGATGCCACTAGTTTGTTAAAAATTACGAAAATGCCACTGAAGCGTATTTCTTAGATTTCTTCGTTTCGGCTCCGCTTTTTTCGATAAAAAATGCCTACACAAACACACATACAACAAGTTAAAAAACTCTAAAATAATTAAAAACGATGCAAATCTCATGCTAAACTTAGTTATTAAAGTGGTGTAAAACCACTCTATCATCAATCTCGACATAGATATTGGGTTGTATTTATTTGTATTGTACTTTCTTATGTAATATCTTTTTTGAAAAAATTAACTAGAGGAGTTCAAATACACAAATTATCCAGCATCGATCGATCGTACAATATCATTATATCACATTAGGCATAGTGAAATATATTATGGAACAAAAGAAATTAAAACAAGACAAGAAAATTGTAAGAAGGTTCGTGGAAATGAAAGGCATAGCACTATCAGTTTGAAAATGACTTTTCTTTGCCAACAAAAAATTCAAGTTCAATTTCTTTTTGACTAAACAAAGACTATCTCGGTATCTACATTCTCCGCAATGAGTTGTTCTGCAGATGGAATGATTGCAAGGAAACTCTAAGAAAATGCCGAATTTTTAAGGGTTTTTTAACGCTGCACCTACATTCACTTCTTTTGAAGCCTTTTACCGCGCGCCCAAATCTTTTCTTCTACTGTTAATTTTGATGGTCAAAGAGCAAATATTGGTAATTGCGAAGAGAAATTAAAAAAATTAATATATACATACATATATATATATATATACATACATATATATATATATATATATATATATATATATATATATACATACATATATATATATATATACATACATATATATATATATATAACAAGGATGTACTTATTAAACAATGAATATATATTATTGCGAAGTCTACTTATTAAAGCCTTTCCCTTGTTGCATCCACATATGTTGGGTTGACTGGAAAAGATGGTCTTTCCATCATTATTGGTATCGGTGGAGAAAAAGTAGATTCCCGAGAAGGAATGGTTCCAAAAGTACTATCATCTAAATCACTATCATCATTCTAACCAGTTGTTTTTATAGGCCACGGCTCTTGAGGAGGCATCTCATAACTTCTCCAAAATCCTTTGGTGTTGTTACCAGAAGAACTTTCTTCCCAAATGTGAGCTGGTTTGGAAGGCTTGTCTTTCTTCCAAGATATTTTCTTTTTTTGAAAGTAATCCTAGTAGCATTGCAGGGTTCTTGCCCTTTCTTCATCACTATCTACTCCCGTGAATCTGAGCATGGTAATTCTTCTAGGAGGTTCTTATGATTCAGACAATTGCTGTGTAGTCAGCCTCTTCCTTTTCTTATTCTTTTTTATCTGTTCTGCAAGCTGCTGCTGTTGTGTTAAAATCTCCTCTAATGCTTTGTTTTGTTCCAAAGCATTTATGTTGCTCCAGTTAACAGCTTTCTCGATTGGTCCGAATTCTGTTGGATCTGTCTTTCAGACTAACCACCTAATTGCTGCAAATTCTCCAGATATTTGCCTGAGTGTTTCCTCGCTTACTCCTGGAGCATTAATTACTCCAATCGATCCCATGTGTCTAACTGATCTGGATCTTCTAGGCATGTGAGTATATGACTCTGGATGCTTGCCTAGCAATTGACATTTCTCACATGGATACAAGGGTTTTGTTTCTCTGGGAAAAGAAACTGATACTCTTCCTTTGGCCATTATTTGTACTTGTGGAGTTTTATGGATCTGTAGGGGCCTGTTGTTTTGCTCATATTCACTAATCCATTGACCAGGGAAGATTAACTGATTTTGCTTGAAGGTTTTAGGTTAGATGATTCTTCCTTCACCACCAATCATTCTGGTGATAGGAAGGTTGGTGTGGCTCATTGAGAACATATGGGATTGGACTTTATAGGTCATGGTGTGATGTACTGCAAGGGTTGATTCGTCAGGATTCATTGCTAACCCATTTACTTGGATCAGTAATTTGATAGTTTCTGGGAGCGTGGGTTTGTGTAGATCCAGCCAATAAATAAGTGACAAGTGTGTGGAGTCACATGAGTGAGTTGTCATAAATAAGTGACAAGTGTGCAGAGTCACATGTGTTGAGCTGTAAAGCAAGATTCCTTAATGATAAGGATGACCAGTAACTAGACATAAAGTAAGTAATGAGTTGTGTGATGAGTTGTAAAAGTAGATTCTCTAGATAAGGACGAATGACGTGTCCTTGGCTTTATTGTAAATGGAGATTCCCTTGGTGCCTATAAAAAGGAACGCTCCGTGTTGTTGAAGGTCATCTCTGAATCCAATAACCAATCGAGTCTTGTAACATATTCAGAGAGCAATAAAATTTCTCTTGTTCTTAATTTTAACTTTTTGGTATCAGAGCCACCACTCCCAAAAGGAGTTCCTGAAAAATTTCTATAATAAAGTATGCTCTGTGGTTGCCGCCTGGACGGATCCTCCACATCAGAAACCTTGTAGAAACCTATAGAAGTCTTTGCTTCATACAAGGATACTTTGGCCAAGTGATCTTCAGTGAAACCTCTGAGCAAGTGTGGCGCCCTGTTGAGAAGGCCAGGATATAACCGTGTGTTTTGGGCTTATCACGAGTAAGGAGAAAAGTTTGCTGAACATCCTCCTGGATATTAAGACCCGGGTTAGGGCAGTCGAGGACTATGGACAACTAGGAAGTAGCCAAGTCTGGAGCAAGCATTTCTATGATGGAAGTTCCTTCATCCTCATCTCCAACCATAAACTTCCACCTTGAAACTCAAGAAGAAACCCAAAAGTCCATCCAACCTTTCCACCTAGATCCCTTAAATCCCTACAAGTTTTATAATATAAATACCCTTGCTTCCTCTATCAAATTTATTATCCCTTTCATGCAGCCTAAGCGTAAATCGGTATATAAGTCTTCTGAAATCCTTATACAATCTATCTCTTCTAGCTCTAAAGAAACCTACCTCCCTGTTCTATCTCTTAAAGACATCAAGAGGTACAGATCTGAAGGCTACAATGGATTACACCTTGGAGCCATCAGAATTGGTCTCCAACCTCTATTCCTTGCTGGCAAAAATGTCACCTGTTTTCTAGCAATCCTTGATACAAGATGGAAAACCTTTGAGAAGGCATTAATCTCAGCAGTAGAAGTAGGTCTCAACAAAGGACATGTTGTTATCCAGGTAGAACCAAATTTTACTCTGGATCTACACAAACCCACGCTCCTAGAAACTATCAAATTATTGATCTAGATAAATGGGTTAGCAATGAATCCTGACGAATCAGCCCTTGTAGTACATCACACCATGACCTATAAAGTCCAATCCCATATGTTCTTACTGAGCCACACCAACCTTCCTATCACCAGAATGATTGGTGGTGAAGGAAGAATTATCCAACCTAAAACCTTTAAGCAAAATCAGTTGATCTTCCCTGGTCAATAGATTAGTGAGTATGAGCAAAACAACTGGCCCCTACAGATCCATGAAACTCCACAAGTACAAAAAATGGCCGAAGGAAGAGTATCAGTTTCTTTTCCCAGAGAAACAAAACCCTTGTATCCATGTGAGAAATGTCAATTGCTAGGCAAGCATCCAGAGTCATGTACTCACATGCTTAGAAGATCCAGATCAGTTGGACACATGGGATCGATTGGAGTAATTAATGCTTCAGGAGTAAGCGAGGAAACACTCAGGCAGATATCTGGAGAATTTGCAGCAGTCAGGTGGTTAGTCCAAAAGACAGATCCAACAGAATTCGGACCAATCGAGAAAGCTGTTAACTGGAGCAACATAAATGCTTTGGAACAAAACAAAGCATTAGAGGAGATTTTAGCACAACAGCAGCAGCTTGCAGAACAGATCCAAGAACTCCATAACCAGATAAAAAAGAATAAGAAAAGGAAGAGGCTGACGACACAGTAATTGTCTGAATCACAAGAACCTCCCAGAAGAATTCCATGCTCAGATTCACGGGAGTAGATAATGATGAAGAAAGGGCAAAAACCCTACAATGCTACCATGATTACTTTCGAAAAAAGAAAATATCTTGGAAGAAAGACAAGCCTTCCAAACCAGCTCACATTTGGGAAGAAAGTTCTTCTGGTAACAATACTAAAGGATTTTGGAGAAGTTATGAGATGCCTCCACAAGAGCCGTGGCCTATAAAAACAACTGGTTGGAATGATGATAGTGATTCAGATGATAGTACTTCTGGAACCATTTCTTCTCAGGAATCTACTTTTTCTCCACTGATACCAATAATGATGGAAAGACCATCTTTTCCAATTAACCCAACATATGTGGATGCAACAAGGGGAAGATTCAGACAATCTACTCATGAGACTGGACAAGCTTCAGGAGTATCATCAACAGGTGAATCACAACAACAGCCACCACCACAACAGGACCCTTCTCCACAACAACAGCTTGAACCACAAGCACCAGAAATTGAATGGGACACACTGGTCCATATTCCACATGCTGCATCAACAAAAACATTCTGGAACATTGATGATGTTAAGCTAAAGGACAGGGCAGCATACTTTGAAAAGATGATTGCATGCTACGAAAGTGAAAGCCAAAGAGCTCCTCATCTCACCAAAAGAGCTCTTACATTGAGAATAATTATTGGATTTACTGGATCTTTACGAAGATGGTGGTACTCTCATAATGACATGCAAATGGAGTACATCTTAAGCAGATCAGAACCATGCACTGCCCTTATAAACAACTTGATTTCAGACTTCATTGGCACAGAAAATAATGAAGTTGAAATGGTAGAAAAATAATTCCTACGAAACAAGTGCTGTGATGTGAGAAAGCTTGAAGAATACCACAGGGAGCAGGAACGTCTTTACTATGTCTTCAATAAACAAACAGACACAGTAAAGAGAGCGTTTATCTTCAATATGCCAGGACCTGAAGCAGAAATGATTGAAGCAAAATTCAAAGCAGAAGGATTAACTGAGCTATCAAATTTCTGTTTAGCACGACTATACCAGATAGCCAGAGAATTAATTTAGAACCATTACAGAAATCAAGAGTTGAAGAAACACATGAAATGGATAGAAAAGACCTCTCTGATAAAGTATTGTAATGCTGAACCCAACAAGTTTGGATGCCAAGAATCCAGTAAAACATGCCAATGCAAGCCTAAGTCTCATAAAAAGAAAAACACTTGGAAACCATTTAAAGGCAGGAAACACAGATTCGTAAAGAGGCGAAAATTCCAAAAGAATTCCGGCAAATGTTTTATTTGTGGCAAGAAAGGACATTATGCCAAGCAGTGCAAGTCTAAGAAAAGCATCCCGACCAAGCTTTTGCAGATGATTGAAGACCCAAACTTCCACGATGAGTTCTACAAATGGACTGACAATGCTGAAGGTTCTATATTTGCAGTAGAACTTCAAGATCAGGAGTTCGATGCATTTATTGAATCTGATGATTCAGATTTTCCTGAAGAACCAATCCATATGATTGAAGAAGTTGATAACCCGCAGAAAGATCGTGCTTTCATTGGAGACTTGACAATGCAGCCTGGCCCGACATTTCGACCTTATGTGAAGGTTGTACTAAAAGTCACAGAAGAAAACTAGATTGCTCTTACTGCTTTAATTGACACAGGTGCAGTATCTTCCATAATCCATGGAGACTGTTTGCCAAGAAAGTTCCATATTCCTACTCAAGCCAGTTTCTCTGTAGCAAGTGGAAGTAGCTTTTACAATCATAAGTATACCAAGCCCATTGAGCTATTATCATTTGGCAAAAGGCACTGTTTCTTTGCTTATGACCAGACTGGTGAAGATCTCTTACTTGGGACTGATTTTCTCAGCTTTGTTGCCCTATTTACCTTCCACCCTGAAGGTTTTAGTTATATTATTGTCAATCCCATTGATAACCAAGCTCATTTGTTCATGATTCCTTGGGTCGAACAACAATCCATCTTTGGGAGGGGTGAAAAGAATCAAATTCGGCGCAATCTAGTCCAAAAGTTTGAACTTCAGTACAAAGAATTGTTACAATGCTGTGCTGATGTTCCAAACAAGTTCTGGTCCAGAGAAAAGTACTTTGTTTTGTTGCCATACAATGAAGGATGGGTTATGCCACACCAAATTGCTTCTCATCCAGGATTGCCTCATGATGAAGAACTGTGCAAAGAAGAGATCCAATCCGTATTGAGCCTTAAGCTTATCAGGCCCTCCAAGTCTCATTGGGCCAGCCTAGCATTCTATGTGAACAAACATTCAGAACAGATACGAGGAAAGATGAGACTGGTGATTGACTATGAGAAGCTGAATGATTGCCTACAGGACATTAGGTATCCTATACCTAGACGAACTCATCTCTTGAAAAGAATAGCGTCTGCAAAGATCTATTCTAAGTTTGATATGAAGTCAGGATTTTGGCAAATTGGCATAAGAGATGAAGACAGACACAAGACGGCATTCATAGTTCCTCATGGTCACTATGAATGGAATGTTATGCCATTTGGATTAAAGAATACTCCATCAGAGTTCCAGCATAGAATGGATGATGTCGACAGATCTATATCAGATTTCTATCTGATATACATTGACGACGCTCTTATCTTCCGCAAAAATGAAGAAGAACATGCCAGACACCTTTTATTGTTCAAAGAACTCACATTCAAGCATGGTTTGGCATTATCCGAATCTAAGATGAGGATAGGTCTCGAAGAAATTGATTTTTTGGGATTGCACATCAAGGATGGACATATCACTCCTCAGCCACACATTGCTGAAAAAATATCTCAATTCCCAGACCAGCTGTCAAGCAGGAAACAGATTCAACAGTTCTTGGGAATCTTCAATTATGCAGCAGATCACATCCAGAATCTTGCAAGGATGACGAGTCAAATCTCCAAGCATTTAAAGGGGGCAACACTGTGGTCGGTAGAAGCAACAAAAGCGGTAAAGGAGTTGAAGACAAAATGTCAATCACTTCCTCCTTTAAAGATTCCTGACGGTGGACACCTCATCCTGCAAACAGATGCAAGTGATCATTACTGGGGTGCATTATTAATTGAAGAATCCGATGGAAATAGGAGAATCTATGGCTATAAATCAGGGCAATTCAATGAAGCTAAGCACCACTACCCCTCTTTGAAAAAGGAAGTTCTAGCAGTGATCAAAGGAATTAAGAAATTCTAGTTCTTTCTTTCTCTAACCCCTTTTGTGATTGAAACAGATTACAAATATCTCCAAGGGTTACTTAAAAGAAAAGAAGGAGAAATTCCAGATCCTCAATTTGCAAGGTGGGCAGAGAGCTTGTCAAGATTCAAGTTCGAAGTGAGACACATTAAAGGAGAGTCTAATACAATTGCAGATTATCTCTCCAGACCAGTCATGGCATTCTCGTTATCAGCAACTTGGAGCAAGAAGAAGGAACCATTAGAATGGAATCAAGTGCCAGTGACTATATCCTATCCACATCCAAGTATGAGTCGGAGATTACCATCCGAGTGGTCCAACACGAAATTTTTCTATAGCCCATCTGAACTTCTTGAAGCACTCCCCATAGAGATCAAAGACCAGATCTTTGATAAAGTTACAGACCATCTCACCTATCCAGCAAGCTCTGAAGATACAGAATGGAGAGTTTGGTCTCTCCTACAAGATATTCAACACAGACCTGCAGACAAGGAGGATGGGAAACTACTGCACTACAATCTATTTAATCCTTTCCCAAACACTGACCAGATACATGAATTAGTTTTCCAGACTCATGCATATTTTCATCATCTGATTGATGAAGAAACCAACTGGGGACACTTTGTGATATGTGATGTTGCACCAAAAGCATATTATGCTTATTGGCTTCTAGTCAACCTGTATCCAATGACTATTCTGTTTCAGGCTCATATGATCCACAGGAGCAGGAGATACAACCACGGCCGGTGGTTTGACAGATTGTTCGTACCAATCTTCGAGGACCCACTTACTCTGAAACTGATCAATGGATATCAGATATCTCATACCACTATTGTCATAGTAAAGTTAAGAGATATCTGGGGACGTGACAAACCACCACTGGCTCGAGTTGTAGATCACGACCATATGAGAGACGAAGATCATTCCATGTGGGGGGGATGCCTACATGCTCGAAAAGCTCTAGCAGAAGTCTACAATACAGAACCCCTGTACAATACTCATATTCCTGTGTCACCCAACACTCAGACAACACTTGACCTCTTCTATGGGGCAGAAATTAGAAATGGTGTACTCTGGAGTGATGATCACTATGAAATGGAGATGAGAGAATACTAGGATGATTGGCTTCGACGTCACGGACGCAGAAACGAAGTATCACCTAGATGGGTTCTCCCACCTCCTCTAGAAGAAGATTCGGCATGGCATATGGATGTTATTGATGAACCTTTGCCAAACATGAACCTGCCGCAGCCAAAAATAATGGATGATGACGATCCTCTTGAACAACAGATAATGCATGGGAAGAAGAAAAGATTCACAGAGCAAACCCTGCTTGGGATACTGAGGAAAGCATCACGGATTAGCAGAAGACGATAGTGGACCCTACCAGCGGAAGCAATGGTGAATAGTAGGCAATAAATAAGTGACAAGTGTGTGGAGTCACATGAGTGAGTTGTCATAAATAAGTGACAAGTGTGTGGAGTCACATGTGTTGAGCTGTAACTAGACATAAAGTAAGTAATGAGTTGTGTGATGAGTTGTAAAAGTAGATTCTCTAGATAAGGACGAATGACGTGTCCTTGGCTTTATTGTAAATGGAGATTCCCTTGGTGCCTATAAAAGGGAACCCTCTGTGTTGTAGAAGGTCATCTTTGAATCTAATAACCAATCAAGTCTTGTAACATATTCAATGAGCAATAAAATTTCTCTTGTTCTTAATTTTAACTTTTTGGTATCAGAGCCACCACTCCCCTTGTTAAAAATAAGAACAAGAGAAATTTTATTACTCTCTGAATATGTTACAAGACTCGATTGGCTATTAGATTCAGAGATGACTTTCTACAAAACGGAGGATTCCCTTTTATAGGCACCAAGGGAATTTCCATTTATAATAAAACCAAGGGCACGTCATTCGTCCTTATCTAGAGAATCTACTTTTACAACTCATCACACAACTCATTACTTACTTTATGCCTAGTTACAGCTCATCCTTGTCATTAAGGAATCTTGCTTTACAGCTCAACTCATGTGACTCCGCACACTTGTCACTTATTTATGACAACTCACTCATGTGACTCCACACACTTGTCACTTATTTATTGGCTACTATTCACCATTGCTTCCGCTGGTAGGGTCCATTATCGTCTTCCGCTAATCCATACTCTTTCCCCAGTATCCCAGGCAGGGTTTGCTCTGCGAATCTTTTTCTCTTCCCACTGCATTATCTGTTCTTCAAGAAGATCATCTTCGTCCATTATTTGTGGCTGCGGTAGGTTCATGTCTGGCAAAGGTTCATCAATAACATCCATATACCATGCCGGATCTTCTTCTAGAGGAGGTGGGAGAACACATCTAGGTGATGCTTCGTTTCTGCGTCCGTGACGTCGAAGCCAATCATCATAGTATTTTCTCATTTCCATTTCATAGTGATCATCACTTCAAAGTACACCATTTCTAATTTCTTCCTTATAGAAGAGGTCAGGTGTTGTCTGAGTGTTGGGTGACACAAGACTATGAGTATTGCACAGGGGTTCTGTATTGTAGACTTCTGCTAGAGCTTTTCGAGCATGTAGGCATCCTCCCCACATGGAATGATTTTCGTCTCTCATATGGTCGTGATCTACAACTCGAACCAGTAGTGGTTTGAAACGTCCCCAGATATCTCTTAACTTTACTGTGACAATAGTGGCCTGAGATATCTGATATCCATTGATCAGCTTCAGAGTAAGTAGGTCCTCGAAGATTGGTGCGAATAGTCTGTCAAACCACCGGCCGTGGTTGTATCTCCTGCTTCTGTGGATCATATGAGGCTGAAACAGAATAGCCATTAGATACAGGTTGACTAGAAGCCAATAAGCATAATATGCTTTTAGTGCAACATCACAGATCACAAAGTGTCCCTAGTTGGTTTCTTCATCAATCAAGTGATGAAAATATGCATGAGTCTGGAAAACTAATTCATGTATCTGGTCCGTGTTTGGGAAAGGATTAACTAGATTGTAGTATAGTAGTTTCTCATCTTCCTTGTCTCTAGGTCTGTGTTGAATATCTTGTAGGAGAGACCAAACTCTTCATTCTGTATCTTCAGAGCTTGCTGGATAGGTGAGTGGTCTGTAACTTTATCAAAGATCTGGTCCTTGATCTCCATGGGGAGCGCTTCAAGAAGTTCAGATGGGCTGTAGGAAAATTTCGTATTGGACCACTCGGATGGTAATCTCCTACTCGTACTTGAATGTGGAGAGGATATAGTCACTGGCACTTGATTCCATTCTAATGGTTCCTTCTTCTTGCTCTAAGTTGCTGATAACGAGAATGCCATGACTGGTCTGGAGAGATAATCTGCAATTGTATTAGACTCTCCTTTGATGTGTCTCACTTCGAACTTGAATCTTAACAAGCTCTCTCTGCCCACCTTGCAAATTGGGGATCTGGAATTTCTCCTTTTTTTCTTTTAAGTAACCATTGGAGATATTTGTATTCTGTTTCAATCACAAAAGAGGTTAGAGAAAGAAAGAACTGGAATTTCTTAATTCCTTTGATCACTGCTAGAACTTCCTTTTTTGAAGAGGGGTAGTGATGCTTAGCTTCATTGAATTGCCCTGATTTATAGCCACAGATTCTCCTATTTCCATCGGATTCTTTAATTAATAATGCACCCCAGTAATGATCACTTGCATCTGTTTGCAGGATGAGGTGTCCACCGTCAGGAATCTTTAAAGGAGGAAGTGATTGACATTTTATCTTCAACTCCTTTACCGCTTTTGTTGCTTCTACCGACCTCAGTGTTTCTCCTTTCTTTAAATGCTTAGAGATTTGACTCGTCATCCTTGCAAGATTCTGGATGTGATCTACTGCATAATTGATGATTCCCAAGAACTATTAAATCTGTTTCCTACTTGACAGTTGGTCTAGGAATTGAGATATTTTTTCAGCAATGTGTGGCTGAGGAATGATGTGTCCATCCTTGATGTGCAGTCCCAAAAAATCAATTTCTTCGAGACCAATCTTCATCTTCGATTCGGATAATGCCAAACCATGCTTGAATGTGAGTTCTTTGAACAATAAAAGGTGTCTGGCATGTTCTTATTCATTTTTGCTGAAGATAAGAGCATCGTCAACATATATCAGATAGAAATATGATATAGATCTGTAGACATCATCAATTCTATGCTGGAACTCTAATGGCGTATTCTTTAATCCAAATGGCATAACATTCCATTCATAGTGACCATGAGGAACTATGAATGCCGTCTTGTGTCTGTCTTCATCTCTTATGCCAATTTGCCAAAATCCTGACTTCATATCAAACTTAGAATAGATCTTTGCAGACGCTATTCTTTTCAAGAGATGAGTTCGTCTAGGTACAGGATACCTAATGTCCTGTAGGCAATCATTCAGCTTCCTGTAGTCAATCACCAGTCTCCTCTTTCCTCGTATCTGTTCTGAATGTTTGTTCACATAGAATGCTGGGCTGGCCCAATGAGACTTGGAGGGCCTGATGAGCTTAAGGCTCAATAGGGATTGGATCTCTTCTTTGCACAGTTCTTTATCATGAGGCATTCCTGGATGAGAAGCAGTTTGGTGTGGCATAACCCATCCTTCATTGGATGGCAACGAAACAAAGTACTTTTCTTTGGACCAGAACTTGTTTGGAACATCAGCACAGCATTGTAACAATTCTTTGTACTGAAGTTCAAACTTTTGGACTAGATTGCGCCGAATTTGATTCTTTTCACCCCTCCCAAAGATGGATTGTTGTTCGACCCAAGGAATCATGAACAAATGAGCTTGGTTATCAATGGGATTGACAACAGTATAACTAAAACCTTCAGGGTGGAAGGTAAATGGGGCAACAAGGCTGAGAAAATCAGTCCCAAGTAGGAGATCTTCATCAGTCTGGTCATAAACAAAGAAACAGTGCCTTTTGCCAAATGGTGAAAGTTCAATGGGCTTCGTATACTTATGACTGTACAAGCTACTTCCACTTGCTGTAGAGAAATTGACTTGAGTAGGAATATGGAACTTTCTTGGCAAACAGTCTCCATGGATTATGGAAGATACGGCACCTATGTCAATTAAAGCAGTAAGAGCAATCTAGTTTTCTTCTGTGACTTTTAGTACAACCTTCACATAAGGTCAAAATGTCGGGCCAGGCTGCATTGTCAAGTCTCCAATGAAAGCACGATCTTTCTGTGGGTTATCAGCTTCTTCAATCATATGGATTGGTTATTCAGAAAAATCTGAATCATCAGATTCAATAGATGCATCGAACTCCTCATCTTGAAGTTCTACTGCAAATATAGAACTTTCAGCATTGTCAGTCCATTTGTAGAACTCATCGTGGAAGTTTGGGTCTTCAATCATTTGCAAAAGCTTGGTCGGGATGCTTTTCTTAGACTTGCACTGCTTGGTATAATGCCCTTTCTTGCCACAAATAAAACATTTGCCGGAATTCTTTTAGAATTTTCGCCTCTTTACGAATCTGTGTTTCCAGCCTTTAAATGGTTTCCAAGAGTTTTTCTTCTTGTGAGACTTAGGCTTGCATTGGCATGTTTTACTGGATTCTTGGCATCCAAACTTGTTGGGTTCAGCATTGCAGTACTTTGTTAGAGAGGTCTTTTCCATCTGTTTCATGTGTTTCTTCAGCTCTTGATTTCTGCAATGGTTCTGAATTAATTCTCAGGCTATCTGGTATAGTCGTGCTAAAAAGAAATTTGATAGCTCATTTAATCCTTCTGCTTTGAATTTTGCTTCAATCATTTCTGCTTCAGGTCCTGGCATATTGAAGATAAACGCTCTCTTTACTGTGTCTGTTTGTTTATTGAAGACATAGTAAAGACGTTCCTGCTCCCTGTGGTATTCTTCAAGCTTTCTCACATCACAGCACTTGTTTTGTAGGAATTATTTTTCTGCCATTTCAACTTCATTATTTTCTATGCCAATGAAGTCTGAAATCAAGTTGTTTATAAGGGCAGTGCATGGTTCTGATCTGCTTAAGATGTACTCCATTTGCATGTCATTATGAGGTACCACCATCTTCGTAAAGATCCAATAAATCCAGCAATTATTCTCAATGTAAGAGCTCTTTTGATGAGATGAAGAGCTCTTTGGCTTTCACTTTCATACCATGCAATCATCTTTTCAAAGTATGCTGCCCTGTCCTTTAGCTTGACATCATCAATGTTCGAGAATGTTTTTGTTGATGGAGCATGTGGAATATGGACCGGTGTGTCCCATTCAGTTTCTGGTGCTTGTGGTTCAGGCTGTTGTTGTGGAGGAGGGTCCTGTTGTGGTGGTGGCTGTTGCTGTGATTCACCTGTTGATGATACTCCTGAAGCTTGTCCAGTCTCATGAGTAGATTGTCTGAATCTTCCCCTTGTTGCATCCACATATGTTGGGTTGACTGGAAAAGATGGTCTTTCCATCATTATTGGTATCGGTGGAGAAAAAGTTGATTCCCGAGAAGAAATGGTTCCAGAAGTACTATCATCTAAATCACTATCATCATTCCATCCAGTTGTTTTTATAGGCCACGGCTCTTATGGAGGCATCTCATAACTTCTCCAAAATCCTTTGGTGTTGTTACCAGAAGAACTTTCTTCCCAAATGTGAGTTGGTTTGGAAGGCTTGTCTTTCTTCCAAGATATTTTATTTTTTCGAAAGTAATCCTGGTAGCATTGCAGGGTTCTTGCCCTTTCTTCATCACTATCTATTCCCGTGAATCTAAGCATGGTAATTCTTCTGGAAGGTTCTTGTGATTCAGACAAGTGCTGTGTAGTCAGCCTCTCCTTTTCTTATTCTTTTTTATCTGGTTATGGAGTTCTTGGATCTGTTCTGCAAGTTGCTGCTGTTGTGCTAAAATCTCCTCTAATGCTTTTGTTTTGTTCCAAAGCATTTATGTTGCTCCAGTTAACAGCTTTCTCGATTGGTTTGAATTCTGTTGGATCTGTCTTTCAGACTAACCACCTGACTGCTGCAAATTCTCCAAATATCTGCCTGAGTGTTTCCTCGCTTACTCCTGGAGCATTAATTACTCCAATCGATCCCATGTGTCTAATTGATCTGGATCTTCTAGGCATGTGAGTACACGACTCTAGATGCTTGCCTAGCAATTGACATTTCTCACATGGATACAAGGGGTTTGTTTCTCTGGGAAAAGAAACCGATACTCTTCCTTCGGCCATTCTTTGTACTTGTGGAGTTTCATGGATCTATAGGGGCCTGTTGTTTTGCTCATATTCACTAATCCATTGACCAAGGAAGATCAACTGATTTTGCTTGAAGGTTTTAGGTTGGATGATTCTTCCTTCACCACCAATCATTCTGGTGATAGAAAGGTTGGTGTGGCTCATTGAGAACATATGGGATTGGACTTTATAGGTCATGGTGTGATGTACTGCAAGGGCTGATTCGTCAGGATTCATTACTAACCCATTTACCTGGATCAGTAATTTGATTATTTCTGGGAGCGTGGGTTTGTGTAGATCCAGAGTAAAATTTGGTTCTACCTGCATAACAACATGCCCTTGGTTGAGACCTACTTCTACTGTTGAGATTAATGCCTTCTCAAAGATTTTCCATCTTGTATCAAGGATTGCTAGAAAACAGGTGACATTTTTGCCAGCAAGGAATAGAGGTTGGAGACCAATTCTGATGGCTCCAAGGTGTAATCCATTGTAGCCTTCAGATCTTTACCTCTTGATGTCTTTAGGAGATAGAACAGGGAGGTAGGTTTCTTTAGAGCTTGAAGAGATAGATTGTACAAGGATTTCATGAGGATGAAGGAACTTCCATCATAGAAATGCTTGCTCCAGACTTGGCTACTTCCTGGTTGTCCATAGTCCTTGACTGCCCTAACTTGGGTCTTAATATCCAGTAGGGTGTTCAGCAAAATTTTCTCCTTACTCATGATATGCCCAAAACACACGGCTCTATCCTGGCCTTCTCAACAGGGCGCCAAACTTGCTCAGAGGTTTCATTGAAGATCACTTGGCCAAAGTATCCTTGTATGAAGCAAAGACTTCTATAGGTTTCTATAAGGTTTCTGATGGGGAGGATCCGTCTAGGCGGCAACCACAGAGCATACTTTATTATAGAAACTTTTCAGGAACTCCTTTTAGGAGTGGTGACTCTAATACCAAAAAGTTAAAAATAAGAACAAGAGAAATTTTATTGCTCTCTGAATATGTTACAAGATTCGATTGACTATTGGATTCAGAGATGGCCTTCTACAACATGGAGGGTTCCTTTTTATAGGCACCAAGGGAATCTCCATTTACAATAAAGCCAAGGACACGTCATTCGTCCTTATCTAGAGAATCTACTTTTACAACTTATCACACAACTCATTACTTACTTTATGTCTAGTTATAGCTCATCCTTATCATTAAGGAATCTTGCTTTACAGCTTAACACATGTGACTCCGCACACTTATCACTTATTTATGACAACTCACTCATGTGACTCCACACTCTTGTCACTCTGAAAATACTATTTTTAATGTATTGAAATCTGTGTTTTTTTATGTTTTAGTAACGTAACAAAGTGAGGACGTCCTCTCTAGAAAAGGACCATATATATATATATATATTGAAAGTGCCATCATTCACTCGTTTTTTCCCCGTCTTTTTTCTTCTTCATCTTTTCTTCTTATAGTTCTTGAATGTGGCAGTGGCATTCCAGTTAAGCTCAAATTAAAGATGTTGGTAAATCAGGCTTATAGAAATTATTTTTCTATTTAATAAAATTAGCAGCATATCTGAAGACAATTGTAATCTTTTTAACTACCATTATTAAGATCTATAGAATATGATTACAGTTTTCTCTACTATCCTTAACTATCTTTCTCACACTACTATCCTCAATCGTCTTTCTCGCATGTATGTGCATATAGTAAACCCTAATGTAATCTGTAGCAAATCACATATGTTCTAATTTCTTATCCTTTATATAGGTATTTATTAGAGTCAGAATTTGACAAAAAATTAAGCTATGGCCACAGACCTATGGGTTTCCTTAGTCCAACTTAACAATTAAGGTTTAATCACCTTATTTCATACCAAAACTATTAAATTAACTCTAAATTATTTTACTAAAAATCAAAAGCTACATGATAGGCATAATATATTCATATATTCCTCCTTTAATTTACATATTAGGTAATCTCTTTTATTTATATTTTTAAATAAGTAATTAATTTTGTTGAACGAAGTAATCGATTAAAGCTTTTAGTGGCTAAAACGCTAAAAGCCAAATTTTGAAAAGGAGAAATTAGAAAAAAAAAAAAGAATTTAATGAATGCATCATCATGCACGTGCAAGGCAATTGCAAAATAAATCAAATGGCCTTGATCCTTGGAATTGGGCTGATTGATTAAATCTATCGTAAGGCCCACACTTGAAAGAAGTGTAATTGTAAAGCACGCATCTTTACATGATTTGGCTTGAAGATTGGTAGCCAAGCAACCTAATTCTGCAAGGATTCGGACATTAATTTGAAGTCGGCCAAGCATTTTAACAAAGCCTCTGGCTTTTGGAAATGCATACAGAGACGAGCACATAATTTAGAGAAGCCGCCGGGAGCAATTGAACAGCAGTAGTCACAGGTTTTAGAGATTCTCATGACTAGTTTTATCTACTTTTTTATTCTCAATATAATTTTATGTAACTAAATTTCTTTATTAGGATTAAAGATGAAGCCTTGTTCAATGAAAAAAATTTCTTTTTAATTTATTCAATTAATTCCCTACTTATTTGCTTTAATGTATATGGTTCTTGTTTCTTAGGATTATTTGGATGTTGTTTAATCTTTTCACTAATATTGTCATATATTTTTGATTGTTAGGATTAATATTTGACCAAATCTATGCTTGAGTCTATAAAGTTTATATGTGATTATCTTTGATTTTGCATCTTTCATGAAATTATTTACACTGAGTGTTTATGAAAACTTTGATTCTATGTTATTTAGTATGTTTACATTGAATGCTTAGATATCATCATATTAAGCAGAAAAAAAACCTAAACAAAATTAATTTTAATTGGAATTAATTGTTATATCTCAGAGTAGATATAGATTGATTTCTAGTTGTCACTCTAAAATTGAGAATTGATTGGTAATAACAAAATTATTAAGTTGAACTGTGGTAGATTGTGGAACCCTGGTGTCCTCAATTTCTTGAGTTGTTGTGTTAATTTACTCATTTTAATTTTAATTGCATCGTTAGTTTAAAACCCTTCAAACAAAATATTTTCTTTTCAAACTAGGGTGAGTTTTAATTAGCTAAATTACATTTAACTTTCCTAAAAATTGACAGTCTTTGTAGGTTTGACCTCGTTATTCTTAGTCTACACTCCAATAGACTCGCACGCTTGCGAGTACATTAAAATTGGCACAACACTGCACTCTAGTAACCCATCTTATTAAATAAAAGCCCAATTAATTAAAATTCCTTTTAATTGATCTTAAGCTTGCTCTTAGACTAATAATAACCACTTAATTATTCTCTGTTTGATGCTCGTAATTAAAGCTAGGCCTATGATAAATGTTATACCTCTATAATTACATATTTACCCATAAGTCACTATTTATTTCAATGATTACTTTTGAATATATCTATATTTGTAAATAAATTACAAATAAATATTATCATTTAATAAACAACTTATTAAATGAACTAGAGCGACATATTTAAATGATCAAGTATCATATATAGCTTAGGTAAGCATCATACTACAACAAATATAGGCTATTATGTCTTTTATCCATAGTATTTTCACTAGTAGAAAACTAGCCTTCGCTGATATCATTTTAGTGTCAGCATAGCCCTCCCGAGCTAGTGTCACACTGACACTAAAATAGTATCAACGTTGAGAAAAATAAATAAAATAAAACAAAATACAAATTACAAATTTACAATTGTCATTTGATTTATAGACTCCATTGAACAATATACATGAAAGAGAATTACATTGTTTATAATGTAGTGTTTACTATTGGGATTTGAGTGGGAATCTTTGCAGTGGGAGTGGGAGTATGGTGTTTACTTAGACTAGAATGAGAGTGTGGATTGTCAATCAAAATCCCAATGATTTATTTACTTTGTCTTGGATTGGAAGTAAATTGTTACAAATTATAGTTTTACCCTTATGTAAAAAAATATGTAGCTTTTAATTAGAAAATAAATAAGAAAATATAATTGTACAATAACTTATTTATTTTATTATTAATTTTAATTATATAAAATAGTAATAATTATTAATATATTTATTTATATTTTTAAAAAATAATAAATATTAATATTTTTAATAATTGATTATTTTATTATTAATTTTGATTATATAAAATAAATTTTTTATGAATTTTATTTTAATTATTTAAAACTAATTGCAAATAGTCCAATTTCAGAATTTAAAATAATACTTATTGAAATCAAAGTTTTCAAATAAGTCAAAAACTTGAAAACATCCAATTTCATAAAATACTTAACTTAAAACTATAAAACATTTTGGTTTATGGAAAATAATGATTTATTAAACAAAATCTTGAGCTTCTCAAATACTAAACCATGCATATATCAAATCATACCGGCTTTACAAGAATTTGTCGCAATAATAACTCCGTTGAACTAAACTTTGTTCTTGATCAAGCCGTTGTCAGTTGAGTGTCTTGAGCTTGATTTTACTTGATTCATTTGCATAAATATTGTCCTTCAAGAACTAGTGAAAATGTGAAATACAATATTAACCAAATCACTTAAGGCACATGTTTGTTATCATCAAAATTACAATATGTGTAGCCCTTTAGGCTAACACCTTCCATCATCCATTTAAATGCAACTAATAACTTAACTACACAAGACCAGTTACTATCTAACTACTTCAAATGACTACTACAAAATAACTACCACATTTAAATACAATAAACCGTACAATAATAATAACCCAATATTACAGTACATAATTAGCACACATCAATCCTTTTCCTCAAGGAATTACTTTGGACATTAATCACGTTTTGCACTTTTCTGTGAATATCTTCCATCGTAAACAATTGCGGACTTTGACAGTTGTGACCAGGAGCATATTTACCATCACAATAGTAGCAAAGGCCACGGTCTTTACACTCTTTAACTTCACTTGGGGTCAAACGTTTAAATGTTGATGGAGTTGAATTGCTTGGCTAGGATCCTAACAAATCGTGGGTTGTAGATTGGATTTTAGAGGGTTGGTTACAAAGGTTGTACTTTTCCTCAATAAGTCTAGCAAGTCTAATGGCTGTTGATAATGATCGAGGCTTTTGCATCTTTAACTCTAAGTGATAATGATCGAGGCTTTTACATCTTTAACTCTAAGCGAATTTCATCTTTGAGTCCTCTAAGAAATATGCCAATTAAAAAGCTTTCTAGTACATCTTCCACCATCTGAGACAATCTCACAAATTCTTCTTGGTAAGCCAATACGGTGGTTTTTTACTTTAATTGGGATAAAGCCTCTGAAGCATTGTCGAACTCCGTTGGTCTAAATTTTTTAAGAAGGGCTCGTGGAAACTCAACCCAAGAAACTGGTCCTTTTGTTTTCATTAGCCAACGAAACCACTATAGTGTAGTTCCTTCAAGATGGAAAGATGCCAATTGCACTTGTTCCCCCATAATCTTCTGATATTCAAAGTATTGTTTAGCCTTGTAAATCCAACTATTTGGGTCTTCACCATTGAAATTTGTGAACTTTAATTTTAGTGTTTGGCTAAAGGACAAATTTGTTGTTCTAATAGATGAACTAGATTCTCCCGGCATTGGATTTTGGATGACACTTGCACTGACTTGGGAATATTGGGAACTTATTTGGTCATACTTGGTGTTTAGGCTCTGAAGTTTGCTAAGAATTTCTTGCATGATTGCATCTTGATTCTTAAATTTTTCAGTAACAAAGGTTTTGAAATCAGTTCCTTTTTTTTGTCTGATTGCATCAGCCATGGAAAGCCTGGCTCTGATACTAAATGTTAAGTAAATTTTAGAGATAAGAGAGGAATTAAAGAAATAAGGTTGATTTGAGAGAACCACTCTCTAGAAAAGAGACACATTCTACAAGTAATAGAATTCTTCTCTACCCTCTTTTCCTTCCATCATCCATTTAAATACAACTAATAAGATAACTACACAAGACTAGTTATTATCTAACTACTTCAAACCACTACTATAAAATAACTACCACATTCAAATACAATAAACCGTACAATAATAATAACTTAATATTACAATACATAATTACACATATCAGATACTGATCAAACTCGTGGCCAATCACAAGCAAACCAAATTCTGCATTTTACAAGATGTACATGGTACTTATAAAATTGTGCATCATTTCCACATCATATACATCTTTGCATACAAGATCATCAAACCAAAAGGATCTTCTATGCCCAATAGAAAGGCTAAACAATGCCCTTTTTTTTTTAACAAAGCACTTACATTAATGTTCCCCATTCCAAATTTTCTACAAAAGACATGCATAATTTCTCTTTAACTCCAATTTGAATAATCTATTCAACCTATTCACATCATCTAAAATCTACAGTACGAAGCTTTTTCCTTTTATAAATGACCTAAAGCCTTTGTTTAACCCAAGCATTTAAATAGTCCATTGCCATTCGAAATTCTCTATTGAAGAGAATGTTGACTTCAATATTTAATCTTCATTCCATTCCAATATCTCAGCTATTCATCATTCACAGAATTCTAGACACAATATTAGCAAACCTGTTTCATAAAAAATAACACAATCCAATAATGTTCTTTGAACAAAGCAATTTTTACAATCCATTCTTATTCCAAATTCCATAAATGAACATATAAATACACAATTAAAAACTATACATTTAACGGGGTCAATACTTGATACATCAAAACTCTCCAAAGATAATTGATACATCAACACTCTCCAACTCACTACCAGAACTCAATTCACTTGATTTATTAGCCTTTATCATTTCTTTCTCCCCTTCAAGCTCATTTATTCTTTTTACAGCAAATCGAATGGGATGTTGACCTTGACCAACACCAATACAAAACCAATCACCAACCGTTACCTCACCCTACTTATTTCTCCTTAAAGCTTTCACCTTTTCGGTCTTTCCGTTCTGAACCCAATTGGGATTTTTTCTAATCACTTCAAAACAAGCTTTGGGTTTTGTTTTGGCCCTATTTGAGGAGTCTTTGAGCTAGAACAACACATGGCGGCAGGAGACGGTACAGTCGGTGGTGGAGCACTCTAAGCCTCTACCGAACACAATGTCAGAAAAGGGTTTTAGTTCGAATTTAGAATTGACTTCACCGGTGATTTCCATTAACAGAGCTCCCATGTTCTGATTCTGACACTGCCTGGACTACGGCGTATTCAAGCACAACCCATTCAAGAGCCATCAAGAGACTCAATTTTTTGTGCAAAAACCAAGATCTGTTGCTATTTCAGATTCAACTTAGGGTTTGTTGAGAGTATAGGTTTCAATTTAGGGTTTGTTGGGAGGGTGGGTTTCGATTTACTTTCATGGTGCGCTTACTAAATGGATATTAGAATAGGCTGGAATCAGAACGAGCTGGAATCGGAATGGGGAGTTGAAATCAGAATAAGTTAAGTGTATAGGTTTCAATTTAGGGTTTGTTAGGAGTGCAGGTTTTGATTTATTTTCACAGTGCATTTTTTTAATTAAAAATCACCCAAAGGTGGGGGGGAGGGTTTTGCGGGACCCCCTTACCTATATACTAATGAAATAAAATAAGAAATACATATGGAGGGGGACATAGACCAAAACCTCCAAGCCATGGAACAAATAGAACCATCAATTGAAAAAAACCAACCATGAAAAACAAAAAAGAAGGTAAGGATAAATAACTAATGCAAACGCCTAGAAAACTGTTTACGATATTTGCGGCCAGTGACTAACTTGAAACCTTGCCAAGAACCAGAAGAATGTGACCTAGCAACACTAAAGTCGGGGTCCATGTCATGCCTTCCAGTACCCTCAGGCTCAGATGCAAAATAATCATTAGCCACAGGATTCCTGTCAGAGCTATACTCGTTATCAGAGTAGAAAGGAATATCTGTAGAATGGGAATTGAAACCCATATTCATGAAGCGAATATCAACCATCGTAGCATGAAAAAAATTAGAGCCATTGAAAGTCCTCTGACCACCCTGCTCAAAATCAAAAAATCCACTAGCATCTCTCAGAGCAGCAGAATCTCATAAACTGTCATCATCTTGAACTCTCATATCAGAAACTGAATCAGATCTATCCTCTACATCAACCTGAGCAACAACTGCACCATCTACTTCATCAACCATATCGTCTGCATCAATCTGAGCAACAGGAGTAGGTGATCGAGAATCCAAATAGGTACCCTCACTACCATTAGGCCCCGGGGGCCTAACCTCTTCACCCATATAAGTTGAGGATCCACAGCAGAAATAACAGGCCTCGAGGGTCGACTATCAGAAACCACAGCATACTGGACAGCATGAACCACCCTAGGCTATAAGTCCACAGAAGACATAGGTTGTTTGCCCTGGTCGGCAATTGTACGCTGAATTGGACCTTTAGGCTACTAAGGCTTATAAATCCTCGAATTGGTAACATAACTAGCATTTACAGAGTGGCTGAGATGCTTAAATGAAGCACAATAAGCAGAAACCTTCTCGAAAACAACGTCCTACCAAAAACCAGAATCCTTCTCACCAATCCAAATACGCAGCAACGAAGGCCGCGAAACATCATACTCTACCATGACATGAGCCGCAGATGACCTATTAATCGAGGCTGTGGCATGATCAACATGTTATGGAGTACCAATAGCAGTAGCAATGAAAAAAAGAGCAGACTTACAGTGAATAAAATGAACAGGTAAGTAAGGCAAAGAGACCCAGACAGGGACAATAGGTGACTCAGTCGAGCAACGAAAGTCGGTACACAATTTAAAAATGCGCATACTTCGACCACTAACATACCAAGTCTGACGTACCCAAATGCGCGAGTAATCTTCCTCCACAGAAAATTTTATTAAGACGTGTCTATTATCAAGCAGGGAAACTTTTAAGCCTAATGATACAAAGAATTTTCTGATAATCTTCATAGAAGGGCGGCCAAAGGAAAACTTACCAACGAGTGTTAATTTGAAAGGTTTAGCCATAGCTATGATTTCCTCAGTCGAAAACAATATAGTGAGCTCCCCGTGTAGTAAAGAAACTAGTTTAATCAGAATCGCAGGGTTTGGAGAACCCGAGACAACATCCAAGAATGATTTTTGGGGACGAGATGAAGCATCAGGATTAAGGATAGAAGCAGGGTGCACAACTAAGGCATAGGATTTTTGTGTTGTGTTTCGGGTTTGGGCTTCATGGTTTGGTTTTGGGTTAGGGTTATATGTGTTTGTGTTTGTGTTTAGGTTGGGAGGTGGTGGTTGGCTTAAAGGGGGAGCTGCAGTAGCTGAAGGAATTGGGTGTGAAGGTGGTTGTAGCTGAAGTTTGGTGGCCAGAAGTTGTGGTTTGTCAAATTCATGATGCCGCTGGCTGTGGCCAAGAGAGAGGTGAAAGATTGATTGGTTGCTTTTGACCGGAAGTTGTGGTTGGGAAAAGGTGTAAAGGCTTAGAGATGACCGTGAGGTTGCCTTAGGACGACATAAGGAGGTTCCAGCGGTTGAGGAGTGCTTTCCAAGGATGCCGAAAACACAGTAGCCGCAGTAGTTTGCAAGTGAGAAGCCAAACTACCGTTATTGTCAGTGGTCGGTCAGGTGGATGTAGAGGTCTGTGATGGCTGGGTGGTGTTGGGATGTGGGCAAGGATGATGGTAGCGACAATTGGGAGGTTCCCGCGACGGTCAAAGTGGCGGCGACGACGCTGAGGGGGTTGCATTGTTGCAAAACTCGTGACTATTGGGTAGCGTTTGGCTTTCGTTTTGAACAGGAAGAAGACTGAAATGTTGGCTGCCAGTATGGAATTTGGTCTTTGGTGTGAAGAGGAGATGCCGACGGTGGCATACCAGCAGCGTCTACCGCCGGAGGGGCCATGGCGGCTGGTCAAAGTATGGTCAACCCGAGAGCAAGTTTTAGGGTAGAGAAGTGTTATCATGGTTTCTACTTTCATGGTGCGTATACTAAATAGAAATTGGAATAGGCTAGAATCAGAATGAGTTGGAGTTGGAATCAGAATGAGCTGAAATTAGATTGGAGAATTGAAATCAGCATAAGTTGTTTACTTGAGCAGTAGGAATCAAAATCAGAATGAGTTAGATTATTACAAATTCCTAAAAAGTCCTTAATTAATTACGTCATAATTATTATTAATATTAATATATTAATTGATTATAACACTTTTATCATTGATGATGATGATAATAATAAATTTCTAATTTCTAATGTTATTATTATTAGATTTTAATAATGATAATCTGAATAAAAATAATTAATATGAAATAAAATAATAAATCTAATATATTTTGTTAATAATAATAATGATGATGATGATGATGATGACGACGACGACAACAACAACAATAATAAATAATAATAATAATAATAATAATTAATAAATCTTAATAATATTAATATTAATAATATTGACATTAGTGATAGTAATAATAACAATTAAAATAATAAAATTAATAATTTTTTATTATAATAATAATAATGAAATTAATGACAATAATAATGATTAAATAATAATAATAATAATGACATTAATGATGATGTTGATGATGATGATGATGATAAAATTAAATAATTTTTTTATAACAACAACAACAACAACAATAATAATAATAATAATTTTATTATTATTATTATTGTTGTTATCAAAGGACCTATTTGCAAAAAAAATAAAATTTTTGGTTATTTTCATAATATTTTGGGAACTAAAATGCAAAAATGACAAAACTTCATTGAGGGTATTGGGGAGATTTAAGAGAAATTACCAACTTGACCCTTAGCCCAAGTGTTATTTTGGGGATTATGAAAATTCATTGAGGTAGCATGGGAACTCCAGAGAATGAGAGATTGATTCCCAACCCTTGGGAATCAATCTCCCATTTCTCATTCCCAAATTGAGGTGGACCCCATGATTCCGATTCTCGCCTCCATTTTGCGAAGTAAATACTGTCAATGATTCTGATTCCCCAATCCGGGAAGTAAACTCTCCATTAGTTTCTTCAATCAATATTTCCTTTACTCTTGTTTTGTTTCATTGATTTTAGTTTTAGGGTTTATATTGAAAAAAAAAATAAGGGAATTGATTTTGGAAGGAGAGGAAATGAGGAGCCAAAATATTCCCAATTGTTTAATTTATAGTGATAGCATTTTAGCAATAAGAATGTCGCTGTTTAGATTTAGGGAAATTGAAAAATAAAAAATAAAATTAAATTATGTCTCTAATTAGTATCAATCATTAGATATGATAATATAGTATCAATGACACAGCACGGAAGCGATACTAGATGTCGTTCTAGCGTACGTTCTTGAAACTCAAGAAAGAATAGCTAGAGAAAACGTCAAATTATTGACAAAGATAAACCCAAAGGGAATAATCTAAATTATTATTGATGAAAAGCTTGTAGGTGTTACAATAAACTAAGATAACTAGCTTATTTATACTAGTAATAATTAAATCCTAATCATTTTTAAATAAGAGAACTAATTTGAAATCCAAATTAGACTAGAATTACAAATATGACTCAGATAAGTTTAATAATACATGAAATATAAAGAGAGGGGGGGAGGGGTGAATTGGGTTTTTAAAACTTAAGCTAAACAAATCACACAACAATTTATTCTAATGCCTCAATGGAATCAAAAGCAATAAATTTTAAAATGCTAAAAACTAAAAGAGTAAGTGAAGAGAGATCAAACACAATGATTTTTACATGGTTCGGCAATTCCCACCTACATCCACGCCTTCAAGTAAACCATGCTTGAGGATTTCACTATCCAAGCCTCCCAAGGCTTCAAGTTCTCACAATTGACTTCCAAGGTGTCAATAAACCTTTACAACAAAAGATTATCTCCTAATCTCTTCACTCAAGTGTTTCTCACACTCATACACTCACAAATTTGGCAATGAATTCAAAGATTACAACAAATACTCTCTTTTAGAATGGATATACAAATTATAGCACAATGCAGATTTAATATATGATGATTTTTGAAATGGAAGCTCAAAATATGTTGTATGGTTTTGTTCTTGCTAAAAAATATTCTCTAAATTTGTATTGGATTTGAGTTTATATAGTTTGGACACAAAAACTAGCCGTTATTAACAAAAACAACAAGTAGCCGGCTAGCTGCTTAATTTAGCTAGATCACCTCTTAGTACAGAGCAAGTTATTGTAGCAATTTGAATTGTGCTACAGTAACACTGTTTGCCAAAATTATTTTTTTCCCCAAAACTTTATCTAATTTAATTATGGCCCAAAATGTCTTAAATATTTGCAAGGTCCAATTTCAGAATTTAAAATAATTCCTATATCAAAGTTTGCAAATTAGTCCAAAACTTGAAAACATCCAATTTAATAAAATGCTTGACTTAAAACTATAAAACATTTTGGTTTATAGAAAATAATGATTTATTAAACAAAATCTTGAGCTTCTCAAATGCTAAACCATGCATATATCAAATCATACAGGCTTTACAAGAATTTGTCACAATAATAACTCCGTTGAACCAAACTTTGTTCTTCATCGAGCCGTGATCCGTTGATTGTCTTGAGCTTGATTTCCCTTGATTAACTTGCATTAATATTATCGTTCAAGAACTAGTGAAAATGTGAAATACAATATTAACCAAATCGCTTAAGACACATGTTTGTTATCATCAACATTACAATATGTGTAGCCCTTTAGGCTAACAATCTCCCCCATTTTTATGATGACAAATATATCATGTATTTTGACATTTATACTCCCCCTTAGTATATGGCATACATGGTTCAATATAGAAATCAAATATAAGCTCCCCCTGAATACATGATCTATAACAATTGTAAGCACCCCCTGAATATTTCAAAATCATGCACCAATACTTCAAGATCAATATACATGTTACCTGTCTCTTAGAATTTAAAATACATGAGTTCTCCCCCTTCATCATCAAAATTACTACCAAATCATGCTAAGACCAGAAAACAACTCCACAATTGTTAATCAAGAAATATATAATAAATTTCAAACATCCAAATAACCAAATATCGAAAGCATTCAAGAATCCAAGAAACATTATCCAAACATAAAGCATCCAAAAATCAAACAACAAGCATCCTCAATCCAAAATGAAAACAACAATGCATATGAAAATGTAGTGTAGAATAGAATAGACAATCAGAAATAAAATGAAGAAGAAGAGGACACTATGATGATGGCGGATGTGATGAAGAGGATGGTGGTGGAAATCCAAGAGCAATAAAAAGTTGCCGCTGGCCGTCAAGGATCTGGTGTTGTTGATCAAAGAGGCGCTGCTGCTCAGAAATGCAATGAATATGCAATGCCTCAAACTGTGACTGCAGTTGGCTTTGCTGCTCGGAAATGGAGCGCACTTCACTTAACAATTACTGCATGGGATCCTCAAGAATAGCTGAAGTAGAATCCCTCAGAAGGCGGAGGATGTGATTGCTGTGGAGCATTGAGATCAGGGAGTAGTTCTGGTGGGAGTACTTCATTAAAGAAACAATCGGAAGGAGCGAGTTCGGTAACCTTGTTTTTGCATTTCCAGTCTTTAACCCATTGATCTTCCTCCCATATAAATCCCAAATTCGCTATGGCTTCACCTCTTAATTCTTTAGTTCCCAAAGGATTAGGTTCAGTAAGAGGAACTCTAAAATGCTTAAGGATGCAGGCGATAATGCTACCAAAAGGAAAGGAACGTTTAGGTATTTTCGGAGTGCTAAGCATATGTTGAAGAATGATATATCCCACATTGAGGACCCTCCCTTCGAGAATACTATCCAATATAGCAGCATCCAAATGGGTAACTTCATCCCCATGCCCATACCTAGGATTAATCACATGTTGAAGGACATTATGAAGAATCCTCATTTGAAGAGGTAAGGCTTGTCCAGCTCATATCAATAAGCAATTTACTGTGTTGTGTTTACTTAAGGGTTTAGGGAATGAAAATGAAGGAATGTGAATGAAACATATGTTTATTTGGCAAAATCTAATTTGTGAATGGAAATAAAATATGTGGGTCCCACATAATTTGGGAATAAGGAATGAGAATCCCATTCCCATGGGGGGTTGGGTGGAAATGAAAATGGAGGAATGGGAATGGGGTATGAATTGACATTTTTACCCTTAAAAAAATCAAAAATTTTATTATTATTATTATTATTATTATTATATTAACTTTATTATTTTAGTTATTATTAATTACTGTTATTATTATTTTTATTAATATTATCATTTTTAACATTTATTATTATTATTAATATTATCATTTTCAACATTTATTGTTATTATTATTATTATTAAATTATATTAGCTTTATTATTTTAGTTATTATTAATTATTGTTATTAGTATTTTTTATCAATATTATCATTTTTAACATTTATTATTATTATTATTAGTATTAATTTTATTATTTTATTTATTATTATTAAATATTATTAATTTTATAATTTTAAATGTAATTATTATTATTATTAATATTTCCATTTTCAACATTTATTATTATTATTATTATTATTATTATTATTATTAAATTATGTTAACTTTATTATTTTAGTTATTATTAATTATTGTTATTATTATTTTTTATTAATATTAACATTTTTAACATTTATTATTATTATTATTTATTTTATTATTTTATTTATTATTATTAAATATTATTAATTTAATAATAATAAAAAAAATAAAATATTATTAATTCAAAAGCAATAAATTTAAAAATGCTAAAAAATAAAAGAGTAAGGGAAGAGAGAGCAAACACAATGATTTTTACATGGTTCGGTAATTCCCGCCTACGTCCACGCCTCCAAGTAAACCAAGCTTGAGGATTTCACTATCCAAGCCTCCCAAGGCTTCAAGTTCTCACAATTGACTTCTAAGGTGTCAATAAACCTTTACAACAAGAGATTATCTCCCAATCTCTTCACTCAAGTGTTTCTCATACTCATACACTCACAAATTTGGCTATGAATTCAAAGATTACAACAAACACTCTCTTTTAGAATGGATATACAAATTATAGCAAAATGCAGATTTAATAGATGATGATTTTCGAAATGGAAGCTCAAAATATGTTGTATGGTTTTGTTCTTGCTAAAAGAAATTCTCTAAATTTGAATTAGATTTGAGTTTATATAGTTTGGACACAAAAACTAGTCGTTATTAACAAAAACAGCAAGTAGCCAGCTAGCCGCTTAATTTAGCCAGATCACCTCTTAGTACAGTGCAAGTTACCGTTGCAATTTGAATTGTGCTACAGTAACATTATTTGCCAAAATTATATTTTAGCCCAAATGTTTATGTAATTTAACTATGGCCTAAAATGTCTAAAATATTTGCAAATAGGTCTAATTTTTGAATTTAAAATAATTCCTATTAACATCAAAGTTTGCAAATTAGTCCAAAACTTGAAAACATCCAATTTAATAAAATACTTAACTTAAAACTATAAAACATTTTGGTTTATGGAAAATAATGATTTATTAAACAAAATCTTGAGCTTCTTAAATGCTAAACCATGCATATATCAAATCATACCGGCTTTACAAGAATTTGTCGCAATAATAACTCCATTGAACTAAACTTTGTTCTCCATCGAGCCATTGTCCGTTGAGTGTCTTGAGCTTGATTTCACTTGATTCACTTGCATAAATATTATCCTTCAAGAACTAGTGAAAATGTGAAATACAATATTAACCAAATCACTTAAGACACATGTTTGTTATCATTGAAATTATAATATGTGCAGCTCTTTAGGCTAACAAAATAAGATAAATCCTAATAAAATACTAAATACTAAATTGTTTCAAAATCTAGATTTTCTAATTTATTATATCCCCTATGCTTCCTACATCAGTCTCCTCCTCTTCGAAAAAACTCGTCCTCGAGTTTTGCTGAAAATAAAAGATTATCTGGAGGATGAAACTTAAAGTAGAGTAATAATGAATCTTGGAGCTCAAACTCATAGTCTTTCACATTAATCTTCCTTAAAACTCGAAATGCTCGATACTTCATTTTCTTCTTGATTTTGCTAATCACTCTGTGGAAAGGTAAAGTCTTGTAGGAGTAAACAACTTCGAAACCTCTCAAGTCTTATGTCAAGCCTCGCTCAATGTTCTTGCTAATTAACTTTATCTTGGCAGCCATATCTCTTTCAGGAATAACTTTCTTGTCTCCACTATGAATAGACAAAAACATATCAATTATCTCTAGGTCTTTAAGAACAATTTGCTTAGCTTCACGAATAATTGGTAAAATCATATCAACTTTATCATCTTCAAGAATAGTTGGTGTCTCTTCAACTTGAGCTTTTTACACAATTTCAACAATATTGTTAGATATAAAACTCAAATTTGGAATAAATTGTACCTCTTTATTAGAAACTTTAGGCTCATTTGAAATCTCTTTAAAAGAAGCTTTCGTGACATTCTTTTCTTCTATGCTAACATCTTTAACTTTAGAATCTTGGATAAACTCTTTGTCACTGATGAGTGTAATAGTTAAATCATGATTATCCAACACATCTTGAGTAGCTTTAAAATTTTCAAGCACAATATCCTTTTTCAGTGGTATTAGAAGATAGGTTCTCTTGACTTTTGACTTCAATGAAGCAATAATAACCTTCATATTGTCTTTGTAGAACCTATAAGTATTATCCTTTTTATAGTGTACTGTATTAAGATCAAACTACCAAGGTCTCCCAAGTAGCATATGACAAGCATTCATGTCAATAACATCGCAAGTTACTTCGTTTTTGTATCTTCCAATGGAAAAAGGAATGCAGCATTGTTAAGTAATTTTAGTTTTGCCAACATCTTTTATCTATCCAGTTTGATACAGAGAAGGATGTTTGTAAGTTTTAAGTTGTAACTTGTCGACCATGGTCTTAGAAACTATATTTTTGCTACTACCACTGTCAATAATTAGATTCTACACTCTCTAGTTCACTGTGCATCTTGTCTGCTATGTCTCTAAGCATCTTCTTCCTTCCTTGATGTGTATAACAAACGTTGTATCATTAGTGATACTCCTTTGTCTAGATATGTCCACACTTCCTCCCCTTCTATGTTCTAGCTGTCTTTATAAGGTTTGTCCTCATGCTCTTCACTTTTCCTTACGTGAGTTGTCAAATTGATTGTTCGGCATCTTCGTTATGGACATTAGTTTGATGTATGGCTTGGTTTTGAACAACGAAAACATTTATCACGTCGAGGATCTATGTAACGATTACTACTACTTGGCTGTATGTTTTGTCCATTACGATTCTACGTTGGCTTCCCAAAGTTTTCCATAAGAGCATCTTTCTTGTTAACTTCATACCTCTGCCTTGGTTGCTGACTAGGAGTGAACGAGCGTGAGGTGGTTTGGTTACGAGTCTTTCATTTTTCAAGTTGCACTTCCACCTTTTTAGGTAGTCGAATGGCGTTTTGCAGTGTATGTACCTGTTGCAACCCAACTTGATCTTTAATTTCTGGGCGTAACCCATCCAAGAATCGACCAACTATCTGGGCCTCTGTTTCACAAAGATTATTTCGCTCCATAAGCCTTTGAAATTCAAGAGCATATTCCTCAACTGTTTTGGCGCCTTGATAGCAATTGTTGTACTTATGAAACAATGTCTGTATGTAGTCAAGAGGCAAAAATCATTCCCTTAGCAAGTGGTGCATGCGATGCCACATCTTGACCTTTTCTTTTCCTTGTAGCACTCGAGAAGTCTGTAGATTGTCCCACCAAACTGTAGCAGCTCCTTTGAGTTTGTATGCTACTATCTTGACCTTCTTTGATTATGAAAAGTCCATTGTTCAAAGAATCGTTCAACATCAGACAACCAATCAAGGAATTCTTCAATGCCTAGTTGTCCATTGAATGATGGAAGGTCAATCTTGATTCGGTAGTGATTCTGATGCATTCTTCTTTGTTCATTTTCTATTTCTTCATCATCCAAATCGTCTGAATTTGGAAAGGGTGGAATAGCTTTTGTATTTCTGCTAGAGCTACCTATTTCTATAGTTTCGTTAGTCTTCCTTTGCTCACTGAAATTATTTCTTAAATCAACAATATCAGCACCCTTTGCTTCCTAGTTACTTCTTTGGGCAAGTATATTCTCTTTTAAATCTTGTCTCAAACCAAGTAATGTTTCTTCCATCGCCGTAATATGAGTTTGCATTGATTGTAAGGCTTTCATTGTTTTGCGCCATTTTCTGCGAAATGGTTTTGTGATTATTCGAGTTGCTCTATTCCCCTTGTAATTCATTCTTCAAGTTAAGTACTGCTTTCTTTAGAAACCATGTTGTTGTTATTATTATTATTATTTGTTTTTTTGGGTTTTTGTAAGAACAGAAACTTTAAAGGGCAATAATATAATTAAAAGAAAATCTTGGACTAAAACTATGAATAAGTAAAAGTTAGTGTTGCTAGCGACGGTGGTAGAAAAACGGGAAAGGAAGGGTAGATCTGGAAGATTTGGTGGTGGTGAGTCTGATGGTGGTGGTGGTTTGACTCAAATCATTGTGGATTGACCGAAAAATTGAATTAAAGCGGCAGTGAGAGTAATGGTCTCATTTTTTTGGTGAAAGGGCTGGCGGTTGGCAGCGGGAGTGGGCTTGAAAGAAAAGGCTGATGATGGTGGACGGATTGGTAGTGGTAATGGCTGTCAAATTGCGGCGAATGGCAGGGAATTGACCGGCCGTTGGCGGTTGTCTTTGTGCTTTTTTCGGTGGCTACGGTGGTGGGTTGGTGATGTTAATTGCCTGGATATGGTTGTTGGCGTGTGGGCGGTCAGATGGTGGTGGAGATCGATGAAGAACGGTGGAGACGGCAGCCGCGTGCGGTGGCTGTAAGGGTGGTTTGGGTTTTTCCTCATTTTTTTTTTGTATGGATGGAATTAATGGACGATGGAAGAATGATTTGTATATGAAAGGTGGTTGGTGGTCAGCAAAGCTCTACTTGGTACAGAGAAAGGCTCTGATACCACTCCACGCAGTACAGAAGCGATATTAGATATCGTTCTAGCGTACATTCTTGAAACTCAAGAAAGAATAGCTCTTAAAGAGAGAAAACGTCGAATTATCGATAAAAATAAACCCAAAGGGAATAATCTAAAATATTATTAATGAAAAGCTTGTAGGTATTACAATAAACTAAGGTAACTAGTCTATTTATACCAGTAGTTATTAAATCTTAATCCTTCTCAAATAAGAGAAATAATCTAAAATCCTAATGACACGACTCAAAAGTGTTTGATTTACTCCCAAGTATAAGAGTGTCTAATTATAATATAACTCGGCGAGACCGGGGTCGAATCACAAGGAATTTTAAATTCAATAGTCAAATATTAAATAAAAATTAATTATAGAAAACAAAATTAATAATTTAAAATGTGTTAAGGTTACAGGATCCACCCTTGGAATTCAAATTATGTTCATAATTATATTTTGTATTTTATTTACTAATTAAATATTATGCCATTTAATTTTTAAAAACCATTTTTATGGATAAATATGGGAATTAAGTGCATGATGTGCCACAACTATATTGGATTGTCGACATAATGTCAAAATATCATATAAATTCAAGGAGACTTAGGTTTATAAATTAATATGACATAAAAATATCCGTTAAATAAAAATAAAAATAATAAAAATATAAATTTTAAACTCACTTGAGAGAGAATTTTAATTTCATAATTTAAATTCTTGAGTTTCACATTTCACCTTATTTTAGTAAATTAGGCACTTATATTAAAAAGGAGAACACACATTTTATTTACTGACTTCTGCAATATATTATAAAAAAAGTTTAAAAACAAAAGAAATGAAAAATAAAGGAAATAAAAATGAAGAAATGAAAGAAAGAGGGAGTTAAACGCTGCACCCCAAAATTCTCCGCCGGCTGATTTGCCTCCTCAATTCTTCACATTCATCTCCTTTTTATAGCTAAAAGAAAGTGCAAAATGCCAAATTATGCTCGAGCAAGGTGGCGCCCATTTCTTAACTTCTTCTTCGTGCCCTTTTTTTTTTTTTAATTTTTTAATTTTATTTTATTATTATATAAAAACAAGAAAGAAAAAGACAAGGAAACAACCACCGCTTTTTGACAATTGCATTTTTTTATTATATATATTTATATATTTAATTTCAAACGGCCTCCACTCCTTTTTATATCAATCCTATCCGTTTATCTTCTTTGTTTCCTGGCTCCGATTTCGTCTCCGATATCTTTTTTGTTCTCAAAATATATGTACAATATAATAATAAGATAAAAATTAACATAATAAAATATAATTTACATAATATTATATTTGGAGGCATTAAGATAAACTATAATTTATAAGCACATTAATTAACACTCAAAGTGAAAAAAATGATAATTTAAATCTTTATAAAATATATACTTTCTAGTGTTAATCACTTAATTAGATTAGAATTACAAATATGACTCAAATAAACTTAATAAAATAAGATAAATTTTAATAAAACACTAAATACAAAAATTGATTAAAAATTTAGAATTTCTAATTTATTCTATCAATTATGCTTCTTACGTCAATCAATGATCACTGACATTTATATGTAAAAGGTGTTAGAAATCGCTTGGGTCATTAAATGCTGATACATTTTTATTTAGTATCAGAAGCTTAGTATCAGTGTTTCTCATTTTTCTAATAGTGTTTATAAGAATTGATACAAAAATCCTACAAATTTATAGCACTTCTTAAAAACAACGCTATGATAAATGCCTTCCCATCCATATATGACATTACTATGTGTTTTATGGTAATGCTATTAAAACCAAAATTACAATGACATTTTTAAAAAATTGCTATAAGCTTACTTCAAGTTCAATATTTAAGTGATACAATGTATATTTATAACGTTTTCTTTAAAAAGTTATTAAAATTCTCCTTTTATGGCATTACAAAAAAAATGCTATAACAGGGTTTTAATACATAAAATTTCCCCAAACATGACTTTTGCTAAAATATCCCCAAAAATATTAACCCTCAACTCACAAAATCTATATCAATTCTACCCTTTTAGTCAGTCGATTTTCTTTGTGCTTTTCAAGAGGTGAGAAAGCTAAATCAAGAGTTCATAGGGTTTTTATTTTTCAATTTCATCCTTGATTGTTTATCTCTCTCTCTTCTTTTAATTAATCATATAGGATTTTTTTTCACTTTGCTGGGTTTTGATACATGCTTTCGTTGCTAAAATAGTTTAAATTAGTGGAAATATTTTTGTTTAGGTCAGATCAAATTTGGATCATACAGGCTTTATTAATTTATGGTGCTTTTTTTTTTTGCCTTCTTAATTGCTTAATGGGGTTCTTGTTAATTGTATAGAGTGATGATCCAGCCACAAACTCTTATACAAATTTATTTTGTACAAACTGATTTGGCATTAACTCATTGGTTGAATAAAAATACAAAATAATAAAAACAAATCATGTGGACCAAGAGATATTTAATCCAACCAATTTAATCATGCCACATCAATTTGTACAAAAATTTGTGACTGTATTATTACTCAATTGCATATGAACGGGCTTATTTTTAGATCTGTGTTAATATTCCACTTGTCAAAATTGAAATCTTTGAGTCTTTCAATTTATCGTTATCAATTTACTTTATTTCTGCTAGCTGTACATATTCTGAATGAGATTTTAATTGTATTTATCAAATTATCAATGTATTTTGCAGAATTCACTAATTGGATCAGCCATCTTTGGGAATATATGAGAAATATATGCATAAACTTTTGTTTTGATAACATGTGTGTGTGTATATATATTCCATTTTCTTAGATGAAATACTACTACCATTGCATTATTGAATATGCACACCTATTAGATAGCGTTATGACTGTAAAACAATTACTTTAATGTTATAACATTTCACAAACGTCATTAAATGTATAGCATTTGTAAAACGTTATAGATTGAAGAGATAATAACGTTTCGATTATGTTATGAACAACAATTAACAGCATTTTGAAAATGTTACGAATTTATTGCATTTCTCCTAACCACTATAAACATATAGTAGCATGGGCAATTACAACGTTCGTAAAATGCTGTGATAGCCCTTTAGTGGCGTTTTTTGCTTGCTATAAAATGTTTTTGTTGTAGTATCATTTGTTTAGATTTTATCTTGGGGTAATTTTTAGATACCTCTCTTGAGCTTTGTCCTTACTACACTTAGAAGTATTAATATATTATCATATCACCCTCTAGAAGTGTATAAGCATTAAATGACCGTTTGCCCCTTAAAGACAGTAATGTAATTGCAAAAATTTGAATTTTTTAAACTGTCAAAAACTGATGCACAGTAAAAGAAATCATTGTGCATTCGAAAGATCAAAAAAAAAAAAAAAGTCAAACTCGAAAAAACCCAAAGATCTGTAAACTAAAAATCAAAAAAATAAAACATATTAACACAAACCCTTCCTCTCCTTTTATAAAAAAAAACCCAAAGATCTGTAAACTAAAAATAAAAAAAATAATAACATTTTAACATAAACCCTTCCTCTCCTTTTATTCTCTTCTTTTTCCTTTGCTTTTTCTTTGTTGTGAGCAAACGGTGGTGTAGGGTTCCATTGTAGCAACTTCCGACTGCCCTTGGAGATTCTCGGTGAGATTTTTTGGCAAGTCTCGGCGTGGCTTCGACTGTTTCCAGCGCGGTGTGGGGGGTTTCTTGCTTCTTTGTAGCGTTTTCCGACAATTTCTAGCAATTTCCATCCCCTTTTCAGTGTCTTTCCAGCAATTCTCAGTGGGTTCTTGGCGAATTGCTCGGATCTTGGTGATTTGTTGTGGATTTTGATGATTCCTTCAGGATTTTGGCAAGTTGCAGGGAATTTGGGCGATTTTTTTGAGACATTTGGCTTTGGGTGACTTTCAATTGTTGTTTTGGTGCTTTCCGTTCGCGTTCAGCGCGGCTTGGGTGATTCTTGGTGGTGTTTGGGGATTTTTGGTAGTGTTTGGTATTTTTCGGCCGGATTTTGTGGTGAAGCTTGGTGCGATATTCTGCATCCCTTTTCTTGTTCTTTTTTTTTATTTTACTTTTCCCTTTTCTTTTCCTGTTCTTTTTTTTTTATTTTACTTTTATACTTTTAATTATATGTGGAAATTTGTATAATTGGGATTTGGAAAGAGAAATATATATAGTAAATCTTACGCACTACTCATGATGTTTTTGCTCTCACCCAGACAACAAATTTGTACATTAATTTATTCTTTGTTCAAAATGTGTTCATTGGTGGAAAATTTTACATTATTACTTCCCCTCTAGAAAATGATTTCTTGTACTGTGCATCAATTTTTTGACAGTTTAAAAAATTTAAATTTTTGTAATTACATTACTGTCCTTAAGCAGCAAACGGTCATTTAATGTTTATACACTTCTAGGGGGTGATATGACAATATATTAATACTTTCTCTTTAAGTGTAGCAAGGGCAAACCTTAGGGGAGGTATCTAAAAATTACCCTTTTATCTTGTAAGTATATGTTCTTATAATTCATGAAATCATAACTCTAAGCTGTTGATGTTTTGATCGTTTATATGGATCTCACTCTGGATAACTCAAAGGACGTAGTACATGAATTTAGGCTTATTAAAGCTTTTGTGAACTATGATCAATGTCATTTGTTAACCCATATCATAATTTACTATAGTCCCATTCAATATATATATCTCATATACATACTAACTTTTCTACTTGAAGTCTCCACTTCATTTATAAAGGTAAAACCACTCATAATTGAAGCAGAAAAACTATAGCCTTATCTAACGAAATGCCTATATGTCCAATACATAAATCATATACTTTATAACAAATATTGAATAATAAATTTTATTAAATTCAAATATTTTTATTTTATTAGATGCTTTTAGGGCTCAAAATAATAATAAGTCTAACAAAAGGTTAATTGTTTCTCCCCTCTGTGAGGGTTTGGGGTTGCTACTAGCGGTGTGATGAGCGGTGGCCTGCTGCTAGAAGATGCTGCGTTTGAGATAGTAGCTGCAAAATCAAAACCCTAAAATTTTAGGGTTTGGATGGTACTGTTTATTTGTTTATGGGTTTGGGAGATTTATTTGGTGTAAATTAATTTTATTGTGAGCCAAAAGTTGAAGTGTGTGCTTTTAGAACAATTTTTATTTTCTGTTTTATTACTACGTCGAACACTGGGAAACGAGGGAAATGAGACTGATGGTTGCGATGTGTTATGGGGTTTGGTTTTAGAATAGATAATGCCAATTGATTTAGTTTGAAAATGGGGAAGTGACTAAAGTTATCTTAAAAAATGTTTTTGATTTTTATTATTTATTGTACAATAAATTATAATAAAAATAAATTTTATTAAAAAATTTGTACTTTTATTCTATAATTTATAAGTTATAATGGGTAGTTAAAAAATGAAATTTTGTAAGTTATAATGATTATTTAAAAGGAAACAAATTGTAAAGTCAAATGTGTTCGTTTTAATTGATTTAAACTAAGAAGGCTATTTACAAAATTTTTGGAACATTCAAATGATATTTGAGGGCAAAATCATTCCTAACTTTACCAACTGAAATCTGTCAAAGATGACGCCTAAAATTGGGAAATTTACAAGAATAACCCAACAAATTTTATAAATTTTCAAACTAACCCTCTAACTATTTTCTATCAACATTAGCCAAACAAATTATACACTCCCGAAAATACTTCCTTCATTTTCACTCTCACCAAACCGAAGCTCTCTCTTTAAGCAAGCTCTCTCTCACCGATTTCCAACACAATCGGAGGCGGGCTTTATAATACAATTCAAGTCCAACTAAATCCATTAAACCTGAAATTATAATATATTTATAATATATAATAAATGTATAAATGTATGTACGTATGTACACACACACACACACACACATACACACATGTATGTATATACATACCTATGTACATATACATATACATAGATATGTATCTGTATATGTATATACATGTATATGTATATACATATACATATACATGTAGATGTATATGTACATGTATATACATATACATATACATATACATATGCATATACATACATATATATGTATATATATATATATATATATATATATATATATATTGTGCATGTAGCGCCTTGGTGCAGGTGCGACGTGCACATTGGTGCGACATGTGCATGTCGCACCTATATATATATATATAAGTGTATATACACGTGTATATACGTATGTATATATATGTATATACGTGTATATATTCGTACATATATATACGTACCTATATATCTACGTGTATATACACGTGTGTGTGTATATATATATATATATATGTGCATGTCGCACCTTGGTTCAGGTGCGACATGCACAATATATATGTCGCACCATCACATGTCGCACCTATATATATATATTACCCTGTCGCACCAAGTTTAGTGCGACGCGCTAGTCGCACTGGTAGCGAGTGCAATCGGCGCCGCCGCACTAAACTTGTGCGATCGCACGAGGTTTGGTGCGACCGGCCGTACCGGCCCCCAAACACTCTCGCCTTCGACCCTCAACATCATCACCAACATCAACACATTAACATCAATTGCAACAATACACAAAAAAAAAAAAAATACAATAAAACTTTGAACTAATGATCCAAGTATTTAGGTGTTGTTGGCCATCGGTGATCACTCGAGAAAAGTCTGCCGCCGATTGCACTGAATATTGGTGAGAGAGAGATCTTCGGTTTGGTGAGAGTAAAAATGAAAGAGGTATTTTCAGGAGTGTTGGATTTATTTAGTTAATATTGATATAAAAAAGTTAAAGGGATTAGTTTAAAAATTTGTAAAATTTATTGTGTTATTCTTGTAAGTTTCCCCCTAAAACTAATGGTAACTGCCATATTGGGTGCACGGTAAAAGCGGTCAATGTCAAAAGAAGTGGCTGTGCAGTTATAACTGTCGAAAGAAGTGCGTGCACGGTGTCATTAATTAAAACATTGGGGTGTAGGCATAAAATAACCTAATTTTTAATAAAATAAATATAGGCAAATTAGGGTGGGTGAATCTCAATTGGAATATTAAAGTAAAAACAAGCCAACTCTGGTTAGTTGACCAAGATACAAATTAATTGTAGTCGAGGCTCCTAAAAATCCTTTTCCAATGTCGCACGTTAGAGTTGTATTGTCTCTCGCCACAACCATAATCCAAAAATTCTTGTTAGTGAAGAATGTAGACGAACCGTCATTTAGAGTTCTAGTAATTGATTTAATGGAATTACTGTTGTAGTTAAATGATAATGCTGGAAAAGTTAGATGCTATTTTTAGAATAAAATAATAATAGTCTAAGGGGGCTAAGAATCCCAAGATAATTGAGAAGTCCTCTATTGAATGGGATCGGTTCGGAAATGGCCGGATTAGCAGGAGGAAGGACACCCCCATTCTATTTGACTTACGGAAGAATACGCAAGTATAAGTTTTATTCTTGTTTGAATAATAGCAATGACACCAGGAGGACAAATGCCTTTTGTCCCTTCCCAAGAAAGCAAAGAAAATTAAAAGAAGTATGTTCATGGATTTCGGCTAGTTTTACCTACTATTGACCAGATTTTTATGTGAAATTTGAATTCTTCTAGATTCCATGAAGAGGTGGGAGTGAAAAAACCATAATATTTACTTCATACTCTCTTCAGTCCTATTTGAACTAGTCTAAGGGTTGGCAAATCGGATTTCGATTTGGGTTGTTCGAGTTTCGGTTTGGGTTCCAACCCATTCGGATCGCAGAATTCAACCTATTCGGTTTCAGATTTGTAATCCGAACCAAGCCAAACCGAATTTAATTCAGTTTGGTTTAGTTTGGGTTACAAATTCAGGTTAGAATAATTCCAAAAATACAATCCAACTTTTTCTTTTTCTAGAAAAATCACAAAATATAAAATGACAAAAGCCCTCTGCATTATTCGGCTGTCTTCAACAATCAATTGCCTTCAACAATGGCTAATTAAACTAATTGTTATAGCCTTCACAACAAAAATCTTCCAATTACTATTCTTACAAACACACCACAATCAATTATAAAACACTCATGAAAAGAGTGACGATGATGGCCAAGACCTGTGAGAGACAAGAAGTGAGAGATGATGATGGCAGATATGGGTCAGATCTCAAAAAGTGTTCAGCTGCTTTGTGACTTCAAGGACGGTAGAGGGAGGTGCAGCTACTTCGCAAAGGCGACAAGCTCAACGGTGGCGCGATGAAGGGATGCAGTTGCTTCACAGAGACAATAAGCTCGACGGTGGCGCGATGAAGGGTGGAAGAACGATTGTGGTTGAGTTTGGGAATGATGGTTTGAGTTCGAGATAAATGAGGGACTGAGTTTGAGTGAGAGAGAGATGAGTTTGAATAAATAAGGATTCATAGGATTTGAGTTAGAGAAAGGGGTTTGAATTAAATTAGGATTCAGATTTGGGGGAGATCGACTTGTAGATTAGGATTTCAATTTTTTTTTTTAGCAAACCGATCGGGTTATTAATTCGATTTGGGTTTAATCCGAACCGAATTTTAATCCGATCAGTTTTTAGATTTCAATCTGATCGGTTTATAATGGTGAACTCAAACCGATCCGAATTCAAAAAAAATTTGGAATTCGATTCGGTTCGGCTCGGTTTAACTCGAACCGATCGCCTACCCCTAACTAGTCTCATCTATGAACACCTTCATATTGCAAAGCAAGGCTTTGCCCTTCCCCTAGAATCTACTCTCGGTCAGAGGAGGAACTAGTCTAACTTCTTGAGTAACCGAGATCTTGGTCTTGTGATCAGTAAGTATAAATTTTGGGACACCAGTGATTACAGTTATTGAATTGTGGATTGAGACTAGTTCAATCATATGGCAGGATGATGCCCTTTTACTCGAGCACTACATAAGCTACCTTGCTACTCCATGCACTTTTTGGTGGTATATGCTGTACAGAATTTTGTTTGCCCTAATTGGGACCCATAAATTGGTCTTATCTAAGTGTTGATTGGCTAACATTTTGAAATTCATCCTAATCTCCGAAATCTGATTGGTTACAAGTCTGCATTAGTGGATCCCCTCTCCAGGGTTTGCCATATCTGTGTCAGGACGGTACAGACATACTTAATTCTATTCTAAGCAGTCATTATCAAACAACTCGCCCAACTGAAGTAGCAAAGGTGCGCTCCGACCGGTGTCTAAGAAAGAAATTGGTTTGCACTTGTTTCAAATTTTGAAAAATCAAAGTGAAATGAAAGGCAAGGCACAATTTATTTATGGGCAAGTTTGTGGAATTTGCATGCCAGAAATTATGGAAACATATTTTGTTCGAAATTTGTTAAATGATCATCCCAAAATGCTATGCCTCTCTTTAAACAATAAACAAAATTTCACTAAATCCTAAAATTAGTTTAGTTTGATTGTTATTGGAGCTCTAGCAGTAGAAAAAATAATTTGTGACTTCTCTGACAATCTTTCTTGAAGACTTAGAGCAATGGTTTTTGCTTGGGGGTATAAGTGGAATACTATTTATCCAATAACAAGGAATCACTTCGTGGTAGAAATCTGAGAAAGCACATAATTTGATATTATCTTGCTAGCTCAGTAGTTAATAATGTGGTAATTTTGGCATCTTGTATTCTTGGTTAAAAGAATAAAAATGATCCATTAATTGTGAGGGGCAAAAAAGGAATAATGAAGGACACCTTTGAGCGGACCATGTGATTCATCCTCTGTCCTTATCATGAATCAGTAATTATCATTTTGTTTTGTATTGCCATATGGCAAAAGCAACTAATGAGGGAATGGGTATAACAAATGTAAGCAAATGGTGTTACAATCACTCTTTACTGCCCTGTGTAGAAGTAGAACAACCAAAAAAAAAAAAAAGAAAAGAAAAGAAAAGAAAAGGTAATGACTCTTGGAGGGATCAATTTGAATTCATTAAATGCTTTATTGAATAATCAATTAGAATTTACAAACATGAGTTATTTGCTAACTAAACCCAAAAAAAGGAGATAATATTTAGAAAAAAAGAAAAGAAAAGCATTGGGCTAGTTCTCGCCCACTACGCACTCAATTAACAAAACTATCTAAAACAAATTTAACTTGGTCTTTGCATACGTTTCCCACTTGGCTTCTTGCTGGGTTATTTGCTTGGCTTGTGTGCTCCAGTCAACTACTTCTTGCTTGCAACATCTCTATACCACTTAAGCAACAATTTCGTTCATAAAGCTAAAGTCAGGATCTCAGGCACGAAACTTTCACTTAGTTCCTAAGTTGTCATATGGAGATAAGCCTTTTCAATGAACTAACACCTACCACTTCTTCTTGCAAGTACGCCGATCCAGTATTACTTAAGTAGTGGGTACCATCGAATCATTTTCACTCACGCTAGCTACAGTTGGCAAAAGCATTTGACCTTCACCAATTTTCCACTACTCTCGACCACCTCGAATGGTCCATAATAACGGGTTGATCGCTTAAAATTCTTTGGAAAGCCAAGGGCATTTGTCGGTGTAGAGACTGATCTGTTCAAGAACTCAACAAGATCAATGATATGCCTAAGTTCTTTGTCAATTTTAGTACAAGTTGCACACAAGCTCAAACATGAATCTGATCAATTCAAATACTGACTGAAACTAACACTATCTCTAATAAACCAAATGAAGAACAGAAAAATGAATCAAATCAGAAGCTAAATCACAGAGAACAAACAAGATTACGTGGTTCAGTCTTTTGCAAGACTTACATCCACGAGTGAAAGAACAAGAACTAGTTTATTGATTGATTTCTTGAAGAAATTACAAGAACTTAAAGCTAAGATTACAGAGCTCAAGAACAAGCTCTCTCTCTCACTGGTTTATAACGAATTCTCTAGAATCACTCTTGAATAAGCTGGAAAACTTAGCTTTATACAACAGCAGCATAACAACATTAAAATCAAGATTGTACAGCTATTCACCACGTGTCTCAAGTCGTTACAACGAACTTGAAAATCACTTGAGCTTTCACATGCCAAAGCACGTGTAAATCTTGAATCTATTATGAACAAAATGCAAGTTAGTATGTCGTTTCAGTGTTAAGTAACCATGAACTCCTCACATTACTTCATAACAGACTTAACTCAATGCTCAAAACGATGCCGTTTCTTGCTTTCATGTGTTTATATTTAGATACTTAATATTTCTCCACCTTGAATCAAACACCCAACTCTGATTCTTTCACCAAATCAAAGATTGCATACACCGATTAAGTCCAAACACTTCGTGAACTTAGCAACTGAAACCACCTTAGTTAACATATCAGAGGGATTATATCAGTGTGAACTTATATTCATCTAGATGACCCCTCTTGAAAACTGATTTTTTATAAAGTGAAGTTTTATACCTATATGCTTGGTCTTCTCATGATGTGCTGATTTTAACAAAGATATAATGCATATTAAAACAAACTCTTGTTTCAGGCCAAGTTCAGATAACAACCCTTTTAGCCGTATAGCTTTCTTAACTGGTTCAGTAACTGCTGTTTATGCAGCTTCTGTACAACACGTTGCAGGCCAACTTTCTAGTTAACTAAGCAACCGTTTAGCAAAAACATATAACTTATAAGTGGCCTCCTTCTGTCTATATCCCCAGTGTAATCAAAGTCAACATATCCCCATAAACCAGTGCCAACAACATTCTTTCTTCCATATAGCGGTCCAAAGCTAAGAGTGCCTCTGAGATACCTCATAATCCACTTTAAACCTTTCCAATGTTCTCTGCATGGACATGCCATGTATCTACTGACAACCAGGGTGTGAGATATCAAGCCTTTTAAGAACCATAGCATACATTAGGCACCCAACTGCATTTGCATATGGAATATATTTCATTTCAAGCTTTTCTTCCTTTGTCTTTGGGCAATAGGGCTTGCAAAGCTTGAAATGTACTACCAATGGTACTTGAAAAGGTTTACATTCAAGCATATTAAAGATTTCTAAAACCCTCTTAAGATATTTCTCTTGTGATAATAAAATTGATCTTATGCTCATATTTATGATGATTTCACCCCCAATATCTTCTTTGCATTTCCCAGATCTTTATGTCAAATGCAATGTTGAGTGATAAGCAACACGAGTCACCGGTTGAGACAAATTAAGGAAAGAACAAGACACACTCCATGATACACTACCAACGGACAAAAGAGAAATCAGTGTGCATGATTTAATAAGTTCAACGGTCACTAGCCAATCTTGACAGAAAGCACTCAACGTCATAATTTTAGAAATTATTGTGACTGATACAATTATGATAACCTTCCATTTATACTACACATAATTTGTGTATTTATTATAATGATCAAGCAAATACAAAATAACAAGAAAACAAATTGTTTTCAATCAATCCTTGTGTTTCTTCATGGTATTAGAGCTTATGGCTACAAAAACACAAACTGAGCCCAAACTCTCGATCCAGTCATTCCACCAATGTGCAAGCCTAATTTCCATCGAACTCAACAACAACAATTACCTTTTTTGGAAGTCGCAGGTCCTGCCACTCATAAGAAGCCTTAATCTAGAGCATCATATCAATGATGCAATAGTCCCATCAAGAACTATTTCTGAAGATGGAAAAGAAGTCAATAATCCTGAATTTGCTATTTGGCAAAATAATGATGGATTACTCATGACTTGGCTTCAGGGAATGATGAATGAGGATGTGATGACCATGACCGTTGGATCCTTTTCCGCTAGAGATATTTGGTTATCTGTGGAAGAGCACATGCTTCCTACAACCAAAGAACAAGCATTTTGGTTAAAGAACAGCTTGTACTCTTTAAAGAAGGGTTCCTTAAAGCTTGAAGAATTCCTTAAGAAATTTAAAGGGCTTTGTGACAAACTTGCTGCAATCGGCAAGCCTGTGTCATATGAAGATCAAGTATTTCAGATGTCACATGCCCTTGGCTCCAATTACTCTGATTTTAAAATAGCAATGTTGACAAAGCCTCCTTATCCATCTATCAAACAATTTACTTTTGCATTACAGAATCATGAGCAAGCGGTAATAAGTCAAAAGGAAAAAGGAAGCATTAACCATAATCAGGTCTTTTTTGGCCAGCAAGGTAGACGAAGAAATCATCCTGGGAGAGGCTCACAAGGCAAAAGAATGAATCCCTACAATAAACAACCAACTCAGTAAAACTAATGTAATCAACAAGTGGAAGAAGAGGTTGTTATTTGCCAAATCTGTGGAAGAAAAAAACATAGTGCTGCAAAGTGCTATTTCCCTTATGCATATAATAGTGAAAAGGCTCCTCAAGCCTTTGCAGCCACGAACATAGAAGAAAAAGATCCTCAAATCTATGCTGACTCAGGTGCCACCTACCACATGATGAATGACATAGGTAACCTTGACCAAATAATTCCCTACAGAGATAATGATAAAATATTCATAGAGAATGGTCAAGGACTTAAAATTTCTCATACTGGCAATGCATCCTTTAATTCTGACTATGGAAAATTTACACTTAATAATGTTCTTATTGTTCCTGGATTAAAGAAAAATCTTTTATCTGTTGGACAATTTATTATGGATAATAAATGTTCATTTATCTTTGACTTTGATGGTTTTGTTGTGAAGAACCAGGCTAATCAAGTATTGGCAAGAGGGAGTAGAAGAGGAAACTTATATGCTTTGGAAGAAAATAACGAAGCTGGCTTGTTTGCAATAACAGGAAAAGCCGCTGATTGCAGCGTGTGGCACAAAAGGCTTGGACACCCCAATGCTAAAGTGTTACTTGTTCTAAAAACAGAAAGGAAATTTGATGTTTCCCAAGGACTAAGGAACCTAATAGATGTGTTTCTTGTTAATTAGGAAAAAATTGTAAACTTTCCTTTTCTTCCTCAGATACCATTTCCATCAGACAAAATACATTGTGATTTGTGGGGTCCAGCTCCTATAACTACTAACCAAGGCTATCGTTTTTATGCCCTATTTATCGAAGATTGTACTAGGTTTTCTTAGCTTTATCTTCTCAAACAAAAGTCTGACTTCTTCACATGTTTTCTTAAATTTCAAAAGCAGGTGGAGAACTGATTTGAGAGAAAGATTAAGATTTTCCAATGTGATGGGGGAGGTGAATTTACATCAACAGCATTTCTTGCACACCTGAAACAATGTGGAATCATCAGAAACATATCATGTCCATATACACCTAAACAAAACGGTGTCGCAGAAAGAAAACATCGCCACATCGTTGAGACAGCCCTCACAATTATGTTCAACGCATCGATACCTTTGCAACTTTAGACAGAAATATTTCTAGCGGCTATTTATCTCATCAACAGAATGCCCTTGTCTACGCTAAAGATGAAGTGTCCATATGAAAAATTATTTCATAAGACTCCTAATTATAATGGCATAAAAATTTTAGGGCGTAGATGTTTCCCTTATTTACGGGACTATAGGAAAAATAAATTTTGAAGCAAAATCCTTCTCTTGCATATTTTGGACATAGTCCTTTGCATAAAGGTTATCGATGTCTTAATCCTAATACAAAATGCGTCTATATATCTAGGCATGTAGTTTTTGATGAAAACGTATTTCCTTTTGCTAACTCCAGTTCTTCTTCTTACATGCAGCAAGGTGAATTTTTATCCTATCCAACGTGTGATGAGTGGCTTGGTTCATTTACTAAAGATAAAACTCCATCAAGCCCGCAACAGATCGATGAAAATTCTAGTGAATCTCAAATTTCAAGAACAAATTTTTGTGATCTCTTGAATGCCGCCTCCATACCAGAACATGTCCACAAGCATTTGCCTCAAGCTGAAATTGAAGGATGTCCAAATCCATCTAGCCCTCAACAAAACACTACCAATATTCCTTTACCAAAATCGCCCCACATAGAATCTCAAAATGAACTCATAGAAAATCCTAATTCAGCCGAGAATCTCTCTCAACCTACTATACCATTAGAAGCTAAAAATGCTTGTCACAAGCAGCCTCTAACAGCACCAGATATATCTCGAAATCTAGTTATAGATTTTTCCCAATATTCCCATTCCAAACCATCAAAACCAATAGCTTTGGTTGACAATATTCATCCAATGATCACCAGGCAAAAGCTCAAAAGTAACCCTAGCCTTGCTTTAATTAGTTCCGATCCACCATCCGAACCAAAATCTATAAAGACAACCTTAAAAGATCCTCTCTAAATGGCTGCAATACAAGAAGAATTGGCTGCATTATATCAAAATCGGACTTGGTCACTCGTCCCACGGCCATCTACAGCTAATGTTGTTGGGTCAAAATGGGTTTTTAGAATCAAACAAAAAGAAGATGGATCTATTGATCGCTTCAAGGCACGGTTAGTTGCTAAGGGATTTACATATGTCCATGGCCTTGATTTTGCCGAGACTTTTAGTCCTGTTGTAAAGCACACCACAATCCGGATGGTAATTGATTTAGCCGTTAGCTCAAAATGGACAATGAAGCAATTAGACATGCGGAACGCCTTCTTACATGGCCATTTAAAAGAAGTTATTTACATGGAGCAGCCCCCGGGCTTCACAAATCCAGCATATCCTTCCCATGTATGCAAACTTCACAAGTCCCTATATGGACTGAAGCAAGCTCCGTGTGCCTGGTTTGAGTGTCTTTCCCAAGCTCTTCTTAATCTTGGTTTTCATAGCTACAGAGCTGATACATCTTTATTTATATTACATAAAAATTCTATTACTATTCTTATACTCATTTATGTGGATGATGTAATTGTTACAGGGAACAAAGTTACTACCATGGAATCTATTATAAAAACCTTAAGTACAAAATTTGCTCTTAAGGATCTTGGTAGACTTCAATATTTTCTTGGCATTGACATAAATTATTTTACAAAGGTTGTTTTTTTGTCACAGGCCAAATATACTAAGGATCTCTTAGTGAAGGCAAAAATGGAAAATTGCAAGGCAATTGTAACCCCCTTGGTAGTAAAAACTATTCCTTCCCATGATGATAATGAACTGGTCAATCCTATAGAGTATAGAGCCCTTGTAGGCAGCCTTCAGTTCCTCACATTTACACGACCCGATATCATACACTCCGTTAACCGTGTGTGTCAACATTTTCAGAAACTGACCAAGGCTAACCTCAAGGCAGTAAAAAGAATCCTTCGCTACTTTAAAGGCACACTCGATTATGGCTTGCGATATTTGTCCCAAAATTCTTCTAACTTGTATGCCTTTTTTGATTCAGATTGGGCAGGCTATCCAACAACAAGGCGAAGCACAACAGAATATTGCATATATCTCGACGCCAATTGTATTTCTTAGAGCTCCAAGAAGCAAGCCACAGTAGCAAGATCAAGTGCTGAAGCTGAATACTACTCCATTGCCTCGGTAACAGCTGAACTCACATGGATCACCTTCCTCCTTAAGGACATTGGCCTCAAACACCAACAAACCCCTACTCTTCTATGTGACAACATAAGTGCGCTCTACATGACAAAAAATCCGGTCAATCACTAAACACATTAAAATTGACCTTCACTTCGTTCGTGAAAAAGTAAGCCAAGGCTTGTTGATTACCAAGCATGTGCCTTCAACAAGACAAATAACAGATGTTCTCACCAAACCTTTACGCCGAGCCATGTTCAACACTTTCTGTTATAAACTGGGCATTCATTGCATGAACGTACACAGTTTGAGGGGGGCTGATAAGCAACAAGAGTCACTGGTTGAGACAAATTAAGGAAAGAACAAGACACACTCCATGATACACTACTAACGAACAAAAGAGAAATCAGTGTGCATGATTTAAGAAGTCCAACGGTTACTAGCCAATCTTGACAGGAAGCACTCAATGTCATAATTTTAGAAATTATTGTGATTGATACAATTATGATAACCTTTCATTTGTACTGCACATAATCTATGTATTTATTGTAATGATCAAGCAAATATAAAATAACAAGAAAACAAATTATTTTTAATCAATCCTTGTGTTTCTTCATTGAGGAGTTCCTTCAAAGCTTTTATCTCAGCCCTTTCTTTACAAGCAATGAGCATATCGTCAATATATAACAATAGATAGATATGCAAGTTTGAATTCAACAGCTTGTAATATACACAACAATCATAACTGCACCTCTCAAATTCATGCGTGACCATGAATTCATCAAACTTAATGTATTACTGCCTTGGAGATTGCTTAAGACCATAAAGAGATTTTTTTAAAGTAAGCATACATAATCTTTTTTGCCTGGAACTTCATACACTTCAAGTTGAGTCATGAAAATCTGTTCTTCTAATTCTCACTATAGAAAAGCAGTTTTAACATCAAGCTGCTCTAATTTTAAGTTATACAATACTGTCAAACCCAACAAGATTCTAATTGATGCTTGTCATACAACTAGTGAAAATATTTCTTTGAAGTCAACCCCTTCCTTTTGAGTATACCCCTTGGCAACAAGTCTAGCTTTAAACCTTCTAGATTCTAAAGCAATGAAACCCTCTTTGACTCTATATATCTACTTACGACCCACAATCCTCCTTTTTTTTGGCTTCTTAACTAATTCCCAAGTGCAGTTTTATGAAGTGAATTAATTTCATCATTTATTGCCTTCTTCCACACTTCTCTATACTGATAATTAACAGCTTTTTTGAAGCTTTTTGGTTCTTCATCATCAATCTAGTGTGTAAAATGTAAAGCATAAACTATCAAGTCAGCATATTCATACATATTAGGTGCATTGATCTACTTTTTCTATTTATCTCTAACAAGTTGATAATCTTGAGTTTTATCTTGATTTGAACTTTGTTCTTGAGATGTTTATTGTTTATCTGTTTCATCATTGTCTTCATCTGATGCTGCAGTCTTATCTGAGTTATTCTGAGCAAATGTCTCCACCTCAAACTGAACACCAGGTACTTGAACTTGTTGCTGGTTTTTATCCTTATGAAACTTATCAGCCACTTCTTTTTTATTGAACATAATATCTCTACTGACTATACATCTTAGTGGAGTCAAATATGTGCACCACAGTTTGTAACCGTTTACACCATCAGGATAGCCAATGAAAACACCCTTTAAAACTCTTGGAGCTAGCTTCCCTTGACTTATATGAGCATAGGCCTAACAACTAAACAATCTAAGACCTCTATGGCTTGCTGGTTTTTTAGTCTACATCTCACAAGGTGTTTTAAAACCAATTGTAGTAGAAGGACTCAAATTTACTAGATAACATGCTGTATTGAGAGTTTCAACCCACAAGTTCAATGGCAACTTAACTTGAATCATCATACATCTCACTTTATCAATAAGATTTCTATTTATGCCCTATGCTAGACCATTTTATAGAGGAGTTGACCTCACTGTATTGTGTTTAACTATACCCTTAATAGTACAAAACTTGTCAAACACCTGATTACAGAACTCCAACCCATTGTCAGTTCTCTACTTCTTTACTTTCCTTCCTACTTGATTTTCTACCAAAGTCTTCTATTCCTTAAACTTATCACACACTTGGTCTTTCTATTTAAGTACATATATCTAGACTTTTCTAAAGAAATCATTTATGAGTGATAGAAAATCCCTAGCTCCAACTAGAAATACCTCATGAACAGGCTCCCATAAGTCAGAATGTATATAATTAGTAGTCCCTTTGATGTACGAACTGATGATTTGAAGCTTGTTCTTGTAGATTTGCATAGGACATAATAAACACCAAATCTTCAATCCTGTCACCACTTAATAGCCCTTATTTCGAAAGCTCTTTAAGTCTTTTGAGACTCATATGGCTAAGCCTCAAATACCATAACCTAGTTTTATCTAAACTAGGACAAGAAGAGACAGATACCTCTCCTGTAACAGTGGTACTCTCCAAAAGATAAAGTGTATTCCTTTTAATTCCCTCTAATAGGATTAGAAACCACTTAACTACACTCAGTACTCCATTTTGAACTTTGACAATGCACCATATCTGATCCTTTATACCAAGTGATATCAAGTTCTTTTTTAAATGTCTCACTTGCTTCAAATCAAAAAAAGATCCATCATGCATTTTTAGTTTTACATTGCCTATACTAATAACTTCACACATTGCATTATTACCCATCATGACTTTACTCCTATCATATTCCTGATATTCAGTAAAATGACCTTTAAAGAGACACATATGAAAAGAGTAACCAGAATCTAACACCCATTTACCTTCTTGGCTTACTTTTGAGGCAATTAAAACACTTGCTGACTCATATCCTTCATCTTCAACAACTGTTGCATAACCATTCTGACCCTTTTGTTCCCTCTACTTATCTTTCCTCTCTGGACAATCTTTCTTAAAATGCTCCTCTTTGTGGCATTAAAAGCATTTCAGAGTCTTGTTTTTGTTCTTGGACTTTTCCTACTTCTTTTTCTTCTCATCTTTCTTGTCAAACTTTTCCTTGACATTAGCCCCTTGCCAGATTTAGTTATAAGATTTTCTTGTTTCTCTTGCAACTCCATTGTATTGAGAGCTCACTTAATGTAACACCCGCAATTTGTTCTATTATTATTATTATTATTTTATATTATTAAACACCTTATTAAAAAAGGAAATAAATTCCTTAATGGGTAAGCATATTAAAAGGCTTGGCCTATAAAGACTCTTTTTACGTTATTTTTGTCTCTCAAAATCCTAGAGGCTAACAAGGAAATACAAATGGCAGCGAGCATAGGAATAAAATCAAAATTTTCTTAATAGGAAGAGAAGAAGATTTTCATTGTGTTTCTGTTTTCATTAAAGAAGTTCTTGAGTGTTGCTTTTATTTTGACGGTAGGACGTGGGTGAGCTCGATGGTTTGTTCCTGAGGTATTTGATAGTTGATTGCTAAAGATCGAGGTAAGTAGATTCATGCATGATATGTTAAAAATAAATGTTGTTTATGTTATAAGAACTTATGTTAAAAGGGAATTTTCGCAAAACTGATTTTTAGGTTATTAAATGAATTTTGTAAAATAAAAACACTTTTAAATGAATTTATAAAAATGTATTTAAAAATGAATTTTCTTAAGAAATTAGTTTTCTTAAATAATTTTCTAAAAGAATTAAATGATCAAAGAAAGGTTCTGAATTGTTTTAAAAGTCTTTAAATACTATTTATGAAAGAATGTAATGATGGATTCAAAATTTTTTTGGCTCATTGTCCGTAGTAAATGTATACAATGTTAATGTTATGATGTTATGCAATGTTATGGCCAGCTTGCTGGTATGATGATGATCTTGTGCACAAGGATGTTATGTTATGAACAATGCGGGGTATAAAACCGTGAATGATGAATGATGATGACTACAAAGCATTAGCTACCAATGTTTATGTATTAATGTTTTTGTGAATGTTTTAATGTTTCTAATGCCTTATGTTAAATGAAGATGTTATTATAAGATGATTTAAAATGTTTAAAGATATAATGACAAAGGTTTTCAAATATTGTGCGTGGATTTGCTTATTGAGTTGACGGCTCACCCCTCGTCTCCAATATTTTGTAGATTGATTAGAGATGTGACTTGGGTACTAAGATGGGGAGATTACTTTAGGGGAACTTTGGAATTTCTTTAAGGAATAAATTTTGCTAGACTTTTTATTTGGTTTAGAGACTTTTATTTGGAGACTTTATTTCAGGTTTTTTATGTAAGAACTCAGTTGGGTTATGGATAATGATTGCCTATTTTGAGGTTTATTAATAAGAATAAATGATGTGAGGTTTCATTCCAATTTTACCCTTGTGTTTTTGATGGGTAAATTTTGGGTTGTTACATTTAACCTCATATAATGAGAGAGTTTGCCTCCCGTACATGAGTGCATCAACAAAGTTCTTATAGGATTCAGGTAAAGAGCTGACCGATAATAAAGCTTTTCCTCATCATCCAAAGCTTCATCAGTGGTGGCTAGTGTATTACATACTTTGTTGAACTCATCAACGTGCTTGTCTAATGATAAGCATTCAGTCATTTTTTGAGTGAACATTCTCTTCTAGATATAGAGTCTGTTTACCAATGATTTCTCCATGCACAAGTTTTCCAACTTCTTCATCATGGCAGTAACACATGTTACCTTAGCTACTTCTTTGATCACAAAATCTGCAAGACTTAATATTATAGTGCTTCTGGCTTTCTTTCAATGTCAGCCATTTGTTTTGGAGTCTTTGAAGAAGAAACACCCTTGCCTTCCTTTTTTGTTGCTAGTTCAAGTGCATCCCCCAGATCCAGACATTGACCAACTAAAAGAGCCTTCATCTTCACTTTCCACATGTTGAAATCATTTCTCCCATTGAACTTCTCCAAATCTACCTTATGCGTAGCCATACTTGGATCTTGACCAATAACCTTGCTCTGATACTAATTATAGAGATTGATTTGTTCAAGAACTCAATAAGATCAATGCTCTGCCCAAGATCTTTGTCAAGATCAGCACAAGTTGTACACAAGCTCAAAGATGAATTTGATTAATTCAAATACTGACTGAAACTAACACTATCTCTAATGAACTATCAAGAGCAGAAAACTGAATCAAACCAGACGTTAAATCATAGAGAACAAACAAGATTACGTGGTTTAGTCTTTTGCAAGACCTACATCCACGAGTGAAACCACCAGAGCTAGTTTATTGATTGATTTCTTGAAGAAATTGCAAGAACTCAAAGCTAAGATTACAAAGCTCAAGAACAAGCTTTTTCTCTCTTAAATCTCTCGCTAGAATTCTCTAGAATCACACTTGAATAAGTTAAAAAACTCAACTTTATAATACAACAGCATAAGAACCTTAAAACCATGATTGTACAGCTATTCGCCAGTGTCTCAAGTCGTTATAACAAACTTGAAAATCACTTAAGCTTTCACGTGCCAAAGCACATGTAAATCTTGAATCTGTTATGAATAAAACACGAGTTTGGATGTCATTTCAGTGTTAACCAACCATAAGTTCCCCACATGACTTCATAATAGACTTAATTCAATGCTCAAGACGTTGTCGTTTCTTACTTACATGTATTTGTATTTAGATACTCAACAGTCGGTAAGGCTGAAGCTTAAGACACCCAAAATCACCCACTAGAAGCTCCCGTTTTCTAGACTTTGAATCATAAAACTTCTTTGTTCGTGTTTGTGCTCGGAAGATACAATCATGAACCTCTTTAGGGACATGGTCACGAGCAACTAACTCTTGCTCTATAGCTTTTAGTCTTGCTATTCCTGGAATATAATCATAAAACTTCTTCGTTCGTGTTTGTGCTCGGAAGATACAATCATGAACCTCTTTAAGGACATGGTCACGAACAACTAACTCTTGCTCCATAGCTTTCAGTCTTGCTATTCCTGGAATATAATCAACCAATTTCAGAGGTTCATGATCATAAATAGTTTCAAATGTGTTTTAGAACCACCGAATACTAACTTGTATTAGCAAAACTCTGTCCTAGTTAACAACCTCAACCATTCTTTCGGTCTTGCACTGGTAAAGCATTTGAGATACATCTCTAGAGTCCGATTTACCACACTTAGAATAAGTTGATTCCGTCAACAATCTTCCATGATCCAATACCTTCACCTTGTTGAATTCGTGCCTGTGGTGTCTGAAGAGAAGAGTTTGTAACCATTTCCTCGTTGATAGCATTAACCAATGTGACAGCAATCGAGTTAGTGCAAATAATGAGCCTTCGCTGGACTCAACCTCATGCCTTCAAGATAGTGCATTAGTCATTATATTCTCACCTCGCTTTTTTTACTCAACCTGAAAATCATCGCCCATCAATTATATAACCAACACTACTGAGCAGTCGTACTAATTTTTTATGTCCACAGATGCTTCTGACTTGATGATTAGTTCACACAATAAATTTTCTTCCTAACAAGTATGGCTTCTGTTTCTGAACTGCTATAACAGTGCAAGAATCTCTTTCTCCTAGGTTGAAAGAGGAAGAAATTTTTTCTTAAAGTGCTTGACTAGAAATGGTTATTGGTCTGTCCTGGAACAATATTGCAGTACCACTGATTTCAGAGGCATAGAATTCAACAATAAAATCAAGCAAAGATAATACTAGTGATTTAGTTATTCCCAACTTATGCCTTTCAATTGCCTCATCTATTGCCATGCTCCATTCAAAAGAATTATATTTCAGCATCTTAGGGTGTGTTTGGGAGTAAGGTGCACTAGCTTTTAAGCTGCAGCTACTATGGAGTAAAAACTATAGTTATGGAATGGAAGTTGATAGTGTTTGGTAAATGTGCTGTAGCTTTTAAGCTGCAGAAGCTAATGGTGTTTGGTAAAAGTGCTGTAGCTTTTAAGCTGTGGAATATTTGTAATAATTAATTTTAAATAATATTATTTTTAATTTTTAACTAATCAAATTATTTTTCAAACTTTGAATTATTATATTAATTATTTGTAATAATTAATTAAATTAATATTTAATTAATCAAACTTATTTTTCTATAAAAGTTGTAATAAATAATTTGTAAAAAAATAATTTAAAAATAAAATAAATAGATTCTAATTTTACATATTAATTGAAGAAATAAATTATACCAAATATGTCTAATAAAGATCATACAACATAACATACAACATAACATCATAAAATTTGAATTTAAATAATTACAAAATTCCTATAAATATTTCAATTGTCTTGCCTCCATTAAACTTGCAGCAATGCCATCTCTCAATATTATCATATCTTGAGCTTCGTAATTAACTGTACCATAACTTTCTTCATGAGATGCAATATCCTGCATCTAGTAAATAATATTTTCCTAAAAAGTAAATATAAAAATATAAAAATACAGAACAAAATTCGTAACAATGATAACACAAATGGAGAGATGTTAAATGAGTACACAATTGGCTTCCTTAAATTAAATTGCATGATGATCTATTCCAAACATGATGCATCAATATCTAATCTCTCGTAACCACCCCTTGAAAAATAAAATATCTAACACAACTAGCTAGAAAAACTAAAATCCTCTAGCATGCCCAACAGGTTCCCTAATAGCACCTAAGCATACAAATGTAATGATTTTTAAAAACCAAGTGGTATCTTCCAAAAGTTTGATTTTGAAAATTAATGCACGCATGAATTCTCTTATTATTATATATATGCCACCCTCAAATGTAATGTGTCTAAATAATGCAAGAATCTTGACCACAACAAACACGAGATTAAGCAAAAATACAAGAACAGTAAACAGACACAAGCTCAATACTTTTAAGGAAAGAACTGAGCAGCTTTATTGATTACTATCACAAAGCACTTTACCCAGGTCGAGTACAATCAAAGTCTTAAAATGAAACAAACTTTGCACAAAATGAATTAGAAATAAGAACGATTGATACCCAGAAACAAAGCCTAACGCTCCACTTTGTACACCCGAAATCTGTTTTTGTAACAACTCATAACTAACTAACTCCAGTTTGTTTTTAACTAACAACTCTTAACTTTGCATAAAAGATAAAAAAAACATTATCGACTCTCTGTAATTTGTCTGATATACATATGATATTATGATTTGTAAACTAGGATTTTGTAATTATTTTTTTTGTATTTCTGATTATTCTGCTGGTGTATATCATCTATACCAGGGCTCACATCCAGTATCAAACTCTATCAAGCCTTTAAGCCAAGTGTAAAGTGAACAATGAAATCAATTGAATAAGTATATAAAAAAATATTAGAAATACAAACTTGGAGGAGGATTTGAATAAGAATATAAAAGTTTTGATCTTTACATGTCCACTATAGCACACTTACAAGGGCAGAATCAAGACAAATTATAATACACATCTAAACCAAAGCTCAACTTTACACTACAAATAAATACAATAAGCCAACCAAGGAAACCATGATTTCACCATCACATCCCAACAAATCCAGCCACAAAGTTTTGATCTTTACATGCTCATTAACAAAAATTACACACAAAAACCGAGACGGTATAGTCAAAATCAACTTCAACATTCATTCAGACCAAAAAACTTAGCCATTTTACAATAAAGAAAACCCATGATTTCACCATCACGTTTCAAAAAATTCAGAAAGAAAGTGTTGATCTTTTCATGATAAAAATGCACACAACTAATCAAAAAGGTATAAACCAAAATCAACTTTAACATTATCCAGAACCAACAGTTCAAAACTTTTGGCTAAATTTTGAGAATGATTTTGTTATAGTATCAGGATGTGAGCTCTGGTCAAATAAGTTTGAGAATGAATTTTATTAGGGGAATTTCATCAAACAGGAACCGTGCATGTCTATAAAAAGCAACTAAAAATAAAAAATCCAATAAAAATAGTGACTAGAAGCAAATAAATCATGCATGGCCCATCACCTATCAATTTATTCTAAACAAAAGCCCCAACACATTATGAACAAAAAGGAAGAAAATGAAAAATTGCATGTCATAGAGTAAAGGAAAACATAAAAAATAAACAACGGGTAAAGGAAAACACACCACTAACAGAGGTGTATGAGAATGTATGACTTCAAAATTGTGTTCTTGAAAATTACCGGTGGCAGAATTGCGTCGATGAGGACTGCCAGTGTCAGAATCATGCTGATGAGAACGGCGTTTAGGGTTTGTTTTGTGGAAAAAAATGATTTGGAATTAAGTTTACAAATGAGGAGGATAAAATTGAAATTGAATAATATGTAAGGGCAATTTAATAATTTCATATACAGTTGAGAAGATTTTTGAGCTGCAAAAGCCTAGTTGCTGAGATACCAACCCAGCTGCCACACCACACTCCCAAACGTACCCTTAGTAACGGGAGCTACAATCTAGCCATAGTCTTGTATAAACTTCGAGTAATAACCTGTGAGTCCTAGAAACCCACGCATAGCTTTGGCATTTTTTAGTTTAATAGTGAACTAAAAAGACCCTAACTTTTCCCTTTCATTAGCCGTTGCCACCCACAACCCCTTACTATCACCATCACCATCCCAATCTTTAACGCCGTCCATGCACTCTTAACAATCACCACAACCGCCATCACAACCACCACTACCATTCATAGACCTTAACCGCCATCTTCTTCAAGCAAGTCCCACCACCCACCACCGCACTCACACACACAGCCACACCAACCCACCATACTTTCGCAATAGAGCCTAAAATATAGACCAAATCCGGCCGAGGAGGGATGTTTTCCTTTTTTCTTTTTTTGTTTTTTATTTATTTTAATTATTATGTTATTTTAGTTATTTATAGTTCTTTTTCCTTTTATTTTGTCTATGTTTATGTTGTTAGATTGTTTTTGTTATTGTTGTTGCGGCGATGAGTTGCAGTTCGTGTTGGTGTTGCTAATGTTGGTGGTGTTATTGTTGTGGTGCTATCCATAGAGCTGTTCATGGTACTAAGGTGGTGTTGCTAGAGTGTCTAGATCGAAAAAGGTATGCATGTATTGGGGCAGATGGCTCCAATATTGGTGCGTCAAGATTTCGATGGCCTAGAGCGAGAGCTCGCTGAGAGGTATCAGCAAGTGACCATATATTTTGTTGTTTTTTAGTTTTTTATGTTGTTTTGTTGTTGTTATAGTAGTTTTATTATTGCTGTTGTTCCGATTGAGACGTGATTTTCACCCATAGTAGCTGAGGTTGGTACATTAGGTCAGTGCCATAAAATTACTCGAGAACTTTAAGAGATTCTAGTGTGTGGAGTTATTTAGTCTCATTTCGGTTTTAGTTAGAATTTATAGTTCTTAGTTATTTTATAGTTAGGTTTTACCTAACTTAATTATGCTTGAGTCATAGGCATTGTCCTATATATTATACTTAAGCTTGGCCTTGTATCTATGGTGATGTATTGTCGGTCTTTTTGACCCTTTTAATACATGTTATTAATTTCAAAAAAAAGAAAGAAAGAATTGACACTTATTAATCTTCACTTTATGCTTGTGGGCTTCTAAGATATCAAAAACAACTCTCATATATTTCAAGCCAACATCTGAATTTTTGCTATAAATAAGTATATATATATAAATAGACCAATAAAAATTCTGCATGTAGTATTGAAATAGGCTCATGCATGGGGAAGAAACTCTTAGCTGCCGTGGTGTGTTCGAAAGGCTATTTTGGATAAAATATTTATTTATTTATTTATTGTTAGCAATCAATTTTTTATTTATTTATTTTTATTCACGATTCCATAAAAATTAAGTAATTTATTATTTTATTTTACCTATGACATCTTCTTTCATTTATTTATTTGTACTAATATTTAATGTTAAAATAATTAATTAATAGTATATTATATGTCTTAACAAAATTAGTTTTACGAAACATCCCATTTATCATTTGATTATTATGTAAAATATTAATATTTGATAAATTATTTATTTCATATTTAATTGTTTTAATAATATTTTATTTGATAGGCAATAATATACATCATATACTAAAACATTTAATTTAAATAAATTCAATTTTTCTTGTTAAATACTATTTAACTTCATTTATATTTAATTTAATATAATCTAATACAATATCGTACCAAATATAGGACAGCACTATATATAATCTAACCTAATCCAACCCAAATCTAAATAGTCAATCCAATCTAATCCTGCGTGCTAAATGTAGCTTTACAGTCTAAAATATATTGCAAAATTCTGTTTTAAACTGTAACTACTCTAAAATAAACTGTAACTACTCTAAAACAAAATGCCAAAAGCCTAAAACCACTGCTGTATATTTGAATTACACCCACCCGTTAAAGTTATTTATTTATTTTGAATAAACTAAATCATTTTTTAATATATAAGTAAATCATATAATCCAGATAATTCTCCTTTAAAAATTTAAAACAAACGAAAAAAATACCACCAAGAAATCAAAATGAAAATTACGAGGATCCAAAAACAAGCACAAGAAAAAAAGCACTGTTAAAAAAACAAAAGAAAAAAATTACGGAGAATAAGGGCATGTTCGGTGTCATTTCTCAAGGAGTTTTTTTGTTTTTATTCTTAGAAAATGGATATAGTATGTGTTCGGTAGGCATTCTACAAACCTATACTTATAAAACAAATAAAATGCATCAGTCAAAGTAGTAATAAATTACAGAAAGACTTATAACGTTTCGATTATTTTACAAAACAAACCACAAAATAAACTTTAAAAAATATTAAAAATAATAATACAAAATCTCTCTTTTTTCACTCCATCTTCGTCCTTTCTTCTTTTCGTCATCTTTTTTCACCATTTCTTCTTTTTCATCCTCCATTCTTCTTAGTTCATACCATGAACTCTTTTTCTTTTCTTTTTCATCTTCTTAAATCACCTTAGATCTACCATTGATTTGTACGGAGTATTATAATTAAATATATAAGTAATTATTATAAAAAAAAATCCAGCTAGATGATCAATTGTATCTAAAGATTTTTAATATGGTACAAATCTATGACAATTGCATAGTCAGAGCTTATGAGAATCTTGCAACCACCATGCGAGCCGTGATTTGCCCTTATTTAAGTTTAAATCCTATGCCGTTATTGTTGCCCTTGGTTCTTCAAGCTGAAATTTAACCATTAGAGCAATATCATTGTGGCAAAGATGAAGAAACTGAGAAAATAGGAAATAGAGAGATAGTGGTAAAAGGAGATTAAAGGGAAAAAATTTGTTCTATTAATCTGAAGGTTGCACATGAACACGTGTATGGTTGTGAATGAAAAAGAAAAAGAAAATAGAATTATGCCTTCTATATCTTACAATGCTAACTAATTATAAATATTAAAAATGAATATATTTGTAATAATTTTTAATGCTAGTACAAAACTTTATTACATGTAATTTTTATAATTATTTTGTTTAAATTAATTATGGCATATTTGTGTATGTAATAAGTATGACTTAAATGTTTAGTAAAAATTACTTTTAAAAATGGTACTATCAAGCACATATTCACTGTTTTTATTTTTCTCAATTGTGTCTACCGAACACATATTATCATTTTCAGTTTTAAAGTACAGGATACATAAATGAAACCAAACACATTTAAATTTAAAATACAGCAGCTGCAAAACATCATTTTTATTTTCATTTTTGTTTTCAGAAAATACTAATTCAGAAACAATACCAAACAGGTCCTAAGAATTGAAATCACAGCTCTTGTTGAAGGCAGTGGCTGTGAAGAATCAACAGCTAACCCCAAACCCACGACAGCATGCCACCTAATTCAGTCATACATGCAGCCTGCTGATGTGGGAAACGAGCTGAAATTGCTAAGCTGACAAAACTGTTGCGCTAAAGAATGTAAGCACGTGAATGCAGAGGAATGGCGTTTTCTAGAAGGTCTCCAATGATTGGCCAATGATTACCACACTCACGGATCAATTTTTTGTTATTTCCAAACGTTGCCCTCAAGTTGCCTGTATATGCAGTCACTTTATGTATAAATAGAACAAGCATTGTAATTGTATTTTATTCAAGTTTTCATCCTTAGTAAAGATTTCAAGTTTTCATTAAGAATTGCTTATTGTGCCTAGCATTACCAAAAACCTCATTAGCATTTCAAAATTGTTGCATGACAATAACGTTGATGTTGAATTTAAAAAATCTGTGTGTTTCATAAAGGACAAGAGGCAAGGGAGAATTCTGGTGAAAGGAATGGCTAAAGATGGATTATATGAGCTGATGTTTTCACCTGCACATCTGAATACAAACAAAAACTCTTATGCTGCTATGTTATCTGCATTTTCAGTGTCAAAGTCAATAAAATGCATCAAAAATCCAGTATCTATGTTATCTTTCAATTCTAGTAGTAATGAGTCTGTCAGTGTCTGTGTTGAGTCAAGTCCAGCTGTGAGTCAAGCAGCAACGGTTCAAGTATTGTGAAAGAATTTGATCTTTGGCATCGTACGTTAGGTCATCCTAATGTATCTGCACTAAAAAATACCTTGCTGTCTTGTAATCAGCTCAAATTCAATAAAAACTTAGTTCCCTCATTCTGTTGTGCATGCCAATATGGAAAACAATCAAAGCAAAGCTTCAAAAGCATAGAAACAAAAACCAATAAGGCATTAGAATTAATCCATACTGATTTATAGGGACCAGCCCCAATCCCCTCAACACATGGACACAGATATTACATATCCTTTATGGATGATAAAACCAGATACACTTGGCTGTTTCCCATAACAACAAAGTCACAGGCCCTTGATACCTTTGTTACCTTTAAAAACCAGGTTGAAAATCAGTTAAACCTCAGGATAAAAGCACTTCAAACAGACATGGGGGGTGAATTCAAAGTTTTCAAACCATTCCTTGAAAAAGAGGGAATAATCCTTAGACAATCATGCCCTTACTTGCATGAACAAAATGGAAAAATTGAAAAGAAACACAGACATGTTGTAGAGACTGCTCTCACAATGCTAGCTCAAGCAAAAAATGCCCCTTAAGTACTGGCAGGAAGCCTTCAGTTATGCAACCTTCATCATTAACAGACTAGCATCACCAGTACTTGAAAATAAAACTCCCTTTGAGTTATTTCACTCACTTAAACCAAACTATTCACAAATCAAAGTGTTTGGGTGTGAATGCTATCCATATCTAAGACCATATAATAAGCATAAATTCGAATTTCACACCTCTAAATGCATTTTGCTAGGAGTTAGCATCGCACACAAGGGATATGTATGCATGCATCACTTAGGAAGAATCTACATTTCTATAAGTGTCAGGTTCACTGAAAATTCCTTTCTTTTCTCAAATGATACAAACTTCAATAAACAAGAGCTAGCAAGTCAAAATGATTTCTTCAAACTCTTTGAAAGTTTCTAGATTGTGTCATTCTCTGTTGATGATTCTCAGAAGCTCACACAAACAGCAGCAGCTTATAGTCAATCTCATGGCATTCCTGAACACTCAGAGCACACTCAAAATCTTAACCAAGATAAAGCCCAACAGAATTTGGATATTGACACAATATCAAACTCTCACCCATCTTCACCTCACCAATCTTAACCAAACATCCTAGAAAATAGTCTTTCTCTACCTCCAGTGATTGAACCAAACAATCAGAACCTTCCACTCAAAGAACCATGCCCTCACATAAGGCAGGGATATTCAAGCCAAAGCTATACTAAATCTCCACTCAAACTCAGACCTCTCTACCCCAAAACACCACAGAAGCCTTGAAAGAACCTAACTGGAAAAGAGCTATAGAGGATGAATACAATGCCTTGTTAAAAAATGAGACATGGACCTTGATACCAAATGATCAGAATTACAAATTAATTAGGAATAAGTGGGTTTACAGAGTAAAGGAGAATCCAGATGGTACTGTCAATAAGTACAAGGCCAAGTTGGTTGCAATGGGCTTCTTGCAAACTCCAGGTCTTAATTTCAAAGAGACTTTTAGCCTTGTGATTAAGGCTGTAACAATCAGAATTGTGTTGACTTTGGCAGTGAACCATGACTGGAAACTAAGACAGGTAGATATAAACAATGCTTTTCTAAATGGTGATCTAACAGAGACTGTGTATATGCCACAGCCTGAAGGATTTGAAGACAATAACATACTTGGTTACATATGCAAGCTGAGGAAAGCATTGTATGGTTTAAGGCAGGCCCCTAGGGCATGGCTTGACAAGCTGAAAAGTGCTTTGAATTCCTGGGGATTTGAGAACTCCAGGTGTGATACTTCATTGTTCTTTAGAAAGGTAAAATCAGAGATAATTTTGCTGTTGATCTATGTTGATGATATAATAATCACTGGCAGCAACAGTGAAGGCATTGAGCAGCTTGTAAAGAATATAAATAAAGCTTTTGTACTAAAAGATCTTAGGGAGCTGAGTTTCTTTCTTGGAATACAAGTAACTAGGAGTCAAGACACTATAGTACTGTCTTAAGCTAAGTACATTCAAGACTTGCTGGTTAAAATTGAAATGAGCAATTGTAAGAGGATAGAAGTTCCTTTCAACACCATTGAAAAACTAAAAAAGGATGAAGGTGCTAAGTTCCATGACCCTACTCTCTACAGAAGCATCATAAGGAGCTTACAATATGCTGTGCTCACCAGACCAGAACTTGCCTTTTCAGTCAACAAACTTAGCTAGTTCATGTCAGATCATAGACAAACTCACTAGACAGCCCACAAGAGAGTTCTAAGATACCTAAAAAACACTACAAATATAGGCCTAAAATTTAAAAAATCTGAATAATTTGATCTAGTGCCATATACTGATGTAGACTGGGCAAGTGACCCAAATGACAGGAGATCGATCAGCTGTTATTGTGTGTTCTTAGGGGACAACTTAGTTGCTTGGAGTTTAAGGAAGCAAGGCATGTTGCAAGGTCAACTACAGAATCAGAGTACAGAGCAATGGCCTTGTGCTCAACCGAAATCACATGGATCACCTCACTGCTCTGTGAATTGAAGTTAAATGTTGAAAGAACTCTTATGATACTAAGTGATAGTACAAATGCAGCATCAATAGCAACAAATCCAGTATATCACTCCAAAACCAAGCATTTTGAAATAGAACTTCATTTTATTAGAGATAAAGTAACAAAAAGAGAACTGGAAATAAGCTTTGTCGCAGGGAGAGATCAGATTGCAGACATCCTAACCAAACCACTGCCTTACTGGAAATTCAATCAATTCAGAAGCAAACTCAAGGTATTTGACAAGACCTTGAGTTTGAGGGAGAGTGTTGAAGGCAGTGGTTGTGAAGAGTCAACAGCTGACCCCAAAGCCACGACAGCATGCCACCTAATTCAGTCATACATGTAGCATGCTGATGTGGGAAATGAGCTGGAATTGCTAAGCTAGCAAAACTGTTGTGCTGAAGAATATAAGCACATGAATGCAGAGGAATGGTTTTTTCTAGAAGGTCTCCAATGATTGGCCAATGATTGCCACACTCACGGATCAATTTTTCTGTTATTTCCAAATGTTACCCTCAAGTTAGCTGTATATGCAGTCACTCTGTGTATAAATAGAACAAGCATTGTAATTGTATTTTATTCAAGTTTTCATCCTTAGTAAAGATGCTCTGGTTCACACTCTGCTAGCCACCATAAGCAATTCTTAATGAATTTAAGTGCTCTCACTCTCAGTCTGCAATCTCATGTCTCAATCACTTGAAGAAGGTCTAAGGTTATTGTTTTATTCTAGCTCTCTTAATTTCCACCAGATTTCTTTGTTTTTTTCAAATTCAAATTAACTTAAGGTTTTCATTTCCTTTGAGTTTACAAATCCCTCGCTCGATTTTTAGTTTTAGGGCTTTAATTCTATTGCCGTAGAAGAATATTTGTTCTATCATGATGGAATAAGCTGAAAATCATGTTCCTCAAGCTGCGTTTAGGTGAAATCATTCGATTGGTTCTGATGTTGTTATTTATTTCAATCTCTATTACTTGGACTGTAATTTATCATTTTACAAGTTTAATTTTGTTTCTAAAATCTCATATAGTTGTATGAGAACTTAATTTGATTCTCTATTACTTGAAATTTAGAATTGAATTGATCTTATCCACTTTTTGGAGTGTATTTTATGAGGAAAAAAAGGAGAGGAATTCACATATCTAATTTAGTTTGTGAAGCTAATTTCTATCTAATCAACAGAGTACTTGTTATTATCATTTGTCATAACATACAAGATAGTTTGTAAAGCTAATTAATTTCTATCTAATTAGGCACGTTGTCTTGAATCACTACGTCAGAAGCATGAGTTGTAAGCTTTTTAAAGTATTTGCAAAATGGGGAGGTAAATGACAACGGATGTTACTTGCTATGTTCAAATTACATATTCCGTTCATGGTATTAAATTCCTCTAGTTATCAGTTGCTTTTAGATTCCTCTAGTTAAAGCTATCTTGACTTGAAATGTTTAATTGTGTATATGCTACAAGTTAATTTCATGTGCTTAATATAGTAAAATCAGAAAACTTCATATGCTGAGCCTGAGTTGTTACAACGGAATCCTCTAAGACAGTACAATGTTTTGCAGGATTAAGATAGTATTTAGTATAGTGTTTTTAGTTCAAACTCTTTCTTTTTTCAAGATCCATGAAGAGAGATTTCTATAACACTAATTATAATACATTGATAAAGTTTTGCTTATGCTATCACAGGCTTGAACAAATGGGTGGGGTAGGTGCTCTTACACGCCCCTGGTTGCATGTAGATGCTGGGTTCATCCATCTTATCATCAACCTTGGCAGTATCATCTTTGTACAAATTCACTTGGGAAAAAAGTTTGGACATTGTGATTAAATCCCTCTTTTACAAGTTATATTTTTTAATTTGGTATCGCAGGACATGAAGGGTAGAAAGACTCAGAGCATTGCAAGAACTACTCCCATATCTTGACGAGATAAAATGTTTATGCATTCACAAGTATCCAAACAATTGTCCACATATGCATGAGACTTAAAATATTTAGATTTATTCACCATATGAAATTCAATAGTAAATTGAGTCATTGAATGGGCATGTGATTCATGTAAGCTCATGCTATGTTTTAATAGTGTATAATTGCTCTATCTTAACTCACAATGTAGTCATAATTGTTATGTGGATAGCAAGATATTAATTCTAATATATTACTCAAGAATGATACTTTATACAGAAACCTGAAAATAATTACCAAAAAATAAGTGGAAATGCCATCAAATTAAGTTGATATTTGATCACAACTTCAATAGTTTTGTTGTTCAGGTATTCGTAAAGAATAATGTTGAAAAAGTAGAATTTTTACCAAAAATAATTTCTTATTTTGTGCTTATAGAACCTGGTTTTCAACTTTCTACCTGATTTTCAAATTTCTTTAAGGTGTAAGAATATATTTTTCACAATTTCTATTTACACTTGTTAATCGTAATATAGCTGAACTTGATAGTTTGATATTACTCTTGATCGCTCTTATAATTTTGATATCATGCCGGTTCTAGTGTGGTCATATCTGGTGCCAAAAGTCCTTTATTATTATTATTATTATTATTATTATTATTATTATTATTATTATTATTTCCTTTCTTCCATGTTTTTGATTTGTTGTGTGCATTACTTGGTCCCTCAAACTCAAGAAGTAATGAAGCAATGTCTAAATGTTCAAACCAAAGATTTTACTTTGATTACCTGTGCCTTAGCTTTAGCTGCAAATGCCATTGCTTTTCTAAATGACATAGCATTTAACGGTTTAGGTTTTTCATTAGAAATAGCATTTAACGGTTTAGGTTTTTCATTAATCACATTTTTGAAATAATATCTTAGTGAGTTAAATCATTATTTTACAAAAGCTAACTAAACTCTCTAATTAATGTTATGTATAGATTCGATGAAGCTTGCAGCTGTAAGAGATTTGATTGCAATATTCAAACAATCATCATGAATTATTGAATTCCTATTAGTTAACATTACAACTTCATTTGTTGCTGAAGGAGAAACTATCTATGTAGACATTAGGTTGTATTTTGAATGATACCAAAGATACAATTTCTATGAAACTTTTTTTGTTTTTTTTAAAAAACCACAAAGATGGTGGGGGGTTAGGCAGGATCCCTACCTATAATGTAAATTATGAAAAGAAGCATAATACATAAAGAAGGGGACATAAACCAAAAGCTCCTAAAAAATGAAAATATATAATGAACAATAGAAAAGCAACAAAGCAAAGCCTAACATCTGATATGAGGAACTGCTTGAGCATCTATATGAAAACGCCGACAAAGTCGATGAGTACAGGCCTAGTTAGCCAGAAAATCAACAGCAGAAGTGGCCTCACGAAACACATGTCGAACTAATACCGTATAAGAGGATACCAAAGCACGAACTCAGTGCAATGAAAGAGCATAATCCCAACAAGCAAGGCCACCAGAAATAATCAAAGAAACCCCAGTGGCTGAGTCGGACTCTACCTGCAACAATAATAACCAAGCTAAATAGCAAGCTCTAACCCCTCACAAATAGCCATAAGCTCAGCATAAAGTATCGATTGATGCCTAAGAAAAGAACCAAAGCCAGCCAAGACCATACCCCAGTGATCTCTAAGAATACCTCTTGAAGTAGACAACCCACGGTTGCCTCTAGGGCAATCATCCACAGTCAGCTTCACAACCCCAAGAAGCGGCCTCAACCAAGAAACAAGTCTGATAGGCCTCCTATGTGAAGCAACTACTTGCAATCCCTCAACAATTTGAGAACTCAGCACTCCTCGCAGTTGTGATGGCTTAAAACCAAAGGTAGAACTGGCAAGCCTAAGGTCTGATACCACTCAAAAAATGACAGCATCAATAGAAAAAAGCTATGAATCAAACCTAAAATGCATTAGAGCCTTCCACACGTGCCACAAAATAAAGCAAGGAAGAAAAACCCGAAAGTGAGTTCGAGAAGGAGTACATTGCCGCCAATGAAAAAGAAGGACATGAGAGGACATAAAGCTGAACCGCCGCAACCCTAAGCAATGCCGAAAATAATCCCAAATATGGCTAACCTGAGGACAATCAATAAACAAATGCTGAGAAGTCTCAATAGCCCGACTACAGAAACACCGAGAAACCATACAAAAATCTCTCGAGCAAAAAGCATCATCGGTAGCCAAAAAATCATGTAACGGTCGCCAAAGGAAAAAAGAGAGCCGGGACAAGATATAATGTTGCCAAACAACAGAAAAAACCTCATCCAGTGGCTTGGAGCAATGAACCATCTCCCAAGATGAGCGCAAATGAAAAACTCCATTCGGAGCAGAATCCCACTGAAATTTGGCTCTTCACTAGAGATGGGAATCAATAAAATTTGCGCAACAACCGACGGTGGTAACATAGCCTAGAGCTTACCTCGATCCCAAACAATACCCTGCCAAAAGAAAAAGACTGGCACCATAGAAGCACCGCCAGGATTATAAAAGAAAAGAGGGCAAGAGCCCAGCTAGCAATCATACCATAAGCTACACACCCCAGCACCAATCAGCCAGTGCACATGAGGCTCTACCACACACCGAATAGAACAGAGTCGTCGCCATAAAGGAGAAGCAGATAGCGAAAAGGCAGCATGCCTGGATGAACAGCCCTACAAGAAGCTATAAAGAACACTGCTCCCTAAACCTCCACCAAAGCTTAATCTCGAAAGCCTCAGCCAAATCACCAAAAGACCAGACACGAAGACCCCCTTCCTTAACCGGATAGCATTTTTATGAAATTTTATAAAGTTACATTTAGGGTGCTTTGTGCTACATTATTATGTTCGTTATGCTGTGTTACTTTATAATATATGTTCTTCATAGATCAACTATAGATTTTATTAAATTTATGAGAAATCAAGTGAAAAAAATAGAAGAAAAAATAAATAAAGTAGAACTAAAAAAATAGAAATGAAAATTTTTGATAGCTTATTTAGTATTTTTTAGGGCAAAGTGCACTTGGAAAAATGTAATTATTTAGGGCTTATTTGGTATTATTTTTTATTACGTGTTTTACATTTTTCAAAAATAAAAAAGAAAAATATACGTTTGGTTGCCATTTTTTTAATAGTAATTAAAAAATTTATAGAACAAAATATTTTTGTTAACTTTTACAAAGAAAAGTGGAGAACATTTTATTGACATTCTCCGATTGGTTCTCTTAAAACAGAGAACAACAAAAAGTTTTATCAAATAAAAACCCATGCATCAGAACTTGTCTAGTACCTGGGCTCTGTACACTGTTACATTATCACCATTTTTATTTGAGCCTTACAAATTATCTATCATCTCTCTCTTGCAATTTCATGAAAGACAACTAATGGAAATCGAGGTGCCGACAAAAAAAACTCTAGTTAATGTTCCCAAATATTCTCAAGATCCTTTACAAGGAATTGGCTGTCCATTGACTAGGGCAAGGACAAAGAGGATGAAAAAGGCTTTATAAGGCTTGATTGTGGAAGTGCATTACAAAGAGGCTAAGCTAGAAAAGTGTTCCAAAGTTTTACCAAGGATAGTCAATTATCTTTCTGTGCAAGGCACAAATCTCGATGAGCATGATGGGTGCATGGGTTAATTAGGAATTTAATTTCGTTTTCATTTAATTATGGGCTTTTATGTTTTAATTGTCATTAGTTATAGTCTTTTAGTTAAGGTTAATTTGGCCCATTTCGAATTTAATTAAGCCCAATTCATTTTTAATTAACGAGGGTTTTCTTTTACTGTTTTCTTATATAAAGACAAAAGCTTGTTATTTTTGGGGGACACTTTATCAATAATATTTTCTATTATTCAGAAAAGCTGTGCTTTGCCTTCTTGTGTTCTTGATTGAATGCATGAATTTGACTTATCAAACGAGTGATCAACCTTTGAGGCGTCTCAAGATTAGGGTTTTAAGGACTTAGTTTCCTTTAGGTTCTAATATGATCATCTATAATTTGTTCCTAGTGATCTGGAGTGTTTTTAATCCATTGATTCAAAAGTTCCTAAGGTTGGTTGCCTAGAAGGTCCATAACAAATTGGTATCAGAGCTTTGGTCTCTAGAAACAGGTTATTTATGATTATCTCTCTTTGTTTTTGTTTCTTGTACCTTTATTCTATTTCCTTTCATAGTTTTTTTTTCATTGAATTCATCCTTTAAGCTTTGTTTTGATAGATTTGATTCAGTTATGCTTTTGTGTGTTTAGTATATATATATATATATATAGTTGTTGTTAATCTCATTCTAGGCCGAAAAAAAAATAGAGAATCTAGAGCTGCTATCTTAAAAATTTGGAGACATATAAGATTGTTGTTTCTCTTTCTTGGTTTCTTGACTAAAGTAAATTTTTTATTTATGTTTTTATTTTTTTATTATGAGTAGCTGGTTCTAACCTATAAGAAAAAAAAAAAGAAAGATTGTCAATCTACAAGGCTATTTCTGGTGTTTTTTTTTTCGCTTTGTCTATCAATTAGTTGCATTCTAGTGATTTCTTTCATATGTCTTTTTCTTCCTTTTTTAAGTTTTCTTATTTTTTTGTTCTTTGAAGTTATCTTCCTTTTCTTTTTTTCACCGTTTGCCTCAACTATGTTTTAAAGTTCTGATTCTTGAGACTGTCACCATTTAACCAATTGCTCTTTGAGATTTGTTGAATTTTTTTTTATTCTGTTAAGAACATAAAGGGGGCTGGCTTGAGTGGTAAAAGCCAAGAGAGATCATCATCAAGAAAAAGCCAAAATAGTGTGAAACACGAGTGATAACGATCTGACTTGAGTGTAAACACATGAGGGAGTGTGTGAGGAACAACAATTTTCTTTTATTTTACAGGTTGAAAACATAAGTACTTCATGAGGAGAACCAGAAGAGGTTGACATGGGATTGTTTATCAATTTAAATTGCTGAATGCGAGATTGAATGAATTGGAATCGAATTCCAGACTAAATCCCATAGAAGATGTGAGTTCGATGAAGAAGTAGAAACGGATTCCGAATTGGAGAGAACAAGTTTTAAACGAGACAAAAAGGTTGAATCCAAAGAAGATATCAATTTGGGTAGCATAAAGATGAAGATTCTGACCTTTCAAGAAAAGAATGATCCTGAACACGTATTTAACTGTCATAATTACTCCGAGGAGAAGAAAGTAAAACTAGCAGCCGTAGAGTTCACAGATTATGCAAGCATATGGTGGGATCAGTTGGTGATCAATAAGCGTAGGAATGGAGAGAGGCTTCTTTGGTCAAAGGAGGAGATGAAGTTGGTGATGCGCAAGAGATTTATACCTAGCCATTACTATAGAGATTTGTATAGGAAGTTGCAAGGGCTTGATCAAGGTTCCATGAGTGTAGATGATTATTATAAGGAGATGAAGATCACCATGATTAGAGCAAACATAGAGGAAAATCGAGAAGCAACAATGGCTAGATTTATTGGTGGATTGAACAAGGAGATTGCTGACGTGGTTGAGTTGCAACATTATGTAGAGATGGAGGAGCTTTTACACAAAGCCATTAAAGTGGAGAAGCAAATAAAATCAAAGGGGTTCAGATCTGGTTCGTTTTCTAGATCTTCATGAAAATCAAATGGAAGGACAACCAAGCTGCCTTAAGAACAAAAGAAGAAACAAAGTCAAAGAATTCAATTGCTATTCCTAAAGGTAAAATTGACACTAAAACTCCTTCTAAGTCACCTGATATTAAATGTTTTAGGTGTCAAGGATTTGGGCATTTTGCTTCTCAATGCCCAAACAAAAAGGTTATAGTTGTAAGGGCAAATGGAGAAATAAAAAGGGCTAGCTCAAGTGATGATGAGATGCCACCGTTGGAGGATTATTCTGATGTTAAAGTGGAAGAACCAGTGTATAGAGATTTACTTGTTACAAGGAGAGCCCTAAGTATACAGCTTCAGGATGATGGAGATGAGGAGCAACGTGAGCATATCTTTCACACAAGATGCCACGTGAAGGATAAGGTATGTACTTTGATTATTGATAGTGGGAGTTGTACTAATGTTACTAGTACTTTGTTGGTAGAAAAATTGAATTTGCATACCATGAAGCATCCTAAACCGTACAAGCTACAATGGCTGAATGAATGTGGAGAAGTGAAGGTAAACAAACAAGTTCGGGTTTCTTTTTCAATTGGCAAGTATGAGGATGAGGTTCTTTGTGATGTGGCACCGATGCATACTGGTCATATATTGCTTGGCCGACCATGGCAATTTGATAGAAGGGTTTCGCATGATGGGGATAAAAATCTTTACTCTTTTGTAATGAACAACCGAAAAGTTGTAGTAGCCCCTCTCAAACCTTTGCAAGCCTATGAAGACCAGATTAGGATAGCAAGAGAGTGCAAGTTGACAGAGAAACAAAAGTGTGAGGAAGAGGAAAAGAAAAAGAGAGTAAGTAAGGTCGAGAGAAAAAATGGAGAGAAAAATGAACAAAAAGAAGAGAAAAGTGAGCAAAAAGGAGAGTAAAGTGAACGAATGAGTGTATTTGCTGAAAAACATGAGGTTAAAAGAGTAATGATGGCAAGGCAACAAGTACTTGAATTATCCTACTTATGACAAGGAGCTTATGCATTAGTGAGGACTCTTCAAACATGGCAACATTACCTATGGCCGAGGGAATTCATCATTCATTCTGATTATGAGAGCTTGAAGTTCTTGAAGACCCAAGGTAAGCTTAATAAAAGACATGCTAAGTGGTTGGAGTTCATAGAAACATTTCCTTATGTAATCAAGTACAAAAACAGAAAGGAAAACATTGTGGCTGATGCATTATCTAGGAGGTATGCATTACTTACTTCTTTGCAAACTAAATTACTTGGTTTTGAATTGCTTAAGGATTTGTATGCTAATGATTCTGATTTCAGCCAAGTATGGAGTGCATGTGATAAGTATGCGTTTGGTGATTTTTATAGGCATGAAGGAATTCTATTCAAGAAAGATAAACTATGTGTGCCTATTTGTTCTATTCGTGAGTTGCTTATTAAGGAAAGTCATGGGGAAGGTTTGATGGGTTACTTTGGTGTTCTAAAGACTTTAGATATATTACGCGAGCATTTTTATTGACCTAATATGAAGCTTGATGTGCAATTCGTTTGTGATATGTGTGTTACATGTAGGCAAGCAAAATCAAAAGTTAAACCTCATGGCTTGTATATCCCTTTACCTGCGACTAATCAATCTTATATTGATATATCTATGGTTTTTGTTTTAGGATTACCAAGGTCTCAAAGTGGTAAGGATAACATATTTGTTGTTGTTGATAGGTTTAGTAAAATGGCCCATTTCATTGCATATTCTAAAACAAATGACGCAATACATATTGTTGACTTGTTCTTTAAAGAAATGGTTCGATTGCATGGATTGCCTAAGACAATTGTTAGTGATAGAGATGTTAAGTTCCTAAGTCATTTTTGGAGCACTTTATGGAATAAATTAGGAACTAAACTTTTATTTTCTACTGTTACACATCCTCAAACGGATGGTCAAATTGAAGTATTTAATAGGACACTCACTACTTTGTTGCGTGCTATCATTCAAAAGAACTTAAGGTATTAGGAGAAGTGTTTGCATATTGAGTCTGCATATAATAGGACTATTCATTCTACTTCTTCATTTTCTCCTTTTGAAATTGTTTATAGCTTTAATCCTTTAACACCTGTGGATATTTTACCTTTGCTTACTAACGAGCATGCTAATCTTGATGGTAAGAAAAAGGCAAATTTTGTGAAGGATTTACATGCCAGAGTTTGAGCCAATATTGAAAAGAAGAATGAGCAATATGCTAAGCAAGCTAATAGGGGTGTCTGAAGTTCTCTTCCAACCTGGAGATTCGGTTTGGTTGGACATGCATAAGGAGAGGTTTCCTACACAAAGGAAATCAAAACTGTAGCCTAGAGGAGATGGACCTTTCCAAGTCTTGGAGCAGATCAATGATAATGCCTACAAGATAGATTTGCCAAGTGACTATGGTAATATTAGTACAAATTTCAATGTTAATAATTTATCTTTATTTGATGTAGGTGATTCAAGGACAAATCCTTTTGAAAGGGGGGGGGGGGGGAATAATGGAAATCGAGGTGTTGACCAAAAAACTCAAGTAAACGTTCCCAAATATTCTCATGATCCTTTGCAAGGAATTGGATGTCCATTGACTAGGGCAAGGACAAGGAGGATGAAAGAGGCTTTACAAGGCTTGATTGTGGAAGTGCATTACAGAGAGGCTGAGCTAAAAGAGTATTCCAATGCTTCACTAAGGATAGTCAATTATCTTTTTGTGCAAGTCATAGATCTGGATGAGCATGATGGGTGCATTAGTTATAGTCTTTTGGTTAAGGTTAATTTGGCCCATTTCGAACTTAATTAAGCCCAATTCGTTTTTAATTAACTAGGGGTTTCTTTTAGGGTTTTCTTATATAAAGACAGCAGTTTGTTATTTTTTGGGGACACTTTATCAATAATATTTTCTATTATTCAGAAAAGCTTTGCTTTGCCTTTTTGTGTTCTTGATTGAATGCATGAATTTGACTTATCAAGGAAGTGATCAACTTTTGTGGCGTCTCAAGATTATGGTTTTAAGGACTTAGTTTCCTTTAGGTTCTAATATGATCATCTACAATTTGTTCCTAGTGATCTGGAGTGTTTCTAATCCATTGATTCAAGGGTTCCTAGGGTCGGTTTCTTAGAGGGTCCATATCACCAACACTATGCAGTTTTTTTTTTTTTAACATTTGTTAAATTTTTGTATAATTTTTATGACATAAAAATATAAAAAACTGTGAATTTTTTTTTTTCAAGTTTTACCTAATAAGTATAGATCATTTTAATTGGTTTTGAAAACATAAATAATATTTTTTGATATGCCAATTAATGCTATTTTTATCATTTTACTAGTTTATTTGTATTTTATTTTTAAATGAAATTATAATAATTAAAGATAATTTAAACAAATAAATACTATGTATTGCATAATATATTGAAACTCAATTTTCATAACAAATTTAACCAAGCATATTCTCATTGTTTTACTTATTTTCAGACAAACAACCAAACACGTTTTCACATTTTTCATTTTCATATATAGTTTTCAAAACAAGCTACCAAATGCATTTTAACTTTTAAAAACATTACATCAGAAACATCATTTTCCTTCTTTAAAGTAAGGATAAAAAAACACCAATTAAAAAATAATACCAAATGCACTTTTTGTTTTTCAGGAGTTATTTTCAAAGACGGTTCATGCTATTTCTAATGGTCTTGCATTTGAAAATAATTCCTGAAAAATTAGATAATTACATTTTTTTGTCGAAACACTTTTTTCAATGCGACTTAATACGACGATGGTCAACAACTAGGCTCTTTGGGAAATAAGTTTTTCTGAGGGCATTTGCTCTCGAAAATAATTATTTTTGTTGTAGTGATTATCTGTTATCGATCATGTTTTTGACGCAGTATGGAAGCGGTACTAGATGTCATTCTAGCGTATGTTCTTGTAAACTCAAGAAAGAGGGCTCTCACAAGAGAAGGAATATCTCAATTGAGAAAATACTGTATTATTAAAAAAAAGCTTAAAGGTATTACAATAAACTATGAATAACAAACCTATATATACTAGTAGCTAACTTAACCTTAATCCTTCTCAAATAAGAGAAATTATCTAAAATCATAAATAGACTAGAATTAAAAATATGACTCAAATAAACTTAATAGAATAAGATAAATTCTAATAAAACACAAAATACTAAATGAACTTAAAATCTAGAATACCTAATTTATTCTACCTTATATGCTTCCTATATCATTTTTTGAAAATCACAAGGGTTCAGTGAGCACAAGAGGATATTTCTTGAGGAGCTGCTGAATTTGAGATGGAATTGAGTCAGTTTGCATTTTTGTGTCATTGCTACTCATAAGTTGTAGAATCACACCATGTCGAGACTTTACTATCTGAGACATAGGTGGAGAGGTAACAACCTTCTGGCTTGTATTAGTAATGCCACGCAATGTAACTACTTCCTGACTCATTAGACTACCCCAAATTCGCATAGGTTTAGGCGCTCTTGTCTCAGTAATGGCATGAAATGATATTTCTAGAGCCACATCATCAACGCCATTTTCAATTTCTCATCTTTAATTGGTTCAGATCTATGAACTATGCTTAACAGACCTCAAAGCTGCATAACAAATATATTTAGATTCATTGTATTGTAATAAATCTGTCGATTGCATCAATTTAAAATAAAAATAATATTATGCAAAACTAAACTAGAATACTTAATACTTATTTAAAAGTCCTTCCAGAAAGTACATCATATATTATAACCATATTTCTTGTATATTTTTGTCCTCAGGTAGCCTTCCAACAGTCTGTAACTCAGATATTGAAGACCACCAAGAACAAAACTATTGGTAGAGCCAACATTAATGACTTTGAAAAGGTCTGGTACTTCTTTATTGCACTACTGCTCTGGTAATCAGTAGTATTGATTTCTGCAATTGCACCAACCACATGTAAAATCTTAGACAAAGGAAAATTGTTATATGTTTATAAGCTGAAAAGTTGAACTTAATCAATTACCCGTAGAAGTGTTGCATCCAGTAGAAATGGCATCTTGAAGGAATTTAACAGGGGCCTTATTGGCAAACCAAAAGTCTCTTTTAACCTGATGAATACACTTAAGCATATTTTGGATGTGTTCTCCACACCCTCCTGCCCTACAATAATCTTGCGTTTCTTCTACAGGCACATTGATCGCGCCGTCCATTGTTAGCCTGTCCTTTGCTGAGCACGGATTTGCTCCATAAAACAAGCACTCATAGGCGCTTCCCCATGCTCGGAATGGTGACAAATTTACATTTCCTGTGGGGTATTTTTCTGAAAGGAACATAAACATTTGAGTGTGTATAGTTAATGTTGGCTTTTAATATAATACAGACATACATATGAACTAGCGAAAAAGCTACCGTCCTCTTGGTTTCAGAAATAGTTACATTGATCTTTTTTAATTCACACAAAGTTTAGATAAACCTTGACCGTTGACCATATGTGGGACCAATTCTAAACGAAATTAAAGAAGTCGTGTGACTATTTCTAAAACTAAAAGAGCTTATCTGTACACTTGAGCAAACGTTGAGAGTCTGGATCAATTTTCCTAATAAACTAACTTCTCTTGATTATCATCCTGTTTGCTTTTCATTAGTTGAAGGGAAAAGGGAAGTGTCATTACCTTCACTTTTGGCAGAGGCAGAGGTAAGTAGAAGAAAAATTCCCATCGACAGACAAAGAATACGACCCAAAAAGCTGTAGGTCTCCATTTTCTCTGCTATTCAAAAATTTGTTTTAGAGGATATATTTGAGTTTGATGAATTTAAATAACAGAAGATGACAGTAATAATTTGTTTAGAAACCAAATAGAAACGTCGACTTAGTTGGTTTAAGTATATGCTGGGAATATATGAAGCATTTGTTGGACATACCAAGAAATTTTTTAATATAAGTTGAAGAGTTGTGTCGACAAAGTAAACATTATTAATTTTGGACTAATATGTCGGAAATTAAGAGGTGGAACCATGATATCATCACCAATTCACCACTTTAATTATGATATGGGTACATAAAGAATTTTACTTTAATTTATCTTTAATTAATTTATTTATCGTATTGCAAGAGTCATTACTGTTAAATGTCTAGAAAGAATGCAACTTCCTTGCAGCTGTAACATATACTCGCATCTTATGGATGGATATGTGCAATTCTTGTTTAAATTCTCTGTCAGTGAGAGTGTTAATATCCAGCTGACCTAACTGACACTCATATTCTTACTGTTAACTAAGCATACATTTGTTATGTCCGATAATATTAGACTAAATTGAATAGGATAGGATTGGAGTAGATTGAATGAAATAAGATTAAATTGAAATAGATAGGATTGTATTGGACAGAATTAAATATCTCATATTGTCTTGCATTTGGTTGCCTTATGCTTGATGTCATATATGATTGAATTGGATCGTACGTAATTTAAATATTATATTAACTAAATATTCAGATGTAAATTTGAATTTAACTTGTAAAGTTTATAAATATTTTTTTTCATAATATTAAATATATAAATTTATATTTTAATAATTCTAGAACCACAAACATTTGTACAATATCCAAGGGTAGCTCAATCATATTTTAGGCCTTAGGCGAATTGTTTTAATTAGGCCTTTTAAAAATTTTCAGGTAAAATATATGTATTAATTTTATTAAAAATTTATTTATTTAAAATCAATTTTTCTAGCTTTCTGAGATGCAAAATTATTAATCAAATTTTTATATTTTATTTTGCTAATATATATTTCTCAATAGACAATATAACTAATCCATTTAATCTTTGCTATGACATTGTTGATCTTAAATAAGTTTTTATCAATTTTAATTTGGAAAATCTTCTTTCTAAGAAATAACTAGTACTTGTATTATTAATAATATTCTATAAATAATATATGCATTTGGAAAATAATCAGTTGTTTTCAAATAATTAAGTACACCAAGTAGGGTATTTTTTTCACCTTGTAAAATTTCTTCTAAAACTCTTTGCTCTGAAAACAAATCTAAATTATCTACATCAAAAAACATACCGTGTTTTAAATTATTTTCAAGATTAATAGAATAAGTTTTTAAAATATCATCATTGAACAATTGAAATTTTTTGAAATTAAACAAAAATCCAAATATATTCTTATACATTTAAAATTGTTCAAATCTACTCATAACTGAAGAAATAACTTGATCTACTATATATGTAAAATAATTAATTCTAAAAGACTCTTCAGGAGACAAAATTCTCTCTTTAATAATATTTTTAAAGGAAATTATAAGGAATTCAAGAAGCCTTACCTTTTCAAATTAAGCAGCGGAATAATCAAGTGTTGGATCATGTTAGTGGTCAGAAAGAAATCACAATAGAAAATCCTCCTCAAATTACATTTACATGCCTTTTACAGATGGTTGTTCAATATTCTTATTTGATCTTAATGATAAAGAGAAGAAGATGATGATTCTCTGTATTTTACACACACACACACACACTCTGCGTTCGATTGATTGAACCCTAGTACTATCAGCAATGGTTTCTTGGAGAGAGTATATAAGCAGCAGTAATTCAACTTCCCACTCCCAAAAACCGTGTATTGTAGTTGCCATATACGGGTCGGATCAAGTCGGCCCATCATGGGTGACCCATCCATCCAACATCTCCCACTCGCACATGATGGGACGACGTTGAAACAATATAATAGTGAACGAAACAATGAACAATAACATATCACCATTCAGTTTCTAATCCTTGTTCAACTCAGCACAATGTTCTTAGATGCAGAGGCCATCTCAACTTTTATTTAACACAGAGACGATTCAAACTACAATCACTAAAGGCATAATCAATAATTACACACAAACAATTAATTTTGCTGCAAATGTTAACCAAAAAGCATGACTAGCTAATATCAAGAACGGAATCAAAAGGTTGTCGAAGCTTCCAATCATCATCCAATTCCCTTTATTTTATTCATCATTAATTCAATTTTAATGCGCAAAATTTTCAGTTCTAATCGTGAATTCATCAAATTCAATTTGATTAGAACTCCCACTCAATGGAACAATTTATGAGATACCATAAATGAGTATATAGAGTCGAGCAACAACTAGTGTAGAATTATATTAATGAAGTCATAGCAACGTATAATTCAACGAACAAAATAAAACTAATATTAAAACAATAACAGTTAACAAACAAATAATTAAATATGGTCAAACTAATACATAGGATCTTTTACATGTTCTTAAAATATTCTTTGTTGCTCGAGACTCTTTCATCCACTTATACTCAAGTGCATCTCCATATAAGAATAATTGTTCCTTCTTGATGATCATACTTATAGTTTTCTCATACCATAGCTTCTGCCCTCTACCAAGGCAACTAGCCTCTCTCCCATTCCGAAGGCTCATGTGAATGCTAAGCATTAAGGTTCGCTTCATTTTTGAAATAAGACGGCGCTCCTCCAGTAGCTCAATTTTACACCTCAACATATAATATGCATTTTTCTCAATCTCCTCCAATGCGTGAGCCTTGAAGACAAGCGTATGATCATCATTGGGTAAGGAATTTATGAGGACCTATTGATAATAATCCCAGCTTGCATACTCGGAGTCTAGCTTTTCATATTTTAATCTGCTAAAGACCTTATATATATCTTTTATATTTATACGCATAGAACAGTTTGGGTCTATCTTCTAATTCTTCATTTTCTTCACAAGTTCTTCAAATGATAAATTATCATTAATATGCATTAAATCAATAGGTGCAACCCGAGCTCAATATGTCATTAGCCCGTCTTCGTTAGTCCGCAACTTTCTAGTGGGAGGCATCTAGGACAAAAAGACATAATGTTTTTATTAGTATTGTTAACAAACGAATAAATACGAGATTAAATTTCAGCCAATTTCCATGAAAAAATATTTCAAGCTCCCACTAGAGCGAAATATTTATTAATATATAATGCTCATCCATGAGACTATATATGTTCGATCCGAAATTTTATTTCAAAAACAAGAAATAACTAGAAATTCTAGTTTTATATTAAAAATATGTAGAAAATTAAATTTCGGATCAAACAATGCAAACGACACCCTAATCCTCACGCGCAGTGCTATGAGCTTGAATTTCACCGCGCTACAGTGCTCACTACAGTGTCTGCACTACAGTCTCGCTATAGGGCACTATAGTGCGCTACAGTTGCCACAGTGTACCCTACTGTATAATGTGCGTCTCACACGTACAGCCGAAGCGTGGGTCCCATGCACGGCCTTATGCGGCTCCAGTGATGTTAGGTTTGGCACCATCTAACTGGATTTTTATTCTGAATCCAACGGTGCCCTCGAATTTTCAAATAGCTAGAGGTCAAAATAAGCCGGAATCGTCAAAAAATCGATTCTGACACTATTCAACATCTTCTCCAAAATTAGGGTTTCTGATTTTTTCTAACCTTAATACAACCAAATTCGTATTTTGGCCATAACTTTCTCTTTTGAAGTCTATTTTTAACAAATCACATTTCGTTGGAAAGCTTCCGAAAAGATCTTTCCAATGATATATTTACAAAAAATGTCAGGTTGCCTAGATCAAAAGATATGATCAAATAAATTTTCGGGTTTCACGATTTCTTGGGGTTCATGCGATCTAATCCCTAGGCAGTTTTTATGTCTACCAATTCTAGAATTTATGCTGTAATTTAAGCATCCAAAACATGATATCAATAACCATCAAATTACATATATTCCATAAGAAATTAATTAACATATGAAATTCATAATTTCATGAAATAAATTCAACCATGCGCACAAATCCAACACAAAACAGGCTCTAATACCAATGAAGGAAATTACAAGGAATTCAAGAAGCCTTAGCTTTTCAAATTAAGTAGTGGAATAATCAGGTGTTGGATCACGTCAATGGTCGGAAAGAAATCACAATAGGAAATCCTCCTAAAATCACAGTATAAATGCCTTTTACAGATGGATTGTTCAATATTCTTATTTGATCTTGATGATGAAGAGAAGAAGATGATGATTCTATGTATTTTACACACACACACACACACTATGCGTTCGATTGATTGAACCCCAGTACTGTCAGCAACGATTTTTTGGAGAGAGTATACAAACAGCGATTTTATAGTTACCATATGCGGGGCGGATCGAGTCGACCCATCATGGGCGACCCATCTGTCCAACAATTTTCATCAAATTTATTTTTCTATGAATTAAACTTTTTTCACGAAATTTAGGTTCTATTTCAATTTCACTTGTAATTTCTTTAGCTAAAATCATAGCAGATATGAATCCATTTTCTCTATAGTTTTAAAAAAGAGAAATAAGAACTTTAAGCTAATCTATAGCAACATCAATATCCATATCTTCTTTTTGCGAGTTCTTACTCACATAGTTAGCAGCAAATAATATATTATACTAGATAATCATACCTAATATGAATTCAAAATTTTTCAATTCATATATTGCTAAACATTATATTCATTCCTTATTTTAGAATCTTCAATAATTTCTTCTAATTCAAGTAAAGCATCTCTTATTTGTAGAGCTTGAAATTTTATTGCTTTTACATTTTCAATACGACTTTCCCAACGTGTTTATGACAGTGATTTGACATTCAAATTGGGTATATTATTTTATAAAATTTTCCATCACTTTTTTGAAGAAGAAAATAATTAATAAATATGTTGTACAACTCTAAAAAATGAAATAGCTCTAGGACAAAAATTTTCGATATCACAAGTAGTAAATTAAGACTGACAACCAAATGATATGACGATTTAGAAACATCAAAGGTTGTTTGATATATAAAAAAATATTTCTGAATATGAAAGGTTTATTAGATAAGTATGAATAAATAAAAGTAGGGTTTTGAGCATCTTTTATAACAACCCTAAATATCACGAATTTACCAAAATAGGCAAATCTAAATATTATTTTATAATAAAATTCTTTTAATCTAAATAAGGAATTAAAAAAAACAGCTCCCCAATCGGATATCTAAAAAAAGATAAAAATCCTAAAAGAAACAGAAAAATATGAAAATAACCTAAAACTAAAAATGACTAGGAAATAAATGGAATTTTTGGCTCGATCACGGGAAAAATGGAGCAAGCAATTATGGTTTGATTCGTCTTATCGCAAGCTTCAAAATAATATATTATATGCCTAAAATGGACACTTGTAGCCTAAATTATGACATTCAGAAAGCACCCTGCTCCTCTCATACAACCATCCTACATCATGATGTATAAAATGCTCTAGAATTGATTTCTAACAGTCTTTTTTGTACACTTTGGTGTTTTTCTTTCATATTAGAACCATTATCATATCCTTGTGCTCGTACATCATTAATGTCGAGTTCAAGAATTTTTATCGCATCTATGAGTTCTCTAAAAAGGCCTTTCCTAATGGCGTCATCAAATTTTAAGAATCCTAAAATATATTTTTCTATTTTCACTGGATTTGCTAAAATATCTACACATCTTAATAAAATAGACATTTGTTATTGATGGCTTTTATCTGGAGTACAATCAAGTATAATTGAGAAATATTTTGCTTCTTTAATCTTGTTAATTATTGAATTTTTTATTTCAGGTGCTAACATTTGTATGAACTCATTTTGTATGTTATGCGCAAGGCAATGATTATGAATATCACATTTTTAATAAGTCAAATGCGTTCTTGCATTGTTCGATCAAATTCTACAATTATTTCAATTGAACTTCAAAAAATTTCCATTACTCTCTTGGTATATCTTCTCATTCTTTCCACAAAATGCTAAGTTATTTTTAGCAAGATTTTTTACAACGACAATAATTCTTATTAGTACTTCTTCCCAATGATCCCTTTCCTTATTGATTTTTTTCTTGAATATCTTCGTTAATTGTTCTTTTCTTCAATAATCTTACTTCTAATTCAACCCATAAATTCATATTAGTAATATGTTCATTGCTTGTTTCATGACTTTTAAGTTAAGGTTTTTCCAATCATTAGTTCCTTCGTTACTTAGCAAACTTTTATTAGAGTTTGTATTGAATAATTTGCAACAAAATCAATATACTTTATCAAAATCTTTTGCATATATTAGCCACCTTTTATTATATTTTTCTCTATTGGGTAGTTTTTTAATGTAATATGTACTTGAGAAATGCCTAGAAAATTCATCCCTTGGAAAAATTAAATTATTCTCTATTAGGAAATCTCTTAATTTTTTGTCTATATTTTCCTATCTACCAAGATCATAAATATTATTTGGAAAATAAAGCTCTTCAAGATCTTCAGTTTCATCTCTAGTTTCACTTTCATTGATATTTGATTACAATCTTCTATAAAGGGTATTATCAAAATTCTCCTTGTTATTATCTTCAATGTCATTGTTTTCATTAATTGCTTCATCATCTTTTAATTCGACTGAGCATGTTCATTTATTACTGATTCTTCACCCAAATTCACATATTTTTTACTATTGATAAAGTTATCAATCCTTTTGAGATTGTATACAAACTTTTCTATTCTTCTGTTCTTTTCTTTTTTTGAAGTTTTTTTGTATCTTGATACATATTTTCTAGTGAAACAAGAGTAAACAAGCAAACAAACATGCTAGATAATTAAAAGAAAACAACCTACAAACATAATAATATTTTTAAAAAGAAACAAGAACTACTAAATGACACAGCTAATTAATAAGAGAAGGAAAGATAAAACCTAAAAATTTGAGAACTTTAATTTTGATGGATTGAGGCTTTGAGCAGCAGCAATCTATGGAAAGTAAAACAATTGATTTTTTTTTCCCCTTAAGTCGCAAGTAGAGTAAAGAAAGCAATTTTTTTTCACCAAAGCATTTGATGTATCTTGTATTTTTTTTATTGGGAAAAGATAATTATGGATAATAATTTAACAAATATGTGGCTTCCATAGAGTTTTAAATGAAATATATAATGTTACAATTATAAGGTTAAATAGAGATTTTGTGGGATATAAATGGATTAAAATTGTTAATCATAATGCTAAAAGGAGATTTTGTAGGGATTTAGTTGTTAGTTTATGAAAATATAATTATAAAATAATAATAAATATAAATCAATATCTAGTCGATATAATTTAGGAGAAAAAATTTAGGAACCTTTATCTATATATAGTGAGGCCCTAAGAAACCATCTAAGTTGACTAGGAGAAGAGCCACTCCTAATTCAATATCTTATATAAATTGATGTAACATAACATTTGAGATAACAAAAATCCTCACGAGGATGGGTCCTTGGAGAGAATCCCATTCGGGAAGGAGAATGGAAAATTTTAATATCCATTTTCTAATTCGGGACAATGACGAGGTTCATATTTCCATCCTAGCATCCCTTACATTTCTCGTGCTTTTAGTTATTATTTTATATTTTCGGAGATTTCTAGCAAAAATATTTAAAATGAATTTAGTATGGATGAAAAAAAAATCCTAATATTTACAAAATAAGATAGATAAGAATAATATAAAAACTTGAAGGAAATTTGTCATTGCCTCAATTAAATGTACAAATAACACTTCCGTTTTAGAATCGGAGGTGACACAATGCACCTTCCTATTAAGTACAAATTAAAACATAATACAATCAAAGTCTAAAGAAGTCTTCCACAAAACATGGACAAATTAAACCAACATGGCATGAAAGATTAATTGATTGAAGCAGCTAGTTGAACTAGAAAGCCAGAGAGAATAAGCGGGTTGCATAAAAATGGGCAATGATCACTGTCTGTATCAAAGACTTGTGATGGGGTCCACTTTGAAATCATAGCATCTTGGTCTTGTAGCTTAAATGATTGATCATTCAAGGTCCTTATATACACACGGCGTACCTTGTCAGCATCCGACGGTTTACCTGTGAACGGAGCACATGCTAAGGCCATGGCAGGTGCAGGTCGTAAAAGCATCGAGGCCAGAGTCGAATCCTGATAATGTATTTTTGTGACATTAATTAGTTGGGAATTCCGAGGGATCGGGCACTGGGCGAATTTTTTTTTAATCTTGTTACAGTTAACATCAATTCTCAAATGAATATATAATAATTAATTTTTTTTATATTATACAAGTCATATGTATATAAAAATAAAAATAAATTAAATTTATAAAAATACGAAGAACAATTATTTGAAATAAATAATAGAACAATAACATTTGAAAAGTTTACTAATCAAAATGAATATGATCATAAGATGATGACAATACATTTCAAGGAGAATAATTTTTTTTATAGAGAAGAGAGCAATAAATTTTTTAGCTTAAATTATTGTTGATTCAATATCTATTTGTATTGAGGTTTTTAAAGAGATTAAAGGAATACTAAAAGTTAATTCTAATATTAATAATTTTAATATAGTACTATTTTTAAGTCACTCGGCCAAAGGCAGAGTGGTCAGGGCTTTTGCCCTCCAAATACGAGGGCAGCAGTTCGAGCCTCCACAAATTTGTGGGGGTAATTCATTCTTTAATTATAATTGAGTAAAAGTCATTTTCTCTTTCGCAAAATGTGATGAGTAGACATCCCTCGAATATTAGTGAGGGTTAAAATTTGGGCAGTGCTTAATAGAATTAATGTAAAATAATCTCAATTATAATGTGATGAGTAAACATCCCTTGAATATTAGTGAGGGTTAAAATTTGGGCAGTGCTTAATGAGAATTAATGTAAACTAATCTCAATCATAGTATGATTTCAGTTATAGTTCGAATATTAGTGAGGGTTAAATCTGGGCAGTGCTTAATGAGAATTAATGTAAATTAGTCTCAGTCATAGTTTGATTTCAATTATAAGGATTCATTGGTAAAACTATTAATTCTACTTTATGTAAATATTATAAAAAATGGAATTTCTATAAAATCTTAATAATCTTAGAAGAATAATTATTCAATTCAATAATATATTCATTAAGTCAAATATTGATAGCTTTTTAAAATTTAGAACCTTAAGCAACCGCTTAATTTTCCTAAGGCTAAAACCCCGATTTAATTTTTCCTAAGGCTAAAACCCCCATTTAATTAGAAGATCATATTAGGAAAAAATCATTATTAAGTTATTTCCACCCTGTCCCCAATTATTTCGACAATTGGCGCCTCACCCCCAAATGTTTTGATTTGTTGCATCATGCACCCAAAATGTAAGGGATGTAAGGGAAATAACTAAAAAGAACTGAAGGGATTCTAAGTACTGAAGATGTAAAGATTTTATAGAAACTCCATTTTTTATAATATTTACATACAGTAGAATTAATAGTTTTACCAATGAATCCTTAATTTTGTTAATCTTTCCAAGTTAATGAAATGTCAGCCGCAACGTAAACAGCCATATGAATTTTATCATAGCCAAATCTATTAATGGCGTCCGTCAAGTTCAGACCTCCTATACTATGTCCCACCAAAATCACCTGAAATCCAAACAAACCGTTAAGTGAAAAAAAGAACTTAACCCCATTTTGAATACAAAATTCAATCAATCAAAATATTAACTAACCTTTTCATTATCTGGCAAGTTAAGCAAGAGGTTGATGAGGGGCTTATGGTAATCCTCTAAAGTGAAGACAGTGTTGGGATCAGTTGGATCAATGCCAGCACCTGTCAGATCAAGGCATGTGACTTTGTAGCCTGATGTTTCCAAAAGTGCTCGTAGCTTGAACCAGCACCAAGCTCCATGACTTGCTCCGTGAACCATAACAAAGTGTGCTACAGAGTTTGTTTTCTTTGATTTTCAAATCTTCTGGGGTAGTCACCTTTGGAGTCCAGTCCACACTGTCTGATTTTATGGAGCAGTGTGCTTCGGATAAGATCAAATCAACCACACAATTGGTCGCCACTATGCAGGTAATAAATATAGTAATTTATTATGGTACCGCTAGGTTAAATCATCCATAACTTGGAACTCTTCTGTATGGAGAGTTAATTTATGATGCGCTTACATAAAATTAATTAAAATTAAAAGGGGTTGGAATTAGAGTAAAAAATGTAAATGAGAATAAATTATTTATTTTATTTATAAGAATTAGAATTGGAATGAACTATATTATTATTATTGTATTTACTTTATCTTTGAATTGGAATGAATTAGTACAAATTACTAAAATAACTTTAGTTGATTATTGTCATTATTTATTATAATAATTGTAATTATTATTCATCATCATCATTATTATTATTATTAAATTTTATTATTTTTATTATTATTTATTATTCTTATTATTAAATTATTCTTATTAAAATTTATTAATTTATTATTATTATTATCATTATCATCATCATCATCATCATCATCAAAAAATAATTATTTATTATAATAATTGTGATTATTATTAACAAAAAATAATTATTTTTTGATGATGATGATAATAATAATAATAATAATAATAATAATAGTAATAAAAAATTAATAAATTTTTATAAGAATAATTTAATAATAAGAATAATAAATAATAATTAAAATAATAAAAACAATAAAATTTAATAATAATAATAATAATGACGATGATGATGATGATAATGTTGATAATAATAATTATTATCATTATTATTATTAAAATTATAAATAATATAATAATATTATTATGTCACTAATAATAAATAACGAAGGACCTATTTTCAAATATTACAAAACTTCTACCGGGACCAAAATGCAAAAGTGACAAAACCTAATAAGGGCAATTTGGAAATATGAAAATTCAATTGGGGTAAAATGGAGAGTTCAAGGAATGAGAACTTGATTCCCAACTCCTATGGGAATCAAATTTTCATTCCTTAATTCTAAAAAAATATGGGCACCATATATTTTATTTCATTTCTCCTTCTACTTTAACAAGTAAACACCATTAATCATTTACATTCCTAGTTTTAATTCCTTAATCTTACAAGTAAACACACCACTAATATAAAAATCCAACGATTGACAAAATAGGGTTGAGTTACTCTATCCATCGGATGATAAATACATTTTAGTTACTCTCTACACAAATCCAACATCTAGATATTAACTTTTAAAGAACCCTAAATTTGTTTAACATCAAATGTAGATCTTATACAAGAACAAAATTTACTTATAAGAAGCAATAGTCACTAGGATACTCCAGAGTTACTATATACTTTCATATAATTAGATTTTATGATTTTAATATTTTTTCTTATATTAGAAATATGTTTCTTTTTTCAATAATGATATTCTACGATATTTTCTTATTTAGGAGGATTCCTATTTACATAACAAGTAATTTCTCTTTTCAAACTTAAATTAATTGAGGAGGAATGTTATTTGTGTAAGAAAAAGGATTACTTCTCCTAAAATAAATAACCACTATATACAGAGAGGTAGGATTCACTTGTTTGCATAACATAACAATCAGTTTTCCATGTAAGAAGATGGTTTCAAGTGTGAGAGAAATGGTAGGACTATTAAGAGATTGATTGTTATTGGAGTTTTAAGTGTGAGAAAAGTACTAGAGTGGTTGTAATAAACTTTCATATAGTAAAATTTTCTCTTGTTATCCTTGGTGGTAGTGATTTTTCTCCGGTGTAGGAGTTTTCCATATAAATTATTGCATTTTGTGATTGATTTTATTCTTTATCTATATTTTCTATTTATTATTTGTTTGATATTTTCACTTTGGGATGTCGGATGGATTAAAAATTTTTTAACAAGTGGTATCAAAGCTAAGGCTATTCTACAAAGCAGTTACAAAAAAATTTTCAAATCATGTGAGGATTGAGATTGAAAAGTTTGATGGAAGAATACTTACGGCAAATCCAAGTCAAGTATATATTAATTTAATTTGGACTACACAAGACTTTGAAGGGCAAAACATCCCTATTTCTAGCAGTGACTATGAAAAATCTATTATTATGAGCTATTAAGATTTGGAAAAATTAGATGAAATAGCTGCAAGTGCTATATGTAAAGAATGCTCTTGCGAATCTAGGAAAAAATCATTCAATAAAAGAACCTTCAGCAATAGAACTTTGGGAGAGGCTTGAAAATTCAAACAAAGAGTATCTCTAATCGTTTGTACCTTGAGGGGCGATTCCACACGCTGAGAATGGTTTAAGGTACAAAAACTTTCGATCATCTTAGAATTCTCAATGGCTCTGTGACAAAATAAAAGCAATTGGAGTTAAAATTGACGACAAGGACAAGGTGCTCAGACTATTAATGTATCTTCTAACTTCCTACAAACATTTGTTACTTAATTTGATAAACGAGAAAGAGACTGTAGATCTTGAAGAAATTACTAGTACTTTACTTTTAAAAGAAAGATGGCTAAATGGTGGATAAACTTTTAATGATCCAGTATTAACATTCGAAAATTGGAAGAAAAATGACTCTAAGAAGAAAAGAGCCTGCTCAGCATATGGACAATCAAAATACTTTAAAAGAGATTGTCAAAAAGTGAATGGAGCAAATTCAGCATGTGGCTCAAGTCAGTACATCATTATAGGAGACGATGGTACCCTAAAATAGATGATGAAGACATCCTTATGGCAAGCTGCTAGTTCCTAGAAGAGAATGAGACATTTTTATGGCAAGCTGCTAGTTCCTGGAAGAGGATGTGTTTTTGGTAGTAAGTCAACAAGACTTGTAATAAAGGAATGGTTTAGCATTTGTGCAAAGTGTTTGGAAAAAATCTTTCAAGGAAGCGAAACATGAGAGAGAATACTTTTTAGCAAAATGATCGACATGCTTCGAATATACATGCTTCAGAAAATATAGAGTATGATAATTCTCGGTGTAGAGAATTATGGCTATTGGATAGAGGATAAGAGTTTACCCATGGTAGAGTAATTCTCATAAGCCCTATATGAGTATGGTTTTGGTGGAGTAAAGATAGTTGAGATAACATGATTGTGTGGATACATGGTGTATCATGTTTTATCGATTATTTGAAAAAATCATCAAGGTGGAGATTGTTAGAAAATATGTCTCATTTTTTAATAAAGATTTCCTAGGATATTTTTTCCTTTAAAGGATTCCTAATTAAAGAAAAAGTAATTTCTCATTTTGGACTTGACTTATTCAAGAAGGAAAGGAATACTTCTCTTATAAGAAATAAACACTTAATATATGGAGGTTAGGTTTTATTGTTTGTATAAAATAATAATTAGTTTTTTTTTGTAAGTAGACAGTTTCTAATTAGTTTTTTTGTAAGTAGACAGTTTCTATTGAGAGATTGAGTATATTATGTTCTGGGTGTAATTAGGAAAATACTAAAATGATGGTAATAATCTTTTACGTAGTAGATTTTTCTCTCATCATCCTTAGCAGCAGTGGTTTTTCTTTAGTATAGAAGTTTTCCATGTAAATTCTTTTGTTATGTGATTGGTTTTATTCTTCAACTTTATTTTCTATTTATTATTCGTTTGATATTTTTGCTTGTGGGATCTTGGGTGGGATTAAAAATTTCCTTACATTTTCTAGCCATTTGACATTATCTAGGTTAGGGGTACGTAGTTAGACTCAAGAATCTAACATTGACATGACTTAAAAGTGGTTGATTATTTCTAAGTATAAAAGTGCCTACTTATAATATAACTCGGTGAGTCTATGATCGAAACATAGGGAATTTAAAATTTTGGTTATTAATTATTAAATTAATATAATTGTAGAAAAAAAAAAGTTAAGACGAAATACCTAACTTAAAAAAAGTGCTAAGGTTACGGGATCCACTATTGGTATTCAAATCATGGTCATAATACTCTCTCATATTTTGCATTTTTTACTAGTTTGAAAATTATGTGACTTAATTCTTAATTAACCACTATTGAATACTAGAGAGTGTATATTTATAAAGGGTAAAATCATCATTTTATATTCTAAGTCTCACTAACATCTCTACTTTTATGTATTTAAGTCTCTTGAACCTTAATTGTGTGTGTTTATTATAATTTAAGTATTTTATATATTTTAGTATTTTAGTTATTTTACAACAAAAGAGAGATCGAACGGCAAAACGGATAGCATTTTTGAGCTCACAATAGCCAAAAACCTTAGGAGGAGCATAAAGGGGTATATGATATTATTCATGTATACGGTATTGTTCACATATACGATACTGTCCATGTATACTTACTGTTCATGTATATGACATTATTCACAAATACGGTCTGCTAATGTGGCATTGATCGCTAACATGACAGTACCCTATTTGACCAAAAATGCTGATGTGGCATTGACCGATGACATAGCAGTATACTATTGAATCGAAAAATGAGCTTATGATACATGTGATGAATTGAATCAATGTTAGTTGACTTTGGCGTTGACTGATGACGTGGAGTATAGTACTGGACCAAAAAATTGACTTAAGTTACATGCAACACACCGAATAACAGCCCCCTAATTTTGGATTCAGAGCTTGTCACATAGCGCAATCCTGAGCGTCTGAATTGTTTTCATTCGATGGTCATAATTTACTCATTGTATCTATAAATAGGGAGCTCCCCCCTAATTTGACAGCTCTAAATCCAAATTTGACCTCCATTTTGTCAAATTCCTCTTTATCTTGTATTTTCTACATTTTTTAATAAATTCCTATCTTACCCGAGTTAAAAAATGAGTAGCTAATTTAATTTCAAGCTTAGGTTGAAGGTGAAGCCTCAATATGTTCCATAGGCTTAATTAGGTAAGTTTACTTTCTCTATCACTATGATTTATGTGGTTGTTTTGTCTTGTCATTGACAGACAGTGTCTCTTGTCTAGGTATGAACTGGTTATACTGACTCCTAGTGAAAGATCATTATTGTCTGGCACAATGAGCACTTAGCATCATATTTATTAAAAATAGGGTTCCCTTTAGTAATTGTGGGTCGTCTTGACTCAGTGTCGACAGAGAGTAAATCCAAGTTATTTAGTGGATGGTCTTGCTATGTTTTCGACAGAAGGATTTTTATCGTCTAGCAGAACGTGTTCTTGACACCACACTTAACAGAGGATCGTTACCCTCTGACACAATGAGCGCTTGACACCATATTTATTAGAGTGAGGCTCATGAGGACCCTTATGATTAAATTGGCACTAAAAAGGAATATTAAGCCCATAGTACAATGTTTAGTGTGGATCTAGAGACTCAAGCGCTTTATTCTCAGAGTTTTATCTTTAATTTATTCCCCCGTTTTTATTTTAAATTTTAGGATAAAAAAAATCAAAACCTTCACCACAAGTCCAATTACCTAATTAGAAAATTAACCCTACAAGATTGAAATCCACCTCCTTGTAAGATCGACACTCATCATCATTAATCTATTTTACAACAACCACTCTATGAATAAATATGGGGGTTAAGTGCATAATGTGTCATAGCCGTATTGGAGTGTTTCCAATATGGTATTGGTGTGTTGACATTAGGTCTAAACAACCACATAGATCAAAGGAGATATATATCTACAAATAATATGGATTGAAAATAACCGGCAGAAATTACATCTTATAAACATGTAATTAAAAAACTATAAACTCACTTGAGAGAGTAATTAAATCCACAATTTGAATCCTTGAGCTTCAACATTCATCTTAGCTTAGAAAATTAGTCGCTTATATTGGTTAGCCAAACAATCATTTTATTTAATAAATTTGTGAAACCGCAATACAAAGAAATTAAAAACAAAAGAGAAAAGAAAAATTTCTTCTTATCAACTATACTTTTCCCTAAAATTAACTCTAAATTTATGCCAAATTTCTCAACAAACCCACCTCCCCATTCCACCACACATTTGTGAGATCTCTTGCCTTTATATAGGCAAATTCTGAGTTGATCAAATGTGGGTGTTTACATGTTATTTTTGGTAAGCTTGTAGTCACAACCCCTAGACAAGCTTTACTAATACAATTGAAGGGTTTAAAATTGCAACTATCGCGATTCATTATGGAACATTGGATTCAATATAATTAATGGCTACAAATGATGTCAAATTGTTACCCTCCATTGGATCTAGTTGTCAAAGTGGTTGAACTACTAAACTGATGAGTGTTAAATCTAACGCAAAGAGGTGCATGTGAACTCAAACACATAGCATGATCTCAACCTTTCAGAATTAACATTGGATCAAAAGGCTAGCAATTCTTCCAAAAGCTTTTGAGTCTCTAGAATCCAAATTTCATTGTTGCTGTATTCGATCCAAGCATAATAATTTAGGGATTCACCTACAAAACATGAAAATCAAACTTAAAAATAAATAAAAGTAGACAATTCATAAAATAAGTTAGGGATTTGTATGTGATGAAATTGTTAGTGTTATAGATACTCTAAGTGACAAATAAAAAATTTAACCTTTATTAAATGTACATTTTCTAGTTTTAATCACACCCCCAACCAACTATTGCTAGTCCCTAGCAGCTAAAGTGCTAATTATAATAAGTAAAATTAATGTATAAGCTGATAATTGTATTTCTCCTGCTTAAACAATTAAATAAGTGAACTCTACCTTTTCTTTTTTTTTAAACAACTTATAGACTAAATATCAATAAACCTTCCTTTGTGCTCAATTGTAAAAAAACACTCAAAATTCTATGTGTACAACCTAAGAGAGGGGTTGAATCGGGTATTTAAAAAATTATGCAATAAATAAATATAATCAATTCAACCTAATCTCTTTAAGCAAATATAATTGTAAATTGAATAAATAAACAAGTAAAGAGAGAATGAACACACGAAAGTTTTCATGGTTCGGCGAACCTCGCCTATGTCCACGCCTCCAAGCAAACCACACTTGAAGATTTCACTATCGAAGCCTCCTGAGGCTTCAAGTTCTTATAATTGACTTCCAAGGTGTCAATGAACCTTTACAAATGGTGTTTCACTCTCACACACCTTTCCCCAAGTGTTTCCCACACTTACAATCACATAATTTTGATAAAGAATTCAAAGATTACAACAAAACTACCTTTTTAGTGTGGATGTACACATGATAGCTCAAATATAACTTAATGTATGTGAATTAGCAAATTGAAAGCTCAAGTAATGTAGTATGCATTGGATATAGCTTAATGGAGATGCAAAAAGTTATCAAAAGTGAGTTTGATTTGAGTTTATATAAGTTAAAGATTCAAACTAGCCGTTGTGAATGTTTTGAAAAATATCCGGCTAGCTGCTTAACTGAGGTAGTTAGCCGCTTGGGTTACCGTTAGGAAGATTTTCAATGAAAATCTGAACGCAGTTGGTTAGCCGCTAGCAAACAGTTAGCTAGCCACTAACTTTTTGTAATCAATATTTCAAAATTGTGGTACAGGCGGTTAGCCGCTTGATGGGAAGCGGTTAGCCACTAACTTTCTGCCTTTGAATAATTATTTTCTAAAAGTAGAATTTAGCCCTAACATACTTTCTGAAATTATATTATGGCCTAATTCTTCTAAAATGGTTTCAGAAAGGTCCATTTCCAGAATTTGAAAAATATCACTTATGAATTTCAAAACTCAAATCTTTTCAAGGTGATCCATAAAACTTTTTTTTTGATTGCATGAGACTATTGCTCATACTTATAACTCTTATTACATGAGACTATAACTGATATTTAAAAATTAGACTCTGACTGGGACTAGTTTACATTAATTCTTATTAAGTACTGCCCAGATTTTAACTCTCACTAATATTCGAGTGATGTCATCTCCTCACATTTCGAGAGGGAGAAGACTGCTTTCACTCAATTATAATTGAGGAAGAAATTACCCCCACAATGTGTTTCTAGGGTTCGAACTACTGCCCTCACATTTGGAGGGCAGCAGCCCTGACCACTCGGTCTTTGGCTGAGTGGATCCACAAAACTTGAAAAACACACATTTTGATGAATTCATTTGCCTTATAAATATAAAACCTTAGTACATGAGAATTAATGATTTGTTTAGAAATTATGAAGATTATCTTGAGCTTTTAAGATGCTAAAACATGTATACATCAATTTATACTAGCTTTACAAAGATTATGAGAAAGTGAATTACTCGAGCTTGTACCCTTTATTGTTCGCCTTCGACTACACTATTGTTCATAATTTTCTTGAGCTTGATTCCACGTGAACAAAATTTGCCTTTCAAAAACATGTGAGATAATAAAATATAAATTAACCATATTGCCCTTGTTGCATGTGGTTTGTTATCATCAAAATCAAAGATCATATAGCCGTCTAGGCTAACAAACACAAAACATATGGGGTTTCATCGAAAGAGCACACTATTTTGTTCTAAAAGTTTGTTACAGTTTCTATTATTAGGTAGTGGATTATTTTCAAATAAATAAAGAAATAAACAAATAATATATCTTCAACTCACGTAGCAAGCTTAGGGCACTAAGTGTTGAAACACCCCTTAAGGCCTAATTACTCAAAGATATAGCAAAATTGAACATCTACAATTTATTTTTTACTTTTAATTATTATTATTATTTTTTTATAGAATTTTACCATTGTTTGTGAGCAATCACTACTGATTAAGCAAAATGCCTAGTTACTAGGCAAAAGATTGAGTTTTTTTTAATTGAAAAACATTTTTCATGGTCTTAGATGTCACCTCCAACAAACCAAGAGAACTAAATATTAGATATTTCAACTTAAAACCCACAAGTATGCGTCACGTTGCGTGTGTGTGTGTGTTGGAATGATTTAATAAAATCTGTCAGATGATTGATTAAATGAAACAAAAGAGAGCCCACAAATTAAATTAATTCAAAAATAAAGAGTCAAAAATAACTTTTATTAGAAAATACAAAATGATGATGAGGATGCTTCTTAGCAGCAACCAAAAAAAAAACCCTTATTCTGCCACTTTCAAATAAAGACTATTAATTCTTTTTAAAATAATTTTTTAAAAAAAACAAACACAAAAAAAACAAAAAAACAAAATATGCTATGGCAACTCTCTCCTTCCTTTAGCCAAATAGAGACATTGTTCTAATGTCTAAAGAAAAGCGAGGTAAAGTTTAAAAGACCGCACCTAACAAACGTGAAAGGAAAATAAATGTCTGCAAAAAAAAAATATAACTAGTAAAAGGAAAATAAATGTCTGCAAAAAAAAAATATAACTAGTATATAAGAAAATGAAAAGAGTTATAAATGAAGATTCAAGTCCACCATTTTGTACTACTTGCCACTATCAACATCTGATCAGTCTAGTTAAAAAGCGATTAGGTGGGTTTAAGGCTAATATTCTTGTAATCGATCAATTAATTTAGTAGTGGTTTTGGCATGGACATTGATTCTTCGTGATGAATGGGAAAGAAAACTATGCCTTATAGCATTATCAAGAAACATCATCAAGAGACCATAGTAATGATTTACATAGAAGAACACGATCGGTTTTTTTGGTGGATGTTTAGCTGCGCACCCATGATGCAATTGTGAAAATTGCTTCTATTGTGCCAAGTCTATCTGTCAAAGCAATAAAAGCACCAACATGTTCGATCATTGCAATGAGTCATTCATGCATACCTATGACAATGAATTCTTCTCCATTTGTTTTCCTAATGATGTTTACCTCTAGTTAAAACTTTTGGGATTATACCTAAATATTGACTTCTTGCAGTGTTTGCAACTTTTTAGACAGATCCCATTCAATCTAAGGTCACCACCTCTTTATATTAAATGCATTTTTCACTCATATAATACCCTCCAAAGGTCTCTGTTAGCCTCAAGAAAATCAGAGTATTTATCTAGAAGTTGTTCCACAAAATACACAAATATTTTTAAGTTGTCAAACTAGAATTGCTGCCATTATGATTCAGTTTGTTTTAAGGATTGGGATGATGTAAAAATGAGATAGATACAATAAAGTATTTATAAATCCAGGAAAGTTAGTACATCAATGATAAAAATTGAAGAGGTTGGCAATTGTCAAATAGAGTGTCAAAAATAGTAGAAGAGATGAATTAGTCAAATGAAGTAGGAAATGTCAGATGAATAAGTAAACAATGGTAGAGCATAGTAAGAAAAGAATGGATCTGTACTTGTAGTTGTGAATGTAGATCATATCTTCGCCTGGTTTTACATCCAGTAAAGACTTAAACACCTCTATGGGGCTAGGATAGGCTTCCAACAAATTTTTCTTACAAATTGGGAAACATGATCCTTTAAAGTCAGATTCCCAAGAATGAATTGTGTGTGTTCAAATTGAAATTGTGTCATTAATCTTTAGATCTCGAGTTGCACATAACCACTATGATGAGTCTCGAGAGCCAATAAAATGTCGTCATCAAACAACTCCCTTCTCAATCCATGCATAATGAATTAAATCTTATCCATACAATTATCATATTCATACCCTATGGGATGACAATTTGTATCGCAAGTCTAGCGTGCACATTTATAACAAACACCTAAACTCTTAACTCTGTGCTTTTTGGCATAGGTGCTTTTCCCCAAGTTAGGCATGTCAAAAACAAATGATACACTAGAGGTCTCACCATCTAATCAAACTTTAACTTCAATAAGCCAACGAACATCTTCACGGATTCCATTAATAATCAATAGCTTCATTCTTTTGAACCATACTTTATAAATGTTGATAAAAAAGTGTAGGGAGAGTGAAGGAAAGTTTGCATGCAGTTTCTTGATAATTTCTCCCCTGCTTGTTGACAAGGGGTATCATTTATTGTAGAAAAACTAAAAGAATTGACTATAAGAGTCATCAAATACTATCATCCGCTTTTAACTAGGTGAAAAAAAATTAATTATCCTATTGAACACAAAAACACAAAACATAACAAACAAAGCAAAAGTAAAATAAAAAACAAGTAACAAAACGAGACTTAATTTTCACGATAAACAAGATTAAAGAGAAGAAAAAATTCTTAAGATATTGACTTGTCCAATAATTGTTTCAATCTTTGCCTATTCACTTTAAATTCATTACCATTTTTTAAGATTCTCAATTTTTATGGCCCATATGGGTATACTTTTTTTCAGAATAAATAGGCCACTCCACATTGACTTTAACTTCCATGGAAATAAATAAAGAGGAGAATTATAAAGCAACACTTTTTGACCAACCTCAAATGTTTTTGAAAAATTTTTTATCATGAAAACGTTTGTTTTTGCCTTAATAATTCTTGAATTCTTGTATGCATCATTCGTTAATTCCCTAAGTTCAATCAATTTTAGTTTACGCAAATTACCATTATCATTAAGATTTGAATTAAAAACTTTAATAACCTAAAATGATTTATAATCAAGTTCAACTATTAAGTGGCAAGGTTTACCATAAACTAAACGATAGGATGACATTTCTAAAGACTTATTAAATACAGTATGGTAAGCCTAAAGTTCATCAGTAAGTCGAAGAGACCAATCTCCAAAATTTATTTATCTCCTTATTTGCTAATTCAACTTGGCTACTTTTTTAAGGGTGACAAGGGGTAGCAGCTTTATGTGTAATTCTATATTTCTTCATTTTTCAATATACATGCTACAAAAATGCTTACCTTCCTCATTGACAATGGCTCGAGGGATTAAAAATCTGTTCCAAAGATTTTTCTTTTAAAAAGTGGATCACAGTTTTGTGATTGCTGTGTCGACAAGAAATCGCGTCAATCCATTTTGAGACGTAGTCAAGAGCAACTAAGATATACACAAATTCAAATGATGACGGAAAGGGGCCTATAATATCTATTTCCTAACAGTCAAATATTTCAATGACAAGGATGTGGATTAAAAGACATCATATTTCACTTTGAGATGGACCTTAACATTTGATAATTCTCACATGTTTCACAAAACACACGTGAATCTTTAATTAATGTGTGCCAATAGAATCCACCAGGGGTGGGTTCGACTTGGTTTGTGTTAGTTTTAGTCCAAACCAGATCTGAACCAAATTCTTGGGTTGAGAATATTTCAACTTGTGTTTCAGTCTAAGAAAGCACAAAATCGAGCCGAGCCGAACTAGCATGTTTACGTTGGTTTGACTTGGTTCTGATCGGTTTGGGCTTGGCCCAAAAATTATTTGGGCTAGGCCAAATTACAAATGAAAAGTCTTATTTTTTACTATTCGTTACTACATTTAGGCCCAAATTCCAAATCAATTAACCTAAAAATATTATCACTGGTCATCAATAAGTAAAATTAACAAATTAATCTGTCAACTAAAAAAATAATAAAACAATATAAACATATAAACTTCAAACCAATCAACTCCAACAAATTACCACATCATCATTTTAAAAATTTACATTCATCCAAACATAAAGTTACACACCAAATCAACATAACAAGTAAAAAAATAAAAGTCATAATCTATCTTGTTAACTTGTGTCTTCAAAGTTGAAGGCTCCACTTCAATTGTCATGCATGTCACTAGCTTTACATATCTACATAACAATAAAAATAGTATGAGAAATAGCTCTACAAATTTAAATACATCTTCATAAACAAAAATTTAAATGTACCTAGCATTAAGATAATAATAGTTCCTCATAAATAAACATGCTCAAATATGAATTAAATCAATTACTTCATTAATAAGGGTAAAATATATATATACAATTTGGCAATAATCATAGGTTATATGATTTGGAATTAACTTAATCAATATCATAACCAATTTTGGTAATACAAAAGCAATAAAAGGAATAAATTTATACAGTGGAAAAAAAAATTAACCAAAACAGGTGCAAGGCTGCCGCAACCACCAATTGACTCAAAGTTTGGAGCTTGATCAACAAAAGAGAGAAGACAAAAAAAATAAATGTTCCAAGCTCAAAGACAGTGGCGATAAAAGAACGACACCAGCGGGCCATGGGTGGCTGCTGGTTAGGTTGAAGCTTGACGTGATGACATAGGAGCGGTAGTAGTAACCTAGAGGGACGGCAGTAGCGATGTAGAGGAATGGTAACAGTGATAGTAGGGAAGTGACAGTAGGCAGCAGTAAGTCAATGACATTATGATAGTAGAGGAGAGGCAGTGATCAGCAGTGAGTCAATAACAGTAGAGGGGCGGCAACAACAACCAGCAACATAGGATTTAGTAAGGGCCTTGTGTTTGATTAGGTTAGAATTGAATTAGTGTTTGATATTTTTTATTTTATACTTTGGACAATTATATAGTGTAACTGTTCACATTATAACTCAACAAGTGGCTAAGTAAAAATATTATTTATAATTTTCGAATTAGTTGGGTTCAATCAATTTGAATTTAGCTAAACTAGGTCCGAACTGGACAAGATCGGGTTGGGATTTTGTAAATGGCAGCTTGAATCGAATTCCTCTTAAAACCAACGCAAATCGGTCCAAAATGGTAGGGTCAGACAGGACCATTCGGGTTCAATTTAAAATGCCTAGTCCTAGAATCGACACTGCAAGATTTTTGTAAATGCTTTCTTTGAAGAAAAATGGCTACACATGCTTTAAAATGATAAAATTGAATGACCCTATTTACCATCTTTTAAAAAATGCATCTTTGAAAAATTTGATCAGAATAGTATTTGAACAGGTAAACGAATTTTCAACATCGTTAAGAATTTATTCTTATTTTAGGAGTTCTAATTAGATGACATTTTACCTGCTGCAAGGAAATTAATAATGTTAGCATATCAAGGCATATTGTATATAGAAAACAAAAATTTATTAGGGAAACAATCATTCATGGGTTTATTTCAATTGAAGACTCATTTGTAATTCTTGACAGGTGGTCTACAACAACATTTTCGATACCCTTTTTTCCTTTGATTGTTAGGTTGAATTCTTGGAGCAGCAAAATTCATTATATTAATCTTGGCTTATCATGATGTTTACACATTAAATATCTAATAGCAGCCATGAGCCAATTAAATACAATTGAAATTTATCAAATGCAAATATTACAATAAGTAATTATTTTTTAGTGGTGGTGTAATTCATTTGGGCACTATTTAGAGTTCTACTTGTTTAATAAAAATGAAGGCTTTACCTTCCTTTTTCTATCCCAAAACAGCTCCAACAGCACAATCGCTAATATCACACATTAGTTCAAATGGTAAAGACCAATCAGGAAATTCCATTATAGGGGCTGATGTTAAAAGACTAGTTATCTTTTCAAAGGCTTTTTGACTATCCTCGGTCCATTCGATGTCTTTTACTAGGAGGTCACAAAGTGGTCAGCATATGGCACTATAGTCTTTTATAAACCCCATATAAAACTCTGAATGTCCTAAAAAGGAACAGACTTCCCTAACTATCTTTGGTGAAGGCAATTTTGATATGACTTTGACTTTGGCTTTGTTAGATTTCTATTCCATTAGAAGACATAAAATGCCCCAAGACTATTCTAGAAGTGGTCATAAAATGGCATTTTTGCTAATTTAAAACAAGTCCTTTTTCTTTGCACCTTTCAAAAACTCTTTCCAAGTTATTAAGACATTTATCAAAAGAGTTTCCAAATACTGTTAAATCATTCGTAAAAACCTCTAAACAATTTTTAATTATGTCACTAAAAATACTTAGCATGCATCTCTGAAATGCTGTAGGAGTATTATAGAGTCTAAAAGGCATTCTTCTAAACACAGATGTTCCAAATGGACATGTGAATGTAGTTTTTTCTTAGTCTTCTAAGGCTATAGAAATTGGATAATAGCCTGAGTAGCCGTCAAGAAAGCAGTAGTAGGGGTGTCTTGCTACTCTCTCGGGATTTTGTTCTAAAAATAAAAGGGGAAAATTGTCTTCTAGTAGCATAAGTAAAAATTTTTGTAGTCAATGTACATGCTCCAACTAAATGAGATTCATGTTCGGATTAGCTTATCTTTTTTCTTTTTTCTTTTTACAATAGTTATCCTAAATTTCTTTCGTAATACTAATGTTGGATTTATTCATTTATTATCATACTTAAAAATAAATAAAAATAGACAATTCATAAAAAATGATTTAAACATATGATGAAATTGTTAGTGTTATTAATACTGTAAGCAAGAAATGACAAATTTAACCTTTATTAAATGTATACTTTCTAATGTTAGTAAAACCTTAAAATTAGAATTCTGACCATAAAACTAAGATGAAGATGCTTGAAAAAAAAAAAAAAAGGTTCCTCCTTTTGAAAAGAACAACAATGTGTCTTATAGAAATTTTTTTCTCGGCCAACGTGGACTAAATCTCGTTTTATTGCATGTAATCTTTTATAACGGAACAAAAGTCATGAGGTGAAACTCTATTCATAGCAATGATAATTGAACAAAACATGACAAAAAAAAAATTGTCTTTTAGTCAATTCTAGCAATTTCTTTTAAAAAGAAAAATATAAATCATCAAAGAAAAATTGTCATAATTTTGTTCCCTTGTTATTTTTCTTTGCGATTTTATTATTCTTTAAAGTTGTGAATTGGTTAGATCATATGAGAACTAGATTTTGTAATGCTTTTACTAGTGCATTTACATTTGAGTTCTTGCAATGATTTTCTTGTGATTCCAATTATGAGGGAGGGAGAGAACAAAAGCATCACAATATTTTTAGTGGGTTTATTAAATAAAATGATATTATCAATAAATTTTGAGTAATAATATTTGATTCCCTCAATTTAAATCATTAGCTCCTATTTTTTTAACTAACTATATTATTTATTTCAAGAATTATCCTCATTTAAAAATAAAAATAATTACTTCATCTCTCCCACTTTCGAGCTATTTGAACCCATTAATTTTCTCTCTACATTTGACGTAGGATAATTGCGTAGGATGAACTGGGTACCTTCGCGTCTCATAACTTGAGCTATAGGTGTCTGTTTGAGGCGTTGAAGCTTGCGATGGGACAAACCAAACCCAAAACTGCCTTAGCCATTTTGTCCCATGGTTGAGTAGGAAATTCCATTCTTTTTGTGGCCGTTTTTTCAATTTTAGGATACTTTCCTATTTTTCCTAATGCTTAGAATTTTTATTTTCTTTTAGACATTGGATTTGGGTGTTGTTTATTTTGCTTTCCTTATTTCAGTTAGGAGAATTTTACTATATAACAATATATTGGGTTTGCCTATAAGATTTGGGTGCCATTTAGTTTATTTTATTTTTTTTGCCTTCTTATTTTGGTTATCAATTGATTATTTTATATATCTAAATTAATTAATTAATAAAATTGTGAATATTATGCCTTGTGAAATTCTAAAATATTGAATTTACTGAAATTTTGAAAATACCTCTATGACATCAGCAATTTATTAATGAAGTTAATGGTTTGGTAGTAAAATGTAATACCTAAAAATTAAGTGAGTAATTATTAATAAAATATCGATTGTATTATTATGATTATTGGTTATTTTCTTAATTGGTCTTTAATTTTTTATGTTATTATTATTGTTATTGTTATTGTTATTTATTACAGCCATTAATATCAGTGTAGGTATTAATATCGTATTAGTGCTTGGACTTACATGATTACGAGTTTAGGATTGTTATTGGGCCTAAATTTAATTGTTTTATGAGTGCTGATATTTGACCCCCTTATTATATCTCACAAGCCCCCATTTTTTAGTTAACTCCATTAAAAATTTAAAATAAATTTTTATCTCTCAACATACCCCACTTAATCTGCATACTTGTGTTTGCAGTAATTTTTATAATTTCATAATTTCTTTATAAAAATCAAACAAATTACAGCAATGCAATTGCATAATAAAGAAAAAAAGAATGAACTGATTAGCAACCAATTGAGTAACACAAAGACTACAACTTCAACCTCCAACCAACGAATACCATACTGCCAACCTAATTGAAGGCCTTGATACCATCCCTAGAGTTTAGCTACTGTAACCAAAACAAGATCTAATGTTCATAGCAAAACCAATTAGCCAATTCCCATTATGATTTCAAATAACATCACTTGCTCCTGCTTCACCTGACCTCTTGCTAGCTCCATCAGTATTTAGCTTACACTTTGGCAAAACTGGCAAGGTCCAGCTAATCCACTTCTCCACCTTCTTGACTCTCGTAAGTCGAGGTGTAGAGTTTATACGATTAATCATCTCAGCTCTAGTTCTAATATCGTTCATCATGAAAGCACTATGTTGTTAATTTTATGCAATAGGGTGTCAATGCGTAAGTGTAGACAACAAGTAATAAAGTGATAAGTATTGAGTATCGTCTCCACAGGGATTGATGTTATAACTCTTGCTACAACAAGCTTATTCAATGCAATATTTAATAATTTAATGAAAGTAAATTAAAATAAATTGAATCGAAATTAAAATAAAATTAAATAACTGACAAACTAAAAATTAAAATAAATAAGACATCAACACAAAAAAGTAATCAATGGCTAATAGGTAGTTGGGGATCTAAACTCACTTAATGACTATTGACTTGTTTAAACAATTTACGTTCAGCTGCTACAGCATCGACTACAGCACTAGGCAGATTCATAATGTATCCTCATCTTTCGCCTGTTAGATTCTTATATCTATGTGCAACCTAACAGTGACTAGTTGTTAAGCCAACATTTAAATATAGCATTATACACTCTTAGATCTACTTACCCTACAAGGTTAATCCCTATGTCTAGTTCTTCACAAATTATATATTAAACATGGTTTCACCAAATTGATAATAAATCAATTAAGGAAAAAATTCAATCTACAATCTTGTATTGCTTTGATTCTTTCCACTAAGCTGTCCCTGTTGAGGATCAAACCTAGCTTGTATCCTTAAATGGGTAGTCAGCCGAAATAGAGAATTAAATAAACACAAGCAAAACAAAATGCTGCAGCAGGCGCTGAAGCAATGATAATGTAAGTCAAATTATCACTAAGCTTGCTTAGAACCCAACTACATTAAAATTCAGCTCATACTTGATAAAGAAATAAAAATCATAAACGGTTTAGCCATTGAATTAAACATCCAGAAAAATAAAACAAGAAATAGAAGAATCTAAGGGCAAAAGTTGAATCCCAAGGAGTTGCTCTTGATTAGATTGCAATCTGCCCTTTTTCCTCTAAACTCCACTGCTGCAGCCCCTTTGATTCTTCTTCCTCCTCGCTTTTCTTTATTATGACCTCTTGTATGTGACGGCTTTCTCCTTTGTTCTAAAAACATGCTCCCTTTTATATTTTCAAATAAGGGTTTTTCTAAAATGGCAAGGAAATCTCCATGTATCCTTAGGACTCTAGGAAAGGAACTTTAACTCTTATTAGGATTCTAGAAGTATAAATCATTATATTTTCCTAATCAAGGAAGATATTTTCCTTTAGATTAATTCATGCCACGTCTGCCCTATGTTGTCCATCAACCAATAATCAGCAGTAGAGAAATTAGTTGCTTAACCCGCATAAAATCACATTTGTCCAGTTTTTGTGTCCTGCAGGTTCTGCTGTAACAACAATTGCTGTAGCAACGTCTGCCTTGCTGTAGCATCTTCTCTTCATTAGACTTGATTTATCTTTTCTGCACATCAACTCTTTGTCATTCTCTTAGGCCTTGTTATTGCAGCATCTATCGATAGAATCTGACCTATTTGGATCACCTACAATAACGCACAAAATTAGAGCACATAATGATCTCAAATATATAAAATTATTAAAACTAAACTTAAATAAATGCTTATGCAAAATGCAACTAGAAATTAAATAAAAACTCGTCATTAACTCTCGAAGTAATATTAATTTAAGCCTAAAAGTGCCATGATAACTTTCATTTCATAGAGTTATCACACTATCCCAAGAGAGGTGGCTAAATTAAAATTGATTCCTCTAGAACCAAAGACGCTAAATAGCTACTCCAAAGAAAATGTTACAGTGTAAACCTAATCCCAATCTCCACTTGTTCTTCAAATTCATGCTCAACCAATCTTTTGAATTTAAAGAGTAAAATAAACGCCATTGACTAACATGAATGACTTGATTCCACACTATTTTAGCCACCATGCAATCGCGAATTACGTGTAAAGTAATTTATACTTTACTTTACATAGAATGAAATTGTTGAACCTGCAGCAGATTAGTCTATTTTTTTTTTCATATAATAGAAAAAGAAATATTATTTTTTCTATTAGTCTCCAGTTCAGCAGAGCTAACTTCAGAAGCATAACCTGCAGCAGGGACAGAAGAAAAGAAATATGAAGAGGAATTTGAAGAGGAGCAACCTACAGACAAAGAAGGAGATGATGAAGAAGAATAGAGTGAAGCGAGTGGAGAGGATGAGCAGGCCGAGGAAACAGAAGGGAAAAAGGTGGAGAAGCCAATTATAATGCCTCCAAAACCCAAGGGGAAGCATAAAATATTGGTAGAAGAGGAGTTAGAAGAAAAGGATGTAGAGGACATTGATGCAGCTATTGAAGAAGCCATCCGTAGAAAAACCAGAACAGAAGATGAAAGGAAGAATGTAGAGGAGCTCATTGATGCAATCACTGTTGAAGAGCCTACTACAACAACATCTCATGCTTCAACAACCAGAACAACTCCAACAAAGTCTCCAGCCGAAAGTCCTAAGGCATCCAGCAAGCGTAAAGGGGCATCAACCTCTAAAGGTACTGCAGCATCGCAGGCACCAGAAGACCCATAGTTGAAGAAGCCAAAGACTAATCTACCCAAAGTGGAAGAAGTTGTTGGATCGCCTCAGAATAGTCCAAGCCCATCTCAAAAGAAGAAAAAGCAATCTACAACCCAATTGGGATCGCGGAAAAAAAGTTTAAGAAGTGGAGCACAGTACATGTGAACATGTTCCACTAACGCTGCAGCACAAGCTTCAACAACAGGGGAGTATCCCCTGCTAGCCAGTTTATAATTGAAGTCCCTGAACTCTTTTTTTTTTTAATTTTTATTTCTTTATTTTATTTATTTTTCTCGCTTATTTAGCATTTTCCTTTCTGTTATGCGCTGTGCATGTGTGTCTTTTGTTTATAATGTGTGCTTGTGAGGACACAGCACCTTTCAAATTTGGGGGGGGGGGAGTTGTGTTATAATGCAATGTCTTCATGAATAAATATGCTTATGTTGAGTGTGTTAGTGTGTAGCTTTGTCTATCTAGTATATGTTCTTTGATTAGAAAACCCAATGAGGATGAATTGGGTGGTAAAAAGTAGGATGAATCACCTTTAAGTAGAGACAGCTATGGATAAAAAGGTGAAATTTTGTCTTAACACATATAACTTTGGTTAAGTTTTGTGAATCTACTGTAGCAACATCAGGTTGAGCAATACAGAAATTTTCAAATATTTTAAGAGCATAAATAACTCAAGTTTCCGGGGAAAAGGGAATTTTTTTTTAAATTATTATAACTGTGCTAGATGCAGAATAAACTCTGCTTCAATGAATCTATTGCAGAGTAACCAGGACTATATATGTATCCCATATGTAGACTTGAGTAAAAAGACAGCAAAAGTTATGAGCATTGTTGTAGCAACTCATAAGAAAAAAAGGTCTTATGTCTAGAAAGTTGAGTAGCAAGTATGTGCATGAGCCCCATATTCAGCCTTGAGTTAAAGGAGTCAAAGACAAGACTATGTTGTGGCATCTTAGATGCCATTGTTGCAGCAACTTTGTTTTATGTATTGAACAATTAATTAGGTACCAACAGTACCCCTGTTAGGCATTCACATGAAACGTTGATGTTACACTGAAGGGTATCTACTAAAGTAAAAAAAAAATTTATAATTGATAAATGAATAATGATTGCTATAACGTAGTTGTAACTCTCTTTGTAACCCATGTTCCCTTACAAATACAAATGGTCTTGTTGTTTTATTTTTAAGAAATATCTGATGCTTGAGTGAGGCTGCAGCAACTAAGAGCTTGATCAAAGCAACACACACACTCTGGACAGAATTGAACTTAAGTCTAGAGCTGGAGTTGCTGTTGGTAACTTTTTTATGTTTAAGAATTATGTCTGAGGGTTGATGAATTAGAGTAATCTAGATAGCAGAGCTAATTTGTTGTTTGCATGATTGTGTGATTGTAGTGTGAGTGTTATTGCCATTACTTGAGGATAAGTAATGGTTTAAGTTTGAGGATGTGATAACTCTATGAAATAAGAGTTATTATAGCATTTTGAAGCTTGAATTACCGTTATTAAAAGAGTTAATGATGAATTTTCATTTCATTTTTAGTTATGTTTTGCATAAGTACTTATTTAAGTTGGGTTATAATAATTTAAAATATTTTAGATCATTATTTACTCTTATTAAGTGCTCTATTGTAAGAGTCCAAACAGCTCAGATTTTATGGATGGATGATGCAACAACAGAGCTACAGAGAAGAGCTGCAGAGAATAACAAAGAATTGAATTGTAGGAGAAATAAATAAGGCCTTAAAAGATGATCTGCTACCTGATTTTCAGTCCCTTTTCTATCTTTAATTTCCAAGTCATACTTTTGTAGCAAGAGAATCCACCTAATCAACATTGGTTTGGCATCTTTCTTAGAAATCAAGTACTTGATGGCTGAGTGATCTGTGTAGACAGTCACCTTTATGCCTACCAGATAGGCTCTGAACTTATCTAATGCAAACACAACAACTAGCAACTCTTTTTCAGTAGTGGTATAGTTGAGTTGTGTATCAGTTAGAGTTTTGGTAGCATAATAGATGGAGTGAAAAATCTTGCCTTTTTGCTGTCCTAGCACTGCTCCAACAGAATGGTCACTGGCATTACATATCAATTCAAAAGGCATGTTCTAATCTGGTGCTACAACAACAGGTGCTGTAACAAAGGCTTTCTTTAATACAACAAATGCCCTTAAACAATCCTCATTAAAATCAAAGGGTTTTTCATGCTTCAACAGCATGTATAAGGATTTGGCCTAGAACTATTCCTTCTTGTACCATAAAGTGCCACTTCTCCAATTGAACAATAAATTTGTCTCCTCACATCTCTTAAGTACATTTTCTAAATTCAGTAAACAATCATCATATGATTCCCCAAATACTGAAAAAATCATCCATAAATACCTCGAGTGTTTGCTTAATCATATCTGAAAAGATGGATATCATACACCTCTAGAACGTTGCTGGAGCATTGTATAGGCCAAATGGCATCCTTCTGAAAGCAAAGGTTCTATACGGACAGGTAAATATTGTCTTCTCCTAATCCTCTAGTGCTATAGCAATCTGATTGTAGCCTAAGTATCTGTCCAGGAAACAATAGTACTCCTTTCGAGCAAGTCTATTTAACATTTGATCTATGAAAGGTAATGGGAAGTGATCATTTCTTGTAGCTTTGTTTAACTTTCTATAGTCCATACAAACACTCCATTCAGTTATTGTTCTTGTAGGAATGAGCTCATTCTTTTCATTTGCTATAACCATCACGCCACACTTCTTTGGAACATATTGTACAAGGCTCACCCACAAGCTGTCTGATATTGGGTAAATGATTCTAGTATCGAGCTATTTTATGATCTCTTTCTTCACAACTTCCTTTATGATTAGATTCAATCTTCTATATTGCTCTACAAAATTGCTGTAGCAATCCTCCAGCAAAATTTTGTGCATGCATATGGAAAGGCTGATTCCTTTAATATTTACCATGCTCTATCCAATAGCCTTCTAGTATTCCCCCAGTACAATTGCTAAGCTCTTTTCTTGTTCTGCATTCAAAGAAGATGAAATCATTACTAGAAGTATGTTATTATCACCAAAATAAACATATTTTAAATGTGAAGGTAGAGGCTTTAATTCTAAAACAAGGGGTGATTCAATAGATGGTTTAAAAGGTTTTACTTCCCTGTTTGAAAGTTCAAGAGATTCAAAATGCTTGTAGGTTTTGAAAGGTTGCTTCTCTCCTAGCCACGCTATGTTAAAAGGTTCAAGGTCTTCATCTTCAAGTTCTTCAAATGTTGTAGCACTAACCTCTTCTTCACTGCAACAACCAGTGAAAGTCCCTATTACAACAAAATTACAATCTTCTACACCATCATGACTCTTTATAGCATCGAGCACATTGATTGTAACTTGCTAGTCACTAATCCTCATAGTCAATTCTCCTTTTTACACATCAATTAGAGTCTTTCCCGTGGCTAAAAAGGGTCTTCTCAGAATGATTGGTACCTTTTTGTCTGCCTCAAAATCCAATACTATGAAATCAACTGGAAAGATAAACTTGTCTACTTTCTCCAGCACATCTTCAATTTTCCTTCTGGATAGGCACGAGACCTGTCAGCGAGTTGTAAGGTGACAGTTGTACGTCTAACTTCTTCAACTCCTAGTTACTTAAATACTGATAAAGGCATGAGATTTATGCTAGCTCCCAAATCAAAAAGTGCTTTGCCATCGTATTTAGTTCCTATAAAAAATGGTATTGTGAAGCTTATTGGATCCTTCAATTTTTGAGACATCTTGTTCTGAAGCATATGATTACATTCTTGTGTTAGAGAACTGTTTCAAATTCTCCCAACCTCTTTTTCTTTGACAAGATATCTTTAAAAAACTTTACATAATTCGACATTTGCTCTAGAGCTTCCACAAAAGGAATGCTGATATGCAGCTGCTTCAATACTTCTAAGAATTTGTTAAACTGCTTATCTTGCTTTTGCTTATGAAATCTTTGAGGTAATGGTTGTGGATGCCTAAACTACTAAACTGTAGCAGGTTGTGTAGCTTGCTTGTCTTTTGCTATGCTCTGAGTTAGTGCTACAGCATCTCTATCAATAGGTACCGGATCTTCAATTTCTATAGTTGTTGTAGCATGGCTGTTCTCACTAGTATATTGTGTAGTGGAGGGTATGAGCTTTTCTTCAACTTGAGATTCTTCCTAGATCAAAGTGGGCTCGATTCTTCTTTTTGATGCACCTACTAGAATATGAACATCTTTTCTAGATCTCGAGTTGATTACTTTGCAATGCTCTTTTCTGTCTCTTCTTCGATTCTTTGTATTGCTCGGTAAACCACCCTGGGGTCTGTTGCTTAGTGCTATAGCAAGCTGTCCCACTTGATTTTCTAAGTTTCTCAATGATACCGCTTGGCTTTAGACAACACTTTATTTTTCGCAATGTAAAACAAAGCTTCAAGTGAGCTGAATTACTCATTGCTGGTGCTTTTTTACCTTGATTTAGCTGTTGAAATCCAGGTGGTGATGCAAGTCTGTTCTGCCCACTAGGTACTACAGTATGCTAATTTTGATGCGGATTACCCCATGAGAAGTTTGGGTGCTGCCTCCATCTAAGATTGTATTCATTTGAATATGGATTATTCTAATTCTGTCGGTTGAAGTTCCCCACATATTTGACTGAGGCATGATTTCCTGGGTAATTGTCAAACAAATTCCCTTCTCTGCAATAAACACAAGATGTCTCAACAACTTGGTTGACAGTTACTGGAGCAGTAGTATAGCCTTTACCATATTCGTCAACGAATCTACTTGAGCTGATAATGCTGTCAACGCATCTACATTATGAACTCCTAATGGTCCTCTTGCTGCAGCTTATTTGGTAGATAGCCATTGATAGTTGTTAATAGCTATCCTCTCTAAAATCTCATGAGCCTCATTGTAAGACTTAAAGATCAATGCCCCATTTGCTGAAGCATCTACCATTAGTCTAGTGTTAGGGTTCAAACCATTATAAAAGGTTTCCAACTAAACGCAACAAGGAATACCATGATGAAGGCATTTCTCAAGTAACTTCTTAAATCTTTCTCATGCATCATAAAGTCTTTCAACTTCAAGTTGATAGAAAGATGTGATCTCATTCCTCAGTTTTGCATTTTTGGTCGATGGAAAATACTTCATCAAGAATTTATCAGCCAAGTATTTCCATGTAGTAATAGAATTAGGTAGTAAAGAGTTCATCCAAACTCTTGCTCTGTCCCTCAGGGAAAATGGAAAAAATCTTAACCGTAATGCTTTTTGTGTTGCTTCAACAATCTTAAAAGCATTACTCACTTCTAAGAACAATTTAAGGTGGAAATGAGGATCTTCTAATGGTAATCCATTAAATTGCCCTATTATTTGTAACATCTGAAACATTACTAGTTTAAACTCGAAATTAGCAACTTGCACTTCGAGTCTAATTATTCTAGGGTTTATGGCTTGAGGAGTCAACACTGCATAATCTCTTATAGCTCTGTCTCTGTCATCTGCCATAACAATGATGTTATTCCCTAGTTGCCCTTGAACATTTTGTCCTTTCTGACCTTCTTGACCTCCTTCTGCATTGACTAGTTCTATTAATCCTTGAGGATTCAAATCTCCCATGTTTTGCAACTCAATCATGTCTGCAACAGATCTCAAGCTTCTATGCTCTCTTCTTAAATGCCTTGTCGTTCTTTCTATTTCTGGATCAAACTAATATTCAACAGGTTTAAACTTGAGGATACAATGGTTGCTAGAGCAAAGCTGCCAACACACCAATCATACATATTAAAAGAAACTAAAGTTAGCACCAAATAAAATTAAATTCACAAGACACAATAAACAATCAATCCCTGGCAACAACGCTAAAAACTTGTTGTTGTATTTTATGTAATAGGTGTTAGTGTACAAGTGGACAAAACAAGTAAGATAATGATGAATATCTAGATCGTCTCCACAAGGATTGATGTTATCAGACTTGCTATAGTGATTTTATTTGTGTAATTTTAAGGCTTCAATAAAATAAAACTAAATTCAATAAATGGACTTAAGAGTATAATGAACCTAATTGAACAATAAATAATAAGGTAAAAAAAACATACATTAATCACAAGAAAATATTCAATGGCAAATAGGTAACCGGGTGTTTAAACTCACTTAATGATTATTGACTATTTTGTAAATTGAGTAGGGTTGCTACAGCATGTACTACAGCACTGAGTAGAATTCCTCACACATCCTCAACTGTCGCATGTTGGATATCTTACATCTATATGCAACCTAACAGTGATCAGTTGTTAAGCCAACATTAGACATAGTATTACACGTTCTGGATTCTATTAGCACTACAAGGTGAATCCCTATGTCTAGTTCTTCACTAATTTTAGATCAAGCATGGCCTTATTCAAATTGAGATTAACTCAATTCAAAAAACATAATCAAAATCATGTATTATTTTGAATTGTTCTACTAAGACAGACCTTTTTGAGGTTCTTTCCTAGCTAATATCCATTAAATGGGCGGTCATCCGAAATAGGAAATTTACAATAAGTAAAATCAAAACAAAATGCTATAGCAAATACAGAACAATCATATATAAGTCAATTAATTACCAAGCTTGTTTAAAACCCAACTACATTCAGTTTAGCCATCAAATACATTCGTAAGAAAAATAAAGACAAAAGATTAAAGAATATTACAGCAAGGATTGCAATTCTGAGAAGTCACTTTTGTATCTTATGCGATCTGCCATTCTTTTCTACTGAATTCTTCTGTTGCAGCCCTCAACTTTCTCCTTGTTTCTATATTTTCCTTATTGGTTCGGTCTGTTGTTGTGTATGACGGCTTTTCCTCCTCCTTTTTCCTTGATGCACGCTTTTTTATAGCATGCAAACTAGGGTAACTCCAGAAAGGTACGTGGATCTTTGTAAATCATTGGTATTCTTGAGTCACACGCTACACGCATTACTTGCCATGTCAGCCCTATTCTGTCCGCACTTGTTTTTGTTAGCCTTATATTTGCGTGCTCTAGGATTACTGCAGCAATATCTGCAACATCTTCTTTACTTCAGACTTCATTTATTTTTTCTGCAATTCAGTTTTTTTGTTATTCTCTGCAGCTCTGTTATTACAGCATCCATCCATAAAATCTGAGTTGTTTGGTGTCCTACAGTAGAGCACTTAATAAGAATAAATAATGATCTAAAATATTTTAAATTATTATAACCCAACTTAAATAAATACTTATGCAATACATAACTAAAAATGAAATAAAAATTCATCATTAACTCTCTAAGTAACAGTAATTCAAGCCTAAAAATGTCATGATAACTCTCATTTTATAGAGTTATCAACTCTCCTTCTACTTGGGAGGATTTTCGGCCTATTAATATCAATTCTTCTAGTCTGCAATAAGGTGCTGACTAAATCGCTGGTTTTGAGGCTTTCTGCTCTGCTTCTTCGTATTATATCTCTATCCTAGAGTAGATTTGTTCCAAGTCGAGTGCTTCATGGTAATATTCTTCTAGTCCATGAGCTGGTCCTTGATATTAATCACCATGCACGAGGTAGTAATGTGATCCTTAAGTTGGATATGTCAAAGGCTTATGATAAGATGTCCTAGTCCTTCATTTTTTATCCTTCATTCTTCATATGCTTGGGTGCTTTGAATTTTTTAATCGTTGGGTGTCCTTGATCAAGCGAGCGATTTCTGGGCCTTTGTTCTCTGTTCTGGTCAACCGGGTGAGTATTGGAATCTTCCAATCATTGGTTGGTCTTTGGCAGGGCGATCCTTTTGCTCACTGTCTTTTTATCATTGCGACTGAGTTTTTATCTCAAGGATTAGATCACTTATATTCTCAATACCCTTCCTTGGAGTACGCCATGGCTGCTCATATGCATGTTTCTCATTTAAATTTTGGTAATATTATAATTTTTACGAATGGGAGCAGATCTAGTATTCACCGCCTTATGGTTTTTTACACCACTATAAGGCTGTTTTGGGTCAGCTGATTAGTCAGCTAAAGAGCAACTTTTATGTGAGGAGACGGGCTTCAATTTTTTGCCAGAATATAGTTCAGTCTATGACTGGTTTCCAACAGCTTCAGTTTCCTTTTACTTATCTGGGATGCCAGGTGTATGTAGGTCGTACACGGATTCGCCATTTTGATGATATGATTCGTAAAATCAGAGATTAGATTTTAGGGTAGGCCAACCGATTACTTTCTTTTAGGGGTAAACTTGTGCTTATTCGGGACGTGCTTTCTTCTATGCCGCTACATGTCTTCCAAGTCCTTCAGCCGCCTATTGTGATCATTCATCACCTCAAATGGTTGTTCATAAATTTCTTATGGGGAGATACAGATTCTAGATGACACATTCGTTGGTGCAAATGGCCATTTGTTTGCTTCCCTATGGTTGAAGGAGGTCTGAGAGTCCGTTCTTTTTCAGACTTGGCTGATGCTTTTGAGCTAAAATTATGTTGGAGATTTCAGGATCAACAATCTATTTGGGCTTCATTCATGAAATCCAAGTATTGTAGAACCGAACATCCTAGTATAGTACAATTTCGTTATCTTGCTTCCCCGCTTAGGCGATGCCTATACTCCATTCGCTGTGTTACTGAGCCTCATATACGCTGGCTAATTAGATCTAACGATAATAGTTTTCAGTACGATTACTGGTTGGACTCTATACCTCTCTTCTTTTTTAACCCTGCTGCTGCTTCTGTGGTTCCTGTTTCATTCTTTTGGCAGGGAGTAGTTTAGGATAGGGGTAAGCTATTACCTATTCTACCAACTTCAATTGTGGAACAGACTTTGTTAATCCTTATTTCTAGCATTGGACTGAAAATGCTTTATTGGACTTTACCTAAAGATGGGAATTTTTCTATGAAGACAGCTTGGGAGCTTGTTCGTGGGTCTCAAAACCAAAATGAGGTTTTTACCTATATTTGGCAACGACATATTCCTTCTAGGGTTTCTTTTTTCTTATGGTGGTTTCTGCATGGTTTATAAATGCTTTGAGCTTGAGGGGCTTCTACATGGTTTATCGGTGTCATTGTAGTTCAACTATTGAGACTGTCAGGCATTTATTTTTGGATTGCTCATTAGTTAGGCAGATCTGGCAGCGCTTCTATTCAATGACTGGTCTTCGATTCCTTTTTTATCTCCCTATGTGTTGCTTGTTCATTGGTAGCACATTCTTCTAGAAATATTCGAGTCCTTCTCCCATGCTTCATCCTGTCGTATGTCTGGAAGGCTCGAAATGCTTTCAAATTTGATTCTAGTTCATTTCATGTGGATGCTATTGCCTATCGAGTGGTTTCTGACCTTAGACTCGCTAGCTCTGCCTTTGGTTTTAAGCTATCCCAATTGAGAAGTGCTTTAGATACTCAGATTGGGGAGGACGTGCAGATAATTTTACCTCCTCATAGGCCGTTCCGCTTGGCTTCATGGTTGAGGCCGCCATCTGGGGTGATAAAGTTGAGTGTGGATGGTTGCTCTATCGGCAACCTTGGTATGTCTGCTGTAAGAGGTATTATATGTGATCATCGTGGAGTTGTATTAGTAGCTTTTGGTTCTTTCCTGGGACATCAATCAATACTATTTGCTGAGCTGATGACTATGTTTAAAGGGTTAGATCTTGCTGCTCAACTTGGGTTTACTAATCTGGAGGTGGAATCTGACTCGGCCACTGTGGTTTCTTGGGCTACTTTCCATAGTTCTGTGCGATAGGAATTTGGTTATCTCCTTGGCCGGTTTCGTGCATTTTCTTCTGGTCATTTTATTGCTATCAAACATGTCTTTTGGGAGGCTACTTCCGCTACTGACTTTATGGCCAATTAGGCATGTACTCATCAGACTCGTCAGTGATTCTTCAGCTCTAGGGATCTTCCATCTGTTCTATCTAGCATTCTTCATTTAGATGCTCTTAAGTTCCCACATGTTCGATGTTGACATCGCTTTATTGGTTTCGTTTACTTTTTGTTATAGTTTTCGTATTTTTTGGGAGGTTTTGGTTTATGTCCCTCTCCTCATATTCCTTTCATTATCTGATTTATATTAAAGGTAGGGGTTCGGCCTAACCCTTCACCTTCATGGTGGTTTTAATTAAAAAAAAAGTGAGATTAATTGAAAAATAGGGACTGATGAAAGAATTCGAAAAGGAGAAATATCGCCGCTCATCTTCATTTTCTACTAATTTTTTCCATTGATTGTGTTTCATAAAAGCATTTGTATTTGTCATGAGGAAGTATTTGTTTTGATTTGATTCTGTATTAAATTCTTGTTTTGTTTGCATTGAATTATTATATTGACAAAATTAAAAGGATTGAAACTTCTTTATTTTTCAAAATTCACCTTTATCGTCCTTTTTTTTATAAATATTTTCAAACTCCCAAAATTAACAAATCTCTATCAAAATTGGCGTGCTTAAATTTATTAGATGTTAAATCAGTAGTTGTTACCTGTTCGGGACCACCAATGCTTCTATGCTCTGCTTTCACTCTAGAAATACTTTCTCAACGAGGGTTTTCCTACTTTATTAAAATGTGGGAATGAGTTTTACAATAGAGTAAAAGAGTTTACAAAACTCATTTGCAACAATATGAAGGAAATTTCATTGAAAATTTTTATTCACTCTTAAGGAAGAAAAAACAGTTTATTCACTCTTGAGGAAGGAAAAACAATATATTTTATTAAAATGTGTAAGATTGGGACTTGTAAATATGCATGTTTTGTCTTCCATAAATGACTGGAAGTGCAAATAAATACTTTTTTCTTTTTTGAAAAAGAGTAATTAAACAAAGACTATATACAGTAAAACCTCTTTATACTGATATTTTATATAGGAATAACTTTCATGTAGTCTTAAAAAATTTTGATCTCAATTCAAACCAGTTATAAATAAGAATAAACTCTATATTGTAATAAGTTTAATTTTTCTAAATTTCGTCTTAAGAAACTTGCCTTCATATAGTAATAATAATATGTATATTGCAATATATATATATATATATATATATATATATATATTGTTACATTAAAGGTTTAGGATGGAGTAAATTGTTTTTCTAAAATTATATGGGACAATGATTTATTCTTTAAAAGTTGTTACCAAATCATTGTATAGTATTTATATAAATTACATTTAGAGAAAAATATTAAAGAAAATGTAAACATTTAAACATATATGATGACTTTTATATTTCGAACACAAAATTATTATATGTATTGTTTTGAAACTATTTCTATCTCTTTTATTAACATTTACATATTGAATTTAACATTAATTATTAATGAAGTGCATATTTTACCTATATATTACTTGCACTAAGGATAATTTCAAAACAATAATTTTGCAATTAAAACTTTATTAATTGTGTTATGACTAGGGCCGGGCAAAATCAGGTTCGGATTAACCCGATCGGGTTTCGGGTTGGTGGAAATTTCATCCGAACTCAATCTAAACTTTTAACCCGATCCGAACTTAATTCGGATCGGATCGGAACTGATCAAAATTTCAGATTGAATTCGGTTCGGATTGAATTCAAATTACATGCTTCAGAGTTCAGACACCAAATATTTCATTTTTGCAAATTAATCATTTTTGGTTTCTTAATTTTGATATAATAATAATAATAATAATAATAACAACAAAATGTTAATTAAAAGCTTTTCTAATTATCTTTTGTTGCAGAGAATTCTAAACCAAAACCAACTCAAGAACTTGCAATTGATCATAAGGAAGCTAATAATAATAAAGAAGCAACCGAAAAAAAAAAAACATTAAGCATAAAAAATTATTGATTTTAAGTAATTAAAAATATTATCGAAAACTAAAATTAATTATTTAACATATACCATGAAACAAATCTTCACTGCAGCTACTAGCAATGAAAGTTGAAAGATGAAATAAATCCTCACTGCTGGTGCTTGCCGGCTGTCAGCTGGGCTTGGATCCAAGAAGGTGGCGGTCGATCGACTTCGAGGCGGAGTGATCGAAGTCAAACAATCTGCAACAGCAGTCGTAGTGCGTCGTGGTGGAAGAGAGATCGTGTCACAGTGGAGCAGAGATCGTGTTGCGTCGCGGTGGTGAGATGGCTGGGCAGGGATGGCCGCCGCTGGGTGTGTTCATGTGTTGTGTGTGTGAGTTTAGATTTAGATCTGGAGACTGGAGAGTGAGTGAGTTCAAAAAAGAAAAAAGATTTAGAGTGAGTGTGTGTGCCGTGTGTGTGACTGCGTGCAGTTGATTGATTAGGTTTAGATTTTATTTAATTAAAAACAAATTTTTTTTTATTGTTCAACCCGATCGAATTTTCGGATCGGATCAGGGTTTAATTCGATCCGATCACAATCCGACGGGTTGATCACAACTTCATCCGATCGGATCATAGCCTTTACTCGTATCCGATCCGAACCCAAAAATTTCGAGTCGGGTCTTGTCGGTTGTTTTGCCCACCCCTAGTTATGACCTCCTCATAGTTTTAAACTTAGTGAATCCCAACCTTATGACTATAGAGAGATTATTGTATATTAAAATGTGCGAGATAAGGACTTGCATGAAAGATTCCTCTTGCACAGGTGCATGCATAGCGAGGAGTAAAATAAAAACATTTTTTAAAAATGTATTCAAAAGACATTTTTTTTTGTATTGAAATATACTATGTACACTTGATGACGGAGAGCAAAACGGAGATCTAGAAATATATTTTTTCAGGAGATGAGATGAAAATTTGAAATGAAAGATTTATGACATCTTTAACTTTTCACATTTTTAACATTTCACAATAGTAGGTCCAACTCCAAGGAAACACAACCTCTGTATGATTCATTGAAATGTGCAAGATTTGCAATAATTCATTTTGCACGCATGGCGAAGTGTAAAATAAAAACCTTCAAGAACACCTCCATGATATTTTATTGAAATAAAAAATAAATAGAAAATACGACACCAAATTAGAGAGCATGTAATTAGTTTTACTTCCGAAAAGCAAATAAAAAATGGGCAAATACTCTCTATATTTTTAAAGTTTTGCTTAATACCCCCTTACCATCACTGCGCATGCAATTGACTTTTTACAATCGTAGGTAAGGGTGGCCAACGGGCCGGACCGGCACAAAGGAAGGCCCATGCGTGCTCGTACTCGTGCCGTGCCGTGCCGTGCCATGCCTACTATGTATTTTATACCGTGCCGTGCTTAATTTTTTTTGCCTATGCCTGGCCTGGCACACTTGCCGTGCCCATGCGTGCCGTGCTTATGCGTGCCGTGTTGTGTTTAAGAAAAAAAGCACGGCAACCTTTTTTTTTTTTTTTTTTAAGAAGGTATGCTAAGTTATTGATGTATTTTTTTAAATTCTATGTACCTTTTTTTAGTCCATGTGCCTTTAATCAAGTTCAATAAAATCAAAAATTCAAAACTCAAGTCCATATTCAATAATAAAAACTAATAATAGTAAGAGAATATAATAAAAACTATTAAGTTAGATCCTATTGTATTAGAATTCTTTTTATACTTAACAACAATAATAATAACAATAAACTTGTCTCACCGATTAACTTAATTGTTAACTTAGATTTACATAGAGTCATAGATCATAGTTCATAATAACATTATTACATTCATTTTATAAAATCAAGATATTTATAATTTTTATTTATTAAAATTATGATATCAGCTATTCATTTAATAAATTATAAACATAAAATAATTAGAGTGTTTTTTTAAACTAAAATTTAAATGAATTTAAAAAAATTATGCAAGTAAAAAAATATATTAAAAGATTCAATTTCAAATTATTTGTAAAATCATAAATTTAAATTTACTTTTATTAAAAAGTGAAACATGCTTATTACGTGCTTTTTCACGTGTCGTACTTTTAAGGCCCATGTGCCTAAATTTCTAAGTCAAGCCCGGCCTAGCATACCTGCGTGCATTACCGTGCCGCGTGTCCCATCAAAACGTGCTCGTACTGTACGGACATGTGCCGTGCCGTGCCGTGCCTGTGCCGCCAGGCCCGTTGGCCGTCTTTAATAGTTTGGTTCGAGAAAATATTATTTTGAGTAAATGGATCACGACTGACGATGAAAGATAAAACGGATCCTTCTCACCTAGATAGTGCAAGATTAACAACAACTTCAACAATGTTAACCCAGCACGCAATGCGGCTGCTGCAACACCGCATGATTCAAGTCCTTGGCCTCAGCTAAAACTTGCAAGTCTTGTCAATTAGAGGTGGCAGTTTTTGACGTGACCCATTGACATGCCACAGATACCAAACAAATTTGTGTTTGGGTAGGTTAAAATTGACAAGATTATTAATTTTGAATAGGAAATTATCTACTTCTGGTTTATTATATGTATATTTAGTAAGCACAAAATTTTAACATATTCTTACATTACTTTTATTTTTAAATTTATATTAATCAACTATTTTAACATTAACAAAGTTAGAATATGTTAAAAAATTTAAATAAAATGACCATTTGACTTCTAAACGAATTAAAATATCATTTTATCTTACAAAATTTTAAAAAATAGAAAAATTATAATTACAAGAACACCCTGAATTTAATAAAATAAATAAATCTCAAAATCTAAAATTTTAATTTTCATAATTATAATTTTTGAATGATAATTTTGTAATTATAATTTTTTATTATTCAAAATTAGTTTAGACTATTATTATTTTGGTGATTAATTTAAACAATGAAAATCTTTTGATAATTGTGATTGTATGATTGATAATTTTTTATTAGTTTGAGATGCCTCTAAAAAAAAGGGAAAATATTTGAAATAAGTATTACACGTTTTTTAGGTCAAAAGGGTTAAAAAAATAATATTTTATCAATTAATTAAATGTTACTCGCACACATTTTTTCAATAATATTTTATCACTTAATTAAATGGTATATTTTTTATTTTTCACAAGTTTGTAGGATAAAATAATTTTTTTAATTCATTTAGGCATAAAATGATCATTTTATTTAAATTCTTTAATAGGTTTTAAGTTTGTCAGTGTCAAAGTAGTTGATTGATACAATTTTAGAAATAAAGGTGGTGCAAAAAATATATCAAAATTTTTTTGTGGTTAGATGTACATATGACAAAATAAAGGTGGTGCATAGATAATTTTCCATTTTGAATTTAAGTTGCATAGAGTTCCTAACATGATAACCCATTAAGGACACTAATAACTATTTGATTAATTATATTACAATGACTTATTTTTAATTCAATAGAATATCATTAATGTATTTTTCGTTTTTTCAAATCATTTAGTTATATTTTAAATAAATTGACTACAATTTAGTTTCTAAAACATAATACCAAAACATGTTAGAAAGCTAATTCCCAAAATTATATATATAGCCCTTCTCTTGTGCAGGCACCAGTACTTGAGAATGATTATATATAAAAATTATGTTAAATCAGTTACACGATTACACCACCCCTTGACTAATATTCCAGTCGATACTACCGTATATTGGTGCATTTACGCTGCTAGATGAAGGGTAAGTTTGGTAATATTGTAACTTTTAAAGTAATTGTTGTTAGCTGTGCTATAAAAATAAGCAGTTATAAAAAGAATCAGTTGAACCTTTGGTAAAATTTATTTTTAAAAGTGTTGTGAGTTTAAAAGCAATCATATGTGCTTGGTAAATTTTATTATTAAACTAAAGTAAGAATATAAATGATTGAAATGGACATAATATTGAATAAAATTTATTTACACAATTATGAACATATATATGTGATATTTTTTATTCTGCATACATAATAATTGATAACTAAAATAAATGTTTTTGTTTAATTAGTTATCTCAATATAATTGATAAATATCTAATTGAATTTAATGATTTTATTTATTAATTGAATAAGTATAATTTAAAGATTTTATAATATATGTGAAGATTATCTATAAATTATATCACGTAAAAATTGATTCTCAAATCAGATTTTGAAAGGTTACTTTTTCGCTGTTGTACAAAATCTATTTTAGGGTGCTGTGATTTTTAAAACAACGTACCAAATACCAAAATTAACTTTAAGATTTTAAAATCATTTTTTAGCGTGGCAAAAGCAATCCAGGCTCGAAAGTATATAAATACTATCATGCCATTCATAGTAAGCGATATAACAATGCTCTGTCAAATTAACTAACAGACAATATTTTTGTGCTTGAATTTCTCCTTGTTGAATTCGATAAAAGAGAGAAAAGCACTTGTGGGTTTTAGTTGGTTTCAGCAGTACTGATTAATCATCCAGAGTTGCAATGGAGGGCAGTCACGACAGTTACATGGCCAGCACTAGTTTGCGCAGGAGTATTTCTAGATGGAGAACAAGTTCTGTTGGTGCATTTTCTAGGTCTTCAAGGGAGGAAGAAGAAGATGAGGCTCTAAAATGGGCTGCTCTTGAGAAATTGCCCACTTATAATCGTTTGAAGAAAGGGTTACTAACTACTTCACGAGGTGAAGCTTTTGAAGTTGATATTTCTAATCTTGGACCGCAAGAAAGGCAAAGGTTGATCGATAAATTGGTGAAAGTTACTGAAGTTGATAATGAGAAGTTCTTGTTGAAGCTCAAGAACCGTATTGACAGGTAGGTACATACATACATACATATATATATATATATATTCCCGCAGCTTTATATGTATACATACATATATATATATATATTTTTTTTTTTATGTTTCCTAACTAAAGCTGCGGGAATATATATATATATATATATATATATATATATATATATATATACGTATGTATGTATATATACATATTCCCGCAGCTTTAGTTAGGAAACATAAAAAAAAAAATGATGATTAAGAGAAACTGAATGATGAAAATATTATTGAAAGTCTGAATCAATAAAACTAAAGTTTTGAGGTTATTTTACACTAATCTTAAATATCATGAATTTACCAAAGTAGGCAACTTTGAAATATTATTTTATAATGAAATTCTACTAATCTAAATAAGAAAAACAAAAGAAACGGCACTCAAATCTGATATTTAAAATGACGATAAAAATCCTAAAAACAATAGGAAAAATAAGAAAATAAATTAAAATTACAAAATAACCACGAAAGAAACAGAATTTTCACCCCAACTATAAGGTAGAATCTTGTAAACGGTTATACTTTGGTTCGTCTTATCGTACATTTCGGAACTGTATATCATATACTCAAAATGGACACTTGTAGCTCAAGTTATGATCTCTAGAATGTACTTTGCTTATTCTATGCAACCAACCTACGTCGAGAATTCAAGCAACAATATAATCTAAGAAAATTTAATAAAAATAATAAGTAAAAAAATTTAAACTTTATTATAGTACAAGAAAATAATATTGTAAGGCAATCCTAATTATTGTATAAATTTTAAAAAAAAACATAGGCATAAGCATAATATTATGGGTAGGCAGAACCTAACTAAATCCAAAAAACCACCGATTTAATTAGTTCAGTTTTTTCAGTTTAGTTGGCTTTTTGAAATTGATCTTTTTTTCCTTAAAACCGAAAATTTAGTTAATATACATTATTAAGAAATAAGAATGTATGAAAAATCAGACAAATTCAAATTTTTGTAGTATTTTTGTAATGAGATAAACTTAATATAAATGACTGATAATTTCTTAATAAAATAAGAAAGTAAACAAAAAGTAAGGGGGAAAGTAAACGAAATACCGAACTGGGCGGTTCCCGTTTGGTTCCATTTTTATTCAATTTTTTTAGTGACTTTAAAATCATAATCGAACTGAAGTAAATTCTTCAGTACAATCGAAAATTAAACCAAACGAAAATCCATGTATAATGACATGTTTTGCTTTGATATTCTCTAAATTTTGAAAAATCGGAAGGGTCTTTTGTGATAAATCAAATTCTTCTTTAATTTCACTCCACAATATTCGGGGACTCAAATTTTCCATCTTTATACATGATGGAAATAATTCAAATATTCAAAATTGAATCCACTTAAATATTAGGATATTTTTATTCAAAATTTTTCAGAGCTTACAAGGGACTTAGCCTTTTTTGGGCCTTAATCGAATCCGATTGTGCAATTGATATTCATACGACTCTTTCATGCTATTAATGATTTTGTCTTTCATCTAAGATTTTGTGCGTCGGGCGGAAGCGGAATAAAAATATAAAAAATAACTTTTGGATGATAATAAAAATATAGGTAATTAATAACACTTTACAATAAGATCAAACGATATTTTAATTTAAATAACTTTATAAAAGAGATTTTAATAAACAATTTTAAATGAATTATAAAAAAGATTTTTATTGGTAAAAAAATAGTTTATGAAAACGACAAGCCATTCTTATTGATAATAAGGTAAACAAACTTTCTCAAGTTAACTCAAATAGTGAAATTAAACCCCTTTTAGATTGAAAATAGAAGACCTAAATATATACCTAATAAGACATTAATAAAAAAGGAAAATATAAAAAAGTTCGAAAACATTTAAAATTTTAAAATCTCCTTAAACGTCCTACATTATTCCTTCCCTCTCAACAAAAACTCCAATTTTTCTAGAGAATAAAACTTAAAATGGAGTATCAATGCATCTTAGAGCTCTTATTGGTATCCTTTCTTATCAATCTCTCTTGAAACTAAAAATTCTCGATACTTTATCTTCTTCTTGATCTTGCTAGTGACCTTTCGAAAGATTTGGCCTTGCTTCATCTTTTATTCTTCCTCTTGATCTTGTTGATGACCCTTCAAAATATTTGGCCGTGCAAGAATGAACAAGGATCATAATTATTTTGTCCTTTCTTAACTTTCTCTTGATCGGAATCCTAAGCAGTTGTGCCTTCCCAAGTGGATCTTCATCAAGAACATCTTCTCTTCAATTTGAATAGATAAAATCATGTCAATCATCTTGTCTTCAAAAATCATTAGTTCTTCACAACTAGAACATGTTGCATAGTCTCAATCACATCATTAGTTGCAACACTCAAATCAAGGACAAGTTGTACCTCATCTTATCGCATCTCAAGCGACTCTTCTTCGTAAAAAATAGGTGAACTCATTGAAACATCTTGAGTCACTACCTTAGGACATTCAATTTCATGCACACATCTTCAACTTCAACTACTTTGCTCAAAGTCTCAGAGACATTGAATTTCTTGAATGGACTTATATCTGGTTTAAATTTCTTAACCACAACCTCAACTTCAAAGGCGACCTAGTTTGTATGACTAAAAGAATTGCATGTTGGAAAGTGTAGATAATGTACAAAGGCATTTGAATTCTAATACAAGCATATAGTTCCTTTGAAAATCTTGTAACTGTATGCTCCTTAGGTTTATAGTAATATTTACACCCATAAAGTTGTTCAAACTCAAAAGCATAATCAGACACATATCTCATATCTTCTTGTACCAAATAATAACCGTGACATTAAAAGGGGTACACTTTTTATGACGGTTCAAGAACCATCATAAAATGTTTATTTATGATGACGATTAATTAAATTAACCGTCATTATTTGCCTATATGCATTGGTTTTTAATGATGGTTTTGTATCAAAATCGTCATTCAAAATTTGCTTTTAATGACGATTATTTATATAAATTAATGTACATTTCTTCATACTTTTAATGACAATTTTATTCTAAAAACCGTCATTAAAAATTTACTTTTAATCACAGTTATTGGAAAAAACCGTCATTAATGTACATTTCTACATAACTTTTAATGACCGTTTTATTCTGAAAACCGTCATTAAATGTACATTTTTAATCACGGTTATTTCAAAAAACCGTCATTAGTGTATATTTCAACACAACTTTTAATAACGGTATTATTCTGAAAACTGTCATTTAATGTACCTTTTTAATGACAGTTTTCTAATGAAACCGTCATCTTATATTGTATTTTTAAAACATTCAATGACGGTTTTTAATCGTAACAGTCATCTTACATCAGTCATTAATGACTATTCTTATGAATAGTCATCTTTTGCATGAGTAAAAACAAAAAAAATAGTAATTTAAAATTCCCAAATTCCGTAAATTTTCACTACCATTAAAATTTATAAATCTTTTATCATCCATTATCCACAATTGAAGACACATTTGTAAATTTCAATTCACATTACACATTGATATAATAATCATTTACGTACAAAGTACTCAAATACATACAAGCTTAATTATAACAGTTTGGCACTTAAATAACCTTGACCAGACTAACACCTGATAGTGAAAAAATGTACTACACGAATTATCAAATTAATATCATATAACTATACAAACAAATATAAACCAAAAAGCAAATGGAGACAGCCAATAGAAATCTGCAGGGGCTGTTTTGCTGCTGTTCTGCAGTGAAAACAGCTAATAGAAATCTGCAGTAGCTGTTTGCTGCTGTTCTGTGGTAAAAACAGCCCCTGAAAATTACCAAGGGCTGTTTTCGCTGCAGAAAAGCAGCAAAACAGCCCCTGTAAACTTCCAATACCTATTTTGACAGTAGAACTACAGCAAACAGCCCCTGGAATTGTCTATTGCTGTTTTAGTTTGATGTAAAATAACCGTAAATTCATTTTTTAATTTATGAACATGGTCAACCATAGAAAATTATCAAAGCAACCCCAAAAATAGAACCTCAAATGGGAATAAGCAAAGTAGCGAACAAAGCAAGAACAAAATAGACAAGCCTTATTATCAATTTCCTTTCTGAATTTTTGATATTAACAATCAGTAAAAACAAATTAGGGCAAAGCTTTCAATGATTTGAGCGAAAATTGAAAAGCCCAAAATAGAAAGAGGATAATTAAAACTTATATGATAGAGGTTTAGTCCAAAAAAATACATTGAAAAATGAAGAGTACACCTACCATGGACTTTCTTCAGCTCTTCCTCAATAATCAGCTAAAACTTCCACTGAATCTTCAGTTAATTTCCTAAAAGGATGAATGTAAACAAAATAAATCCCACATTTTTTCACCACCTCCCAAAACTTTATGTGTTTAAAATTTTTTCCCTAAGATAGAACTGGAAAAAGACCTCATTTTCACAATATCCACTGTCCCCATTCAAATCAAAATTACTGAAGAAATTCTTTTCCAAAACTATGTGATCTAACTCAAACTAAAACTAATGTAAATAATGCTAATTAAAATGAAAAATATGAAAAAATTCTGAAATAATTAAAATTCTAAAATCTCCTAAAACGTCCTACATCATGTACAATAAAAGTAGTAGTTGCCAAAAGCTGTGTTTGATAAACTCCTCTAGCAGTAGGTAAAAGTTAATTGATGTTTGTAATTAAATTAACTTCTGAAATTTGATAGGGTTAGAGATGAAAACATTTCCCTAGTTCCAACAAGTTCTATCAGAACCGGACCTGATAGCTGAAGTTATTGTTATTTATGTCTGGTGTTTTTTAAGTCAAGAGTTTTAACTGTTCTTCCATTTGATTTTCTCAGGGTTGGAATTGACCTTCCCAAAGTTGAAGTTCGATATGAACATTTGAATATTGAAGGAGAAGCGTACTTAGCAAGTAATGCCTTGCCATCGTTCACTAAATTATTTACCACCGTCTTTGAGGTAGCAATCTACAAAATAATAATAATAATTTAGAAAATTTTTATTATATTTTTTATTTATTTTGTGGCTTAAATTTTAATAATCTTTGTATCTTTGAAGCATTTCTTGAACTATCTCGGCATTCTTCCCAGTAGAAAGAAACACTGGACAATCCTCAAGGATGTGAGTGGAGTCATAAGGCCGGGGAGGTGAGAATTCAAATTAATTCCTATTGTTTCTTAATTTACTTGTAATTTCTTGAATTTATGGGTACTTAATTATCTAAAATTGTGCAGAATGACATTGCTTTTGGGCCCTCCAGCATCTGGAAAGACCACACTTTTGTTGGCTTTGGCTGGGAAGCTTGATTCTAGTCTCAAGGTGGGTTTTTTTTTTTTTTTCCTAACATTGTTTAAATTAAGCTCTAAATATTTCAAATGGGTTTGGCATTTAGCACTGCTTTTCCATCTTTGGTTTTATCTCTAATTAGAGGAATCAAAATGTCTCATTGCAGGTTTCTGGTAGGGTGACATACAATGGGCACAACATGGATGAGTTTGTGCCTGAGAGAACAGCTGCATACATCAGTCAACATGATAATCATATAGGAGAAATGACTGTAAGGGAAACCTTGAACTTCTCTGCTAGATGCCAGGGGGTTGGAACCCGTTACGGTAGGTTCTTGTACGACTATAGAATTCAGATTTTAGTACATATTTTTTGATACAGTATAAGCATTAAAGGTCATTGCTTTTGGGAAATGCAGAAATGTTAACTGAGTTGGCTAGAAGAGAAAAGGCAGCAGGTATTAGGCCGGATCCTGATATTGATGTCTACATGAAGGTGAGAAAAGCAGAAGTACATTCAAAACTTGTTTAGTATTTAAAAATTATAAGAAGAAAATTTAGTGAAAGATTGGTCTTTTTTTTTTTTAACTTAAAGCCTTGAGGTTTTCCTATCTCTTAAAATCATAGTATTTTACCTTGTCATTACTAAATAATACAATTAGGTCGGAATCAACCTTATAGAGATGAATTTTAGCTCTAGGTGATTGAGTACTTTATTTCTTTGTCAATTCTGTTGTCTCAGGCAATAGGAACTAAAGGCCAAGAAGCCAATGTCATCACTGATTATTATCTAAAGGTATGGATTTTATGAATTACTATATCAACCAATTGTGAATTTTTATCAAGAATAAGTTACTATTGTCACTTGTTTGAAGGATTTTCATTATAAATATATAGGTTCTGGGACTGGATGTCTGCGCAGATGCCATGATAGGCGATGAAATGATAAGAGGTATATCAGGAGGACAAAGGAAGCGTGTCACAACTGGTAAATACACAACTCTTGTAAATTCATTTATATTGTTGGCAAAGCCCAAAAAAAAAAAACAAAAAAATACCTTATTCAAACAAATGACAATTTGTATAGGTGAAATGATGGTTGGTCCAGCGTTGGCACTATTTATGGACGAGATTTCCACTGGCTTGGACAGCTCAACGACTTTCCAAATTGTTAATTGTCTCAAGCAAAATATTCACATCAATAGTGGAACTGCTGTCATATCTCTCCTACAGCCAACACCAGAAACTTATGATTTATTTGATGATATCATCCTTCTATCTGATGGCCAGATTGTATACCAGGGTCCCCGCGAAATGGCGCTGGAGTTTTTTGAATCCATGGGCTTTAAATGCCCCAAAAGGAAATACGTGGCTGACTTCTTGCAAGAAGTAAGTGCTAATAGAGCTCTTACTGTGGTATTCCTTTTTCTTAATATTCTTGATAAACGTGCCGTGGCTTATCTTTACAAATAATTTGTTGTAGGTGACATCAAAGAAAGATCAAAAGCAGTATTGGGCACATAAAAAGAGGCCATACATGTTTGTTACAGTCCAAGAATTCGCCAAGGCATTCCAATCATTCCATGTGGGACAGAAACTTTCTGATGAGCTTCGGACTCCATTTGATAAGAGCAAGAGCCACCAAGCTGCCTTGACCACAGAAGTGTACAGCGTTGGCAAGAGAGAGTTGCTGAAAGCTTGCACCGCTAGAGAACTTTTGCTGATGAAGAGGAACTCATTTGTCTACATTTTCAATCTCAGCCAAGTGAGTATCAACTTAAATTTGTATTGTTTCAATAGTTTCTTCATGATATAAAAGTTTATTGGTTGTTTTCCCCTGTCATCAGATTGCATACATCACATTGGTCTATATGACAGTCTTCTTTAGAACAAAGATGAACAAAGATTCCGTAACTGATGGTGGAATTTACTCCGGTGCCCTGTTCTTCACCACTACGGCATTAATATTGAATGGATTTGCAGATATTTCTATGACCGTAGCTAAGCTTCCTGTCTTCTACAAGCAAAGAGATCTCCGTTTCTTTCCTGCATGGGCTTATGCTATTCCCTCATGGATCCTCAATATCCCTATCTCGTTTTCGGAGGTTTCTGTTTGGGTATTCTTATCATATTATGTAATTGGGTTGGATCCCAATGCTGGAAGGTAAGCAGAAAGAAAATGGACCAGATTGGCTCGTAACCAATGACAGTTTTACTACATGATCTCTTAATCCAATAAGTTGATGTGATGAATTTGTTGTTGCAGGTTTTTTAAGCAGTATTTCCTGCTCTTTGCTGCTAAACAGATGGCGTCTGCATTGTTCCGATTAATTGCAGCAATAGGCAGGAACATGGTTGTTGCTAACACATTTGGTTCATTTGCAACAGTCGTGATGTTCTCATTGGGTGGATTTATCCTTTCACGAGGTACCGAATATATACCAGTAACTGAGACCAATTAGCTTGCTTTATCAAATTAAACTATAATATTTCCGTTTCTTTGTTTCATAAAATACAGAGGACATCAAAAAATGGTGGAAATGGGCTTACTGGTGTTCTCCAATGTCGTACGTAATGAATGCACTAGTGGCAAATGAATATCTTGGGCACAGTTGGAAAAAGGTAATTCTTTGAATCAGCCTTCTCCATAATTGTTTAATTGTCTATTTGTAAATCAGCCTTCTCCATAATTGTTTAATTGTCTATTTGTAACATACTAATATTTGTAAATTCTTCATATCATAGTTTACTCCAAACTCAACTGAATCGCTTGGAGTCCAAGTTTTGAAGTCTCGTGGGTACTTTGCACATGCATATTGGTATTGGCTTGGATTGGGGGCTTTGTTTGGTTTCGTATTACTGTTCAACCTTGGTTTCACTTTGGCTCTTACTTTTCTTAACCGTGAGTATCATTACCGTCTTTGTTTGAATTACTTCTGTGGCAGTGAGTTTACGTTCTAATTTCTGGTAAAAAAATATTACAGGATTAGAGAAGCCTCAGGCTGTTGTAACAGAGGAATCTGAAAGTAATGAGCGAGATAACAGAATTGGAGGAACAGTTCAGTTGTCAACCCATGGAGGTAGTTCCAAGCATTAAACACGCTTATGTGACAAAACTATTTTGATACATTTGAGAAAGAGTAAGATATTTCATTAACGTCTTCTTATCATAATAAATTACTTTTAAACATGTAGAGAGTGGAAATGGCAGTAGGGAGAGAAACTCCTCTTCCCACTCCTTAACCCTGACAGAAGCAAAGGCCAGTCATCCAAAGAAAAGAGGAATGGTTCTTCCATTTGAACCTCATTCCCTTACATTTGATGAGGTTGTATATTCCGTTGACATGCCACAGGTAATATTAATTTGAAAACTAATTAGGCAATATTTAGAAAGTTTGATAATATCATGATTCGTTACAATGTAGTCCAGGCATGATGACCAATTGGCTCGATTTTACTTTGCAGCAAATGAAACTTCAAGGTGCTTCCGAGGACAAATTATTGCTTTTGAATGGTGTGAGCGGTGCTTTCAGACCAGGTGTACTGACTGCTTTAATAGGTGTTAGTGGTGCTGGTAAGACCACTTTGATGGATGTGTTGGCCGGCAGGAAAACGGGCGGATATATTACTGGGAATATAAAAGTATCAGGTTATCCGAAGAAGCAAGAAACTTTTGCTCGCATTTCAGGATATTGTGAGCAGAATGACATCCACTCTCCTTTTGTTACCGTATACGAGTCCCTGCTCTATTCAGCCTGGCTCCGTTTACCACCTGAAGTTGATTCTAAAACCAAAAAGGTTGGTACTGAAATCACTGGGAGAGTTGGGTCATTGATAGCTAAAACAAGTTAAACAGAGTCAACAAGAATAGAAAAGTTTGATTCCCTAACTACATTATTGGAAATGGTCATACCAATTTTTAGTTTTCCCCTTGATTTACAGATATTTATGGAGGAAGTCATGGAGCTTGTAGAGCTGAAACCACTAAGACAATCACTAGTTGGTTTGCCTGGTGTAAGTGGTCTGTCAACAGAGCAGCGTAAGAGACTTACCATCGCGGTGGAGCTGGTGGCTAACCCATCAATCATATTTATGGATGAGCCAACCACAGGGCTGGATGCAAGGGCTGCTGCAATTGTTATGAGAACAGTTAGAAACACAGTGGACACTGGAAGGACTGTTGTGTGCACCATCCATCAACCAAGCATTGACATATTTGAAGCTTTTGATGAGGTAAGAAAGGTTAAATCTTGATCAAATTAGCGAAAAGCTCTTTTTCTCCCGTTATTGATTACAATTGTTCAACAATCGACTGCAGCTATTCCTAATGAAGCGAGGGGGACAAGAAATTTATGTTGGGCCATTGGGTTGCCATTCTTGCCACCTCATCAGCTATTTTGAAGTATATCCTGATGCACATTTCCATATTACAAGGGAAATCTAACTGGAATATCATTTTGAAATGACTTGCATAATTTACATCATGAAACTAGCTGATGCATGTTTATTTTTTTTATTAAGGCGATTCCTGGAGTCGAGAAAATTAAAGATGGTTATAATCCGGCAACTTGGATGCTGGAAGTTTCGGCGTCATCGCAAGAAGTAGCTTTGGGGGTTGATTTTTCAGATATTTACAAACGCTCGGAGTTGTATAGGTATGTTTATGATGTGCTGTGCTAGGTGGCATAGCCCATTGGCCAAAATCCATACAACAGTGCCAATGCATTTGTTTAACTCAAAATTAATGCTGATGTACGCATATGTTTCAGGAGAAACAAATCACTCATTGAAGATTTAAGCAAGCCTGCTCCAGGTTCAAAGAACCTCCATTTTGCTACTCAGTACTCTCAGTCAGCTTTCACCCAATTTCTGGCTTGCTTATGGAAACAACACTGGTCATACTGGCGAAATCCAGCATACACTGCCGTTAGATTCTTTTTTACAATCTTTATAGCATTGTTTCTTGGGTCAGTTTTTTGGGACTTGGGCTGTAAAACGTGAGTTACAACTAGTTGTCTGGAACACTTTATATTTAGATTTTGTTCGTAAGTCTTGTTGCTTCATCTGCCTTTTAATCTTAATTTTCACTTTTCAATTTATAGGGAAAAAGGGCAAGATCTGTTAAATGCAACGGGTTCCATGTTTACTGCAATTACCTTCATCGGCTTTCAATATTGTTCATCGGTGCAGCCAGTAGTATCTGTTGAAAGGACGGTCTCTTACAGAGAAAAAGCCGCTGGCATGTATTCGGGCATTCCATGGGCATTAGCACAAGTAATCATTTGACACATTAAACGTATATTTTTAATGTTAAAAGAAATGTGTTTCATTCTGATTTTCTATTTTTCGTTCTTGCAGATTATGATTGAGATTCCTTATATATTTTTTCAGTCACTAGTGTACTGTTGTATAGTATATGCTATGATTGGATATGCATGGACAGCCACAAAGTTCTGTTGGTATGTATTCTTCATGTACGTCACATTATTGTTCTTCACCTTTTATGGCATGTTGACTGTGGCTATAACACCAAACCACCATATTGCTGCCATTGTTTCGACTGCATTTTATGGGATTTGGAACCTCTTCAGCGGGTTTGTAATCCCAAGACCTGTAAGTGCTATCCAGCCATTTCTGTTTTACATGCTAGATTTTCTGGCCTACAGAATTTTCGTTGCTAATTCTTTCCTCATCTTTCAACTTGTTAAACCACAGAGGATTCCTGTATGGTGGAGATGGTACTATTGGGCAAACCCTATAGCTTGGACAATATATGGATTGATTGCTTCGCAGTTTGGAGATATGGAGGACAAACTGGAAAGTGGTGAAACAGTGAAACAGTTTCTTAGAAGCTATTTTGATTTCAAACATAATTTTCTGGGAGTAGTTGCGGGTGTTCTTACTTGCTTTGCAGGTCTCGTTGCATTTCTCTTCGCCCTAGGAATTAAGCTGCTTAACTTTCAGAGGCGATAGAAATTAATTTCATTTTGAAGATCAAGTTTGCTCTTAAATGTTTCTAATGATATGGTTCCTCTATAGTATAATCTGTTGTATAAAAATTGCAAATGAAGTTCTCTTTAACTTCATCATCTAAATAATGAGAAAAAAATTATGTGGAATAAGAATAATTCACATTACCTTAGTATGCTAAGGTAGGACAATGCGGCACCGTACAACTCAACTTTTTATCACAGCTGAAATTTGCGTCTTTTATTGAACTGGTCTTTGTCAAAGTCTGTTGAAGCACTTGTTAATGCAAAGGGGGAAAAAAATTATATCAATTAATTATTCATCCACTAGAAGATATTCATTTACAATATTTAGACAATTAACACTATTAGGCTTATTAGACAACGTTTAAGGTGTAATCACCAAATAATTAAAAGCAAGTTATAAAAATAATTCACTAAATAATTAATGATGATTTTAGACTTTCTATCACCACCTTAAATAATCTTATGTTAATTTGAACCATATATATTATAAACTATAATCCAGCTTATATATTAATTACATTAATTATCACAATAACTATTAATCCTCTCCTAATCTAATTCTTTATAAGGTTTGGAGGATTCAATGAACAGTAGCACTAGCATTATTGTATGGTTAAGATTTATTTCTACTATTTTCCCTAACAATTACCGAACTTATATTATTTTGATTCCTAAATTTTTGCTTTTTCTATCCTTATTCTTCCCCCCTCCCCACATTCCCCAACCCCACCCCCCCCCCCGCGTTTCTTCTTTTGCATGACCAAATGTTTACTTTCTCTAATTCATATCTCATGCTTCACCGTTTTATTTTTCTTCAAATCAAAGTGACTAACTATTATGTTAAGTCAATTATTTATAAAGTTGATATTTTATGGTAAGTCTAGCTAAATTATAATTTTATTTATTGCATATCTTGTAATAGAGATTAATTTATTAATTTCTAATTTAGTGAAATTCTAATTTATTAGGAATATTTCTTTCCTCTTTTAATTAGATATCTAATTTAGCAAGTTAATTAATTACGGGATTCCATAATTGGTGCCTAGGATTTATTTAGAACAAGAAGTTAGTTGAAATAAGAAATTTATTAAATGCTCTAGATATTCTTTGGGAGACAAGCAAAGCAAGAATATCATATTTATTCCTATTTAGATCAATAGGACCTATAAAAAAAAAGATTAATAGGAATTATAAGAGGAAAGAAACTCTTATTTGGAAAGAATCTAAACCTTTTAAGACTTGAGATTTTGTGAAGCCCTAGTGCCTATATAAAGAGAGGTATTTCATAATTGAAGCAGCACAACACAGAGCATAAAGCAGAGAAGCGGATTTGGCGCATGAGATTGTGTTGATTTGTTTTATTGTCTTCTTCATTCAAGTTTTGTAACGAGACTATTTCTTTTCATCTTTGTGGAGAGTCTATGTGGATCTTGGATTAATAAACATTGAAGAATTGAAGAATTACTATTGATCACTTTGCGAAGTACCTGGAGAATCGTGGATCAAGAGGGGTAGCAGTTATTCAAGAGAAGCAGATTCAGTCTAAGGTTGAGTAAGCTGTATTATGATAAACTGTAAATGAGAGTCTTAAGTTTGGTAAATCCATAGGTTGTAACATCTCAACTTAGTGAATTACTTTTCATCTAAGCGTGGTCTCGTGGATGTAGGATTAATTAATCCTATCTATATAAAAATCTCCGTGCCATTTAATTTCTACAATTTTATTGTGTTTTGAAAAATTAATATTTTTTATATGGATAAACAGTAACTGTGAACACTACCGTTAACAGTGACTGTGAACAATGTTTTCAGAAAATTAATTTAGTTAATTAATTTTGTGCTTGATTTAATTAGATTAATTATATTAGGGATTTTCTCAGGCTTCTCTCTGCTAAAGAATTTAATTTATTAAGTTGTTAAATTAATCGATTTTAGGGTTTTAAAATTACTTAAATCTATTTGTAATAGATCTAAATTCCTTTCGTATTACATTTATACTGAAATTCATTAATACATATACATTTGCTTTGGAGAGTAAATGGTGCCTTAGAAAAAAAGATTTGCTAAAAAGTTCAAACATTTGTCTCCCTTAAATTGATATATTTGATATGATTAAGAATGATTCTCTTCTCATAAACCCAAATTTTAAATGAGTAACCAATCTATTCATACCACATCAGTTTGTATATACTAATTTGTACAAAATAGTTTGTGTCTCTATCATTATTGATTTTAAATACATATATGTTGACTGCTTTTGAAATAATGCATTCTCTTTGCAATAGCCGTGGCCATTTATGGCTGTAATAGTCTAAGAAAAAAATTATATTTTGTCATTTAATTTCTCAGAGAATTCGAGGGAGAGTATATTTTGTAGATAAATTAGGAAAGTTAAAATGAAATATCATGAGAAAAAATAATAAATAAATTTTGACTGTACAATTTATACCTTCGGAAAAATTAGACTTGGAGAGAATCTAAATCCCAATCACATACGAGTATAAAAAATTTTCATCCAATAAGTTTATTTATTTCTGTGTAATTTATTATTGAATTTTAAATTACAAGAAGCATTGTGATTGAAACTTTATTATTAAAAATTGAAAAAAAAAAACTTTCCGTTCTTTGAAATCATACGTATGCCATTTGACATTAGAGTTTTATGAGTAAAATTTTATTTTTAAAATTTCAATGATGATTTTATCAAGAGAATGAGAAGAGATAAAAAGAATTTTGGTTAATGGTATATTTAACTAACCTATTTACTATCCCATTTTAATTAAGACCACGAGTAAACTTGCTTGACGAGTAAACTTGCTTTGTGTTTTTTCAAATTTCACCGTTTATTTTAAAATACTAAGAGCCAGTTTGGTAATGCTGTAGCTTTTAAAATAATTGCTGTTAGTTATGTTATAGAAATAATCAGCTGCGAAGAGAATCAATTAAGTGTTTGGTAAATTTTATTTTCAGAAGTACCGTAAGTTTTGAAAGTAGTTATAGGTATTTGGCAAATATTATTGTTAAACTGGTGTAAAAAGCCGAATGACTAAAATGGATATAATGTAAAATGAAATTTACTTACACATATAAAAATATGTACATATAATATTTTTAATTGAGTATTATAATAATTTAATTAAAAATAAAATTCATATTATACTAATTTTATTTTTTTATAACAAAAATTTATTGAAATATTGATTTTGTTTCTAATTTGAATAAGGATATTTTTGAGTTTAGGTAGTAATTGTAAGGATATTTATGGAATTGTATTAAAGGATAAAATTGATTCTTAAAATCAAAATCTAAAAGCTACTCATTCCCTACTTTTCACAATTAGCTATAGGAGGGGTTGATTTTGATAAAAGTGATTTTGAATTTCTTTTACCATACACCAAAATTAACTTTTAAATTCTTAAAATCATTTTCAAGCCTCCCAAAAACAATTCCAAACGGGCCCTAAGACACCTAAAGGTTAGCAAAATTTTTGATAAAACAGCGTGTTTGTCTTTTTGGGACTAGTAATGCTTCTCCGGTGCTCAGCTTTGACTGTTGACGAGAATAAGTAAATAACCAATAAAAACAACTAAAAAGATGTCTTGGGATTGTTTTGTATGCATTAAAATACGGAAGATTTGTCCTCACAAAATAAAAAAAAAAAGAAAGAAAACAACGGAAGATTTGTATGCACACTTGATTTTGCATGGTAGGGAGATTGTAAGTTGTCCCCTTACTAAAAGGGTGGGGTAATTCGCACTTTGAAAATTACTTTAAACACTTATTTTTTAATAAAATTTTTATTATTATAATATTAATGTAGGACATTATTTTAGGAGTTTAGGATTTTATTTTCTATTTTAATTAGAGTAAATTATAGTGTATGTCTTAGTCTTTTACTTCTATTATAATTGTGAATTAGTTTTCTTTTCTAAGTGAACTTACAGAATTAAGTTTATTCTATTATAAATAGAGAGGTCTTATTATTGTAATTCGACCTTGATCAATTAATAAAAACCACTCTTTTATAATTCCCTATGGAATTATCTATCAAAAATCTCTCCTGTAGAGTCGTTTGGATTATAGCAACATTTAATCTCACTTAACGCGTTATTAAAATGAGTCATTTGATTAGAACAGATTTAATCATGCTTCAATTAGAGCGTAACCTAATCGCATTGGCTTGGTCCAGTACTAGAACGTATCTAATTTTTCCTATTCTATCAATTCGGCTTCCGTTATCCCGCTCTGTCAGTTGGTGATATGACTCAAAAGATTTGATTACTTCCAAGTATAAGAGTGCCTAGTTATAATATAATCCAATGAATCCGGGGTCGAAACACAAGAAATTTTAAAATCTAGTAGTCAATTAATAAATAAAATTAATTATAGAAAATTAAATTAATTATCTAAAAAATGCCAAGGTTTTGGGATCCACTCTTAGCATTCAAATTATGGTCAAAATATTCTTTATTATTTAAATTTTACATTAATTTAACTAATTTAATTATTTTATAATTTATTCTAACTAACCACTTATAGATAATATATGGAAATAAAGTACATAATATGCCAAAGGCGTGTTGGTGTGTCGACAATCCAAATACCATATAGATCTAAAGTGAATCCAGATATATAGATTAATATGAAATAAAATTAACAATAGGAAAATTTTAATTATAAGCATATAATTAAAAATAAAATACTTAAACTTGCTTGAGAGAACATTAATTCCATAAATAAATTCCTAGAGCTTCACCTTTCACCTTAGCTTAAAAAAAAAATTGACCACTCATATTGAAAAGAAAAATACACATTTTATTGATAAACTTCTGAAATTTATTACAAGAAAATTTGAGAATAATGAAAATTGAAAACAAAGGAAAAGAAATATGAGAGCCTTCTCCTCCCCTCTCCACCTTCCCCCCTTTTTATAACTGAAAAGGGATAAGGGTGCTCACCTTGCTAGCCTTTGGTGCAAGTGCCTCACATCCCAATAACTCACCCTGTTGGCTTCTTCTTTATTATTTATTTTTTTCTTTCTTTTTTTATCAATAAAAGTGGCCGCCTTTATTGACTTTTCTTCTTTTTCTCTTTTTCATTATTATTTTTTATTTATTAATTATTATAAATCCATCGTGTTTCCTTTGTTTCCCATTTTCAGCTTCAGCTTCCTCTTTATTCCCAAGATATACCTAATAACAAAATATAATAATTAAGATGAAAGTTAATATAATTTACATCAAATTAAATTAGAGGAGCATTAAGATAAAATATGAGTTATGAGCACATCAATCAACATTATAAATAATAAAATAATATTTTAAACCTTTATAACACTATAAGTGATTAACACTTTCTAGTGTTAATCACAACCCCCAACCAGCTTGTTGCAATCCCTAGTAAATTAAGCAATTCAAACCCAAACTGAAATCTTTTTTTTTTTTGAAAAGAAAATTGTGTTTACTTCTTTAATCGGATTAGTAATAACAATCAAATAAAAGTATAAGCATTATCTCCGACCTAAAAAAAAAGTATTATTCCCACATCAATAAGAAAACAAATTGGTTAAGTTACTCATGTAAAATGATCAATTATCAAAGCTTAATCAAGCCACTCTAAAAAATGACATGTCAAATCCCAAAATCTCACAATTAAAAGTAACACTCTCAAAAGAAAGTAAACTCCCAATAAAAACAGTCATACCAAAGAATGGTAAATTGAGAGAAAATTGAAAAACAATATCACACACTCTCACCATGATGAAAGAGCAATGCCCACAGCTTAGAAATAATATGATCTCAAGTCAAATGAATTACTAGTCAAACCAATAATATCATTTTTATGTATCACCATATCTTTGTCTATATCACCAGCTTGTACTTCAAGCTGTAATTTCTAACATCAAGAAGGACTTTTGCTATGATGTAACGTAGGCTAAGGACACGGCTAACAAAGAAGGGACAATAGAAAAAATAAAATATATGCTTGACAAAAAAATAGAGATCTTTTGGAAATTGCAAGATGCTTTTCACTTTCTTTTATTTTTTGTAATCGCACATTTCTTCTTTTTTTTATTAATATTTTTTTATTGCATCACTTTCATGGATAACATAATTATCCCTACTTTTCTCAAATATAAATGGGTGATGAAAAACATAAAACATAAGGTGATACTTTACATTGGAGTGGATAAAATGATACGTTAACAAGGAAAAAATGTTTTTTTTTTTATAGGCTCAAAAGGGTTAACTATGGATACTTCATAGTAGGGATGGCTAGAAAAGGCTCAAATGGATCAAAGATGACCTTTTTGTAATCTTTTAAAGCTCTAAATAGTCTTACATATCTACTAGTTCAATGGACTTTCATAGGCAACTACACAATTTTTTTTTTGGTTGACTCAAAAGAAAAATATAGAGATCATGTATAGAATGATAATTTCCTAAGCTATATGGGCAAAAAGGGTTACTCTTCAAGAAAAAATAATAGGCTCAAAAGCCCACTTGGAAATTACTATTATATGTGCATTCCTTCAAATAGCTCAATTAATTTCACTCATCAAATTTCTCAATCAACATGCAAAGTGGCAAACATGGTGTAACATAACTCAAGGCCAAAGGTAATATAAAGACCAAAATTTAAAGTCATCATGTCATCCAATGTCAAAAGATCACACAAAAATGCACATATCTTTTTCTTTTTTAAATTTTTTTAAGAGAGTAACTAAACTTAATGACTAAGAAGATGTGTTTCTAGAGTCGTTACACTCCATATTCGACTATCTTCCACTCAAGTTCATCCAAAGTTAGTCTTTGCAACAAAAATTATTAAAAACATCAACAGGACTGAGACATTCCACGACTGTCAACTATTCCCTTCCTCAACCAGAACGAGACATTGTCCTCAATGTCTTAAAGAAAATAAGTAGAGTTTAGAAGACATCACTTGAACACTGTAATAGAAAATATTTACAAATGGAGAGTTAAATCTAATTTGCCACTTTTTACTACTGCTACTGCTACCATCGTCAGTCGACCAATCCAACGCCAACATCATGGGATCTAGCTCTGGTTTGTAAGCTTGCCAAAGATCAACTAATTAATTAGCAGTATGAGCACAAATAAAGAGTTTTTATTTCACTATAGAAGAATTGAAATGATTTTTAATTGCATGATTAAGAAAAGCTATAAGGCCATCATAAAAGTTATTAACATTTAACAAACCGATGGGTTTTTTGTAAATATCCAAATGGGCCCAAGATACAAATGTAATTAGTGTCTCTAGAGTTACAAGATCTCCTGACAAGAAAATGAAAGCGTAGGCATGATTTAGCATTTTGGATATTCTCTCTTACATATTTAAGATGACTAACTCCTCTCTAGTTGTTGGGCTGGACAAGTGTTGTGTAAATTTTAATGAACTCGCAAGTGCACGAATCTATTGTAGTATAGATCAATGGTGACGAGTGTCGATCCCACGAGGAGGTGGATTTTAATTGTGTGTAGGGTTAATTTTCTAATTGGGTAACTTGGATTTGTTGTGGAGATGATTTGAAATATTATAAAATTTAAATTAAAATGACGCAATTAAATTGGAGATTAAACTATGTGAATAAAGTGCTTGGGTATCCGGATCTGCATCAACATGTACTATGGGCTTAATATTCCTTATTAGTGCCAATTAAATCATGAGGGGGATTTCCACTCCTCATGAGCCACACTCTAATAAATATGGTATCAAGCACTTATCGTGCCAGACAATAATAATCTTGCACTAGGGAGACGGTAGCACCGGTACAAAATCTAGACAAGATTATTACTATCTGTCGACGAAAAGTCAAAACAGCCACATAAATTAGAGGGGCAAAGAAAGTAAATTTACCAAATTAGCCCATGGAACATGTTGAGACTTCACCTTCAACCCAAGCTTGAACTAGGGGTAAAATGGGTATTATATTAAAATACGTAGAAATACAAGAAGGAGAGAGAATTTTACAAAACTAAGCTCAAAAATGGATTCAGGGGTGTCAAATTAGGTGGGGGAGCCCTCATTTTATAGATACAATGAGTAAATCATGGCCATTGGATGAAATCAATTCGGACGCTCAGGATTGCGCCACGTGGCAAGCTCTGATTGCTTTGAACACATCATCGATGGATCGTGATTCAGTGTGTCGCATGTAACTTAAGACAATTTTCGCATCCAATGACTTGCTGCCACGTCATCAGTCAACGGTAAAGTCAACCAATCTTGATCAAGTGCATTGCTTCTATCGTAAGCTCATTTTTTTGGTCCAATGATACACTGCCACGTCATCGGTCAGCGCTACATCATCAGTCAATGCCACATATGCAGTCAATGCCACATCATTCGTCCAATCAAGTGCTGCCATGTCACCGGTCAATGACACGTCATCGGTCAATGCCACGTCATCGTATGTATGTGTGAATAGTGCCGTACATGAACAGTGACGTATATGTGAACAGTACCGTATACGTGAACAGTATCGTATACATGAACAGTGACAATTTTCTTTTGATGCTCCTCCTAAGGTTTTCGACTGTCCTGAGTTCAAAAATGTTGTTCGTTTTACTGTCCGATGTTTCGTTAATTGTGAAATGGCCAGAATTTCCCTGAAATACATAAAATACTTAAATTATAATAACATACAAACAATTAAAGTGCAAGGGACTTAAATACATAAAAGTAGGGATATTAGTGAGACTTGAAGTGTAACATGATGATTTTATCCTATATAAATACACACTTTCTAGCACTCAACATACCCCCCAACCCGCTTATTGCTAGTCCCTAGCAAATTAAGCGAAAACAAAATTTAAAACCAAAATGTTTTTTTTTTTTTTTTAAACTAACAGTTGTGTTTACTTCTTCAATCGGACTGATGACGGCAATCAAATAAAAGTATAAACATTATCTCCAGCCTAAAGGAATATTACGCCCATATTGACCATCCACATGAACCAGTCCAGTATACTATGTCAATGCCGCATTAATCGAGCCACTTTAAAAAAAATGACATGTCAATCCCCAAAATCTCACCGATAGGAGTGACACTCTCACAAGAAAATTGAACCCAATAAAAATAGTCACTCCAATGAATGGTAAATTGAGAGAAAATAGTACAAAGACAGTTTCACACACTCTCACCAAGATGAAATAATGCCCACAGCTTAGAAATAGAATGATCTCAAGTCAAACAAAGTTCTGGTCAAACTAATGTAGTTATTTTATGCATTACTACATCATTTCAGCCCATCTCACTAGCTTCTACTTTAGACTATAGTACCCTAAAATCAAGAAGGACTTTTATTGGGACGTAACGTAGGTTAGGGACACGGTTACCAAAGAAGGGGATGAAAGGAAGTACAAAATATATGTTTGATAAAAATAGAGATCTTTTAGAAATTACAAGGTGCAATTCATTTATTTGGCTCTTTTTTTTTTTTTTTTTGAATTACACATCATCATTTCATTTTTTTAAAATTTTATCCTCTTTTTTTTTTTTTTCATGTGCCGTTGCTTTTTTTTTTTTAAATATTGCACCACTTTTCTGAATAAAATAGTCATCTAAATTTTTCTCAAACAAAAATGGGTGATGGAACACATAAAATATAGAGTAATACTCTAAGTTGGAGTGGGACAGAGTGATAAGTTAACAAAAATAAAGTTTTTTTTTTTTTTTTAAAAAAGGCTCAAAGGGGTTAACTATGGATATTATACTCAAGGGATGGCTTGAAAAGGCTCAAACGGGTCAAAGATGGCCTTTCTGTCATCTTCTAAGGCTCTAAATAATCTTCCATATCTACTAATCAAATAGACCTTCAGATGTAGTAACACAAATATTTTAAAGATTGACTCGAAGGAAAATATAAAGATCATGTATAAAATGATAAACTGCTAAACTGTATGAAGAATGGGCATAAAGGGTTATTCTCCAAGAAAAATAAAGGCTCAAAAGCTCACTTGGAATTTATTATGACATGTACATTCCCTAAAGTAACTCAATTAATTTCACCCATCAGATTTTTCCAACCCGCATGCAGAGTAGCAAACATAGTGTAACATAACTCAAGGCCAAAGATAATACAAATACTAAAATTTGAAAGTTATCATGTCATCCAATGTTACGAGATCACACAAAATACCTTAAAAGAAGTTTTTTTTTTTTTTTTTTTACTTTAAGACTGAGAAGATGCGTGTCTAGAGTAACATATCCATATTCTGCCATCTCCTGACTCAACAAGGTTAGTAAATATAAAACAACACTACTACTAAATATTCCACAGCATTCAACTATTCCCTCCCCCCAATCAGAACGAGACATTGTCCTCAATGTCTTAAAGGAAAGTAGGGTTAGGAAGATATCACCTGGGTGCCGCAATATAAAACAAAAGCAAGCTTCCACAAACGGAGAGTTAAATCTAATGTGCACTTCTTACTGCAGCTACAGCTACCATTATTAGTAGGCCACTTCAACTCAATGGTCTTGGGATCTGGCTCTGGACTATAAGCTTGTAAAAGATCAAGTAGCTCATTAGCAGTAGAAGCACAAACAAAGATTTTTTTCGCTGTGAAAGGAATGAAATGATTTTTTATTGCGTGGTTAAGAAATGCAAGAAAGCCATCATAAAAATTATTGACATTTAACAAACCGATGGGTTTTTGATGAATGTTCAGATGGGCCCAAGATGCTAATGTGATTCGTGCCTCAAGAGTTGCAAGATCTCTTGGTAAGAAAATAAAAGCATCAGCATGATTTAGCAATTTCAGTTATTCTTTCTTTCATACCTGAGACAACTAACTTCTCTCCAGTTGGTGGGCCAGGCAGACATCCCAAAGGTTTTAGGGCTTCTGGAATGATGCCTAACACTTGACTACCTCTAGTAAAAGCAGCTTGAGAGACAAGCTTTGATAACCCTCGGTCACCTCCTCCAAATATCAGATGTAGTTTTCTCTCTGCTATGATTTGACCAAGATCTATGGCTGCTTCAACGAACTCTTTGTATTTACCAAAGTTAAACCCAGTGAGCACACAAATGTTCTTGAATTGTTTACTGGAATTAGCTGCCATTGGAACACTTTTCAAAAACAATTTTGTGAGTGCTGAAAAAGAAGTTCGCATTTAAAGATCTTGGTGACAATGCTTTACAGCTGTATATGAGGTGGTGTGTCTTTGTCAAATTACGCGTAAAACACATGGCTCGAGAGTCAAAAAAGTAAACAGTAAAAAGAAAAAGCAAACAGTGATAAAATCATAATATTAAAGATAATAAAGCAAATGATAAAATAACAGAGAAATAAAAGGATATCTACAGGTAGTTGTGACTGTGGCTCACATCTTCGTCTGGTTTTACGTCCAGAAACGGCTTGAACGCCCTCTATGGGTCGAGGATAGGCTTCCCATCCAGTTTTCTTATAAACTGGCAAACAGGGTCGTTTATAGTCAGATTCCCGAGACTATATCGTGCACACTCTTTCTGGAATAGTGGCCATAACTGGAGAATTGCTCGCTGTACGTATCCACTGGGATGCGTTTCAAGAGACAAAAGGATATCATCCAATGATTCTTTATTCAAGCCATCCCTAATGAATTGAATCTTATCTTCCCTGTCAATCGTACCTTGGCTTCGATTAACCAACGGATGTCAGCAGGGATGTTGTTTCTCATAAGCAATCGCATGCGTTCGGACCGAGCTTTGTAAATCGTGAGGAGAGCATTCTGAGGGAGTGAAGGAAAACGTTTGTGAAGCTTTGTAAGAACTGTGTTTCTGTCTATACCTTCGCCTCAGAATATCAGTTATTCTGGGAAACTGAAGTAACCGACTTTAGATGTCACGGAGTACCGTTATCCGCCACTTAACCGGGGTAACAACTTAAAGCACACAAAGAAAATTAAATCTGCAAAATCAAAACAAAGTGAAAGCGAACAAAACAACAAAAAGAAAACACACTAAATCTTACATCCGTCCTCTTATTGCATTAACCTCAAGTTGTAATTGGAAGTTATAAATACCGCCTTCTATTTCCCAAAGTTGTTGTTCAAGATCCTCAACGTGGGCCACTAATTCTGGTGGTCGTCGTTCCCAAATGGGGTGTGATTTATAACTTCGTATCAGGCCTCTTAAGTGTTTTTTCACACGTAAAAGGCTTTTAAGGTGCCACAAGGTGATCTGTCTAATTGAAGAATGCATGGTCAAAAATGAGAAAAGAAAACACAATTGTTTAAGCAAACACACTTATTCAAACATAAATAATTTTGATCGGCAAAAGAAATGTCAAAAAGTAAGGTAAATTGCTTAAAAGAAAAGAAAAATCTCATTTCAAATTTGGTGGGTCCCCTAAATCGATTTCGGTGTCCTCTGCATGTGGTTGGTGCTCTAGATATGGCTTTAGTCTTTGACCATTTACTTTAAAAGTAACACCGTTCTTTGGATCCTTAATTTCAATTGCTCCATATGGAAAAATCGTTTGAACAATAAAGGGTCCAGACCATCGAGAGCGTAACTTACCTGGGAATAGGTGCAAGCGAGAATTGAATAAAAGCACTTTCTGACCTGGGGTAAAAGATTTTCTCATAATTTGTTTGTCATGAAAGACTTTCATTCGGTGCTTGTAAATCTTGGCATTTTCGTATGCGTCATTGCGAATTTCCTCAAGTTCTGCCAGCTGTAATCTTCTCTCTGACCCAGCCTGTTGCATGTCAAAGTTGAATTTCTTGATGGCCCAGTATGCACGATGCTCAAGTTCCACAGGTAGGTGACAAGCTTTTCCATACACTAGCCTATAAGGTGACATCCCAATCGGTGTCTTGAAGGCTGTGCGATATGCCCATAATGCATCATCGAGTCTTAATGACCAATCTTTTCTGTCTGGTCTCACTGTCTTTTCTAAAATGTGCTTTACTTCTCGATTGGAGATTTCAACTTGGCCGCTGGTCTGCGGATGATACGGGGTCGCCACTTTATGTGTGATGGAGTATTTTGCCAAGAGAGCTTTGAATGGTCTGTTGCAAAAATGGGTGCCTCCATCACTAATTATTGCACGAGGGAATCCAAAGCGCGAAACAATGTTGCTTTTCAGAAATCCTATCACCACCTTGTGATCATTGGTTCTACATGGAATTGCTTCTACCCATTTGGATACGTAGTCAACAGCAACCAATATGTATTGATGGCTAAAAGAAAGGGGAAAGGGTCCCATGAAATTGATACCTCATACATCAAAAATCTCGACCACTAAAATTGGGTTCAGTGGCATCATATTCCTTCGTGTAATACTTCCCATACGTTGACACCTATCACATGAAGAACAAAATGTGTAAGCATCTCGAAATAAAGTTGGCCAATAAAAACCACATTGTAAAACTTTTGCAGCCGTCTTTTTGGCACTGAAATGGCCTCCACAAGCTTGTTCATGGTAGAATGAAAGGATTTTTGGGAATTCTCTCTCTGGGACGCATCGTCTGACAATTTGATCCGCACAATACTTAAATAGATAAGGGTCGTCCTAAAAGAAATTCTTTATTTCCGCAAAAAATTTAGCTTTGTCCTGCTTAGTCCAAAGGCTCTCGGAAGTTGACCTGTAACAAGATAGTTAACTATATCAGCATACCATGGTAGTACTTCCACACTCATTAATTGTTCATCTGGAAATGATTCATTCAATGGTAATGATTCTGGAACATTGTCAAAAGTAAGGCGAGATAGATGATTTGCCACCACATTTTCTGAGCCTTTTTTATTTTTGAATTCGAGGTCAAATTCCTGCAAAAGTAATACCCATCGAATTAGTCTAGCTTTTGCATCTTTCTTTGTTATAAGATATTTAAGAGCAGCATGATCTGTGAACACAATTATTTTACATCCAATGAGATAAGATCGAAATTTCTCTAATGCAAACACTACTGCTAGCATTTCTTTTTCAGTGGTTGAGTAGTTCAACTGTGCATCATTCAATGTCATACTAGCATAGTAAATAACATAGGGAATTCGATCAACTCTCTGTCCTCAAACTGTTCCTACTGCATAATCAGATGCATCACACATGAGTTCAAAAGGCAAGTTCCAGTTTGGAGGCTGAATGATGGGTGATGATGTTAGCAACTGCTTTAGTTTTTCAAATGCCTTAAGACATGAATCATCAAAGACAAAAGGTGCATCCTTAGCAAGAAGATTGCATAAGGGTCTAGAGACTTTGCTAAAATCTTTAATGAAACGTCTATAAAAACCAGCATGCCCAAGGAAAGATCTTACTTCTCTGACTGTTTTTTGTGGAGGAAGATTGGAAATGAGATCCACCTTGGCTTTGTCAACCTCAATACCTTTACTAGAAATGATGTGACCGAGAACAATACCTTGGTTTACCATAAAATGGCACTTCTCCCAATTTAGGATCAAATTCTTCTCTATACATCTCTGCAGAACGAGTGTTAGATGATGCAAGCACTGATCAAATGAATCACCAAAAACAGAAAAGTCATCCATAAAAACCTTAAGGAAGCGTTCAACCATGTCAGAAAATATACTCAACATGCATCGTTGAAATGTAGCAGGTGCATTGCATAATCCAAATGGCATTCTCCTATATGCAAAAGTACCAAAAGGACAAGTGAAGGTGGTTTTCTCTTGGTCCTTTGGTGCTATGGGGATCTGGTTATATCCTGAGTAGCCATCTAAAAAGCAATAAAATTCATGACCTGCTAATCTGTCAAGCATTTGATCAATGAATGGTAAAGGAAAATGGTCCTTACGTGTGACAGAATTCAACTTCCTATAATCAATACAGACACGCCATCCTGTAGTCACTCTAGTAGGTATTAATTCATTATCAGCATTAGTAACTACTGTGACTCCTGACTTTTTGGGGACAACTTGTACAGATCGACCCATTAACTATCTGAATTAGTATATATGATACCTGCATCTAATAGTTTAAGGACTTCACTTCTAACAACTTCTTTCATGTTAGGGTTCAACCGACGTTGCATTTCTCTAGTAGATTTAGCATTTTCATCAAGATGGATATAATGCATGCAATCTACTGGATTTATACCTTTTATGTCAGCTATAGTCCATCCTAATGCTTCTTTGTACTCTCTTAAAACTTCCAACAACTTACCTTTTTGTTTTTCATTTAGAGAAGATGAAATGATTACTGGCAGTGTGCTTTCTTCTCCCAAGAATGCGTATTCCAAAGTGTTGGGTAATGGTTTTAGCTCGAGTTTTGGTGGTGATTCTGATGATGGGCGAAGACTTTCTCCTGATGGTGTCAGTTGCTCAATTCTCGACTTTCATTTATGAGTGTCCATGGGTGGTGCTGAATCAAGTAAGGCATTGACCTCATCAATATATCTGTCAACATCAAAATCCAAACCAAAATGAGTTAAGCATGTATGTAAAGGGTCATCACTAAGGTTAGAAGGAAAAGTATAATCAACTAATTCTTCTATTAGATCCACATCAACAATTCCATCATCTGCATTGTGAGGTTGTTTGGCAATGTTAAAGATGTTCAGCTCCATGGTCATATTGCCAAAGGACAACTGCATATTTCCAGTCCTACATTGAATGTGAGCATCGGCAGTTGCCAAGAAAGGCCGGCCTAGGATAATGGGGATGTGCTTCTTCGAATCCTGCACTGGCTGAGTGTCAATCACAATGAAATCAACAGGAAAATAAAACTTATCTACCTGGACGAGCACATCCTCCACAATACCACGAGGTATTTTCAAGGATCGATCTGCAAGCTGTAACACTACTGGGGTTGAGTGTAATTCTCCCAATCCAAGTTTCACAAATACTGAGTAAGGCAACAGATTTACACTAGCTCCTAAATCCAACAAGGCATTCTCAATCGTGTGGTTCCCTATACTACATGAGATAGTGGGGGAGCCTGGGTCTTTATATTTTAGAGGAATTTTATGTTGGAGTATAGAGCTAACGTTTTCTGTTAAAAAGGCCTTCTTTTGAACATGAATGTTTCTCTTTTTAGTACAAAGGTCTTTAAGAAACTTGGCATAAGAGGGCACTTGTTTTATAGCATCAAGCAAAGGAATGTTAATGCTTACCTGTTTTAAGATTTCAAAAATCTCACCTGTGGAATTTCCTTTCTTTGCTTTAGCTAACCTCTGAGGGAATGGAGCTTTGGAGACATATTCCCGTATGCTGCTTTCTTCTTTCTCCTTCGATGAAGAGTCTTCAACATCTACAGGTGCATCTTGAGTCGTTTTTGTCACTAGCATTTCCACTTTGTTGTCGACTTCTTTTCCTTTTCGCAAGGTCATGACAGCTTTGATTTCTTCATGGTGCTGAGGTGAACTTACTTCATGCACTCCTTTGGGATTAGGCACTGGCTGGCTTGGGAATTTGCCCTTCTCGACGGTCATTGCCAAGTTTTGAACTGATGAGGTAAGTTGACCTACCATTTTTTTGAGATTCGAGATTGATTGGGCTTGTGAGTTGAATCCAGCTCTCTTCTCGTTCCGCAACTCGTCAATGGTACGATTTTGTTGTTCTATTGCGGAGTGAGTCCAATTTTTGAGACCTTTAATTGCCTCTTCCCATGGTTTGGGTTGTGAGTAGTTCTGGTTCTGATTATATGGTCTAAATGGTGGCTGAGAGGCTTGAGGAGCAGGAGGAATTGGTTGCAATGGAGCTACAGTTGCTGTGTTGTTTTGTTGGAATCCTTGAGACCATGAAAAATTTGGATGGTCTCTCCATCCAGGGTTATATGTGCTGGAGTAAGGGTTGTAATTCGATTGTTTTCCCATCACGTTTATGGCATTGGCTTGGTCTGGGTATGAATCTTGGTCAAGTTGATTGTAGGTATGTGGCTCTATTGTTTTGGTAGCCGTTAATGATGAAATTTGTCGAGAAAGACCTTCCACCATTTCTTTGACTTCCTTGATTTCTGATCTTGACTCACCCATGTGAACCTCATTTACTCCTTTGATTTTTCTTACATTCCTGAACGATCGGCTTCGCTGTTGGGAATTATCCGCTTGGCGCTGGAAGAAATCCCAAATCTCCGATGCACTTTTCGACATTAGTTCTCCTCCACTTGTTGCCATTAGCCATTCTTGCACATGTGGCAATAATCCCTCTAAAAAGTATTGGCATTGGTGCCACTTTTCGTACTCATGATGTGGACACTTCAAGAGTAGCCCATTGAATCGCTCCCATGCTTCAAAGAATTGCTCGTCTTCTCTCTGGGTAAACTCTGAGATTTCCCTGCGAATAGCATTGGTTTTATGCACTGGGAAGTATTTATTTAAAAATTTGGTAACCATTTGTTCCCATGATGTAATGCTATTAGCAGGCATTGTGTTAAACCATGAATGAGCTCTATCTTTTAAAGAAAATGGAAACAGTCTAAGTTTAACATCATCATCTGAAAAATTTTCATATTTAAATGTCTGACAAATAGCATGAAAATCATTCAAATGGTTATATAGGTCTTCATTTTCTAGGCCATAGAATGTCGGGAGACAATTTAGCACACTAGGTTTTAATTCAAAACTCCTAGCAGCTACATTTGGGTATCTTATGCATGATGTGCTCAAATTAGCTAAGGGACTGAAGTAGTCCTTAAATGGCCTCTCCTGTGGTGCTGGTGGTTGTTGTTGCAGATCCATTTCAATTTTATTTTTAATTGCAACGTGTTTGTGTGTGCGAACTGTTTTTTCTAGTTCAAGGTCTATAGGCTCAAGATTAGGTGATTGTGACCTTCGACCATGCATGCAAAGAACACACAAAAAAAAAAATGAAAACAAAATAAAATAAATAAATAAAATAAGAATAAAACTAATAAAAATAAAGAGAAAGGAGAAATTAAGTTACTAACCTTATCACGTTGTTATAATCTTACTATGAAAATGCACCCAATTGCTATTATTGTACAAAAAGAAAGAAAAGGAATACGTGAAGTAAAATAAATTATATGAAATTAAAATAAATTAATAGGAGGTGGAACCGGCCAAATTAACAAGAAAAAAAAAATTACAAAGAAAAATAAAATGAAAATTAAATTACATAAATTTAAATAAGAGAGAAAAAAAATTACATAAAAGTTATTTACACAAGAAAAATAACTCTACGAATTAAAATGACTTACCTCCCCGGCAACGGCGCCAAAAAGTTGTTGTGTAAATTTTAATGAACTCGCAAGTGCACGAATCTATTGTAGTATAGATCAATGGTGACGAGTGTCGATCCCACGAGGAGGTGGATTTTAATTGTGTGTAGGGTTAATTTTCTAATTGGGTAACTTGGATTTGTTGTGGAGATGATTTGAAATATTATAAAATTTAAATTAAAATGGCGGAATTAAATTGGAGATTAAACTATGTGAATAAAGTGCTTGGGTATCCGGATCTGCATCAACATGCACCATGGGCTTAATATTCCTTATTAGTGCCAATTAAATCATGAGGGGGATTTCCACTCCTCATGAGCCGCACTCTAATAAATATGGTATCAGGCACTTATCGTGCCAGACAATAATAATCTTGCACTAGGGAGACGGTAGCACCGGTACAAAATCTAGACAAGATTATTACTATCTGTCGACGAAAAGTCAAAACAGCCACATAAATTAGAGGGGCAAAGAAAGTAAATTTACCAAATTAGCCCATGGAACATGTTGAGACTTCACCTTCAACCTAAGCTTGAAAGAAAACTAGCTACTCATTATTTGAACTAGGGGTAAAATGGGTATTATATTAAAATACGTAGAAATACAAGAAGGAGAGAGAATTTTACAAAACTAAGCTCAAAAATGGATTCAGGGGTGTCAAATTAGGGGGGGGGAGCCCTCATTTTATAGATACAATGAGTAAATCATGGCCATTGGATGAAATCAATTCGGACGCTCAGGATTGCGCCACGTGGCAAGCTCTGATTGCTTTGAACACATCATCAGTGACTGTGATTCAGTGTGTCGCATGTAACTTAAGACAATTTTCGCATCCAATGACTTGCTGCCACATCATCAGTCAACGGTAAAGTCAACCAATCTTGATCAAGTGCATTGCTTCTATCGTAAGCTCATTTTTTCGGTCCAATGATACACTGCCACGTCATCGGTCAGCGCTACATCATCAGTCAATGCCACATATGCAGTCAATGCCACATCATTCGTCCAATCAAGTGCTGCCATGTCACCGGTCAATGACACGTCATCGGTCAATGCCACGTCATTGTATGTATGTGTGAATAGTGCCGTACATGAACAGTGACGTATATGTGAACAGTACCGTATACGTGAACAGTATCGTATACATGAACAGTGACAATTTTCTTTTGATGCTCCTCCTAAGGTTTTCGACTGTCCTGAGTTCAAAAATGTTGTTCGTTTTACTGTCCGATGTTTCGTTAATTGTGAAATGGCCAGAATTTCCCTGAAATACATAAAATACTTAAATGATAATAACATACAAACAATTAAAGTGCAAGGGACTTAAATACATAAAAGTAGGGATATTAGTGAGACTTGAAGTGTAACATGATGATTTTATCCTATATAAATACACACTTTCTAGCACTCAACAACAAGCATCCTAGAGGTTTAAGGGCTTTTGGAATGATGCCTTGCACTTGGCTTCCTCTAGTGTAAGTTGCTTTTGAGACAAGCTTTAACCGTCGGTCACCTCCTCTATATAACAAGTGTAGTTTTCTCTATGCTATAACACAGCCAAGATATATGGCTACCTAAATGAACTCCTTCTACTTTCCATAGTGAAGCCCAGAAAGCATACAAACGTTGTTAAATTGTCTACTCGAAGTTGCTACCATTGAGACAATCTTAAAAATAATTTGTGAGGATTTGAAAAAGAAGCACATACTTAAAAATCTTAATGACATACATAATGATGCACAGCTGTAAATCGGGTGGTGTATTTGTCAAATTATACGTAAAGCTTTGGCTCATTATTCAAAAGCAAACAGTAATTAGATATAAAATTACATCATTAAAAGTAAAAATACATAAGCTAAAATATTATTAAAAGAAAAAGAATATTTTCTGGTAGTTGTGACTGTGGCTCACATCTTCCTCTGGTTTTACGTCCAGTAACGGCTTGAAGGCCATCTATGGGTCGAGGATAGGCTTCTCATTTATTTTTCTTATAAATTGGTAAACAAGTTCTTTTTGAGTCAGATTCCTAAGACTAGTGTCCATAACCATTTAATTACACGTTGTACATATCCGCTTCAATGCGTATCAAAAGCTCGTAAGATATCATCTAACGATTGTTTACTCGAGCCATCTTTCACGAATTCAATTTTATCTTTACAATTATCAGAATCCATTCCTAAAGATTTACAATGTGGCCGATTGCAATTAAGTCTTACACAATTATGACATTGAGAGCCAAGTCATTTAGCTCTTCTTTTTTTAGCGAATGTGCTTTTAAAAAAAACGAGCATGTAAGAAATAAATGGATTAGAAAAATCACCTGCTAATCGAACCTTTGGTTCAATTAACCAATGAATGTCAGAAGAAATGCCTTTGATCATTAACAAGTGTAATTGTTCACACCGAGCTTTGTAAATTTTCCTAAGAGCATTTTGAAGGAGAGAAGGAAAATGCTTATGCAATTTATGTTGTATTTCTTCCATGTTTTGTTTTGTGATTTCAGTTATTGAGGAAAACTAAAGATAAAAACTTAAGAAAGTCATAGAGTACTATTATCTGCCATTTATACGAGAAAGTAAATCAAAGTAACAAAAAGAAAGAGAAGCAAATCTGTAAAATCAAATCAAACGTGAAAGCAAACAAAACAACAAAAAGAAAACACAATAAAAAAAATAGTGAAACTTACATTCGTCCTCTTATTGCACTAACCTCAATCTCCAATTGGATGTCATAATACCACCCTTTATTTCCCTGAGTAGTCTTTCAAGATACTCAACATAGAACACTAACGTTGGTGGTCGTAAATCCCAAAGTGAATGTGTTTACAACTTTGTACCAGGCTTCTTAAATGAAATTTCACACATAAAAGGTTTTTAAGATGCTTAAAGAGGATCTTTCTCATTGAGGTACTCATGACATATATTGAAAACAAAGAGGCAATCAAGACATAAAAAGAAAAAATCAAAAAATCAATTGGTGAAATAACAGTAAAACCATAAAAAAATTGACTCACCCATTAAAGACTTAATCAAGATTTGGTGGGTCACTCAAATTGTTTTCGATGTCTTCGTCACGTGGTTGGTATTGCGGATATGGTTTTAATCTCTAACCATTAACTTTAAATATGACACCGTTATTTGGATTCTCAATTTCTATGGCCCTATATGGATATATATTTTTCACAACAAATGGGCCACTCCACTTTGACTTTAATTTCCCTAGAAACAAATGAAAATGAGAATTATAAAGCAATACTTTTTTACCAATTTAAATGTTTTCTAAAAAATTCTTTTATCATGAAAAGCTTTGTTTCTTGCTTTAATAATTCTTGAATTTTCATATGCATCATCCCTTAATTCCTCAAGTCCACTCAATTACAATTTACGAATATGACCAGCATCATCAAGATTTGAATTAAAAACTTTAACAGCCCAAAATGATTTATGCTCAAGTTCAATCGGTAAGTGACAAGGTTTACCATAAACCAGTCGATAGGGTGACATTCCTAAAGAAGTGTTAAATGCAGTGCGGTAGTCCTAAAGTACATCAATTAGTCGAAGAGACCAATCTTTGCCGCTTGGGTTAACCGTCTTTTCCAAAATTTATTTTATCTCCCTATTTGCTAATTCTACCTGACCACTTGCTTGAGGATGATAAGGGGTAGCAACTTTATTTGTAATTTCAAATCTGTTCATTAAAAATTCAAATGACTTATTGCAAAAATGCTTACCTCTATCACTGATAATGACTTGAGGGATGCCAAATCTGCTCAAAATATTTTCTTTTAAAAAATGGATCATAGTTTTTTTATCGTTGTGCCGATAAGGAATTACTTCAATCCATTTTGAAATATAATCAATAGCAACCAAAATATGTACAAATCCAAATGATGATGGAAAGAGTCCTATAAAATTAATTCTCCAACAATCAAATATTTTAATGATAAGGATGGGGTTTAAAGGTATTATGCTTCGCTTTGAGATGGACTGTAACATTTGACATTTCTTACACATTTTACAAAATAAATGCAAATCTTTAAATAATTTAGGCCAATAAAATCGACATTGTAATATTTTTACAGCTGTCTTATTTGAAGAAAGTGGCCACCACATGCTTCAGAATGATAAATTTGAACGACACTATTTACCTTATCATTCGGTATGCATCTCTAAAAAATTTGGTTAGAGCAATACTTGAACAAGTTTGGATCATCCTAGTAAAAACCTTTCATCTTTGTTAAGAATTTATTCTTATCCTGGGAGTTCCAATCAGCTGGCATTTCACTTGTTCCAAGATAATTAACAATGTTAGTATACCAAGGCATATTATGTATGGAAAACAAAAGTTCATCAGGAAAAGAATCATTTATGGGTGTTGTATTAATTGAAGACTCATTTATAAGTCTTGACAAGTGTTCTGCAACAATATTTTTAGTACCCTTTTTGTCTTTGATTGTTAGGTTGAATTCTTGTAATAGCAAAATCCACCATATTAATCTTGGTTTGGCATCTTATTTAGATATTAAGTATCTAACAGCAGCATGATCAGAGTAAATAATAGTAGATGAACCAATTAAGTACGATTTAAATTTATTCAGTGTAAATATTATAATGCATAGTTCTTTTTTAGTGGTGGTGTAATTCATTTAGGCAATATTCAAAGTTTTACGTGCGTAAAAGATGACAAAAGGCTTACATTCCTTTCTTTGTCACAGAATAGCTCCAACGGCATAATCACTAGCATCACATTAACTCAAAAGGCAAAGTCCAGTTAGGGGGTTACATTATAAAGGCTGATGTTAAAAGATTAATTATCTTTTCAAAAGTTTTCTGACAGTCTTCGGTCCACTCCAATGTATGTCTTTAATCAAAAGGTTACAAAGTGGTCTAGATATGACACTAAAGTCTTTTATAAACCTCCTATAAAATCCAGCATGTCCTAAAAAGGATTGGACTTCCCTAACTGTATTTGGTGAAGGTAATTTTGAGATGACTTCAACTTTGGCTTTGTCAACTTTAATTCCATTAGAAGAAACAACGTGGCCAAAGACAATTATAGAAATGGTCATGAGATGACATTTTTCCCAATTTAAAACAAGTTATTTTTCTTTGCACCATTTTAAAACTCTTTCCAAATTATCAAGGCATTTATCAAAAGAATTTCCAAATATAGTTAAATCGTCCATAAAAACCTCCGAACAATTTTCAACCATGTCACTAAAAGTGCTTAGCATGCATCTTTAAAATGTTGCAAGAGTATTACAGAGTCCGAAAGGCATTCTCGTAAATGCAAATGTTCCGAATGGGCATGTGAATATGGTCTTTTCTTGGTCTTCTAAGGCTATAGGAATTTGATAATAGCCTGAGTAGCCATTAATGAAGCAATAGTAGGGGTGTTCTACTACTGTCTCGAGAATCTAGTCTAAAAATGGAAGGGGAAAATGTCTTTTCTAGTGGCCTTATTTAGTTTTCTACAGTTAATGCACATGCACTAGCTAGATGGGATTCGTGCTGGGATTAGTTCACCATTTTCATTTTTTAGCACAGTTATTCCAAATTTCTTTCGTACTACCTGCGTTTGACTTACCCATTAACTATTAGAGATAGGATAGATAATTCCTACATTTAGTAGTTAAAGGATCCATTCTTTACCATTTCTTTCATATGAGGGTTCAATCTTCTTTGTGGTTGACAGGTTGTTTTGGCGTTTTTCTCTAAGTGTATTATGTGTGTGCAAATTAAAGAATTAATGCCCTTTATGTCTTTCAAGGTCCAAACAACTGTAGTTTTATGCCTTTTTATAACAGTGAGTAACTTACCTTATTGGTTGCTTGTGAGTTAGGAAGACACCACTGGATAGGTTTACTGATCTCCTAAGTATGCATACTTTAATTTTTCTGGCAAAAGCTTCAGCTCAAGCTTTAGTGCTTCCTCTTATTTTGTCTCTTCAAGTTGTCTCATGTCCCCAAAGTTCAATTGGCCACTGTCATCTTTAGGTACCTACGTAGAATCAAGTGTATTAACAATATTATATTCCAGTTCCTTATTTGATTCAAATGAACTTGCAAAATGAATTTCTATAGAGTTTGTAAATTTCTCATCCTGAACGTGTTCCTCAATGATTGGTTCAATGAGTTCAATTTCTTCATTCTCACTATCTTCATCTTCATTATCACAAGGTCATTTACATGTTGAACACATTGAGTTCTAAAGTCATGTTGCCAAAGGATAAATCCATTACTCAATTCCTGCAATTAATCTAAGCATTAGTAGTGGCTAAAAATGGTCCACCTAATATGAGAGGAATTTGCTTACATTCATCAGCAATTGGTTCAGTTTCCAAAACAATAACATCCACAAGATAAATGAATTATCGACTAGGACTAATACATCTTCAATTATCCCTTTCATTTTTTTAATCGATCTATCAGTAAGTAAAAGAGTGGTGGAGGCTGGCTTTAATTCACCAAGATTGAGTTGTTGGTACACTGAACATAAAAGCAAATTGATATTGAGATTAAGTAAAGCATATTCAATTTTATGGTCCCCAATAATGCAAGAAATAATTGGACAACCAGGATTTTTGTATTAAAGGTGTTAACAAAATCCGCCCGGACTGGATCCAGCCAAGACTCAGCCAATCTGAGCCGGGAAAAACTCGGATTGCATATACAAAAAAACTAGATCCGTGCATTGAAATTCAATACCTGGACGTTTTCAGGCACGGGTCTGGGCACGGCACCAAAAACCCAGAATCTGGACCGTGTCCAGTTTCTTAATAAGTAAAAAAAAGAGGAAAATATATGACACGACTTAAAAGTGTTTGATTTACTCCCAAGTATAAGAGCGTCTAGTTATAATATAACCCGGTGAGTTCGAGGTTGAACCACAAGGAATTTTAAATTTAGTGGACAAATTATTAAATAAAAATTAATTTTAGAAAACGATTAACAATTTAAAAAGTGCTAAGGTTATGTGATCCACTCTTAGAATTCAAATTATGTTCATAATTCTCTCTCTTAATTATATTTTTGCATTTTATTTACTAATCAAATATTATGTCATTTAATTATTACCTAGCCAATTTTATGAATAATTATAGGAATAAAGTACAACATGTGCCACAACTAAATTGAAGTGTCAACATAATGTCAAAATTACCATATAAATTCAAGCTGATCTAGATCTATTAATTAAAATGACATAAAAATAACCGATAAATAAAATTACAAATTATAAATATATAATAAATATAATAAAATTTAGACTCACTTAAGAGAGAGATTAATTCTATAATTTTGAATCCTTGAGCTTCACCTTTTACCTTAGCTTAGTAAATTAGCCACTAATGTTGAAAAGAAAAATACATATTTTATTTAATAAACTTATGTTACAAGAAATTTGGAATCAAAGAAAGAAATTGAAAAGAAAAGAAAAGAAGAAGAAATTGAAAAGAAGAAGTTGAGAATTCGTCTCCCTTTTTTTTTTCTTCTAGCAAATGCTCACCCCCGTCTCTTATATAGGCAAAGCTTGTTTGTCTTCTTCCTCTAACAACTCAAGGTTTTATCATCTTTCCAATTATTCAAAGCTATATTGGGACGAGTGGCAGTCAAGTGGCAAAATGACCACCTGACTATCAATAATACATGGCTCCAATCACAAGCAATTCATTGCTTTATTCACAATAATGCATGGCTCCATTCATAATAATGCATTGCTTCATTCACCTTTTATTAGTTCATCTTCCCAATAATGCATTCCACGTAGCTCCAGCAATTTATCTTCTTGTCTTTCGCTTTCAGTTCTAGCTCCTCCTTATTCTTGAAATTTACCTACAATAACAAAATATAATAATTAAAATAAAAATTAACATAATAAACTATAATTTACATAAAATTGCATATGAGGAACATTGTTGAGGAATTTAAATGATGTCAACGTGCAAGCGGACACAACAAGCAGTAATAATGATGGGTAATCATATTGTCTCCACAGGGATTGATCTATTGCAGCTTGCTACAGTAATCTTATGGTGCAAATTTTAGCCAAGTAATTAAACAACAAATAATTTTTAAGATTAAAGAGCTAACGAAATTAAAAAGGGCAATAAACTAAAGGTACGTCACACATAAGGATATACTCAATGACAAAAGGGTAATTGGACCTTAAACTCACTTAATGGTTTTGATTGTTTTTCACTTAATGCTCTGTTGCTACATCATTTACTGTAGCACTGGGCATAATCACTCATGCATCCTCAGCTATCGCTTGTTGGACATCTTATACCTAAAAACAACCTAACAATGACCAGTTGCTAAGCTAATATTTAGATATATCATTACTCGTTCTAGGTTCCCTTAACCCTACAAGGTGATTACCTATGTCTATTTTATCACAAATTCTAGATTAGGCATGGCTCTATTCAAATCGAGATAAACTCAACTTGGGAACCCAACCTAGAATCATGTATTGCCTAGGCTAGATCTACTAGTTTAGACCTTTTGAGGCTCTTTCCTAGCTTGTATCTACTAAATGGGTGGTCAGCCGAAATAGAGAATTACAACACATACAACCCAGGCAAAATGCTACAGCATAAACCCAGAAACACAATATATGAGTCAAATAACCATAAATTTCATTTAAAATCCAACAACTTAAAAGTTTAGTTCATGATGAGATTTAAAACAATAAAAGCATAAAAGTTTGTCATCCAATACATCATCAAGGAGAGATTTAAAGTAAATAAATACAAGATAAAGTTTAGATACAACAAAGCAAGAAGTGTCACTCTTCAATCTTGAAATATCTTCCTTCCTCTTCAATTGCTCTTCTCTTGTAGCTCTGAAAATCTCCTTGATTTTGTGAGTGACGATTGTGTGTAATGATGTATGATGGTAGGTTAATGTGCCTGCCTATGGGTGATTGGATGGATGAGAGAAAGGATGGTGGATGTGTGTGTGGATATGGATGGTGGTGGCTTCCTTAAAATGCCTTTTTATATTTTGGAATTAGGGTACCCTTAAGAGAAAATGAGGACACTTGTCACCCTTTGATATCCTACGACCACATGGTATTTTGTATGTTGCTGACAGTGTCAGCAATGGCTGCAGCAGGCTTTGTCTGCTGATGCATGAAAAGCTGGACAGTCCTTTTTGTCTTTCTGTTTTGCTCTCGGATTGCTGCAGCAACTCTCTAGCATTCCATTTTATTTAAGCTTGCTATCATTCACGTGCAAACTGATCTTTTATTGCTTTCAGTAGGTCTGTCACTATTTTGTCTGTGCCTGACAATGACAGCAGAATATTGTACTATAGTAGATTCTGTCAGATGGCATGTGAGCTGTCTTGTTAGTCTTGTCTGTATTTACTTCAGGAATACTGCAGCAATTGCTATAGCATCTCCTCTAATTCAGACTTGACTTTGTTCATCTGCAGCTAAGTCTCTTATCGTTTTCTGCAAGCCTGTTGCTGCAGCATGTGATCCTTCTTTTGTAGCATCCCTTGTCAAACTATAAACTTTTGGGGTCACCAACAATTATGCACAAAAAGTGCATAAAATGGTCTTCCACACATCATTATATTATAACTAAAATTAAATATATGCACATGCAAAATGTAATTGAAAATATAATAAAACTTCACCATTTACTCTCTAAGCAATGTAAGTTTAGGCCTAAATATAACATGATAACTCTCATTTTATAGAGTTATCACACCCCCAAACTTAAACCGTTACTTGTCCTCAAGTAATGACAACAACACAAACACTCCAATCACACATTCATACAGTAAACACTTAACTTTATCATCTAGCTTGTCTTGACCTATCAACCCTCAGATTGCATCTTTAAGCATGAACAGTTACCAACAATAGTTTCAGTTCTAGACTCGAGTGTCATTTGGTCCAAAGTGTGTGTGTGTCACTTTAATCAAGTTCAGAGTTGCTGTAGCATAACTCCAGCATCAAACACAACTTAAAGATAAAATAATAAAAACATTTTCATTCATAAGGGGGTAGGAGTCAATAAGAGCTACAAACTATGCTACATCATTGTTCATTCAATTAATTCAAAAGATTTTCTTCTCTTTTTCTTTTTCTTTTTTAGTCAAATACTCTTCAGTGTAACAACAACTTTTCATATGAATGCCTATTAGGGGTACTGATGACACCCAGTTACTTCATCAATGCATAAATCAGAGTTGCTACAGCAAAAGCATCTGAAATGCTATAGCAATAGTCTTATCTTTAGACACCTTTGGCTCAAGGCTGAACATGGAATTCATGTACAGACTTGGCTACTCAGTTTCCTAGACAAAGGACTTAAATGATTTTGTCTTTCATATTGGTTGCTGCAGCAATGCTCATAGCTTTTTCTGCCTTTTTACTGAAGTCTACATATGAGGTGCATACACAGCCTTGGTTATTCAGCAACTAAGCCATTGGAGCAACAATTATTCTACTTCCAGCACAATTTGCAATAATTTGAAAAATTTCCTAATTTCCCCCCCAAACTTGAGCTATTATTAACCATAGTTTCATAAAATTTTCTAATTTGCTCATCCTGGTTTTTCTACAGCAAGTTCACATAACTCAACCTAAGCGTTAAGACAGAAATTCAACCCTTATCCACAAATTGTCTCTAATTGAAGGTAAATTTTCCTATATTTCATCACTCAAGTCATCTTCATTGGGTTTTCTAATTTAAGAACAAAGACTAGATAGATAGAGCTACATACTTAATCACACACATTCAAGCAAATATTTATAAAACTGAAAAAATTCATTCACATTCAACACATTCTCACAAACTGAAATTAAATTTCAACATATTTCAACATACTACACACTCATTCATTCATACAACACATTACAGCACCATACTATAGCATAGCATAACACAACTCCCCCCCAAACTTGAGAGGTCATGTGCCCTCACACGCACACAAAACGCACATGCATACAAATTAAACTAAAGGCATAAATTTAAAAACATGAAAATAAAGAACAACAAAAAAAGGAAAAAAAAATCCAGTAATCATAATGATAAACTTGACAGGCAAGGGATACTCCCCTGTTGGCACAATGTTGTAGCATATGTTGACCAGGTTCACTTTTTCTTTGTTCCACTCCTCAAGCTCTTCTTTGGGGAACTCAAATATGCAGCAGTTGACTTTTTTTTAGTTTTCCTGTTTGAACTGGTTCTTGGGGCTGCAGCAGCTTCTTGACTTTTGGACTAATCAGTCTTTGCTATCTTGGGTTCTGGTTCTTCTGATGATAGCGATGCTGCAACATCTTCAGAGAGTTGTGCCCCTTTTCACTTAGGTGTATTTTTAGGAGACTTAGTAGGAGATAAGGAAGGAATTGTTGTTGCAGCTTCTTCAGTAGTGACACTATCAATAAGTTCCTGCATGCTTCTCTTTTGTGCTTCTGTTCTTGCTATTCTGTTTATTACTTTAGCAATTGCTGTTTTAGCATCCTATTTCTCTTCTGTTGATGAGTCTTCATCATTTAGCATTATTTTTTTTCCCTTGTCCTTGGGAGTTACAATTGGTGGTTCATCTTACCTCTCCTTTTCTTCAGTCTCTCTTTCACTCCCTTCGGTTGCACTTTCTTTCTCTTCAGATTCTGGTTCCTATTTTTCTTCTGATTGTGCGTTTCCTTCTGAGGCTTCTTCTTCACTCTCTTTAGTTTTCTCTACTGCTGGCTCTTCTGTTGGAGCAATCACGGCTGCTTTCTGAAAATCAAATTGCTGGAGCAAGGATCCAGGGAAATCTTTGGGTTTTTTCTTTATGAATATTGTAAATTGATGCTTGTGTGACTCCAGATGCAATAAGTAAGTCCAAAATCTGTGATTTTCTTCCTTCTATGCCTCAACACATGCATTGATTCTTGCACTCAGTTCTTATAGTTTCTTCTTAATATCTGATTCCTGTCCTGTTTTAGCTGCAGCAGGATGTTCTAGGGTTGCTGCAGTTACAGATTCTCCAGTAATTCTCTCTACTGTCCTAGCAGTGAGAGCTCCTTCATTCTTCATTTTCTCATCATTTGCAGATATTTTTACGTTTGAAAACTCACAAATTCCTGTAATGAGAGATGGAAACAACAAGGCAGCAGACCAAATATTTTTCTAGTCCTGCTGCAGCATGTTGAAGTAGAACTCTTTGATGATTGTAAGCACTGGGTCTTGAGGGTGAGCAAAAAACTTGACCCATCTAAGTTTTGCTGCAGCATTAAAAATGGTGCATCATCACCCCGGTTGGCTTCTTTGGAAATTGAAAGCCCTTTTCCTCTAGGATCTTACGAGGTTCAATGAAACCTTTATATTTTTCTTCAACTCTGTAACTATAGAAACGCTCAAGGTATTTTAATCTTCCAGCCCTTGTCTTAATCCTTATTATAATTCTATCTTTTTTCATGCACCTACCTATAAAACTTATAATAAAATTTTAAAAAGGAAAATTTTCTCATAATCACTGCCATAACCATGATAATTATACCAGGGATTGGACCACGAACTATGCCGTGTCGATCCTTAAGAATTGTAGTATCATACAAAGCCTATCAAGCCAAGGGTGAGTGAAGGAATACAAGAATTTAGCCAAGGGGTTAGACACGATAAATTTTGCTTAAGCATTTCTTACAAGTATCTTGGTTTTTCTGATTCTTTGAGTAACTTGATAGGTTTTATGTTCGAAATCAACCATGACTTGCTTTGCTGATAGAAAATGTAATTGCAAATTTGAGAAATTATCTTTTCAGTTCTTTGAGTATCTTGACCAGTTGTGTGGTGTTTACAAATTTGAGAAATTATGTATTTTAGCATAGTTGTTCATAGTCTTGCAAGTGTTTGTTATTTTTACTGAATGAATAAAATTATTTGCTTTGAAATATTAAAGCTATTATATTTGGTTATATATATTATAATATGAAATTATTATGGATTGATGCTTAGTTGTAAACAATCTTCCAATTGTTTGTTATTGTTACTAAATGAATAAAATTATTTGATTTGATGTTTCAAAGTTGTTCAATTTAGTTAAGATTGTAGCATAAATTTTATATTGTTATTCAATATTTGAATGGAAGGACTTATTTAGTTTTTAGTGGTTTTGTATCATTTATTTATTTATTTTTTTTGGGGCCAAAAAAGATTTAAAATAAATAAATAGAGAAGTTTAAGTCCTTTTGGAAATTGAAAATTGCATCTAATAAGAATAGAAAATCATAGGACAGCAGTAACAAATAATGTGTGTTTGTGTGTGCGCGAGCGTGTTAGAAACTAAAAACATGTGAAAACAAGCTTTCACTTTCTGGCATTCGAAACAAGCCATGACTAGGCTTGTCTGGATCTTCTTTTGTCATTCTTTCTTTGAAAGTGGCATATAATGTCGCACGATACCATCCTCTCTTTCAGTAGCACATAATTTCACATCCATTACCCAGTTTAAACTTGCAGAATAGAGATGGGATATATGAATAAAAAGCAACAGAACCACCAGTCAACCACCCACTTGAAAAAGATAATCAAAATTTGCTGCTAGAAATCCTAGAACCCTATATCAATTTGAAATTCGAAATAGTTGCATTCTATGTAAAAATGATCATTATTGTTTTTTTATTCTATGTATTTTCTATATAAATTTTGCAACTGCAGAAGTTCAAACTAATGGTTTTTTGTTTCATCTGTGATGCTTGTAGCAAATTTCTATTTCTCAAGGATTTTTAAAATATGTTTTGTTTTAAATTGATTGAATGTTTAACAAAGCAATTATTGGACTAAGAATATTATTGATCATTATTATTAAGGTTTAATCAATTCTCATCAACATTAAAAAAAAAGTTTAAAAAGTTTATAGAAATTTGGGTTTAAGAAATTATATTAGCTTAATTAGTTATTAATAGAAATTATTATGCGGGTACATTTAAAAGCTATTTATCCTTTTAAGTCATTTCATATAAGGATAAAATTGGTATTAACATAAGAGTGATTAGTGGGGGTTAGTGAGATATAATCAGGTGGTCAAATATCACCACTCTTGTTTTATGTCAGACTCATTTGAGACCTAATTGAGCCCAACCAAGAAAAAATAATAATAATAAATAACTATAAACAGAAAAAAAAATGAGACCAGCGCATCCTTCTCCCATGCTAGTTGGCCATTTAAGATTAAAGAGAGAGTGGCCAAAGCTTTTCTTTGGTTTTTATTAAGTGCAAAAATTGTTAGATAATTGTGAAGGTGCTTAGGGTATGCATTTCTATGACATTTGGGTACTCTATTTTGGTTACATTTTGTTCATTTAAAAAAAAAGTTAAACTAAACACTTCATCTTTTGTGCTTGCTTTGTTCTTATTTGGTCATGCATCCTGCATTTGAGTTGGTTGCTGCTAATGCTCTTATATTGAACCTTAATATTCGGTAGGTTAAATTGTAGGCAATTAGAGATGTGTTTTGGATTTTTTCTACTTTAGACCTGTAGTAAAACTTCAATTTATCAACTGACCTTAATAGGCTTAATTTTTTTTTGTTTAGATTAATTATAGATTTGTAGAATGAGTAAATTTTTCTTGATTTACCTTTGTATTTTTTTTTTTTTGGGTAGAGGATGGCACCTAAAGTGAAGACTATTATATCAGAATAAGAGTTTTTTCAGGGCAAGATCAATTGCAATTCAAATATCAATGCGATAGATGACATTAAGCGTAAGTTAATAATAGGGTGGTTTTACACCACTTTAATAATTGGGAGAAGTGCTATTTTATGGTAGAAGAAGGTATTGTCCTTAGGCATAAGGTGTCATTCAAAGGCCTGGAGGTGGATCGAGCAAAGATAGAGACCATATCACTTGGACTTTGGGAAAGCATGCCATCTACCAGTGGAGTTGGAGCATAAAGCGTATTGGGCAATCAAGAAGCTCAATTTTGAACAAGCGGCAGTTGGTGAGAAACGCTTGATGCAATTAAATGAGATGGATGAGTTTCGTCTCCAAGCCTATGAGAATGCTAAACTCTATAAGGAGCAAACCAAGAAGTGGCATGACAAAAAGATCATGATCAGATGCTTTGAAGTAGGTTATCAAGTTTTGTTATTTAAATCACGTTTAAAGCTTTTTCTAGGTAAGCTCAAGTCAAGATGGTCGGGACCATTTACCATTGTCCAAATATTTCCACATGGTGCTGTAAAATTGAAGAACGAAGAGATGAAACACTTTCAAGGTTAATGGGTAGCGTCTCAAGCATTACAACAGTGGTGGATTTGATCGGTAAAAATCAACCATCACTCTGACTAATTCAGCTTGAAGCTAGAGCGAATCAAGCTGATGACTTTAAATCAAGCGCTTATTGGGAGGCAACCCAATTTCATTTAACTTTATTGCTTTTGTTTTGTTTATTTCTTTTAAATTTCTATTGTTAAGTTCTTCAAATTAGTTTGTTAATTATTTTTTAATTTTTTGCAAAGTATCAAATTGCAAGTTTGGAGGGTTGGTGATTACAAACAAAAGAGAAGGAGATTAAAAAAAAACAAAAAAAAGAGCTACAGTTGCGCGCACAGCTACCCTCAATATTGAGGCAACTGCCTCCCAAACAGAGGCACAAGAAGCGCGCGCAAGAAGCTGCCCAAAAATCTCGCGCAGCTGCCTCTCAAACAGAGGTGTATGACCCTGCGCGAGCAGCTACCCCACAACAAAAAAAAAAACACACAACAAAAACGAAACAAATTTTTTTTTTCTCCAATTCTTTCTTCTTCTTCCCCTTAATCTCTTCTCTCCTTTCTACACTAAACCCTAACCTTACCAAATCCCCCATTGTCAGCACCTCCCACCAAGCATCAAAGGCTCCATTACAACTCACCGGAGCAAGTGTTTACAGCGCCAACTTTACCACCGGCACTAGCCTTGCCGCCGCCAATTGTCACCATCTCCACCGGAATCCGACGAACGAAAATTAGCACTCCAACCTTTGCTTTATTCTTATCTCTCATGCTCTTTAGTTTAAACTTAATTTTTTGAGACTTTGGTTGATTGATTCAATAATTTGTGTTTTTTTGAGACTTTGGTTGATTGATTCAATAATTTGTGTTAGATTGTTTTGGATGAAAACTAGTGCACACTAGGTGTTTGGTGAAAGTCCCCAATGAACTTTTGTTGATTTCCCTCTATGAAGTTTGAGTTACATTGACTTGTGATATTGTTATGTTCTCATAAAGGATGTTATAATCACAATTTGGATGAAAATTATGTGGGCATTAAATGTTTGATCAACATCCCCTAAATGCTTAATGTGATTTATTGATGTAACTAGTTTGATTAATTGATTACTCCACTGATATGATTAAATATTTGAGAAGCATTATAGAATTACATTGGAACGCACTTGTAGCGCTTTCCTTGATTTGATGACAAGTTGCTATTCTTTTGACTTTATGTTTCTGTTTTGCTCTGAAACTTTTGTCTTATTTTTGAGTGAAAGTTATAGCCCCCAAGCGCACACGCACCACTCACGTTTCTTCATTCGACAAGCACCAGTTTATTAGTCGGTAAGCTAAAGAACGCTTTGCTCGCCTTCAAGAAAAGTCGTCAATTAAAGAGAAGGGACTAGAGGCAGAACCAACGAGTGAGATTTTTAGCACAATCTAAGATTTGAATTGGAAGCAATTCTATGTAAACCAAAACCTGCCATCCTGTCTGCTGTACGAGAATTCTATACTAATGTTCCTGAACGCTCACTACACAAGGACTCAAAATATGAGGCAAAAGTCCGAGGCAAGGAGGTCTTGTATGATTTAGCCACCATCAATGAGCTCTTGGGCTTAAGACCTCCACATAATCTTGATTATTCTCAGAATATTGTCACTCACCATTTTGACGACTTTCTTCAAAAAGCACTCGACAAAATTGCAATCTCTGGTAACAAGTAGGACTGTCATCGCGATCACCGTCTGCGCTTCCCTAACAACTGCCTCAAGAAAATTCTAAGAGTTTGGTTTCACTTTATTTTGGCACGGCTTCAACCCTCCACCAATCTACTAAAGTATCTTTTGAGCGAGCTGTCCTGGTCTATTCAATTATCACGCGTGCTTTTATAGATGTGGGAAGTTTTGAGCAGTGTGCTAAGTCGACAAAGTTGAACCTTTACTTTCCCTCAATCACTACAACACTTTGTGCCAAAGCCGGAGTTATGTGGAGTGAGGATAAAGAGAAAGAACTACCTATGAAATCAGCTAGCCTAACCAATTTGCACAATCACCTTCTAGGTACTCTGAATCCTACTGATGCATCATCTAGTAGAACTTCTCCACCATAGGACCCACTGCAACAGTTTTCTGAGTTGCAGCACCAGTTGAGCCTTATACAACACAACCAACAAGCACAGATGGCTTGGAATTTATACCATGCTGAGTGTTATCGGGTCCTCCATCATAATATGACGGTAGTCCATCTTGATTATGAGCTTCTTCCTTTCCAACCTTGTCCATCAATGGAGATTGTGGCACTTCATCCAGAATCTGCACTTCCCAATACTGACATGGATGAGGACGACCCTTGACTTCCACATCTTTGCCCAAGCAGTACTCTTTCCCTCTCTATGCTTTTGTGCATAGAGAGGACAATGTAGATTTTAAGTTTGAGGGTGGAGAACTTTGTTCATGTTTTGATTGTGTTTTTAATGCATTTATCATATCTTGCATGTTTTCATTTATGTCTTGCATATGCATGTTTCATGTTTCATTAAAAAAAAAATTTTTATTGTGACAAACCACCGCCAATGATGAGAATGATTGACTGAGAATAGCTCTTTGGAGAGGAATTGTGTGCATTTGTTTGGATGATTGACTCTTGCATGATTTAGTCTTGTCTTGGATTCCTGATTCTTTAAGCACACAACTTGATTATTTAATTGTTTATGTCTAGAGAAAGTTTATGCATGTCAAGAATTTATAATGATCTCAATGAACTCTAGAACCTACTTGATTGGAACTTGAGGCGAAATCCTAGACTTTCCTTTGTCAAGGAAATGATTTTAGGCCATCTTTGGACCGTTTGAGCTTTTTCAAGCCTACCTTATGCTAATTGTATATCCGTTGGTACCTTGTTTGAGCCTTAATATCTATTTTTATTGTTTTTACCCACATAAGTAGCATAGCTATTTTGAATCATTTTTTTCCCCAAATATTACCCATCACCTCTTAAGCATGATGAGCATACTTGCAAAATCCGTTGTGGTACAAAGTTTGAGAGAAAGGATGGAGTTTTGAGCATAAATGATTGAATGTTTTAGGAGAAAATGCTTCAAATTTAAAAAAAAATGGTGTGATGAAATTGAAAAGTTGTTTCAAAAAGAAAAAAAAGAAAAAGAAAAAGAAAAGAAAAGAAAATACCAGAAAAAAAAGAGAAAAAGAAAAAGAAGTGAATAAGTGGGGTGGTAAATGATGATATGGGTGAAAAGGTGATAAAATGCAAGGAAGAGTATGTTGCAAGGTGATTTACTCTTAATTGGAGATTGCTTGTATGTTTTAAATGTTTGAGGGGTGATTTGAGCCTTAATATTCCTTTATCATACCTTAACCCCAGCCTTACATTACAAGCTTAATAAAGTCCTAATTGATCCTTAATTAAGCATTTTTCTACATTAGTGGAGAGTGGCATGAAAAGTAGGCCTATGGAGTTCTTGCTTTTTCTAACTTGGAGATCCGTTTTCTTTGCTTTTGAGTGCATAACCTGATCTGGATGTGGAATGATTGAATGTAAGGGTTTTTCACACACACACACACTTGGGGGATTTGAGATGAGGATGAATCATGTTTTGAGTTGAAAGTTTGGACTTGTGTAGCATGAATGACTTTCCTTTGAGCTTTGATTTGAGAGATCTTTGAGGCAATGGTGGTGAGTCAAGAGAAAAAAAAAGAAAAAAAACAAATATTTGCGCATTTTACTTATGTCTCATTCTTTGTGTGCATGTTTAGTTTTGTTCTGTTTTACTCGAGGACGAGCAAAATACTAAATTTGGGGGTATTTGATAGGGTGGTTTTACACCACTTTCATAATTAAGTTTAGTATGAGATTTGCATCATTTTTAATTATTTTAGAATTTTTTTACTTGTTATATGTGTGTTTGTGTAGGCATTGATGTTTGGAAGCATGAGGTGGGAGTTCGATCAAGTAAAGTGGAGCTTAAGGGAATTAAGTGCCGATTATAAATGAAGAAAAGAAAGCCGCATGCATGCACTCAGGTGGAGATTAGACAAATTGGCATAAGCTTGAATTGAATGGCTGCATGTGATGGGCTTTGGGCTGTAAAAGAATTGTTTGTTTGAGTGAAATTAAGATAGGCTTGGTGACACGACTCAAAAATATATTACTCCCAAGTATAAGAGTGTCTTGTTATAATATAACCCGGTGAGTCCGGGGTCGAACCACAGGGAAAGGATTTAAATTTATTTATTTTAATTTATCCTAAAAAAGAAAATAAAAATAAAATATATGTAGATTAATTTTTAAATGAAAATATGAAATTAAATTAGTTAGGGTTTGGATCCAATCTTAGTATTAAATACAATCTAACAAATTCTTTTGATCATTTTTATTTAGATTTATTGCCCAAAAGATTAATTATATAAATTATTACTATTTTCCAATTAATTTTAATATAGATTAAGTACTTAATGTGCCAAAATTCAATTTGTCTACAATAAGTCAAAATACAATTTTGCCATAATTTATATTAAGATATTAAGAATTTATTGTGCCACACTCCATTGTTTGTCTACAATAAATCAAAATTCCAAAATATAAAATATGGGTAGAATTAAATAGAAAATAATTTAAATAATATAATTAAAAATAGAATTTGATTAAATCATATTTATTTTCTAAGAGTTTCACCTTACCCTAATTATAATTATTTAGCTAGACATAATTGAAATAAAAATAAGTATTAAAACTAAATTATACATAATTAAAAGAAATAAAAGCAACTAAAATTAGAAATAAAACTAAATTTATTTATAAAAATAATTATGAAAAATATTAAAAACACAACTAAAATTTTATTAATATAAACTAAAGAGAATTTAGGAGAAAATTGGAGAAGAAGAGCTCTCCAAATACATGAAAATGAGGCTATATTTATAGGAAAATTCGTTCATAATCCAGTGCTTTGCGGTCCATTATAAGCTTTATGTATGCACTCCACACAACCATTAGATCAAGATCTGAAGGCTGGTTAAACTTCAAAAGTCGACATGACACGTGGCATCATTTGAAGCATCCGATTTGGTCAAAGAACGGTTGAGATTTGACGGGTTAATGGGCGGATCGGGTCAACCCAAATACAAAGGTTCGGATCCTCCAACCCAACTCACCAACCATAGCCACGTGGCACGATCGTAGCCATTGAATTATGAACGGTTGAGATTTGGTCAAAGTTGACAACTATCCAGTACACTCATATCTATCGTAAGCTCATTCTTTTTTATCCAATAGTATACTGCCACATCATCGGTCAATGCCATGTCAGCATACTGTATATGTGAACGGTGTCGTATACGTGAACAGTACCGTATACATGAACAGTACATATGACCCTTTATGTCTCTCCTAAGGTTTTCGGACTTCCGGAATCCAAATTTGACGTCTGTTTATCTGTTTGGAGCCTCGAATTACGTCAAAGTATTATTTTACCTAATAAACACACAAAAATACATAATATCAAATATTTAAACTCTTAACTAGAAATTCATAACATATTACATAATTACAAATATAAATTATAACATAAGCACAAAATACCATTTAATCACTATATAAAAATACAATTTTTAACACTAATCACACCCCCCAACCAGCTTATTGCTAGCCCCTAGCAATTAAAGCGCTATATTAAATTAAGATTTACAAAATTCACATGCAAGTTAATAGTTGTTCATCTAACCTCTAAACTGCCAAATAAATAAATTCTCCCAAATTCTTTAGTTTAGCTAATTTTCATTCACTCATTATCCAAGAAATCATCAAACCTTCTTTTGTGCTCAAGAAATTAACACAATACTTATGGGGCTTCATCAAAACAAAACAATACTTTTGTTCTAAAGATTCATCAAAGATATTATATTTATTAGGTAGTAAATTATTCACATAATTTAAAATATTACAATTTAATCCATGTAGCGAGCTTTGGGCCAGTGACTCCCAGACCAGTTGGTCTTAGGGCACTAAGTGTTGAAACACCCCAACGGACTTACTTACTTGGATTATTTAAAATAAATAAGCAACTAACATATCTGTCACCCATGTAGCGAGCTTTGGGCCAGTGGCTCCCAGACCAGTTGGCCTTAGGGCACTAAGTGTTAAGACACTCCTACGGACTTAATTACTCGGGTTCCAGAGAAAAACAACATACCTGTTACCCATGTAGCGAGCTTTGGGCCAGTGACTCCCAAACCATTCGGCTTTAGGGCACTAGGTGTTGAAACACCCCAACGGACTTAATGACTCGGGTTCCAGATATAGTGAAATTTATCATATTCAATTTTTTTTTTCTTCTTTTTTTTTTATTTTTTTTTGTTTTTTGTTTTTTTTTTAGCTTGAAATATATACATTTTCCACTACCTTATATTATCTCCAGTGAATCAAAAGAACAAAATTATTGCAAAATTTTTTTACTTACAACCCACTAGCATGCATCATAGTGTGTGTGTGAAGAATGGTTTAATAATACATGTTTAATGAATAAATGGCATAATTATATAGTTAATGATAATCAAATGGAGAATTCACGAATTTGAGTAATTCAAAGAATAGGGAACAAAAATAACTTACTATGAATTTCAAAATCTAAATATAATACAGACGGACTATTAGGATGCGTCTTAAAAGTACTGACTCTTTACTCAGCCATCCTAGACAAACAAAATTTTTTGTTGTTTTTGGATTTTTTTTTTTTTGAAAAATAAACAAACACACGTATTTACAATTTACGTCAACTATCCCTACCCCCCAACCTATTCTAAACATTATCCTTGACATTATACAATTTAAAGACATTAATGCAAAAATGCGAAAAATAAAGAAAACATAAACATAAAAGGGAAATTATGAAAAATTATACCTGACTTTGCCGCTGAAGCTTAAAAGAGATGACAAATTTTTTTTTTATTTTTTTATTTTTTTATTTTTTATTTTTTAGAATTTAGAAATAAAACTCTAAGACTAAGAAGATGCGTTTCTAGAGTCACTACACTATATAATTCTGCCATCTTCGACTCAAATTTATCCAAAGTTAGTCTTTACAATACTAATTAGTAAAAACATCACTAGGACAGACACATTCCACAACTGTCAACTATTCCTTCCCCCCAACCTGGATGAGACATTGTCCTTAATGTCTTAAAGGAAAGAAGTAAAGTTTAGAAGACATCACTTAAACACTAAAATAAAAATATTTACAAACTGAAAGTTAAATCTAATTTGCACTTCTTACGACTGCTACTGCTACCATCATCGGTTGACCAATCCAATGCCAAGGTCACAGGATCTGGCTCTGGTTTGTAAGCTTGTAAAAGATCAAGTAACTCATTAGCAGTTGGAGCACAAATAAACAACTTTTTAACAGTGGGTGAAAAAAAATGATTCTTAATTGCATGGTTAATAAAGGTTAGCAAGCCATTATAAAAATTATTAACATTTAACAAACCGATGGGTTTTTTATGAATGTTCAAATGGGCCCATGATGCAAATGTGATTAGTGCCTCTAGAGTTGCAAGATCTCCTGGTAAGAAAATAAAAGCATCAGCATGATTTTGCATTTCGATTATTCTCTCTTGCATACCTGAGACGACTAACTCTTCTCTAATTGGTGGGCCAGGTAGGCATCCTAAAGGTTTTAAAGCTTTTGGGATGATGCCTAGCACTTGGCCTCCTCTAGTGAAAACAGCTTCTGACACAAGCTTTGATAACCCTCGGTCACCGCCTCCATAAACCAGGTGTAGTTTTCTCTCTGCTATAGCACAACCAAGATCTATAGCAGCTTGAACAAACTCCTTGTACAATCCATATCGAAACCCAGAAAGCACACAAATATTTTTGAATTGTCTACTCGAAGTTGCTGCCATTGGGACAACCTCAAAAATAATTTGTGAAGGTTTGAAAAAGAAGCACATATTTAAAGATCTTGAAGACAAAAATAATGATTTACAGCTGTAAATGGGTTGGTGTATTTGTCAAATGACGCGTGAAGCTTTGGCTCATTATTCAAAAGAAAACAGTGAAAAGAAAAAGCAAACAGTAATTAGACATAAAATCAAAGCAATAATGCAAAAGATAAAATATTTAAAAGGAAAGGATATTTACTGGTAGTTGTGATTATGGCTCACATCTTCCTCTGGTTTTACGTCCAGTAACGGCTTGAACGCCCTCTATGGGTCGAGGATAGGCTTCCCATCCAGTTTTCTTATAAACTGGCAAACAGGGTCTTTTTGAGTCAAATTCCCAAGACTAAATTGTGCCCTTTCTTTTTGGAATAGTGGCCATAACTGATGAATTTCACGTTGTACATATCCGCTTCGATGCGTCTCAAGAGATCGTAAGATGTCATCTAACGATTCTTTACTCAGGCCATCTTTAACGAATTGAATTTTATCTTCACGAGTATCAGAAACCATTCCAAAAGAATTACAAATCTTTCGCTTGCATTGAAGTCTTACACAGTTACGACATATAGAGCCAAGTCGTTTAGCTCTTCTATTTTTAGCGAATGTGCTTTTTCCAAAACCAGGCATGTAAGATATAAATGGATTAGAAAACTCACCTCCCAATCGGACCTTTGCTTCAATTAACGAACGAATGTCAGAGGGAATGCCATGGAGCATTAACAGACGCAGTCTTTCACAACGAGCTTTGTAAATTTTCTTAAGAGCATTTTGAGGGAGAGAAGGAAAACGCTTATGTAGTTTATGCTGTATTTCTTCCATGTTTGGTTTTGGGGTTTCAGTTATTGTGGGATACTAAGAATACCGACTTAAGAAGTCACGGAGTACCGTTATCCGCCATTTATACGGGATAGTAAATAAAATAACAAAAGGGACAAAATCAAAACTACAAAATCAAAACAAACATGAAAGTGAACAAAACAACAAAAAGAAAACACACTAAAAATAAATAAATAAATAAAACTTACATCCGTCCTCTTATTGCGCTAACCTCAAGTTGTAATTGAAAGTTATGTATACCACCTTCTATTTCCCAAAGTTGTTGTTCAAGATCCTCAATGTAGGCTACTAACTTTGGTGGTCGTCGTTCCCAAATGGGATGTGATTTACAACTTCGTATTAGGCCTCTTAAGTGATATTTCACATGCAAAAGGCTTCTAATGTGCCTGAAGGTGAGCTGCCTTATTGATGAACTCATGACATAAATCAGAAATATAGAGAGAGAATGCAATTATTAAACAAACACGCTTAAATAAGAATTATTAATATGCTAAAGAAAACGTGTGATGCACATTAATCGAGACATAAAAAGAAACAATTAAACAATCAAATGGTAAAATAACAGTAAAACAAAACAGAACAAAAAATTTAAGTCACCCATTAAAGATTTAATCAAGATTTGGTGGGTCACTTAAATTGGTTTCGGTGTCATCTTCACGTGGTTGGTATTCCAGATATAGTTTTAATCTCTGACCATTAACTTTAAATATGACACCGTTCTTTGGATTCTCAATTTCTACAGCCCCATATGGATACACATTTTTCACAACAAATGGCCCACTCCACCTTGACTTTAACTTTCCTGGAAACAAATGAAGACGAGAATTATAAAGCAAGACTTTTTGACCAATTTCAAATGTTTTTCGAAAAATTCTTTTATTGTGAAAAGCTTTGCTTCTTGCCTTTATAATTCTTGAATTTTCATATGCATCATTACGTAATTCCTCAAGTTCATTCAATTGCAACTTACGTAATTTACAAGCATCATCAAGGTTTTCATTACAAGTTTTAACAGCCCAAAACGCTTTATGCTCAAGTTCAACTGGTAAGTGACAAGATTTTCCATAAACTACACGATAAGGAGACATTCCTAAAGACGTCTTAAATGCAGTACGGTAGGCCCAAAGTGCGTCAGTAAGTCTAAGAGACCAATCTTTTCGGTTTGGATTAACCGTCTTTTCTAAAATTTGTTTTATCTCCCTATTTGCTAATTCAACTTGACCGCTTGTTTGAGGATGATAAGGGGTAGCAACTTTGTGTGTGATGCCATATTTTTTCATTAATGACTCAAAAGGCTTGTTACAAAAATGTTTACCCCCATCACTTATAATGGCTCGAGGAATTCCAAATCGATTTAAAAGATTTTCCTTCAAAAATTTAATCACAGTTTTGTTATCATTATTTCGACATGAAATTACTTCAATCCATTTTGAGACATAATCAACTGCAACCAATATGTAAACAAATCCAAAAGATGGTGGAAATGGACACATGAAATCAATTCCCCAACAATCAAATATTTCTATTTCAAGTATGGGATTTAAAGGCATCATGTTTCTTTTAGTAATTGATCCCAATTTTTGGCAGTCTTCACAAGTTTTACAAAATTCATATGTGTCTTTAAATATGGTGGGCCAATAAAATCCACATTGCAAAATTTTAGCAGCAGTTTTTCTTGAAGAAAAATATCCACCACATGCATCTGAATGACAAAAATTAATGACACTACTTACTTCATTGTTGGGAATACATCGCCGAAAAATTTGATCAGGGCAATAATTGAACAAATAAGGATCGTCCCAATAAAATTTCTTTACCTCAACCAAAAATTTCTTCTTATCCTGAGTGTTCCATTGCAAAGGCATCTCACCTGTAACAAGAAAATTAACAATGTTAGCATACCATGGCATTGAAGTAACAGAAAATAAAAATTCATCTGGAAAAGAATCATTGATAGGTGTTATGTCGGTGCAGAATTCAGATGTGATTCTTGATAAATGATCAGCAACGACATTTTCGACACCCTTTTTATCTTTGATGGTAAGGTCAAATTCTTGGAGTAACAAAATCCAACGAATTAGTCTTGGCTTAGCATCCTGTTTAGTCATCAAATATCTCACAGCAGCGTGGTCAGTAAAAACAACAGATTTAGAACCAAGCAAATATGAACGAAATTTGTTTAATGCAAATACCACAGCAAGTAATTCTTTTTCAGTTGTAGAATAATTCATTTGAGCACTATCTAAAGTCTTACTCGCGTAATAAATCACAAAGGGCTTACCATCCCTTCTTTGTCCTAAAACAGCACCAACAGCAAAATCACTTGCATCACACATTAATTCAAAAGGTAATGACCAATCAGGAGATTGCATAATAGGTGCAGAGGTTAAAAGACAAATTATTTTCTCAAAAGAATTTTTACAATTATCAGTCCATTCAAATGGTACATCTTTTAATAAGAGGTTACAAAGTGGTTTAGTTATGACACAAAAATTTTTATAAACCTCCTATAAAATCCTGCATGTCCTAAAAAGGATCGCACATCTCTAACTGTTTTTGGTTGTGGCAATTTAGAAATGACTTCAATTTTTGCTTTGTCAACTTCAATTCCTTTAATAGACACAACATGCCCCAAAACAATTCCAGAAGTAACCATGTAATGACATTTTTCCCAATTCAAAACAAGTTCTTTTTCAACACATCTTTTCAAAACTTTTTCCAAATTATCAAGGCAATTATCAAAAGAATTCCCAAACACAGTCAAATCATCCATAAAGACCTCTAAACAATGTTCAACCATGTCACAAAAAATGCTTAACATACATCTTTGAAATGTTACAGGAGCATTACAAAGTCCAAATGGCATCCTTTTAAATGCAAATGTTCCAAAGGGACATGTAAATGTGGTCTTTTCTTGATCCTCAAGTGCTATAGGAATTTGATAATAGCCTGAATATCCATCTAAAAAGCAGTAGTATGGATGTCCAGCTACTCTTTCTAAGATTTGGTCAAGAAATGGCAAGGGAAAATGATCTTTTCTAGTGGCTTCATTTAATTTTCTATAATCAATGCACATGCGCCAACTAGATGTAATTCGTGTTGGAATTAACTCGTCTTTTTCATTTTTAACAACAGTGATTCCAGATTTTTTTTGCACTACTTGTGTAGGGCTTACCCACTTACTATCAGAGATAGGGTAGATAATTCCCACATCAAGCAATTTAAGAACTTCTGTTTTTACTACTTCTTTCATGTGTGGGTTTAATCTTCTCTAAGGTTGTTGACATATTTTAGCATTTTCCTCCAAATTAATTCTATGCGTGCAAATTAAGGGATTAATGCCTTTGATATCATTTAAAGTCCATCCAATTGCTTTTTTATGTTTTTTAAGAACAGATAGTAACTTACGTTCTTGGTCGCTTGCTAGAGTAGAAGAAATCACAACAGGATAAGTTTGTTCTTCTCCAAGAAAAGCATACTTCAATCCTTCTGGCAAAGGTTTCAATTCCAATTTAGGTGCTTCTTGTTGTTCTGTCTTTTCAATGATTCCAAGCTCTTCAAATTTTGAGTCTTCATCATGATTGTGTAAAATCTGCATAGAATTAAGCAACGAATTTATATTAGAAGTATCAAGTTCAAGTTGCTTATTTGAATTAATTGAATTAATCAAGCAAATATCAGTAAGTTCAGAAAAATCCCCTTTTTGAATATTTTCCTCTATACAAGATTCAAGCAATTCCTTTTGTTCATCAATATCATCATCATTCTCATTTTCTTCATTAGGTTGCCTACACATATTGAAAACATTCAATTCCAAAGTCATATTTCCAAAGGACAAATTCATTAAACCATTCCTACAATTAATCAAAGCATTAGCAGTTGCTAAAAATGGTCGGCCCAGAATTAAAGGAATTGGTTTGTAATTATTCACAACAGGTTCAGTTTCCAAGATAATAAAATCCACAGGATATATGAATTTATCAACTTGTACTAAAACATCTTCCACTATTCCTTTTGGTACTTTAACTGATCTATCGGCAAGCAAAAGTGTAGTTGAAGTTGATTTTAACTCACCAAGATTAAGTTGAAGATAAACTGAATATGGAAGCAAATTAACACTAGCACCAAGGTCTAGTAAAGCATGTTCAATTTGTGATCACCAATAATACAAGAAATAGTAGGACAACCAGGATCTTTATATTTCAATGTATTACTAGTAGATAGAATGGTACTTACATGTTCAGCCATGAACGCTTTCTTTCTTACCATTAATTTCCTCTTAACAATGCATAAGTCTTTCAAAAACTTGGCATATGAAGGTACCTGCTTAATTACATCTAACAGAGGAATGTTAACTTTCACTTGCTTAAAAATTTCATAAATTTCAGAAGAGTGGGTTGATTTCTTTGGTTTATTCAATGCGTGCGGAAATGGTGGTTCAGGTGGAACAATAGTTATTTCTTCACTAGGTGTAAGTTTATTTAAACCTTCCTTACCCTTTGAATTTTCATCATCTTTGTTTTCACAAGGTTCAGGAATAGGTCTGTCAACAACCTTACCACTACGAAGAGTTATAACTGTCTTGACTTGGTCCATGGGTAGATTTTGTTGATTTTTAGGATTTGGTTGTGGTTGAGCTGGAAATTTACCTTTCTCTTGAATTGTGAGTGCAGAAGAAATTTTAGCAAGAGTATCTTTCAAATCAGAAAAAGTTTGTGCATTTTGGTTGTTAATAACATCTTGCTTTCTAATGAATGTATGCATTGTATCTTCTAAATTTTTCCATGGTGGTGGAACTTATGGTGCATAAGGTTGAGAATTTTGAAAATTTTGTGGAGGTGGTGCTTGTGAAGATTGTGCATTGTTATTATTTCTCCAACTAAAATTTGGATGATTTTTCCAACCAGGATTATAAGTCTGTGAATATGGATTTGGCTTATTAAAGTTGTTAATGGCATTAGCTTGATCATGGAGACATTCTTTAAGTGCAGGCAGAGTGGGACAATCTTGAGTGGAATGGTCATTAGAACTGCAAACATTACATGCAATTTCTTGAACAGATTGTACTTGATCACTCTTTTTATGTTCTAAGGCTTCAACCTTCCTAACTAGGGATGCAAATTTTGCTTGTAAATCATGATCTTCCCTAAGATTATGGATTCCTCCACTGGATGGAGATGGTTGTGGTTTATTTGACAATTCAAAAGTTCCAACAGTATCCCAATGTTGTGCATTTTCAGCTAATTGGTCAAGGTAATCTAGTGCATCTTTAGGATTTTTATCCCTAAATTCACCATTACACATCATTTCGACTACTTGTCTACTTTGGGGTATTAAGCCTTCGTAGAAATAAGTGACCAATCGCCAAGTTTCAAAACCATGGTGTGGACATATATTAAGCAAGTCTTTAAACCTATCCCAACATTGGTATAATGTTTCTCCATTTTTTTGAGTGAAAGAAGTGATTTGCCTTTTAAATGAATTGGTTCGATGAGGTGGAAAGAATTTTTTCAAAAATTGTTCTTGCATGTTATTCCAAGTTCTTATTGATCCAGATCTAAGATTTTGTAGCCAAGTTTTAGCTTTATCTTTTAATGAAAAAGGAAAAAGCTTTAATCTGATTATGTTCATGCTACAATTTTGTTCTGTGTATGTATTACAAACTTCCTCAAAGTCTCTTAAATGCAAGTATGGATTCTGGGATTCTAAACCATGAAATGTTGGTAAAAGTTGGATAATACCTGGTTTGAAGTTGAATCGAGATGCTTCAGGAGGAAATACAATACACGACGGAGCTCCAGTTCTGATCGGATTCATGTAGTCTCTCAACGTTCTTGGTTGATTCTGATCACATGCATCGTGTTGAGAGTGATTGTCTTCTTAATCAATTTATGGATTAATTTGACCCAGAATATTTTCTTCGTGGATCTCTTCCATGATTGGTGGCGGTGATTGTGATTTACGGATTAACCTACCACTTGAAGATCGAGACCACTGTCTCATACAATGATGATAATGTGTGTGTGTGAAATTATATTACAAAAACTATTACACAACAAATAACACAAGATCTAAATGAAAATTAAACTAATTAAAAATGCTAAATAAATAAAAAAAAATTAATTGCAAAATATTTAAAATTAACAGTTTTGGGCGGTGAACCGACCCTTTAAACTACTAACATAAATTAAACAAAAAAAATGCAAAAATTAAATTGCTGAAATTTAAAGAAGTTAGAAAGTTAGGAGTTAATAATTAGTTTGTTTAGTCCAAATTATGTCCAAGATTTAAGTCCAAGTTTGATTATTATGAGAAATTTAGTCCAGGGACTGATTCGCAAAATTCTTTATAACTTTATGGTCGCACAGCAATTTGATGAAGTCTAGAACAAGGCCATGTGGGATGAAAGTGAAGATTCTGAAAAGTTTTGTGGGTAGAAGAGTATTTAAGGAAAAACATAAAAAAATTAAAGGAAATGAAAGGAAAAACGAAAATAAGAAAAATAAATACCTGTCCCCGGCAACGGCGCCAAAAACTTGACACGACTCAAAAGTGTATTACTCCCAAGTATAAGAGTGTCTTGTTATAATATAACCCGGTGAGTCCGGGGTCGAACCACAGGGAAAGGATTTAAATTTATTTATTTTAATTTATCCTAGAAAAGAAAATAAAAATAAAATATATTTAGATTAATTTTTAAATGAAAATATGAAATTAAATTAGTTAGGGTTTGGATCCACTCTTAGTATTAAATACAATCTAACAAATTCTTTTGATCATTTTTATTTAGATTTATTGCCCAAAAGATTAATTATATAAATTATTATTATTTTCCAATTAATTTTAATATAGATTAAGTACTTAATGTGCCAAAATTCAATTTGTCTACAATAAGTCAAAATACAATTTTGCTATAATTTATATTAAGATATTAAGAATTTATTGTGCCACACTCCATTGTTTGTCTACAATAAATCAAAATTCCAAAATATAAAATATGGGTAGAATTAAATAGAAAATAATTTAATTAATATAATTAAAAATAGAATTTGATTAAATCATATTTATTTTCTAAGAGTTTCACCTTACCCTAACTATAATTATTTAGCTAGACATAATTGAAATAAAAATAAGTATTAAAACTAAATTATACATAATTAAAAGAAATAAAAGCAACTAAAATTAGAAATAAAACTAAATTTATTTATAAAAATAATTATGAAAAATATTAAAAACACAACTAAAATTTTATTAATATAAACTAAAGAGAATTTAGGAGAAAATTGGAGAAGAAGAGCTCTCCAAATACATGAAAATGAGGCTATATTTACAGGAAAATTCGTTCATAATCCAGTGCTTTGCGGTCCATCATAAGCTTTATGTATGCACTCCACACAACCATTAGATCAAGATCTGAAGGCTGGTCAAAGTTCAAAAGTCGACATGACACGTGGCATCATTTGAAGCATCCGATTTGGTCAAAGAACGGTTGAGATTTGGCGGGTTAATGGGCGGATCGGGTCAACCCAAATACAAAGGTTTGGATCCTCCAACCCAACTCACCAACCATAGCCACGTGGCACGATCGTAGCCATTGAATTATGAACGGTTGAGATTTGGTCAAAGTTGACAACTATCCAGTACACTCATATCTATCGTAAGCTCATTCTTTTTTATCCAATAGTATGCTGCCACATCATCAGTCAATGCCATGTCAACATACTGTATATGTGAACGGTATCGTATACGTGAACAGTACCGTATACATGAACAATACATATGACCCTTTATGTCTCTCCTAAGGTTTTCAGACTTCCGGAATCCAAATTTAACGTTCGTTTATCTGTTTGGAGCCTCGAATTACGTCAAAGTATTATTTTACCTAATAAACACACAAAAATACATAATATCAAATATTTAAAATCTTAACTAGAAATTCATAACATATTACATAATTACAAATATAAATTATAACATAAGCACAAAATACCATTTAATCACTATATAAAAATACAATTTTTAACACTAATCACTTGGTTTTTTATTGGAATCCATTGAAGACAAGGATTAAGGAAGCAAAAGTTAAATTCAAGTGTGGCTTTTTAAATGGTGAGCATGTGCGCAGAAAATTAAAAGAGAATCTTTGATTTCTATTTAAAATCAATTTCCTTATGACTTTGGAATTGATGAGGTGGCTAGCTACTTATAAAGGCCAGAATTGGAGCTTTAAAAAGAAAAAACGAAAAAATAACCCAAGAGAAGGAGCCGAAAGGAAGAAAAACAAGACGAGCAGCAGCCAAATAAAGAGGAAGAGGAAGAGCAAATTGAAGATCTTTTTCAAGAGTTTTTTCAACTAAACCCCTCTTCTCTTGTTTTAATTATAAGCATGTTTTATTTTATTATGGATGTTATTTTCTCCATTATTATGAACTAAATATTTTATTTAGGTTTGTAATGGAATCTAGTATGAACCTTAATTAATTGATGTGTTTAGTTCTTCAAAATTGCCTTCTATTGATTATTTATCATATTTTGTTAATCTATTTGATTGCTTGATCACCAATTAAATAGTACATGCGTAGTTGTATAGATATCGGAAGTGTCATGCATCTATAGACCTAAATATGATAACATCTGTTAATCTGAGATACAAATATGCTTAGATTGCATATGCACCTGTTAAGGAACTTGAACTTAATGGATTGCTTATAATTGATTCTCATAGAAATATAGTAGGTTGATTGTGAGTAATATATCTACTTGACCATCAAAAGAGGCATGTAGAGACTTTAGTGTTCTCAGTGATAATTGAATTAGGTTAATTAGAAGAACTGGACTAAAATTAATAAGGGGTTACTATGGAAAATTACAAGCCTAGGTTTCATTATCCACTGATTCTCTTCTTGTTTATTTTGCATTTAATTTACTGTTATAATTTTAATTAAGACTTTTTACTTAATTGTTTGGATTATATTTGGGAGATATAAATTGATAGATAGTGATAGGATAATATTAGTCCCTATGGGTTCGACATTCTCATTCATCACTTTATTACTTGTTCGATACGTACACTTGCGTAGTTAGATTATTAGACAACAATTAGTAACTAAACAAATTGATATATTTAGAAATGCTTATTTTGGGCATTTCTTCGATATGGAAAAGGTTCAATCCTCATCACATTTGTGTCACAAGATGTTGCTTCGTGAGGTGAATTCAGATGATGATATGATGAATTTATTTTATTGGAGGAAGTGATTGTACATTTTCTATGAAGGATTTTACCATCATAACTGGATTAAAATGTGATAAATATCCTATATATGGGGAAAGACTACAAGATAATGAAGAAAAGATTGTTGATGTAATTTTAAATGGCTCTTCGAAGTTTTCAAATCAACACTTAGAAAAGGCATTCATGGCGGCAGAAGCTGATATTGACATGCTTATGGTGAAAATAGCAATGTTATACTTCTTGGAGTGTGTTTTGCTAAGGAAAGAATATGGAACATTCGTTAATAATGATCATATCTACATGATAGAGCATTTCGAAACTTTCAATAACTATCCATGGGGTAGACATTATTTTAAGACTACTTTAAGTAGAATGAGAAGGGCCTTGAAAGGTTGTGCTAAAAAATACCAACAGAGAAAAGTAGAGAAAGAAAAAGATTGTAAAGAGCACAAAGAAAAGTGTTATAGCTTGCTTGGATTCCCTTATTCATTTCAAGTATTATTTTCTTATTTATTCTCCTATAATTATATTTTAAAAATGTGATCTAATTCATTATTACTTATAGAATTGGATGTATAAAGCAATACTGATGCAACAGAAGTTTTATGTTCTTTATTCCGTTGACTCTGGAGAATACTAGAATTAAGAAACGAACAAAATTCACTCTGATTCCAAAGAATACAATGAACCTAGGGGGGGTTAAAACTCGTTGATTCTGCAGAATGCCGAGAATTAACTAAACTCAAAAACTTTCACAGAGCTTTAAATCTGAAAATATTATTAAACTCAAAACTAGAGTTTATTCCAAGAAATAATCAATAAAAAAATCATCAAGACCTCTGCTTGTAAAAGCTACAAAAGACCCTTATTTATATTAACTACGACTTATCCTAATTTAACTAGGAAACCTATTTTAATATGACTTATACCTAAATTAGGAATATAACTCAAATAAGTAATGCCTAAACAATAAAACTCTAAATAAGAACCAAATTAAACTAAAATAAAAATTAATTAAAATAATCCTAAATATTATAAATTTCAATTTAATTAGGATTTCTTCAATTTCTTGTTTTGCATCATTCCCGCCAGGGTGGAGAAAATTCGTCCTCGAATTTTACTTGTTGTAGTCTCCAAGAACATCTTCGCGAGTGTAAGAAGCAATATTCAAAATAGAGCTTCGATTTAAACAACGAACTTTAAATTTTCCAACTTTAATAATGATGTCCATCCATTCTCTCCAATGTCGTAAAATAAATTCTTCAATAAACAATCATTCTAAGAATACCTTCTCGTATTGTTGATGTTGAATTTCAACATAATTGAGAAAAAACAACTTCTTCTCATAATCCACTAACCATTAAAAAATATCACAACCTTCTTTTTCTCCTTTTAGCAAATCCAGAGGACAATAAGAGATTGTATCATCAACTACCTCTCTTTGTTCCACAAGATCAAAAGATGTATGAACGATTACCTCTTCTTGTTCAATAATATCAAGATAGTCATCAAATCTCGGTGGTTGATCCAAATCAACGTCTATGTGGGAAGCATTTATTTTAGGCATGAATGGCCAATTAATATTCTCCTCGGAAGGAATAATATTCTCAAATGAAACAAAGTCATCATTTTCCTCATTATCCTTATAGCATGCATCATCACGAGCATCTTTGTTGAATCCATACCTCTTCGTTATATGTAATGATTCCATATTTTGAAGTTTTTTGAAATCTTGAACAATCGAAGATAAAGTCCGCAACATTCTATCCAAACTTCTTTAAAGATAAAATCTTCACGATGATCTTGTGGTTTCATGACTTAATTTTCTTTTTCTTTTTTGTATGGGTTTTTTTAATGAGATCAGAAAATGTAGTAGCAACAACACTGTAATTAAAGAAAGCACCGGGCCAAAATTATAAATAAGGAAAAGACAGGGTTACTGGCAACTGTGATCGAAAAAGTGGACTTGGATGGGTGGATCTGGAAGATTTAAAGGCGGTGAGTACGATGGTGGTGGCAGTTTGTCTGAAAGGCAGTAGTTTGGCTGGAAATTAGAGATAACCGTGGTAGTTTTCTGTTGGATTCGTAGCGGTTTATGGTGGTTCGTGACGTGTATGAGGTTGGTTCACGTTGTGGCTAGTCAGGTTTTGATAAGTGGACGTCGGCGAGTGTTTTTGGTGGTATTGGCTGATGGTGAGAGTGGCTAACGGCAACGGATCGAGAGGGAGGAAAGCTTGCAGGTTTGGGTTGTTTCGAGGCTGTGCAGGCTACGGTTGAGGCGGCAATGGTTGGGATTTGGTAGCCGGATGATTGTGAGTCCGATGACGGGTTGAACAACAGCAATATTGGCCCGAGATGGTGGTGGTAGTGGGTTGAGTCCCGCGGCGGCTAGGGTTTGTAAATTTTGGGATTTTTCTTTTTTTTTTGGCTAAACTGGTTAAATAAAAAAGAGAAAAGGGTAGTTGTTGGGGACAGTTAAGAACTAGGCTTTTAGCTCTAATACCAAATTGATGTAGCGAAAGTTTTATGCTCTTTATTCCGTTGATTATGGAGAATACTGGAATTAAGAAACGAACTAAATTCACGTTGATGCCAAAGAATACCGTGAACCTGCGGGGGTTAAGACTTGTTGATTCTGCAGAATGCAGAGAATTAACATAACTAAATAACTTTCACAGAGCTTTGAAATCTAAAAATATTATTGAACTCAAAACTAGTGTTTATTCCAATAAATAATCAATAAAAATCATCAAGACCTCTGCTTGTAAAAGCTGCAAAAGATACTTATTTATACTAACCACGACTTATCCTAATTTGACTGGAAAACCTATTTTAAGAAGACTTATACCTAAATTAGGGATACAACTAAAATAAGTAATAGTTAAACAATAAAACTCTCAATAAGAAACCAAATTAAACTAAAATACAAATTAATTAAAATAATCCTAAATATTATAAAGTTCAATCTAAATAGGATTTCTTCAATTTCTTGTTCTGCATCAAATACCAAACTTTTCTCCTATGTTTATGGAAAGAGATGGTCATGCATTTCCACGAATACTTAATTGGTCTGCCTTAATGGTGCCTAAAGATTCTCAGGTTGAGCAAGCATTTTCCTGTAAATCAATATGTTTTCATTTTTTTTTTGCAAGTGTTATTATTATAGATTACAAGCTATACTGTGTTTCTGATTTAATAGTTAAAGGTATATAAGATGTTGAACCCGACCAAAGTAGAACAGTCAAAGCCATACATGAAATTCTTTGTGTCCTAAGATGATATTAATGTTAATGGATCAGATGAATTATGTACAAATAATTGACCTATATTTTCTGATGTTAACGATGAACCTGTGGATGAACTAAATGAAGAATATGGTCATTCTGATGTACCATCGTCATTAAGGACACGTGACTAGACTCTGTTCTCAAAAAATCAGAAGGTTTGACTTATCTTTTCAAAGCATAAATATTTCCATGATCTTTCATATCAAATTACTTCATAATAAATATTGTTTTAATGTAGGTTACATCCATTAGAGGATATAAAGAGCTTGCCTCTCGTAAGGATTGTTTTAAAGAGAAAGTTGATCAAAAAACTAAGATACTACAGTTGCTTCAAGATAGTTATACCTTTGATTATGAACCAAAATTTGACTACAAGGTTGATATTGATACATAACTTATGATAATGTTTGTCAATTTTTAGCTAACAATGAATAACTTATTTTTCAGGGTCTTTACCCATCTCTTGGTGTTGATAATGCAAATAATGCTTTCACGAGTTATGCTAATGTTTTTTCAAAACAGTCAATACCTAATGCCATGGGTGAGAATCATGGTGAGACCATTGATTGTATGGAGTACTCTCCCTCTAAAAGTGTAAAAGTTCTTAGTGAAGAACCTGTGAAGGTCTTTGTTGGCAAGCGTGGGGAAGCAAGTACTGCAAAACACACTATACTAATCCATTAAAAAAGCAGAAGCATGATTCTGTTGATAGTTTAAGTGTGCTTGCAGCACCTTTCATATATGATCTAAATGCGGTTATACCTGAATCAGAAATTAAAGCATTAGAAGTGTGGTTAAAATTAACTGATGATAGGTTGGTGGACATACCAATTGGAGAAGTGGCAAAGGACTTTTTTAAGCAACTGTGTACCTTGGAGAATTGGCTTGGTATCAATGTAAGAAGTAATAGTGCACTTTATTACCTTAACACACTTTATTGCAGCACATAGTACACTATATTTATATATTTGCATATATTTAGGTATTGTATATTGTAGCACATAGATGCAGGATTTACAATTATTAGAGATGCTGTTACTAAAGTCAAAACTGACCAGATCGAGAGATGTGCTATCATGGATTGTAAGTTTGAGGTAATTGATATTTAATTTGCTATTTTCCTATGTTAATAATTCATGTAAGCTCATTTTCTATTTTTAACTCAATTACAGCAAGCTTTTACTAATAAACTTGCTCGTCTAAGAGATTGTCGTATCATGTGGGAGAAGAATGATTCATGTATCAATGATGCAAATGGTAAACAATACTATCACATTGCATGGCATGATGTTGATAAGGTATCAATTCGTAATTAAGATTCTTACAATTTAATGATTCATATAAATATTTTTGTCACACTTGATGTTTGTAAATTTAGGTATATCTTCCTGTAAATATAGAGTCACATCATTGGGTGTTAGGAGTTATTGAGTTGCGTCAAAAGATAATCTATGTGTATTATTCTGATATATCGACACATAAGGACAAGAAAATTAAGGAATGTATGAAACCATATTCACGTGTCAATCCATACTTTTTGAAAAAAATTGGCATTTCTGAGGGGTGTAAGCCTTGGCCGATTAAGTGTATTGTTGAAGGTGTTCTTGACCAAATAAATGGGTGAGATTTTATATATTTCTTATTGCTAGTAATAACTAATGTTGAATATATTTAGTTAAATGAACTTAGCTATATCTTATGCATGTGCAATGGTGATTGTGGAGCATTCATTATTCGTTATATGGAGTGTATGATTTTTAGGAAGCCATTACAATCTGCATGCACTCAGGAGGACATTACTCGTTACAGAACACAACTTACAGTGACATTCTTCCAAATGTGAAAATGAAATTGAAGTTGTGTTAGTGTGATGTTTATTCTATGGATTGTTTTATGTTGTTTATGACATTCAATATTTTTTGTGTTGTATTTTTCTTTGCATTGATAATTTTGTAAGATGTTCAAGGTTGAAAGAGTTAGATTCAAAGATGTTCAAGGTTGAAATAGTTAGATTCAAAGACTTGTTCGAGTACATTTGAATCCGAGTTCAATTTTCTATTGTAAATATTATCAGTGCAAGATTTGATCTTGTAATACAGGATATATTGCATGACGTTATCATCTAATGCACAACACGTCTTGTATTACAAGATATAATCTTGTAAAATATAATAGATCATCAATCTAGCAAAATTATTACACCTTCGATGAATTTACCTTACATAAACAAAATCATAATCATCTGAAGTGCTAATGATTGCACAACTGATAAACAATAATATTAACAAGTACACAAAAGAAGTAGAAGTTTTACATAAAGAAGATGATATAAAGATTTACATATATAAAACGATCATGTAGTGCACAACACGGTCTTGAACTATAAGATATAATCCTGTAAAATATGATAGATCATCAATCTAACAAAATTACCATATCTTCTATGAAATAAAGCTTACAAATTGACATAAACATAGTCATAATCATCTGAATTACTAACAATTACACAACTGATAAGAAATAATACTAAGAAGTACACAAAAGAAGTAGAAGTTTACATAAATAAAGTCATCTAAAAGTTCGCGTATTTTGCGAATGTAATGGGACTGTTGCCTTGCATGTTTGGTGATTATGAGTAGTTCCTCTACACCTTTGACATTTACGTTGTGATTTTTGCTCTCCACCTAATAAAATATGTTTCTTCTTTGGTCGACCTTGCCCCTGACAAATACTTGGAGGATTCACTACATGTTCTTTTAATGCACTAGTAATCTCCCACTCTTGTATTGCACCAACTGAATATATAGGTTCAGTATAAGCTGATACTAAGGCCTTAGTAGTGTAAAACTTAGAAGTATAATCATAACAAGACATTGAAGATTTTCTTAGAACAGCAATAACGTGCTTACAAGGCAACTGTTCAAGCTGAAACTCTCTACAACTTTAATTTCTTTCATGAAATTAACATAACCATCCAAATAGCCATCTTTCACCATAAACTAGTGGAAGTCAATTGATTGCACATTATAGGAAGTAGAAGACTCATATTTTTTATTCAGTTCTTTTTCAGCCCATTTTGTCAATGTGGTAGTCATACTTACAACTACATTTCTGCATTCCCAAAACCATTGTTGGCGCACACCTCTAATATGGTCCATCAATTTAACAATTGGAAGATCCCGAGCCTTTCTTAAAACAACATTCATATTTTCAGCTATATTAATAGTCATCAGGTTATACCTTTTTCCATTGAAATGCGAGCGAGCCCAATTTTCATATCTAGCCGTAAACAAATATTCAGCAACCCTTGGATTAGCAGTTCTAATTTGGTTCATCAGATCATCAAACTCAAAAACACGGTACGCCTCAGCTGCTTGCAAAAACATATTATGGACACTTCCTCTAGCCTTTCTGAAGTTTGACTTAAGGGTTTGACCTAAGTGATACGTATAAGTTCTATGACTAGCGTTTGGAAATACTTTGGCAATGCTTGAATCGATGCTTCCATGGCAGTTTGATATAAAACAAGATCATCAATCTCGCTAATAGCAGCCTTAAGCTTAGTCATAAACCATTCCCATGAATCATTATTTTCAAAGACACCTACACTAAATGCCAAAGGATAAATCTGATTATTTCCATCATTGCATATAGCTACAAACATTGTGCCTTTGTACAAACCTTTTAAAAAGGTCCCATCTACGGTAATTACTAGCCTAATTGAATTTCTACACACACGAATACTGCATCCAAAAGCCATAAAACAATACAAGAAGTGGTTTTATGGGTTGGTGTGTATATGTGTAATTGTCCAAGGATCTACTTTTCAAGCAAGTGGAAACATGAAGGAAGTAAGGAAAATGATTCTTCAGGTGAACCTCTTACCATTCGCAATGCATGTTCTTTAGCCCTCTATGTTTTGTTGTAGCTTATCCTTATCCCGTATTCTCTTTGAACATCATCTATTATATCTTTTGGTGTATATGACCGACCAACACCTTCAATCTTCTTTATGATAGTCTTTTCTAGTAGTTTTGCCACAGCTTGTCGATGATCTAGATGAAGAATATTTCTTGAACATGTGTGAGTGTCACAAAACTTGGTAATTTTAAACATATCACAATCTTTTACTCTCATTGCACGAAGATGCCATGTACAATATTCATCTAGGCATATAATTTTGTAAAGCTTTTTGTTAGACATTTTGACTCTGAATTAAAAATTTTTTCGAATTGCATACATGCTGATCTTTGATATCAACAAACCCTTATCTCGAAACATTGAACATAGTTTTCAAATACACTTCTTCATCGCTACACTCTATTTCTAAACTTTGTAAAGGAATACCATCTTGTAGAATATTACTTGTACTCATCATGAATGTAGGTCTTGGGAAGCACTCTTGTTGAGGAGACTGTTGAGTTCTTGTACTGGGCACATGTACTGGAGATTGCAATGGTTGCTCTTGACTAATATCAACACCTAATTACTCTTCAAAAGACAATTCTGATTTATTTAGGAAGGCAGTAGGAACACCATTCTCCTTTAATGACCATATACCAACTTCTTTCTCTCTTTGTGGTTCTATTGAGCTTGACAACCTAGGTTCAACTATGACACATAAAGAAGTTCTTGGACCATTACCACTATTTTCATGCAAGAAGAATTGATCATCTTCATGGCATGATATTTTCATAGGTGGCATTGCTGTCATTGCATGTAATAAGTATTTCCTTGTAATAATTGACTCGTCTATTCGAACATGTAATATACGAGCTATAGTTACAAGCAAATCTTCATAAGTTGTGCATAAGACACGAACACCCCCTTTGCTTGACGACCATTAAACTTATAGTGATCATTGACGCTAACCCATTCACCATAAAATACAATCAGAAAATGAATACGATCCATTAACCTAAAAAATCATTAGTAGATAATATCAGTATTAATCAATGTCAGATTGATAACAACACTTTATGGGTTTTACAGGAAAAAGTAACGCAATACATAATGTAGCAATGTAATACATTATATCGTAGTGCAATATAGGACAATTTTACGCAATACATGACACTATAGTGCAATATAAGATATTATCATATAATATATAATAATATCTTGTAGTATATAACAGTATAGTGAAATACATAACAGTATAGTGCAATACATAACAAAATCGTGCAATAAATGTTGTGCATGTAATTATGCTGTACAACCCTAGCACGAAACATAAACCCTAGATATAGATTTTGAAAAATTTATCAAAAATACCAAAACCAAACTTATGAATGTGGTTAAATGCATACCTATAGAGAGCTTGCAAATTGTTAAAATAGCATTGGATAGTTATTACAAGGCTTTGTGAGTTCTAGCTTCCAAGAAAGAGAAGTTAGAGGTTTTAGAATTGAGAGGAAATGAGATTACAAAATTTTTAAGAAATTTTCTTTTTATACCATGTTACAATAAAAATATTTAACAATCTTTGAGGTCCAAATTTTATCATGAGGTCAAATCTCATGACAGAGGGGTCTTTTTAAAAAAATTTCTCCAAATAAAGGGATCAATCTTACAATTGACAATTCTTAGATAAGTATCTCCCATTGTTAGTCCATGACATAATTAGATTTTATTTCACCAATCCTTTTAGTCTTTTAGGGTAAATTTATGTAAACTCTGAAGTTCTTTTATACTTTTAAGAAAGAATGTTGGATGACACATCTCGTGTTCTCAATTTTTATGTAACAAGTTCATGGGTAATATTTCAAGTCTCTAGTTAACTATAGCATCATATTTAAATATCTCAGGTTTATAAGTAATGTTCTGTTACACAAATTCATTTTATAGTCAAGACAAATTCATTAGTTGTCATCCTCAATATAGCATATGTTCTAAAGGGTTTGATATTGCAACTCAATTTGTGCTTCACAAGTCTTAGGTCAATGCACTCCTCTTTTTCGGGTCGATGTTAACAAGTTTTGAGATTCATTTCTCAAGTCCACAATGGAACAACTTAAAAGTTAATCATTCCTAAGTTATGAGCAATTTTTGCTATTAATTTTATAGTTTAGATTCTTCCATTACATGTAAATTGTCAGTCGATTTGAATTCTTTTCTCTTCTTGTTGTAAATATGATTGAGAATTAATTCATAGCTCTAAGACCGGAAAGCTTTTAGCTTTCTCAAATGGTATTAACGCCAACACTAATAATATGACTGTAGATACCTGATTCTAAAAAGATTTACAAGTAGAAACAAATAAAACCATAAAATTTAAACCGTTTCATTATTTTATATTACAGCATGTTACATTTATGCTTGATGATGATTATTATTACTTTTTAATCAAAGACCATCATGATGATGGGGTTAGGTAGGACCCACTTATAATATAGATCATTAGACGGCAAATACATATGGAAGGAGACAAAAACCAAAAACCCAAGAGAAACACAAGAAAGCATAAAAACACACCAAAGAACTAGAATCATAGTAAATCGGCAAAGAGTAAAAGAAAAGAAAAATTATCTCCTAACATGAGGGACCTCTTGTGTTTCTAGTTGAATGATATAAGACAAATCAACAGGCAAATTTGAGGACCCAAGAACTCTTATTAAACCGATGAGCACAAGGCCAATTAGCCATGAAATTACCTACAGAAGTAGCCTTATACAAAACATGCCTAACCACTACAGAGGGAGAAGAAGACATAGTTTGGACTCGACTAAGAAGATAAATACAATCCAACTTTATAGAGCCATAAGGACAAATCCAAGAGACCACAGTAACCGAATCAAAATCCACCTTAAGCATAGAGTAACCAAGCTGAGTAGCAAGAGCAAACTCTCACAAATGGCAATTAGCTCAAATAAAGAATCAGCTAGTGTCCAAAAACATAACAAAAAGTAGCTAAAACCATACCCTGATGATCATGCAAAATACTACGAACAACAAACAGCCCAAGATGACCTTGAGAGCGCCCATCCATCGAAACATTCACCATCCCATATGGGGGCCGCACTTGATGATTATTGGGTTGAAGTAACTAGTTTAACTAGAAAGCCAAAGAAAGTAAGCAAAGTGGAGAAAAATGGGTTGGGATCACTTTTTATATCGAAGACCTAAGACCGTGGCCACCTTGTAATCATAATATCTTGTTGTCATAACTTTATAACTAGATCTTTCAAGGTCCTGATATACACACGAGGTAACTTGACAATATCATATCCTTCTGTGAAATGAGCAAATCGAATGGCCATGGCAAGTCTAGGTCATACAAGCATCAAGGCCAATGTCGAATCCTAATCATCATAATCATATAATTTGGCAAATTAGAATGTCAATCATGTAACAGTACTGATAATATATATTATTGCTTAGTGCTCACCTCTACATAACTCATTTGATATAATAGATTTCGACGATACTCTACTTTTACAATGGTGCTTGTTGGATGTTTATCAAGACCCAACTTAAACACTTGTTCCCTTACATCTCCATATTCAGATAAATCTGATGCGGCCTGGTATATTTTTGCAGGAAGATAAATTGTAAGACATAAAACTCATAAATTTGATTGGGGTTTTTTTAGTGCACAGAAATTGTCATTTGCAGCAGAAATTGATGATAATTCCATATGCAATTAGTTGCCTTGCTAGAGAAGTACTAAATCTGTGACAATTGTGCATTGCAGTATTATTGCATCAGTTAAGAGTAAGATGATTCATATATTAATTAATTGTGATCAAGAACATTAGAATAACGGAACTCATACTTAAACCTAGTTTATCACAATCAAACATGAAATCAAAACATAGGATTTTACTAGAATAATTATTTTAAAAAAATAAAGCTTACATATTTAACATCTTGATTTGTGTTATAACCAAGCTTTAACATGATAGTTGTGATATAAATAGCCATGTGTATTTTGTTACTTCCAAATCTATAAATAACATTGTTCAAGCAAAAACCTCCTCTTGTGTCCCCACCAAAATCACCTAAAAATTCAAACAATCCCCATTCACTAAAAATAAAAAATTAATTCCCTTTTGATTACACAAATTAAATCAACCAATCAATCAAAATAACAACTCATCTTTTCATTATCTAGCAAGTTGAGCAAGAAGCTGGGAGAGGCTTGTTATAATCCTTGAAAGTGAAGATAATGTTAGCATTAGTTGTATTGATGCTAAAACTTGTAAGATCAAGGCATGTCACTTTGTAGCCTGATGTTTCCATAAGATATTGTAGCTTGTACTAGCACTGAGCTCTATGGTTCGTTTAATGAATCAAAACCAAGTGTGACATACCTACTGCTAACTAGCGTAGCCAGAAAAGAACAGCCCCAAATTTATTTGGAAAACTAGGAAATAAAACTTCAAAAAAAAATTTAGTATTATCTTTTTTACAAAAACCGAAGAGAATTGTGTTATCGTTTACTATATCTGGCAAGCAACCTTCAGGGATCATATAATCTAAGAATTCAATAGCCTAATCCAATCTCTCATCTTTGTAGTATGCTGAAATTAATGGATCATTACTATAAGCATCCGATGTTAATCCCTTTTTTTTCGGTTGGTTATGTACTCCAGTATTACTGATTTTTAACTTCACAGTTTTTTGCCCATGTATAATTCACTTAGTATTCTTGATTCAGATATGAATATGTGCAAGCTTAATTAACATATAAGAAAATTATTTTATCTAAGTTTTTTCTTTTTCTGTTTGCTTCATTCCGATCTTATCTAGGATCAAGTACCCAAATTTTGTTTTCTTTTGTGTAAATACTAATCAATAACAATGATCAGGACTCTAGTATCAACTTCACTGATTAAACAAAATCTTTCTTTAATCAAATTCTTTTGTGTAAATCCTCCGGCTTTCTTTGTTGGAAAAGATCAAAAGAAAAGCAAAGATTTTGTTTTGTTTTGATTTGATTTCTTTTGTAATTAGATTTCTTTACCCTCAACTTGATTTGAAGCAAGGGGGAAAAAGGAATTTGATCATTGAAAAAAGAATGTTGATTCTAACATTATTAGGCCATTCCTTTTGAATTGGCCTAAATTTTATTTTAAATAAATATCAGCACGATTAAACCGACTATTAGTAACAATGAATGCTGCACAACCATCGTCATAAAATTTAAGTAGACATCCATTGGAAGTTTGTATATAATATTATTTTTCTTTTTGTTGCAAACCTCAACTAAATGAGTAGAAAAAAAACTTTATTGAGAAAAGAAAAAGAAAGAAAATAAACAGACACGACATTAAGATAGGGACTTTACTTATGAACCTTCCTTCCCCACCCACTAAAGATAGAGAGCAAAAGATATTTAAACCCCACTGGAAATCTCATTCATCTAATACATCTTATTGGATAACCGTACATAGTGCGGGAATTAATTTGTCATAATCCTTTCTTTATTTATATAGCTAGAGAGAAACTGATAATCATTTCTTTACCAAGGAAATGAGTAGACTGGCATAAGCTCTTCACCCCTTGTCCAAAATCTCATCAGTCACCTTGGTTGCAAATCTATGATAGGTCTCCTCCACGATATCATCATAAAAAATATTAGTCAAAATTGACTCTCGTACTGGCCTTACATGCTTTGTCACATACTTACCTCTCATGTATTTGTCCGAGCCTTTGTTATCAATTCTGTCGTGTCGACGAAGCCTACCAACCAACTTTCATTGCATGTTTCAAGCTCTTGGATATCAAACGATCCTTCTCTTTTCACAATTTGCTTTACTTCGTCAATGCTTGCTCTATAGAGTGGAAAATCTTCGAATGATTTCACTTTTAATTCTTCAACCAACCCTTGAAATGAATGAAACAATTAAAAGAAAAGGAAAAAAGAAGATTGTCTATTATATATTTTAGCCATGAGATATGTATAAAAGATGAATAATAAAATTAATTTTTAGTATGTCTTAGAAAGAGTGATAGAAGGGAGAGCATACCTCAGAGACCATGTCTTTAATACCATCGTCATTGGCTCTCTAGGAGTAGCATGAAAATTGTCATTATATAGAAGGGTGAGAACCATACGACCTTCAGGTTTCAACTCCTCAAATAGAAATTTGAGAAACTTTGAGAAATCACTCTTTAAATGATCCAAGTATGCTTTATGGACATCAGATTCACTCCCTTGCCCTTTAGGCATCTAGAAAAGCATTAAATCAAAGAAACTGATAAGCTAAGAAGATTGATAAATCCTTGAATTTCAAATTGCTTTCATTATTATCTGATTTTTATCCTAACTTTTTTAAATGGTGATTGATAATTATTATATAAGAATATACACGGCTCCAAATAATAATCAACAACGGATCCAAATTCTTATCTAAGAGAGCTAGTGGAGAGCGTAAGAAGAGTAAACCAAGTCAAGGAAATTGGGAGGAAATGGCCTTGTATAAAAGGATCTAGGGCTTGCAGCTACAAAACATGAACCAAATTCATGTCCCTTTTCTGTCCTCACTCTCTCTTAGAAGCTTGGCAGGGATTTGAAAACAGTGTTGACATCACTTCCAAGAAGATCATTAAGAAAAGAATGCACAACGGGTGGCTTACGATTCAAGCGATGACAAATCTTGTCCAGGGAGTCAATGGCTTCCCATGTTGGCAAAAATGCATTAGGCCCTTAAGAGTACCCCATATCCGTAAATCTTATGCAGTTTGGGATGGGAAGCTGTTGCAATACATATCATTCAAGCTTTTTTCTAGGAATTGAGAAGATTTCACAACTGAGCTTGTCTACGTTGAAGGCTGAGTCAAGCATTGGCAGTGCCAATTTTTTTTGCCCCTCAGATCAATTGAGTTTACTGGTGAAATTTGAATTTTTGAGTGTGTAATCAAGTATAAAGTGTGAAGAGTGAGGAAATTGATTTTGATGGATGATGATGATGAAGATTGGAACACAAATTGAGGGATTATAGTGAGAAAATGAAAAGAAATTACACGTACGTTTCTTTGTGTTTTTTTCTTCAATTATTAATGTTTTCAATGCTTTAAATAATATGTGGAATTCCCAAAAGTCACCAATAAACGCTAAACCATGACAAAAAGAGGACCCAAACACTAACAAAAATCAGCAAATTTATTAGAAAATAGAGAAAATACAAAAATGAGCAATAGTGATGCTACCCCATCACCTCTAGCCCTAGCTTTTTATATATATATATATAGATAGATAGATAGATAGGTAGGTAGATATATAGATTTCAAAGAATCATTTAAAATCAAACCTAGCTCTTCTTAAATTTGTGAAAGTGCCACGTCTAAATTTCAAAATTTTGAAAGTACTCTAATTGATTTTGAAAAGTTACAAATTTACCTCTAATTTAAAGTTAAATACTAGTACAAGACTCATCAAAAAAAAAATACTAGTACAAGATATTCTCTTATGAGTTAAGGTCAAACAAGTGCATTTACCCAAAAATTTAATACAATTTAGGTACATTCATGTCTTTGAAACTATAGACTACCATAGTTGTCTCGGGTAAGAGACATAAAAGAAGTACATAATTAAACAATATAAAGCTATGGACTCGGCATTGGACCTGAAAAATATTTAGGCAACAACATCAAGCAAAATTATTTTTCAAACACAAATTTTCCTCAAGTTTATTTAATCAATTCTTTCAATTATTTTTATCAATTTTCAACTAAATTGCAGAGAAATATTGGAAGCTAAGTACCATAGGACAGAAATATACATTTTGAAGAGTCAATTGCATAAGATCTATTTGTACTCCATGAAATATATATATAAATATATATATATTTTTTGAAGATCTATTTATATATATATATATAAATATATTTGTGACGAAATTTAGATGATGACATGTACTAATGACTTGATCATGACACTTGGCTAAAGAAAGTCAACTCATTTGACCGAATGACAGTATACCTCAAAAAGATTAAAAGATAAGCTCCCTAAGGAAAAAAGACATTTTCAGTAAATATGCCCATCACCAAAGGGTATTATCGAAACTCAAATTTGGTAATTAGAGCCAACACATGAATAGTGCACGCTATCATGAAAAAAATAAAATATCTCATTTTTGGGTTAAAATGAGAGAGGCAATAGGAGTAAAGATTCTTTGACCAAAGTAATAAGAGGAGACCATGTCACCTATCCTTTACTACCCCCTTAAAAAGTAGCAGAACTACAATGTTAAGAGCCTACCACGTGGCTAGCTATGAATGCTAAAAGGGGGCTAAAGCTTTTCTTATCTCCCAAGCTCACCGACAAGTCAATGAAAATGACTAAAATACTAAAATAACCTCATTTATGGAATACAAGTCAATGAAAATTCACTAGCTATCCAAAATAACCAAAAGACCTTTAGGAGCACTCCTATATAAGCTCCACAAGTTTAATTTTAAAGAGGCTCTCCCTCTCTCTCTCCTTTTGCTCTATCAAACTCTTGGGATTTTTTTCAAATCTGATTACTTGAGAGGCTGCTTTATCTACTTCTTCCTCTAATTCAAAGGTTTCTTCCTCCATTTTTACACCTTAGAAGATCTTGACTGTCTCATTTCCCAAATAAGCCTTTTCCCTTATTAGTCTCTTAGAAAACTCTCTAATCTCTATAAGACCCATATCTCTCTCATGTTATTATTCACCAAAAGCAACCTTTAATAAGGTTTTGGTGATATTATAAAGTAAATCATGTAATACTTCACGTATATAGTGGACTAGAGATGATTACTCTCATAGATGTAGTCCAAAAGGGTGAATCATGTAAATTCTAATATTTTCTTTATTAATTATGCTTATTATAGTTGTTTTGATGCTTAGATCGTATTTCATATATGAGCTCACCTGAGTTATACCATGGGCTCTTCTAAGGTCCTTGCATAAACTCTCTAGAGATATCCTCAAGTTCACCAGAGCTATTTCCTTAGCTTTCTTAAGCTCCCCATATCAACTCCCTAAATTAAATTCCACGAGCTCCACAGAGCTTCATATTATTCTAAACTCAAAACACCTCAGTTCACCCCCAAATCACTTTAGTTTACCTTGCAAATCACCTTAGCTCATCTTCTAGATCACCTCAGCTATATCATATGTCCTAACCAGTAGAAAAACATGTCTAAATCTTTACTAGCTGAATCTCTTCTTTAAAAAAAATTTATTTGTTTGAATTGAGTTTGACCTGGATCCGGTTAGAACAACCATTAAATGGTTCAAATTAGATCCTAATATATATATGTGCGTGTGTGTATGCTAGCAACTATTAAAACACCAAACACTGCCACATAATTTTTTTTTTTTTTTTTTGTGAAACTTGGTGAATAAGTGGAGCTTTATTTCAATAAAATAAAATAAAATGATGACAACTAATTTAGAGAGATATAATTAACCTTTCTCTAAAAACTAAGTTTTTTTTTAAACCAACAAAATGGTGGGGGTTAGGTGGGACTCGTACCTGTAAAATAAATAAATAATGATGCAAATACATAAGGAGGGAGACATAAACCAAAACCTCCAAGAACAGAGATGATACAAAATAGAACAGAGCCGATGAGAGTTAAATGAACAGGAAGAAAAATCCTAGTGCTTGATATGAGGAACTGCCTGCACATCCAACTGAAGAATACCAGATAAGCTAGCTGGAATATCCTAAGAATTAAAGAAATGCCAACAAACTCGATGAGTGCATGTCCAATTAGCCAGAAAATCAGCAGCAAAGGTAGTCTCTCGAAGCTCATGCCTGATGAAGATAGTAGAAGAAGAAGACAAAGCATGAGCTCAATGTAAATAATAAGCATAATCCCAACGAACTATGCCACCTGAAAGTATCCAAGAAGCTACAGTAGCCGAGTCAGATCTACCTCCAGCACATCATGACCAAGCTAAGCAGCAAGCTCTAACCCCCCACAACAGCCATAAGCTTAACATAAAGTATCAGTTGGCGCCCAAGAAAAGAGCCAAAACCAGCCAAACCACACCTTAGTAATCATAGAGAATACCACCTGAAGCAGACATCCCAAGATTGCCCATATAGTAGCTATCTACATTCAGCTTCACAACCCCAAGAGGTGGCTGCCCCAAACTAGCCTAATCGGCCCCCTAGGGGAGGTATAACTCAGAATCCCTTTGGAATATGAGAAGCTGACGCGCCCTGCAATTGGGATGGTTTAAAACCAAAGGCAGAATTAGCAAGCCTAAGGTCCAACACCACCCGATAGAAAACCGCATCAACAAAAAAAGTCTGCAAGTCAAACCTGACTGCATTACGAGCCTTCCAACTATGCTACAAAATGAAGTAAGGAAGAAGAACTCGAATATGACTTCGATATAGGGCACACAACCGCCAATGAAGAAGTAAAGCATGGGAGGTCAAAAAAGCGAGACGCCGCAATCCCAAAGTATGCAGAAAATGAGCCCAAGTCTTGCTAACCCGCTGAAAATTAATGAATGAATGCCGAGAAACTATACAAAACCCCTCGAGCATAAAGCATCATCAGTAGCGAAAAATCCATGCAACACAGCCAAAGGATAAAGGAAAGCCAGGATGGGATCATTACTGAAATAGGAAGTAACAAAATTTGCTCGATAATCGGCGGCGGCAATCTAAAATTAAGTTAAAGATGAGGCTACTTGTACTTCAAAAAAAAAAATTTTTGAACACTCATATTTTAAGAAATTTTTTTATTACAAAAATATCCATAATGTAATTTACATTTAAGGATAATTTAGTATAATTAAATGTAATATTATTATTTTGGACACTCACCCATTTGTTTATGATTATTCTATATTATTAAAATTCCTGAAACTTACCTCTCATTAACAAAATATATCTAATAAACCAATTACTTACAAAAATGATAAAACATGAAGTTCATCCATTTGTAGTACAAGAAGAAAAAGAAAACTAACACAGATCTTCAAATTTTACCGGCAAAAAAGACCAAAAAAAAAATGCAAGTTAGGAAGAAGAATAAAACAAATAATAATAAAGGAAAGAAGAGAGTGAGGAAGTGGATTTGAAATTGGAATCCTCTCAACTATCCAAGATATTTATTTATTAAGAAATATTCAATTTCCTATCAAGAAAAAAATTTATTCCATTTTGATTGAGATTGAAGATGAATAAAAATAAATAAGCAACAAATACTAAGAAGACATGGACATGAAGGCTTAGGGAAACAAGAATTATTAATGAATATACTAAAATTTTGTAGTGGCGATGCATATTTTTTTGGCGTAGGGAAAATTAAAGATTTAATATGGAGGACTATTTTAGTATTTATTAGAGTGTGTTGAGTAAAAATTAATTTTTAAATTTTAGTAAATAAATGTACAAAGGAAAATGTTTAAAGTAAAATTTACAGCGTTAATAACTCTACCCTTAAGCGAATTACAAGAAATCATAAAATAAATAACAAATAATTAAACATGCATGCATGAAACAAAAGATTACCAAAAAAACAAAAATAATAATAAAAATGAAGCCCACATCCACGGACGGAAATATGAACACTGGAGCGGGGACTTTCCTTTTGAGTCCTGGAAAATATTTTTTGAGCCATGGTAAAATTTGAAGGAAGGCGCCTATAATTTTTTTTTAAAAATTAAATTATAGAGCTTGTTTGAAATAAGCCCCTAGAGAAGTCAAGATAAAGTAACGTACAATTTAATCATTGTCATTAACAATTATAAAATTACAGAAAAGAGTTAGTAATCATTACTTATTAAATTGTTGTTTTTTTTCACTTTTTAAACTATATTTTTTACTCCTTTTTTTTTTGTTATACCTATAAAAAAATATATTGCTCTGGCGGCTTAAAAAATCATCTTAATTTTGTTAAAAAACAAATTCACATAAATTTATAAATATTTTCATATGTTTCTTTCATAATCAAGCTATGAGGTACCGATGTAGAAACGTAAAGATTGACAAAAGATAGAGAAACAAAGTTTCTAAATAACTTGAATATTATTGATAAGTCGAAAAAATAAAATTAGGCTTGAATCCTTTTATACTAATCCTAACTATCTCAAATTTATTAAAATAGACAAACCTAAAATATTATTTTATAATAAAATTCTTCTAGTATCAATAAGAAGAAAAAAAATAAACAGAACCCAAATTATGTAGGTGAATAAGTAGTTAAGAAGGTTCATCTAAATTAGTAGATTTTTTAGGTTACTTATAATTGCAAAACCTATTTTTTAGGCCTCTCTTTAATTAATATTTATCTTACAATTAAGAATTTTAATATAAATTCTATATTTGATAACCTTACTGTTAAAGAGCTATAATTAATATTATTTTCTAACCATTAATTCATTATTGGTTTTTTCCAAAAAAGCTAAAATTCTTTATTTGTATAAAAAAATGAAAAATCTTAATTATTTAACATTATAAATTTCTTGCTCTCTTGTCTATAAATAAAATTATTATATTTATTGTCTCACTTTTGATGTAATATATATATAGTTCTTGAAATAATAGCTCCATAGAAAGTAAAAAAAAAAAAAAATATCTTTTTGACTATTCTTCTTTTTGAAACTTTTTATTATCTTGTCGATTGTGGATATTCAAGATATAGTTAAAAATTGATTGCATTTTCAACTCTTTTATATTTCTTTGAGTGTTATACCTGTTAAATGTAAGGAGGTCTCATAAAAAAAAATTTTACCTACGGCCCCCAGTACTCTAGACCCGGCCCTGAGTGCAACATATTGTTCAAAGTTCGATTGGCCACCTCCGTTTGACCATCTGTTGGAGGATGGAAATCATTATTAAACTCTAATTGCATACCGAGCTTATCCCAAAGATGAGCCAAAACTTACTAATGAACTTGACACCAGTAATAGTCTTGGGAACACCATGCAAATGCACCACTTATCGAATGAACAAATACGCCACAGTAGAAGTATCTTCAGTCTTCTTACAAGCAATAATATAGCTATCTTAGAAAATGTATTAAAAACCACAAGTATAGAATCTTTGTAATCCTTGTACAAGGCAATCCTAAACATAAAATCCATGGATAGATCTAACCATATATTCTCTAGAACAAGTAACATTGCGTATAATCCAATGTTATATGATTGTCTTTGCCCTCTTGGCAAATTCAGCACCTCTACACAATCTTATGCACATCTCTATTCAATTGTGGCGAACAATATCGCACCTTAACAAGTGCCTTAGTCTTATATTGATCAACATGATCACTCAAACCACCTATATACAATTCACAGATAATCTATTCTTTTAAAGGCACACATAACTGATCAGCCATAGACAAATACTCATCTTAACTGAGGAAGTACCCTATATCCTGATGATTGATACACCGATCTTAAATGTGCACAAAGTCATCATCTTCAGCATACAAATCCTTCAAGCATTCAAAACTAGTAACTTCACTGACTAAGTCACCAGTAATATTGCTTGCCTTATAAGCACCTCTGCAACCTTATTCTACTTCCCATATTTTTCTTCATAACAAAAGTAAACTTCTGCATATAGTTCACCTATCTTGCATTCATCTTTCTCAGATTTTTCTAGTTGTTAAAGCACTTCAATGCTTAATGATCATTGTATAGCATGAATTCCTTCTTAATCAAATAATGCTCCCATGACTTCAACACTCTAAGGACCGTATAAAATTCTTGGTCATAAGTAGACTACTTCTGTCGCACTTTATTCGATTTCTCACTCATTTTCTTAATTGATCAACCCTCTTTATAAAGAACAGCCCCTATATCCTTACCAAAGGTATCACACTTAACCTCAAACAACTTGTCAAAATTTGGTAAGACTAACACAAGAGTAGTGAATAACTTGTCCTTCAATAAAGCAAAAATTGCTTCTTGCTCTTCTCCCCATTTGAACTTCTCTTCTTAAAGCATTTAGTAACGCAAAATTGTGCATGAAAACTCGTAACTTCACCTATAGTCTTAGCCATAGGCCATTCTTTAATAGCTTGTATCTTCTATTCAATAGCTCTAATCCCATTTACACCAACTATAAATCCTAAAAACTCCACGTTACTCTGCAGAAAGCTACACTTCTTCATATAGATGTGAAGTTTATTTTTTGTTAACACCTCCATAACCATTCTCAAATGCTCTGGTGAGTCTCCATATCAACAAAATACACCATAATAAATTTGCAGGAAAAAGGCTTAAAGACCTAATTCCCTAAAGGCATAAAGGTACTTGGCGCATTTGATAATCCAAATGGCATCACAAACCATTAATACAATCCTTCCTTTGTCTTGAACGCTATTTTCCACTCATCTCTAGGCCTAATTCTGATCTAATGGTAACTACTTCGTAAATCTATCATTGAGAAAATCCGAGCACTATCAACTAATCTAACAAATCCTAAAACATCGAAATAGGAAATTGATACTTCACAATTATTTGATTAATCCACTTATTATCCATATACATATGCTACCTTTCATTTTTCTTAGGCACCAATAAAGCAAGTACAGCACATAGGCTCATACTCTTGCAAATAAATCCTTTTCGTGACAACCGATTAACCTAATTTTGTAAAACTGCATGCTCTGAGAACTTAAACAATTGTGAGGCAAGTTCAGTAAACTTGCACCAAAAATTAAGTCTACATGATGATGTATGTCTTATATAGGTGGTAAGCCATCTAGCATCTCAAAAGGTGTAATATTAGCAAACTCATCTAATAATGGCTACATCGCATCAAGAACAGTCTTCACCTCAAACTCCTCCCTCTTCTCTAGATTCTTATAACCATTACAATCATTTTCCAGATGACTCTTGACAATGGTCAGAAAATTCTTTTCCTCAGCTTTATAATTCTTCTTCTTGTTTGTTAAAGGCACTAAAAGAACTTTCTTGTTATCCTACCAAAATTCTTATAAATTATCCTTTCTTTTATGAACTGCAACAACATCAAACTGCCAAGGTCTATCCAGTAAAAGATGGCAAGCATCGAAATCAATTACATCACACACTACATCACTCTTTTAAAATTTTCCAGTAGAGAAATGAACACGACAAACCTCCGTAACTAATGTTTTTGCCCCCCTTTTTTTATCCACCCTATCCTATAAGGTGCTGGATGTTTCTCTATTAAAAGTCTCATCACATCAACTAGAGCCTTCAAAACCATGTTCTTGCTACTATCACTATTAATTATCACACTGCTCACCATATCATAAATGGCACCATGTGTCCTGAATATCTTATGGCATTGGTTATCCTCTTTAAAATTGAGTGCCAATGAAAATTTTTACCCAATTCAACTCATCATCTCTCCCTCATTTGCACTCAACTCCACTACTTCTTCGTAATCTCCACGTACAACTAAATACGCCTATGTCTCATCAACTTTGGCTTTTGCTAAATTAAAATCTTTATCACGGCAGTCGTTTGATCTATACCCTAGTTTTCTGCACTTCAAACATTTGTTAATCATATGTTATGCATATAGATTATTATGTGATTTTTGTTAGTACTATTGTCTAGATGGCTATTGCCTTGTTTATTGCTGTGGTGGCTGTTGTAATTGACTACTTCTAGCCCATGTCTTCTACCTGTTTTTAGCCCTAAAACTGCTTGGCATATTCTGTAAACTAGCTAATTGATGCTGCTGTGCTTTAAAAATAGTACTCTACTTTCTTTCTTCCAACTTCGTCGCCTTTGAACCACCATGCTCATACTTTTGAATACTTCTAAAATCTCGTCTTGAGACTCTGGTCTTAATATGCCAATATACTTTGCAATTGTTCTAAAGTTCATCAAAATTATTTCTCATATACAGATGATAAAACTCCTCTGTTTAGTCGTCGACATTGTGATTTTGTGTGAAACTACTGGAATGCAAATGCTATTTTGCCTGCAATTCTTATATATCAAATGTAACTACTGCTTGTAATCTGCTGGCAAGAAATATTCTTCCAATATCCTTTGTATTTTAACCTATGATTTGATCATTAGTTACTGAATTTTTCTTAGATTTTGTATTTGTTGCCACAATGTGGATGTTGCGACTTCAATATAAATGCCACTAGCTTAACCCATTTCTCTTGAGAAATCTTTAGATAATCAAAACAAATTCTCTACTTGTGCTATCCAATCCAAAAATCCTTTAATATATGCCCCACAATAGAAATCTAGTAGATCCATATTAATCTTGTACTTTGAATTCCTTCCACGCTTTCATAATCCACTGATTCGTCCCCCTCTGAATTGTTTGCTAAAGCCTCAAGCATGTGCGCAGGCATTCATCTCGCATGCTTAGGATACTAAGATATTTCATCACGATTGGCATCCTGAGGCACTCCTTCACGATTAACTCTATATGATATTTCCCCATGGTTGTAATCTTAAGATTGTTCCTCACGGTTGATTCCTTAAAGTTCTTTCTCATTGTTATCTCCTTGCCTTTGATCTCTTTCCATGATCATATTTTTTAGAGTAAGCCCAATATCTTCGAGTCCTCGCTCTATCACCTCCATTCTCAAGTTACTGCCTTCCTCAATGACTCACCTTGTTGTTTCTCTGGCTTTTTGCGTGACAACCTCCGTAGTTAGTGCTTGCATCCTCTGATCATTGCGATCGGGATGGTTGTTTCTTTGATTGATCGATCGTACATTGCGACAAGCAAACTTGCTTTGAAACCAACTAACGATATGAAAATGTGAAATTGAAGAAAGAAAGAGAAATAAAATTTTTGAATAACTTGAATATTATGTATAAATCTAAATAAATAAAACTAAGGTTTTGGACCTTTTTATAACAACCTCAAATATCATAAATCTTCCTAAATAAGAAATCAAAAATATTATTTTATAAAAACAAAAAAAATTAAACGGCACCCAAATCCAATATCTAGAAAAAAGATAAAATCTTGAAACAATAGGAAAAGCAGTAATATACCTTAAAATTATAAAATGACCATGAATGAAATGAAATTTCTAACTTGAGTACAAGGTAAAACCGCTTTGGTAGTTCTAGATTTTGTTCGTCTTGTTGCAAGCTTCAAAATAGTATATTATACTCTTAAAACGGACACCTGTAGCCCAAGTTATGACCCCTAAAAGATACCACGTTCGCCCTTTGTGATGTATGCAACCAGCCTACGTTACATGGATTTAAAAAATTTTTGTTAATGCTTATGTCTTTATAAAATATATTTAGCATTTCACTTCATACACCATACATAAATTGAAGGAAAAGAATTTGGGTTAAGTTATATTTAGGTGACTAAATTAAAAATAGAAAATGCACATTATTTTTTTTAGGAATAGCAGACTTCCCTACAAGGATGGGACCCTACGGAAATTTACCCATTTAGAATGGATATGAGGACAATTTTACACCCAATTTCTTATTTGGGGAAGGGATATGGACAATTTAATACTCAATATCTTATTTGGGGAAGAGATGGGGATATATACCTTTACTAATCATTCAAGGTGTATATCACACCTTCTTCACCCAAGTGTTTCTTAATAATCAATTTAAAAGAAATGAGTTTTACAAACAATAAACTCCTCACAAGAGTAGATATGCCAATCTAAGCATAAGTGTTAAGTACTGGACAGTGTATATTCATAAAGGATAAAATCAACATTTTACACTCTAAGTCTCACTAACATCCCTACATCCCTACTTTTATGTATTTTAAATCGCTTGAACTTTGATTGTTTGTGTTTGTATGGGTTTTGTTATAATTTGAGTATTTTAAGTATTTTAGGGGTAATCTAGTCATTTCAAAATTAACGAGAAATCAGACAGCAAAACAGATAGTATTTTTTAACTCAGAACAGCTGAAAACCTTAGGAAGGGCATAAAGGGCAAAATTATAATTTTAAGATTTTGGTGGGGCCCAATTGTGTGGTGTTCACTGATGGTGTGGCTATATACTATTGGACCAAAAAATAAGCTTACAATACATGCGATGCACTAAATCATGTTAGTTAACTTTAATGTTGATCGATAATGTGGCAGCATATTATTGGACTGAAAAATGTACTTAAATTACGTTCGATGCACCAAATCACAACCACTGATGACATGTTCCAGCCAATCTGGAGCGTTCGAATCGTTTTCATCTAATGGCCATGAATTATCCGTTGCATCTATAAATAGAGGACTTTTTCCCCCCTAATTTGACAATTCTGAATTCAAATTTGAGCTCCATTTTGTCTAACTCTATCTCCATCTTGTATTTTCTATGTATTTTAATAAAATTTTGATTTTACCCCTAGTAAAATTATGAGTAGCTAATTTAATTTCAATCTTGGGTTGAAGGTGAAGCCTCAATATGCTCCGTGGGCTTAATTATGTAAGTTTATTTTCTCAGCCTTTTTGATTTATATGGTTGTTTTGACTTGTCATCGATAGACAGTTGGTGAAGTGTCAATATGCAAGGGTGCACAATAAGTAATATAATGATGAGTATCAAGATCGTCTCCATAAGGATTGATATTATAGGACTTGCTACAGCAATCTTAACAGTGCAATTTTAGTGAACTAAATACAACAAAATAAATGATGAAATTAATGATCTAATGAAATTAAAAATGCAATAAACAGAATGCAATAAAGAGAATCTAAATCAAACTCAAAGATATACTTAATGGCAAAAGGGTAGTTAGCTTCTAACTCACTTAATGGTTATTGACTATCTTTCAATTAAGGCACAGTTACTACAACATCTACTACAGCACTGGACAAAATCTCTAATGCATTCTCAGCTATCGCATTTTGGATATCTTATATCTATATGCAATCTACCAATGACTAATTGTTAAACTAACATTAGACACAGCATTATACGTTTTAGACTCTATTTACTCTAAAAGGTGAATCCATATGTCTAGTTCTTCACTAATATCAGATTAAGCATGGTCCTATTCAAATCGAGATTAACTCAAATTGGGAAACCTTATCTAAATCCATGTATTGTCTTAATTTGTTACATTAAGTTTGACCTTTTTTAGGCTCCTTCTTAGCTAACATCCACTAAATGGGTAGTGAACCAAAATAGGAAATTGCAATAAGTAAATTAAAACAAAATGCTACAGTAGGTTCTAAGCAACATACACATGTAAATCAAATAACCACTAAGCTTATTCAAAACTCTACTACATTAAGGTTTAGCTCATGATGAGCTTTGAAATAGTAACAACACAAGTGTTTGCCATTAAATACATTATCAAAGAGAGAACAAAACAAGCAAATACAAGATAAAAGTTGAGATACAAAAAAACTAAAGTGTCATGCTTTTAATCTTCAGTAATCTCTCTTTCTTCTCCTAAAAAAATGGCCTCTATTGCAGCTATGAAATCTCTCTTTTAATTCTCTTTGTGCATGATGGCCATTGATCATTATTTCCTTAAAATGTGCTCTTTTATATCTTGGGATTCGAGCAACCAAAAAGCATGAAGACACTTGTCTTTTCTTGGCATCTTAGGACCACATTCCTTTTTGTGCTACCTGCCACTATTTTGTCTGCACATTACAATGGTAGTACAGTAATAGCTACAGCAGACTTTGTCTGTTAGTACATTAATAGTCTGGACAGTTTCGTCTGTGTTTGATCATGGATTACTACAGTAGTTGCTACAACATTCTCTGTGGTTTAGAGTTGTTTTCGTTCATATGCAATAATTCTTCTGTCGTTTTCTACAGGTCTATTGATGCAGCAATGCAATCCTTCTTCTACAGAATCCATCAACAACGCATGAGCTTATGAGTCACTTACTGTTGTGCAAATTTTATTGAACTCGTAAGAACACGAATCTATTGTAGAATAGATTAATAGTGACGATTGTCGATCCCACGAAGAGGTGGATTTTAATTGTGTGTAGTGTTAAATTTCTATTTGGGTAGTTGGATTTGTGGTAAAGGTGATTTGGACTATTCTAAAATTTAAATTTAAATGGCAGGAATAAACTAGATATAAAATTATATAAATAAAGTGCTTGGGTCTCTAAATCCACACTCAACGCTGTACCATGGGCTTAATATTCCTTATTAGTGCTAATTAAATCATAAGAGGGGTTTTTCACTCCTCATGAAGCTCACTCTAATAAATATGGTCCTAAGTGCTTATCGGGCCAGACAGTAATAACCTTGCATTAGGGAGACGGTAGTACCGGTACAAAATCTAGACAAGATTATTACTATCTATCGACGAAAAGTCAAAACAACCATATAAATTAAAGGGGCAAAGAAAGTAAATTTGACAAATTAAGCCTATGGAACATGTTGAGACTTCACCATTAACCCAAGCTTGAAAGAAAATTAGATACTCATAATTTAACTAAGGGTAAAATGGGTATTTATTAAAATATGAAAAAAAAAATACAAGATAGAGAGGGAATTACAGAAAATAAAGCTCAAAAATGGATTCAGGGGTGTCAAATTAGGGGGGAGCCCCCCTTTTATAGATGTAATGGGTAAATCATGACCATTGGATGAAAACAAATTGGACGCATAGGATTGCACCACGTGGCAAGCTTTGATTTCTTGGAACACATCATCATTAATGCCACATCAGCTTTTTAGTCCAATAATATGCTGGCACATCAACGGTCAACGCCACACCAGCATTTCAATCCAATAAGATCATGCTAAATCATTGGTCAACGCCACCTAGTCAGTCAATGCCAAATCATTTATCCAATAGAATGCTGCCACATCATCGGTCAATGCCACGTCATTGTACCGTATATGTGAATAGTGCCGTATGTGAATAGTGCCATATAAGTGAACAATGCCGTTTATCCTTTTATGCTCCTTCTAAGATTTTCGACAACCTTGAGTTAAAAAATGTTATCCGTTTTACTGTTTGATGTCTTGTTAATTGTAAATTAACCAGAATACCCCTGAAATACATAAAATACTTAAATTATAATAAAACACACACAATTAAAGTGTAAGGGACTTAAATACATAAAAGTATGGATGTTAGTGAGACTTGGAGTGTAAAATGAGGATTTTATCCTTTATAAATACACACTTTTCAACACTCAACACTTACAATAATGCACTTAATCAGAGCATAAAATGGTCTAAAACACATCAAATTATTATAACTAAACTTAAAATAGATACTTTTGCAAAATGTAACTAAAAAGAGGGATAAAAATTTATCATTTACTCTCTAAGTAATGCTAGTTTAAGCCTAGATATGCTATGATAACTCTGATTTCATAGAGTTATCAAACCCCTAAACTTAAACCATTACTTGTCCTCATGTAATGTCAACAACACAAACACTTTAATCACACAATCAAACACTAAACAACTTAGCTTTGTTATCGAGATTGCTCTGATTCATCAACCCTCAGACTTTATTCTTAAACATGCAAAATTAGCATTAATAATTTTAGTTCTAGACTTGGGTTTCATTCTGTCCAGTGTGTATATGTCACTTTGATCAAGTTTCAGAGTTGCTGCAGCATCACTCAAACATCAGATACATCTCAAAGATAGAATAATAAAAACATTTTCATTCATAGGGGGACAACATAAAAAGCTGTAAATTATGCTACAGCATTCATCATTTATTCATTCATTCGTCATCAAATTTTTTTTTAAATTAGACCCGTCAATGTAACATTAATTTTTCGTATGAATGCTTATCACTTGTAATGATGGCACCCAATTACTTAATCGATGCACAAACAAGAGCTGTTACAGCAAAAGCATCTAAGATACTACAACCATGGTCTTATTTTTAGATACGTTTAACATAAGGCTGAACATGGGGTTAATAAAGAGACCTGGCTACTCAGTTTCCTAGTCATAGGACTTTTCTTCCTTTTGGATTGTTGCTGCAATGCTCACAACTCTTTCTTTCTACTTAAGTCTGCATATGGGTTACATAACCCAGCCTTGGTTACTCGGTAAATAATTCATTGGAGCAAAAATTATTTTATTTTCCAGCACAGTTTGCAATAACTTTGAAAAAATTCCTAATTCCCCCCAAACTTTAGCTATTCTTATCCTTAGATTCTTGAAAATTTTCTAAATTGCCCAACTTGGTTTGCTACAACATATTCACAAACTTAACCAAAATTTAAGTGTTAAGACAAAATTCAACCCTTATCCATAAATTGTCTCTACTTGAGGGTAACTCATCCTTTATTTTATCATCCAAATCATCCTTATTGGGTTTCCTAAATAAAAAATAATTACCAAATAAATAGAGCTATACAATCAATCAAACACATTCAAATAAACATTCATAAAATTGAAAAATTTTGCTCACATTCGTGACATTCACATATGTAATTAGAAATAAGTATATAACTAAACTAAATTACATTCATTCATCAACTGAAATTAAATTCCACAAAACAAAACACATTCATTCAACATAAACATCAAACCCCCAAACTTGAGAGGTGATGCGTCCTCACATGCACACAACACAAAAACAAAGAAAAGATATTCATGCATATAGTTTATAAACTTCAAAACATACAAAAACAAATAACACAAAATAATTGAAAAATAGTTTCAGAAATTACAAGATAAACTTGAACAGGTAGAGTAGACTCCCCTGTTGTTGAAAACATTGCTACAGCATTAGTTCTGCAGCTTCACTTTTTCTTAGTTCCACTTCTTAAGCTCTTTTTCTATAAACCTAGTTGAGTAGCTTCTGTCTTTTTCTTTGTTCCTTTCTTGGACTGATTGGTGGAGTTTCAGCAGCTTCATCAAATTTTGGGCAGATTTGGCTTTGTTATCTTTGGCTCTGGCTTGTTTGGCGCTGCAAACGATGCTGTAGTACCTCCAAACATCTGTGCTTCTTTTCTTTTACTGGAGACTCTGGGAGTTTTGACAAGAAAATCCTTAGGAGATTTCTTTATTGCAGATGCTGGAGGAGTTGTTGTTATAGGTTCCTCAGTTGTTTACCAACAATGAGCTCCTTCAAGCTTTTTTCCTCTTTTTCTATCATTGTTAATGGTCTCTTCAATGGTTAAATTATCATCAACTTGTTCCTCTTAATCAGAATCCTCATCAAGCAGGATCTTCTGTTTGCCCTTGCTTTTAGGAGTTATTGCTGGTGTCTCCTCTTCCTTCTTCTCATTAGTCTCTTCTTTATCTTCATCTTTTTGACTTTCTTCCCTTTCTTCATCTTCTTCATCTTCTTTTTCTTTCTCTGACTTCTTTTCCTCTTATAACTCTTCAACATTATCTTCCTCTTCTTTACTTTTATTTACTTCATCATCTGCTGGAGCAGTCTCTACTACTTTTTGCAAATTGTATTGCTGCAGCGGAGACTCTAGGAAGTATGCATTCTTAATTTGCATATAAATTGCAAACTGGTGTTTCTAAGCTTCTTGATGCAGCAAGTAGGCCTAAAGCCTCTGATTTTCTTCTTTTTTTTCTTTTTTCCATGCATTCAAGCTGTCACCTAGATCTTGCAGAATCTTTCCAAATCCAGTGGCTTTCACTGATTTTGCTGTAGCTATATGCTCTAGGGTTGCTGCAAAGCAGACTCTCTAACAATCCTCTCTACTATTCTTACTGGGAGGGCCCCCTCATTTTTAACCCTTTCATCACTCTCAACAGATTTGACACTGGAGGCCTCACAAATCCTAGTGATGAGTGAAGGGAACAACGAGGTAGTTGATTTCTGTTCCTTTGTGGCACAGTCTCTAATCTCTTGCCAATCACTTTCCCAACATCAATTGTCAATCCTTTCACAATAGCATACAAAAGTAAGAGTCTATCTTGTGACACTGTTGTGGTGTTTGTGGTGGGCATAAGCCTAGACTTTAAAAATTTCACCCAAACCTTTGCAATCAATTTAAGTTCTATCCTATTAACAATTATAGCTTCTTCATTAACCCACTCACTTCCCTCTACAGTTAATGTTTTAAACACTACCCTCCATTTCTTAACAGTCATGCTCTCAACAAATTTAGTTTATCCATAATTAATAGCATGGGGCAAATTATAAAAGACATTTATCACCCTAGAGTGTAAAGGAACTTGGACTTGCCTTATTGTGATATTACATTGGTCTTGTTGCAGCAAGTTGGTGTAGAATTCCTTTACAACTGGGATCACTAGGTCTTAAGGGTGCGCACATAATTTGATCCAGCCCCTCTTTTTAGCAGCTATGAGAATGGTGCTAATTGTGCTAGTGCGCTATTTAGGAATTTCAAAATCCTTCTCTTCTAAAATGTTACGAGGCTCAATGAACTCCTCATACTTCTCCTCAGCTTTGTAACCATGGAATCTTTCTGGGTCCTTCAACCTTCTTGTAGGTACCTTGACTCTCAACATTGCTGCAGCACTCAAGGGAGTTTTGTTAGAAGAGAGGTTGGGAGTTTGTGAGAGAGAGAGAGAGAGAGTGATTTTGAAAATTATAGTGAAGGAAGAGAGATTGGTACTGAAAAGTGAAACAGTGAAAAGTTTAAATTTATAGAGGAAGGGAAATAGAGAGAGACAAAAATAATTCAAAGGTTTTGAAAATTTCAAAATTTCGAAAAAAGATGGAGAAGGAAGGAGATGTGGTTAATAGAAATTAAGGATTTCATTCCTCTTAAAATCAAAAAGACTGTTTCACTAAAGTGGGCATGATAGTCACAACGATAAAAAAATAAAAGCTTGAAACAATGTCAGCTGGACATTAGTTGCTGAGTTAGTAGGATGATGCTTTTGCTGTAGCATTAAATGAGATGCTGCATCGTGAACGCACATTTCATTTGAGAACCAGCTTTCTTTTGCAATGCTGCAGCATTTTTCTCCTAATTGACATTGTCCAGTTTTCCTCCCCATTTAAGTTTTGCATTCAAATTTTCCAACTCCCTATACAAGATAAAAGTTTAGATACAAAAGAACCAGAATGTCATGCTTTTAATCTTCAGTTATCTCTCTTTCTTCTCCTTAAAAAAATGCCTCTGTTGCAGTTATGAAATCTCTCTTTTAATTCTCTTTGTGTGTGACGGCCATCGATCATGTATTTCCTTAAAATATGCTCTTTTATATCTTGCGATTCAGGCAACCAAAAAGCATGAAGACACTTGTCTTTTCTTGGCATCTTATGATCACATTCCTTTCTGTGTTACCTACCACTGTTTTGTTTGCACATGACAGTGGCAGTGTAGTAACGGCTGCAGCAGACTTTGTTCGTTAGCACGTGAATAGTTTGAATGATTTTGTTCGTATTTGATTCTGGATTGTTGCAGCAACTGCTGCAACATTCTCTCTTGTTCAGAATTATTTTGGTTCATAGGTAAATAATTCTTTTGTCATTTTCTGTAGGTCAATTGCTTCAGCAATGTAGCCATTCTTCTACAACATCCATCAACAAGGCATGAGCTTTTGAGTCACCTATAATAGTGCACTTAATTAAAGCACAAATGGTCTAAAACACATCAAATTATTATAACTAAACTTAAATAGATACTTATGCAAATTGTAACTAAAAAAAATGCGACAAAAATTGTAATTAAAAAATTGTAATGATCTAGTTTAAGCCTAGAAATGCTATGATAACTCTTATTTCATAGAGTTATCAACAATATATCTTGTCCAGGTATGCACTGGTTATACCAGCTTCTAGTGAAAGATCATTACTGTATAGCACGATGAGCACTTAGCACCATATTTATTAGAGACAGAATCCCCTCTAGTATTTATAGGTCGTCTTGACTCAATGTTGACAGAGAGTGAATCCAAGTTATTTAGTAGACGGTCTTGCCACCTTGTCGACAGAAAGAGTTATTGTCTGGCACGTGTCCTTGACACTACACTTAACAGAGGATTGTTACCCTCTGGCACAATGAGTGCTTGACATCATATTTATTAGAATGAGGCTCATGAGGAGTGGAAATCTCTCTCATGATTTAATTGGCACTAAAAAGGAACACTAAGCCCACGGTACAGTGTTGAGTGTAGATCTAGGTACTCAACCGCTTTATTCACATAATTTTAAGTTTAATTTATTTCCGCCATTTTAATTTAAATTTTAGGATAAAATATATCAAAACCTTTACCACAAATCCAATTACCCAATTAGAAAATTAACCCTACACAAATGAAAACCACCTTCTCATAGGATCGACACTAATTACCATTAATCTATACTACAATAGATTCGTGCACTTCCGAGTTCAATAAAATTTGCACAACAATAAGTTTATATATAATTATGAATTAAAGCAAGTGAGAGCTTAAGATGCATTTCAAATTTGAGAGAATAGAAATTTTTTCAAGCTCAATCACAGTTCCAACAGTTAGAAAATAGGTTTACAAGTAAAAACTAGCAGTTAGACACAAAATTCGAAATTCTGAACTAATAGGTTAGCCTGTTACTCATAACAGGATGTCCTTTTACTTCTGGAAAAATTTTCCTGAAGAGTTGTCATAATCGGTTGCTATATTATGTTGATTGGTCAACTGATTACATGCTTTTTTATTTTAGTCCACCCAATATTTTTCTAAATTACATAACTACCCCAAAGCTTTGAAACATTGATAAATAAGTTCATATACTTAAAAGTAAATACTTTTGATAAATAATTGAATTTCCATTTTCTTCAAGCATTTTTAAACCACATTTATCACCAAACCATAACATAATAAAAAATTTAAGAATTTTGGTGAATATAATGCATAAATGTAAACAAACTAGCTTTACAAGAAGGATAAATAAGAAAATATCACCTAGGCTATTATCTTGAGGTTGAGTCTTGCCTTGACGAACTGTTCCCATGAATACTTGAGCTTGTTCTCACATACATGAAACTTGAACATCAATAAGTTGTTTGTTATAATCAAAATCAAAGTTTATATAACCCTTTGGCTCAACAATTTAAATTTTTTAATACATTTAAAATTAAAATTATAATAGAATGGATTTAAATAAAAAAAATCATAATATTAATAAAAAATAATGCAAATGAGAGCAAATATAAACACTTAAAGATAAATTAAGAAAATTCTATTTATGATTTATATCATGTGACTTTTTCAATGGATTAATGTTAATGCAAGAGATATTGTCATTTTTATGGAAGTGTTAAAATTTAAAAGTTTACTTTTGCTTAATTTCATATATTATTTTGTAATATTGATGGTATTGACTTATAGCTAGTTTGGTATATAACTTTTAAAATAATTGTTGTTAATTGTGTTGTAAAAATCATCAGATATGATCAGAATCAGTTAAATATTTGATAAAATTTATTTTAAAAAGTGCTATGAGTTATAAAAATAGTCATATGTATTTGGTAAATATTACTGTTAAACTGCTATAAGAATGTAAATAACCAAAATGGATATAATATTGAACAAAATTTATTTACATATTTATAAACATATATATGAAATATTTCTTATATATATAATAATTGATAACTAAAATAAATATTTTATATTATTAATTTTTTATTTTTATTTTTTATCTCAATATAACTGGTAATAATAATAATATCATTAAAGTTGATGAATTTATTTCCTAATTAATAAAGGATAATTTTAGATTTTTATAATATATACGATGATATATATGAAATTGTAAGTATAAAAGTTATTCTAATATCAGATTTTGAAAGTTACTCATTTCCTACTTTTCAAAATCTGCTGTAAAATAAAGTGATTTTTCTAAAAGTGATTTTAAAAAAATTACCAAAATTAATTTTTAGCATTTCAAAATTATTTTTGAGTTTTTCAAAAATAATCTCAAACGGACCCCTAGTTTGATTAAAATGGTTTTAATTATTTAGTCTAATTTAATGTTTTTGTGTTGGTAATATGATTTTGTATTGATAATATGATTTTATACTTTTACTCTAATATGAATAAATAAATTTCGGATAATACAAGTATCAGTTATTTAGAAATATAATGCCTTCAAGGAACTCTTTCTATTATTCGAAATTTCTTATCCTGTCCCCTCATGTAATTATGGCAGGCATGGGGGCATAAATAAAAGTATTAGGGATAGATGTGGGAATGTTGATTGTCTCCCTTCCTCTCCCCTCATTACTCTTTTTTTACTTTTACAATAAAAATATTAAAAAAATACATATGAAAGTACAATAAATTAATTTTAAAACTATATAATCTATTACAAAAATTTTTTTTTAGATATTCTTAGTAGTGCTTTTAGAATAAGCCCCTTTGAATAAAATGTATGGGTCGGTCGCGGTCAGCAACTATTAAACAAATAGAACGGAAACTTTATCCACACAGTTTAAACAAACGGATCGTTTATTAGTTTGAACAAATAAAACGATAAAATTTGAACTGTTTCATTGTTGTAAATAAAACGCATACGCTTGATGATCAGTTGGTTGAAGCGTCTACTTTAACCAGAAAGCCGAAGAGAACGAAGGGGTTGGAGAAAAATGGGCTGTGATCACTCTCTATATCAAAGACTTGTGATGGGGGCCACCTTTTAATCATAGCATCTTCTTGTTACAGCTTGAGAACTCGGTCATTCAAGGTCTTGATATAAACACGGGGTACCTTCTCAGCATCCGGTCTTTCTGTGAATTGAGCAGATCAGAAGGCCATGACAGGTGCAGGCCGTACAAGCATCGAGGCCAATGTTGAATCTTGACCATGTATTTTTGCAAAAGGGAGATTGTTAATTTCTCCTCATTTTATTTTATAATAGTCAATAACTTTCATGACAGTATAAATTTACGATATTATCATTATTTTTAAATACACTTTTATTCTTATTTATTATAAATTAAATAAATCATATGAATAAAAATTAAAATAAAAAATTATGTATTAAAAACAAGAAATATATGTTTTGATGTGAAAAAAATCAATAATAAAATATTTTTCTTGTACTTTTTTATTTTATAAATATTTTCTTATAATAAATATATAAGAAAACTATTATAAAATGATAAAAATTTATTATGAGAAACTTGAATGATAAATAAAAAAATTATTATAAAATAGATAATAAAATATTTTTTTGTATTTCTTACATTTAATTTTAAAACACTGTAAAATATTTATCATAAGAAATGTTTTATAAAATAAAAAAGTACAAGAAAAATATTTTATTAGTAATTTTTTGTTCCCAACAAAACATATATTTCTTGTTTTTAATACTTAATTTTGTTATTTTAATTTCTATTTATATGATTTATTTAATTTATATAAACATGAATAAAAGTATATTTGAAAATAAGAGTAATATTGTAAATTTATGTTATCAGGGAGGTTATTGACTATTATAAAAAAAGCAGGGAGTAAATGGTATATATTAAATATAGTAGAGATGAAATTAGCAATTTCTCTTTTGCAAATATTTGAACACATGTGCGAGCACGCAAGTGTGTGTATCTTATTTGTGGGACTAAGATCCTCTCATGATCAGAGTTCTCCTCAACTTTTAATAATATTATGTCATGTGTCATGTAATAATAATTTCTAATAATATTATGTCATGTGTTATGTAATAATAGTGTATAGATAAGATTTCATTTATTTTTTTATTTATTAACCAACAATTAACATGTAAATTTCTTCTTATGAAATAATATAAAAATTTCATACAACCAATAATATAAAAATTTGACCAATAAGATAAAAATTTATGAGATAGAAAGTTAGTCAATATAATATGATCAATTCAATAGTTAAATATATCTTAAATGACATATTATATCAAAATTTTAATCTCGAACTCGACGTGAGTATTAAATGAATTATTCAAACTCAACCTATTTAATAATTGTATAAATTTGATCAATCCGATAAATGTCATAAATCAGCAATTATAGGGGAACATTAAAGCATGCTCACCTCCATAGGCTCATTTGATAGAAAAGTTTTCGTTGAAACTCCTTTTTCACCATGGTACTTGTTGGACGATTATCAGGACCGAACATAAACTCTTCTTCGCTTACATCTCCAAATTCAGATAAATCTGGGTCGGCCTTTTGTTGATGTACAATTTAGCCAAAAAATTGTAAGACGTGAAAACCAGATATTTTACTGGAGTTTGTAATGTATAGACATAGTCATCAGAGCAGATAATAATTTAATATATGTTGAACAGTTGCAAGGTAATGTAACTGTAAGCATTGCAATTGCGTCAACTAAAGCAAGATGATTCACATGAACCGTGCTCTAAGTACAGGAGAATAAATAAAATAATACAATTATAATGGAAACTTTAAAAACGTATGTTAGCTTATTTAATTATTAAGTCATTTTAAAAAAGTAATCCCGATCTATTATTATAAGTTATTATTAAAATAAAAAAATTTATAAAATAAGTAATTTTTTAAAAAATTTATCAAATATTATTTTTGTCAAGGGTTATGGAATAATTCACTTTAGCATTTCAAACACAGTCTCGAACGATGTCTTAATCTAACCAACGACTTATAAACACTTGATGCTACTTTTTATTTTGGTGTATTAAACTATCTGGTATCCGAAGATTATATTGGGATTCGACTAATCTACATTCAAACTGGGTAAGACTACTAGGATGGCAAAGCTTTCCCAACAAGTATTTAACGCAGCTGTATTCTCAAGCCTTGAATCGAAGATCTTGGTTAAGCTATAACAACTCCAAACTAACTGATCTATGCACTTGTTGTTGATCGATGCTACTTTTTATATATAACATAAGTAAATAATTAAATTGTGATTGGATGACCATGCCAAATGGAGAAGAACTTGTTGGGAAGGAGTGCATGTCCAGTCACGACATGCTATTTGGCAAGTTTGGTGGGTCCTTTGGTGGGACCCACAAACATAAGGGTAGGCGACCACAAAATTAAAAAAAAAAAATTAACTATTTGTCACGCATGGCACACTTTTCTTAGCATGCCATGCGTGATAGTTGGTGCAATGCTTCTTCTTATGTCCTTCGGCTCTACAGAAGAAATAACCAATACCTTCTGAATTATCTAGTTTCTTTTAAGGTGTTGTATCTGCAACATCCTTATCCTTCTATCTTTTCTGTCCCTTGCCCTTTGAGGTTGAAGCTAGGTGAGCACTTTATGTCTTCTCTTTCTTTAGCATGTCCTCTTTCTGAACACAATGTGATATGAGCTTATTTAAAAACCAAGTCTCTTTCTGACAGTTATAGCTCACCTTAAATAGTTAAACTATTGCTAAGAACATCAAAATCAGATGCACTAGCAAGTTTTCAGAGAGTTCAAGCTTAAGTGCTCTCAACTTAGACGCAAGATGAGAAATCTATATGACGTACTCCCTGATATTGCTTTTACTCGTATACCTCATTGAAAAGAGGCTTGTCAAGAGCGTACCCATTTCTATCTTTTCGTGCTTAGCAAATCTCTTTTCAATTTCTACAATGAACTCCTTAGTTGCAGTTATCTTTTCAGATATTGAGCTCCCGAATGCTTCAAGAATGGCCTTCTTTATGATCATCATACACATGCAATTTAATTTCTCCCACTTTTCCAAATCCTTCTTGTCATCAGAAGTACTCTCATCCGTAAGAGGTGAGGGAGAATCAACTCTTAACACAAGTTTGAGATGCATGACTGCGAGAACTATTAAGAGGTTTACTTGCCATGACTTGAATTAATGTTTGCAGTAATATTAGCAAGAGTCAAACTGAATCAGAGAACAACAAACAAACAAAACAAGCTCAGATTAGTCTCAAAACAAAAAAAAAAAAATAAATAAATAATGGTAAACCCCATCTCAAAATACTGGGCACTCCATTAATATTTCATTTTTGGACAAAATATTATCTTGTAAGTGATATCTTGGTGTAGTAATCAAAGAATGATAATAAGAACATATCAAACAATAAACCTTCCTTTAGCCGATTTATTGTTCACATATAAAACTAAATAATTATCATGCATTTATTACCACAAGTGCATATGCAAATTTGTAAAATACAGTCCTTCTTTTGGGCTAATCAATATTCACTAAAATTACATACACAACAATCGTTTTATATTCCAAAATAAATTAATTTTCACAAGAGAGGTCATTTTGGCGACAAGTTGCTTCAACTAATTCATTTCAAAAAATATTTAAACATTCCAATATTTAAATTAAAAATTTTACCAAAATTATCTCTTAAATTAAAAAATAAATTTGTTAAATTGGCAGAAAGTTAAAATGGCTGCCATGAGAAAGCCGCCGCCCCAAAAAAAAGGAAAATTAGGGTTAGGGTTTTAAGATTTGGGGCTAATTTAGGATCCGGTTCGGGCTCGATTTGACCCGATCCGGTTGAACCCTAAACCGATCAACTTTTCATCGTGAATCGCGCACCAGCAGTGTGAGTCAAGCATTCTAGCAGTGCAAATCACGCACCAACAGCAATAGTTATAGCCCCATAGTCATGTATGGTGTCATATTTTGTTGATTCGCATCCCAACAGCCGCACGATGGCCACGAAACCTCAACCATGGCAGATACCTTAGCCATGAAACCTTAACAGAAATGGCAGTAGCCAACCACAAAACAAAACTTAATAAATAGGATATACCGAAAATTTTACAAACCGAATTGCCAAATATTAATTTTTCTTAATTCTGAATTTGCTTAATAATCTTAATCTAGAAAACAATCACAAATTGTTCTCAATGATTCAATATGAAAAGGCTCTGATACCATCTATTAGAACAATAAACCTTTTGTTGACCATCACTTATAGTCCAGGAACATTCATGTTGCATCACCAAGAATCAACAAACGAATATGCAAAAGCATACCTGAATCCATAACATTGAATTACTCTTTATATCCGTGTGGTTCGCCTTTTAGATCAACAAATTATCTTAGCGAGTCCTTTAAACTTTTCTGTGCACTCTCTCTGATAATGACATGTCAAAAGAGAATAGAACGATATGTGTAACCTGGGGACCATAACCACTTATATAGATAACTTTTCCTGTTATTATTAGTTATTCTTATTTCAATAATTATCCTTTTAGTCTCTACACATTAAAAGCCCACACCCTATTAGATACATTAAAGCCTAAATTACCAAAAATATTAATAGATCACTTTTAATTGGGCTTAACCCTATATGACAGTCCACAACGCATAATTATTCAAATATAAGCCCAACATTAGATTAAGGATCCTACAACGTCGAATTAAAGATCCAACATTTTTCTCATTATTTAAATGTGCGATACAGTACTTTGGCTTGTGATGATAATGTTGAATTATATCTTAGGACGCAGTCTGATGCTAAAAGTTATTTTTTGTTTGCATTCTTAAATAATTATAGCTTTTGGCTTTGGTTGGATTTCTGCATTACTTGAGCTTGTTTTTTTTTTCAAGGGAAATTATCACTGCACCACCTTTTTTTTGTCATATGTATATCTAACTACCACAAAATTTTGACATATTCTTTGGACCACTTTTGTTTCTAAACTTATATCAATCAACCACTTTGATATTAAAAATAACAATTTTACCCCTAAATGGATTAAAATGCCATTTTATTCCATAAAATTTTGAAAAGTAAAAAATTATAATTACAAGAATACCCCTAAACTTAATAAAATAAAAGTTAATTTTTTTATAATTATAATTTATTTAAAAATTATTATTTTAATTTTTTGTAATTATAATTTTATTTAATTCCTGTAATTAAATTAAGTATATGAAAGTTTACAAAAATTAACATGAAGAGAAAAGCTCCCTATAACTATTATAAACTTTCCTATAATTAAAATTAAGAAACTTTCCTATACAAATTAAATGAAATTATAATTACAAAAAATTAAAATGATAATTTTTAAATGAAGTTATAATTATAAAAAATAACATCTTTGGAGATTGAGATTTATTTGTTTTATTAAATTTAGGAGTAATCTTGTAATTATAATTTTTTATTTTTTAAAATTTTATAGAATAAAATAGTATTATTGTTTACTTAGGGGTAAAATAGCCATTTTATATTGTAAAAGTGGTTGATTAATAGAAGTTTAAAAATAAAGGTGATTCAAAGAACATGTCAAAATTTTGTGGTAGTTAGATGTACATATGATAAAAAAAAGGTGGTGCAGTGATAATTTTCCTTTTTTTAAATTGATGCTTCACATTTTTTTTATTTTCTTAGTTTCATGTCAATTTTGAGAGGCAAGACTCATTATATCCCCCTAATTAATTGTATTTTCTTATTTTTTATATAGCTCCCTTGTTTGTTGTGGTTTGACAAAAAAAATCATAATAAAAAATGTAAAAGTACTTCAATCATTTATTAGAAAAAATGGAAAACAAGTTATGATCATGCATCATCTTGTATACATTATTATACAATGAATTATAAGGCATTAACAGAAAAATATGAAAATGAAAGCTTTGATGATAGTAAAATTTTTTTAACTACTTAATTTTATTTCAATTCAAAGCATAAATTTTGCCCCAAAATAACTAAGGGTGGGCACTATTTGGTTTTACGGGATTCAAACTAAAAACCGAACCAAATTTAAACCAACTGGTTCATAATTTTGTGAACCAAATACGAACCAAACACTAGAACTAAACTGAACTTAACCAAATTAATTTATTTTGGTTTGTGATGCAGCGGAAGTTTATGTTCTTTATTCCGTTGATTCTGGAGAATGCCGGAGTAAAGAAACGAACTAAATTCATGTTGATTATAAAGAATACCGTGAACCTAGGGGGTTAAGACTCGTTGATTCCGCAGAATGCTAAGAATTAACTAAATTCAAAAACTCACATAGAGCTTTGAAATCTTGAAAATATTATTGAATTCAAGTCTAGAGTTTATTCCAAGAAATAATCAATAACAAATACTCAAGACCTCTGCTTGTAAAAGCTACAAAAAACACTTATTTATACTAACTACGACTTATCCTAATTTGACTAGAAAACCTATTTTAATAAGACTTATACCTAAATTAGGAATACAACTTAATTAAGTAATGCCTAAACAATAAAACTGTAAATAGGAAACCAAATTAAACTAAAATACAAATTAATTATAATATTCCTAAATATTATAAATTTCAATCTAATTAGGATTTCTTCAATTTCTTGTTCTGCATCAATTTGGTTCGAGTAATTTTACCTTGTATATTTTACCCAAAAAAATGACATAATAGTAATATACTATTACTACAATAATCTTAAGTTCATAAAACTACAAGCAATAAAAAATATAATAAAGTCCAACAATAGTCTAGAAATCCACTACAAATTACAAAATAAACTTCACTTCAAAGTTCCATTCTATTGTGCACTCTCCCAATCACCACTTCTTGATCTTTCAACTTCCATATCCACAATACCTTTTTTATCTCTCAAAGTGAGCCATTAGCCTAGCATCAACAATTAAACAAAATCAAATAGTGTATAATATCACATCAGTAATTACATGTATTAACTCATAAATAAAAGTATCAGCTTCATTATTAAAATGCTCTTCATGATAAACAACATGAACGAAAGTTAAACAAATCAAAATTGTGCAATCTAATTAAAATAAACTTAAATTCAAATTTTACAACCTTTTGAAAATTGATCTATGAACTCATTATCTTGAACTAATTGATTAAGGTTTGTTGTCATATCAAAGAAAAGAGAAGAACGCAACTAATTTTGTGTTAATATCAATGCTTCAACCATGTTAGGAGTCAAAGACCTTATATATTGATCTAGTTTAGGCTAGCGTTTTTAATTTTCAAATTTTATTTTTAATTTTTTTCGGTGAACCATTTGGTTCAAACAAGAACTAATTGGCTCAGAGATTTCAGAACCATTTGCTTTTTGATGTCTGAACCGACCTAAACCAAACTGCCAGAATATAGTTCAATTCGGTTAAGTTTGGATTGAACCGAACCAAATGCCCACCCTTAAAAACAATGTCAATTTAATAGTATTTTAATAAATTTTCTGAACAGTAAATTATTTTATTTTAATTAATTTAGTTTAATTAAAATAGAGTAACCAATTGCTTTAAGTGATGGCAGCCAAATCATGCAGGGCTATCTAAAAGATAGCTTAGTATCATAACAAGACAGTAAGCTGGGGCTCCCTTTAGGGATAATGATCATTAAATGTAAGTGTTCTCTAGAGGATCCCTCATACACTATTAGGATAGGAGTCTGTATAACCAAGATCTTATTCTAGTTTAGCGACAAGGATTTGGCAATATGGACTAATGTCTTAGGGTATTGTACTCATCTAGGTCTCATAAAACTCTTTATTTTATGATAGATGGCACCTTTATTAACTCTACAATCCTTTTGAAACTCCATAGTCAGGAAGCATCGGGTGTTAATCCACTAGACTATATGCAAGGTCGATCCTATATGGCGATATACGCAAGGTCCATCCATCATCTGACTCACTAAAATTAATTATATTTAAATAAAGCAAGAAATGAGAAAAATAAATGAATGGAACTTATCTTTTATTTGAAAACAAATGGAATAACCATCTCATCTAAATCGTTAGGCATTGGCCTATATCATTACATCAAGATCCTTACCACAGAGAGAATAATAAACCTAAAAGACTGCCCTTCTTGTCTATATGACTTCATGGAATGAAAATCAAGTAAGATCTAATCAAAAGTTTGTTAGGGCTTTCTTATAGGTAATTGTCCAGTTGCATAGAAAGATAAATGAAGAAAAGTAAAAGGGAAGATTAAATTGCCCAACTAGTAGTACTTTCTCAACGCTGCCATGTTCCACCAGTGCATTAGCTTCTTTCCATGTAGATGCAACAATCTATAGGTTATTAACCTCAATACTTTCTTAAACTTGTGGGAACCTTCTTAGTTTGCCTTTAAAGATCTTTTCATAGGCTCTTTGGTGTACTATATAACCCAACAAAGAACCCAATCACCTTATTTAAACACTTACTAGCGCACTTTTTTGTTTTAGAGATTTGATATCCTGGTCTGATAAGAGGTTGTCATGAGGATGACTTTCACTTTTTCTTCTTAGTTAGGTTCATCTTTGCCACAATTAAAAGTACATTTGCATCTTTATGGGCGATCTTGCGTGATGGTAATTCTATCTCAATTGGAGCAATGACTTCAATCTTGTAAGATAGTGATAAAAGAGTCTTTTCGGTTGCTGCTGCAATATGTCCAGAGGACCATTAGATGTTCTTTTGCTCAAGCGCCATCTTACTTTCCAACTTCTTCTCTGGGATCTTATTGATCGTCTAATCGATTGTGAATGTTGGGAGACACTAACTTGTTGATGATTACAATTCACAATCAAACTGTTTGAAATTTGGTTATCGAATTTAGTGTCATTATTAGTCATATTTGCATAAGGGTTACCAAACTGATAAATGATGTTCTTCTATATGAAATTGATGGTCTTCTTCTTGGTAATTGTAGCAAGTAATTCAGCTTCAACCTACTTAGCAAAATAGTATATGACAATAATGGCATTCTTTAATTACCTTTCCCAAATTAGCATGAGGCCTATAAGATACATTCTCTAAATGGTAGATGCTCAAGTAATGTTCAAGATCGTCAGCTTCTCTAGGGATTGTTTAACCACTTTGGCAAATATTTGGCACTTATTATATTCCTTCAACTTCTTCTTTGTGTCCACCTATATAGTATGCAAATATCAGTCCTGCCCTAGGGCCTTGTCTGCCAAAGAGCGAGGCCCACTATGATTTTCAACAAATCCCTTAATAGATCTCATCAAGCACGTACTCAACATCAATTGAACTGAAGCACATTAAATATTTCTCTCTCTAATCTCTTCATCTTCTGTAATTTTTAGAGCTTCCAAAATCTTATCCATCCATGTCTCTCTCTTTATCATATGCCTTCCTTAAAGGTACCTTTTTTTTTTCCTCCCTACTTAGGTACTGTTATTATCTCATAAAAAAGTTATTATTATATCCATGGAAAATACTATCATCCTCCCTACTATCTGCCGCGCATCAAGACCATCATCAAAAGTATCCCATGAATAAATGTGAAGCTTCCTTTGAGAATCCCTAAAGTAAAAAGAATGAAAAAGTTTTTTTTATGTTACTCATTGCTAATTTTGTGAAGGAACCTCCTGTAACACCTTACTTTTTATACGAGGATTGTCGGATGAGTTACTTCAATGGTATATCCCATATATTGAACCACGTAAATCTTGTGTGTATTGTTATATTCATGTCTTTTTACTTTATTTATAATAATATATATGAGAGCATGATTATATTAGCTTTATAGAAGTTCTTGAGACCGTATATAAGCTCTCTAGACAGGCTCCCATAGGACATCATCTTAGCTCTTTATGAGCACTTCATAAGCACACTCTGAGCTTCTCTTCTCTCTTAAGCTCTCTTTTGAATTTCAAGAGCATCCTTAAATTGTCTTCGAAGCATCTATAGAGCATCTAATAAGACTACCGTTTTAACGAGATTTTGGGAAAAGGGAAAAACCTAGCTATACACAATAAATTTGTAAAAAAAGGTGAGATGTGGTGCCGAGCGTATTCGAAGTGTGTGTTGCTTATTTAGACCTTCAAGAAGCTCAAGAAAGAGGTAAGGCTTTCAGGTGGGTTTGGATCTGGAGAGGAGTAGTGACAAAAGCTTTGCTTAACCTATAAAAAAAGAGAAAAAATTTAGAGTGGAGCTAGCGGTGGCTGGCGACCACACTCCAATGCTTAAGTAAGTCTTGGGATGATTTATGGATGCCAATAGCTTGCAAGTTCTTGATAATGGTGGTGGCTAGAGGTTGAAGAAGAGCCTTTGCCTAGTTGTGCGTTTTGTTTAGAACGACTTAGTTAGAAAGAGAAAATCCAAGCTTCTGTATATGGAGTGCTCTGGGGTAATTTGTCACTGTGCGACCTAGTGCAATTTCATTAGTGTCTTTCTCTCTCTACACAAGGATATTCCTGTCTTTTTGTATTGGTGACTATTTAGGTCTTTGGAGCATGCTTGGAGAATACTTTTGCTCATCATTTGTACAATTTGTTCACACATACGCATGTTCGACTCTGCTGGGTGGTCCAGCATGCTTTTGTAGAGGCTGTTGTGCAATGGTTGGCTTGTCAGATGAGGAAAAATGGTCCCAATTAATTTGATGTGCTGCTTCTGGCCTTTTGATAGGCATGGTAGCCTACTGCCTCATGTTTTATAACAAATACCCCCTCATTGGTTCTCCATTCTCAACTAAGGAATCAATATTTTTTTTGGGGGGTAACACCACTTCACATCGTTGGCATTTTTAGATCTTTTCCTAACTTTTCTTCTCTTGACAGTGAAATTTGCATCCCATTTTAATCTCTGGTGCACCTGGTATAAGCCAACCTCCTCTAGGTGACTTCCTCATTCTTAAGTGTTATTGACATGTGGCATTCTCTTATTAGCCTTCCATTTCTTCTAGCAAACAGCTACCTAAAATTATCCTAGGCACCATGTTTGCTACACAAGGCTTATTAAACAGCACAGAAAGTCCTTTCAAAATACCAAAACCTCTAATCACCATTATACTAGATCAATCAGTAACCTTATATCACTGCCACCACAAAAAAAAAATTCCCTTATGATGCGTTTACTAATTGTTAATTATAATGGACTAGACTGAAATCAAAATGAATTAGAATTGGAAAAGGCTGGAATCGAAATAGCGAATGAGAATCAAAATAAATTATTTATTTCAACTGCATAAATCAGAATGACTTATTATAAAATAAGTTATTAAAATGCCATTAGTTTATTATTGTAATTATTATTTGTGATTAGTATTCCTAAAAATTATTGTTAATAAAGATAATAACAATAATAACTAGTTGACAACAATCAGTGATGTGCGGCAACTAACAACAATGGACTGAGGCAATAGGGATCAACGACGAATGAAGGAAGCATCATGATGACCTACAGTGAGTGCCAGTAATAATGAGCAGTGATGGTAATGAGCAGCAACTATAGTGAGCAGCGACGGCATTGAACAGTGATTGATCTAAATATCTTTTTTTTTTTAAATATTTAAGGTAAGGACAAAATGGGAATTATTATATTTGGGTGGGGATATTTTTGGTAGTTCTGTTAATGGGAGTTTGATTTTCAACTCTCCATCTGGGAATCAAACTCCCATTCTTGATTTATAAATTAGTCTAGGGCCCACCAAAATGATTCTCATTCCCACCTTTATTTTAGTAAGTAAATATGGGTTTGATACTAATTCCGATGATTCCCCAATTTGAAAAGTAAAAGCACCATTAATGTATTTGCCTCATTGATCCTTTCTTTTGAAGCAAAGGGAAAGACAACCATACACACTGAAATTTAGATGTGTTAATTCTTATTTATCATAAAACACGTATGATGTATGAATAATGAGCAATATGAATAATGAGCAACATGTAGTATGTGAAAGCTATTAAAAGCTGAAGTTTGGTAATAAAATCTAGTTATTTGTCAAATCAAACTACTGGAGTGGTTTATGGTCTCTTCACTTACCAGATGAGGTCAAGGTTTATATATGGAGAGCAGTTAAGGACCTTTTGCTGACTACGAAGGACTTGTGGAAAAGAAAAATATTGTAAAGCCCAATTTGCTAGCATTGTAGGAGAGCAGTGGAGACCACATACAATACTCTCATGGAATGTAAGCAAGCTCAAAAACTATAGAGACATGCTCCTTTCACTATTCTTTGTCCAGCCAGAGCAAACTTAGATGTGTTAAATGTAATTTAAGATTTATCAAAGGATTTGAACAAGTCAACAATGTTGCTTTCTGTTGTGGAGACCACAACAATGCAGGAAACATATTTGTTTCTTAGAATAAGAAAATAGATCCTTTGATATCTGTGGCAAAGGCTAAAGTAGTTGTTGATGCCTACTAAAGAGTAAAAGATCCTAGTCAAAGCATATGTTGGCAAGATCACAAATGAAAAGAATTTTAAATAAAGCCCCCCACCTAGTAATGGAGTCAAGATTAATGTTGGCGCAACTATTGATATAGAGAAAAAGTTAGCTGGATTGGGTGCAATAATTAGAGACTCAAATGATAAGGCGTTAACTAATACTGTGAAAAACTCTAAGTTGTGGAAAGATGCTAGTTATACATAGGCTGAATTAGTGGAATGGGGATTACAAGTGGCAAAAGAACCAAGCTTTGTATCTCTGATTATAGAAACTAACCACAATACAGTAGTTGATTTGGCAAACAACAAATGAAAAAGAAGCTTAACAAAGATATTTTGGGTTATTTCAGCCATTCAACACCAAATCAAGTATTTTCAACATATCAAGTTTCAATTCAATCCGAGATTTTATAATACTTATGCTCATGTATTAGCCAAGTTAACTTTGTGAAAAGATTAACTAGCTATATGGACGGAAACAATTCCTGTTGAAATCTTAGATGATACTCGCAATGTTGAATTAAAGAAAGTAATCTTTTCTCATAAAAAAATCTAATTGTTTTGGAGTGTGTTTGAGGAAGAAATGGAAGGCTAATAGGAGAATGTCATATGTTGATAGAACTTAAAAATAAAAGAGTTACAAAGAGAAAGTAAGCTTACATCAGGTACACCAGAGATTGAAATAGAAAACGGTCCTCACCTCATCAAGGGCAGAAAAGGTTGGAAAAATTATCTAAACCAACAAACACATGAAGAGTTGTTATCGTGAAAAGGAATATTGTTTCCATAGCTGAAAAAAAAGGAGCCAATGAGAAGGCAAATTGTCAAAAAAGAGAAAGAATCAAACTACCATGCTTACAGGAGCCAAAACGGCTCCCTCAAAAGTAATCGAGACCATTTGGCCCCATTTGATACCTCAATTGCCATGGGGTTGCTTTCACAAAGATAGTTAGATCACCCTGCCAGATTATAACATGAGTATGTATGGGTGGGCATCATTTCGGTTTGGTTTCAAATTTTTTTTCTTTATCAGTTTAGTTTGGGTTGGGAATAAAAAAAATCGATAGTCATTTTTTAAAAATAAAAACCGATCCGAATTCAATAATTCGGTTCGATTCGGTTCTGTTCGGTTTTGATTTTTGATTTTTCAGATTGCTTAACAGTTCGGATTATCAAATCGGTTTCGGATTTCAGTTCCAAGTTTGGGTTCGGTTCGGGTTTTTCATTTTGAGCTTGTTCCTCAAAATCATCTTTTACAATCTCCTCTATGTCATTGTTATTTTCTTCCATCCTGCACAAAAGGCCTACTATAATCAATGTATAATAAACAAAAATAAAATTATTTACAAATTTGTATTCACAAAAAAAAAAAAAGCAAGAATTTTGAACTAAATTGTAGAAATTTTTGAATTATAATTACTGTTTTAATATAAAAAATTTTGGGCCAAATGGAAATAAAAAAAATAAGTTTCCGTGGCATAGTATAATTTATTAAAATTTAAAGGATTAAAATGATATTTTATCTTGTTGACTTTTGGTCAAACACCATTTTCAAGCAAAAAAATATAATGATTATGGGTGCAAACGATATTAACCACCCCATCATCTTCAACCTTCATCACAAGCATCAGATGTAAGCACCACCAAATTCATTTACTACTCCCATCAAGTATTCAACAAACAACAATTTTATATGACAGCCAAAATGAAAAATAAAACCAAAAATTACCCACACCAAACACACCTAATAATAAATTGAAAAGAGTGATTTCTCACAAAAAAAAAAGCCATTTCAGGAAAAAAAAAAAAAGGAAACAGAGAGTTCGTGAGTTGCCTTGAAAGAGAGAAGGAAGTGATCTGAAAAGGAAGCAAGCAATAACGGCAGCAGCAAGTTCGATTAATGGATTCGGTGGTTGCAGGGTGAAGGTTTCGGTAGCAGCAAGTTAGCTTTGGCCTTTGGGTTTGGAAATTGGAAGCGGTGAAGAACTAAAGGGCAAAGTGTTAAGTGTGTATATATATGTTAATGTAAATTTACAAAAATGCCATTATTTCGGTTCGGTTCAAATTTTTTAAATTTTGAACCGAAAACTGAACCGAACCGAATCATTCTTACAATTTCAGTTTTTTTGCTTTAAAAAATCCGAACTGAATCTTAAAAAAACCGAACCGAACCGATTTTTTTTCGATCTGGGTTCGTTTCTGCCCACCCCTATGAGTATATGTGGGCAAATTACATGAATAATGAGCATACTTATTCTCCAAGCATGATCCAAGAGCCCAAACAACCATGGGTATAAAAGGACAAGAATATCCTTGCCAAGGGAGAAAAAGCACCAATAGAATAACATCAAGTGGGACGGTGATAGAAATACCCCAGACGCACTCCTTATATAATTGCCTAGGTTTTCTTTTTCTAACTAAGCAATACACACAGAGAAAAGGAAAAGGGCTTGTCTTCAACCTTGAGCCGATGCCATTGTTGAGGATGAGCAAGCCTTTGACACTTAAAACAGTCCCAAAGCTAACTTCAGCATCAAAGTGTGGTTGCTAGCTACCGTTAGCTCCACCTCTAACCTCTTTTCTCTATTTTGTAGGATAAAAAAAGCTCTCAAAATCAACTTTCTCTGAATCCACAGTCTTTTCAACAAATTCACCATTTTTGTTCTTTGTCAAGCTTCACGGAAGTTCCAAACAAGTAGCACATCTCAACTACGCTAGGCACCAAGCCCTATCTCTAACAAATTTATTGTGTTTAGCTGGATTTGCCATTTACTCAAAAATCTAGATTTACCACTTACTTCAAGATTTAGAGACTTAAAAGGTCAAGGTAGTGCTTAAAAGTAGCTAGAAGTATCTACTCTGATGGAACTAGCTATGTAGTTTTCTCTCAAAGATTGTTAATTGTACTCTAAATTGTTTGCCTGCTGATTTCTTGCCATGTTGTTGGGCTGTGAACTTGTGTTGCAGAGGCTATCAGATTCAGGTAGAATGAAGTAGTGGCAGTATTAAACTTTTGCTTAATATTTGACTCTCTAATTAAATAAATGTATTACAAACACTGTGATCAAACTTACAAAATGAAATACATGAGCTCTTTTTTGGAATGTCGCGACTCCTTCAATTCTAGTTTTCTACTTTTTCTTATATATAGTATAGTAAACCCTTAATAATATCTAAGCAACATGCCAGAAATACAGAATACACAGCGACAACATTGCGAGGATAATTTGTAGCAACTTTATCATTAAATCTAATTTTGCAACAAAGTTAACAGCCTCCAAAACATTGTGCTCTTTAGCTTCCAACTCATAATTATCTTCAAAATCATCATCTAGTATTCTCACTCCTCTAGTAATTATTTTGTACTCTTATTTAGTTGGTTCCCACTACCAGTAGAAATTACAAGCTTTCTTCTTTCGTTTGTAGTACAGCTTTTGAGGATTTGAAATAGACTCTAAGATTTTCAATGACACATGATCACCAAAGTCAGTGCAAAATTTGTTTCTGAACTTTATAACCTTGCCATTAATTTGTAGCTCCCCATCTTCGTCTGCATAACCACTATAGCTACCTCTAAATAATGACATTGTTGTTGTTTTGTTTTTTGATATTTTGATGGTATTTATGATTTCATGGCCACTCAAGTGTGTTGGGAGCTGGATTTAAAGACACAAACTTGCCAAATACAATTTTGAATTTTAAATTTTGTTTGTTTCTGTAACAGTCAGCTGTTTTAAGTGATAAGCTAATGGCATGCAATGTAATTTGTTCAACTTCAAAACCAAAATTTGATTAACATTAATCGTAATCCTTGCAGTTTATTCAATTTCAAATCTTAATTAACAGATAACATTAATGGCATACTTTATAATTTATTCAACTTCAAAGCCTAAATAAGGAATAACAATAATATTTTTTGGTCCATTAAGTCATTTTACTTTTTGAATATTTAAATCTTATAAATAACTTATTTTTCAATATTTTATTATTAGTTTTTAGATGTCTTCTCATGTCCTCTTGTAGACATGTCAAATCAACGTTACTTTTAAAATCATACACCACCATTAATAGCATATTCCATTACAAGTTCGGGCATTTTCTTATTTTAATCAATCAACGTTAGTCAGCTATAAAAAATAATAGTTTTGGGGGGATTTTTGAAGTTTTCGTATTCTTAGAGGGTAAATTAAAGTGTGTCAGCCTAACTAGGGGTAAATTGAAGTTTATCTTTTTTAATTTGATATATTATTTCTATAGTTATATTTATGTTTACTTTACTCATCTCAATTTTATTTGGGTAAATTTAAGTTGGAAACCTCGTGTGGATGTTGGAATTTGTCAAAGTTGAAGGAGTTGGTCAAAAAGAGAAGCAAAGCAATGGTGTTTCTCATTTTTTATGGATGATATTTAATTTTATGTTGTAATAGTTTCTTATGGATGGTGCCTGGTGGATGTTGTTGGAGTATTTTACTATTTGCTATTTTGTTTTATGTTTCATTTTCGGAGCTTTTTTATTTTTTATATTATTATAGACTTATATTATGGAAAATATTAAGTTGGTTTAATGGTGATGGTAGTAGTAGTTGATGATATATTATAAAAAATGTAGTAGTAATTAACGAAATTATAGATTGTACAAGTGTAATAAATGAAATTATAAATTATATAGGACTTGAAATGGATGGTACTGTTGTACATGTCATGAAATTGAAAAGAACTAAGATACCAAACCAATTGACTAGAAATACCAAAATGATATGAACCGGTACTAAACCCAATCCATTTATTACGATTCGATTCTCATTTCATTTCAGCTATTAGAAATTTTTTAAATTTCTAAACCGAACTGAATAGATAATTTTGGTTTATCCCAATACCGAACCAATGCCCACCCCCATAAAGAAGTAGCTGATTTGGTGAACAATACAAGAATTTTGGTATGAAAAGAATTTTGGGTTGTTTCAGCCATTCAAAACCAAAACAAGGATTTTCAACATATTAAGCTTCAATTTAATCTTACATCCGATAATAGGTATACTCGTGTTTTAGATAAGTTAGCTTTGGGAAAGGATGAACAGACTTTGCGGCTGGAAACAATTCTTGTTGAAATTTTAGATGTAGTCACTCTGTTGAATTAATGAAAGAATTACTTTCTTATTAAAAAAATAAAAATTCATTCTAGCTGTTTGGAGGATGGAAAAAGATATATGCCCCGAAGAATAGTGGGACCGAAGGTCCCGAAATTAAAAAATTTCAAAGTTTGAATATTTTAGTCATTTACACCCCTATATTTATTAATTGAATGGATTTTATTGATTAATTGAAATGATTTTGATGTTTCTGCCAACTGGTATCAGAGCCAAGTAATTGGTATAAATAATTAAAAATGGAAGATGATCTAATTATTTATAATATTAATCCTAAGGGATATAATTTATTAATTGATAGTAACACTATAAGATATAATATTGGTCAACATATGCAATATTATTCACAAGAAAGAAGAGATTTAGAGATTAAACAGTTAATGCAATTATATTTATCAAAAGCTCAAGAATATAGAATTGGAGAATTAATAATAATAAATAGAAGAGATTTAAATATAGATCCGCTTTTATTAGATAGAATAAGGATAGAAGTTTCTAGAAATAATTTTTCTTGGAAACAGTGGAATATTAATTCTGTTGAAGATTATCATGAAGATCTTATAATAGATTATAATAGACTTTTGTCTATTAAGCAAAGAGAAGAATATAATTGAAATAATAAAAGAATTAGAAGTAAATATTATCCTTCTAGTAATATGTTACTAGGATATAAAGACTTATTTATGCATAAACTCTGCCTAATAAATAAAGGGTTAGAGAAGAATTATATTCCAAAAGAAATAAAAGATATTATATGTCACAAATATCTAATAGAAAGTAATGAAATATTATGCAGATGGTATAATGGATAAATTACTTGACCCATTAATAATTTCTCAAAATATAGAAACTAGCAAGTTTCCACCTTCTAGTTATAGGCAAAGAGGATACACATATGGAAGATTTCAACCTTTTGATTTAGTAAATGATTCCGACATGTGGGGAAATAACCAGTTAAACTAGATTTCTCTATATTTATTAAATAAATTAGGAAACCCTAATTTAAGTATAAATGATATAGAAAGTGCTAATGAAATACTTGAAATAAAAAAATGTTAATGATGAAAATATAGATCAAATCAAAAGATTAGGAAATCAAATGAGTCAAGAATTTGAACTATTAAGCAAATAATAAACGAATACAAATTAGAAAATTTGGAATTATTGAAACAAAAAATTATAGATATAATAAATAAGAATTCTAAAGAACTAAGATTGAATAAGATAGAGTGCCAACTAAATAAAATAGAAAAAATTGTTGAACAACTTGGAAATAAATTTGTCATAAACATACATGGAAAATTACAAGAAAAATGAAGTATAAAGAATTGATAATAATATGGAAGAATTACTTATGATAATTCAAGAACAGAATAAAATTTTACAAGATACAATAATTTATTTTAATGAGAAGAAAAGTAATGAAATTCAGCCTATGATAAGGCCGATATTTAACAAGATAAAAGGTAATGAAAAATTAATAAGTTCAAGAATGTTAAGCGCAGATGCCGATAATGGATTAAAAGAACTATCAAATAATAATGAAGAATCTGAAATAGATGAAGAAGATGATAATGTCTTCACAAATTTGGAAGATATTGAAAAAAGAATTGAACATTTAAAAATGAATGAATCAAAACCACGAGTCTTTGAACGAGGTGAATCTAGTAATATAGCTTCCTATGCTAGAGAAGAAATACCAACATACAAAAATGAAAAATCACAAAGTCAATATTTTAGGCCAAGTAGAAGACCTAAGAGAGAATATAAAACACCTGGAGAATATCAAGAAAGACCCATCAATCATGAGGGTATATGGTTAGACTTAGATTGTGTCAAAGATAGAGATAAAATGATAACTGCTTGGGTAAAATCCATAAAGATAGCATTAGCATTTTATAATCTAAATAGACATAATAGTATTGAATTCCTTAAAACTTCTTTTGGAGGAATAGCTGCACAATGGTTAATAATAAAAATAAAGTATTATATGGGGAAAACCCTAATGAAAATAAATCCCAAGAACAAATCCTAACAAGATTTGAAAGTGAAATAAGAAGAGAATTCTTAGGAGAAGATTGGGAAGCCGATTGTCAGCAAGAATTAGAATGGAAAATATAAGAAAGCTAATTAGGCTTGAAATATGTGATATATGCTACTTAGAAGCATACACATGTAGCTTCGAAGAACTATATTATAAATGTGAATTTAGAGAAGAAGATAATACAAAAATGTATTACAATAGTTTATATTTTATGAAAACAGCAGACCTATGGGGTAAAAAGATTATGGAAGAATATAGCCAAGAATATGATGATACTACCAATACTGATACCCTTGGAAGTAAAATTAGGTTTGCTTGAAATAGAGTAAATTAGTGGTGTTTCGAAATAAGAGATAGACGATTAATGAAAAAACAAAATCGAGGATTATGTTGTTCAAAGTTAGAAGAACCTCCAAGATTTGGATGTTCTAAAAAAGTTTATAAGCATAGGAAAAGATTTAAAAAGAAGAAATTTTTCAAGACTAAGAAAAATTATTACAAGAAAAATAAATATAAAAGAAAGTTCTTTAAAAGGAACAAATATGAAAAATCTAAGAAAAAACGCCTAAAAAATGTAAATACTGGTTATGCAATGAAGAAGGACATTATGCAAATGAGTGTCCTAAGAAAAAGAAATTAAACATTAAAATGTTTGAAGGTTTTGAAGAATTAGAATTAATCACTGATAGTGATGACGTTAGTGAAAATGAGAGCATATATTATCTGAATGATGTACGTTTAAGTACTTCAGAAGCAGAATGAGTATTGAAGAAATAGATAATAAAAATTTATATCAGAGTGAAGAAATAGAAGAACAAGATTCTTTTAATAAAGAATTAATTTTTGATAAAAAACAATATCTCAAGATTAATAAAAAGGGATTAGAAACATCTATGACTTCAGTCAATAGATTAGCACAAGGAATAGCTAACATGGTTAAAAGAAAAAATATAATGTATTTTGGTGCCACTGTAAGAGAAGAACCAATTGACATTAGGCACGCTAGAGGAAATACAAGAAGAACCAATTGACATTAGGCATGCTAGAGAAAATACAAATATACCATTATTATTAAAATTTGATATAGAAGAAAAAATCAATAAAATTAGACCTAGTGATAGGCATAAAATAGGATATATTCACATTGGAGGAATCCAAATTATGATAAAATCTCATTTCAGAAAAGGAATAGATAGTCCAGTAAATCTTGCTGTATTAGATAATAGAATAAAAGATAGAAAACATGCTCTTCTTGGAGTAATCCAAGGAAATCTTATTTACAATAAATTAATATTTAAGATATATCCTAAATATTCTATAAGTCTAAGAGATAAAAATATAAATAAAACTTTAACTTTATGTCATGATTTTAAATACTTTGATATAATGCATGATGGATCATATCCATATAGCATAACCTATGCCATAGAATATGCATTAACAAATTTAGCTAACAGTGAAATGTTCGCTGATAAAAGGGATCAACCTACTTTAATTAGAGGGAATACCTCTAGAACTATAGAATATACACCAGAAGGTAGAATAATAATAAGAAGTGGAGAATCAATCTCCATGCCAAGAAATTTAAGTGGAACGCAAAGTTCTATAAGATATAGCCCTCTTGTGATACCATTATTACAAGAAATATTAACAACAATAAGAAAAAATAATCAAAATCTAAAAATCAAAATTGAATATAATAATGGAAAGTCATGGCATGAGACTTTTGCCATCATAGGTACTGGAGCTGCAAAATCTTATGTAGATGTTAAGATGATTAAATATTTAGATAAAAAGATTTTAATTGAACCACATACTTATGTAGGGTATAATGGAGAAAGAAAAACATTAAGCCACTACAGTAAAATACCATTAAAAATTAGAGGAATAGAATTTATCTTTCCTTTTATCATAGAACCAGAATATGAATCAGATATAAGTCCTTTATTATTAGGAATGAACTTCCTTGAAAATTTCTCTCCTTACTGCATAGGAGATAGAGAAATATCAATAACAATTGAAGGGATTAAACAAACCCTATCAAAATATGTCTAATCCTTTTATAGTATATATAAAAGTGATAGTACCATATTATAAGCATAAACCAGAATGGTTCCATGCTTTAATTGATACAGGTTCAGGAGTTAGCCTAGCTAATTCAAGAATTTATCCAAGGTCATATTGGAAAGATTATAAACCCTTAACGGGAAAAGGAATTAATGGAGAATAAATTTCTCTAGGAACATGTAAAATAAAAACTCTAATACAAATCAACGATTATATTCTAAGCATACCAATATTATGTCATATGATTATATGGGTGCCGATATTCTTTTAGAGGTTAATTTTCCTTCGTCAATTCATTTATATAATGACTAACGAAGCAATTACTCTTAAAATCCATTGTAATCATACACTTACCACACCACAGATTTATAATCCCGTCCAGCGCACTACCCAAAAATTTCATTTTCGCCGCAGCCAGCGTGGTGATTTCAATATAAAAATTAATCAAATTATATCTGATTATGAAAAAATTTTAGAAAAACTTGATAAAAATTTTGGTGAAAATCCAATTCAATTATGGGAAATTGATAAAACTTATGCCAAGATAGAATTAAAAGACCCAAATATTATTATAAGAGTTAAGCCTATGAGATATGGGCAAGAAGATAGAATAGAGTTTGATAAACAAATTAAAGAACTCTTAGATCTCAAACTTATCTGAGAATCGAAAAATCCATATAGTAGTCCTGCCTTTATTGTTAGGAATCATGTGGAAATTAAACGAGGAAAAGCTCGTATGGTTATTAATTATAAAGAATTAAATAAATATACCAAATTTGATAGATATTTTTTACCTCACAAAGATACATTAATTACCTCTGTAATTAATAAAAGAATATTTAGTAAATTTGATTATAAATCTGGCTTTTGGCAAATTAAGCTTGAAGAAGATAGTATACCACTTACTACCTTTAGTATACCTCAGGGACAATATAAATGGATTGTAATGCCATTTGGATTAAAAAATGCACCACAAATATTTCAAAGAAGAATAGATAAAATTTTTAAAGAATTTCATGAATTTTGCATTGTTTATGTGGATGATATACTAATATTCTCTAATAATAAAGTTGATCATATTACTCATTTAATTTCTTTTGCAGAAAGATGTAAGAAACATAGAATATTACTTTCTAAAAAGAAAGTTGAAATAATGAAACCTAAGATTGAATTTTTAGGATTAATAATAAATGAAACAGGAATAGAGATGCAACCATATAGTTCTGAACAAATATATTTGTTCCCCGATAAATTAGAATCTAAGGAACAAATTTAATGATTTTTAGGATGTCTTAATTATGCTGAAGGTTTCATAGAAAATTTAGCAAAAGAAAGACAACCTTTACAAGGATTATTGAAAAAGAATAATACAACATCATGGGAAGAATCTCATACTCAAGTAGTTAAAAGATTAAAAGAAAAATGTAAAAATCTACCAAGATTAGGATTCCCTACTGCCAGTGATAATTTAATTCTTGAAACTGATGCTTCAGATACTCACTAGGGTGCAGTATTAAAAACAGATCTAGAAAAGATTTGTAGATATACTAGGGGAACATTTAAGCCCGCCAAAAAGAATTATCATAGTAATGAAAAGGAATTATTAGCTATTAAAAATGGAATCGCTAAATTTACTTTCTTTTTATTACCAAAAAAATTTAAAGTCAGATCTGATAATACTCAAGTTAAAGGATTTATATTTAATAAATTGCCTAATCTCCCTCAATATAAGAGATTAATTAGATGGCAGCAATTCTTTGCAGAATATGATTTTGAAATTAAGTATATTAAAGGATCTAACAATTGTAGTGCAGATTTTCTCAGCAGGGAATATAATGGATAAAAGTCTCTCCAAAATAATGAAAGGCATAATGATGTGCTCCGAAGGTCAAGAATTGCTTCTCAAGGGCAATGAATTGATTTATGATGGGCTTACTATGATTGATGCTGCCCAAGAAAAATTGAGCAAACTTTGCTTAGATAAAAATTTGCAAAATAATCCAGAAATACAAACTTCAGAAGAATTTATTAGCAAAATGCTAAAATGGGTCCATTTTAAGGACCAAAATGCGGGTCAGATCGCCCAGTGTTCTTCACATAACACAAAGATCCCAATTCCAGAGAGGTTCTTCTCAATTCATGAGCTCAAAGAACAGTATATGAAGGGAGAGGGTTCCCAAAGCTCTTCACAGAGTTTAAAGCCCCAATATGTTAAAAGTGGACAGTCACTTTCAATGACTAAAATCTCCTGTGAAAATGACTACGCTTATGAATATAAAAGAATTGGTAAAATAGCCTATGGGATTCGTCCTAGCCAGGCTATAATACCGGATCATTCAGGGTTGCACCCAAGGATTGATTTCGTTTTAGGAGGTGATTCTAAAATGATAAAAGATATGTTTGATTATAGATTTCTTAATCTTATTTATACAGATGAAAATTTCAGGGAACTTGAATTTCTTCCTGAAAAGATCAAAAAAGCCTCCATTGAACTAAAAAAGATAAGCAGAACAAAAGAAACCATTTTTGTCAAATTCCTCTCTGTTTGCCCTGAGTATGATGATAACATATGGTTTCCGGCACAACATATGATACAAGTTGGGGTTAGCAGCAAAAAGGTTTGCCCAACAATTGATCTAGATTAGGTCTACAATGATTATGATCCAGAATTATTAGCACTCACCACCAAACGGGCCATAGGGATGAAAGTCCTTAACGAACAACTTGAGAGGATAAGCAAAGCAAATGTGTGGCTTTATGAGACCACCAAAGAACATTTAATCTTTTCAATGAGCAGAAAGGACAATATTCTAGCTAAACAGGCCATTGTTAAAAAGAAAAAAGCAATATATGAAAATCACATGGAGTCTAGTTTGCCAACACACCACGAGATATGCAAAGTGTTAAAACATCAAAATGATTGTGGCTTTTGTTACGGAAAATCTAAAGATAGGTCCAGTGAAGAAAACATGTCAATAGATGAAGAACTCATAATAGGCATGTGACGGGTCCACTACAAAGTTTAAAGATGCCAGCTTGACATAGCTCAATAATTCTAAATAAGAAGCCAAAAGGATAAAACTCAGAATTCTTATCTTAGCCATATAGTAGCTAGCTGCTACAAAAGACAGATGTCAAGAAAGGATGTGGAGGAGAGATCACCTTATCTAAGGAGAATCCCCAAAGCTTTCTAAAAATGTAACACGTATGATGTAATCCAATTATGTAATCTTATCTTGTGTAAAATATAAATAGAATCATGTATGAAGAAGAGAGGCAATCGATTCTATAGCCATCTCTAACCTTCAAAGCTTCTGTAATCCTTTCTCTGTAACCATCTCCAGTTATGAAATAAATAAATCCTTTTGAGTGAAATTATTATCTTCCACCTTATATATTGTAAGAAACAAATCAAGTACTTTATATGCCAGCACTTGTGCTAATCGAAGAAGATTTGATATTACTAAGCTTTCTTCCAGAAACGTTTGCAAGAAAAGCACTCAGACAGATCCTTCTAGGCCGTGGAGCAGTGTGTTGCGTTAGACCATGTAGAGCAGTCGCCGAGGTGATCTTGCTGGACGTGTGGAGCTATGACGGTGCTGACCATGGACCTCTCTATGGTTGGAGGCAACTAGTGAACATATCTCAGAATTCCGAGAGATATTTCACTGGTTAGTAACCTTGAACTATCTTCTTAAATTTAGTAACAAACGGAAGCATGTTGGGCCTTGGTTATTTTCTTGAATAATATAAGACTGGAAGTGATAAAATTAGCTTAAATTCTTAAAACATGGAACGATCTTTTATTAAGTTTTTAAACACTATAGATAATTTGGATTTTAGTCAAGAATACCAAATTATTTATACAATTACTATGATCAAAGATCATTTAAATCTCATGAAAATTCAATATAGAAATATAACTAGAATAGATACTGAAGATGAATATGATATATTTGATGCCTTTGAAGAAGAAAATAGGATAGCATTAATGGAATCTTTTTTAATAAGTCTTGAAGTAATTCAAGATAGGTGTAGAATTAATAACAAGACTCAAAATCGCCCATAATGAATAACAATAATAACAATAATATAAATTTTTTAATTCAAAATGCAGAATTTAGATTACAACATTTGTGTGAAAGCATGGATGAAATGTACCTAAGTTGGAAAAATAGCTTAGGAGTATACATAAATATGTTAGAAGAAAAGATTTGGTCTATATCCCAAGAAAGATAAATAATTATTAATGCAGGTTCTAATATAGAACCAATAAATCTTTATGAATTTGATAATCATGTAAATTTATATAAAATTATTATTAGAAGTTTGCAACATTTTAAAAATAGAAGTTCAAGAGATAGAAGGATAAATTGTCTGATTATTCAAAATTAGTAACTAATTATAAGCATTTCAACAAATATTACAAAAAGGACCTATTTGATTAATAAAAGAAGTTTAAGGGTGCAAGCAGTTAAGTTAATTATAAACTTTTGACAAAATCTAAAAAATTTTACAAATAAATCCATTTTGGGGTTTGACCGGTGTAAATAGCAAAACTGTTGGAGGATTGTGTTGATTGATCGATGAAAGATGAATAAATGGAGGTTAAAGTGGTAATTTAACTATAATAAATTAATTAAAAAAAAACAGTTGGCACATTTGGAAATTGATACACGTAAGATACATGAACAGGCCACACTTTCTTAAGTGGAATGAATCAAAAAACTCATTGTAAACATAAATCGAAAGTGACCGGTTAGTGGGCACAGTTGCTAGATCTTTTCAATCTATCAAAACTTCAATTTCAATATTCAATTAATTAATTAGTAATTGAGCTGATTACAATTATAATATTATTATATAATATTTGTTAAAAGACTTTTGACTTTCTTGAATAATTCCATGTGAATAAAGAAGCCTTATCAAACACCTCATCTTTCTTGAGCGTAAACAAACAAACCAACACACGCTCCACCACCCCAACACAACAGGCACAGTATCTCTCTCTTGTCTGAATTTGATTTTCTTTCAACATCCTCTTCATCATTTGTAATAACAATAACACAAAGAAGCTCCAAGCCAAGGATCTTGTCTCTTCTCTTTTCATCTATCTGTAAGCTTTCTCAATCTAACTCTGGCACTGCAAATTTTGATTTAGCTTCCTTGTCTGGATCTGTGATTTTTTTTAAAATTTTAAATCCAGTTCTTTAAGCCTTGATGAAATTGAAGGCTCCATATATTCATAGGAAAATTGCCCCAGTTTTTACTTTATCTGTGAGTTTTATTTTGTGACCAGAAATTTGAAGTAAAAATAAAATAAAAGTAGCGTTAAAGAAACGCGTGGAAGTAGCTGGACTTCTCGTTCGTATAGTTGTTTTGTCTCTACAGTCAATTTTCGCGGGGATTATTTATATCATTTAGTTCACCTAGGCCTCATAAGTCCCACGCGCTTTTGCTGCGCGTGAATGGTACGCTCCTCCTTCAAACTTCAGTTGCGGTCATGTTAATTCAGGCATTTTTTTTTTGGTTAATTTGGGCAAAAGGGTATCTCTACTTAGTCTTGTTTAGTTTCTTTTGTTGTAAAAACGAACTAACAATATAGCTTCTAATCAGTACCATAACCAAATGTTAATAATATAATGTTGGTGGACATAAGAGTTACTTTGCATTTAGAAAAACCTGTTTCATAATTTGTTATTTCTTGTACGGGTATCGCAGCAATTCCTGTGAATTATAGTTTCTTTTTTGTGTTAATCGAATGTAGTGGTTCGTGTAACTTGATTTTGGGTATGATATTCCTATATATAAGCTGATAATTATTATTTTTTTTCTTTTGGGGTTTCTTTATGTAGGTAACCTTATTGAATTAGCTCTCAATTTTCACCAACTCATTCGATGGCTGCATCTTTGGTAAGAATTGAATCTGCATCATTTATCCTAATTAAATGTGGAACTATTTCTATTGTTAAAGAATTCTAAGCAGCTGGTTGTGTTTGGAAAGATGGATGTTTTCCATTTTGTCTTCACTTTTTATCTTTTACATTTTATATACGTAGGATCTGCATGTATGTTTAGAACATAAATCACAGAATAGCGGGCATTATGAGCTAGATTTTATCTATGTACATTCTTATATATATGAACTTTTGATTGTGTTCACAGTTAGATGGATGCTCGTTGAAACACAGTGGAGCAAATGAATTGCATGTGGATTATTGGAAATCCTGGATTAGGGCTGGCTTGAGAGAATTAGAGGCTGTGGGCAAATTTAATTAGGGCCCTTCAGTATTTATTGCTAAAATAAAATTACTGGTAGAAATTTATAGGTTCCATATTTCATTTAGACCTTTTTCTTCTTGCTTCTTAATATGCTAAATGATTAAAATTTATACATTTACTTTTCAAAAAATTAAAAAAAGTATATATACAAGGATTAGGTATGACAGATTTGAACTGTAGTTATTATTTTCATGAGATTTACAAATGAACAACCTTAATATGGGCATTATTAAGAAGGTTCAATTTTGAAGACTGAATCGGGACAGTATAGCTTATAAACTTATATTTAGTATAATTAAAATATTTCGATATCTTTTAGTCAAACATTAATGAAGTTCTATTATTTTTAAATGGGGGTCTTGGTCAAATATTATTTTTTAGTCAAATATTTTTCGTTATTGTATATATTGTATCTTTATATATGTATTTCTAGTTTATTGTGTTTGGTGTGCTGGTGGTTGTTTTTCTGTTTCGAGAGGTGATTTCGGCAACTGTTGATGGTGCTGCCCCAGTGGTTGGATCGGAGAGGGTATGCCTGTTGGAGTTGTTGGGTGGCTCTAATGGTTTGTGCGTCAAGGTTTCTGATAGCCTGGGGTGGGGGCTAGTCGTGGGTTTATCCGTAAATCGCCCGGGAGAGTAGTTTGTTATGGTTTTCACTTTTAGTATATTGTTGTCTTAATATTGTCTCTGAATTTTAGTTCAAATTCAAGGGTTGTATTATGTTAAATTGTGTTGTTGTAGTGTTAGTTGTAGGTGTAGTTGTAGCGGGCACTATCGTGTCTTCCTTTTTCTGATTGGAATGTAATTTCACCTTACAAATCTGAGTTGGGTAGCCAGGCCTTATAAAAAATTCTCTAATGCCTCATGAGACCTAATGTGTGAAACTACTCTCGAATTCGGTTATAAAGGAAAAATCTGTTGTGAACAAAGCTTAAGACTTAGGCTTATCCTAAGAGGCTTGAGGCTTAGGTTTGTTAGGAAATATGTCTCCTTTTTCAATAAGAATTTCCTAGGATATTTTTTTTATTTAGTAGGTTTCCTATCCTTTTTAGGATTTGACTTATTCAAGGAGGAATACTATTAGTATAGGAAAATAAATACTTCTCATACAAGTAATAAGCACTATATATGGGGAGGTTGGATTTACTTATTTACACATAGAATAACACAACAATTAGGTTCTCTGCAAGTTGATAGTTTCTAATGTGAGAGAAACAGTAGGTCTATTGAGAGATTGGTTGTTATTGGGGTTTGGGTGTGAGAAAATTACTAGAGTGATTGTAATAATTTTTCACATAGTGGATTTTTTTCTCGTCGTCCTTGGCGGCCGTGGTTTTTCTCCATTATAGGAGTTTTCCACTTAAAATCTTGTATTGTGTGATTGATTTTATTCTCTATCTATTTTCTGTTTATTATTTGTTTGATATTTTTGCTTGCAAGATCTTGGGTGGGATTCAAAATTACCTAACAAGGTTTATCTTCAGTATTATATTTGAGCCTATTCTGGTATTGTATTTCCGTTCTTGTGACGGTGTATTATTGGTTGTTTTAGCCTGTAATGAAAGGTTTACTTTCCTATCAAAAAAAAAAAAAATGGGGGGTCTTGGTACTGCTTTAATAGTTTATAGTCTTTAGAAAAAGAAGAAACAATATGGGCATTGTTAATATTAAATAGAGGCACCAGGAAATCCTGATAAGGCTTTAATTGAAATTTTATTTAAAATTTTCAACTTACATAATTATCGGTGAATTTTTCAAATGCTTTATTTACTTTGGTCAACATACCATTTGAAAATCAGCTGGCTTAGACATAATATTTTATTATTATCTGGCTGTTCCTTTTTCCAGGGTCACTCAAAAATGAAGAGGATGGAGTCAAGAAAGTCACATTCTTGGTGGTGGGATAGCCACATCAGCCCCAAAAATTCAAAGTGGCTTGCAGAGAATCTTGAAGGTAAGCATTTGTTTGAGTATGCAGTTACTTGGCAGTCTTATTTGTTACTAAGTGATTTACAGTAGATTTTAGTTACCAAGTGATTTAGAGTAGATTTTAAGCTCTTTTTTCGTAAATTGTATTTTTTTATTTTTGCTTTATTGCCCTTGCATGATTGTTACTGAATGATTCCTCCTATATACAAAACTGTCTTGTTTGGGGATATCGTTTTGTTTTCTATTTTGGGAAATATCTGTCTAATGGATCTTAGGTTTTTTGCTTTATAAGGATATTCATTTTACATTCTAATAGTGGCAGGTTGAAATGTGTAAAGTAGTACATGGTTGGATAACTTTAGTTGCTTTTTTTTTTTTTTCCTAAAACCTTTATATACTTGTATTGGCATTGCGTAATTCCAATACCCCAGCAATTTGGACATGATTGGATTTCCCAAGCTATAAATTTGAAATTATAAGAGTTTAGTGCTCTTATCATTTGGACCACCATACTGTCAAACAATTAATCAATTGAATGACCAAAAGTTGAAGAATTAAGAGTTTCCTAACAAGAGCTGACTGCTATAACCATTTGAATGACCAAAATGCCGAACAGGAAACTGACCAAGCATTTTCTAACTTCAGAAATGGACCAGAGCATCAAAAGGATGCTGAAACTGATTGAAGAGGATGGAGATTCATTTGCTAAAAAGGCTGAGCTGTATTATCAAAAGAGGCCAGAATTGATATCTCATGTCGAAGAATTCTACCGCATGTACAGGTCTCTGGCTGAGCGTTATGATCATGTAACAGGAGAATTGAGGAAAAATATTCCGTCAGACCTGCTATCCCAGGGCTCGGGCATTTCTGATATCAGCTCCGAACTGCCTTCGATGTGCCCTTCTCCTGACCAAAGGCCAATCCGTCGAAAATCTGGGCCCAGAGCTGCTGGTTTTGATTTCTTCCTTGGTTCTGCTGGAAGCAGTGCTGAATTTTACGCGAAAGGAGATGAATCGTCTTCCATATCTGACTCTGAGACAGAATCTGATAGTTCCTCAGTCAACAATTACTCGGGTTTTGTAGGGAATGGTGGTGATCAAGGGCTGCAGAGGAAAATCATTGAATTGGAGATAGAGCTTCATGAAGCAAAAGAGAAACTCCATTTGCAGGAGGAAAGGAATGCAGATGGATCTATGACAGGTGCAAAAAATGAGAATTCTGAAGCTCTTCTAGCTAGAATTGCAGGATATGAGAAAGAGCTGAGACTTGCTAATGAAAAGATACAGCTTTCAAATGAAGAAATTTTGAGATTGAAGATTGAGCTTCAAAAATATAATTCGTCAGGAACGAACAATTATTCACAGGCTGAGTTTGGATCGCCAGCAGAGATAAATGTCAACATGCGGGATGCGGAGCTTCAAGAAGGGATTAACGGTTTGGAAATGCCAACTTTAGACCTGGATAGCAAGGTTAAGGCCCTTATGGGAGAGCTAAGAATCACAAAAGAGAAACTTAAGCTCTCAGAAGCAGAAATTGCTAGTTTGAAACATGAAGTTGAGAGTAATAGATCCGAGAAAATCCAAAATTTGCAAAATCAACTTCAATTGGCTCAGAAAGATATTGCGACATGGAAATCTAAGCTGAACACAGAGAGAAAAGAGGTTTCCAAGCTGCAAGAAAGAATTAAAAATTTAAAAACTAGTTTGTCAGACCGTGATCACGAAGTTAGGGATTTGAAAATGGCAGTATCAGATGCTGAACAGAACATTTTTCCTGAAAAGGCACAGATTAAGGCTGAAATATCGGGATTATATGATGAAAAGGCTTGCTTGGTGGAGCAGCTAAGAGAATGGGAATCACGTGGAAGGTCTCTAGAGGATGAGCTTCGAATAATCAAGGCTCAGAAAACTGAATTGGAGGCAAGGCTTGCTGGTGAAATTGAGCTGTTAAAAGCGAGCATTGCAGAGAGAGACGATCATATAGAAAATCTAAACGGAAGCCTGGATAGTTTAAAGTCTGAGAGAGACAGGCTTAAATCCGATGTGATTTCCAGAGATGATCATATGGATCAAATGGAAAAGCATTTGCAGCAGCTACATATGGAACATATGGAGCTAATCATAGGTGCTGAAGAGGCTCGTAGAATGGTAGGGGAGTTGAGATCGAGAGCTAAAGAGCTGGAGGAGGAGATCGAGAAACAGAGAGTTGTGATCTTGGAAGGAGCAGAGGGGAAACGAGAAGCTATACGGCAGCTATGTTTCTCACTTGAGCATTATAGAAGTGGCTATATTAGGCTTCGAAAGGCGGTCATAGGACACAAAGGAGTTGCAGTTTTGACGTCATGTTGATATTGATTGATTGATTGAATGCATGCATGTTGATGTCGCCCCTTTTTCTTTTTTAATAATTTAGGTTGTTAGTTGCAAACTCTAATTTGCTTGTAACTATATAGCTTGTGTCTTTTGATCTTTGTTTTGTAGCTTGTCTTTTGATCTTTGTTTTGGTTTACTAAAGAAAATAAATGCATGAACACGGAGGAGAGTAAAAGTTGAACTTTTTTCTCGCGCTCTATCCACTGAGCTGCAGGAGCCTTGTTTATTTATTATTTTGCAAAATTACTTGCTTAAATAAATGTTACAGATCACATTTGCCATTGACAAAGCATCATCAAATTAAGAAGGAAAAGCATTTATGCTGAAAAGGCAATAAATTTAAGTCATTGAGCTTGTAGCTACCAATGGTTGCTGGTGCCTTTACTAATGTTAAAGACATCATTTCAAAATCTCACAAGATTTTTCTTTCCCCGAGTGTTTAATAAAAATAATTTCCAAACCAGTATCAGTTGATATGCATCTAGAGTCTCAATAAACTCTATATTGTAACCATTCCATAAAAAAGTTTTTCCTGCAAAATTTTCAATTCACATCAACTTTTAACAGACGGGAATAATAATTTCGATGTGTTAACTATGCAATTCTATGTCAGAAATTTGATCAAATTTTGTATTTAATCGTTTTTCCTGGATTTTTAATTTAAAAAAGGGGGTCATTTAAGTTCAAAATGAAACAAGAATAGCCAACCCGGACATTTAGTACCCAAAACAAGTATCTCATCCAACTAAAAATTCTTATCAGCTTGCTCTGGCATTGCTATGCATGAATTCAAGAGCCTCCTTCATTGGTGATGTATTCTACATTGGATAAATTGCCCTTAAATTTTGCAATGTCAGAGTTCTTTACTACAAAAGATTGTTTCAAATTAATTGGAAAAAGAAGTGAAAACTTGACCACCATTAAATCCATGCCAAATAACCCGAGAAACAAGGTTACATTTCATAACGTGTCAAAGAACTCATCAAATGCTTTTGCACCACAAATCATTGCCCAAAAATGTCCATTAAATAAAATAATATGAGAAAGTAGAAAGGCCAGAATTGTTAAAACCTTAGATAGGCCTCATGCCAACATCATTACCTAATTTAAATCAAATTATCTTGACTGATACAGAATTGTGAACTATAATGGATCTATTATACATAACCTCAAGAGTGAGAATCTGTCACAAATATTTCATTCCAGTATGATATGCCAACTCGAGGACTTCTTCTGAAAATTTACAATCTGTAACCTCTGGGCCAATTCTACAAACACCAATGGCATTAACTAGTTTTTTTCTTCCTATTATTAAATACATTGATGTTGTGAAGGAACAATAATGCAACGTGAACAACTTACAAGAACCTTGTCATCAATGGCACACTATGAATGGATCACAAAGCCAGATGCTTAAAAATTTACGTCCATGAACACTGCAAGAGTAAGAGAGAGAGATGCCTCAATGTTCTAGCTTCTCAGAGAGATTTGCTGAAATTAGGAAAACCAACAATATAAAAAACAAATGCGAAATAATTTCACTAACCTGTGAATTTCAGAGCCTAAAACACAGATCACTATCATCTTTCTGGTGAAACCAAAGGGAATTTTGTCAGTCATCCCAAGCACTATCTGCTGCACCCTCCCTTTTCATGTTTGAAGCTGCAATCATGAACCTATACTTGTCTTCAATGTTTACTGACGGTCCCATCATCGAGAGCTTGGACATAGCAACTGTTGCTCCTCTTTGTACAGCTGCTGCTTCCCTCTCCTTCCTTCTGGCAGCCTGAAAGCAAATAGCTTACCAAACATGGAAAGAAAATAGAAAGAGAAAAACCCTTCAAAATAAAAACTTTTAATCAATTGACCTCCTTTATTCCTCCACTTGGCAAAAGGAGAGTAAAAGTAAAACTGAACAAAAACAGCAGGCAAAAAGAATTTGCTCGTCTATAGAATTATTATTATGTTAAAAATCTGTACCTTCCCAGTTGCAAATGCCACAGCATTTCCAGATTCAGCATCTACGATTGCTTTCTTTATTTGAACCACAAGGAGCTAGAATATACAGTCACACCAATAAAAAAAATTTAAAGTGTCATATCCACACATTGAAGGGAGAATTAGGATTGTCCAGATAATCAAAATTTGAATTAACAGTACCATATCACGATCTGTGTAAAAAGAAGTAGCTTGTCCCATTGATCCACCGCGCCCAGTCCTTCCAATACGGTGCACATAATCTTCCATGGTCTATAATTGAGGCAGCCACAACTGAAGCTTCAGATTTTTCTCAAAAGAATTTATATCGACTGAAAAGACGAGGCTAATGAGATGCTAAAAATTAGAAAGAAAGACTTCATGACCACCCCAAGGCAAGGTCTTAGTCATTGCTAACCACAAGCTAAAATCTAGTTATGGTCAAGAAGATCACAAAATTGCTAAAATTAAACAGAATTCTAATTTGTTCATATCACCATCTAAATTAGCGGTGACATTAAAACTGCTCATGCACAAGCTTTCAGTTGCAGCCAAAAGTACCTTTGGCAGATCTAGATTAACAACATGAGCAACTCCCGTGACATCCAAACCACGAGATGCAACATCTGTGGCAACCTGCAAGTAGAAGCCTCAGTCACCAAAAAATATGGGGAAGAGAAAAAAAAAAGGCTAGGAAGGCTAAAATATATTCAAGCAGAAACCAGAGAAACAAAAAACATGAGAGTGGAACTTTAGGAAAGGGAAAACAAAAGGGTGCAGTATAGGTTCAATCATAAGCCACACATAATACTTGGGAAACTATAACTTAACAAAATCACACTATGCCTCCACAATATACAATTTCACAACAATATCAGCCTTTATAGACGGTTATTAATAAAAATGGCATTAAAGATGGAATTCCTCAAAAGTTACTGAAACACCTTAAGAATTAGTGCATCCAAAGACTGATAATTAGCTTCAATTTATTTTATTTGGCATTCAAACACCACAATTAACAATTGACAATAAACTTATTAACATAAAATACTTTATGAACAACAGTAAAAACATTGAATCCCTCACATTTCCAGTGGAGGTGATAGATTTAAATTATTTGGTATTCTTTAATATGTAGAATAAAACAAAGCCATATAAATACCATGGGACATCCAGAGGGATCTCAAAATTTTCCAAATAACGTAACATAATCAGACAACATTTTCCAAAGTAAAAACATATTATTACGTAAATTAAGAATATAGATAGGGGGCAATAACACATCATGGATTAAACATTAAGATCGGTCATTATAGTTTTAGAGCAAACATAGAAGGTTCACGGCAATTTATATGAGAATACCAAAATATTAGTAGAGCCATTTCTAAAATCACGTAGAGCAGACTCCCTGTCACTCTGACTACGGCCACCATGAAGAGCAACAGCATGTAAACCTTCTGCTACCAATGATGCAGAAACCTCATCGCACCTTGTCTACAATGTAGATCCATATTCGAGTATTAAAACTTTCTATAAAGACTTGCAAGATGAAATAAAATTATAAAAACAGATATATTGTAAACAAGAAAAAATAAAAGCAACATCATTTCCCAGGTTTCTTTTCCAATTTTCCTTGTTGCCTCAACTAAATTAGTCATGCTTGCAGTCAAATGCAAAAATCAACCTAATGCCCTATCTTATTTTAATTTTGACCACACATACTGAATATGAACTGTTTCATAATACTTACAAACACTATAAGACAAGCTTAGAATAGAGAGGCCATTATTAATTCAAAAGTATAGGATAAATTATTTGAAATTGAGATGAGCATAGATAGGAAACTATCAAAAAAATTAAGCTTTACTATATGGCAAAACATTAGTGCATCTGTGTCAAATACCAATAAGCTTAAAACAGAACAATGCAGTGAATGATTGCTCTAAAAAGGCCATACATTAATCTTTACATACGAAATATTGCAACTTGGAATCCTAAAATGATGAATATGACAATAATCATACTGATAATATTGATGAATATAGAACATATTGTACCTTCCTTTCCACAAAAACAATGGTTAAAGGAAAGGGATGACAAGACTTTTCAGCCTGTAAAGCCTCCTCCACAAGCAAAGCAAGTAGCCGATCAATCTGCAATAGATAAGAAGCTATCTCACATTACAGCCAACAATTCCAGCAATAAAAGAATCAGATGCACTAAAATGTAAAGGGAAAAAAGATAAAAACTGTACTACCCAAGATGTAATGACTGCCTTCACGTATAGTTCCAAAGAATAGATATAATATGAGGTTAAATACTAATATTGAGCCCCTATGTACCAACTTAAGCTTTAGCCACTAATAGTTTCCCGTCAACGCATCAAAGCCAACTTTTAAACCACCAAGCTATTGACAAACCACAGTGTGCATAGATAACATACCTTCTCATTCTCAGAAACCTTTTCCAAAATCTGAATAACATTTGCTGTTGGGCTGCTCACTTTACCCACCTTAACTTGCACAGGGTCAGTTAGATACTCCTGAAATCCAAAACAAGAATAGAGTACATGTGATAATAATATATGATAAGATATTACAAACAACAGAGACTATCAAAAACATTCTTACCTTTTTTTGAGAAGAAACTCAAAAATACATTAATGAAGAAGATTTAAAACAGCTAGTGGACCAGCTGTCCCTTATGAGACAAGAACTAGGACTATTTGCGCCATACAAAAGCATACCCAATCACCCCTATACAAAGCTAGAAACAGATATAACTCCCTATCTCAAAACGCCATCCCAGTTTAGATGTATGAAGAAAAAGGATGAATCTTGAAACTCCTTAGAAACTGAAGCCCAAAGTGAAGCAAGAAGACGAACTCTACCCCACCACAGTTCTTCAGCATTATCTGTACTTTTCCCCTAAAATATACGAACATTTCTTTCGTCCCATATTATCCAAAACAGTGCTGCCACTGCAAATTTCCAAAGAGTTTTAGCCTTTGTTCCTTTACCAGAAAATTCTAATTCCTTTGCAGATTTTTACTAAGTACCAATAGAAAATAAACACCCCAAACTTTTCATTCAAAATTAGGACAGAGAATTTCTCAGCTCTGACAGAAGCATGAATTCTTTGGTGCTTATTTGATCACTAGAAAGATTTGAAAGTCCATAAATTCTAGACCAGAAAATCATACTCTTGTCAGCTTCCCAACATAGGAGGGATATATACAAGTGCTAACATATATAAAATACACCTAATATTCATTAGTATTTACCATTATCAAACACCACTATAAACAAACTAGAATAAAGCATGTAAGAACTACCGTCAAAGTTATTATACCGAATGAACTGATTAAATCATTCAGTGGTCTCGAAAATAATAGTTCACGGTCACCAGACTATATTTCAGCATAGTATTCAAGTGACATTTGAAAATCCATTATTCAGTGTATCAATTGAAAAATAAAAATATTATATATGTACACACACACACACAGAGAGAAGTCAGTGTAACAACGGATTAGTTAAATAAAATTATGGTACAACTATTCTCCTAGAACTGCAAATAAATATTATATAGTCAACCTCAATCTGGAGGAATCTAAGATCTAGTTGTCAAAAGAATATTTCCAAGCCACCACAGGACAAGGCCAAAAAATTAGCTCAAAGACAACCTTCAGATTTCACGCAGCCTAAAGTATAATCACCTTGTTAAAATGATATGTGAATCAGATAGCAAAACTAGCCTTTATTTCATGCCTTTTTCTGCTCATTTTAATGTGTTATTCATTAATGAAACTAAAACACTGATTGACGCATATCAAACACATATCGATAACAATTCAAGGATTAGGAATGTATACAGATGATTGGCAATTTGAGTAGCCTTTCCAGAAAGGTTTTCAGATGATACCACTTTCCCTCCTTATGGGATAAATGGGATGTGGGGAATTAATAGGACTCCTAACCTGCGCTAAAGCTTCAATCTCCACAGGCATGGTCGCACTAAACAGCAAAGTTTGATGTTTATCTGGAAGATTCTGCATTACCTGCAATCAGCATCAGAAAGTGCAATATTATGAGTCAGAGAACATAAATGAAGAATGCACGAGGAGAGAATAGCAATGATATTGTGCTGTCAACATATTAATGGTCACCCTTACCATAAAGTTGTAGAACAAACACATCAATGAAAGATAAGTTTATGAAGAAATTTTACACAACAATTGAAGAGTTGATATAGATCATAAAGAAGCATGAAAAAACAAAGAAAAATACGTAGATGATTATGTTCACATCTCCCTCAGATGTTTCACATCAATCATCCAGTTTAAAAATGTTGTTGGCTCCCCCCCCCCCCCCAAAACCCAAATTTTCCTTGTTTCCCAGGAACAATTAAACCAAAAAGAAAAGTTATGGAGCCAAAAGAAGAGAGCTAAACAGGTTCATGGAATTTAAAAAAGAGAAGTGAACACGATGAGCCAAACCATATAAACTTATACCTCCCTTATCTGCAGTTCAAACCCCATATCAAGCATTCTATCTGCTTCATCTAGAACAACAAACGAAACTCTAGAAAGAGAGGTGTTTCCTTGTTGCAAATGATCAAGAAATCTTCCAGGAGTAGCAACCACTATGGAGACTCCTCCTCGTAGCTCAGACCTCTGTCAAAGTCACCAGAAACAAAAGGAAATTAGTAAGTATTAGCATAACCAAATAAAAACTGTTGAATCATTTAACAGAAGATCAAAGCTTCAGATCCTTATTCCTTGCTTACAATGGGGAAACAATAAAAATAAAAAGAGGTTCAGACAGTAATCCAGGCTTACTAAATATAAACAGTAGTACTTTTTTCTACGCCTATAACAAGAGATATAAACAGTAGTACTTTTTTCTACGCCTACAACAAGAGATATAAACAGTAGTACTTTTTTCTACGCCTATAACAAGAGTTGTACCACTTTCAGACATGGAGAAGTCAACCAACCTATCTCCTTCACTAAACCTATGGAATTTATTTTTATTCGTCTTTTCTGACTCCTAGAAAGTTCTCAACCTTTCTTAGAAGTTCAACTGAGTTTTAAACAACGAAATACTAAAATAACCCTACAGCCTTTCATAATCAGGACACTTACAGAATATTATACGGCAAGAAGTCTCAGGGTTTCATACCCCTGACGTTTATGCTACAAAAAATGGTCTTAACCAGCTCGGTTTCATTAAAGACTTAAAAAAAAAAAAAAAGACGACAAAATTATCATGCCAAAAGTAGTTACCTGTTCAGCAATGTTTGTTCCACCCACTACTATTGCAGTTTTGAAGGAATCAAGAGATCGACTAAAAGCTTTAACCTGTATATAGATACCATATCAAGATGATAACACAGAAAAAGAATTAGCAGCAACTTCAGCATGTGAAGATACCAGTCATAAGGTACAGAAATATAATATGCAAGCTGTAATATGAAAATCCTATAAGCAGAATAAATAGTTCTTAGACAGAATATGCAGAGATTTACAATCCAAAAAGAGGTACGGAAATAAGTGCTCAAGTTGAGGAAAGAAGCAAGTCAAGTAGTGACAATAGCAAAAGACACTTGAAAGTAGTGACAGCGGAATAAATTGTATCTGGTTTAAAATAAAACTAAAACATCACACAGTGAAACATACGGAACTCTTAGCTGAACAGTAGAGAGAGAAAACTATATGTTATCCATACAAGATTTCCTTTCAAATTTGATTCTAAAATGGTCCAAAGAACTTCAACTGTTAATAGGCTCTTTCAGCAGGGTAATACATAGAAGAAATAAATGCTGGTTAAATTTAACAGTGTAACAAACCAGCTATTCCCAAAACAATTACTAAACATTCATAAGTACGATCATGAACACAGTAGCTGATTCCTACCTCTTTTTCTATTTGTTGGGCAAGCTCTCTGGTAGGAGCCAACACCAGTGCCAAGGGTCCATCACCGCGTCCAACAGGTGTTTGAGCCAAACAGTGCTGCAAGTTTACATTAGAAAATACAAACAGGAAAGGAAAATGACCATCATGAGTAGGAAATAAAAAAGACACAACATCCATACAACCAAAAGGAGAAAATAGTTGATTACAAAAGGGACTCGCTTATCAACCTGAATCATAGGAATGGTGAATGCTGCAGTTTTGCCACTGCCAGTTTCAGCGCAACCCAATAGATCCCTTCCACTGAGAGCTACAGGCATAGCCTGAGCCTGAATAGAAGTTGGCCTCATATATTCATGAAACTCAATATCCTTCATGATACTCGGGTGTAAACACTAAAAATATACAAAGTCCAAACATTTTATAAGCTGCCCACAACCATTAAAGTCACCAGTCAAATGCTGAGTAATGTATAATTCAATCATATAAATCCAAGACAATACCATGTCTGTAAAAGATTCAATAGGTGCAGGGGCAGGAACGGAGCCTGAAGCAACAGCAACATCCACGTTAAGCCGCAAACGAACCTCCTCAATCTGTAAGATAAAAATACTACTCGCATCACAGGCAGTTTCAAAACAAAAGGTACCAAATGTTGGCCAAACAAACTAAATCATAATATTTTTTTTTCAAATTAACTTAAAAGCGCTTCAGTGATTTATCTATTAAACCAAAAAAAAGGCAAAAATGAATGAAGTACCTGTTCAGGATTGAAGCGGAGAACGCGGTCGGATGGTTTCCAGTTATTGAAAACGGGTTGGGGCACGGGGTGAGAAGCGGAGCTCCGCCGACACGTGGTATTGGAGTTGGAGTTGGAGTTGGAGTTGGAGAAGTTGGGGAGGGATTTTGAAGAGAAAGAGAGCTTCGTCGTCAGGTCAGAATCTAGGGTTACTACTGAGGAGGATGAAGAAGAAGAAGAAGAAGAAGAAGAAACTTTGCTCACGGAGTTGAAGCTCGAAGTTCTCAGGTGTGGTGGTACATACGACATCGTTTCACCGTCGAAATAGATACTGAGTCGTCACTTCGTTTCTGAGATGTGTTAAGAGTATGGATTGGTTGTATGGTTGTGAGAATGTCAAGACTCAACGAGTCATTTTGTGATTTTACTGAATTTCAGTCTTTCAAAACTTTAAAATAAAATTCTTTTCTTATCAAAAAAATAAATAATAAAATTCTTTCTAAAAATATAGGTCATGCAAGAGTTTTAATTTCATTTACCTATTATTTAAAAAATATATAAAAATAAAACGTTGCAGGCTATAGACTTAGCATTGTAAATAAAGTGGGGGTAAAAATCTGAGATAAGTTCTGCCAAGTCATAAATATAGATCACTTGATTTATAATAGTGTTAAGTGGCTACTTTTGACAAGTTATTCATGCTGATTGGGAAAAGCAAATAGAGACGGGTTTAATGGGAAAAATCTTAGAACCCTATCTAGATGAAACCGCTCATAGAATAAAAAAATCAAGAGCCCCGGGCTAATAAAAAATTGAGAAATTTGACTTAAGAAAAAATTTCATTATAGACTCTGATAGAGAAATCAGACCTAACCAGTAATTGAGAAGTAATGGGAACCCGTGACCGAAAAATTTTGATTGGAATTGAATCCGAAAAAATTTTGATTGGAATTTAATCTTAATGATTTATTGGGTGTGATGGCTAAATCAATGCAAAATCTAAATTATTCTTTTATTCGTAAAGATCATGAACTAACTCTACAATTGAAATAGATATTGAAAGAATAAATATTTGCCCGCGGGAGGTTTAAATTGTAATACACATATTAATTTTAAAAACAAAGATGGAAAGAAGTGGTAAGTGGATAGTATTTCGTAAGCAAAATCTTGGAAAACAAGGTCAATAAAGAGGCCTTTCAAGTTGTGTAATATGATATAGATAATGCTAGAAAAGAAATAAGACCAAATTATTTTGTTAGGCATTTAATTAAATCTTTAAACAGTGCATCATTATCATCTGTACATTTTGTGATCAGTGTGAAATAATTGTAAGCACAATTAGAAAGCTTAATAATACAAGATATCATTTAGAAAGTGAAGTAGAAGCATGTAGACAAAAAATAATTGCACTAGAAAGTATTAGTATTAAATTAAATAATCAGATCATTGCATTATAAGATAATGTCGTACATTAGAAATCAAGCATCACGATAGCCTGATAACACATTTAATTGAATGAATTTAGAAAAATATTTAAATAGGAAGCATTAGTAGTAATAGTAGACCCAAGTTATCAATTAATATACTTAAAAGGTACTTTAGGAGTCAGATAAAAACATTTATATACTTTAGGGGTCAGAGAAAAACATTTATATTTAGGATACAGAGATTGGATGAAGATAAATAAAAAAAAATTAAATAACTTTGACACAAACATTACAAGTTAATTATAAGAGTAGATGAAAAAAATGATGTAATCAAACAAATTAAAGCCATTAGAAATTTGGAACAATTAAAAATTTATGATTTAAGATACTTTGATGAGAATGCTAACTATTTTTTTAAATATTAGAGTGAAATAGGAAGACTTTTTAATAAAGTCTTATTATTAAAAATTGTAAATAAATTACTCGGAAAAATAGGGGAAAGATTATATAGTGAGTTAATCAAAAGGGAAATAATTATTTGTATACCTTTAAGATACACTTTTATCAAATATACTACAACATTTTTAATGTATATCAGTTGTCTACCCTAAGTTGACAAAATATGTCTACCATCCACTAAACTGTTAGCTGTAGTTTGAAAGTTAACGGAATTATAGCAAATTGACAATTTTGCCCTTGAAACTCAAATTAAGGTAAACAGAAATTATCGCTTGTATACTTTTAAATTATCATATTATCACTTGTATGTCTTATTTTCCATATGAAAAGACTAGATTACCCCTCTGATGTCATCACATTTAAACGACAACTAACAGTTTAGTGGACGATAGATATATTTTATAAACTTAAAGTGGACGACTGATACACCTGAAAGTGTTGTAGTACGTTTGATAACAGAGTAAATTAAGGGTATATAAGTGATAATTTTCCAAAACAAAAAGAACATAAGAAATTAATTATTATGCAATATTATTACTAGTAATAAAATATGTTAGAGGACGAATTAGAGAATATTGTGAAGAAGAAAAACATGGAAATCAAATAAAACACCAATTCAGAAAAAACATGTGTGAATGTATATGAAGTACCTACCTTATAATGTAATTATCTTACCTATTGTAGCCATAACAAACATAGAAAGCATAGGAAACATTATATAAAATATAAGCAACCATATAGACAAAGTGGTAGAAAATAAGTATAGAAATAATAAGCAAAAAACTAGAAAAGAATTTAAAAAGAAAAAGAAAGTATATAAATGCAATAAAACTTGTAAATATTTTCTATGTGAAAAATAATACATATTAAACGATATTGTCTAGAAAACAAAACGTAGAATGGCAATTAATTATAAAAAATTAAATGAAAATACTTTAGATAATAACAATGACAATATTTTTCACAATAGCTATAAGATACCTAATAAGGATGAACTAGAATGTTTTTCTAAATTCATTACTATTACTTTTATTGAGTTTTGATGTTTTCAATTTATGCTTTTGGCTTGTGATAATGTTTTCCAATTTTCTAGTTTTGATTTGGGTATAAAAACTCTTTCTGCTTCTATGTATTTCTTTTTGCTTTCTAGAACTCCTCTTTTCTCTAAATAACTTTTTACATTAGATAGTTCTTTTATTGGTTCTAATATTGGACTATGATTGCTACTTTTTCCTATCTCTGTTTTCATATCATTTTCATGTTCTTGTTCTAAGAAATAAATTTCATCAATTTCTAAGTTTGTAAAGTCTAATTTTATATAAGTTATTTATCTACATCATTATCTATTAATTCATCGTTATTCCACAGTTCTTCAAATATCTCTTCTTTTAAATTTTTACTAGGATTATTAAGTATTAATTCTATAATTTTATCTCTATTATTAAATAAATTTTTTAAATTTTTTTACAATTGCCATATGTATTTATATTTCTTCATTTTCTTCTAATTCTACATTATTTCTTCTTTTATAATTTACTAAATCTCTAAGTAACTTGGTTATCTCTACTTACATATGTGTAACTAGTTTCTGGTACTTTTAGCATATTATTTTCTTCTAATTTGGATAATGTCCATTCTAATCCATTTAATTCACTTGTGCTCAATTTCTTTGGTACAATCATTTCTACATACTAACTTTTAAACAATCTACTATATTTTTACTTTCAAATCTAAATTTTTTATGATAGTTGTTATATAATTTTCCTAAAAAGAATGTTTTAATTCTAAGCTTCTTATATTCTACATTCATTTTATATCCTTTAGTTCACTTAGCTTAATATGTTTACAAAATACATTAATATCTATATCTATATTAGGTATACGGCTACTTTAAATCTATTTCTGCATTGGCTATGTATGCCTATTCATGGTCATAAAATCTACTATCATATAAGTATAAATGTGCTTTGGTGTTTAATCATTCTCTTGCTTCACTACAAGAAAACTAACAATAGATGACGGAAAAAAACTATCATAAAAGGGGTAGATAATAGTAAATATATTTGTCATCTATGTGCCTGCTCTTTTATGATAAAGAAAAAGTTTGTTATAAACTTATGGTGGTGTTTAGAAGTCATATGTCTGTCATGCTAAAAAATAAATTTTTAATTAATATTTTTGGCAGGAAAATTGATTTTCTCGCATGAATTATTATCTAGCTAATTTTAGTAGTAAATTATTTTGTTTGTGACGGAATTTATGATTGACATTTTCTGTCATAAATTATTTTGATTATGACAGAATTTATTATTAATATTTTCTGTCACAAGATATTGAAAAAAATTATGAATTATTTTATTTAAATTTACACATTCCTGTGTTTGAAATTCAATTACAAATTTAATATGAACCAAAAATTAAATTATACATTCTATTAAGTCCTAAAACACTTTATGTTAATAACATCCTCAAACAATGTATAGGACAAGTTCTATAGGTAAATCAGGTTTTTGATTCTCGATATATAAGTAAAATCATATCAATAATAAACTACTAACGAACTCTAAATCTAACTTGTATCCAACAGTTATATCCAGCCAAAACAATTCAGAAGACAAATTCCATTAACCAAGAGCCAAATGTTTCAAATTTTACAAGCTAAGAAGTCGTCAAATCTTGTAGTGGCCGAACTCCTCCAATATTCTCAGTAAAATTCCAATAGATAAACTCTCATTCTCAACAAATACCCAGCAAAACTCCCAATTCCAATAGTTTCTTTTAATCTGCATGTGCAACACCAATTGATTATACCCAGCACTATCATTATAAAGAATTAACTGCATCATTAAAACTCTTAAGTTTTAGATGCAATAGAATAATTACTAATTCAAACTTAATCTGCATGTGCAGCACCAATGAATATATCTAACACTATCATTATAAAGAGTAGGGGGTGGGCAAAAGTTCAGTTTTTGCCGAACTGAACCAAAAAAATTCAGTTCGGTTCTGAGGTAAAAATCGAATGGTTTGAACTTTTAAGAACCGATCGGTTAGTGTTCAGTATGATTTTACCGATCGGTTCAACCCATTTTAATTAAAAATATTTTTAATTTAAAATATATAAACCTAAATTAAATTCTAAAATCCCTCAAAAATTTAAACTCATTCCTAATTTCTAACCCTAAGTAGACAGCAGCACATCTCCTCCTCGTCTCTTGCCTCTCGGTGTCTCCCTCGTCGTTGTATCTATCTCTCATGATCAGCGGCGGCAGAGCCTCTCAAGTACGGTGACGGCATCATGACTCACGATCTCAACCTCTCACTATCACGCCTCAAGGTCGCCGCGCGTCAGCCCATCAGCCTTGTTCGGTTTGGCTCGGCCTCACGATTGCCACTCATCAGCCCGTCAACCTCTCCTGTCACGCCTCAAGGTCAATCGCCGCTCATGGTCTCACTCTCACGATGTCCCTCTCAGCTCTCGCTGGTCCAAACAGTCTGCCATCATTATGTTTTTTTTTTTAACATTATGCCATGTCCTGTGGGCTGTGACTGTGAGCTTATTTTATTTCTGGTTGCTGGAAATTACAAGAAGGGTTGATTTTTTATTGGCGTTTTGGTTATTGGACTTGAATATATTGAGCAAATGTAGTGATTGTTTGTAGCTGGTGGCTACTGGACTTTAATATATTGAGCAAATGTAGTGGTTGTTTGTAGCTAGTGGCTATTGGACTTGAATGTATTGAGCAAATTTAGTGGTTGTTTGTAGCTGCTGGCTACTGTAATTGAATGGATATATAACTGCATATTACGAGAAGCCGAGAATATTGATACGTAAATTGTAAACATTAAATTATTAGCACCCTTCATGTTGGTGTTTTAGGAATTCAGATACATAAATTTTTTTAGGGTTTTTGTCAATGGAAATAAATAATATTTGCAATTTGGTAAATTGGCATAATGCCTTAATGAGTTTTGTAAGATTGCAATTAATATTGGAAATTTGGCATGGACATTTTTATAGTAGTAGAGGCAGCGTGTATATTGTTATAGAAAATTAGAAATATGCTTTAACTTATTTCATAATATATTATTATGCTTTATTTATCAAATGGATCAACAATCACATAATTTTTTTTATAATTTGTTGCTTATACTTTCACTGGCCATAATCATGTAATTGTAAAGAAATATTGCCGTGTAGAAGAAAATAAAGAATACATTTATGATCGGTTGGCATATAATTGTTCAAGTAAATTAAAATCATTGTTAAAGTTTTTTTTTATTGAAAGTAAATTAAATTATTAAATAAATTAAGATTGCTTATTTCTTTTTATTTTATTCCTTTTAGATGTCTAATTATTCAAGAGTTCAAGACAACCTTGATTGTGTAGCGAATCATGTTGAGCATGAAGTTGATGAAAATGAAAATGATTCGACATCAATTGTCACCGAGGGAAACAAGAGGAAAAGGTCTTTGTCATCCAAATCACCAATACCAAGGAAAAAAATGGCTCCAAGATCAATAATGTGGCAACATTTCACGAGACTTCCAGATAATGATAACAAGTGCAAATGCAACTACTTTGGTACTGAATTTGAAGCTTCAACAGACCATGGGACTAGCACCTTGAGGACTCATTACCAAGAAAGGTGTCAAAAGTACAAGGACATTCAAAAAAACCAAGCAGTTTTAAGTCAAGATGTTGGTAGTGATGAAATTGTAGCAAGAGGATTTAGTCAGGATGCTTGCAGACAAGCGACCGTGAAAATGATTGTTCTTGATGAAATGCCTTTTTCTATTGTGGAGAATCCGGGGTTTAGGCATTTTTACATTGTGGCAGCTCTTAGATATCTTCTCTCATCAGGGAGAACCATTACTAGGGATACTCTTGATATGTATGCAGAGGAAAATATTAAGATGAAGAGCTTATTGGTTGGGAATAAGCAGAGAGTATCTTTGACCACCTATATTTGGACTTTTATTACAACAACTAGCTACATGGTCATCATAGCTCACTTTATTGACAAAGATTGGAATTTACATAGAAAGATTATCAGTTTTAACACTGTTAATGATCATGCAGCAGAGACAATTGGTAAGCAACTTGAAAAATGTTCAATTGACTGGGGTATAGAGCGAGTGTTTACTGTAACAGTTGACAATACAGGTCCAAATGAGGGTGCTCTTACGTATTTCACTGATAGAGTAAAGACTTGGACGGATGATGCCTTAGTGAATGGGGCTTATTTGCATGTTCGTTCTTGTGCACATATATTGAATTTGATCGTAACTGAGGGGTTGAAGAAATTGGAGCAAAGTATAGTTAGTGTTCGAAATGCTGTGAAGTACGTGAGATCTTCCACTACCAGGATGCAAGCATTTCAAATTCATGTACAACAAAAGAAGATTAATTGCCGAGGAAGTGTGATTTTGGATTGTCCTACTAGGTGGAATTCTACATATTCCATGTTGAATACAGCATTGAAATTTAAGCCGGCATTTGATTAGATGGCTCTTGAAGATAAGCTTTATGATGCTTATTTCAATTAAAAAGGGGGTGGGAAGAAGAAAAGGGAGGGGCCACCATTGTACAGTGATTGGGAGAGTTCTCGTCGCATAGTCAAGTTTCTGAAGACTTTTTATTATGTGACTTTGCAATTTTCTGCTTCTTTGAAGGTGACATCAAATCTTTGTTATACTTTTGAATTTTGATATATGGTACAAAATTTACTTTAGCTTTATTAACATTATTTTTTTTCTTTTAGGTGACATCGAATACTTGTTACAATTTGATATGTCAAATTGAATAATCTTTGGAATCGTTGTCTGCTAGTAATGATAGCCTTTTGGGTTTGATAGAAATTAAAATGAAGGAGACATTTGACAAGTATTGGAAGGGTTGTTTCAAGATAAACAAGTTGTTGATTGTTGCTTTTGTACTTGATCCACAGGGAAAAATGAAATTCGTAACACATTGTTTCGAAAAATTATATGGCAAGGATAGTGCCAAATGTGTTGAGATGAAGGAAATGGTCAAATATATGTTGACTAAGCTTCATGAGTTTTATAATGCACAGAATAAACTGGGTTGAAGTGGGAATGCAAGTGGAAGTGCAAGCGGAAGTACTAGTGGAAGTCAAACTTTAGCTATTGGAAGTGGAAGTGGTTCGAATTTTTAGGATTTGGGTGATGATGATGATGTTATGATTGAGGATCCTTTCTCCGAATTTAGTAAAGCGGTTGCGGTTAGTGAAGGTAGCTCGGAATTGTCAAATGAGTTGGATCTTTACTTGATGGAGAACACTGAAAAAATTGCAAAAGGTAATTTGGGCACTAAATTTGATATTTTGTTATGGTAGAGGGTGAATAGTGCCAATTATCCAATCTTATCAAGTATAGCAAGGGACGTTCTTGCTATTCCAGTGTCTACTGTTGCCTCTGAGTCTACTTTCAGTACTGGAGGTTGTATACTAGATCAATATAAAAGCTCTTTGACTCTGGATATGGTTGAAGCATTGGTGTTGTTACAGATTGGTTGCGGTCTTCATTTTTTGTGGATACAACAACAAACCTAACTAAATTAGTTGAAGATAATGAGTTTATGGATCAGCTTGCAGACGGTATGTTTTGTAAAATTTTAATTCAAGTTTACTTTTTAAATAATATGAACCTTATACAATTTGGTTAATTTTAATTTAAGTTTATTTTTTATGTAATATAGACCTTGTTCAATTTGTTATTTTTTTTAATGTAGAGCTTTGCAAATCAACAATGGCAGACCAATTTGGTAGGTCAACATGAAAATTACAGTTCAACATAAACAATTTTTAGGCAATAACTAACAAAATTGATATATATTTATTTGTTATTTATTAAATATTACTTTATTTTATTTAGTTTAATTATTTAGTGTTTTGGCTCACTTTGAGTTTTGATGTAGGTGATATGGATGGTGAATGTAGTTGTGGCTTGTGTTATGGCGTAGTTTTATCGAATATCGATGCAGTATTGGGAAGTGCAAACTTGTGTTTTGTTTTTTGACTTTGTTATCATGGATTTACAATTTGTGATAGATTTTAAATTTAGGTGTGTTCGTGAATTGTAACTATCCCATATCAGGATTTTTATTATTTTGCTTTTGAGTTGTGGACTTTGTATTTGTTATTTATATCTAGTGTTAGTATGTGTTTAGACTTTAGAGTGTAGTTGGTAGTTAATATAGGTGTTAGTTGCAAAATTCAGAAAATCAGGTGAAAATTGTAAATCCTGTAAGATTTAGGGATAAAACTGTAAAATTAATAAAATGTAAAGTCTGAACCGAATCGAACCGATCTGAACTGAATTTGAAAACCGAAACGAAATATTTTGATTCGGTTCTCAAATTCGGTTAGTATTCGGTTCAGATTCTTGAGAACAAATCGGTTTCAGTTCAGTTCAGTTCGGACCTCGGGAATTGTCCACCCCTAATAAAGAGTTATCTATTAAAGTTTAGAAAATTCCAAGTTTCAGATGCAACTTAAATTTCACTAATTACAACATATAAGAAGTAATAGAAAGGTTTGTGTATAGTTTCAGATTTATACTAACCATTTTTTATTGCGCTAATGATTTCAGAACAATGGTTAGCCCACTCCAAATAAACTTCGTCTATCTCAGCCTGAGTGTATATGGTCTTTCTATGGAACTGATAACTATAAAATCAACGTTGTCAAATTTCCATAACAATGCGATATATATAGTATGAACCAATCCTATGATATTATTCATCATTGACTCACATCATTTATTAGCAAACTAAGGTCTGTTATAATGTTTGTCATGTACCTCAAAACATAATAGCCACACTCCACGTTTCCCGATTGTTGAAGGGTCTATTCACAATTATAACCGAAGATAATTATAAATATATTCTATTTTAGGCTTAAAGTGATAGACACACAACATTTAGTTAAGTTAATCTGTTTTACTACAAATCACATCTTAGAACCATAATTCTATCTTTCCCTAGAATCCTCATATGAGAATAGTGTCATAGAGCTATATGATAAATTATCTAAAATATATTAAAGAAAACTATGACAAATTATCTAAAATATATTAAAGAAAGTGAGAATATGAGGATTATGAAATGAAAAGGAATACATACGATTTAATTAGCTGTTCTAAATTAGGATCAAGAGTATCATACCCCTTAGGATCCAAATAAAACATTTCTTTTTTCACCACATCAAATACTACTAAAACGTAATGGAAGCTAAAATAGAAAAAGGCAAATAAAAGAAAGCAACAATTATAAAAAGACAAGTTAAAATGAATAAATAATAATAAGAACACTTGATTACATTTTGAAATTTCTAGACCTTAGATTGTATGGCATAAATAAGAATTGTCCTTTACGAGCATTTTTCAAGCATTTATGCACACCTTCTACTCTGCTAGGACGGGAAATGTCAGGTATTTATCCAAGATGGGGTGACATAAAACCTGGATATATAAATCCAATTAGTCTTGCTCCTTTTTTATTTGGGGTAATTGAGTCATGCATCATCTTGAAACAGCTGAGGCAAAATACCAAAACTTATCAATAGACAAGTATTGCAACATCATATAAACCAAATTCAAGTGTAAAGAAAAACCAAAATCTCTTACGCAATATATACTTCAATAGCATTAATTCCTATCACTCAAATCGTCAACATCGCATCACACTCTATCTTCCCAATGTGAGCCACAATAACTTCTAGCTAAAATACATCATCATCATCTAATAAGGAATCCAATTGAATAAAGGTAAGAATATGTCACACAATCTGCTAAAGAGTTGTAGCATTGGATGACTATTTTTCCACATCACTGCTGTATTCCTAGTGTGTCTTAACACATGTTGCATTACACCATTCTTCTTTTTGTTTCTGTTCATATTTATAGCCCTTGTTCTTGGGCTGTCAGGTGGAAGTTGCCATACACCATCAGCTAATTGCACCTTGTTCTAAAATAATGGCTTTCTGGAACTATCATCCTTTGGATTTTCCCCCTCATTTTTATCATCCATTGGTAAGTTAGTGTAAAGTATTGGACTTTTTCTTGGCATGAAAGTAGTGTTTCCTGTTGTCCCTCTTTTCTTCTTAAGTGTACCTCATCCTTTTCATCAACTCCTTCTCGCTTTTCCACTGTTTTTTTAAGTGAGGATTTCCTCTCTTTCCCATCTGAGTTCTCTAAATTATCAGGCTCTTGTAAAATATAGTGTCAAATAGCAACTCAATAACCCTTTTAACATAGTTTATGCACTAAAGCTTAAAAAAAAAAAAAACACTAACCTTCTATTCAATTGCATCCATCTTGTCATTATCCTTTTCTTCCAAGCAATCAACATCACCATGGTTAGGAACTGTTGGGAAGCTGCTACTTCCCAAATTTGAGTGACGAGGTGTCTTTTTTATTTTTTTGGTGATTTCCTCCAACTGACTTTCAATTGATTTCTTCCAGACATACTAGTCACTCTTTCTAGCATGGTTACTATGTGCATGAACTGTGTAAAAGTACTTTGCAAGGGTTACAAATTTACCAAGCCCTTGCATATAGCTATTTCAAGGAAGCCTTCCAAATAATTGTGCAAGTATGTCGTTTCTTCCATCTGAATATGCGTGCTCAATTGACTGTAATAGCTAATTCTTACTTTCAAGATGAATAATGAAGCACTACTTATACCAATGTTATAAAGTTACTGTAATTACATAAAAGACCAGAACCATCATCAGAACTAATAAAAAAAGTATCATATTTGTTTATGTTTGGATTCATAACACACCAAAAAGTTTCTTGATTTTTCATTTTCTTATTTTTTTCTCCGCTAAATGTTCAATTTTTTTCCTAGGTGTCGACTTTAAGATCAATAATAATAGAATTTGGACTTGTACCTGAATGGATTCCCATAAATGCTCTTTCGTCTTAACTGGAAATTTACGCCAATCAGGAAATAAAATCGAAACGGAAGTACGATCTAAGACTCTAAGATATGAAGCTAGCTTTGTGGCTTCACACCAACAAGAACTCCCAATATATCATATTGCACGACAATCCTCCCTTTCCTTATTTTTAGCTTTTTGTTCTGTCTAGTACCCATATTCATGCCTTTGGTCGCATTCACTACGAGAATTAAGGTTTTTTGCGACCATATTTTCTGTGATGATTAAAATTTAGTCGCAGAATGTCACTTTTCGCGACCAAAGATAAAATTATAGCAAAATGTCACACTTTCTGCGACAAAAGTTATTTTTGTCGCTATATGTATGTTTTTTGTGACCAGATCGTGATTGGTTGCAAAAGAGTTTACATTTTTTTAACTTTTAAAGTATTTTGCGACCAAAGGTACTTTCAATTGCCAAACACATGTATTTTGCGACCACATTCTTGTTCGTTGCAGAAAATGTTTGTATAAAATTAGAAATTCATCTTCGTTATGCGACCAAATACAATTTTCGCCCCAATATATCTACTTTTCGCGACCACTTTACACTCGTCGCAAAATGTTATATTTTTTGGAAAGGCATTTCCCACCTTACACTATTTTAACAATATTATATTATAGTTTTTTCGTGACAACATTAAATACAGTCACAGAATATAAAAAATTTGGCATATTTAGCGACCACTTTAAAATGTGGTCGCAAAAGATAAAAAATTTAGGCGGAAAATTTACTGCATTATAACACGACTCAAAAGTTTATTACTCCCAAGTATAAGAATGTCTTGTTATAATATAACCCGGTAAGTCCGGGGTCGAACTACAGGGAAAGGATTTAAATTTATTTATTTTAATTTTTCTGAGAAAAGAAAAGAAAATTAAAATATATGTAAATTAATTTTAAGTGAAAATATGGAATTAAATTAGTTAGGGCTATGGATCCACTTTTAGTAGTAAATATAATTTAACAAATTCTTTTTATCATATTTTTATTTGCTCAAAGGATTAATTATATAAATTATCATTATTTTCCAATTAATTTTATCATAGATTAAGTACTTAATGTGCCAAAATTCAATTTGTCTGCAATAAGTCAAAATACAATTTTACCATAATTTATACTAAGATATTAAGAATTTATTGTGCCAAACTCCATTATTTTCCTACAATAAATCAAAATTTCAAAATATAAAATATGGGTAGAATTAAATAGAAAATAATTTAATTAATATAATTAAAATTAGAATTTGATTAAATTATATTTATTTTCTAAGAGCTTCACCTTACCCTAACTATAATTATTTAACTAGACATAATTGAAATTAAAGTAATTATTAAAACTAGATTATACATACTTAAAAGAAATAAGAATAACTTAACTTGAAATAAAACTAAATTTATTTATGAAAAATATTAAAAACACAACTGAAATTTATTAAAATAATATTATAGACAATTTAGGAGAAGAAGGGCTCTCCCAATACATGAAAATGAGGCTATGTTTATAGAAAAATTCATTCATAATCTAGTGCTTTGCGGTCCATCATAAGCTTTATGATTGCACTCCACACAACTACTAGATCAAGATCTGAAGGCTGGTCAAACTTCAAAAGTCAACATGACACGTGACATCATTTGAAGAGTCCAATTTGGTCAAAAAACGGTTGAGATTTGGCGGGTTAATGGGCGGATCGGGTCAACCCAAATACAAAGTTTCGGATCCTCCAACCCAACTCACCAACCATAGCCACATGGCACGATCGTAGCCATTGAATTATGAACGGTTGAGATTTGGTCAAAGTTAACAACTATCTAGTGCACTTATATCTATCGTAAGCTCATTCTTTTTGATCCAATAGTATGCTGCCACATCATCAGTCAATGACACGTCAGCATACTGTATATGTGAACGGTGTCGTGTACGTGAACAGTATCGTATATGGAAATAGTACATATGACCCTTTATGTCTCTTCTAAGGTTTTCGGACCTCTGGAATCCAAATTTGACGTCCATTTATCTGTTTGGAGCCTTGAATTGCGTCAAAGTATTATTTTACCTAATAAACAAACAAAAATACATAATATCAAATATTTAAAATCATAATTAGAAATTCATAACATATTACATAATTACAAATATAAATTATAACATAAGTACAAAATAACATTTAATCACTAGATAAACATGCATTTTTAACACTAATCATACCCTTCAACCAGCTTATTGCTAGCCCCTAGCAATTAAAGCGCTATATTAAATTAAGATTTACAAAATTCATGTGCAAGTTAATAGTTGTTCATCTAATCTCTAAACTACCAAATAAATAAATTCTCCCAAATTTCTTTAGTTTAGCTAATTGTCATTCACTCATTATCTAGGATATCATCAAACCTTCTTTTGTGCTCAAGAAATTAACACAATACTGTGGGGCTTCATCAAAACAAAACAACATTTTGTGCTAAAGATTCATCAGAGATACTATATTTATTACGCAGTAAATTATTCACACAATTTAAAATATTACAAATTTAATCCATGTAGCGAGCTTTGGGCCAGTGACTCCTAGACCAGTTGGCCTTAGGGCACTGAGTGTTGAAACACCTCTACGGACTTAATTACTCGGGTTTCAGAGAAAAACAACATATCTGTCACCCATGTAGCGAGCTTTGGGCTAGTGACTCCCAAACCAGTTGGCTTTAGGGCATTAGGTGTTGAAACACCCCAACGGACTTAATTACTCGGGTTTCAGATATAGCGAAATTAATCATATTCAATTTTTTTTTGGGATTGAAATATATACATCTTTCACTACCTTATATTATCTCCAGTGAATCAAAAGAACAAAATTATTGTAAAAATTTTAACTTACAACCCACTAGCATGCGTCATAGTGTGTGTGTGAAGAATGATTTAATAAAACATGTTTAATGAATAAATGACATAATTATATAGTTAATGATAATCAAATGGAGAATTCACGAATTTGAGTAATTCAAAGAATAGGGAACAAAAACAACTTACTATGAATTTCAAAATCTAAATATAATACAGACTGGACTATTAGGATGCGTCTCAAAAGTAGTGACTCTTTACTCAGCCATCCTAGACAAAAAATTTTTTTTTGTTGTTTTTGCATTTTTTTTTTTAAAATAAACAAACACATGTATTTACAATTTACGTCAACTATCCCTACCCCCCCAACCTATTCTAAACATTATTCTTGACATTATATAATTTAAAGAATTGCATGCAAAAATGCGAAAAATAAAGAAAACATAAACATAAAAGGAAAATTAGGAAAAATCATACCTGACTTTGCTGCTGAAGCTTAAAAGAGATGACAATTTTTTTTTATAAAAATAAAACTTTAAGACTAAGAAGATGCGTTTCTAGAGTCACTACGCTTTATAATTCTGCCATCTTCGACTTAAATTTATCCAAAGTTAGTCTTTGCAACAGAAATTAGTAAAACATCACCAGGACAGACACATTCCACAATTGTCAACTATTCCCTCCCCCCAACCTAAACGAGACATTGTCCTCAATGTCTTAAAAGAAAAAAATAAAGTTTAGAAGACATCACCTAAACACGAAAATATAAAATATTTACAAACTGAGAGTTAAATCTAATTTGCACTTCTTACTAAGGCTACTACTACCATCATCAGTTGACCAATCCAACGCCAAGGTCATAGGATCTGGCTCTAGTTTGTAAACTTGTAAAAGATCAAGTAACTCATTAGCAGTAGGAGCAAAAATAAAGAGCTTTTTTGCAATGGGTGAAACAAAATGATTCTTAATTACATGGTTAATAAAGGTTAGCAAGCCATTATAAAAATTATTAACATTTAACAAACCGATGGGTTTTTTATGAATGTTCAAATAGGCCTAAGAAGCAAATGTAATTAGTGCCTCTAGAGTTACAAGATCTCCTAGTAAGAAAATAAAAGTATCAGCATGATTTTGCATTTTGAATATTCTCTCTTGCATACCTGAGATGACTAACTCTTCTCCAATTGGTGGGCCAGGTTGGTATCCTAAAGGCTTTAGAGCTTTTGGGATGATACCTAGCACTTGGCCTCCTCTAGTGAAAACAGCTTCAGAGACACGCTTTGATAACCCTCGGTCACCGCCCCCATATACCAGGTGTAGTTTTCTCTCTGCTATAGCACAACCAAGATCTACAGCAGCCTGAACAAACTCCTTGCACAGTCCATATCGAAACCCAGAAAGCACACAAATATTTTTAAATTGTCTACTCGAAGTTGCTGCCATTGGAACCATCTCAAAAATAATTTATGAGGGTTTAAAAAAGAAGCACATATTTAAAGATCTTGATGACAAACATAATAATACACAGTTGTAAATGAGGTGGTGTACTTGTCAAATGACGCGTAAAGCTTTGGCTCATTATTCAAAAGCAATTAGTAAAAAGAAAAAGCAAAGAGTAAAAAGAAAAAGCCAAAAAAAAAAAAAAGCAAACATTAATTAGACATAAAATCATATCATTAAAAGCAATAATGCAAAAGATGAAAGATTATTAAAAGAAAAGGATATTTACTGGTAGTTATGATTGTGGCTCACATCTTCCTTTCGTTTTACGTCCAGTAACAGCTTGAACGCCCTCTATGGGTCGAGGATAGGCTTCTTATCCAGTTTTCTTATAAACTGGCAAACAGGGTCTTTTTGAGTCAAATTCCCAAGACTAAATTGTGCACTTTCTTTTTGGAATAGTGGCCATAACTGGTGAATTGCACATTGTACATATCCACTTCGATGCGTCTCAAGAGATCGTAAGATATCATATAACGATTCTTTACTCATACCATCTTTTATGAATTGAATTTTGTATTCACGAGTATCAGAAACCATTCCAAAAGAATTACAATTCTTTTGCTTGCATTCAAGTTTTACACAGTTACGACATTCATAGCCAAGTCGTTTAGCTCTTATCTTTTTAACTAATGTGATTTTACCAAAACCAGGCTTGTAAGATATAAAAGGATCAGAAAACTCACCTCCGAATCGGACCTTTGCTTCAATTAACCAACGAATATCAAAGGGAGTGCCATGGAGCATTAACAAATGTTGTCGTTCACAACGAGCATTGTAAATTTTCTTAAGAGCATTTTGAGGGAGAGATGGAAAATGCTTATGCAGTTTTTGTTGTATTTCTTCCATGTTTGGTTTTTGGGGTTTCAGTTATTGTGGGAAATTGACAATACCAACTTAAGAAGTCATGAAGTACCGTTATCCGCCATTTATACGGAATAGTAAATAAAATAACAAAAGCGACAAAAATCAAAACTGCAAAATCAAAACAAACATGAAAGCGAACGAAACAACAAAAAGAAAACACACTAAAAATAAATAACGGTAATTGAAAGTTATGTATACCACCTTCTATTTCTCAAAGTTGATGTTCAAGATCCTCAACGTAGGCTACTAACTCTGGTGGTCGTCGTTCCCAAATGGGATGTGATTTACAACTTCGTATTAGGACTCTTAAATGATATTTCACATGCAAAAGGCTTCTAAGGTGCCTGAAGGTGAGCTGTCTTATTGAGGTACTCATGACATAAATCGAAAATAGAGAGAGAAAACACAATTATTAAACAAACACGCTTAAATAAGAAATATTATAACGCTAAAGAAAACGTGTGATGCACATTAATCGAGACCTAAAAAATTAAACAATCAAATGGTAAAATAACTGTAAAACAAAAAAAAAAACAAAAAAACAAAAATTTAAGTCACCCATTAAAAATTTAATCAAGATTTGGTGGGTCACTTAAATTGGTTTCGATGTCATCTTCACGTGGTTGGTATTCCAGATATGGTTTTAATCTCTGATCATTAACTTTAAATATAACACCGTTCTTTGGATTCTCAATTTCTACAGCCCCATATAGATACACATTTTTCACAACAAATGGCCCACTCCATCGTGACTTTAACTTTCCTGGAAACAAATGAAGATGAGAATTATAAAGCAAGACTTTTTGACTAATTTCAAATATTTTTTGAAAAATTCTTTTGTCGTGAAAAGCTTTGCTTCTTGCCTTTAGAATTCTTGAATTTTCATATGCATCATTTCGTAATTCCTCAAGTTCATTCAATTGCAACTTACGTAGTTTACAAGCATCATCAAGGTTTTCATTACAAATTTTAACAGCCTAAAACGCTTTATGCTCAAGTTCAATCGGTAAGTGAAAAGGTTTTTCATAAACTAGACGATAAGGAGACATTCCTAAAGATGTCTTAAATGCAGTACGGTAGGCTTTAAGTGCATCAGTAAGTCTAAGAGACAAATCTTTTCAGTTTGGTTTAACCGTCTTTTCTAAAATTTGTTTTATCTCCCTATTTGTTAATTCAATTGACCACTTGTTTGAGGATGATAAAGGGTAGCAACTTTGTGTGTGATGCCATATTTTTTCATTAATGACTCAAAAGGCTTGTTACAAATGTTTACCCCCATCATTTATAATTGCTCGAGGAATTCCAAATCGACTTAAAAGATTTTCCTTCAAAAATTTAATCACAGTTTTGTTATCATTATTTCGACATGAAATTGCTTCAATCCATTTTGAGAAATAATCAACTGAAACCAATATGTAAACAAATCCAAAAGATGGTGGAAACAGACCCATGAAATCAATTCCCCAACAATCAAATATTTCTATTTCAAGTATGGGATTTAAAGGCATCATGCTTCTTTTAGTAATTGATCCCAATTTTTGGCAGTTTTCACAAGTTTTACAAAATTCATATGTGTCTTCGAATATGGTAGGCCAATAAAATCCACATTGCAAAATTTTAGCAGCAGTTTTTCTTAAAGAAAAATGTCCACCACATGCTTCCGAAAGACAAAAATTAATGGCACTACTTACCTCATTGTTGGGAATACATCGCCGAAAAATTTGATCAGCGCAATATTTGAGCAAGTAAGGATCATCGCAATAAAATTTCTTTACCTCAACTAAAAATTTCTTCTTATCTTGAGTGTTCCATTGCAAATGCATCTCACATGTAACAAGAAAATTAATAATGTTAGCATACCATGGCATTGAAGTAACAGAAAATAAAAATTCATCTGGAAAAGAATCATTGATGGGCGTTATGTTATTGCAGAATTCAGATGTGAGTTTTGATAAATGATCAGCAACTACATTTTCGGCACCTTTTTAATCTTTGATGGTAAGGTCAAATTCTTGGAGTAACAAAATCCAACGAATTAGTCTTGGCTTGGCATCCTGTTTAGTCATCAAATATCTCATAGCAGCGTGGTCAGTAAAAACAAAAGATTTAGAACCAAGCAAATATGAACGAAATTTGTTTAATGCAAATACCACAAGTAATTCTTTTTCTGTTGTAGAATAACTCATTTGAGCACTATCCAAAGTCTTACTCGCATAATAAATCACAAAGGGCTTACCATCCATTCTTTGTCCCAAAACAGCACCAACAGCAAAATCACTTGCATCACACATTAATTCAAAAGGTAATGACCAATCAGGAGATTGCATAATAGGTGCAGAGGTTAAAAGACAAATTATTTTCTCAAAAGAATTTTTGCAATTATCAATCCATTCAAATGGTGCATCTTTTAATAAGTGGTTACAAAGTGGTTTAGATATGATGCTAAAATTTTTCATAAACCTCCTATAAAATCCTGTATGTCCTAAAAATGATCGCACATCTCTAATAGTTTTTTGTTGTGGCAATTTAGAAATGACTTCAATTTTTGCTTTGTCAACTTCAATTCCTTTAATAGACATAACATGATCCAAAACAATTTCAAAAGTAACCATGTAATGACATTTTTCCCAATTCAAAACAAGTTCTTTTTCAACACATCTTTTCAAAACCTTTTCCAAATTATCAAGGCAATTATCAAAAGAATTCCCACACACAGTCAAATCATCCATAAAGACCTCTAAACAATATTCAACCATGTCACAAAAAATACTTAACATACATCTTTGAAATGTTACAAAAGTCCAAATGGCATCCTTTTAAATGCAAATGTTCCAAACAGACATGTAAATGTGGCCTTTTCTTGATCCTCAAGTGCTATAGGAATTTGATAATAGCCTGAGTAGCCATCTAAAAAGTAGTAGTAGGGATGTCCAGCTACTTTTTCTAAGATTTGATCAAGAAATGGCAAGGAAAAATGATCTTTTCTAGTGGCTTCATTTAATTTTCTATAATCAATGCACATGCGCCAACTAGATGTAATCTGATGAGAACTCTTCTAGATCAAGCTAGAAAAACCAACAACTAGATTGACAAAAATCCAAGAAAGCCAATATGATCAGAATTCAGATAAAAGATCCAAACCCTTGAAAAGCTAAATCTCAAGAACCCGGATTGCTAGATAAAACGCCACAAAGGTTAGCAAATCCTTTGATAAGTCGAAAGTTCTTTCAAGAACAAGTTGAGAAAATCCTCTTAATGATATTGAACTCAATAATGTCAAAAGTCTCCTCAAAATAACATAAAGAAGTGTTTATATAAGGTGGCTAACCCTAATTTAACTTAAAAATAAGCGAAAATCCTAAAATTAAAAACCTGGACCCGCAGGGCCTTGGCCTGCAAAGCTGCTTATTTTAAACGAGCCATAACTTGGTCATATGATGTCTGATTTTGACCCACAATATACCGTTTCGAAGCTCTCGACGTAAGGAATGCATTTACAGATTTAGAATTGCTCTTCTAGCATTATCATCTCTGATACTAGCTACCTTGTTAGCTCGAATCAAGTGTACCGAGGCTGGTTCCTCCTCATTCAAGCCCATCTTAAATATTGGACTCTTGCAAATTGAATTTGAATTAAAGTCATCCAAAGTAGCTTGAATAAATCCTTGCATTGCTTCCTTGATCATCTTAGCACGTGCTTTCGTAATTGGCCCTTCTGGAACAAGCAACGGATCTTTAATGCTCTGAGCACTTTGGATCACATCATAATCCGTATTGGAATTAACTCGCCTTTTTCATTTTAAACAACAATGATTTCAGATTTTTTAGGCACTACTTGTGTAGGGCTTACCCACTTACTATCAAAGATAGGGTAGATAATTCTCACATCAAGTAATTTAAGAACTTCTATTTTTACTACTTCTTTCATGTGTGGGTTTAATCTTCTTTGAGGTTGTTGACATGTTTTAGCATTTTCCTCCAAATTAATTCTATGTGTGCAAATTAGGGGATTAATGCCTTTGAAATCATTTAAAGTCCATCCAATTGCATTTTTATGCTTTTTAAGAACAGATAGTAACTTACCTTCTTAGTCGCTTGTTAGAGTAGAAGAAATCACAATAAGGTAAGTTTGTTCTTCTCTAACAAAAGCATACTTCAATCCTTCCGGCAAAGGTTTCAATTCTAATTTAGGTGCTTCTTGTTGTTCTGTCTTTTCAATGATTCCAAGCTTTTCAAATTTTGAGTCTTCATCATGATTTTGTAAAGTCTGTATAGAATCAAGCAACAAATTTATATTAGAAGTATTAAGTTCAAGTTGCTTATTTGAATCAATTGAATTAATTAAAGAAATATCAGTAAGTTCAGAAAAATCCCCTTTTTGAATATTTTTCTCTATACAAGACTCAAGCAATTCCTTTAGTTCATCAGTATCATCTTCGTTCTCAATTTCTTCATTAGGTTGTCTACACATGTTGGAAACATTCAATTCAAAAGTCATATTTCCAAAGGACAAATTCATTAAACCATTCCTACAATTAATCAAAGCATTAGCAGTTGCTAAAAATGGTCGGCCCAGAATTAAAGGAATTGGTTTGTAATTATTCACAACAGGTTCAGTTTCCAAGACAATAAAATCCACTAGGTATATGAATTTATCAACTTGTACTAAAACATCTTCCACTATTCCTTTTGGTACTTTAACTGATCTATCGGTAAGCAAAAGTGCAGTTGAAGTTGATTTTAACTCACCAAGATTAAGATGAAGATAAACTGAATATGGAAGCAAATTAACAGTAGCACCAAGGTCTAGGAAAGCATGTTCAATTCGGTGATCATCAATAATACAAGAAATAGTAGGACAACCAGGATCTTTATATTTCAATGTATTACTAGTAGATAGAATGGTACTTACCTGTTCAGCTATGAACGCTTTCTTTCTTACCTTCAATTTCCTCTTGACAGTGCATAAGTCTTTCAAAAACTTGGCATATGAAGGCACCTGCTTAATTGCATTTAACAGAGGAATGTTAACTTTCACTTGCTTAAAAATTTTATAAATTTCAGAAGTGTGGTTTGATTTCTTTAGTTTATTCAATGCGTGTGGAAATGGTGGTTCAGGTGGAACAATAGTTATTTCTTTACTAGGTGTAAGTTTATTTAAACCTTCCTTACCCTCTGAATTTTCATCATCTTTGTCTTCACAAGGTTCAGGACTAGGTTTGTCAACAACCTTACCACTACGAAGAGTTATAATTAACTTGACTTGGTCCATGGGTAGATTTTGTTTAGGATTTGGTTATGGTTGAGCTAGAAATTTACCTTTCTCTTAAATTGTGAGCGCAGAAGAAATTTTAGCAATAGTATCTTTCAAATAAAAAAAAGTTTGTGCATTTTGATTGTTAATAACATCTTGCTTTCTAATGAATGTATGCATTGTATCTTCCAAATTTTTCCATGGTGGTGGAACATATGGTGCATGAGGCTGAGAATTTTGAAAATTTTGTAGAGGTGGTGCTTGTGAAGATTGTGCATTATTATTATTTCTCCAACTAAAATTCGGATGATTTTTCGAAACAGAATTAGTCTGTGAATATGGATTTGGCTTATTAAAGTTGTTAATGGCATTAGCTTGATCATGGAGACATTCTTTAAGTGCAGGCAAAGTGGGACAATCTTAAGTGAAATGGCCGTTAGAACTACAAATATTACATGCAATTTCTTAAACAGATTTCACTTGATCACTCGTTTTATGTTCTAAGGCTTCAACCTTCCTAACTAGGGATGCAAATTTTTCTTGTAAGTCATGATCTTCCCTCAGATTATGGATTCCTCCATTGGATGGAGATGGTTGTGGTTTATTTAACAATTCAAAAGTTCCAACAGTATCCTAATGTTATGCATTTTCAGCTAATTGGTCAAGGTAATCTAGTGCATCTTCAGGATTTTTATCCCTAAATTCACCATTACACATCATTTCAACAACTTGTTTACTTTGGGGTATTAAGCCTTCGTAGAAATAAGTGACCAATCGCCAAGTTTCAAAGCCATGGTGTGGACATATATTAAGCAAGTCTTTAAACCTATCCCAACACTGATATAATGTTTCTCCATTTTTTTGAGCGAAAGAAGTTATTTGCCTTTTAAATGAATTGGTTTTATGAGGTGGGAAGAATTTTTTCAAAAATTATTCTTGCATGTTATTCCATGTTCTTATTGATCCAGATCTAAGATTTTGCATCCAAGTTTTAGCTTTATCTTTTAATGAAAAAGGAAAAAGCTTTAGTCTGATTATGTTCATGCAACAATTTTGTTCTGTGTATTTATTACAAACTTCCTCAAAGTCTCTTAAATGCGAGTATGGATTCTCGGATTCTAAACCATGAAATGTTGGTAAAAGTTGGATAATACCTAGTTTGAAGTTAAATCGAGATGCCTCTGGAGGAAATACTATACACGAGGGTGCCCCAATTCTGGTCGGATTCATGTAGTCTCTCAATGTTCTTGGTTGATTCTGATCACGTGCATCTTGCTGAGAGTGATTGTTTCTTGATCAATTTGTGGATTAATTTGACCCAGAATGTTCTCTTCGTGGATCTCTTCCATGATTGGTGGTGGTGATTGAGATTTACAGATTAATCTACCATTTGAAGCTCGAGACCAATGTCTTATACAATGATGATGATGTGTGTGTGTGAAATTATATTACAAAAATATTACACAAACAAATAACACAAGAGCTAAATGAAAATTACACAAATTAAAAATACTAAATAAATAAAAAAAACTAATTGCAAAAAAAATTAAAATTAACAGTTCCGGGCTGTGAACTGACCCTTTAAACTAATTGTAAAAAAATAAAAAATAAAAAAAATTAAACTTAACAGTTTCGGGCGGTGAACCGACCCTTTAAACTACAAACATAAATTAAAAAAAAAAATGCAAAAATTAAATTGCTGAAATTTAAAGAAGTTAGAAAGTTAGGAATTAATAATTTGTTTGTTTAGTCCAAATTAGTCCAAGATTTAAGTGCAAGTCTGATTATTATGAGAAATTTCATCGAGGGACCGATTCGTAAAGTTTTTATAATTTTATGATCGCACAGCAATTTGTAGAAGTTTAGAAGCCATGTGGGATGACAGTGAAGATTCTAAAAAATTTTGTGGGTAGAAGAGTATTTAAGGAAAAACATATAAAAATTCAAGGAAATAAAAGGAAATACGAAAATAAGCAAAATAAATACCTTTCCCCGGCAACGGCGCAAAAAACTTGATACGTCAGCATACTGTATATGTCGTATACGTGAACAGTATCGTATATATGAATAGTACATATGACCCTTTATGTCTCTCCTAAAGTTTTCGGACCTCCGAAATTCAAATTTGACATCTATTTATCTGTTTGAAGCCTCGAATTGCGTCAAAATATTATTTTACCTAATAAACACACAAAAATACATAATATCAAATATTTAAAATCAAAATTAGAAATTCATAACATATTACATAATTACAAATATAAATTATAACATAAGTACAGAATAACATTTAATCACTAGATAAACATACAATTTTTAACACTAATCACCTTACGTAATTGAAATTAATTATTTAAAAATTTTTATGACAAAATTATAGATTTCCTCGCAAAAACTCTATTTTATATATATGTTTCTTTTGTTCTCTCATCTCTCTTAGCTCTCATTCTCTCATTTTCTCTCTATATTATTAACTTATTTTTTCTTATAATCTTTTTAATCTTTTTTTTTTATTTCTCTTATTCATGTTACTCATTTTATGTAATTACTGTGTTTATTATTGTGTTTATAGGAGTTACTTAACTTTTTGTGCTTTATTTTTATTTTTTTGTAGGAATTAAACATTGAGGATCGTTATCCAATGAGATGAAGAAAATGAAGAAATTTATACATATCATGTAATTGTGTTACATTGTTATTAAAGATTATTATGTAATTGTTCTTAATGCTAAAATTTCATTTGTAATAATTTTTGTGTATTATCAATTAATAATAAATTTAATTTAAATTAATTATTCTATTTTCATGATGTTGGTTATAATTGTTTTATTTCTTAAAGAGAAATGTCTTTTTTTTAAATAAAATGAATTCCAACAAATTACAATTAAAACCTATTATTGTTATTTTTTAAAGAAATTGTATTTTGTGACCAATATAAGTATGGTCGCAAAAAAATAAATCGAGACAAATTAAATGGTCACAAAAAAGGAACTAAGACCAAACAAAATGATATTTAGTGACCACTATATTCGTCGCTAAAAGTGTTATTTTGCGACCAAATTATGAAGTGGCCGCTGATAATTTTCCTCGACAGACCCAACGTGACGACCTTGAGATGACATTTTTTTGGTTGCGAATTATTTTTAGCGACAAATTGGGTATCATTTGTGACGAAATTGTTGGTTGCAAATAACCATAATTCTTGTAGTGAATACTACTCTCTAGAGCATCCATATCAGCACCTTCAAAAGCATCAGCAGCACCTTCCACACCAGCCATTGCATTAGCAGCACCTTCCACGTCCTCTTCATCTTCTTCAAAGTCAAAGCCCATAGCATATAGGGGAATATCAGGATTAGTGTCATCATCAAACATATTATCATAATCATCATCCTCATAATTAATGCCATCATTAGGCACAAATAATAATTAGCCTTAATAAACATAAAATAATAGTTTAGAAAGCCAATAAATAAAATAAAAAGAAAAAAGTTATAATGCACAAAACATGTTAAAGAAATTAACACATCCAAAAGCTATAACATAACAATCATAATTTCCAATCTTAGTTACAATTAAATAATAGACAATAAAAAAATATTCACTCTCAACTCTGTAAAAGGGCATATAAGCTATTAATCCAAATTTTCTCTTTGGAATTTCATGCATAGATTGCTTTTTCACCATCAGAAAATTCTAATAACTTATTAGTTGGTCACTCAGTGGTAAGCAGAGGGTGTTTAGTTGTGTTATGCAAATAATGTTTATTTGTAGGGTTGGGATTGCCTTTAGTGGGCAGATAACACACTACCGATCACTTTATTTCAGCCTGATCAAGTACATAAAACATTTGTTTGGCTTGAGAAGCCAATATAAATGGATTAGATTTATATCCTAATCGATTTAAGTCCACTAAGATGAATCCATGTTCATCCTTCTTCACACCACCACTATTTCGAACCCAATCGCACTTCAACATAAGAATTTTTAGCAAATGGTAGTAAACAACCCATATCTCATCTATACCTCCATAAAATGTCATGTCACATGCTATATGATTTCTGTCTTTTGCTTTAGCAACATGCATAGCTTCTACAACTAGAGTTACTCCACTATTTTGAGTAACACGAGTGGAGTTTCGATATCATGTTACAAAGTGGAAACCATTAATGTCATGTCTTGTGTGTTTAACCACAAAAGGAAGTAGCCCTTGTGATATCCAATGTAGGGTATCGGATATAGCAACACCATTTTCTATCTTAGTATACACCTACCAAGCAAGAAACGTATGTAAGCATTGTTGTTTATTTAATAAAAAGAAATGAATAGGTTATTACTAGTGAAATTTAATGATATATGAGCATGAACCTTATCTGATAGCCAATTAGCAAAGGTACGATTATGTTCACCTTACAACCATTTTTCATTTTGATGTGGATGACTAGTTCTAAGCCATTGCATGTGCTCACTAAAAGATTATAAAATTCATATTGTTAGATTAAAAAAGAAAATCAATTTCAATTGAGTAAATATTAAAATTTACTAATATAGAGGATGAATATATTACCTATTTTAGTGAGATTTTTGTTGATCCCACTTAAAACAATAAAATAATAAAAAAGAAAATGGATTCTAGAGGAAGGACGGCTGCCTTACTATATGTGAAGGTGTTCTGGCAAAGATGAGGAGGTTAGATGTGAGAGCTATGAGATTGAAGCTGAGATGAGAATGGAGGGATGCAAATGCTATTTGATGGACACCAAACTTGTGTCGAATGAAATCTACAAACTAAAGCACACATAGTGTTAGAGGTGGAGCCTGTAGTGGCTTGCAACCACACTCCGATACTCAAGTTAGATTTTGAGTAGTGTTGAGTTGCTCAAGGTCTGAAATGAACCTTCAAGCTAATAAAAATGGTGGAAAAGTTCAGTGTATACTCTTGGGAAGAAGATGAGAGTAAGAATTTGTTACCATTGGAGAGTATTACTTGAGCATTTTAAGAGTGTGCCTGAAGGTCTTTTTAGTATTTCGGACATGTGGCACTCATTTATTTATTTTTCCTCCCTTATGTGAGGGTATTTTGGAGATTATATTAATAGTCCCAAGATAGTGATACATATGAGCAAGGGGGACAAATGAACCGTTGGCCACATTTATGTTCCCTGCTGTTCATGCATGGCCAGCCCCTTAGCCAATGGTCTTGCTGATTTTTAGGGACCACTACAGTGGGCATTTGAGATGGCAATCCCTCATTGCTTCGTTTTGGCTCTTTCTATCCCATTGGCTCCTTTTATTTAGCAAAGGCATAATCTTTTTGATTTGGTTGATGAGAGCACGCATTATTTACTGGTGACATTAACCACCTAGGGTATAATTTCGATCTTGCCTTTTTAACCGCATGTATTCCTTCTAGAGCTATCCTCCTTGGTGAGGAGTTTACCTCCTTATATATCTCAGGCCTTCAAGCATTTAATAGCTGACTCTTGTTAGGTTAACTTAGCTTATTGCCATGTGTCAGCATCTTACTGGCTTATGCTAGTGCCCAAACAAGATATCCCTAGTTTCTTTGTGTTGATAAATTTTTTAGGCACAAGAAACTCTAAGGTGAAGGGTTAGATGATGATATGTGGCAAAAATTTTCTTTTTACTTCTAGTGGAATTGGTGGTTTTGGCTGATATTTTACAGCTAAATCTTCAGAATTTAGCTGAGCATCAGAGGTGTTACCGAATTTTTTCTCCCACTTCTTCCACTTGGGGATGTGGCCCTATGTGGGCCTTTTATTTGAATTATGAAGTGGGCTGAGTGGGTTTCAAATGGCATGACAATTACTCCACGTGGTGTTCCCACACGCATTACTTTTCTGCACGTTCTACTACCAGCAACTGCGCTCCGTGTGGTTTACTGACAAGTGGCTAACTCCCAGCGCTTAGATTTTATCAATGGTTGAGAATGTTTCTTGCCTTTTCGCATTCCTTGTAGTGCACTTTCATTGGCTGGTTCAACTAGGCCGTCAGATCAAAAGTGGTAGTTGAGAGAGCAAATCTCGGCCCTCCACGTGGCTGTACTCCCTCTGCCACGGTGCCTTTTTTTGGTAAAAATGATCACTTTCTCATTCTTATTTTTATTTTCATTCCCAAATCCCTTCAGCTCTCCATTCTTATTACCATCAAAAATCAAAACTTTAACTTCTTTTTCAATACTTTAGATTTTTTCCGCCTTTCTCGATGAGTTTTCCACCCTATTTTTCTTCTTCGAAGGGGGCTATGCTTCATTGTTTTACTTTCAATTCTGAATTTTTCATTTTCAGTACAGGGCTTTTCGTTTTACATTTTGACATTGCAGCTTCGACGACATGGGCATAATCTCAGGTTTTGCCCTCTTTCCTCTATTTTTTACCTTTCTTTCTTTCCTCCCTCTCCTTTTCTCTCTTTCCTCCATTTCTCTCTCTCTCTCTTTTTGGTTGTGGTGTTGAATGTGCCGTTTTTGGTGGCTTGTAGTAGTCATAGAGAGAGAAAGTGGTAGGTTAACAAAGGAAAATAAACGTCAAACACAAGGAGATAATCAATGGTTAATAGGTAGTTGGATGCCTAAACTCACTTAATGATTATTAACTATTCTGTAATTTAGGTGCAGTTGCTACATCATCTATTACATCACTAGGCAGAATTCCTAATGTGTCCTCAGCTATCACCTAACAATGACTAGTTGTTAAGCCAACATTAGATATAGCATTATATGCTCTAGAATCTATTAATCCTACAAGGTGAATCCTTGTGTCTAGTTCTTCACTAATCTTAGATCAAGCATGACCCTATTCAAGTTGGGAGTAAATCACCCAAGAAAACCCGATCTAAAACCAAGTATTGCTTTGATTTGCTCCACTAAGTAGTCCATTATTAAGATCTATCTTAGCTTGTATCCACTAAATGGGTAGTCAACCGAAATATGAAATTGTAATAAGCATAATCAAAGCAAAATACAATGGCAGACATAGAGCAACAAACATATATAAGTCAGTTAATCATCAAGTTTATTTAAACCCCAACTACATTAAAATTTAGTTCATACTTAATAAAGATAAAACAATAATATTTAGTTTAACCATTGAATTCATTATCTAGAAAAGTAAAACAAGAACTTGAAGAATTTAAAGGCAAAGATTATATTCCCGCAGATTCACTCTTGTAGTTGTTTCGATCTGCTCTTCTTTTCCTCTGCCCTCAAATCTCTCATTTTTCCTGACTTTTTCTTCTTAATTAGGGTATTTGTGTATGACGGCCTCCTCCCCTCTTTTCTTTATGTGCACTCCTTTTTTTTATCGCGTGCAAACTAGGCAACTCCTAAAAAGGATAGGAATTACGGTAGATCTGCAATATGCTTGAGTCACACGCTAATTGAACCGTTTGCCACGTCAGCCCTATTTTATTCGCACTTGCTTTGTATTTGCGTGCTTCAGGGTTTCTGCAGCAATCATCGTTGTAGTAATTTCTACAACATCATCTTCGCTTCAACCTTAGTTTAATCTTCTGTAATTAAATAAATTCTTTGTCATTCTTTACGGCTCTGCTGTTGCAGCATTCATCCATAGAATTTGAACTATTTAAATCACCTACAATAATGCACTTAAGAAGAACACATAATAATCTAAACCACATGAATTTATTAAAACTAAACTTAATTAGATACTTATGCGAAATGCAACTAGAAATTACATAAAAATTCATCATTCACTCTCTAAGTAATGATAATTTAAGCCTAAAAATACTAAGATAACTCTCATTTCATATAGTTATCAGGGCGTAATCCCGTGTCTGAAGAAAATTCTGAAGGGAATTACCACGAAGAGGATGAGAATGCTGTTGCTTTAGATCCACTTAAGCATTCTCCTTCGGTTAGACCTAAGAAAAGGGGCCGTAGTTCTAAGGGGAAGGGTATAGCCATTTCTCTTAGTGCTGACTCCCCTCCTGACTCAACTAGCCATTCTGCCTCCTCCGACCCATTCTTTAAAGCATCCATAGAAGATTTAGAATTCATTGCCAAAAAGTACCATACCCCTTCTTCTGTTAGGCTGAGGGTTCCTGAAGAGGGAGAGAGTCCCGACCACTATCACTTGGGGCTTCCCCTGTACATAGACTTGTTCCATTTTGGTCTTCGGTTGCCCCTTCACCCTTACGTAGGAGATTACTAGTGGGCCTTAGGGTTTCTCCTGTTCAGCTCACACTCCTCGCGTGGAGAAGTGTAATGGGTTGCTGTGTATTGGAGAGAGTTATTTGATGAGGACGTTACTTTAGAAGATTCGATAGGTCTCTACCAACTGACTACCCCTATGGTCAACACGCAATAACCCGGTGGCCCTTGTTATAGCTTTGAAGAAGGGGTTTAGGTATGGGTGGTTCATTGCCAATGATAACTGGGGTTCTATGGTGGAGTATAGAGGGAGGATATGCAATGTCAGAGCATCTTATAACCCAGATAGTAGGTGTTCTCCCTTAGTGATTAGCGCATATTTTCTATATATTGATTATTAATTTCTCCATCTTTTTCTTATTTTGGTATTAAGTATTCTAATTATTTTAGTTTAATTTTTAATTTAGTTATTTTATTAAATTATATTTTATTATTTTAATATTTTGTTATTTTAAGTATATTCTGAGATTAAAGAAGAATGAAATTGGAACATTCAAGAAGAGATATTCTTGAAAGAATCAGAAAAGGGAAATAATTGAAGATTTTTGGAAGCTAATTAAATTAATTCATGCATATGCAAACAAAAAAGTTTATCACGTGGAGATTGAATTTAATTCAATTTGGTGACTAACCCTTTTTGGCTTTATAACAATTGGTAATTTCACATGCATGGCATTATATATAATGGAAAGCAAATTGAAAAAAGGAAATGGCCATATTTAATTAAGCATGCACGTGAGTTGCCTTAGCTAAATTGTTTTCAATTGGAATTCAAATCCAATAAGGATTCGGACAAGCACTCTATAAAGCCAACCTTTGGCTTTTGGTTAAGACACAAGAGACACAAATCTGAGAGGCAGCCGCTTGAAGAGAAGAGAAAAAAAAGAGAAGCCGAGAAGAAATAAATTGGAGAAGCAGCCAGCAGCTTGAATCGAATTATTCCCCATGATTGGTTTTATCTACTCTTTTATTCCCAATTCAATTATGTTAGGCTAAATTTTCTATTTGGCTGAGGGAGAATTCAAAACCCTAAACATGTTCTATAATTAATATTTAATTTATATCATTAAATTTCTTTAATGTTTATGTTCTTCTGTAATTAATGTTTATGATTTTACTCTTGTCTTATTTGAGTGACCAATTAGATAGGACTTGAATAAATTATATTGCTAGATTAAAATTCTTGATCCGTAATTGTCTTGCTATTTTAATCATTAGTAGCATATTAGAATCCGTGATTTCAATTGGAGAACATAACATAGGTTAAATAATCCGAGCTTGTGTGTTTATTGCCTAGATCAACCTAATATCTTTCTCTGCTTAATGCTTCCATTATCTTAAATTTAAAGAGCTAGTTTTAAATTATTTAATGGTTAGAGATTAGGTGAAGAGCTTATTTTGCCTAACGACTCAGTAAGGAAAGATAGAGATTAACAGAGCTTATTGTTGTCTGCGGTTGATAGTTTTAATGAAAATTGATTATAGAATTGACAAAATGAACATGTTTAGTGGTAGCGAATGATCATTTGACCAAAGTCTTCATTATTATTATTTCTTTTTCTTTTAATTAGAGTTCCTATTAATTTATTATCTTCGTAGTTTTAGTTTCTTTATCTCGTGCCATTAAGTTAAAAATTCACAAAACCCCCCTTTATTTATAGTTGGTATTTTTTTTATTATTATTATTATCATCATCATCATCATCATCATCATTATCATTATAATTATTTTAATTCTTTGTTTTAGAGTTGATTATAAATACAACTAGCATAGTCTTCGTGGGATCGATCCTTACTTGCTCTATTCTAGTTATTTATATTATTAGTAAGGTTTTAAATTTGGTGTACCCTAACGACACTACTACTTAGCTATCCCTTTTACTTATATTTATCATTTTTATTAAAAACTGACTTAAGGCTTTTCTTACTCCCTTATAGATATCAAGTGGAGTAAGAAGGGCTGCCTAGTACAGAAAAAGAAGAATTTTGTGGTGTCCCATATAAGAGAACTTGATAAACTTGATAGGATGGGAGATCTACTGAGTCAGGGAAGGCTGGCCAGGCCATGGGTAGTCAGGGAGCACTCTTTGTCGGATGAACGAGTCAAATCTATGATGGGTGCTCTCGTTTTCCACTTTGGCTCTTCTTTTTGTATTATCTTCCAACTTTCCTCCCTTACCATTTTAACTACTAACCTCTTGTTTTGCAACTATGGAAACCCCTGTTGGCTCCAGCGGCAGCAAGCAAAAGGGGTTGGACAAGCATGCTTTCACCAGCCTCATGTCTAAGAAGAAAGGGTAGAAACCAATTGTGAGTCAAATGGGGAAAGGGACCACTTCTTCTACTATTCCTCGGGTCACCAGGAGTCAAATTTCTCTGTTACTTGGTACCAATGGTTCCCCTAAGGGTACTCCACTGTCAGGGAAGAAAAGGAGACATATGGAGGCGCTATCCTCTGACCCTGAGATTGTGGTACTTGACCCTTCCTCTGGGAATAATGCTCCTCATCTCAAAAATTTCTTTCGAGCACTAGAAGAGCATCTGACTCCTGAGGAAGGAAATAAGTTGAGTATATTGGGTCTGTTGGAGGGTATCTATCGGGCAGCAAGAGCTTGTCAGGACGTAGGCTTCCTCTCTTAACTTTGCTATGTTTTATTTTTTATCCTCATGCCTACATGTTGCTAACCTCTCGTCTTTCTCTCAAGCATTCTAACTTTTGCATGAAAAGTACAGCTTAGAGGAGGAATCCTCCACGGCTCTTTCTGCGGTTTCCAAGCATGAAGAATAGATAGCTCAACGCAAGAGGGATCGATAACTTGCTAGCAAGCAAGCCAATGAGGCAAACTCCCTACTGAAATCGGAGAGGCGTCAGTGGGAAGCTGATAGGAGAAAACTATAGGAAGAGCTCGACTTGGAGAGGGGAACCACCCAAAGTGTCAGGAAGGCCAATGACCAGAAAGCTCATGATGTTGTGATCTACGTTATGTTAAAAATTTGGAAGGCGAACCGTGACTTTAAGGATCCCTACTTGGAACCGTTGATGGTGAAGACAGACATCCTAGCTCTGATCATAGAAGAGAAAGAGGATACTTATGAAAAGGCTGCTGGGTAAGAACCTTACAATGGTGCAGACCTGAATGAAAGAGTCCCTTAGGAGACTGATTCCCCTATTCTTCCGGACTCATCATTTCATGCTACTGAAGGGTTAATCCCCCTGCCTGAATCAATATCTATCATCCATTCTGTTGTCAATACCCTTTGTTGGCATTCTAGACAAACTTTCATGTTTTTTCTATTTTAAGTATTTCAAATTTTTCCTTTTAGGACTTTATTTGTTATTTCAGTTTGTGCTTGTATTTTGGATGTTTGGATTTATAACTCGGTCGGGGATTCTCGGTTAAGGTTTATTTTGTGGTTAAGGTGTTTATATGAAATGTGGTGTTTGTCTATTTTATTGGTGGTGGTATTTGTGACTTCTCTGGGTTTATAAAGAATTTTAAGGAGCTATCCTATGGTGATTGATCTGTTCTGGATTATTGGCGATCAAAGGTGTCTACCTCCATGGATTTATCCTCTTAGTGGTATGTTCTCGTATTCAGTTTCACAATTCCTTTTTTTGGTGAGTCTTTTTCTTTTGATAATGGCGCGCTTGGTCATTTTAAGAACTAAACCAGAAGTGATCAAGTGCCTTTTAGCGAGGACATCGGCAACTTGCTCATTAGAGGCTATTTGGTAGCTAACCTTCGAGGCTATGGTGAAACATTGGCGAGCAATCTACTGATCTCCCTTAATGGTGATCACTAATTTTGGAGTTGGTATTTTCATAGCAAGGTAGTGCATAGAAACAGGCACTTGAGTGGTTACCAGAAGTAGTGTTCCCAAAATGATGTTGTAAGCCCAGGGATTATCCATTACTAGAAAGTTGACCATATAGAGCACTTTGAGCGGAGATTTACCCATAGAAACAGTTATTAAAACTATGCCTTTTGGAATAACAATTTCACCAGCAAAACCAACCAAAGCGTGTGATTAGGATTTACCTGCATATGCTCGAGAGTAAGCTGATCTAATGCATCCTTAAAGATGATATCCATCGAACTCCCCGTGTCAACCAACGTTCGAGCCACCCTATCCGCAATATTTTTTAGGGTGATTACTAGGGTGTCATCATGTAGGTAAATCATATTCTCTGAATCTTGTTCGATGAGTATGATGGAAACCAGGTGTATTTTTGAGGAGGTGTGCTCGAATTGGTCATGTTAACTTCTTTAACTGTGATAGTATTCCTCCCATAGAATTTCATTGACCTTTTAGAGCTACCAGCAAGTATGGGACCTCCTGATATCATGCCCACATAGGTACCCTTCTTGGGAACGCGTGGCTCCCCTTCATCGATGCGTTCGTCCCGAGGTTCTTTCCCCTTGGCTTTGTCCAAAGACTTTCAGGCAGCTTTCATTCCAGCCACAAACTTCTTCAAGCACCTATTAATAATCAATGCTTTAATTTCCTTGCGCAATTGAAAGCATTTAGCGGTGCTATGCCCAAAGTCTTCATAGAGCTCACAATACTTCAAACTCCGCTTTATGTTGGGGTATTTTTTCATAGGCCAGGGAGGCCTCAAGAGATCGCTGTTCCGCGGATATGGTAGAAAGTCTGCTCTGGAATGTTGTTCAAAGGATGGTAGGAGTCATACCGCGACCTTTCCAGTGGCTTTTCTCTTTCACGGTGCTCCACCCGAGGGGGTGGGAGGAGCTTAGGCATGTGCTGGTGATGGGATCATTTTTCCCTTCCTCCAGAGTGCTGCGGCTAGCGAATAGAAGGTGTCGAACTAAAGTTTGCCTCTTGCCTCTTAAGGTGATCCTTTAGTTTTGTTACATTGAGCTTGTCTTCTTGGAGCTTCAATTGGCATTTATCCTCGTACTCTATCTGTTGCAAAGCCCTTGCTCTAGCCTCCCTATATGTTAATGGTTTGACTTTTTGGAAGGATCTTCATAACTTCTCTCCTCCAAAGTTTTTTGTGAAATGAGCTAACGTCTTCCCATGCCCAAAGGCTCCAATACGAAGGACCTCTTGGTGAAAACAATTAACAAAAGAGATGAGGGATTCCGTTTCACCTTATTTGATGAAGGCTAATTTTGAGGAGGATTTCTCCTAGTTGGATGCATAGCAGAACTTATGAATAAATTCAGAGAGTAATTATCCAGAATAGTTATGCTCTTTGGCTTGAGGGAACAAAACTAGGATTTAGCATGGCCCGTAAGAATATGTGTGAACATATAGAACATGGCGTTGTCTCCAACACCTTTGACGAACATTTGATCTCGGTAAAACTCAGCATGCTTAGTGAGGTCGAAGGTACACCCAAATTGTGGAATTTGAGGCATGTTGAAGTCGGTTGGGAGGATTACTTGGCTAATATCCATGGTAAATGATGATTGGTAGTCGATTGGTGCTTGATCCTTGGCGGTAGAGCTATCCTTCTAGGAGAGTTTTTTCACTTGATCCTCTAACAAGGACATTTTATCAAGGAGTTCTTGAGGTATCCTTTGGTGTCCTGAGGAATCCTCCCTATTATGGGTAGATCTTTTTGCATTGAACTTATCTCACAAGTCTTCAACCGGTTGTTTGCCACGCTTTCGGCCCCTACTACCACTGGATCCACTGTTAGCAGTAGACCTATCATCTCTAGAGTACGAGGGCTGTGCTCTAGATCTATTGGTGGTGGGGTTGAGCTGCTTGCTTGGCTATCTCTTGGTTTTGGGTGGCAAGTTTTTCACCCAAAGCTTGTGTGGTGGCTTGTTTGCTCGGGCTACCCTATGGATTTTGTATTTGTAAACCAATAACACGTCAAATCATATCCGTTAATTTATTAAAATGCCTTTTGGTGACAAGCTCTTCATTATGGCGAATACCGGTGGAGATTTTGACGGACTTTCCTTTGTCTGTTTTGGTCATCTTCTTCGTAGGTTCTGTGGTGGGTGCATTCTCATAATCATCATCTTGCTCAATGATAGCAAGGTTGTCGTTGGAGAAATGATTGTCCTCCATCTTGTGCTAAACACAACACAAAATTACTTAGTAACCGTTGTAGAGCTTTTTGTTGTGCTCCGCATAGACGACGCTAATTGTTTTAGTGAGATTTTGGTTGATCCCTCTTAAAACAATAAAATAATAAAAAGAGAGATGGATTCTAGAGGGAGGACGACTACCTTGCTATGTTTGGAGGTGTTCTGGCCGAGATGGGGAAATTAGCTGCGAGAGCTATGAGACTGAAGCTGAGATGAGAATAGAGGGATGCAAATGCTATTTGATGGACACCAAACTTGCGTTGAATGAACCCTGCAAACCAGAGCACACGCAGCATTAAAGGTGGAGCCAGTAGTGTCCGGCGACCACACTCTGACGAGTTAGATTTTGAGTAGTGTGGAGTTGCTCAAAGGTCCGGAATGAACCTTCAAGTTGATAAAAATGGGGGAAAAGTTCAGTGTATGCTCTTGAGAAGAAAATGAAAGCAAGATTTTCAGTGAGTGAGAATTTATTACCGATGAAGAGTATTACTTAAGTATTTTAAGAGTGTGCCTGAGGGTCTTTTTAGTATTTTGAACAAGTGGCGCTCATTTATTCATTTTCCCTCCCTCAAGTGAGGGTATTTTGGAGATTATATTTGTGGTCCCAAGATGCTGATGCATATGAGCAAGAGGAACAGTTAGCCACCTTTTTGTTCCTTGGTGTACACGCGTGGCCAGCCCTTCAGCCAGTGGTCCTGCTGATTTTTGGGACCACTATAGTCGGTATTTAAGGTGGCAATCCCTCATTGCTTTGTTTTGGCCCCTTTTATCTCATTAGCTCCTTTTATTCAGCAAATGAAGAATCTTTTTGATTTGGTTGATGAGAGCACGCATTATTCACTAGTGACATTAACTGCCCAGAATATAATTCTGATCTTGCCCTTTCGACCGTGTGTATTCCTTTTGGAGCTATCCTCCCTAGTGGTGAGTTTACCTCCTTATATATCTTAGGCCTTCAAGCGTTTAATAGCTGTCTCTTGTTAGGTTAACCCAGCTTTTTGCCACATGTCAGCATCTTACTGGCTCATGTTGGTGCCCATAATTCCCCCCAAACATTACCTAATATATAGTTCAACTTCTTGTGTATTGTGTAAAACATACAAATGCGCTTGATCTTGTGAATTTGGATTAACTTGCACCTATTTCCACTAGATAATGTCAATTGACAAGTTTTGCACATGTCCAAGTGGCAGCCTAACTATACACATGTTTGACATGCATTCTGCACAAAATTCCAATGCTTCTTCTGTAACATAACTCTCTACTAAGTAGTTCTCGGGACAGTTATGATTCTGAACATAACTTTTAAGAGTTTTCATGTATCTCTCTAATGGATACTTCCATCGAAGATAGATTGGATCACATAGTCTAACTTCATTCACTAAATGTATAGTAAGATGAACCATAATATCAAAAAATGAGGGGGGAAACATTTTTTCGGTAAGCACAAAGTCACTACAAGGTCTATCTCCAATTTATCCAATGTTGTCACATCAACTACAGTTACGCACAAGGAATTAAAGAAGAAGCATAACCTAATGATAGTATCTTTAACATGCTTTGGCAAGATACAACTAAGGGCTGAAACTCTAGCTAGGCAACTCAAGAGAAGGGGTGAATTGGGATTTAAAAATTTTTTCAATAACAACACCACAATTCAATATCAACAACTATCACAACTAAAATTAATAATGATAACAAGTAAATTAAAAGAGTTCAGGATAGAGAAGAAACGAACACGGTATTTTACGTGGTTCGGTAACCCGCCTACATCCACGTCTTCAAGCAACCCACGCTTGAGGAATTCATTATCCAAGCCTCACAACCCAAGGCTTCAACAATTTACAATTGGCTTCCAAGGTGTCAATCAACCTTTACAACAAGAAATTATCTCAAATCTTTTAATCCAAGTGTTTCCCACACTTATAATCACTCAACATTGATTTGAAATAAAGTTTACAAAGATTTTCCCTTACACAATATGTATGATTATAAATGTAAGCTAATTGTGTGATTAGATCAAAGAAATAAACAAGAGTAAGCTCATAATGTAGAAGATAGCTCAATGATAATTGTTGTGTTTGTTCTTTGATTTGAGTTTAAATAAGCCTTTTTATAGTTAGAGAAGAAAACTAGCCATTATTGACTTTCTGCATATAACCAGCTTCTAGTTTGCAATAACCAGTTTATCGTTTAATGTTATTGTTGTAGCCGCCAATTGACTTTTTAAAAATTCGGTATCCAGTTTATGAGAATCCGGTCAGCCGTTTGATTCCAGAGAGCTCACCTTGCATAACCAGTTTCCAGGTTATCTTTAAGCTAGAAGCCGTTTGATTCTAGAGAGCTCACCCTGCATAATCGGTTTCTAGTTTGTCTTTAAGCTGGAACCCATTTAGTTCCAGTGAGTACACTTCTTGAATCCAGTTTACCGGTTAGCCTTAAGCTAGAACCCGATTAGTTCCAGTGAGCACACTTCTTGAATCCAGTTGGCCTTTTGTCAAAGATTTAACTTTATTCGTTTGTCCATTAAGTACCTTGAACTTGATCTTACATGAATAATTTTTGTCCTTCAAGAACTAGTAAGATTGTGAAATATATGCATTTTCTATTTTACCTAAGATACGTGATTTGTTATCATCAAAATCAAAATATTGTATGACTGTATAGGTCAATAAAGGCAATGGGTAAGAGTTGTTACATAAGAACATGACAATTATGAGACTTAAGTAAGAACATAACAATCATAAGACTTAAGGCTTTAAAGTTTAAAATCCTTCATTGAGACAATATTCTTGATGTTTGAAGAATACCCATCAAGAACCTTGATACTTTTCAAAGCTTTAAGAAATTTGGCCTTTTCCTCTCTAGTTGAAGTGTAACAAGCTAGAGTAGAAATGTCCGCTTGTCAGTTTTAACATCTAATGCTAATTTGGCCCTTATTTCCAATGCCACAAGATCCATCTTTAACTTAAGGCCATCTTTGGTCTTTCTTGAAATGTTCAGTAATGTTCCATATTTTGCTGCAACAAACATTTTTTAAAAAAATCATTACATCTAATTGATTACACACCAGCAAGTACTTCTAATACTCTAAATTATAGATATGGATTTTTTCTTCCACCATACTCTATCATTATTGTTGGAACTTTTGCGCTTTTTACTTTTAATTTTCCTGCATTTATTTTTAATAGACTCAACCAGTTGAAAAATCTCTTTACCATTCAATGGTTTTGGTGGTAGATCTCTCTACATTATTATTAAAAGCTTTCTTTTGCATACAGAAACACACACACATATATATAAATCCTAATTCATGTCTCTATGGTTATTCACATAATCTATTCAACAGTATGTAGTATACCCATTATTATAAGTACCTTTACTTACAACATATAAAATACAACAAAATGTGGAAAAAATATAACAAGTAAGAAGCAAACACTTGATCTAAGGTTCAAGGTTCTTTTGAGCCGATTCATTTCACAATGCAGTAAAAGTACTAAACATCTTAGCTTTTTGACATGTCTAATGAGTTTTAGTGGTGCCATGGGTTAGTTTATTTATTTATTGTAGTAGCATTGGGTTACTAACCAAGGAACTAATCATTTTTACTTCGTCCACAATGAGTTTATTTGTTTATTGAAGTAGTTTTACTAATAATATAAAGGTTTTATACTACAAAGAAAAATGATTTTATGAAATTGGTTGTTTTCAAGTTTATAGAATAAATTGAAAAAGTTTTGAGAACTTTGAAATCAAAAAGTATTGTTTGAAATTCTAAAAATAGACCTATTTGAAAAGTTATATAAGATTATGGGCTATAGTATAGTTTCTAAAAGTTTTGGAGAAAAATTAAAATTTTGGAAAGTTGTCACTTTAGCGGCAAACTATTTCACTATATCAATCGGCTAAACTTATTTGTAAATTGCTAATCGATAATTTCTAGAGAGTTTCTAGAAGAAAATAGCTAACCGATAATTTTAAACAGCAAACTGTTTGCATAAAACAAAAACTATAGCAAATATTACAAGACAGCACCTCACACAAATGCCTGATCTCCTAGACATCTCTCTCATTACACACACAAACATGCAAGCACACAATCTCTCTTCTCTCTATATGTGTTTGTGCTTTGATATGCAATAGAGATATAAAGGCAACCTAATGTGGATCCGTTGAGTGATGGGGCTTTTACTACTATTGAATGAATGAATGAATAAATGTACTTCAGTTTTAATGTGAAAAGTTTTAAACTTTTTATATGCAAACAAGTCAGTTCTATTCAAGTATTACTGAGCTTGTGTTACATGTAAATGTTATTGAATGCAAAATGAAACCTGAAAAAGGTTGTGAGAGCCAGAATAGCAACTTGCAAAATCTCATCATCTATCCAAGCATCAACAGAATCTCATTTCTCCATATCACCCTTAATAACAAGAGTCTGGTTAAGGGCAGATATGAGATACTCCAAGAACAAAAAAGAAAGAACAACATGTTAGGAGAAGGCCTATATTAAAAGAAGGATGAAAATAAACATAAATGTTAATATTAGTTGGTATAGATTGTGTAATTGATATTGGAAATTTTTCTTTAAGAAAAGAAAAAATAACAAAGAGAGAAAATTAAAAAGATAAAAAAACTTTTAAGTATTTTAAAAAATAACAAAAAGAGAAAATTAAAAAGATAGAAAAGATTTTTAAGTATTTTAAAACTACAGGCGAACTTGCTTAGACATTAAAGAGATTGTTGCAAATTTTGTAGAGAAGCCAAAAATTTTTTTAGTAAATAATTTTTTTTTAATTTCTTAAACACATCAATTCTAGGATGCAAATTTTCTCATTGTTCATACCTTGCCAAAGAAACTGTACCTGTCCTCTACTACCTAACATCTTCCTAAAAAATTTTAAAGGTTTTTCTGGAGAGATAGAAAGAAAGAACAATAAGCTATTGAGCGTGCAAGTGAAATTCTTCAACTTCTCTAAATTCTTCTTTCATTCCACAAAGAAGAGTAAAACTTTGGGCAGTCAACAGTCATAATGATTTACCAAACAATGTATTATTTTCATATTTAAGGTGGCAGCAAATTGAACAAATATGTTTCAAAACTTGTTTAATTGCATACACTTGAATTAAAATAAAAATGTGATTAAAAGTAAGAAACTAGTCAAGAATAAAGCAATGATCATCAAACCTAAAATCAAAGTGGACTTGCATAGAAGGCATCCTGCATTGGCCAGTGATAACTCAATGAAATGAGAGTTATCATGGCATTTCTAGGCTTAAACTAGTAAAACTTAACGAGTAAATAATGAATTTTTATCGAATTTCTAGTTAAATTTTGCATGAATATCTAATTCAGTTAGTTTTAATAAATTAATGTGCTTTAGATAATGGCGTGCTCTGATTAAGTACATTCTTGTAGGTAACTAAAAAGCTCAAGCTGTAGGAATGGTTGGTGCAATAGTAGGGCTGCAAAAAATGACAAAGAACTTAATTGTAGAAGAAATAATCCAAGTCTGAAGCATAGAAGATGTTGTAGAAATTGCTATAGCAATATTGGAGCATGCAAATATAAGACTGACACAAAACTGCACATGTTAAGTGACAAAGCTTGTTGCAGCTGTTACTGTATTGTTACTATCACGTACGAACACAGCAGTGATAGGTGGGACAAAAAGTTATGCGATCCTAGGTTGTTAAAAAGTGACACGTGTCTACATGTTTTTGGTTACCTTAATCCCAAGATATAAAAAGGCCACATGTGAGAGGAAAGGAAAAAAAAAAGAAGTCGTCACACAACAACGAAAGAATTAAAAGAAAAAAAAACAAGAAAATGATAGTCTTGAGGACTACAACTGAGAATTTCAGTGGAGAAGAAGGAATGATCGCAAAAGAAACAATAGTGACATCTCGAATTTGTAACTCTCGGCTTTCTATTCTTCAATTGTTTGTTTTTATTTTTCTTTGGGAATATATTTGATGGCTAAAATGAATATTATTACTGTTTCAACATTAATCATAACCTGAACTTTAATGTAGTTGGGTTTTGAACAAGCGTCATGGTTGATTGACTTATATTATTGTTGCTCAGAATTTGCTATAGCATTTTGTTTTGATTTTATTGATTGCAAATTCTTTATTTCAACTGACCCCCCATTTAGCGAATACTAGCTAAGAAAGAGCCTTAAAAATGTCTGACTTAGTGGAACAAATCAAGATAATACTTGGTTTTAGATTGGGTTTCCCAAGTTGAGTTAATCTCGATTTGAATAGGGCCATGCTTAATCTAAAATTAGTGAAGAACTAGACGTAGGGATTCATTTTTTAGGGTTAATAGAATCTTAAACGTATAATGCTATGGCTAATGTTGGCTTAACAACTGGTCATTATTAGATTGCATATAGATGTAAGATATCCAATATGTGACAGCTGAAGATGTATGAAGAATTCTGCCTATTGCTGTAGTAAATGTTATAGCAACTGTACCTAAATTACAGAATAGTCAATAATCATTAAGTGAGTTTAAGCACCTAACTACTTATTTGCCATTGAGTATCTCTTTCTAATTAACGTTAGTTTCTCTTTATTGCATTTTGTTTATTGCACAATTAGCTTCATTAGATTTTTTTAGTTCATTATTTATCAATCCTTGTAGAGACGATATAGATATTCATCATTATATTACTTGTTGTGTCCACTTGCACACTGACGCTCTCTGCATAAATAATCAACAACAGCCAGCCACCTCGTAGTCTAGATATGTCCTTTGTGATTACATCTTTTCCAGTAGTATCTAATACTTTATTGAAAACAAATTTTGAATTGGTGTTCTCCGCTAGACAAGAAATCTATTTACAGTTAAGGATATACATGTCAAAGATTCAGCAATAGACTGCAGTTGAATGAACAAGTTAAAGAAAGATAAAAACAAATAGAAATTAAAACTTATAGTTTTAAAGTATTTAGGCAAACAAATTCAAGTTTTTAAGCTAAAAAAGATACAACCCCAAGAGTTTCTAACCTCAAATTTTTGTCAGTTGTATCCACTGCAGTAGAGAGTAAAGACTAGGTCATCTTAGAGATACAGAGGTAATCATCCTTATTAAGAAATACTTATAGACCACAGTTAAAAGCTTGAGTCTAAATCTATTTCTACTAAATTTATAAACTAGAAACCTTGAAACATCGGTTTCACTTAGCTTATTTCCTCTCTTTGTAACAAACTCAATGACAGCTTGAATAGCCCCTTTAACTGACTATTTAGTCCTATCACATATAGTTGCGGTGCAACTATGCAAGGTGGTGGCAAGCTTCAAGTTTAAAAAAAAAACAACATGAAGTTACCACATTCTTGTGCCAATTTCCAAATCATATTTAAGAAAAATATAACATACCTTGTCCTACATCAACAAAATACAGACAGAAGAAACTATTTTGTTAAACACCTCAGATGGATCAATAAAAGCATCCTGAATATACAGAAAAAAGCAACTAAAAAATTACCAATACATCACATTTTCCCTCTCAAATACTTTGAAACAGTAGATATAAGAAACCAAGACTGTGTAAAAACAAACATGATCGCAATGGACTTACACTTCTCAAGATAGCAATTACATCCTCAAGGGGGGACAAAGCGCGATAGGACAATTCTAAATCTATACCAGAACTGGATCCAACAGGCCTTAGGAGTGAGAGAGAGATATTGAAAAGGTGATCAAGAATCTATCTAAAGAAAAGGAAGAATTTAACTTTGTCAACAAAAAGTTCCAATCTTCCTTTTTAATGCTTAGATATTCAATAGGAGGCAGCCTCAGTGACTTTAGATCGTCCGTGTAAGGTAGAATATTTGGGTAGATGATTCCTAAATACAATTTATGTTGCTTAAAAAGCCACGATGAAAGGACAATTATACGAAAAGACATTTTTATATTTGTTTTAGTGAGGTCATTAAATGTCTAAATACAGCCTAGATGTATTTAGATACAAGTTTATGCTTAACAAAGTGGAGTTACAAATTCCAAGTTTTTTCATACAAGCTCGATGTACACACACACACAAACACAGAGGAGCCAAACCTCGTGTATTTAAATTTTGGTCCTCTGTACATTTTCAACTGAGAGTTAAGTTTACTTCTTGTTGTACATTTCTCTTATTTTTGAACTGGGATCAAATGACTTAAAAACTTAATGAATGAGCAGAAGCCTAATATAATTAATTAGTGTATCTTAAATGGGACGTGAAATAAAGTTATAAAACTTTTAATGGATTCTTGGAAATTTGGATTTATATACAAGTACTGCATAAGGAAACTTTCTTTTTGACCATCCATGCCCAATAATAAATCAACTTGCCACCCAAATCATAATTAGTTAATAAAAAACTTAAGTTACCAGTGACGGCATAAAATCATAGTTCATGGCAGTGGATCTGAATCTATCAAGCCAATAGCATGAGATTCTTAAACATTATTCGTCTTATATATCAATACTAAATTTGGAGTACTAGAGTAAACCAACTAGAGATTTGTAGGGATGATTTTAAGACATTCATAGTACTGTTTATTTAAAGGAAAACTTGGTCCATGAAGCCCATAAATTCAAGCCTTTAATTTTAAAAAAGCATTCAGTTTAGCTCAACTTTCTTAGACTATAGAGAATTTTAAAATTTCCATTTTGAATGGAACCCATTGTTTTACAATAAAAACTCTCGAGAGATTGACTCAAAGTATGAAGCAAAAGAATTGATGTGAGAGTGAGAGTGAGAGTAAGAGTGAAGATGACTATGGTGAGTGTAAACTAATTGATTGAGAGTGAGACAATACTGTGGCTAGGGTTTCAGTACTGATTGTGGAGTGAGATTGTGGGTTCCGTCGTCTCTATGATTACTTCTTAAACCATGAGGCCCTCTCTATACACCAGAGCCACTCCCTTCGTTTAATCAATTCTATTGGTAACTTGTATATTTGCCACTTTTCTAGTAATAGGTCTTTCATAACGAGATAGACCTTATACTGTAATGGTATTTAATTATGAAGATTGGTAGGGTATCTGACCTTGTTAGTCCATTCTTACAAGAGTAGAAAGATAATATTTATGCTTTTTTTATAGTATTTCCCTATTTAATGGATAACTATTTGTTACCAATGGGGAATTATTTCTCACCTTAAATTACAAATTGAGGCGGCAGAATTTGCGCCAGTGGAAACCATAAATTTCATACACAATAGAAAGATCTGATAGATAGATCTTTTTTTAGATAGTGAATGGAATTCTTCTTCTTCTATTTTATCCGATTCATAGGTACTGATCATTGATACTTAAAAAAGGTTTTCTTTCTTTTGCTTTGTCTCAGCCCATGATTGAAACGAGTAGCACATACACCCTTGTACATGTTCTTTGACGCTGAGGGCATCCCCGCAAAGCGGGGGATTTGGTAACATTTCTGATTGACTATCTTGGATTTTTAATAAGTTGTTTAATAGTTGGCATGCTGAATTATCCATTATGGGCTGGTTTAAATCGATCCTAACTGGATGATTATGAATTTCTTCTATTTAATAGAATATTAAACCCTTAAGACGCAACTGCTATGTTTTATCTAACTAGTCCAAGATCAATAAGTACTGACATAAAAGTATCCCTTTCTATATCTTCAGATACAACCTATAGTGCTTGCTCGATCTTTATACATAAACCATTGTAAGGATTTCGCGCAGTCTTAGTAGTTCTCCCATTTGTGCCCCGTAAAAAATGCCAATAGGTTGATGGATCATGACCTTAATGATATATTATAACATAATAAAAGGTTCCTCTATCTCACACAATTAGGCGCAGGGAAGAGATAAAGAAAAAGATATAATTGAACAACTGTACGGGCATTGTTTCGCATTGCATACGGCTCGCCAATAGAATTTGCTTTTTACCTTTCATCAAACAAGGATAAAAATGGGGTTCTATTATACCCAGATGAGTAAATGATCCAATTACCACCCTTTTTTCTTAGGAGCTCAAAAATACTACAATGGCTTCGTTACTTTATATATTTATTTCTTTTGTTATTTAGCAATCCCAAAGTTTCTTTTTTTTTTTTAAATAAAAAAGAAATAAATAAAAATAATCTTTTTTTTTTATTTTTGTAATCTTTCATACCATAAATCTTGTTAAGAACCTTCCGGCATGAAAAAGGTTTGTGGCGTTGCAATTGGCCTCGGATAGGTAAGATAAACTCGGAATACCTCTTCTTTATCTCATATTACTGTTTCGATACATAATCAAATATTTGGAAAAAAAAAACACTCAAAATTTTCATATCGAATTTGAAGTGCCATGCTATTATTACTTAATATTAAGAATTCATATGGCGAAGGCATATTCTTCTTTTTTCTTTGAAATAAAAAATTCATTGGCAGGATCCACTACCGGAAAAGGATGATATGCAATTTCGAGTTGTCAATTATGTCCTTTATGAGAATGGCAAAGCTGCTGGGGGAATTTCTGATACAAGTATTCAATTAGTTCAGATGTGTTTAGTGTAGAATTGGGACCAAGACAACAAAAGTTCTTCCATCGAAGAAGTTTGTGCTTCCTTTGTTGAAGTACGTACAAATGGTCTGATTCGAGATATTAAAATCAACTTAGTGAAATCCAATATTTCATATCTCAAAAAAAGGTATCATCCATCTAGTTTCGGATTAATTTCTGATAATGGTTCAGCTCATACCAACAGTAATCCATTTTATTACGTTTTTAGCAAGGCAGGGGTTGAACAATCGCTTAGACAAAATCAAGGAACTATTCTTACGTTGTTGAATGAAAATAAGGAATGCACATCTTTGATAATTTTCTCATCATTTAATTATTTTCGAATGGGTCCATTAAACGAGGTAAAATATCACAATGTGATTAAAAAATAAATTCAATTTCAAAAAGGTTCGCTAACTCCAACTAAGACTTCTTTAAGACCCTTAGGAACATTCCTTCAAATTGTAAATTTTTATTCATTTTACTATTTATGGAGTGTGAATCAAACCCATGTTTGAATTGAAATTGAGATACTGATGCAAGTTCTTCTCGTCTGAGTCAGATCGATTCATATCTGAAAGAGGTTTCCTTTTTTTTTTTTTTCTTATCAATGAATAGTTCTCTTTACTTGTATGACTTAGATGTCTCGTATTTTCCAAAAAAGTGATTCGGTTGATGGGATTTGGTATGATACTTATGAGATTGGTGATATCGATGAGATTGATATTCAAATCTTTCGTCTTAGATCGTATTGATTTAACCCCATCTTCTGGAATTTCAATTGCACTTATATTCATCAATGTAGGAATTGGGTTCAAGCTTTCCCTAGCCACTTCTCATCAATGGACTCCAGACATATACGAAGGAATGTGGTTCGTTCGATAAATTTCTACCTCTCTACCTATCTCTGAGATGTTTAGATTTTTCGAAACTCCATGGACATGCAAAAGAGAAATGTTATCCCCACTCAGACCAAGACATAATTTACTTGTTCAAATAACAATGAAGGTCAATTAGGGTCAGAAACAACGAATCTCTTTATGATAAACAGGTCCATTTTGTAAGTTCATTATTATGGGTAGTTCCTACAAAGGATCAGACTAATGATGTATACAATACTTGAATTCTCGATGTAGATGCTACAGAGTTGGTTCTCATCCTTCAGAGACTACGAGTGTAATAGTAGCATCCGTCGACAAAAAGATCACCCTAAGATGATCATCTTATGGCTATTGAGAATGAATCAAATCAGATGGATCTTTTTCTCAATCTTTCTGACTTGCTTCATATGTGTCTTTAGAGCCTCCCTATTCATGGAAATAAACCAAATAAAGAATGAGCTCTTTTTATCTTCAATCAAAACAAAAATGAACTAATAACTATAGCACTAATAACCAATTCATTGCTCTGTATTATCTGAATCCAAAGAACCAGTCAAGATATAATATAGTGGTCATATCGTTGTAGCAACTGAAATTTGAATAAACATAAAAACCCAATCTGATTGTAGGTTGTGAAGTTTTAAGTTGTGAAAGAAAATCGAAAAGCATGCGGATAAATGGAAGGATGAGAGAAAGAGAGAAAGAAAATATCAATGATATAAGATTTCAATATGTAAGGTCTATAAGTCATCTAATAAATAACAGTGTAATATAACATCAATTTTGCCTTGGATTTGAGGTTTGTGTGATGAGAGTGAGAGTGAGAGTAACAATAGCTATGGTGAATTGTTTAGTGTTTAGGACTTAGGAAATTTTTTGGTTTGTTTACATTTCGGTTAAACGCACTGTTTGTTGATTTTTTTTATTTTAAAAATCAGTTCACAAGTAAACGCCGCATTTTGGATTTTAAAAAATGAAAATAATATTTTTAAATTTGGTCAAACATGGTCAATGTAAAATTTCTATCCTAAATTTTATGACTGAGTTAATTTCTATCATACGCATATCATAAATTCTTGATAGAGAAATATTCTATCACAAGTAGATCATTAATCATTTGATAGAAAAAAACTCTATCACGATTCCATCATACTTAAATGATATAATTGATGAAATCCATTGTCGTTTTACACCGCTGTGAGACTAGTCATTACATGCAGAACCCAAGCACACACTATAAATTGAACTTTAAAGTGTTATGAGTGTCTTCCAAAAATATATGTAATTTGTGATACGGCCCTGCTTTTATAAAGGCATCAACATGACAGTTATATGTTCAAATTTGAACATGTAACTTCCATTAACTACTTGAAAGTTGCATGTTAAAATTTGAACATGCAATGATATGCCCCTTGTGAAAGGACACATCTTTTAATTCCATCACATGGCCTATATAATGTACCAACTTTGTGATTCATTATGTATGCCCTAATAGTTCTGTATGTGACCATTTGATCACATGTGTATTAACATCTCCCACTTGATTAAATAATGTAGTTTATTTTCTTAGATGATTATAATTTTTCATGTGCACAACTTCTTTAATAATCATATACCATAATACCAAAACTAAACTACAAAAGTAAAGGTATCTTCATTTTACAAAAGTAAAATGGCACCAATATACTGAACTAAGAATAACCTTTCGTACCTAGTTTTATTTAGTGACTTTGCACTAAATGTCTAATGTTACATACCGCTGATGAAATATATGATCGTTTTATACTGCTGTAAGGCTGGTGGTTACATGCAGAACCCAACCACATACTATAAATTGAACTTTAAAGTGTTATGAGTGTCTTGCAAAAATATATGTAATTTTTGATGCGACGATGCCTTTACATAGGCATCAACATGGCAGTTATATGTTCAAATTTGAACATGTAACTTTCATTAACTACTTGGAAGTTGCATGTTCAAATTTGAACATGCAAGGATGTGTCCTTTGTGAAAGGACACATCCTTTGATTCCATCACATGGCAAATATAATGTATCAAATTTGTGATTCATCATGTATGCCTTAATAGTTCTGCAAGTGATCATTTGATCACATGTGTATTAACAAAAATGATTTATGTTATAAAGTGATTGTCATCTATTGCTAGTTTTCTTGTAGTGTAAGCTTATGAGTAGATATATGTTTGTTAATGTTAACGATATTTGTCAAAATGTAAATAGCTAGACTAAAGTGGAGACCTTCTTTATGGTAGCCACACTACCTCACAACACTTCATATTTATGAATTTACATTTTAATGCAGAAAGTTACAAGCGAAAAAAATTATTTAATTTAAAACATAAGATTTGTTGCCTAATCACAATAGTAGTTTGATCGGTTAATGCTATAATAATAATAATTGTGAGAGATGGATTCTTATCAGCAAGGCACGTGCACAAAAGATAAAAGCATGCGATATACTTAAAAGTTGGAGTGCTTTAAATCTATATATTGTGAGTATAATAGCTAAAAGAGATCTATAATCTATTAATCATCAAATTTGTGCCAGTAAAAGCCATTGCTTCTTGCTTTCAAGCCGGAGCTTGCTGGGTGGTGAAGTATGCAATGCAAAATCCAAATTGAAATTAAGACTTCTACAATATCAGTTAATGTCTCCCTCATCCCCTAAAGTTTGATAGCCAACCACCTGATTGGTCCATGTATTTTAAAAATTACTTAAAATGTTATTGTTCTTACTTTTTTACTTGTTTCTATTACGATCAACACTTGAAAAATTAAAAAACAAAAAAAAATTAATAATAAAAAATATATAAAATTTTTTAAATACATATGAGTTCAAATAATGAAAGGATCAAAATTTGAAACTCACATGCTCTCCTTTTAAACTTACACAAATTGAAATAGGAAAGTATGATTTTTTACTCTTAAAATCTTAAACTATTTTTAATATTTATGAAAACTTTTATTTTTCCATTGAACAATATTATATTTACATACATGATTAATAAATAAAATTTGTATTGTTACTCAAATCAAAACCATACCAAAATAAGGTAAATAATTACTTAAATATTGTCAATTGAGTAACAACTTTCGTTTTCTTATTTTATTTATAATTGTTGATGCCAAAATTTGGATCGACAATAAGAGATGAGAAAGAGTTCCTTTACATGGGGAACGAGCAATGAGAGAGCTTGATGTCCTCGGAATTGCTATGGTTGAGAGCCAAGAACTCGGTGGTCGGAATCCTACAAAATAATAACTAATTAGGGGTCACCGGGAGTGTTACCAGCGTAGACCCTCTGATGCTTAAGTCAGAGATCTGGAGGAAGCACAATAACAAATAAATAAGAGAGAGAAAAGAGAGTAGGAGAAAATGCTTGGAGGATATTGTACTCCCTTCTCCAATGTGTCTATTTCTCGTGTATACGTTTTATTGTCATGCAAGTTGAGTGATGAACTCTTTATATAAGAGAAAATAGTCATAAGTATAATAGAATTAGGAGAACTAATCCCTTATCTTGTAGAATTAGAGTTTGACGAGGATTAGGACTGGTATTGTTTTATCCCATTCGAATTAGGACAAGTTATTAGATGTGAGTCCATGAGCTCGGGTTTGGTAAGGATAGTCCATGAGCTCGGGTCTGGTATGGATGGTCCATGAGCTCGTGTCTGGTATGGATGGTCCATGAGCTCAGGTCTGGTAAAAATATGGGTATAACAGGAGCCCCCCAGTTTATAGTATTCATGAGCTTATGAGTGAATGTTGTAAACTCATATAGTTTATCATCCCTTGTTGTATGACATGAAGACATTTCAAGTGTGTGATGAAAATGATATGAGTGAATCATAAATGTCATAAGGAGATCTCAAATGAAATGAGAAAAAGCACAAATGACAAGAGGAAATCGCGAAGGTCATGAGAATAACTTGAACTCGGGCTGCCATAAGGGCCATAACAACTAAGATTAGGCATATAAGGGCCGATATAATTAGATCAAGTCATAGATGAGGCCAAGAAAATGAGATTGAGGCGAATATGGGGCCAATAGAATGAGGTCGGGCCGCAGATGAGGCCAACAGAATGAGGTCAGGCCTAGAGATGGGGCCAAGATAATGAGATCGGGCCTAGGGTAAGATACCAAGATAATGAGATCGGGCTAGGGTGAGAGGCCAAGATAATGAGATCGGGCCTAGAGTGAGAGGCTAGAATAATGAGATCAGCCTAGGGTACGAGGCCAAGATAATGAGATCGGGCCTAGAGTAAGAAGCAAACATAATGAGATCGGCCTAGGGTGAGAGGCCAAGATAATTAGATCAGCCTAGGGTAAGAGGCCAAGATAATGAGATCGGGCCTAGAGTAATAGGTCAGAATAATGATATCGGGCCTAGAGTAAGAGGCCAGAATAATGAGATCGGCCTAGGGTGAGAGGCCAAGATAATGAGATCGGAACCAGAGGGCCATAGGAGGGACATGAGTTCAGGCCATAGAAGAGCCACATTAAGGTCGGGCTAAAGGAGGGCCGCGGTTACCTTAAACAAGATCAAGCCATAGTAGTACCACATTAAGGTCGGGCCAAAGAAGGGCCGCAGCTACCTTAAATAAGATCAGGCCATAATAAGGCCACATTAAGGTCGGGCCATAGAAGGGTCGCAGCTAATTTAAATAAGATCGGGCCAAAGAAGGGCCACAGCTACCTTAAATAAGATCAGGCCATAATTAGGCCACATTAAGGTCGGGCGAAAGAAGGGCCGCAGCTACCTTAAATAAGATCGGGCCATAGAAGGGCCTATATAATGAGAATGGGTGGCAGTTAGTTGTTGTGAACGAAGGCTTGATTTTGTGATCGGGTTTGGGGTATGTACTCGACCCCTCAAAAGCTTGATTTTGTGGTCAGGTTTGGCTATTTGCGCCCAACCCTTTTCCTAGAAGGCTTGATTTTTGTTAATGCTTTTTGAGAGGGCCCTACGGTGGGCGCCAATTGTTAATGCCAAAATTTGGATCGGCAATAAGAGATGAGAAAGAGTTTGTTTACTTGGGGAACGAGCAATGAGAGAGCTTGATGTCCTCAGAATTGCTATTGAGAGCCAAGAACTCGGTGGTCAGAATCCTACAAAATAATAACTCATTAGGGGTCACCGGGAGTGTTACCAGCGTAGACCCTCCGATACTTAAGTCAGAGATCTGGAGGTAGCACAATAACAAATAAATAAGAGAGAGAAAAGAGAGTAGGAGAAAATGCTTGGATGATATTGTACCCCCTTCTCCAATGTGTCTATTTCTCGTGTATACCTTTTATTGTCATTATGTTGAGTGATGACCTCTTTATATAAGAGAAAATAGTCAGAAGTATAATAGAATTAGGAGAACTAATCCCTTATCTTGTAGGATTAGAGTTTGAGGAGGATTAGGACTTATATTATTTTATCCCATTCGAATTAGGACAAGTTATTAGATGTGAGTCCATGGGCTCAGGTTTGGTAAGGATGGTCCATGAGCTCGGGTCTGGTAACATGGTCCATGAATTCGGGTTTGGTAAGAATATGGGTATAACAATCATATTGGTATTTTTGCACTTAGATAGAAAAAATATCAAATTTAACAGTCTCATAATTTTTAAATCTAATAAGACAAGACTTACCACATCTATATATATATATATATATATATATATATATATATATATATATATATATATATATATATATATGTATGTATATTTTTTCTAATCATTTGGATTTAATTTAAATGCACATGCCTCTGTGACTAACTGACTATGATGAATTGATAAGATCAAGTTATGAAAAAATCAACAAGTAGACATGAGTCTGTTTTACACAAAAATTGGGTCCCAATTTATTATGCAGTCGTCCACATGGACCTCATTTTTATGCTTCAGTTTTTTCATTAGAATTATGAATGGGGCTCATTGACCCTAAACTGGCCCTAAAGTCTCAACCATCACCGGCCGAAGAAGCAGGCTAGCATGTTACTTTTCACATGCATGAGTGTTCTTTTGATGTGTTTGTGACACTGTATTATATTATATTATATTAATTCTATGGAATTATAGTGTATTTAAATTAGGATGCATTGCATTAAGTTATAATGCAATACTATATTTAGTATTGATGGATTGAATTATATAAAATAATTTATTTATGTTAATGTTAAATTTATTAATATTCTTTTATTATAAATTTTTTAAATTAAGTATTAAATAATATTTTCATGTAATAATTTTTATAATATAAAAATGATTTAACAATATATTGTTATTAAATCATAACATATTACAATATTATGTTATAATATTAATAATATTATATTAAAATGTAATATATTTCTATTCATTGGTTATTATAAATTAAGATGCATTGCATTAAGTCATAATGCAATACTATGTTTAGTATAGATGGATTGAATTATATAAAATATTATTATTTATGTTAATGTTAAATTTATTAATATTCTTTTATTATAAATTTTTTAAATTAATTATTAAATAATATTTTCATGTAATAATTTTTATAATATAAAAATGATTTAACAATATATTGTTATTAAATCGTAACATATTACAATATTATGTTATAATATTAATAATATTATATTAAAATGTAATATATTTCTATACATTGGTTATTATAATATAGTATAATTCAATATAATATTGTAAAACTATAATACTATATAATTATATAATATGATATAAGTTATATTTATTATAAAACAATATAATATAAATTACAAATTTATTTTTACTTATTAATGTCAAATATAATTGTTTAATTTAAATTTATTTTAAAACTTAATATTTCATAAATAATAAATGATTGAATAATATTTATAAGTTTAGCTTTTATTTATTAAATAATAAATGACTAAATAAAATTAAAATACTTTTATGTATTTAAAGTAAAATAATCAAAATAATTTTATGTAATGAAAGTAAACTAATGTATTGTTATTTATTTATTAAATATTTACGTTTACTACTATCTTATCCTATTGTTTAGATTAAAATTTTTAATTTAAATATAAATATAAATTAATATTTAATACATTAAATTTATTATAATTTGAATAAGGTCCATTTAATTATATTATATGTGATCATCATATGGATTCACACAATATATAAATGCAAGTTATTTATTATTAAATAAATTGAGCTCACAGTTGATAAATAGAGTTAGACACTCTATTTATATTTATACTGTAGCAAATTCGTTGAATGATTTGTCTTAATCATCATATATGAATTTACTGATGTAGTTTAAATATTTTGAACTGAATCATATATGAGATTTAATTAACATTGAAATAATTGTCAAATTTATTAAATTTCATTAGCATTGATTTTATTGCAATCTCAGCCTTGAGTTAATTATAGTTTAATGATTATGATTGTTATTTCATTAGACTTATTAATAGGCGCGACATACATTCGTAGTCAAGATAACCTTGTATCTTAGTAGGAGCAACCATTAGTAGTAAAATTATATATTAACATAATAGAATATATTCAACACATCTCTTAACGGATTTTTGGTACTTGATCATAGAATTCTTTACCCATAGTGTGTTAACATAAGTTAGTATGTTGAAAATGATCAATAGAGAAAATAAGTAAGTTTCAAGGAAAATGATGCAATTAAATTACTTGATCATAGAATTCTCTGACATGAGGGTGTCAACATAAATTAGTATATTGAAAATCATCAATAGAGAAAAGCAGTAAGTTTTAAGTAACAAGATGTAAATAAATTAATTGTACAATTGGGATATCAATTTCATTAATGATGTGGTACAAGGATTGTTCAGTAAAGAAATCAATGTGGTATGAATTGAATTATTATTTGGGATCACTATCTTAAATAGCATATAATTATCAAAGTCAGTTCCAATTTTTTAATGGAGTAGATTTGTAATTAAATAATTGGGCTAGTTTAATTACATACCTAATTATTACAACGACTATTGTATGTATCCAAAATGATCTCCAGGTTGGCTCACTTTGTTGACTGCTCCATTATTGGACTGATAAGTAAGATAATTAGTTATTGGGGTTAAAAGCCTAAATATATCTTTTGGTGGGAGGCTTTATTTAATATGCTTGTGTATAAGGGGCGTTGTGTTATTTTATAAGGTGGGCCCCATACCATGCACAAGCGATGTACCAATTTTGTGTTATTTTATGTTTTAATTTAAATCAAATATTTTCTATTTAATAAAATTAATGAGAGATAAAATAAAGAGCCTATGATTTCTACCAAAAAGATAAAAAAGACTTGCTACTTCACAAAAGAGTAGATAAGCCGCAATATACAGAATAGAGAAAAAGAAAATTTTGCTCTTTAACTTTAAGAAATTTTTCCCTATAACTTTGGAAGAAAAGATTTTTTTTAGTAGTCGCTTTCAGTAGTGATAAAAGTCAAAACATGAAAGATTGTTGATGATTAATTCGTGACTTGGGAGTCTAAATTACTACTACAAAAAAGCAAAGGTATTATTTCTAAATTATGGTAATTCTATATGTTGTATGAGAATTATGATCTAATGATTTCCACTACAAAAATGATTTTTAACCAATAATATTTTATTGGATTTTAAGCAATCTAAATTGATAAATCCAAAGGTAAACCTTAATTTAACCTAATAAAAAATACAATTTCCAATATACCCTCAAAAGTGTAAAAACATCAATTTATCCCCATTTACTCTTAAGAAGACAAAAAAAAAAAAAAAAGGAGTAAATTTAGATTTTCAAACTTTTGGAGAGTAAGTTGAAGATTATATTATCATTCTATCTAAGGGGTGAATTCAAATTTACACTAAATATATCCAATACCATATGCACTCTAAATTAGTATCCTATCATTTGTGTTTTACAAATTCTGATACGATCCCATAACCATTGTACTACTCTTTCTGAATTAACTTGGAACTGCGCATATAAAAGTTTTAGTTAACGATCACAAAACATTCAATTTTGCCTCAAATTTCCATAATTTGTTATAAACCTGTGCTAAGAATGCATTGGCCAACATTAATTAATGGCAAAATGTGGCAGCAAAATGGCTAAGAAAGTTGGGACATTGTCACTTTCCCTCATTGAAATCAATGTCACTTATCCTCTTATTATTTATTATTTTTATAATGTTCAATAATTTGTTCAGTATAATCGTTTTATAATATTTTTCTTATTTTTAAATACACTTTTATTCATATTTATTAGAAATTAAAATAAAAAATGTGGAAAGAAGACCAAGTTATATTAGGACACTATTAGAAAAATAGTTTTTACTGATATTAAAATAGTGTCAGTATTGACTTTCATTGACACTTGTTAAAAATGTCAATAATCTAGCAGTCAGAATATACTGACACTAATTATACTGACACTAATTTGTGGAGTCATGATAATTGTGTCAATGATTATTATTACTATAGTTTCACTAATATTATGACACCATAGTGATAATAGTTATTGATATTATATTAATGTCTATGATAAATGTTACCATGGTATCACTGTTCAATTTATTTTAAAAAATAAAAATTTGAATTGGCTCATTGCCTATTGATTTATTGGTAAAATTAAAAGGCACCACAAATTTTTTTTTAAGAAAAGAAAGAAACTCAATTTATATTACAAAATCCTTCATTTCATATTTAAATATTATTAATATATATTATAAATTCCAAATACTTTAATAAACAACGTATGAGATATCATAGTCTCATAATTGAATAATATAAATTAAATATATAAAAATTTCTATCATCCAATCAAATGCCTACCAATTGTGGTGAAATTTAACAAATCTAGCTAGAAGCTAGATTGAGAAGGATGACTACCTTTCACTCTTTGAACATAAGTAGTGCAATTGCGTTATCACACTAGTGGCTTCTCTATTCAATAGACTGGATGGGTTATGATACAAGTGAAGTTAAGAAAGAAACACTTCGAACACATTAATCAAATCTGCATATGAATACATGGAAAAGGAGAAAAAAAAATTGGCTCCGAATTCCCAACCATTAGAGAAACAACAGTTAACAGAAATAAATTTTGTTCCAAAAAAAATATATTCATAAGCTATTTATAAGTAAACTCAGTTATTTCAAAGGAAAATTAGTGAATAAGAAAGTTAGCTTGTTTCATTAAAAATACCTACAATATACAATTTATTCAACTATAAATATAAATAAGAAAAAAGGGAGTTAACATTACTAGAAAAAAGGCTTTACTGACACTAATTTAGAGTCAGTAATTACTTTTCTTGACGCTTGTAAATTGTGTCAGTATTGTTCCCGCCAAAACATACTGACACTAAATTTTGGTGTCAGTAATTAATGTCACTATAGTATCACCATAATAATGACACGGTGCTGTTAGTATCTTATGATACTATTTAAATGTCACTAATTTGCATCATTATAGTATCACTAAAATAATGACACCATGATATTAGCATTTAATGATACTATTTACATGTCTGTGATTTATGTTACTATAGTATCAGAAACACACTGGCTTAGTAGCATAAGAAATTATTAACGTCATTTTTATATATTTAGTGTCAGTATTTAGTGATGTTACGCTGCTTTTAATTAGTAATGTATTTTTGTTTTAATTATCTTTTTCATGTTTGTTTTAGAATTAAAAGAAAGCTTTAAATATGTTAAATATACCAAATCTCACAACACAATTCACACAATAAACATTCCAAATATATTACTTAAAATAACATAATTCAACTACACTGTTTGAAAAAAAAAAAATCAGTACCAAATCATTTTTTTGGAACAAGTTGTAAACCAGAAAAAATAAAACAAAATGTGAACAAACATTAACCAACAAGAATCTCTATCATGTGACTGATCATCCACACGTGCCTTCATTTTTTTGTTGACCCACAAGTACATAAAATCAATTAGTACACTACAAAAAATTAATCTTGTATATTTGAAAGGAAAAATATGCATAAAGTCTCTTTCACATTATAAAGTCTCATTAAACCATATGGCTTTGAATGTTTTGCACCTGGATACAAAGGCTTTTCATCATCTTCAATCATATCCGTAAAAGATCTAGGATCTCTATCACAATGTTCATAAGTATCTTCGACCATGTCACATATGTCACTGTAATCATGACTTCTAAATCTTCCACTATGTGGATGGTCTTGGCACTTTGTAGATGTAGAAATAGGGTCAGTCTCACCATGCCAAGTCCAAACTTTATATGTTGTGAGAAAATCATTTTCAATTAAATGATCCTTCACCTGTTGAGGAGTATAAAACTCCATATTGCAACAAAAGGTGCAAGGACATCTAATTGACATTCGGTTTTCAGCATTCAAAATGGCAAAATTTAAGAATTCAGTAACTCCAGAATGATACTCTATAGACACTCTACGACAAGTTATCCAAGTTCTGTCCATTTCAAATATTTTTACCTGTTCATATATTATACACTGTCAGTTTAAGTTTAAATCAATTGCATGATTAATTTGAAATTTGCATGATTAATTTAAATGTTTAAAGTTATTATGATTATAGCTTCAATAATAAATTCATAATTCTAGAAAATCACTTACAGCTCCTATAAATTTATGAATTACAGTGAAGTACAATAAATTTTCTAGTACACATATTAATTTGTAAACATTAACAATAACATTAATAATCAATGGACCACACACATATTACAGCCTTAAAATAGTAGCAAAATGTAATGGTACTAACCTTTATGGGCTGGCTATGCTGTTGAGCACCAACTCAGCTTGAGACCACACCTTTTTGGCTTTGGCAACGTTTAATACCTACTGTAAAAGCACATACAGAAGAAATCAATTGAACTTAGTTTTAGAAAATAGTTCCCCACAGGTCAGGCTCTGTAATTTTGTCATTATTTCTCAACTGATGGCATGACATTCATACCATGGTGGGGAATTTAACTTTCTTATCAGCACACACAGACTAATTAAGATTCTTTAAACATGTCAACCACAGCCAAGCTGAACATATACACTAATGTTTAAAAACTTTCTGGACAGTGGACACCCTTCTTTGCAAGCCATTTTTTAAGATTGTATAATTAACCTTTTAACTTAAAATTCGCCAAGCAAAACTACCTAAAAGCAAGTATTTTCTTCTTGAATTAAAGACAAATCATGAACTTTATACAATCTGAAAATACTCAGACAAGCATGAACTTAGTTAATTTATATCATAATCATTGTCTCTATTAAAATCTTCCAACAAAAAAAAGAAAAAAAAACATAATTTATCATAACTCTCTAGACAATGCTATGCTTACACAAACAAAATGAACCACGAAAGCCTTGAACAAAATACAAGGAATACGTACATACAGTAAACATCCAACTGAAATTCCCACACATATTAACTAATGGCATTTTAAGCGTTACATGCATGCAATGCGAGTGGTTAGTGAATGTGGGTGTGATGTGAACGAAAGAATTAAGAATGTGATTTTAATTTAGCTGGCTGAGGTTCAATTGCATGTGGCGTGTGGTACAATTTGTAATTTGCATGATTGAGATTTGAGGCGTGGCGCCAAGTGTTTTGATAACATCAAATGAGTAGTAATGATGACGACTACTGAGGCTTAAAGATTATGAAGCCCATAATAGCGCAAGCAAGCTTCTATTTATTTAATCTAATTGTTTTTCTTGTCGTTGGTTTTGTTTGCCTCAGGACTCAAGCCCCCCACACATCTAGAATCTATTTTCTAGTAAAGTAACTCCAATCCCTTTTAGGCTCTCTGTGCCCCCACTATAGCACCCTTAATAATTAGTTGCACTTACAATTTGTTTTTTTTTTGTTTTTTACAGGTGTTAATCGATAATTACCCTTTACAATTTTAATTTATTAATGTACTATATATTTAACTTTTTGTTACATAGAATACCCAAGAGATAAAATGGAGACTATGTCTGTGGTGAACCGAAAACTTTGCCGTTTATGTAGCTGTAGCAGAGAGTGACCATAGTTGTTGCATGACTAGGATGATGACAATTAAAGAATACCATTAAAGACTTGACGGTTTATTTCAGAAACTAAAAAAATGTACTTTCTTAATTTTAAATAACGATGATAGTAAATCAGATCAAAGCTTTTAAACTGACCTCAACTGTGTTTCTACTGTGGCAGAAACACCGGTATTAGATAACAATACACTTCCACTGAAAAATTAAAAAAACTTAGAAAACTAAAATTAAAAAACCCAAAAAATTAAAATTAAAAAAACTCATACAATTAAAATTAAAAAAAGTATTAATCATAAGTTAAAATAAAACAAACCCATTAACTAAATTGACAAAAAAAATATTAAGCCATTACCAGCTGGCAGCCTCCTCTATAGTTCTTTCTCTGGACTTTGCTTGTTACGGAGAACGGGATTGTATATGTGATGGTACCACTTCACCCCTTGTTGATGGTTTTTGGTTGCTTGGCCAGTAGAGGCACTAAAACATGGAGATACATAAAACAGCAAGCAGGCATGATGAGAACAAACTAAAACACAAATAAACTAATAATAAAAAAATTACAACTAAGCATTGCTTCACAATGAACAGACAGATTATAGGTAATTGCTCCTGGAATTTCCACAGATAAAACAGGAATTAGCCAATGCCGTGATAATACCCATGCAATCTCTAATTGTAATAGAAAGATAAGCCAAAAGTAGTTCCAAGAGTTACACTTCAGCTAACATGCACTATGCATTAACTCTCACAAGATGCATCCAATTCAACCTTTGAATTTTAGCTACAAACTCCAAACAATAAGTAGAAATAGTATTTTGATTAGACAAAGGCAGTGAAAAGCCAATCAGATGACAAACTGGTATCTCCACTCATAAAAACTTTGAAAAGGAGTAGATTCTAGTTTTGTTGTAAGTTAGAAGCTGATTGTGAACAAAGCTAACTTAAATTAACATTTTAGAAGGGAAGATGTTTCCTTGAAAGTACGACTCTTTATGGCTAGTCTTAATTAGAATTTGTAACCAAACCCAGTTGTAGAGAAATGCGACCCATGTTCTGGAAAGTGACAAACTTGAATGAAATTTCATTTCTTATGGATTATGATTTATTGATTTTCCTAACTTCAATGTTAACTTAGTTGAGTTAGCTCAGCATTTGTTTGGTTAAGGCCTTATTACCTCTAAACAAACCAATTCATAAAAACAATTGACTTCCAAACTACAAAGACCGTAAATTCAATAGCATTAACATAGACGTCAAAAAATAAACTTCTGCACGTGACGAAGAGAATTACATCAGAAAGTAGAAATCTCTAATAAATTGAAAGTTTAAAAAATATTTGTTTACTCCATTATTGCACTCTTCTAATAGAAAAGAGCATACACATGCAAACTATCAAAACAATACAATACTTGAAATTAACAACACAAAACAAATACAAACCAAAATCCTAATTAACTCTGAAAGCAAACCCAATTTGATTCCAAACCCAAATTTCACAAATTAACATAAATTAGGGTTTTAATTCGAACCTGAGGTTTAGTTGGAGAAGAAACACGTCTTGTAACAAACAATTAGGTTTTTGATTTGTTTTTCAATTTGGGGAAAAATGGAAAAAGGAAACAGAGAATAGAAGAAAAAAGAAAGAGGAAGATACAGAGAGTTAGATTTTGGGTGTGATAGCAATATGAGTTTAGATCCTTATGGAGTTTAGGTTTTTTTAAAATTTTTAAAATATTATTTGTAACTAAATTCAATGGGGTTTCGTGGTCTATGCTTCAAATGTTAAACTTCTAATCTTTTGAAGTCTTAGGTTTGAGTTGGAACTAGAATGAGTTTTAATGAACTTTTTTTAATCTCGGATACTTTAGTTTCAGTGATCGTTGATGTTTAATTTACTGACACACTAGTATCAATAACCTCTAATACCTACTTGTTAAAAATGCGAAATGATGCATTTGTATACAATTTTTGACACTTTTTGCAAAGTTTCAGTAAACTTGGTGTCAGTAAATGTCAATTTTCTAGTAGTGTAATGAATTTATTCTCTTTTGGCAAAGGTTATATATACACCATATTATAGCAGTCAAGAAGTTTTCAATGTAATATTTAGTTTCAACACAAGCATGTTACTTTATCTACATATATGAAATGATTTTAGTGCATAGTTTAAAGCTATCACAGATGCATAACATTAAAAAAGTAGATATAAATTACAATATAAGTTTTGCTTCTACTGCTTTCATGTATCACAGAAAAATCTTGCAAGTAGGTTTTGATTAGAGGAAAATTAATGCAAGCAATAGTTAAAACACAAGGCAAAGTAGCAAGTAATAACAAGCATCTTCTGTTGTAAAATAACATTCCACATGCAAGGACATTTTTTGAAGATAAGTTACATTACTTGCCACTAGCCAATATAGCCATAACTGTAATATTCATGGAGGTTCAATAGAAAAGATGGACCAAACTCACTGTAGTTAAGCATGAAATTCTTGAGGGAAACCTTCATCCAGCTACCCTTCCTCTCTCTTTGGATAAATTCCTGAAGATAAAAAATGTAAATTGAGTTATATAAATTTTATTCAAATTGATAAAAAAACATCAATTAGTAGCTGAAAAATACCTGTATTAAAAACTGCGTTAGGAGCTAAAAAATAATTAAAATCTTATAATATATATGTAAAACTCGCTCACAAGCCTCTGTTATATGTAATAATTGAAAAACACGTACCAAATGATGTACGTTAAGGAAATTAACTAGTCATACACCCATAATGCTATGTCTACACGGGCAGAGCAAGCAACAATAAAATGGTCGTACACATATTTGCATAGTTGCCCCCACAAGGCTAAGCATCCAGACATACGGCCCAAACCAATTGCTACACATAATCTTAGCTTGTAGATTTTTTTCTAAAAGTACATGAAGAGGGAAAATTATTATACTTTGCAATCTTTTCTTTTTTTTTTTTTTACCAATTATTATAGTACTTTGAGAATGTGTCTGCTTTCAAAGTTATAGCAAATAAAACAACTGACCTTGAGCAATATCTCCTGTCATTTCTTGTATGCAACCATCAATACCAGATGGTCAGATTGCATTGAACTATCATCCGAATAACTTAGTCCCTCTAGTTTATCAGTTAATAAAGCCAATTTAGCTCATTCAACATTTTGCTTCTGGAATTGTTTACAAGAAGAAAAAATAATTATGTTCATAACATTATTTCCTTCATTTTCAAGAAATTCAGGAAACAACAAATAATTCATCTAGAATTAAAAAGGTCCCTCATCCAATTGGGATAAAAAAAATTGTGATTTGTAGCTAAGAAAAGCTGATATAGAGAGAATTGGGGATAAGCAACCAAACATTCCACCAAAGAGCAACATCTGCAGTTTCAAAGAAAAATAATATTGAATTTATCTAAGGAAAAAGAATTATATTAGTATCCTAATTCCAATAAAAACCCAAACTGAAGGAAGAAACTGATGCATGCCTTTCCAATCAATGCATGGACAGGAAGTTTAGCCGAATGACGGCCAAGAGGTGTCAATTCCTCATCCCCTCCAATAGCACCAACCTAAATAATTCCCAGTTGCAGGTTATTAGAGTAAGTTGGATTAAAAAAATACAATAACTGGAAAGAAGTAACAGCAACCAGTTGTGACATCAGAAACAATGATTTTGTTGTTAAGGTAACGTGCATTTTATCATAGTAGAAGTTCTATCAAGCAAATGAAATTTGATTCTTCAAAAAAATAAATAAATAAATAAATATCATATTAAATTCAGGTAACTTTTCATAGTAGGAAATAGTAATTACTAATTATCATGAGTCAATTTTGTTTTCTTTAACATGGAACACAGAAACTTGTATTTAGACAAAAACATGTACAAAAAGTGAACAATGAGTTCACAAAGAAGAACCCAAAAAATCACAAAAAGATCTATACCGTTTAATGCTGATCATATATCCAAATAAGTATAGGATCTATGTGACTATATGATCTCACAACAAAATAGTATCCCAAAAACACATCATAAAGCCAATGCCGCCCCCCTAACACCAAGACAGTTTAGATAAATGAAAAAGAAAGATTAATCACAGAAAGACCTATATAGAATTACCACAGAGTCACATTAAAGGCAACAATCAGTTAATAGCTGATAATTTAGAAGAAAAAGACCAATATCATGTTTTTGTCAAAGTCGGTGGTCCTAGTTCTAGAAGCACATGCACCAAATGTCATTAAAAGTTGCATGTTTGAATGGAAATGCTTGTAGTCAAAATCTAGAAGCAGCTGAAGTACAAGTTGGCACCAAACAAAGAAAAATATATAAATAAATATTATTTTATTCTCCCATTGTTAGCTATAAAAAGAGGGCCTCTCCCCCTTATTTTATCATTGGATTCTCAAGTTCTTCTCTTCAGTTTTATGAGAGTGTGAGATGTGAGCTAGTAATTAAGAGTTAAACAATCTTGTGTTTAGTGAGTGAGAGTATTGGGTGTATTGGGGTTTTGGGCAGTGAGAAAAAATACTACAATACTTGTAGATTCCACATCGATGGTAAAATATTTTTCTTCTGTCTTCACCCGTGGACGTAGGCTAAAAGCCGACCTCTTTGTGCACTTGTTTCATTTTCTCTCTAATTTCTTTTTAGCCGTGGCCCTGCTTTACCCATAAATTTCCTAACAGTGGTATCAGAGCTTGGTTGCATTTTCTGGAGTCGGAGGTATTGCTCACGAGTACGATTACTGTTCATGTAAACGGACACCTGTTCATGAATATAATTACTATTCACATATACGGTTACTGTTCATGTGAAACGGTGGGAGCCGAATCCTAGCAAAGGCAGTTCGTGGTGAAAGCGATGGCGGCAAAATTCGAAATTGAGAAGTTCAATGGGAACAATTTCTCATTGTGGAAAGTAAAGATAAAAGCTATTCTAAGGAAAAATAATTGCTTGGCAGCAATTGAAGAAAGGCCCAAAGAGATGACTGATAACAAATGAAACGAGATGGACGGCAATGCAATTGCTGATCCACACCTGGCACTTGCAGATGAGGTGTTATCCAGTGTGGCAGAGAAAAAGACAGCGAAAGAAATATAAGATACTCTCACAAAACTGTATGAGGCCAAATCGCTACACAACAAGATCTTCTTGAAGAGTAAACTCTATACTCTTCGAATGGTAGAAACTACATCGGTGACTGACCATATTAACACCTTAAAGACTTTATTTTCGCAACTCACAACGTTGGATCACAAAATAGAGGAAAATGAATGTGCGAAGCTTCTACTTCAAAGTTTACCAGATTAGTATAATCAGCTCATCATCAATTTGACGAATTACAATCTGATAGATAGTCTAGTCTTCGACGATGTTGCAGTCTCCTTCTTAAATGAGGAAAGCAGGTGAAAAGTGTGGAAGACAGGCTGGCAAATTCGCAGCAAGTGGAAGCGCTAATAGTGATGAGAGGGAGATCAACGAAACATAGCCCCAGTCGGAGTCGGAGTCACAATCATGGTAGGTCAAAGTCGAGAACTAAAAAGAATGTAAAATGCTACAATTATGGCAAGAAAGGGTACGTCAAGAAAGAATGTTGGAACAATCAGAAGAGTAGAGATGGTAAATGATGAGAACCCTTTCAAATCAAGCTAGAAAAACCCACAACTATATTGACAAGAGCCCAAGAAAGCCAATATGATCAGAATTCGGATAAAAGATCCAAACCCTTGAGAAGCTAAGTCTCAAGAACCCGAATTGCTAGATAAGACGCCACAAAGGTTAGCAAATCCTTTGATAAGTCGAAAGTTCTTACGAGAACAAGTTGAGAAAATGCTCTCAATGATATTAAACTCAATAATGTCAAAAGTCTATTCAAAATAACATAAAGGAGTGTTTATATAAGGTGGCTAACCCTAATTTAACTTAAAAATAAGAGAAAACCCTAAAATTAAAAACCTGGACCCACAGGACCCGCAGGGCCTTGGCCTGTAAAGCTACTTATATTAAATGGGCCATAACTTGGTCATATGATGTCTGATTTTGAGCTACAATATACCGTTTTGAAGCTCTCGACGTAAGGAATGCATCTACATATTTATAACTATTCTTATGGCCCTTATTATACTTCAAAAATCATCCTCTCCGATGCTCGCCACCTCGTTAGCTCGAATCAAGTGTACCAAGGCTGGTTCCTCCTCATTCAAGCCCACCTTGAATATTGGATTCTTGCAAATTGAATTTGAATTGAAGTCATCTAAAGTAGCTTGAATAAATCCTTGCATTGCTTCCTTGATCTTCTTAGCTCGTGCTCTCGTAATTGGCCCTTCTAGAACAAGCAACGGATTTTCAATGCTCTAAGCACTCAGGATCACATCATTCCCCCTCTCCTTAAAATGATTCATCCTCGAATCTGAACCTGCATCAAAGGGAGGAAGATCAGAAACATCAAATGTAGCGGACACGTTATGCTCACCTAGAAGATCCACTTTATAAGCGTTGTCATTAATACGCTCAAGAATCTGAAATGGAGCATCTCCTCGAGGGTGCAACTTAGATTTCCTCTGGGCTAGAAACATCTCTTTCCGTATGTGAACCCAAACCCAATCACCGGGTTCAAAAATCACACGTTTCCTACCCTTACTAGCTTGAGTAGCGTACTGCTCATTTTTCTTCTCAATGCGAAGCCGCGCTTTCTCATGAATGGACTTTACCAACTCCGCTTTCTTTTGACCATCCAAGCTAGCTCTCGCATCAGTGATAAATCAAAGAAAAACAACTTTCTCCATGCAAAAAGAACATTTCTTATAGCTAGCATACAACTTTACTTGCCTCAAAACATCTAGCACATATCGCAAATGCTCAATATGCTCTTCTAAAGTCTTGTTGTACACTAGAATATCATCAAAATAAACAACAACAAATTGACCTATAAATGCACGCAACACATGATTCATTAATCTCATAAAAATACTAGGTACATTAGTAAGACCAAAAGACATAACTAACCATTCATACAATCCATATTTGGTCTTAAAGGCAGTTTTCCATTCATCACCTTCTCTCATGCGAATTTGGTGATAGCCACTTTTTAAATCAATTTTAGAAAATAAACAAGCTCCATGCAATTCATCCAGCATATCATCTAACCTAGGAATGGGATAGCGATACTTTACCGTAATATTATTGATGGCTCGGCAATCAACACACATTCTCCAATTTCCATCCTTCTTTGGTACTAGTAGCACTGGTACTGCACATGGGCTTATGCTCTCTCTCACGTACCCCTTGCTCATCAGCTCTATAACTTGCCTTTGAAGCTCTTTGATCTCCTCGGGATTACTTCTATAGGCTGGCCTATTAGGTATGATATCTCCTAGTATGAAATCTATTTGATGCTCAATGCCTCTAATAGGTGGTAAGCCAATAGGCATTTCCTCGAGAAACACATCTTCAAACTCCTGTAATAAAAAAGTAACAACACTAGAAAGAGAAGGATTAATGTCATCAAAGGTTAGATATGATTATTTGAATATGAGCAAAACCATGAAATGGCTTACTTTATATGCTTTCCTAATCTCACCCACTTCTGCAAAGAAGTTCTTTTTCACTCTTCTTTCTTTCTCACTCTTTTCTTTTCTCTTACTTTTAGCCTCACTCTCTTTCTTTTTCTTCTCATAACTCTCGACCTCACTCTTTTTATTTTGTCTTTCTTTTTCCTTCATCTTTATTTGGCCATCGTAGACCTCTTTTGGTGTTAAAGGAACAAGCGCCACGGTTCTCCCATTTTTGACAAAGCTATATCTATTCCTAAACCCATAATGTGTCACCTTTCTATTATACTGCCATGGCCTCTTCAATAATAAATGCCCAGCAAGCATAGGAACTACATCACAAAGTACCTCATCACTATACTTTCCAATGGTAAATGTTACCAATATTTGTTTATTAACTTTGACCTCTCCAAAATCATTTAACCACTGCAATCTCTAAGGTTTGGGATGCGTTAGCAAGGGAAACCTTAACTTCTCTACAAGGGTAGTACTAGCTACATTGGTGTAACTCCCACCATCTATTATCATAATACACACCTTATTATTCACAATGCATCTAGTATGGAAGATGTTCTCTCTCCGCTGCTTCATGTCATCAATACTCATTTGTGTATTCAAAGCACGCCCAGCAACTAGGGATTCACCTTTCGCAGGGTATTCTACTTCATCATCATCACTAGCATCAATCAACTCTCGCATCTCCCCACTATCACTCTCACTCTCACTCACTAATTCTCCACTATCTTGCATCACCATAACTCTCTTATTTAAGCACTGAGAAGCAATGTGTCCAGAACCCAAACACTTGAAGCACTTGGTGTTCTGATTCTTCTGTGGTTGAGATTCAACCTTAGATTTGTTTTTGATACTGAAATCTTCGTTTGCCTTAAGTGGTTCAGTTTTGATACCTTCATTTCGTCTCTCATTATTACTCCACTTCGGTTTCCATTGGTTTGAAGAAGCCGAAGTATACTTTATTGTACCCTTCCTCTTTAATTGCCTCTCCACCTTCATAGCCATGTGGACCATATCCTCCAACTCCATATAATGTTGTAGCTCCACTACATTGGCAATCTCTTTATTCAATCCGATCAAAAATCGTGCCATTGTAGCTTCCCTATCTTCCTCAACATTAGCTCTAATCATAGCAATCTCCATCTCTTTATGGTAATCCTCTATACTTTTCGATCCTTGGGTAAGGCTTTGTAGCTTAAGATAAAGATCCCTATAGTAATGATTAGGAATAAACTGCTTCCTCATAAGCACTCTCAACTCTCCCCACGTAGCCATAGGCCTTTCATGATTCCTCCTCCTATTATTCACCAATTGATCCCACCAAATAATAGCATAGTTAGTGAATTCAATAACTGCTAGCTTTACCTTTTTCTCCTCTGAATAATTGCGGCAATCAAAGATCAACTCAACCTTCTTTTCCCACTCCAAGTAAGCCTCCGGGTCACTCTTTCCTTGAAATGAAGGAATGGTCACTTTGATTTTGCCTAAATCTCTATCCTCGTCATCTCTCTTATACCCCCCTCTTGTCTACCTCTTCTATATCTCACTCTACCCCTTTCTACTTCGGATGCTCGATCATCACCATCATCTTTCAAAAATTCATTCTCTACTTCATACTCATCTATAGGCTCATATCTATGCCTATTATTTTCCCCATCATGTCTTGCTTCAACATGTCTAGCCTTGTTATGCTCTACACTAGTTTGCACCTTCTAAATACTCTCAATGGCAGCTCCATGTTGCCTCAACTGGCTTCCCATGTCATCAAACCTCACATTTATCCTTTCAAAGGCCTGGTGCATTCCCTTCAAAGTTAAAGTAAGGTCTACCATGGAAGGTTGTTGAAGTAAGCTACAAAGAGATGTTAGCTAAATAGAGAAAACAAATAATGAACCTCACAAGCCTCACGTGTTTACACTCGAGATGTCACTCCACTCGTGTTTACACTTAAATTGGCTTTTACCCGAAGCTGTGCTCACACACTTTTGCCTTTTACCACTCTTATATTTTCTCAGTGAAGCTCTTCAGGGACTAATAACTCAATTAAGGGAAAGTAGCAAAGTATAATCCCTCTAACAATCACAATCCAAGAATAAGAAAAAAAAAAGAAACAAACGAACAAGAATACAAGAAACAAGAATAACAAAACCAAGAAAACAAAGGAGATCACCAAATATAATTATTATTATTATGATTTTTTTCTTTTTTTTAAATTTTTTTTGCTCTTTTTTATGTTTTTTTTTTTGTAATCCCAAAAATAATTGAAATTTGAATGAATTTAGGGGAAGAGGTAAAATTTGTGGAGTTAAGGAAAGAAATCATAAGGATGCAAAATTGATGTAAGAAAACCCTAAAAAATACTATTCATGTGATACTGTTCATGTGGTACTGTTCATATGATACTGTTCATGTGGTACTGTTCATATGATACTGTTCATGTGATACTGTTCATGCGCCACTAATTACTGTTTTTTTTTTTAGCTAGAACAAGAATGAAAATCTCAAACAAGAATGAAAAACAGTAAAGATAGATGAATCTGACCTTGGTGCCTAAGTTCTGATACCAACTGATGAGAACCCTTTTAGATCAAGCAAGAAAAATCTACAACTAGATTGACAAGAACCCAAGAAAGCCAATATGATCAGAATTCAGATAAAAGATCCAAACCCTTGAGAAGCTGAGTCTCAAGAACTCGGATTGCTAGATAAGACGGCACAAAGGTTAGCAAATCCTTTGATAAGTCGAAAGTTCTTTCAAGAACAAGTTGAGAGAATGCTCTCAATGATATTAAACTTAATAATGTCAAAAGTCTGTTCAAAATAACATAAAGGAGTGTTTACATAAGGTGGCTAACCCTAATTTAACTTAAAAATAAGAGAAAACCCTAAAATTAAAAACCTAGACCCACAGGACCCGCAGAGCCTTGGCCTGCAAAGCTACTTATATTAAACGGGCCATAACTTGTCATATGATGTCAGATTTTGACCCACAATATACCGTTTCGAAGCTCTCGACGTAACAAATGCATCTACAAATTTATGATTGCTCTTATGGCCCTTATTATAGTTCAAAAATCATCCTCTCCAATGTTCGCCACCTCGTTAGCTCAAATCAAGTGTACCAAGGCTGGTTTCTCCTCATTCAAGCCCATCTTGAATATTGGACTCTTGCAAATTGAATTTGAATTGAAGTCATCCAAAGTAGCTTAAATAAATTTTTGCATTGCTTCCTTGATCTTCTTAGCTCGTCCTCTCGTAATTAGCCTTCTGGAACAAGCAACGGATCTTTAATGCTCTGAGCACTCTGGATCACATCAGTAAAGCACCTAAGTCATCAAATGCTCAAGGGTGTGTAGCAAATACCTCAGATGATGGTGACGTTTTATACAATAAAGCGGCAACTGTTGCAAAAGGTAGGAAACGAATAGCTGATATCTGGCTTATAGACTCAGGAGCAACCTAGCACATGACCTTTTAGAGAGAATGGTTCCACACATATAAACCTACCTCAAGAGCATCTGTGTACATGTGTGATGATCATGCCTTGGAGATCACTGGTATTGGTACCATTAAAATAAAAATGTCCGATGGTGCAATTCGTACAATTCAGGAGGTACGAAAGGTTAAAGGCCTGAAGAAGAATCTATTGTCATTAGGACAAATAGATAGTCTTGGGTGCAAAACCCATGTTGAGAATGGGATCATGAAGATAGTTAAAGGCGCGCTTGTATTGATAAAGGCAGAAAAGATCGGTGCTAATCTATTTATGCTTAAAGGGAAAACACTGTAAGAAGCTAATGCATGTGTCGCATCAAATGGAGAAGAGTCAATGATGATGTGGCATCTCAGACTTGGCCACATGTCATAACAAGGTTTAAAGATTCTCTCTTAGCAAAAATTATTTCTAGGGCTCAAATCGGTAAGCTTACCATTTTGCGAGCATTGTGTTACAAGTAAGCAGTATAGATTGAAGTTTAGCAGATCTAACCCCAGAAGTAAAAAGATCCTAGAAGTGGTACATTATGATGTTTAGGAATCATCAGATTTATCCAAAGGAGGTGCAAAGTACTTTGTGACTTTCATTGATGATTACTCTAGGAGATGTTGGGTGTACCAAATCAATAAAAAGTCAAATGTGTTTCTAGTATTTAAGGAATTCAAAGTGCGAGTTGAACTTGAATCTGAGAAAAGGATTAAGTACTTGAGGATAGATAATGGTGGAGAGTATATTGACAGTGAATTTCTTGCATTCTGTAAGCAAGAAGGTATTCAAAAGCAGTTCACAGTGGCATACACTCCTCAATAAAATGGAGTGGTGGAGTGGATGAATAGGACTCTTACAGAAAGAATAAGAGCCATGCTGAGGACTGCTGGTCTACCAAATTCATTTTGAACAGAAGCATCCAAAACTGCCTGTTATGTAGTAAATCAGTCTCCGTCAACAGCAATTGAGCTGAAGAAGCCGATGGAGATGTGGACTGGTAAGCCAGCTGATTACTCTCATTTACATGCATTTGGATGTCCTATGTACGTAATGTACAATGCCCAAGAAAGAACAAAGCTGGATCCAAATTCTAGGAGATGTATCTTCTTGGGCTATGCTGATGGAGTGAAGGGGTATCGTCTGTGGGATCCCACTGCCTACAAGATATTCATCAGAAGAGATGTTGTCTTTGCAAAAGATCAATTACAAACAAAAGATGGGGATGATATCACTAAAAAATCAGAGACTGTGCTGGTATATGTGGAAAATAGTCTAGAAGATTCAGATTATTCTGAAGCAGCACTAGAGCATAAGGAACAAAAACCAATTGAGTCCGAGGCTCTAGAAGTTCAACAATCAACTCGTGAGAGACGACCGCCAGTGTGGCACTCGAAATATGTTATAGAGATCAATGTTGCATATTGTCTTCTAATAGAGGATGGAGTGCCATCAACTTTCCATGAAGCTTTAAATAGGTGGATGACGGCAATGTAGGAAGAAATTGAAGCTCTACACAAGAACAAGACTTGGAACTTGTACCATTACCACATGGAAGAAAAGCCATTGGAAATAAATGGGTCTACAAGATCAAACGTGATGGCAATGACCAAGTGGGGCGGTATCGTGCAAGATTGGTGATAAAAGGATATTCTCATAAAGAAGGTATTGACTTCAAAGAGATATTTTCTCTGGTAGTTCGACTCACGACATTCAGAGTAGTCTTGGCAATATGTGCTACATTTGACCTACATCTAAAGTAGTTAGATGTGAAAACTGTATTTTTTCATGATGAATTTGAAGAAGAAATTTATATGCTCCAACCAGATGGTTTTGCTGAAACAGGCAAGGAGAACTTAGTTTGCCGGTTGAGCAAATCTCTATATGGTCTCAAACAGGCATCGAGGTGTTGGTATAAGAGATTTGATTCCCTCATCATGAGCCTTAGATACAACAGACTCAGTTCAGACCATTGTGCTTATTACAAAAGGTTTGAGGATAATGATTTCATCATTTTGCTGTTGTATATGGGTGACATGTTGGTAGCAGTCTTTAACAAAGATCGAGTCCAAGAATTGAAGGCAATTGGCTAAGGAATTTAAAATGAAGGACTTGGGACCGGTAAACACGATTCAAGAGATGCAATTTCACCGAGACAAAAATAACAGGAAGATTTGGCTTTCTCAGAAGAATTACTTGAAGAAAATGCCAGATTGTAAGCTAATTCTACCCCACTTCCTGTTAATTTCAAGTTATCCTCAAGTATATGTCATAGTAATGAAGTAGAGAGGAAGGAGATGTCTCGAGTATCGTATTCATCAACAGTGGGAAGTTTGATGTTCACTATAATTTATACAAGACCAGACATTGCACAAGCAGTAGGAGCACTTAGTCGTTACATGGCAAATCCTAGTGGAGAGCATTGGAAAACAGTAAAGAGGATTCTGAGATACATCAGAGGAACCTTAAATGTTGCATTATGTTATGGAGGATTAGAGTTTACTGTCAGGGGCTACATGGATTCAGATTTTATAGGTGACCTTGATAAAAGGAAATCCACTACTAGCTATGTGTTTACACTTGCAGGAAGAGCTGTAAGCTAGGTTTCAAAATTATAGACCGTTGTGGCTTTATCTACAACAGAAGCAGAATACATAGCAACTACACAAGCTTGCAAGGAAGCTATTTGGATACAAAGATTAATGGAAGAGCTCAGGCACAAACAACAGAAAATTCCTATGTTCTGTGACAGTCAGAATGCCTTGAACATTGCAAGGAATCCATCCTTTTATTCCAGGACAAAACACATAGGGGTACAATATCATTTTGTTCGAGAATTAGTGGAAGATGGAAGTGTAGATTTGTAGAAAATCTACACGAAAGAGAACCTAGCAGATGTTATGAACAAACCAGTTAATACTGACAAGTTTATATAGAGTAAATCTTCTTGTGGCCTAGCAGAGACGTAAGCAACATACCAATGGTGAAGCAAAATGGATGGTGTGGAGATTGATTGATCCTCAATCAAATCTCCAAGTGGGAGAATGTCAAAGTCGATGGTCCTAGTTCTAGAAGTGCATACACCAAATGTCATCAAAAGTTGCATTGTTGAATGAAAATGCTTGCAGCCAAAATCTAAAAGCAGCTAAAGTCCAAGTCGGTACCAAACAAAGAAAAATATATAAATAAATATTATTTTATTCTCCCATTGTTAGCTATAAAAAGAAGGCATCTCTCCCTTATTTCATCATCGAATTCTCAAGTTCTTCTCTTCAATTTTATGAGAGTGTGAGATGTGAGCTAGTAATTAAGAGTTAAACAATCTTATGTTTAGTGAGTGAGAGTATTAGGTGTATTGGGGTTTTGGGCAGTAAGACAAAAAACTACAATACTTGTAGACTCTACATCGATGGTAAAATATTTTTCTTCTATCTTCGCCAGTGGACGTAGGCTAAAAGCTGAGCCACGTAATTTCTGGTGTCCTGTTTTGTGCTTGTTTCATTTTCTCTCCAATTTCTTTTTAGTTGTGGCCCTGCTTCACTTATAAATTTCTTAACAATTTTTGCTTCACTACAAACTTGCTGGATCATCCTTTCATATATACATGTAACTATATAGTCTATATTCACATTGCTCTAGGAACTCAAAATGAGCTTGATTTAATGGAGGATAATAAAATTTTAAAGTTTGTTAATCTTCTTATGTCTAGTTTTTAGAAATGGACAAATTTGGTCCACATGAAGGCCACTGGTCTTGTTCTCCACAATCCTCTCTTTTCCAACTATCATATTGCCTGTATCCTTAGAAAGTGACAGAATACTTCTCTCTGACCTCCTTATTCAGCAAAGAATTCTTGTCACTAACTCTTCTCAACTCTCTCTCTTTAGAAAATGAAGGACATGAAATTAGATTGACAACTTTAAGTTTTTTTTTTACATAACTTTAAGAAATGAAAATTATACTAATACTGATAAAAAAAAGTCCAAAGACCAACATCCGACACCTAAAAAAAAAAGAACCCGTACAACAAAAAAGTTACACAAAAATCAAGTCAACCGATTTATCCGAAATAAGAAAGAAAAACATAAATATGCAAAAATATATGCTAATTCATAAGCCAAGATTACTTTAAACTACTAACGAAATTGATGAAGACAAAGAGGTATCTTAAAGTTATTAGAGAATGAAGCAAAAGAGATGCATGAAAACAAAGTTTAACCCATCTCAAGGAAATTATTATACATTCAAAACAAATATTGATCACAGGTTAAACACTAAACATGGAAGTTGCAGTAGTCATAGTAAATCAATAATCATTGATATGAGATTGAGGAAAAGAGTAATTTTACAGAACCTAAGGTTTACCTCGCTGGCCATTGGTGACTGAAAATTCAAATGGTAGTGTTTGAGCCTTGAAACCCAGGCCATTTTGGACCCAATGATGGTGGCAGTGATGCCCGAAACATGGATCTCTATGGCCCAAAAGTATGTATATACAGATACTTTTTAACAAATTGTCATAAAACAAGTATCACTAAAGATCATTTTTCTAGTAGTGGGATTCTCTTATAATATTTTTGTCTCTCATAGTCTCCTAGTCTTTTAAATTAAAAATATTGGCTTAATTGTACATAAAATAAAAAAACCTAGCTTGATTGTCAACACAAAACTTTAAAATTCTATCTTGGCTACTTATTCCACTAGTAAACACTAAGGGCCAGTTTAGGATTGTGGCGACTAATAAAATAAGCTGTTTCTGTTGTACAAATGAAATAAGCAGTTGATTAAAAAAGCTGCTTAGTTTGGTTAATTGTGCTGTTGCAGTTGCTGTGAGTTTGAAAAATAGAATACATGAGTTTAGTAAATTTTATTACAAAAGTGTTGTTATACACTTAAGTTTAAATTGCCTTTTATATTTTAGAGTATGTTTAATAAATTGTGTCAACATGCCTTTTTTCTTTTTAAAACACTTAAAATTATGTAAAGTAAAAAAAACTCAATTAAATAAAATCTAATGAACTTTATAATCTATTACATAAAATATGATAAAAATTTATACTAATGCATAATCCAAATAAAATAGAAACTAATATGCATTACATACACATTAAACTTGTCACAATAATAATCATCAAATTTTTCATTCTTGTGATCCAGACCATTATTATTGTAATACACTTCTTAAATGTCATTGTCTAGGCAATTAAGATATGAAATTAATGATCCTACACCACGCTTTTCTCACCCCTCTTTTCTAAAAAGAATTTCATCATATTACTTCTATTTTTATGCATCAAATATCCAATGTGTTGTTTTCTACATAAATAATATATTGATTCTTGGCAGGCTTACAAAGTTCAAGAGTATTCAGGTTTGATTTCATTAATGAACAACACAAGCAAACAAACAAGTGCTTTATTGTATCTTGGGGTCGTATTTGCTTAACCTATGCACATCACTCAATTGGTGGGGGCAAATAACGTCTTAAGTAAAGCGATATTTGTAACGTGCCTTGAAGTACACATTATTTTTCTACAGTTTGCCTAGTACTATTATTTTATGTCTACATATAGAATTGTAAACACATTACTTATATTATAAAGTTCCACCATTATTACTGCATTTCTCTACATTTTCCATTCCCCACAAATATATATCCCCAACAATCTAAAGAAGTTATTATTGCAATAATGGCACCAAGTTCATCTCCTAAGTAATTCGAAGAAGATTTAGTCAAATTGGAGAGGTTCGATGGTGGCAACTTTATACGTTGGCAAAAAAAGTTGTATCTCTTGTTGACAAGTGATAACTCTATGAAATGACAGTTATCATGGCATTTTGAGGCTTAAATTATTATTACTTAGAGAGTTTATGATGAATTTTTAGTGCATTTTTAGTGATATTTTGCATAAGTATTTAAGTTTAATTATAATAATTTAGTATGTTTTAGATCATGGTATGTGCTCTTATTAAGTGAATTATTATAGGTGCTCAAATATCTCAAATTTTATTGATGGATGCTACAAAAATAGAGCTATAGAAATGTGTACTTCAAGGTCCAAATAATGTAAGGACTGTAACAGAGGAGAAATTTAAGGATTGCAGCAGAGAAGTTTAAAGGAGAGGAATAAAGGATTGCAAAAGACATTAGAGTGAATTCTTGGCATTGCTACTCTCAATTTTCTAACTTTCTATTCCTTGTTTTTATATTTCTTACGAATGTATTGGATGGTTAAATCAAATATTATTGCTATTTCCTTATTAAGCATGAACTAAATTTTAATGTAGTTGGGTTTTAAATAAGCTTGATGATTGATTGATTAATATTATCGTTGCTCTATGTGTGCTATGGTATTTTGTTTTGGTTTTACCTATTGCAATTTCCTATTTCGGCTGACCACCCATTTAGTGGATACCAGCTAAGAAAGAGCCTAAAAAAGGTCTAACTTAATAGAACAAATCAAGTCAATACATGGTTCTAGATTGGGTTTCCTAAATTAAGTTAACCTCAATTTGAATAGGGTCATGCTTCATCTAAAATTAGTGAAGAACTAGACATAGGGATTCACCTTGTAGAGCTAATAGAATCTAGAATGAGTAATACTATATCTATTGTTGGCTTAATAATTGGTCATTATTAGGTTGCATAAAGATATAAGATATCCAACAAGTGATAATTGAGGATGTATGAAGAATTCTACCCAGTATTGTAGTAAATGTTGTAGCAATTGCGCCTAATTTGTTGAATGGTCAATAATCATTAAGTGAGTTTAAGCACTCAACCACTTATTTGCCATTGAGTATTTTCTTGTGTTTGACGGCTATTTTTATTTATTGCCTTTTTATTTATTGTTCAATTAGTTCTATTAGATTCTTTAGTTCATTAATTAAATTTAGTTTTATTTAGCTAAAGCCTTAAACATTGCTAATAAGATTGCTGTAACAAGTCTGATAACATCAATCCCTGTGGAGACAATCTAAATATTGATCATTATATTACTTGTTGTGTCCACTTGCACAGTGCTGCGTTTGTTTCAATTATGCAATACGTGTCAATGTGCAACTTGCTACAGTAATCTTATAGTGCAAATTTTAGATAAGTACTTAAGCAAGAATAAATTTTTGAGATTAAAGACCTAAAGAAATTGAAAAGTGTGATAAAATAAATGTAGTAAACTAAAGTTACGTCATACACAAAGATACACTCAATGACAAAAAGGTACTTGGATTCTAAACTCACTTAATGGTTTTGACTCTTTTTCACTTAAGGCTCTGTTGCTAGAGCATCTACTGCAACATTGGACAAAATCACTCATACTTCCTCAGTTGTCGCCTATTGGACATCTTATATCTAAAAGAAACCTAATGAAGACCAGTTGTTAAGCCAACATCTAGATATAGCATTACTCGTTCTAGGTTCCCTTAACTCTACAAAGTGACTTCCTATGTCTAGTTCATCACAAATTCTAGATTAAGCATAACCCTATTTAAATCGAGTTAAACTCAACTTGGGGAACCCAACCTAGAATCATGTATTGCCTAGGCTAGATCCATTAGGTCAGACCTTTTTTAGGCTCTTTCCTATCTTATATCTACTAAATGGGTGGTTAGTCGAAATAGAGAATTACAACACATGCAACCAAGGAAAAATGCTACAGTATACACTCAGCAACATAATATATGAGTCAAATAACCACAAAGTTCATTTAAAATTCAACTACTTAAAAGTTTAGCTTATGATAAGCTTTAAAACAGTAAAAGAATAAAAGTTTGTCATCAAAGACATCATCAAGGAGAGATTTAAAACAAATAAATACAAAGATAAAGTTTAGATACAACAAAGAAGAAAGTGTCACGCTTCAATCTTAGAGTATCTTCTCTTCTTCTTCTTAAATGCTCTTTTGTTGTAGCTCTGAAAATCTCTTTGATTTTTGTGAGTGTTGGCTGTGAATAATGATGGATGATGATGTAGTAAAGTGGTTGATCGTGGATGGTTAGATGGACGTGTGAATAGATGATGTGCTTCCTTAAAATGAGCCATTTTATATCTTGGAATTATGGCAACCTTAGGAGGCAATGAGGACACTTGTCACCATTTGATAAACTAAGACCACATGATATTTTGTACTGCCTGCCACTATTTTGTCTGTTGCTGACAGTGGCAGTAACGACTACTGCAGGTTTTGTCTGCTAACGTGTGATAAGTTGGGCAGTCCTTTTTATCAGTCTGTTTTGCTCTCAAATTGCTGCAGCAATTCTCCAGTATTCTCTTTGATTTAAGCTTGATATCATTCACGTGTAGACTGATCTTTTGTTGCTTTTTGCAGGTCTGTCACTAATTTTTAGTGCCTGATAATAACAATAGAATATTCTGCTACAGCAGATTCTATCGGTTGACATGTGAGCTGTCTTGTTAGTCTTATCTGTATTTACTTCTAGAATGTTGCAAGAATTACCACAGCATCTCCTCTGATTCAGACTCGATTTTATTCGTCTGCAGATAAGTCTTTTGTCATTTTCTGCAAGCTTGTTGCTGCAGTATGCGATCCTTCTTCTATAGCATCCTTTATCGAACCTTAAGCTTTTGGGGTCACCTACAATTATGCACAAAATAAAGGCATGAAATAGTCTTCCACACATCATTTTATTACAACTAAGATTAAATACATGCACATGCAAAATGTAATAAAAATATAACAAAAACTTCACTATTTACTCTCTAAGTAATGCAAGTTTAAGTCCAAATATAGCATGATAACTCTCATTCGTAGAGTTATCACACAGTGACATCCATTGCATAAAATTAACAACAACAAGACTTAATGTGGTCTATGTTCTTACAACACCAAAGCCACAAGATCGTGAGGATGAGACATTAGCAGAAACCAAAGCGCGACAGCAAGATGACTATGTGTGCACAGGACCTATTTACAATGCCATGTCAGATACTTTGTTTGATCGATACCATAATAAAGCCACAATAAAAGAAATATAGGACTCATTGGAGACTAAGTACATGATGGAAGATGCCACAAGTAAGAAATTCTTGGCTTCTAAATTTTTTAATTATACAATGGTTGATAATAGACTTGTGGTTGAACAATATAATGAGATTTTGCATATTCTTGATCAGTTCAACCAACATAACATGAAAATGGATGAGTGTATTATTGTTTTTTCAATTATTGATAAACTTCTTCCTCTTGTAAAAATTATAAGAAAAGTCTTAAACATAGCAAAGTGGAAATTAGTCTGGAAGGCTTGGGCCAAAGTCTTCGTATTGAATAAGAACTCAAGCTTAATAGTCTTGAGGAACAGGCTGTTATGTCCTTTGAAATTAATGTTACAGAGGAAGAAAAAGAGTTTAAGCATTCTAATCACCACAAGAATAACCAAAATAGAAAGTTTGATTCCAAAGAGAATCAAAACAATAAGAAGAAAAAGAAGGTCCGAACAAAAATTTTATGGCCATGATATCTGAGATCAATGTTCTTGAATATGATAATGCATGGTTGATAGATTCTGGTGCAACCATGAATGTGTGTATGGATCGTAACCTTTTCACACTTACAAAGTAATGGATGATGGAAGTATTCTTTACATGCGAAATTCCTCAATTGTGATCATTAAAGGAAAAGCCAATGTGCAATTAGAGCTCAC